>CM068589.1:27128252-28562584 GCA_035048485.1 Pteria penguin | reverse complement strand
TTCAAGTCACATTCAACAGTACAGGGAGTAGGTCGTCACATGCAATATACTATTGTACATGGAACAGGTCAAGTCACATGCTATATTCTACAGTACAGGCAGCAGGTCAAGTCACATGCTATATACTACAGTTCAGGGAGCAGGTCAAGTCACATGCTATATACTACAGTTCAGGGAGCAGGTCAAGTCACATACTATATACTACAGTTCAGAGAGCAGGTCAAGTCACATGCTATATACAATACAGGGAACAGGTCAAGTCACAAGCTATATACTACAGCACAATGAGCAAGTCAAGTGAGTGTCATGTTACACAACTACAGCAAGGAAGCAGGTCAAGTCACATGCTATTTTTCGCCTCAGAAATCATAATTTGAGATAAACACTCGATGATAACAGGCTGTGTTTGTGAAACACTAATGCCCCCAGCGGCACCAAAGTCCAAAAATTATTTTTAGCATGAAAGTCATTGTCAAGGTGAAAAGGCTTTGTTAGTTGAGTATGTATGTCAAATATGAAGTCGATCTGGGGTAAAAAAAAAATAAGGCCAGAAGAAAGAGGTACACATATCTAGTTATTTTTATTTTTATTTTTATTTCTTCAAACAAATCCATTACCTACATTGCTTTACAAAGTAACAATTTTCCATTTAATTAAAGAAATAATCCAGTATCTAAATAGAATTTCATTTTAAAAACAAGTACTATTTATACAAATTTATTTATATTCAGATCAATATTTCAGCAGCTTCGAAAACAATAAAGAAAATTAATTACATAATATGTATACTAGATAATTAGAGTAGTGAAATAAACAAATTTCAACAGACTCCTGTTCTCCAATAAGTTGTGTATCAAATGATTTGAGAGAATGTCACATTTTCAGACTTCACAAAAATCACAAGTTTTAGTCAAACATCAAACTTTGGCACATTACTGGATGTACATGTAAGTTCTCTGGAAAATTATAACACACTGTCAACATGACAATCTAAGTTGGGAGAAATTTGATTAACACACAAGGTAATCAGACTTTTGACACATCTGTGACTCTTGTGATTTAATTAAATCACTGCAATTAATTAAAACAACATATAATAAGGAGCTTTTCTAGGAGCTATCACATTAAGTCAGCAAAGTATCATGATACAGAGAATACACAACTAAGACTCACCGTTTTAAAATACAATATTGTCTGTGCAAATCTAGACTAGAAATAAAAGTTTACCTCTATTTGTCAGAACAATAGTGGAAGTATTTGTCCTATACTTGCTTATATTTAGAAGTGGTTCGCATTGCTGAGTGGTAGCACCACTATATTATTAACACATGCTAGAATCACTGATGCTGAAAATGGTACCCATGGTTTATACCACTTCAATAGTGATGATCCACCCATTAAGTGGCAGGACACCTTTATCAGAGGTGGTATACCTTGTGCAGTGGTGGTATAACTCTCATATTGGTGTGGGATAGTAGTACTGGTCACATAACTTTACATAGTGTTGATAATAGATTATTAAGGCAGTGTCATATAATACTGTATATTCCCCTCATTGCCTCTGTATACTTATTCTACATATATACATCTATACACCTCTTAATTAAAAGATAAACATTATATGTACAACATATACAGAACAATAAAACCCACAAAAATCTTTGGCAAGACAAATACATAAATGTACAAGCTTATCTCAATGTACTTATATAAATATACTGTGAATCAAACAATATCAATCATAGATACAATACTCTGACTTGTTCAGTTCAGAAGTGATATGAAAATATCAATATCAATTGACAGTTTGTCAATACAGAGACAAAATACTCTATAAATTTGCATTGGTATTCTAAATAGATTAAAAGGAAGTCATTCAATACAAACTCTGCTTTTAAAAAAAGAATGTTAGAATATGTCCCTGATACATAAATCATACCTTTCTGACCTCTGAACATCTATATATTTTGTGTATATGTTATACAATTAGGTCATATTTTTATTCTGCAGCATCAAATTCAGTACATCTTAAAGGTGAAAGATGTCGCCATAAAATAATAAATAACAATTATAACATTTTCAAATTATAATGAAAAAATAGTTGGTAGATTTTAGTAGAACTACTAGAAATGATGCTATTATCCTGGAAGATCTCTCACATGAAACATCACATCCTATAGTGTCCTATACCATAATATCAAGGGATTTACTTCAACATACTTAAAATTAGGTGAATAAACAATCTGAACACAACACTGATGAGACACAATACACATTTACTTTGATCATTGTTCCTGAGTAAACATTGCACAAACATGTTAAAAATATCCTTGTAACATCTACAGTACTATAAAGCATCAATGATTACACATTACCTAGTCTCACACAACTTGGCAATGATTACACATTACCTAGTCTCACGCAACTTGGCAATGATTACACATTACCTAGTCTCACGCAACTTGGCAATGATTACACATTACCTAGCCTCACACAACTTGGCAATGATTACACATTACCTAGTCTCACGCAACTTGGCAATGATTACACATTACCTAGCCTCACACAACTTGGCAATGATTACACATTACCTAGCCTCACACAACTTGGCAATATGTTTGAGATTCTTGATATCCTTTCTAATATCCCTTTTAATACACGTGTGATATGGAGATCCATTTACCCTTTCTTACTCTGATGTTCCTGATTTTGTTACAATATAACTGTGTAAAACTATCTATCAGAGCAATAAACTACTTGTTACTAATCTGTGAACAGATTACTTATTACATATCTGCCAACAGACTATTTAATTTCTTTTTGTTTGTTGATTTCAACAATATTTCAAACATGGAAACAGAACTGTTCAAATCTTTGAAAACATGTGTAGTGGCACAATCCTTGGATGAGGCATAAATTATCCAACCAGAAGCCATGTCTTAAACCGTTTCATCAGGTTTGCCTTCTCTTCCCCAACACTTTAAAAAAAAAAACGGAAAAAAAGAAAACCAAAACAACAAATGAATCAAACTGGAGTTGTAGTTAAAAAACTCAAATGCCCTTCTTCAAATGACACCTACTATTCATATTAATGATGAAGCATGAGGTTTTGTAAGATATACAAATGTATGTTGTTGTATATACAAGGTTATCTCATATTTACACTAATCTGTCCTTAACATGAATCAATAGTATAAATGTAACCATGGTAATGACACAAGTAAAGTGTACACGAATAAGGTGATTAGGATGGGGAATTTTGGCAGTTTTGAGTCTTGCATAGACCATTAATAAATATAAACTAACATAAGACATACACTAATATATGTGTGAGTGTGTGAGGTATGGAAGCAAGTTCTGTGACTTACAAAAATCAACTTATTACATACACACAAATACATATATTAAAATGTATAGCTGCCATTCAAATCAAGCAATTTTATTGTCATACATGTAAGGTATTGTTTTGTTTACCTCATAAATTTTAAATAAAAGTACTTGAATTCTTGAAGGACTTACTCTATATTTTTGTTATTGCTGATATTTTATGACTACATTAATCATCCTTGATTTCTTTGCAAATATTCAATAAAACAACTTCAAAATCATTTTACGATCAATGTAAAATACAGTGTCTGCATCACCACATTAATTTCTTTTAATATTTTGAACACATAAGCACATATTACAAACCTAAGGTTATAACAGATTCTTACATTGTATTACAACCAATCTATATACTAGACAACTGATGAGACAGGTTTCCTCCTTTTTCTCCTTAGCCGTAGTTATTGTACATGTATTATGCTGACAGCTAGTGAATCACACCATGACCGTCATTTGCATTTTTGAAAAATAAAAATCTTATAAATTTATATCAGTATCGTGAAGTTGCAATAATATATACATTCCTTTTCATTTCAGAAATGTCTTTTTTACAGGTTATACTGTATTATGGACAATGAAATCAGCATGGAATGCTCAATGTGGCATATAAACTGATAGTTTTTCTAACACTCAAAATCATGTTCAGCTTTGTATAAACATAATACTGTATCATTCAGAGTTAACTATAACATCATCACCTTTAAATTCACAAATATTCCACAATTCTATCATTCTATCTGACATAACCTTTACTTAGCATAGATCAGTTTATAGTGACCCGAGACTGTTCATCATAGCACTGCCAAGGTGTTTCTCTATGTAGCCCAGCTGATATTCTTTTAAGCTAAAGCACTGCTGAGATCCTTCTTTATTAAGAAACACAGTTGTGGGCATGTCAAACTACTTTCCAAATCCTGTTCTACTAAGTAACACAGCTGTGGTCCTTCTGTACTCAGTAATACAGCTTAGGTCCTCATTCACGGAGTAGCACAGCTGAGGTTATTGCCTAACTCTTCACTGAGTAGCACAGCTGAGGTTATTGCCTAACTCTTCACTGAGTAGCACAGCTGAGGTTATTGCCTAACTCTTCAGCATATTTATTACAGATAAGTTGTCGTAGTCCCTCGATTTCTTCACGGAGTTCCTGAACTTTAGTCAGCCATTGTTGTATAGTCTGAACTTCCTTTTCAGAGCTAGCTCCTCCTTCAACATCTAGGGGATTAGCTGTAAAATGAATGAAAAGGGTGCCTCAGTAGTTAATTTGTTTCTACCTTAATTTAAAGCATTTGCGAAATAATATCTATGCTGCCAGTTTTTTCTTTTTCTTTCTTTTTTTGTTTTTGTTGGATGAAATGTCTTGGAGATAGAGTAAAGTTAGTTCATTTCTCTCTGTGTGCACTGGACTTCTACATTGTGTCCTTATATAAAATTAGTATTACTCCTAATAATGTCCATAGGCAAAATGATGACCAAAACCGGCATGCTAGGTGGCGTGATTGAGGTCATAGGTCAAGGTCAGGTCAGACCACCAAGAGTTTAAGGTGAAGGGTCATCATTGTGCCTTTAATGACTTCATCAGGAGTAATTTACTGTTATAGGATACCAACAATATCTTGACCAGTCCATTTCAAAACAATAATGACCTGCCCATTATTACAACATTACTGACTTACTCAGTATCTCCAGACATGACTGTTCTGCAAATTATCAGCAGAGATGTAATGATACAGTTTCTCCCAATATGATACGTATCATGATACTTTTCCAATACAATACATATCATGATATTCTTCTTTAATCAATAAAACAGGTTTATAATTTATTGCATTGGTTTCATGAAGTATCACTGGGTGCTCTGCAAGCATATTTTGGTTACCCCTTCATTTTACAGTAATTTGCAGTGATAGCATTGTAACATTATACACATCTCTGACAAGAGATATGTATGCATAAATGCCTGAAAAAGATTATTAAAACTTAATTCAAAATTGAATAAATCATTTTTTCAATGCACTGCAGATACACACCTGAATTTGGTATCGTTTTCATGCAATACACTGTGCTGAATGACATAAAAGACTTAGTATTTTTCATTGGCACAATAAAAGAACATGACTTGTCAAGTTCCCATGTCACATTGAGTCTGATTCTATCCAAGAAACTTGGTAATAGTATTTAGTGCATTATTCATTTTTTGGAGCAAACTTACATTTAATGCCTAACAACAAAGACTTGCATTCAATGCCTAACAATAAAGTCTTACATTTAATGCCTAACAACAAAGACTTACATTTATTGTCTAACAACAAAGACTTACATTTAATGCCTAACAACAAAGACTTACATTTAATGCCTAACAACAAAGACTTACATTTAATGTCTAACAACAAAGACTTACATTTAATGCCTAACAACAAAGACTTACATTTAATGCCTAACAACAAAGACTTACATTTAATGCCTAACAACAAAGACTTACATTTAATGCCTAACAACAAAGACTTACCTTTATTGCCTAGCAACAAAGACTTACATTTAATGCCTAACAACAAAGACTTACATTTAATGTCTAACAACAAAGACTTACATTTAATGCCTAACAACAAAGACTTACCTTTATTGCCTAGCAAAAAAGACTTACATTTAATGCCTAACAACAAAGACTTACATTTAATGCCTAACAACAAAGACATATTTGGATCCTTGCCCTCTGCCCTCTGGACACAGACTTGAACCAAGGACTGTAACTCTGTATAACAAGCACTCATTTCACGTGTAAACTTCTTCTGTAGCTTCATGTTATCATCTGAGGCAAGGTATTCAAATTTCTTCAGTTGTTCTTTCACAATGAGGAGCTGCTCCATTAAATCTTGATTCTGATTGCCCAACTGAAATGATGGATATATATACATGTTTCCCGCATACGAGACTGAAGAATTCCACCGCAAGTAGGGTTCTAGATCAATCGATTTGGAACATCGATCTAGTACAGTGTATTACTAGGTAATTATTACTATACATATTGAAATACAAAAAAAGATTTAATTAACTTTTTTTATATTTAATATATGTTTGTTTACTTATGTTGACTGATTTCATGTTCTTGTTACACACTATTATTGTTATTTAAATAACTCTCCTATCTGGAACTATTTTTTAGCGTAGTATTGAAACTATGACAAAGATGTACAAAGTGCCAGGAAGGAAGAAGCACTGAAAGGGGATAGAAATGGGGTTTATTTGGCAAGAAAAAGAAAATCAAGAATCACCTCTTGTCCCAAATTGAAAGATATCAGCCAATCTGGGACTCCAGGTGATTTTAGATTCTCATAATCTACCTTTATGGGAGAACCATTTTATTTTACTAAGAATGACACAGGAAATCTTAAAAAGAAACAAATTTTACAATTTCACAACTACCTAGTATATAATTACAATTATGTGCCATTCCCCACCTCATAGCAATTTTGATGTTTTCCAGCAATAAGCTGGAGAGGGGAACATCACTGTAGTTAAGAATACACACTTAAAGTGTCATTTGTTTCAGTCTTTATTAAGTTCTATTGTACTGCAAAACACTGCAAGGTATTACTTTGAATTATAGATGGAATAATAAAAACCTTCTTTTCTTGTTGGGTAAATTTGTATAAACATAAATTCACATATATAAATGTAAACTGTGCACTTCTGTATTTTTCTCATCTAGAAATGAAAACCTATAAAATGGACCCATCCAAACCAGTGAGTGATTTTTTACATGACTTGTCTACAATGATACATGACTTGTCTACAATGATACATGATGCAAGGCTATACAGTCTCATCCAAAAGACAGGACAAAGACAAGATATTGTAGGGACTTGAACCCTAAACCTCTCTGAAACGAGCCAAGCACTTTACTAACTAAGGTATGACAGTACCTCTTAGGTAAAGGAAGCAATATTTATAATCTACTGACAGCTGTAATGTACATGTATCTGTAATCATTATTATACACTTAATCTATCAGTTTTAAAACACTGTGAAAGTTAAGCAAGCATGATATTGTAATGACAGGTTGATTTAAATAATAGGAAACATTCAATTCAATCATAATTGAAAAGATTGACTATAATTATGATCATTGTTTTACATCACTCTATGATTATTTGACGACATGGTGACGGCATCTGCTTGATGCATTACAATGGATTTATACCTTTTCAAAAAAGCAACCAGAAGCAGTGAGAGATCTTTAATGCGTCACACCTACCATGACACGAGAAAGGACACCAGTGTGCCCACAGTGGGAGATGAACTCAGGACTACTTGGTCATGAACCGAGTATCTCGTCCATTGAGCCACACTGGCTTCATATTTGAAAAGAAACTTTCAAACAATAATGGACTTGTGCACCTAAAATCATCAATGCCCCGGGATCTGGATAGACAGGGACAGATAACGGAAAAGATCAGCTCACCTCCTTCATTGACTTTTTGAATTTATTCATCTGCTCTTCCTTTTGTTTTCCCTCATTTCTGAGGACTTCTACTGAATCCTCTTCGTGACTTAGTCTCTCTTGATATATTCGTATCTCATTCTGGTGTTTGACATCTTGATGTCTCGCTTTTCTTTGACTTGTTTCCAACAGCTAAAATAAAATATTCAACATTAAAGAATTACTAATTTGAACCAAGACAGTCATTACCAAATCATTTCTATATCTTAGGGAATAATTTTAGATTGTACATTAACCTTATGGCTAGACATAATATATCGCATATGAGATATAATGGCTAGACATAATATATCTCATATGAGATATAATGGCTAGACATAATATATCTCATATGGGATATACCGGGTAGTTGCTAGACATATCTAAATAAATAGTGGCTAGACATAATACATCTCATATGGAATATAGTTGCTAAACATATTTAAATATATAGTGGCTAGATATAATATATCTCATATGGGACAGAGTTGAAAAACATAATTTTTTGTGAGAAGCAATATACACATTATATATATTGATAAAATCTGAAGAAGTGAATATTTTTAAAAGTAGTGAGTCATACTCATATAAAAGTGACAAACAGACCAAAACCTAAGTATCAGACACTTCTTCTATAAATCTACATAATACAACAAACATTCGTCTGCATTATATAAAATTAAATGGAGAAACAGCATAAGAAGTGAATTTTCAATTCACAACTATCTCTTGTAAGAGTATAGAGTCAATAAGATCTTCAAATATCATATCTATGGTACCTAATTACTTTACTGGTGTTTTGTCCCTCCCTTATTGTCTTTCTCTATACTGTGCCTGATAACTGACAACAATTAGTGTGTTATACTTAATAACCAGTCAGTGCTCTAGAATTACGCTTTCCCATCATGAGTTGTTTTTGTGATCAGGAAAGTAGATCATCAAAATGCAGTTTCCCCCGGCGGGAAAGTTATTGTTCATGTTTATACGATCCCTATTGATAAGTAATAATTATTTACATAACCAAAACTGACCTTAATGAAAGGGAAACAAAATATGAATGCAAGTGTACCAAAAGCATTCTCACTCAACAGATTACGATTTATATAAGGAACAAGTCTTGGTAACATTAATAGTTTTGACATTGCTTATCAGAAAAACATTTCCGGTCAACCAGTGGAAGCACTAAATATGTGATAGGCTATAAAATTAGCCCTACCTTATGCCTTCCCAATAAAATCACATGAATTTGAACTACGTGACAAATGAACAGTAAAATAATTTTAATAATCAGCAAAATTATAGGAATTAAACAATCCAACAGTTAACTTAAATTTTTTTTATTTAAATTAGACAGGGTGAGTTAATTTTTGATTGGGCAAGTAGATTTTGACCTGTCACTCACCCATGGGGTGGATAACAAAAATTCTAAAACACTGTAAACACATAATGATACAAGTAATTCTTATTTTTGGAGTACATTTTGACACTCACAATGCTTTGTTGTGTAGAATCAAACAATTCATTTCAATACTTTTTTAAAATTTGGTCTCCTCAACCATTACAAACCCATCCCATTCAATCCCAGTAACTCCAAGACATACTTTTTTGGCTTTTTCTAAGTCTGTTGCCAGTCTCTCATTTTCTTTTTTGACTGTTTCCAGTTCCTCTTCACATCTCTGTAACGCAGCTCCCTCACCTTCTGATTTGATTCGTTCTATCTCACATGTTACTATAGAAACTTGTTCTGCAAGTTGTCTCTCCTACAATATTTCAATGTTTTAGTGATTAAGGCTAGCTAAAAAATGGTCCTACCACAAACAGTCTACTGTGCTGAATGTTTTGGGTACAGAAAAGTATCATATAATACAGAGAGTAAGGTACTATACTACTCTGTATAAATTATACAGTTATTGTTATGGTGTAATTCTAAATGACCACAAAGCAATATATCCACTTCACATACCTGATACAAACTATGATGTACAAACTACAGTCTAGTCTCATTCTAAATGACCACAAAGCAATATATCCACTTGGCATACCTGATACAAACTATGATGTACAAACTACGGTCTAGTCTCATTCTAAATGACCACAAAGCAATATATTGACTTTGCATACCTGATACAAACTATGATGAACTACAGTTTAGTCTCAATCAGTCAACTTCCAAGAGAAAAATTATGTAGTTTGTGCTATCACAGGTTCAACTTACACATTTAATGACATTCTAGTACACTGTACATTGGTTGGGACTACAGAAAAATGTTTGAATTAATTTAAAAAGTTTTAGTTTGACTTGCTTGTGTTTAAGTGAATGAAAAAATAGACTAGTCCTATGAAATAAAATCACTGTGCATCTAAACGTGATATAAACATTAGATACATGTACCAGAATATTGGGAATTTTATTCTATCTATGACATATATGTATATATAAATATATTATTATTAAAGTCTCTTATTAAATATCAACAATTATATTTCAATCAAGCATTTTATAAAGAAAGTAATCAGAAATCTCCAAATTGAAAAGAAATTAACCTCAATATTTCAGTAAATTGAAGAAATTTTAAAAATCCTTTATATTGACAGAAGAATAATTTTGTAATTATTGCATCTAGAGAAGAGAAATTTCAAGTTAGTTTTTTGCTTATTTATGTTCAGAAATGTTATGAAAGTGTTCTACAAGAAAATAGAATCTGTCCTTTTAGACTGCATATTATAAATTCAAAGATTGTTAAAGGAGTCTATTAATAAATATAAACAGAACTGCAATATATTCAGTCTATTTGTCATCATTTTATGTCTCATACAGTCATTTTTAAATGAACTGTAAGGACAGCCAAGCCCCTTTTAACCTGATAATAGCACCCTGAAAGAAACTGTCAACATTGCCAAATATTAAAGCACATAACTAACCAATGTCCTCTCCAAGGATATATCTCAAGATGACCAATGAGAAAGCATACACAATCACAACTTCTTAGTGTGCCAGGCCTTGGTAAAATCATATAAGTTAGGTCAATCACATCACTACAGACAGATTCTGTGAAATGACATGATTCATGATAGAGATGAGAAGAAATAAGTGAAATGATTACATGATTCATGATACATATGAGAAGAAATAAGTGAAATGATTACATGATTCATGATACAGATGAGAAGAAATAAGTGAAATGATTACATGATTCATGATACAGATGAGAAGAAATAAGTGAAATGATGAAGTGATTCATGATACAGATGAGAAGAAATAAGTGAAATGATTACATGATTCATGATACAGATGAGAAGAAATAAGTGAAATAATTACATGATTCATGATGGAGAGATGAAAAGAAATCTGTGAGATGATGTCATGATTCATGAAGGAGAGATGAGAAGAAATCTGTGAGATGGTGACATGAGTCATGATAGATAGATGAGAAGAAATCTGTGAGATGGTGACATGAGTCATGATAGATAGATGAGAAGAAATCTGTGAAATGATGACATGATTCATGATGGAGAGATGAAATTTATGAGATGATTACATGTTTCCTGATAGAGAGATGAGTAGAGATTGAAGCTTTGATGTGTTATACTTCAAGATCACATAGACAGTGTCATGTTAATGAGGACTGTATACTCACCACACTACATTGAAAGTCCAACTTGAAAGAAGACATTCATTTATCAGTCAGAATTTACCAAATTATTACAGCTAACATATCTATTAATACCATACTATGTTTAAGACCTTATTGAAATACTATACAATTTCCCCATACTTTATCTGTAAAACTTTTTCATTACCTGCGTAACAAACCCATGTATTTTAAACCTCACACAGGATAAAATGTCTGTGAAAAAAGTTTGACATATCTCGAATGATTTTGGTTTTAGAAATACCAGACATATGATTATGTCAGGGAATGTTTTGATTGACTCCAGACTTCAACTTCCTCAGGAATATCCTTAACTGATGAAGTCAATAATCTAGAATTGGTTATGTACCAATCCACTGTCCTACTTGTTAGCTTGTTTGGCATTTCAGTAACAAATCAAAACTTAAATTAATTTATCACATGAATTCTGTAAGCTAACAATGATTAATTTTCCAAAGAATTGAAGCGTATAACAATGATCTTTATGATTGTATAATTATGGTATAAATATTGTATAAGTATTGTACCTTGGACTCTAGTTCCTGAATTTGTAATTCCCGTGTTGTTAGCTTCTTTTTACTATCCATTAGCTTTTGACGAGCCTTTGAGATTTGTGTTTTATACTCTTCACATTCTTCCTGAAGCCGCTGAAGGTGAGCTTAGTTAAGATCAATATCGCTTTCCAAAGTAAAATGTACAATATAAATCTTAATATAATAAACAGTGGCTTTACGAACCAGAATAAGACAGGGATACTCACTTGAAAATATTTAGGTATCAAATAAAGTGTAGACTGAGGGCAATAAAGGAATAAATTTGTGTTTATGGTAAACAAAGGCAACATGGTAAATTCCATATTAACATGAAGCAGTTCTTGGTGAATTTGCACGTTACGCAGTTTTCATTTTCCACAAGCACAAAAAATAAGACACTCTATTTCTATAACAGTGTATTCACCCTTTATTTTGTGAAATTTAAGTTAATTCATAATCATTTTATATTGTCAAAATTTTACTAAAAAAATTAATCTGATTTGTATTATGACAATTTGTCAATAAGTATTTTTCAAAACCTCATTTCTATTGAATTATTTCATATCTTGTAAGGAAACATGGTGTAATGTGATGAAGTGATTTCAAAAACATGATGGCCCTACCATTCTCATCTAACATACAGCATGAGCTGCTGTAACCATCAGAAAATATAAAGTTACGGTTAACGGGTTTACTGGTCCTCCTCCCCACTCCCCACAAAAGCAGTGTAATCAAAGGACAAACCTTTGAAAATCTAAAAATAATCCTCCACATAGCGAGCAAGGATCAGCAAGTTCCTCAAGTTGAAAAGTCACCTTTCTATGAGGAACTATTTAATATATAAGCATCACACTGCTTAGGGGATAAGTTTTCTATCATAAATCTCAATTCCTAATACATGTATACGGGACATCCAGAAAGGAAGACTGATATTCTACAACCTACGTATAAAATCAATGATCCAGACATAATAACCTCCTCAATTTATATAGGATATCATAGTATTATTTGCGACAGCCTCCTCAGGAGTCGGCAGATCAGCCAGGTAAGTCTGAAGTTCGTCAAGTTTACCCTTCATTTGTGAGTTATCTTGTCTCATCTCCATGCACTTAGCTTTCCATTCCTCCCTCTCCTGCTCAAGCTGGTAAAACTGTAATCATAACAACTATCATGTTAAAGAAGATTTACCACGTCTTCAAACAAACTTTTATTTTAATCATCAAATTTTCAATGTCTAAACCAAGTCCCTGTAAGCTTATCATTGCATCTTATAACTGAAATCCTTATACATGTATCTGTTCAAGGTAAACATTTTAATTCTTCCTTCTATAAAACATAATTTTTCATTGTAATCATGTTATTTTAGGTGTGACAAAATTCCAACAAATTATGTACCTGTTTGTACATCATGAATTGAAAGACTGAAAATCATCACCATGTTTTTTCATAAATTATGAAGGGGTCAATTTATGACCTTTCAATAAAACAATTATGAAAATCATATTGCTAATAGCAACTTCTTATATTTAACATATTTAAGAGGTATTTTTTCATGTCTATTTCCAGGTTGCAAATCTTTGCAAGTGTTTGAAGTTTTGTTCTATGGTATACAATTTCCATTTTTACCTGGGATTGGAAATGTTCAGCACCTGGTCCCATTTTTCTTAGAGCACTTCTAAGCTGGTTTACTTCTTCCTCAGTAGCACTGCAATAAATTATAAGAATCCAGAATCTGTCATGGCTATAGATGATCGGCAGTACAGTATACAGATTATAAGATTACCATAAAAACTCAACAATGGCATACCTGGCAACCTTCATGAAGTACATTCACTGTCTTGCTTGTCAGGCATGACAGAGCACAAAAATATCCAGAGTGTTCCTTTATAAATCGGATAAAATTACCTATGTTCTGAAACCTACTTTAATACATGTATATAAAAAAAAATTGCTCACATATTAGAACTTATTTCAAATTAGAGTTTGTAGTTTATTACATTTTAGAGGAAACCAGACTAGTAGACATAAATGAAGATTCCTGAAGTTGATACCTATGTATGGCTGGTTTACGTTTTTAATGCCATATAATGTTTCCTGGGTGAACACTGTACAGTTACAGTGATGAAATCAAATATAATAATCCTAGTATCCAATATAACCTTCATGTACAAGAAATGACCTCACTGACTTTGAACTTAATATAAGACAGGAATGTCATAAAGCATATAAATATCATTGTCATTTCTTAAAATGGGTTGTACCCACCCTAGTTTTATCTCTAAGTTTTCCAGTTCAGAGTTCTTCTTGGCTCTTAGATCTGATATTGCATCCTTCAACTCTACATTCTTCAATTCCAGCTCCTGTATGATAAATACGATGACTGGTAAAGAAGAATATTATTTTTACAGATACTCTGTCATCAGCAAAAAAGATGACTGATAAAGAATGCTACCATTACTTCAAATACTCTGCCATCCACCAATAAGATGACCAATAACTAATGGTATCATTATCTATAATACTCTGCCATCCACCAATAAGATGACCGATAACTAATGGTATCATTATCTATAATACTCTGCCATCCACCAATAAGATGACCGATAACTAATGGTATCATTATCTATAATACTCTGCCATCCACCAATAAGATGACCGATAACTAATGGTATCATTATCTATAATACTCTGCCATCCACCAATAAGATGACCGATAACTAATGGTATCATTATCTATAATACTCTGCCATCCACCGATAAGATGACTGATAACTAATGGTATCATTATCTATAATACTCTGCCATCCACCGATAAGATGACCGATAACTAATGGTATCATTATGTATAATACTCTGCCATCCACCAATAAGATGACCGATAACTAATGGTATCATTATCTATAATACTCTGCCATCCACCAATAAGATGACTGATAACTAATGGTATCATTATCTATAATACTCTGCCATCCACCAATAAGATGACTGATAACTAATGGCATCATTATCTATAATACTCTGCCATCCACCAATAAGATGACCGATAACTAATGGTATCATTATCTATAATACTCTGCCATCCACCAATAACATGACTGATAACTAATGGTATCATTATCTATAATACTCTGCCACCCACCAATAAGATGACTGATAACTAATGGTATCATTATCTATAATACTCTGCCACCCACCAATAAGATGACCGATAACTAATGGTATCATTATCTATAATACTCTGCCATCCACCAATAAGATGACCGATAACTAATGGTATCATTATCTATAATACTCTGCCATCCACCAATAAGATGACTGATAACTAATGGTATCATTATCTATAATACTCTGCCATCCACCAATAAGATGACCGATAACTAATGGTATCATTATCTATAATACTCTGCCATCCACCAATAAGATGACCGATAACTAATGGTATCATTATCTATAATACTCTGCCATCCACCAATAAGATGACTGATAACTAATGGTATCATTATCTATAATACTCTGCCATCCACCAATAAGATGACCGATAACTAATGGTATCATTATCTATAATACTCTGCCATCCACCAATAAGATGACTGATAACTAATGGTATCATTATCTATAATACTCTGCCATCCACCAATAAGATGACTGATAACTAATGGTATCATTATCTATAATACTCTGCCATCCACCAATAAGATGACTGATAACTAATGGTATCATTATCTATAATACTCTGCCATCCACCAATAAGATGACTGATAACTAACGGTATCATTATTTCAAAACACTGTCATCCACCAATAAGATGACTGATGAAGAATAAGTATAGTTATCTCAAATACACTGCCATTCATAGAGAAGATGACTCATAAACAATAGGAAGATATCATTATATCAAATATGCTGCTATCAACAAGTACCTACATGTATAAACACCTGCATAAAGCGTAAGAAAGTATGTGAAATTAATGCTAAATAAATTAATATGTTCAAATTATAAACAAATGCAAACAAGAACCAAATTTCTGTTTTGATACAAATTGATACTGCAAAATTTGTCAAAAACTACATAATCATCATCTCAGATATTCTACCTTTAATTCTTGCTTCTTCTTCCAAAGTTGAAAAATCTGTAATCTTTTCTGAGACTTATTGGTATATATCAAGAGCTGAACATGAAACCTAAGCATAATCTGTATATAATTACCATGAAACAAAGTTCATTCTGTGATAATGTGTTTCACATGTCACCCTGTAGTGTACTGTTTAAGTTCTGCATGTACCTTATTGGTTTGATAAATTCTATTGACTAAAGCTTTAAGGTTTATGTGTCCGTATGAGACTCATGATATCATACATGTATATACTAAATCAATATGTTTACCCATTACCACTCCACTCATGATGATTTACATGTATAATGCTTGTATATCTCCCCACCATCATCTTCACTCATCATACAAGCTTGTATGTCTACCCATCACCCTCTCCATTCATCATATCTTATCTTTATAAGCTTGTATGTCTCCCCATCATCCTCTCCACTCATCATATCTTACCTGTATATGCTTGTATGTCTCCCCATCATCCTCTCCACTCATCATATCTTATCTGTGTATGCTTGTATGTCTCCCTATCACCCTCTCCACTCATCATATCTTACCTGTATATGCTTGTATGTCTCCCCATCATCCTCTCCACTCATCATACCTTACCTGTATATGCTTGCATGTCTCCCCATCACCCTCTCAACTCATCATACCTTACCTGTATATGCTTGTATGTCTCCCCATCACCCTCTCCACTCATCATACCTTATCTGTATATGCTTGTATGTCTCCCCATCACCCTCTTCATTCATCATATCTTACCTGTATATGCTTGTATGTTTCCCCATCACCCTCTCCACTCATCATATCTTACCTGTATATGCTTGTATCTCTCCCCATCACCCTCTTCATTCATCATACCTGTATATGCTTGTATGTCTCCCCATCACCCTCTCCATTCATCATAACTTACCTGTATATGCTTGTATGTCTCCCCATCACCCTCTCCACTCATCATATCTTACCTGTATATGCTTGTATGTCTCCCCATCACCCTCTCCGTTCATCAATGCATGCTTCAGTTTCACTTCAAACTGCTTATTATCTTCTTCTAGTGTCATCACTTTCATCTTCAATCTACAAAAATAAGCACAACAATCCTTACTAAATGGACATCAGGAAATCATATGATTGTCTTAATTCAACTAAACCAGAAACTTTATTTCATATGATTTATACAGCATTATATCAGTATCATGTAATCATAGTTGATAACTTGTATGATAACAAAAATCCATTAAATTACCAGCACCACAGGCACACATAACTCTCTGAGCAATACCAATGTGGATGACCTTAACACCACTTTACCAGTACCACAGACACACATACATGTAACTCACTGGGGCAATCCGCTGTGGATAGCCCTAACAACACTTTACCAGTACCACAGACACACATAACTCAATGGGGCAATCTGCTGTGGATAGCCCTAACAACACTTTACCAGTACCACAGACACACATAACTCACTGGGGCAAAACTGCTGGGGATGACCTTAACACCACTTTACTAGCACCACAGACACACATACCTTATTAGGTTAATCCGCTGTGGATAGCCTTAACACCACTTTACCAGCACTACAGACACACATAACTCACTAGGGCAATACCACTATGGATAGCCTTAACACCACTTTACCAGCACTACAGACACACATAACTCACTAGGGCAATACCACTATGGATAGCCTTAACACCACTTTACCAGCACTACAGACACACATAACTCACTAGGGCAATACCACTGTGGATAGCCTTAACACCACTTTACCAGCACTACAGACACACATAACTCACTAGGACAATACCACTGTGGTTGGCCTTAACACCACTTTACCAGCACTACAGACAAATATAACTCACTAGGGCAATACCGTTGTGGTGGGCCTTAACACCACTTTACCACCACCACAGTCACACACTCCTCTCTGGGATGATATCAATGTGGGTGGCCTTAACACCACTTTACCAGCACCACAGTCACACACTCCTCTCTGGGATGATATCAATGTGGGTGGCCTTTACCACTTTACCACCAGCTCAGTCACACACTCCTCTCTGGGATGATATCAATGTGGGTGGTCTTTACTACTTTTACAGCACCACAGATACACATACCACACTGAGGTGATACCACTGTGGGTAGCCATAACACAGTTTACCAGTACAACACAGAAGCAAACCTCATTTGGCTGGTACTGCAGCAGGAGGACATAGGCCACTTAGTACAACAAACATGCATATATCTCTAGGGTGGTACTACCAATACAACTTCTGGCATGAAACATCACTAGGGTATAACTACTGCAGGTGGCCAAACACCTTGCTATAAGTACACTTTATGGTAAACATGAATACATTTCACTAAACTGGAATCACTATGGATGGCCATAAAATCCACCATGGCCACAGGCATAATGTTTATACATGTATGACATAATTTTTGCCATCATGCATAGTAACTTAATCAAGTAATATATTTCATACTGAATTTGAAGCTGGGATGGCCTAGTGGTATCATGCTTGTCTCCTGATCGGGAGGCCAGGGTTCGAGTCCCGCTCTGGTCATGCCGGTGTCTGTCTTTCGGATGAGACAGTAAAAACCGAGGCCCTGTGTCGTGGTATGCATGGCACATTAAAGATCCCTCACTGTTTCGGGTGGGTCCATTGCAAAGGTCAAAATTTGTATGCCATGCATCAGGCAGATACCATCACTATATACAATGTACATGAAATATTCGTGGTTAACATTAAACAACAAATCAATCAATCAATCAATCATACTGAAATTTTACAGAACAATTTCATTTGTTAAATCAACATGTTTCTGTATACTCAGATAAGATTTCAAAGTTCTTTACTTGTCAATCATGAGATCCTTTTCCCTGATGATGTCATCTGCTGCCCGACTAACAGACGCCCACTTCTGATCATCATGGTCATCAATACTCTTGAAAAGATTGTCAAATCCTCCATTGCTGGTTTTGCTATACTTATCCTATCAATGTAAACTTGTATGTTTTATCTGACCAAAATACTGATTTATGGTCAATCATATAAAAGACAATTCTGCATGGAAATGGAGAATCATTGATTCATCCATAAAAATTTATGGTTCGTGTTTCTCAAGTTGAATATCAGTAAATTCCAATATTGTCACTGGACATAATTAAATCTGGATGAAATAACTTAATAATGAAACTTAATGAAATAACATATCTTTATTTGATGTGTCAAAGCAAAATTTACTTAGTGCTCCTCTGGTGATAAGAGAAAATGCACATAATACACATGTAAATTTACCTATCGATGCTCATAAACATTTTGCATAAAAGTAGTTTTGTGTTATTTCTACATTCACACCTGGATTTTGCCCACTTCATTTTTTGTAAAATTCTGAAAACTCCTCATTTCCACAAAAAGTAAAAAAAAAAACCAAAATGCACATGCGCCTTTTATTTTTGAGGTTTTTCTTGTTTATATGTCACAACAATTCATCAATTGTTCAATCAATATATGCAAATTGCATCCTAGTAAACTTGTGGTTTAATTGACATGATAGATAATGAAACAAAAAACTGTTCAAAATACAACTTCTAAACATCTTAGCTTACAAATGGGCATCAGTCTTTTGTGACATTTGGTCCTGGACTGTACTAACACTGTTGGTGGAATCGGTAGATATGAGTACTACAATCACCATGGCATCAGTGGGGACACTTCTGTGTCCGTACTTTAACATCCTGACTACCAAGGCCTCATTAGGACCTAATGTCATCAGTGGAGACACTTCTGTGTCAGTACTTTAACATCCTGACTACCAAGGCCTCATTAGGACCTAATGTCATCAGTGGAGACACTTCTGTGTCCGTACTTAACATCCTGACTACCAAGGCCTCATTAGGACCTAATGTCATCAGTGGAGACACTTCTGTGTCCGTACTTTAACATCCTGACTACCAAGGCCTCATTAGGACCTAATGTCATCAGTGGAGACACTTCTGCGTCCGTACTTTAACATCCTGACTACCAAGGCCTCATTAGGACCTAATGTCATCAGTGGAGACACTTCTGCGTCCGTACTTTAACATCCTGACTACCAAGGCCTCATTAGGACCTAATGTCATCAGTGGAGACACTTCTGCGTCCGTACTTTAACATCCTGACTACCAAGGCCTCATTAGGACCTAATGTCATCAGTGGAGACACTTCTGCATCTGTACTTTAACATCCTGACTACCAAGGCCTCATTAGGACCTAATGTCATCAGTGGAGACACTTCTGTGTCTGTACTTAACATCCTGACTACCAAGGCCTCATTAGGACCTAATGTCATCAGTGGAGACACTTCTGTGTCAGTACTTTAACATCCTGACTACCAAGGCCTCATTAGGACCTAATGTCATCAGTGGAGACACTTCTGCGTCCGTACTTTAACATCCTGACTACCAAGGCCTCATTAGGACCTAATGTCATCAGTGGAGACACTTCTGCATCCGTACTTTAACATCCTGACTACCAAGGCCTCATTAGGACCTAATGTCATCAGTGGAGTGGAGACACTTCTGTGTCCGTACTTTAACATCCTGACTACCAAGGCCTCATTAGGACCTAATGTCATCAGTGGGGACACTTCTGTGTCAGTACTTTAACATCCTGACTACCAAGGCCTCATTAGGACCTAATGGAGGGCATATGATTGTATACATTATGAATTTATGTGAAAATAGTATCATAATAGATAGTAGATACTCCTATCTCTTACCTGGGGTGGAGGATACTTCTCTCTTTGCCACTGACCCATGCTTGATGACGGTCCAAAAATATCACTTGTCGTCCTAGATTTACTCCCCTTTGATGTCACATCATTATCACTGAAGTATTTATCCTCGTATCCGTTACTCGGTATACTGACCATCTTATCCTTCTCATAATGTAGCGCATCACTTTTAGACCCACGAGTCCTCACTGGTGTTTTGTACATAGCACTCGGTAAATCAAAAGTTGTCCTCTTTGGTGGTGACGTCCATAAGTTATCACTGTTCCTTGATGTATTGTATCCCACATCAATAGTGGAGGGACCATTTGATTTGGAATGATTGTAGACAACATTGCCAGCAGATGGACCACCAGGTCTGGTATGATTGTACACCACATCTTTGGCAGGAGGACCGCCAGGTCTGGAATGATACTCCACATTGCTAGTAGAATCACTACTAGGCCGCAGATAATTCACATACTTATCACTTCCTGTATAGATATTACTAGCTTTGCCTTCATTTAGAGAGAATACGTCGGCAGTCTGTGTACCGTTTCGTGTATAGATATCAGAAGAATTGCTGCCATTTCTGGCAAACACATCACTAGCTTTGCCATACTTATCATAATCAAACACATTTCTACCAGTGGTCCCATCAGGGTTGGTTTCCATTACGGAATCCTCAATCACCATCTCGTTAAAGTCTCTGTTGAGATAGGACTGATCATAAGCATTTGTTGTAGATAGGCCATACTTGGAGGGCCTATATGACTGGTAGGAGGAAGACCTAGTATCCGGATAGGTCAGACTAGAGCCTAGACCACCTCGTGTAGTAGTAGAAGTTAAAGGACTTTTTGTCCTACTATATATAGACCCACTGTAATGATCCTGCACACTCCATCCAGTTGATATTACATTGTTTTGAAGCATCTTTTGGTAATCTGAAAAACCAATAAACATTAAGCAGAGACTATTAATTTACATATACACTACATTCTGTCATATGTTCTTACTTGCATATACTCTGTCATTTTGTATATAGTCTGTCATTTTGTATATACTCTGCCATATTGTATATACTCTCTCATGCCGTATATACTCTCTCATGCCGTATATACTCTGTCATTTTGAATATAGTCTGTCATATTGTATATACTCTTCCATATTGTATATAATCTGTCATACCGTATATACTCTGTCATTTTGTATATACTCTGCCATATTGTATATACTCTGTCATATTGTATATACTCTGTCATGCCGTATATACTCTGTCATTTTGTATATAGTCTGTCTTACGGTATTGGCTCTGACATATCCTATATTCCGTATATACTGTCATGCCGTATACATTGTATACACCATCACGCCGTCCCATCGTCACACTGTATATACACCGTCACAATGTCATACCGTATATACACTGTCATACCGTATATACACCGTCATACTGTCATACCGTATATACACTGTCATACCGTCATACTGTCATACCGTACACACACTGTCACATCGTATACATTGTCAACACCATCACACCGTCTTATCGTATATACACTGTCATACCGTATACATTGTATACACCGTCATACCGTATATACACCGTCATAATATTATACCGTATATACACCGTCATACTGTATGTACACCTTCATACTGTTATACTGTATATACACCGTCATACCGTACAAATGTATATACAACGTCATAATGTTACACGGTATATACACCGTCATACTGTCATACTGTATATACACCGTCATAGTGTTACACCGTATATACACCATCATACCGTCATACTGTATTGTCCTATGACATATTTGAAATATTCTGATATTTAATATTGAAATATGCATAATGAGTAGTCATTATGCATATTTAAATATCAGAATATTTCAAATATGTCATAGGACAGTTATACACCGCCATACTGTAATACCGTATATACACCGTCATACCGTACAGAGTCAGTAACTATGTTTTAGAGTAGAGAGTGTATACGTCTCTAATTTGAAAAACAATAAGTATACATGCATCAGTCCACATATACACACATACATATATACACACATATACACACATAAAATGTCGATAACACAGGCAGACTTAGTGTAGTGGTAAGTCGCTTGGCTTACCGTAAAGTTCGATTCCCGTACTAACCGATTACGTTTAAGATGTTGGTTATTTATCTCTTGTCGCAATATGACAGAAAACTTGTATAAAGCATACATCGAATGATGATCCATAAAGTCCACAGAACAACATATACTAAGGTAGGTGAAATGAGTATGTACTGTATAGATAATTTTTTTCTGAAATACTTAATGAGACTGATAAAATTTTCATAGCACCTTTCAAGCGCTAGCCCCCCTCCATACGCAATTTTCTTTCCCTTATATTTAATATTACGATAATTCTCGTATTCTCATTAACTAGACGTTGATATGTCTGCTTCGGAAACATCCGACTTGCCCACGAGTTGTCTGTTTTGATGGTTTGTCTTACTTGTCTTACTTGCCTTACTTGTCTTACTTGCCTTACTGTTATTGATTAATCCATTCCTAGGTATTACCGTATCAATACTGGAAACATAAGATCAAAGCAGTCAAAGTATAACACCCCACACAATGACAAAACACTAAAATCAAAATACATGTACATGTGTGTGCCAGCCTAACTACTTAGATATTGTGTAGTTTTATTTCTATTTTCCCTCTAATTTCATTTTTGTTGGCTCTGGAGCGGGATAAGGTAACCCTGAAGGGTCTTCCAGGGACAACTCTCGGTATAATTATCAGGAGAGCAAGATAAGGTTTGCCCATTTCAAATCATTTATTCCTGGAGATTTATATTCCTTGGTGCTCAGTGATGGTAAATGCAATTGACTAAAGTTTAAGGATATTGCTATTCGAAATACAATCTCCTAACATTTCGAACATCTCTGATAATTGATCCTCTCACAACGCGTCCTTACCTACTCCAATCATACATAAAACTAGAGAATCTTTACATTGCATTTGATCAAACATACATTGTATCCCGGGTAGCAGTACCTCTACAGTGACGTAACACATTGTATATATCTACTCCTTCACACAGGTGGTCTATACCTGTACAATAGGTGACATTCAGTTCTAATAAGACATTGTGCATAACATATATTGATCCCAACAACGAAGGGGGTCATAATGTTGGAGAGTGCGATGTTTATATGTTCACGAACGTGTTGAAGTTATTGATTCAGCTTTTCAAATTGTATTGGCTATTTGATACAGTAAAATTTCAGAATGTTAACTCAAGACGAAAATATTGAATGAAAAAGAGGAGCCATATTAGGAATAATTTGAATTCTGATGACCAGATAATGGTTTGTAAGTTGTTTGTAGCCTACCACAATGGGCAGTAATTATTGGACAATACGGTGGTAGCTGTCGGTGGAAGAATCTAAGAGAAGAAACCATAATCCTCCAGGGGAACCACCGGCGAATTACCACCCTTCTGAAGATAGAGTGACGTATCACCGTCTATCAACATCTGACAGACATGGAGGCGTGTATTCTCCAATATTCACAGAGTTATTCTCATATTTACTGCAAAATGATCAGCCTGTCTCCCACAGGGGGTGGAAGATAAGCTACACGACTTATTTCGCGTTCAATGTTATCATGACGTCATAAGCAATCATGACGACATACGTCAACGTCAAGCAACCTAATTTTTGTTCATTTTCCAACATAAACGGATGGGAAAATGATAAATTATGGGGCAACATATTGAATGGGAGAAAAATAATCTACCGCTATTGTCCGGTGGTGACAAAGAAATCAACTAACCCTCGTGTCAAATTAGCTTAGTCCATGCCTCGGAAAGCCTCGGCATGGACTAAGCTAATTTGACACTCGGGTTAGTTGATTTCTCTATCACCACCGGACAATACCGGTAGATTCTATTAATCAGATGGAACAATTTCATAATATAATACTTATATCCAGCTCAGTTTACGTAAATTCAAAGTCTCTCTCTATATATTATGCACATGATGTTTTTAATGAATCAATTTGCTTCTAAATAATTTAGTTACTTGTGAAACTGATACATGGGAATTTGTAACCATTATGGAGTAAAGGTATCACTCTAATAACAATCCACCTCATCATTTACTATTACAAAACCTATCACAACCACTTATCATGACTAAACATATCACCAACACTTTCTCATTACTAAATATATCACCACCACTTTGCCATTACTAAATTTACCACCACCACTTTCTCATTACTAAATATATCATCACCACTTTACCATTACTTAATATATCACCACCACTTTACCATAACTAAATATATCACCACCACTTTACCATTACTGAACATATCACCACCACTTTACCATTATTCAATATATCACTACCACTTTACCATTACTAAATGTGCTACTATCACCCTTCGAGGTACATGCAGCAATGCTGAATAGAGCAACATCACCACCCAAAATAATGAACAATTTATTGTAACCACTCCATCATTGTACCCGGAGCCACCTCACCAGTACGATACCCATCGCTAATCAATGACAAAAACATGCATACTACTTACCTGGTACATTATTCTGCTTGTTGAACGGTGGCGTTGTAGGTCCGTCCCATGACATGACTGGTCACTCAATGATCAAGGATCAATCTTCTAATACACTAAATCCATCCAGTACAGAGCTAGCCTAATTACAGCATATGTCCAGAAATCTACAAAGAACCGATCATAAATCCTTCAGTAATGATTATACTTCTAATCCGATGAGTAAGATTCAGATCAAAAGTCACAACGTAACAGACAACACGTACTAGCTCTATACTATATAGAAGCATGTATTGTCTTGATCGAAGTTAGGCAATATAACGCTTTAAAATCCCCTGATCGTCCATTGTACTGTTATACCCATATTAAAGGGGTCAAAAGTGATACACTCTTAATGTTATAAATCCGCTGTGTCGATTGACTACTTAAATGATTGATCAAAGTCGCACACTTTTCGAAAACAGCACTTTGATTCACGCAGCATCTTCTACATAGCACTCAGAATATGGTTTGAGTCTCTCCTCACAGCAGCGCTAGTCCCCCCCCCCCCCCCCCCCCCGATTCCATGCCCTTCCATGACACTCATAAAATCTCAATGAAATGGTAAGTACACCTAATATTCAATCTCTTTGAACTTTAACAAAGGAATGACAGGTGCCCGTGAATGACAGAAAGAACAAAGATTATAAACAAATCCTCCTAACAATACATGTGTATGAATGTATACAAGAAGTTGGCCAAGGTGTTTAATGTTGTGAGGAACTGCGAAACAAAATTATGACAATACTTGAATACTTATCTAAACAGTTCAATGGAGGCATTACGTACCAAATACACACAAAGCTGACCGATTATTTTGCAAAGAATTGCAATGTTTTTTTGTGTTCAAAATTTGAGGAACTCTAGAACTTTGCCTCTAATTCTATAATGAAAACTGGAAGCCGGAGGGACTCTTAAATTCAGGAAAACTAACGCCACAAAAGAATCCCCCCCCCCCCCCCCCAAAAAAAAAGATGATTAATGGTGCACAAAGAAGATTTCATTTATAAAAAGGTACATGTATTTGGTGGCAGCGGAAAAAGGAATTTCTAAAGAAATTAATCAATGTCAGAATGAACAGTAATTGACGTTCCCATGTCCTGAGAGCTGGTCACCTGGACATGATGGGTTCTGACCACAGGACATATCCAGAATTTACGAGGAAAAGACTACATTGAATTTCAGAACGGTGCTTAATTCCACTCGCAAAGTGAACCTTATACATTACAATAGCTGACAATTAGTATTAAAACAATAGTGACTGAGCATGATATGTTTATATAAAATACCAGAGACTATACCTCGCAAGTAGATATTGTATTAATACGGTTCTGTGGAATGGTCCTACGTCCTAATGCTCTATTCTGGTGTGTATAATGTCAGCTATATAAGTATCGGTGATCAATTAAATGATTAAACGCCAATAAAACCCGGTTAGAAACAAGCATCCCCTTATTAAATATCCCTATCCAGAGTTTACATGCATGACATTTCAATATACGGCAGGCTATCAATAGTGCTCCTTCAATCTGTCAGGTTAGGCTATGTACACAAATAATGCCTATCAGATTCTATTGTCTATATCACAACAAAAGGAGTTAAATCTAATACTATGGGTTAAAACGAGCATTATTATAGATCCTAACAGCTTGTTTATGTACAGTTGGTTGTCATAATGTACTAGTATCTGTGAATATTTTGCTGAACTGATACATATATGCCATAGGATCCGATAGTGTTTCAAACTAGTAAATCACGAACAACTCAGCTTTTACTTTTAGAAGATTCAATTATCTAATTATTTTAAAATCATTTATGTAGAAACCATCAGCATTTGTACATCAATAACTTGGATGGTATGTTTTTTGCATTCAGACCTATGTATCTACTATGCCATAACAATCTAAGTATCTAATATGCCGTACCTAAATATAAGAATATTAAAAGCTGAATGTTCAACTATAAATACACAACGTCCATTGTCTGTATTATCGATCGATGATTTAACATGTCATGTTCCCACAATTTCGAAGGTAGTTTTGAATAGGCCATAATTGGCCAAACATTACAGATCTATTAAACGAATTTAATATGTGACTTTCTGTGCCGTATAAATCTGCTCACTTAAATATCGCAGTTTTGGAAATATACTTGATTACATGGACATATGCCATACCTACGACACAGACAACTTTTGACGTATTTGAATACAATACATTCATTATTTCTGTTATGCTTACTTTTTTCTGTTAAAACCCCAAGGAATGTTGAAATAAATGACTTTGTAGCTGATACAGAATAAATTTCTCTCATACACCAGCAACTGTAGAGACGTAAATTTCATGTCTCTGTGTTTTACACCATTCCATGATTATTTCACTTATCTGGTGGCGGCATCTTCCTGGTTCATTGTTTCATAATTTTGACATGTGTTACAGATCCAACTAAGATGGAGCGGGGTTGTTTACGGGCAAACGTATGCCGTGATAAGGGACTTCGGTTTACATTGTCACATTCGAAGGACAGGTAGGTAGGCAGAGGAGATGATAAATCATCTTAAACATCCTCAGTCGACAACCGCAATCGAACCCAGGTCCTCAGCTACCACTGGCCAAAGCTGACCATTTATATAACAATAGAAAAAAAAATAAAATTATAATAATAAAAAAGGAGATACCTCCTCCAAGTTCTTACGCCAATGCCTACCCTACTCGAGTCCAAGAAATATCTATTCGGACATCGTCCTTTTTCTTTTCTCCGTTTTATGTAAGAGATTATGGCGGCAGCAAGCCATATACTAGGTTATGCATATGACGTGTACTACAGGTCACAAAAATCACGGTTCCATCTACAAATGTTCCCTGCATTATTTTCAACACATTTCCTTATATGTATATACTCAATACAGATACCTTCTTTACTTTCAGGTCGTTTAAGACTTTTAAACTATCAAAATAAAGACATGAAATCCTAATATAAAACATCAATTAAGTCTGTCTTATCGCTATTGGCTCGAGACAAAACACAATAGAGATTGTGTATGTTTACATTTAACCAAGCGGTTTGTCAACTGTTATAAGTCAATTATTTGGTGCCAGTTAGAGAAAAAACAAAAAGCGCCACAAGTATTCTATTATCATACTAATCGCAAATCTACAGAGGATAACGGCACAAGGAGAATTTAATAAAGAGAGTGGCAAGACAATGTCATTTTTGTTGTCCTAGTTGAGAAAGTCTGGCATGTTGGGACAGGGATTTTGTCGTATTAATCTGTTCAAATATAGACTGCTATAGCTTGTGGGGGCCTTAGGAGAGTATTTATTACAAAAATATTGACACGAGGAATATGGGGCATTGTATGGTATAGATTATAGTGAAAGGTGTAGACAATGCCCTATCTGTGATGGCATGTCATTTACATATAGTGAAAGGTGTAGACAATGCCCTATCTGTGATGGCATGTCATTTACATATAGTGAAAGGTGTAGACAATGCCCTATCTGTGATGGCATGTCATTTACATATAGTGAAAGGTGTAGACAATGCCCTATCTGTGATGGCATGTCATTTACATATAGTGAAAGGTGTAGACAATGCCCTATATGTGATGGCATGTCATTTATATATAGTGAAAGGTGTAGACAATGCCCTATCTGTGATGGCATGTCATTTACATATATTGGGATACGTGATATTTTTGTATACTATAGACTCGGAACATCGCACTGTAAGACTGTACACTATGAGAATGCTAAAAAAAGAGGGGGGGGTTGAAAAAAGTATATATATATATATATATATATATATATATATATATATATATATATATATATATATATATGTATATATATATATATATATATATATATATATATATATATATATATATATATATATATATGTATGTATATATATATATATTTTTTTTTTTTTTTTTTTTATTTAAAAACTACTGGAAGTACACTTCCATAGAAGGGTTGTTAACTTGATAGAGATGGGGGCTCAAACGGGTAAACATACGCGGTAATCAACATAAACTGAAGTCATTAAAACTAAGCCTTGGTAACAAATTATTCCTGTATATGAGGTATCGAAATTAAATCTGACAGACGTAAGGACGTTAAACCTGTAGTGTAATTGTAGGATAGAGGGTTTCCATATCCCCATCATGTATATAACACTACACATATTCCCTTCTTTCTATGACAATGAGGTACTGCCTGACAGTATTCCCTCCATTATAATAATAATAATAATAATAATAATAATAATAATAATAATAATAATAATAATAATAATAATAATAACTATGACAGTGTGACACTATCTGACCATACTCTCATTCCCTCCATTCTATGACAGTGTGACACTATCTGACCATACTCTCATTCCCTCCATTCTATGACAGTGTGACACTATCTGACCATACTCTCATTCCCTCCATTCTATGACAGTGTGACACTATCTGACAGTACTCTCATTCCCTTCATTCTATGACAGTGTGACACTATCTGACCGTACTCTCATTCCCTCCATTCTATGACAGTGTGACACTATCTGACCGTACTCTCATTCCCTTCATTCTATGACAGTGTGACACTATCTGACCATACTCTCATTCCCTTCATTCTATGACAGTGTGACACTATCTGACCATACTCTCATTCCCTTCATTCTATGACAGTGTGACACTATCTGACCATACTCTCATTCCCTCCATTCTATGACAGTGTGACACTATCTGATCGTATTCTCATTCCCTTCATTCTATGACAGTGTGACACTATCTGACCATACTCTCATTCCCTCCATTTTATGACAGTGTGACACTATCTGACCGTATTCTCATACCTCTTCATTCTATGACAGTGTGACACTATCTGACTGTATTGTTCTTCCCTTTTATCTTACAATTGACATTCTCTGACAATTCTACCATTTTATATCTGACAGTTTGATACATTTTGTTAGTTGATTAAATTCATTGTTAACAATCACAGAGGTTAAATCTGGCATGTAAAGATCATCTGCTTATATACACTTTACAGGATGGTTATTTCATTTAGAAAATTTACTCTACATATGATTTCATTTGATAAGTCATGGATCATTTATTTGAGTCCATATGGGAGTACCTTCTTACATTCTCATTACTTAAGTCTTTAGATGATTTTAATGCAATGCTCTCCTACAATTCATATACAGGAGTTTTAATCCACAGACCAAAAACTTTCCATTCAAAATTTAGTCTACTTGTTACACATAGAATATACTTATGAAAGATTGAAACATTGTTAGAATATTGTTATTCCTTCACATACCCGGTATAAGTTTAAAGACCAAGGCCCTCTAAGGGTAGCCTTCCATTATTTTGCAGTAAACGTTAGTGAATTTTCTATACTTGCTCTCCAAAATATATATCCCTGAAGGTTTATACCTTAAACACATGTTTTCCTTGACATTATATAATAGTGAGTAAATTAAACTTTTGTCTCACTGCTTACCAGGATTTAATAACTTCAATGTCTGTAACACTGGGCAATATGCTCTCAAAATGTAGCCATCGGAATATTGATTACATTTGATTACAGCATCATACCAAACTCTAAGGTCAGTAAACATGGTAAAGGTCATAGATGTCATCTTCTCCTGTTGTGTATATAATGCTTCTATATTTCGCAAGTTGTTTGAAGCTAAATCTATCACAAACTCTTCTCAATGACAAGAAACACTTGCACATTCAACTTTTCCTTTCGAGGACATGTGCACAGGCATTTTGTTAAAAAAAAATACAGTAATAATGTCAAAATGAGAAAGACAACGTACTTGTACTATATCTATTTACATATAGAAATCTTAAATAAATTGAAAAAAAATAAAACAAAACAAAATAGAGATAATTTGACAGAGCATCATATTTGTTTTCTGTTTACGCATTAGATGGTTTTTCAGGCGTCATTTTTATATGCAATCTGATTAAAACCATATCTTTATTCCACTTCTCTATTTGTCCTATTGCGGATAAAGATCTGGCGAAAATCCGTAAGGGGTCATGTTCTGGTGAACTCTGATTTTCAGCCAATCAGTTGATGGGCTACAAATTCCTAGGAAAGAAATTAACATCCACAGCGTGTGTGACCCACAAGGTAACTTTTGAATAGTGTTTGTTATATGTTGCGTCACTATCACGTGCCTAGCCGAGTCATTGATTGGTTATGGGAAATAACGGTCTCAGTGACTGAAACGACATCAGAGTTCATCAGGACATGACCCCTTACGGGGTTTCGCCAGATCTTTATCCACAATGGGACAGATAGGGAAGCGGAATAAAGATATGGTTTTAATCAGATTGTTTTATATGATACATGATATATGATTTCAGTTACAGTTGACTCTCTACAGCTAAACCTTGAGAAGTCCAAGGGAAAACCAGTAAATTTATGCAGGACTCAAGTAAGGATCCATGTATGTTTATATGAAAAAAATAACAATCAGGTCTTATAGTTTGAGTGAACAAGAAACACATGCAACACAAAGGTCAGAAAAGTTACCACGTAATGCAGATGGCCTTAAAATACAGGTTGCTTTTGTGCAGACAATTCACACTAAGAGACTGTACAACTGTTTGGGGAATTTCATTCCAATAGATCAATATTTGCGGGAAGAACCATCTGTATATATCTTTAAAGGTCTGAAAATATTTAAATGTCTGAATTGGTGTGTCTGGTTCTGATGTCAGTGGATATGATCTGCTGGGATTGCAATGGGATGGCGGATTATCTTATAGAGTATTACAAGTCTGGTTCTGAGAGGATGCTGAGCTAACGTTGGCCACTGAAGGAATATTGATTATGCTCATAACACTGCTAGTATTGTGGTAGTTGATAAAAATATAACAAGCTACTTGTCTGTGTGTCATATGATGAGTCACAGTGTAAGTCCCATGCACTGCAACCTTATTGGAGTGCCTGAAATTCTCTGGGTTTAATGTCTGTGCTTGAAATTTTATTTTAAGGAAGCCTTGTAATTAAGTTACATCAGCACTTACATTCATGTTGTTGATGTTAGTTTTCCATCTTAGAGTAGAATTTAGATTGAAGATCGACACCTACATATAGGCTGGGGATAAAAGTTTTGATAATATACATGCATCAAGCAAGGGAAAGACCCTTGGACGTGTAATTATTTTTAATTGCTAAGTTCATGCACAGAATGGAGGGAGGTGAAGATTTTGAATGCCCGACATAAGAATTTAACAGAGGTAACAGATTCAAGAATGTGATCAACAAGTATGTAATTGTTAGCTTTTTGCATAGAATTGTGAGTTGTATACATTTGTGCATATGATATTATATTAGTTAATCAGCTAATCCTAACATTCACTAAGCTTCTTGGAACTAACCAAATGGAAACTACCAAGAAAATGATCCCAGTGGTACTGGTAGTCATCAAAATGACAAGATCTGCTTATGTTATGGTGTACATCCGCATGAACAGTATTTAAAATTATATAGTTACTGTCACCTGGTAAGCATACATCCACTGCCTTGCACACATAACTTTGCTTATAGCTGCTGCCTAAATAACTCACCTGATATAGCGGATAGCAATGTCGCAATATAACTACATCTCGGTTTCTCGTTAAAGCGGCACCCCGTTAAAGTTGTAAGAATTTCCTCTGATCAAAATAAAACTACTCCAGCATTTCGAAATGTTCTTCTGCCGATTAAAAGTGGTAAAAAACCTTTTAAATTCTAATCAAAGTTGTGAAAAGTTCAACTAATACGTCAATAAAAGTAAAGCAATTAAGTTGCAAAATCCTGCATCTCCAACCAAAACAAAAATATGCGGCAGCGAAATCATCCGCCATCTACTTCCGGTGAAGTCACAAGTCGTATTGAAATTATTTTACAATTTATCTATTCGCACAATAATTGGACGATGATAACCGGAGAGTTCGATCATGACGCGGTATTTCGAATTCACGACCGATTTCAGCTGTCAGAGAGAAATTTTCTAATGTGATATATCATCTCATGAGCGACCCTAGAAGGTGGAGGGTACGGTGTTCAAGACTTTCAATTTTATTTAGAGAATTCCTCTTGCTTTCTTGCTCGCTTCGCTCCTTAGTCATGTTATTACACAGTTCTTTAAATATCATGATTAAGAAGTACAATATACAGTGGTGGATTCAGTGGGGAGGGACGAAGGGAGCCCCCCCCATTCCCCATTAATAAATTACATATAATTCAAGATTCTGCGATACAAGATATACGTACAAGATATCAATAACATCACTTAAAGCTTCGTTTACATGTACACGACAGCTACGGTACCGACTAAGGATGGTCAATTGACATGAAAATGCACAATTTTTAGGCCCCAAATCTGCCAAACTTCAGGATCCTCCGGGGGGTTTCGGTCTCTGGTCCCCCACCAGGAATGCGCCCTCGACCTGCTGGGACCTAGGCGCGGTCCCCAGACCTCTCGCCTGACTACGCCCCTAACTCCAAAACCTGGATCCGCCCCTGCTTTATTTATTCAGATTGTATCAGGTCTACTTGTCCCTCTTTTTTTTTTGGGGGGGGGTGTCAAAAAAAAAATAAGAAGAAGAAGAACCCAGACAAACAAACGAACAGAACAAAACAAAATAAGGAACAAGTAAGTCTGCTTTTAATCAGATTGAGAAATATTCCCAGTATGCTTGTAAGTAATCAACAAGACACGTGCCAGTGACAGTGTAAGCTTAACGTGTTAGAGTGTACAAATATAGATGACTTGCTTTCAATTGATAATCCTTCATTCGCGGATTACCTTAGCATCATCTATCAAAGTGAACTGGAAACCACAGAAAGTAGTAATTCTACTTCATATTGAGATATTATGTTGTCTTTCGACTTTTCACTCTATGACAAACGTGAAGATTTCAATTTCGCTATCACAAAATTTCTTTTCATTAGTAGCAACATTCCATCATCGCCCGCATATGGCGTATTCATATCTCAGTTAATACGTTATTTCAAAGTATGTTCAAATTACAACGACTTTGCTCTGAGGGCTAAGCGACTTTCAGATAAGCTACTCAACCAGGGTTTTATATGTGCTAGACTAGCAACGTCACTGAGGAAGTTCTATGGTCGTTACGAGACTCTTATTACTCCATATGAAATCTCGTTATCCAGACTTTTAAATGATATTCTGGACTGAGACCGATTCCGATCATTGTACACAGATTTGACACCTTTTATACTAGAAGGTTACCTACTTCGACTTCTACATATATAAATACATGTATATATGGAATTTACACGATTTGACTCTTTCTACTGGGTATATGTGACGGGTGTTGCTAGCAAACAGGAGATGCTCACTTTCCCCGGACACCTGAGCTCACTCCATCAAAGGGGTTCACATATGCTCTTCAAGTAGACATGTTTTGTTATTTTCCACTTTGTTTTCATTTTCACTGATTTTGTTTGTCCCCTGGTTTCATGATTTTCGAACTTATGATTCGGATTTATCCATCATCTTTACATGGTACTTGTTGCCAGGATTTTCTTTATCACGTTATTGCTAGTATAGTGACGTCAGAGTAAAATGATGCATTTTTTCTTGTAGCCTTCTCTCACGTACATTACTTATGGTGGACATTGAGTACAAAAGCATCTACAGAGAGTTTAGAAAAACCTATATATTGCAACCTGTCATATATTTTTCCTGTCAGGATAGGGGTGGGATGGGATTTAAGCCCTAAAGTTAGACAAACATACCCGGAAAGTCGTGTATCGGATGCATGCTAGTCTAGTTCTCGAGTAGACAACAACAGATGACAGTCCCCCTTCGCCCCTCTCTGAATCCACCATAGCAATATGCCAGCAATTAAGAAGTATATTGTACATTGTACATTTTACTTTGTTCATAGTCAAACGTCTTCTAAATAGACAGTATGACAGTGAGATCATCAAAAAGACTATAGGTCGTGTATTTGGCCCCTCTTACAGCCTTATGCACGCTGACTAACAGGACGGTGAGGACTATATGACGGGCCTTGTCCAAACCTCTTTCAGAGGAGACATGGTCCTGAACCTCGTCCCCTCTGACTGTTAGTCGTGACTCCCACAGATCTAGGGTCTTAGCTCGCTTTCAGACTGGCAGAGCACGGTTTATCGTGTTGATGTCGCATATATTTTTATATCATTATGTGTTTTACAATACCTTACGTGTTTATATTTTTATGACATCTCAATACGCGATACCTGTTGACCCTTGTTTTTTACATGGAGGATTATTTATAAATTTTTTAATGTACGTCCTTTGATTGTTCTGCTTTTACGGTGAGTGGGAAGGTGGGCCCGAAAACCGGTTCAGGAAGGGAAGGAGGGTGGGGTAGTAAAACATTTGGCATCCACCTTAACCCCTTCAAATGAGCGCATCAATACTTTTTACATAAGTCACGGTATAAATTTTAGATATTCCAGGGGGATAAAATCACTACGAGTAACTGAATGAGCTCACCAACAACAGTCAATTATAGTGATCTATCTTGCCTGCGTTGACGACACCATGACCAGTCCAAACCTTGACGACACTGACCAGCACCAACCTTGACGACATCATGACCAGTTTTAACCATGACGACACTGACCAGCACCAACCTTGACGACATCATGACCAGTTTCAACCTTGACGACTTACTGATAAGTCCCAAGCTTGACGACTTCATGACCAGTCCCAACCCTGACGACTTACTGACCAGCTCCAACCTTGACGACTTACTGACCAGTCCCAAGCTTGACGACTTTATGACCAGTCCCAACATTGGCGACTTCATGACCAGTCCCCATCTTGACGATTTTATGGCCAGTCCCAACCTTGGCTACTTCATAACCAGTCCCCAACTTGACGACTTCATGGCCAGTCCCATCCGTAAACGAATTACTGGCTTGTCTCAGTCAAATTGGTGAATTACTGACCGACCTTTTGGCGAATTACAGCCAAAACAGACCGATCCTATCAGTCATGGTGAATCACTGACCGATCCCACCAAATATGGTGAATCATTGACCGATCCCACCAAATATGGTGAATCATTGACCGATCCCACCAAATATGGTGAATCATTGACCGATCCCACTAAATATGGTGAATCATTGACCGATCCCACCAAATATGGTGAATCACTGACCGAACCCAGTCACGGTATACATCTTACAAATTCCAGGGGCCTACAATCACTACTACCGATCCCACAAGTCACGGTGTATCACTCACAGATCCCACCAGTCACGGTGTATCACTCACAGATCCCACCAGTCACGGTGTATCACTCACAGATCCCACCAGTCACGGTGTATCACTCACAGATCCCAGCAGTGAATCATTTACCCGTTTGATCGACCATGTCATATTATATATGCTGATATCACCTGGCATGGTGAACTACTGATCGATGTCACCAGAATTACTCACCAATTTCACACATAAGAATGAATTTTACTGTCCGTATTCTCCAAACATGGCAAAGTATTCATCGATTTCACTGTTATAATGAATTATACTGACCAATCTCACCATGTATGTGAATTATTCTGACTGATTGTATCAATCATTATGCTGATCTTATCCGCCATGGCGAATTTTTCACTGATCTCGCCCGCCATAACGAATTATTCGCTAATCTTAAAAACAATAATCATTGATCTCAACGCCTGACCATTATCTCACCAACTATGGCAAAAGAGTGACCAATTTGCCAGCCACGGCGAAGGACTGACTAATCTCACCAACTATGGCGAAAGACTGACCAATTTGCCAGCTATTGCGAAGTACTGACTAATCTCACCTGCTATGACGAAAGACTGACCAATCTGCCAGCCACGGTGAAGGATTGACAAATCTCACCAGCTATGGCGAAAGACTGACCAATATGCTGCAAACCATGGCGAAGGACTGACTAATCTCATTTGCTATGGCGAAAGACTGACCAATTTGCCAGTCACGGCGAAGGACTGACTAATATCACCAGCTATGGCGAAAGACTGACCAATCGGCCAGCCGTGGCGAAGGACTGACAAATCTCACCAGCTATGGCGTAACACAGACCAATCTGCCAGCAACGGCGAAGCATTGACTAATCTCACCAACTACGGCGAAAGACTTATTAATTTGTCAGCCATTGCGAAGGACTGACTAATCTCACAAGCTATGGCGAAAGACTTACCATCCTGCCAGACACGGTGAAGGACTGATAAATCTCACCAGCTATGGCGAAAGACTGACCAATCTGCAAGCCATGGCGAATGATTGACTAATCTCACCAGCTATGGAGAAAGACTGACCAATCTGCCAGCCACGGCGAAGGAGTGACTAATCTCACCAGCTATGGCGAAAGACTGACCAATCTGCCAGCCGCGGCGAAGGACTGACTAATCTCATCAGCTATGGCGAAAGACTGACCAATCTGCCAGCCACGGCGAAGGACTGACTAATCTCACCTGTCAAAGCGAAGGACTAACATACCTCATCCACCATGGAAAAAATCTTTCTGTTGATTATTTTAACAGCGATTTCTTGAATTTTCGGTAAAATTCCTTACCTCTGCTTTTATACATTGTACATCTACACACAAATACATACAAATACAACTCAGCCTCTGAACTGCCGATATACAACAAAACACTGTATAAAGAAAACATATATACTGCTGCTCTTCATATTATAAACATACCAAAATATATGTCGTAAAGAATATACAACCACATTCTTTACAAATATTCTTCACGATATCCGGGATAGCTGACGCTTTATGCTGTAATGTGAAAAGTGTACTAGTCGAGTATTGCCTTTCGTAGACGCCTGGGTAACTTAGATAATAAAGAAAGGGGAGATGATGGTATGTCACACCATAAGGGATTGTAGACACTGTTCTTGATGTGGTAAGGGATTGAAGACCACAGTTCATTCCAGCCACACAGATTGACAAACATACGTCCTGCACTGAAATAACCTAGAAAAAGAATCATACATGTAATACATAGTTTTGATATGCCAGAATCTGTTAGAGTTTTCTCCGCTTGTCTGCCAGGTTTTGAGTCAAGCCATAGTTTTTCCTTCATATCCCTACTATTTCAAACAGCTCATTTGATATAGGCATTGGTAAGTTTTCATTTTCATGACATTGTGACAATTTTTCAAAATAGATGATGTAGACATGTTTGAAAAGTCATCATTAAGTTTAGTTTTTGAAACCGTCTTCAAGTATCATCAACTATGGTTGAATTATCAAGAAAATACAGGGTTTGGCACACAAGATGGCTGCCAACGGGAGGTAAGTCCCACCAGTTCTGAAACTATCCAGTACAAGACAACTACATGTATTCAATATTCTGACATTTATAGAATTAAATACATGAGGTTGAAGATAACATATTATAAAACACACAATATTTTCGCCTCTGTTGAATATATGAAGTAAAACAGAAGGAAAACGAAATACACATTTGTGAATCTGCCATCAGAAAGTATTTCAAAGAGACAAGTCGTCATAATTCTCTGACAAATTGATATAATATCTAAAAAATCGTCATAATATCTGATAAGACGACCTAATTTTTTGATAAGTCGACATAATATATGATAAGTCGACATAATATCTGATTAGACGGCCTAATGTTTGATAAGTCGACATAATCATCGGACTAGTAAAATGCAGAAATCTTCAATCGTGTTAAATCATTCCCATGTAAATGCAAACAATTGAAACACGTGGTTAGCGATGGCAACAAATCATATTTATACATTGTGCTCTCAGTACATAGGTAAAATCAAATGCATGTAAGTGTTTTATTAGACGAGACCATTTCTTAGTATAGGAATATTAACTAATTTTACATATCTGTATCCAATATATATTGCATAATAAATTTTTATTTTGGTATACGTACCACTTATGATATATTCTCCACCTTCGACGAAATATACACCACACATGGCGCCACTAAGTGGAGTGTAGACGCATGTTTCAGGTAAATACCATGGCTACAAATACAATAGATGTTTGTACTCAATGACATGTGATATATAGGTGAATGTTACTCCAGACTTCAAAGTCTAGATTCGAGTAATTCAATTGCTTATTTTCTAAGTAATATTTTATTTTAGAAAGTTATGGGGTATCATTGCAATCTTTCAGGTATTTTCAAGAAACCGATGTATTTTATTTGACTCGGAGTAAGTTTGGAGCTACTCTCAGTAATGCGGTCATACATGGGTATCATGAAACTCAGTATTTTCTAAATTAAATCAGTTTAAACAAAAACGATGGGATGAATTCCTGTATATTATATAATATATGCGACATCACATGTGACTGCAATCCCCGAATTTTCCAGGAAAATTTAAGTGTCCGGGAGGAGTAACCGTCTTCTGTTTGGCTAGTCAGATCCGCCATGAATGTCCGGGACATTTTAATTCATCTCAGATTTCACGAGTCCTTGTATGTCTGTAATGGTACTGATTTGTCTGTACCACAGTCACATATCATAAGTTATTTCCGTGTTTTGAGTGAGCACAGTAAAGTCATATTGAAAGAGACACTGTCTGTGAAAAGATGTCATTTTCAGCGGATGTACAATCTATGAAATTACCTTCATACACTAACTCATGAAATATACTGATAAAACAGGCAGAAATAAGTCTATGTGAAAATTTATTAAATGCAGTTTTGGGGAGGATACCAGAAATTGTATCCAATATTACCACAGTTTTGTTGACGGAAGATGCGTGTCACTTGGTATTCATTCTTTCGATGGAAAATAGCAAGATAATACATGATATATAACTGGAAAGCATTGCGTTCAGTATAAAAGGAGGTCACTATGTCGAGGCCATCAAGAGCACAGGCTCATATAGACAATACTAATTATCCTGCAAGGATTAGCTTAACTTCATCCTTAAACAATCCACAGATAGCAACCGGTTTTATAGTAGTTCTGAATACTACATTCATTTGAAATATTCTAAAGATTCCGTGCTTCACGACAATGAGGACACTGGATTTGTAAACTAGGTGTTGCCTCTCCAGATATGGTTGCATTTATAACATTGATGGATTGTTGGAAACTTACTTAGCCAAGGACGGGCAATGCTTATGTGATGGGGTTGTTCAATTCTGCTAAATTCCCTGAGTCTAAGGAGCATTAATCCATCAAAAACTGCTCCATCGGCACTAATCAAAATACGACCTAGATATTCTCATGATATATTTATATACCATATTTCATCAATATGTGCATTCATTACAGAGATAGAGTAAGGAAATTAGGTCCCAGGGGCTTAACTCCGTCAAAATTATTCGACAAAAATCAAATTGGAATTTGATCTAGATTATCTCGTGATGTATCAATATACCAAATTTCATCTCAATATGTGCACCCGTTGCAAAGATAGAGCACGGAAATGAAATGATGACGGAAGAACGAAAAAAGGTTACACTATATGCCCGGCCATTTTCAGTAATTACTGGGCATAAAAATTCAATGGAAGTGTATGAAGCATTCATCATGACACTGACAATGTTAGAATGAGTCTCCCTTTCGTCGCCTTTCATTTGTTATAAGATTTGGAATTTTTCATGGGAAAAACCCTTTTGGACGGGTGTATTCTAAAATTTAGAAATTTTAAAATTCACGTATTCTCGATGAATTACTATAGGCATGGGTTAAACTGAGCACGTGAAAGTGGAACAGGATAGAGCGTGGGTCAATGGCGGTATCGCGGATATTTATGTACGATGAGAAAATCAGGGTTCGGTCGATCATTCATGTAGCATGTTCCAATGCATTCCTTGTAAACGAAATTCATGTTAGTGTGAATGTAATGTCAGGTCGACTGCACGCAGATAAAGAATTAGAAATGCTACGTTCTCTTCTCTAGAAGTCGTGTATATTAGTTTTGGATATTAAACATGTACAAGACCATTTATTATATTAAAATATCCATCTATGTCAATATGTAGATACATAGAACCTTGTTATCTTTTTTTGTGTTTTCTTCTTCTTCTTCTTCTTCTTCTTCTCTCTCTCTCTCTCTCTCTCTCTCTCTCTCTCTCAACAACTACTAGTATCCCTCAAGTTAACATTAGACTGAGACTCTCCAGCATTCTAGATAACTGTTTTTTAACCTAGTACGTGCTCAGAGAAATAAACATACTTAGTAAGTTTATCTGCATAAATTGATACTGATATTAAATTTAAGATAAGAAGATGAAATAAAGGATACATATTGTATCCGATGTCCAAGTGTTCCGACTGACACTAACTGTGCATCTTTTTACTATTTTGTTCCTCAATTCATAGGAATATTGTAAGTTGAACTAATGTTGTCAACGTAAAACGTAATTTGATATTCAGATACATTTTTTGTTTATGATATAAACTTTGATACACATGTACACGTAACGTTTCTTAATGGAGACGATGTTAGTTACACAATAGAAATAATTATTTTTTGTACATAGATGTTCTTTTATTGAATTTCAAAATTCCTTTATCACCTGTATAGTGTGGTTAGATGACCTAACAGATCCGACATGTCAGAGCTTTTCCTGTGTACAGTTCTTTTCTTTACCGAGTCAAGTTACTGAAAGGCTAATATCACGATGATACGAAAAAAGACCATGTCCTTGCCAACATTTTGTAAGTTACTTAGTAGCTACAAAGATCATGTTTGCAGGTATCAGATTAGGTTATCTAAAATGCTGCCTTCCTTATTTTTGTAGCTCTTGTTAGAAAGTTTGTATTGAGGAAATACAGTATCACAACATTCATAATAATTATTACTCTTGATCGATCGTTACTACAGTTGTGCTGCTAACACTTAAGTTGATTGTCAATTATACTAGTATAACGGCGTCCTACCCAGTCATAGGAGATGCTTACTTCCCGACGTCCAACGTTATCTAACTATATCCGATGTGTACATAATTATCTATGTTTCCTTTTTCGTATTTTATAATATAGACCACTTCTCGCCAAATTAACATTTCACATAAATGATCTGATATAAATGAGCCTAAGTTTAGATTACAATGGTGTCAGGCTATACCAAATAATTGATTTATATGGTCATTGATTTTTAAGAAGTGGATTATTTTTTTTATAGAAATTCCAAAATCTTGATGTTTCCATGGTTTAAATGAATAAGCATGTATTTAGTGAAAAATGTAAATACTGCTTGAATTGTACATGTGCAAAGCATCTTAGGTATTGTGGTAAATACTGAATTATTTTCTTTTTAGGCTTTGGGAGTTTTGTGAAGGCATCGCGTGTAAATTCTAATATAATTGTTATGATTTCTATAACTGAAAAGCAAATATCTCACTGAGAGATCTCATTTACTGACTGATGTTATAAGTGTTTATTTCGATCCAAGAGTTTTCAGAGTGTTAATTTTTGTCATCAGCTACTCATAATGTTGAAAGGTATTTGATGGTCCCTAACTGTCTGGAATTTGTTTAACTCACAGGTTGTGTTCTATTTACCTTAAACACATGATGTATGTGTATACAGTATTTTCTGTAGTAGATACCATTAACCGACTCAGTGCCATAATAAAACGGCTGTCCTTTCAAACCTGACATCAAGAAAGAATGATATATAACTACAATGGACATAATTAAAATAACTGTTTGATCACCAAGGTACAAGAAATTTATAACAAATTTTTCTATTCTAAATATCGATTGTAGATTATAATACAAGTGGATACAATGTAGATGGAAGAATTCAGAAGAGAAATTAATCATAGAAACAAAACAAATTTGCTTTATGATTTTTTAAACACTTAACATAAGTGTCAATTATATAAGAAATATGTAAACCTTTCTAAAATTGTTAATGTTCTGCGCTGGGACACATGCGAATAACGAAATAAATAATATTCTACGTTAATATATTTCTTTGATAATGATCTGATACGGGTGATTTTTCAGTATAGAATTTTGTTATATGAATACTGTAAAGAATACAGAAACAGCAAAAATCATTTGAGACTATCTGTATATATACTTACTGAAGTCTGACTGCTTGCAGAATTTTGTTTTCCGATCTACTGCTGCACAACTACAGCCATACGCTATGGCGACACAGCAGCTCACAAAGATGATTGAGAATACCAAGGATTTGCAAGGCATTTTACTGGTTGATGAGGAAAGCTTGAGAAGGTTGTCTGAATGGTAAAAACCTGAAGATTAGCGGCAATACAATATGTGCCTCATGTATATCTGATAATATGTTATTAAATCTGTCTAATTAATTCTATAACATGTCGCGAGTATAACTAAAATAGTGCCAAGATATACCCAAAACATCCATGAATATGCTGATAAATGTTTATATCAAAGATAATGCGACAGATCAACAAAAGAATCTCTCCGTAGTATGGTTTTGCTGTGACACAGAGACTAACTTTCTTCAAAATGACAGACTTGAATTCATTAGAGGTTGAGAAAGTATTAACAAAAGGTTACTCTTCTTTCGAAAGCAAAAGATATACAATGTTTTTGAACAAAAACAACAACAACCATAATAATAAAACAATAATAATATTAATAATAAAGCAACCTGATTAAATCCATATCTTTATTCCACTTCTCTATTTATCTCAATGCGGATAAAGATCTGGTGAAACCCCGTAAGGGATCATGTTCTGGTGAACTTTGATGACGTTTCAGTCACTGAAACCGTTATTTCTCAAAGCCGACCAATGACTCGGCTAGATACATGATAGTGACGCAGTATGTAACAAACACTGTTCAAAGACTACCTTGTAGGTCACGCACGCTGGGGATGTTAATTTCATTCCTATGATATTGAAGCCGAACCTCTGAAAGGCTGAAAATCAGAGTTCACCAGAACATGACCCCTTACGGAGTGTCGCCAGATCTTTATCCGCAATGGTTCAAATAGAAAAGCGGAATAAAGATATGGTTTTAATCAGATTGATAATAAAGCAAGATAAAACATAGTAAAAACAAAACAAAGACCACCCCTGTCCCCCCCTAAATACAAAATAAAATTAAAAAAAAAACCCAGCAAAACCAAACAAAAAAGAAATAATAAAACCCTACGAAACAGGAAAAAATCTACAAATAAGATAAATATCTATCACATCAAATGACAGAGTTGGTTCAGAAAATACCAATTCCTAATAAAACTGTTGATGCTAGAACGTCTTACCTCTCTCGCATTAATGTAATGTTTCATAGATGATAAGCCAAAATGGGTTTATATACCTCGTGACAAGCGCTAATTAGTAATTAATAGTTTTATGTAATAGACCGTAGTATTTTCTATGTAATTAAGAAAACCATAACCATCTTTTGCGAAAGTTTCATGTTTCGTATAAGGCAGACTGTGACAAGAACGACTGTTAAATAGAGAACACATCGTTTAAAGTTATACGTGACTAGAAACCAAAAATATTCATACTGTTTTTGTAAGCAGCCCTTGTAATCATGTGATCTTTCCTCGACTATTAATTAATTCTAGCATTATCTGTCATGATTATTATATCCTTACTGAGTTTAGCCAAATAATATGTCATTTTGGATGTGTACCTCGTTTAACGGAATTCATTAAAGAGAGGAAAAATCTTTCCTTGGTCCTTGAATTCATGGCTATGTTCATATGTGTTCAAATGCCCAATGTGACAGAAGACATGGCACGTTAAAGATCCTTTACAGCTTCGAATAAGTTTCTTTCTTAGGCCAACTTGTCCATTGCACAAACAAATACCATGACCAAATTTGTGAAGTACAGACAAAGAAACACAGAGAGAGAGAGAGAGAGAGAGAGAGAGAGAGAGAGAGAGAGCACGTGTTACCCGTGGCAATACTATTAGTTGGATATGGATAAATAAGTTTACTGTTTATCATTAAGGTGTTCAGGAAAGAAAAAAAAACAACGTTTTGCTCTGCTATATGAGAAAAACATGCCACAGATATGTGGAACATACATAAATAACAACATAAAAAGAGTCCCAGAACATTAGATTGAAATGCAATGCTGGTTGTCATTGGTGTGGTTAAACGGTTTACGGACCCACCTTCACACTCCATACAAAAGCATATAACCAAAGATCACGCATTTGAATTTTATAAATAATCCACAGAGAACAGGGATCAACAGGATATAATTGGTCATAAGATTTAAACACGAAAACACGAAAATCAATGTGAAAATGTCAACTTTAACACTTAACAGTACTTGATGATATGATCTTTAACTACAATTAGAGCGATAGTTATGTGTTTAGAAAGAATAGTGTTCGTTTAATAAATAAAATTGGATATAAAACGAGATTCAAATTAAGAAATTTATGCCAAGTCTTTCATAAAAATTCAACATACTTTATTGAAGAGACATAACTTGTCGAAATGCGCATATGGTGCACTAAATTAACAGGAATATATGTTCTATATTTATTATAACCACTAGGCCGGTGTCACTGCTGGGGGACTGATAATTCCCGAGGGCATCATAAGTCTAGTGTTCAGTGCTTTTGTACTGACATGAAATATATACTTCAAATTTTCAGTCATCAAATTAAGTAAATCACTCTAAAACTAAGGAGTATCTCTCTCATGCATGGCTTTGTCCTTAGATAGATTCTTTGGTTCACTTTTCGGTCATTTTAGCTTCAACACTGCTCTTCATATTTTTATATATTTTGAGAATTCTAATCATTCGGCCACGAGCATCACTGAAGAGATATAACTTGTCGAAATGCTCATATGGTACACTAAATTAATAGGTATATATGTTCTATATTTATTACATTTGTTTTCGGTGACCGCTTACGTCTTGGCCGCATTTCTAAAGGTCACAACAGACTGGCATATCTCTGCTGTAGTTACCTGATGACTGGAAGATATTATTTCGAAATGTGTGAATTATTCTGATCGGGTGCTGCAAGGGTATTGGCCGGACATAGGTAGGTGTCGTAGATTGTAACTTCGAAACAATCCGTACGTATACAAGTCGCTCAGTGTCCATAACGACTCCCAACGAGTTTCTTTGTCTCAGTAAAGTTAGTACCCCATATCCTGAGTATATTCCTCGTAACTGTATGTGTAGGATTACATATATATTCATATTATGGGAGAGTATTAGATTTACTGATTTCAAAAGTAACTATTCTTAAGAAATATTCAAAAGTTTTGCACGCTAAAACTTCAGATGCACTCATCGTTTTATATGTGAATATCTGAGCCCTTACGATACCCACCAATTATCAAGATTTCCTGACAGGCACCTTCCTATCACCTTAAGAATATCGACCCAGATTCTTGCAATGTCGTTCATCTTCCGATCACCTTAAGAATATCGACCCAGTTTCGTGCAATGTCGTTCATCTTCCGATCACCTCTAGAATATCGACCCATATTCGTGCGATGGTCAATCGGTTGATCGAATGGTGACCGACGGATTATTAGAGAGAGAGAGAGAGAGAGAGAGAGAGAGGATCTTAAAATTACCGATGATCTTCCTTTGTCGACGATACCTGTGGGGTTACGGTTCTATATCAGCCGATGTCATAACGATGTGAACAGATCCGTCGCATTGACAGAAGATAACTCCCCTTTATTTTTCTTTCTATAAATTATGCGATACCCAATGTTTCACAGATGACCATAGAATATTAAAACTCCATGTCGAGCTTCCCTTCTGAAATATTACAACTGCGACGACAGATTGTATCTTTATTCTTCAGACGCTTGACAAAAAACATATATATGATCAAGAGAAACACGGTATTCTGACTAGAGACAATTCATATTACTAACAATTCAAACATAATACATGACATCCCTTTTCTTCCATATGAAATTTGACTTTTGATAAAGCATGAATGTTTAACAATATCTGCAAGAATTAACTACTGTCAATCAGCTTCGCAAAATGTCACTTGAAAATTAAATATTATACAAGTGGATTCAATATGAAAATAAAAGGCAATGTATCTGCCTGAAATAGAATCACATAATTAATGTATCCAATAACAATGTATATATATGCAATAACAATGTATATATATGCATTAATACTGATTCAATATAGTGATTAAAATGAATTAGTCTTATCATTACTATATGATGAATTGCTTAATCAATAGACTTTCAATAATCAATTTGACAGGACAATATGACATCATGAATAAAGCAATAGTTGAATACCAACATGAGATTGAATTTAAAGACACATAAATGTAATTTACTTTCCCTTCTTTGCATAAAATAAAACATTGATTTGAAAATGAATTACTAATATTGTGCATTTCACTGATTACTTTGCACTATAGATTTTCACAGATATTACTTTTTCAATGTGATGAAATCTGCATATTTTGGCGGTTGCTTCACTTGTCTACCAGTGCGAGTGGTGATTTCTGGATGTTTTAAAGGTGGAAGTGCGATTTTGGGTGGATTTGCATCTCTCGGTTGAGTCGACATCTCTTTGTGCGGACTGCTGTATGCGGATATCTTCGGATTCTGTATAATTGCTAATTGTAGCAGATGTTGATTTGATGTGTTGTAGATTTCTTCGATATGTTCTTCCATCCTGAGTTTGTAGAACGTAGGAATGAGGAGTGTGGTGCTGTTCTACAACAGTTACTGGAATCCATTTGTTACTGTGACGCATAAATTGGATTTGTAAAGATTGCGTAGCTCATTTCTGCGTTTTATATTGGCGTTATTCACTTGTTTCACTTTCCTAGATTTAAGTCGATCTTCAACCTCTTTGTTGTGGGAATGACGGAGTAACGGAGCACTTGTAGGAAGATCTGTTTTGAGTCTTCGGTTTAGAAACATTTGCGCAGGTGACATTCTGATGTCTTCGATGTTAGTATTGGGGAATGCAAGAGGTGCTTAAAATGGATCAGTTGCTTTCTTAAGCAAGTTCTTGACGAACAATGTGGACTTGTTGTGACGTATGAGAATCCATACTCCTTTGAATGTCAGTGAATGTTGTACAAGTATATTAAGGGCCATTGTCTGATTTTAGCTTGTCAGGTATTCCATACCTAGCAAATTGGCTTTTTCGGTTGTACAGTAGTATGACTGCCGGATAGATAATGCAGTTTCGCAAGTTCAGGCCATTTCGAGTAATGATCAATCGTGATCAGATAGTGATTTCCATGTAACTCGAATAAATCACAAGAAATTATAGACCACGGTCGATCTGGTGTCTCGGTCACCAGTAGTGGTTCTTTTTCATTTTGCATTTGATGTACCACACATGTTGGACAGCCGGAAACAACTTCCTCGACTTGTGATATCATACCGGGCCTATACATGATACCCCTGGCTATACTCTTACATTTAACGATTTCTAAGTGAGAGCTGTGTATGATGAGCAACATTTCCTTGCGTAATCGTGATGGAGTAATTAGCTTATGTCCTTTGAAAAGTAATCTATCCATGCATGCTATTTCATCACGATTGTTGAAACAATGACGAAAAAAGTAATGTACATCATATTTGTTGTTTGGCCAAACCGACCGAGTGGAGCAATCAATTCTGGACCACTGCTACTAGCGATTTCTAGCTCACGATATCCCTCTCTACTCAGAGGTAAGTATGCTAATGAGTTAATTACTAGATCTGGAAGAGCTGTTTGTTGGCTTCCGGTAAGTATGCTCTTCTTAAGGTGTCAGTATACATTGCACTGCATGGTTTGTAGTTTACGATAAGGTCGTATTTCTGCAGTGTAAGTAGAAGTTTGAAGTCTAGAAAGGAGCTTTGTAAACCGGCTTAGCAAAGATGGACTGTAGTGGCTTATGATCACTTTCAACAAGAATTTTGCGGCCATAAATGTATTCATGAAAGCGATTACGTCCAAATGAAATTGCAAGGGTCTCCTTCTCTATTTGAGAATAATTTTGTTGTGCTTTTGTCAAGGCAAAAGCATTAGGTTTTCATTTTGCAGTATAGCTGCGCCAAGGCTTTAATAGCTGGCATCTACGGTAATAACTAGTGGTAATTTAGGATCAAAATACATTAAAATTGGTGGTTTTGTTACGAGATCCTTTAGCTTTGTCAAACTTGCTTCTTGTGGAGCTGCCCATTGCCATTCAACATCTTTTTCTGTCAGCATTCTGAATGGTGCACTGTGCTCAGAGATATTAGGTAAGAATTTACCCAGATAAGTAATGAAACCAAGAAACGTTTGCAGTTCCTGTTTTTCGTAGGAGATGGCATTTCTCACCTTCACCTGATCAGGAAGTAATCCACCTTTGTTAAGTATGTGACCTACATACGTGACACGTGATTGACGAAACTTGCATTTCTCTGAGTTTGAGTCTGAGAACTGAGTTTGATGTTGTGATGACGTAAACGATCAATTACGGATCGCAATCTGGCATTGTGTTCAACCATAATGCTTCCCCAAATAAGTGTGTCATCAATGATCGAATTGATACCTTCGATACCTTGTAAAATATCGGAAATTTTACATTGATAGACTACTGATCCACAACTGATATCAAAAGGTAACCTTGTGAAGCTATATAGCCCAAATGGTGTATTGAATGTACATAGCTTAACACTTTCATCATCCAGGGAAATCTGCCGAGAACCAGATGTAGCCTCCAAATTTGTGAAGATAGTAGCTCCATGAATTTCGGCTATGACTTCCACTACGGTTTTAGAGGGTAATGTTCACGTTTGATCGCTCGATATAAATCTTTCGGGTCGATGCAAACACGCAGCTTACCATTCGACTATTCGGCTTAGTAGCTATCACTAAGGAACCAGCCCATTGTGTGGGTTTGGTTTGCTTTTTATCACACCAAGCTATTCCATGCGGTTTAACTCATCACGTAGCTTTCATTTTAAAGCTAGCGGTACTCTCCTTGGAGCATGTACAACCAACTGGAACTGCGCCTGGATCAATTTTAATAATATACTTCTCACTCAGGGATCCAAGACCTTCAAATAAGTCACCAAAACTCTAACGAATGCCAGGCGGTATATCAGAAATTTTCTACTCATGTTCAGGTATGAGATCAGTATCCAACTTGTCAACTATTTTAATCAAGTGCATCTGCTCACATGATTCAGCACCGAGAATAGGCTTTATAACTTTCTGATCAACGACATGAAAAATACCGTCATAACGATTTCTCTGTACATGCATGACACTGCCATATAATTTCCACGGGCTTGATTGTGTGCCCTGAGAATGCACGCATTGACGCTTTTAGCGACTTGAAGTCCTTTTCATTTGATATGCTACATATGTCATCGAGAGAAATTACATTACACATTGTCAAGGTTAAAACATATTGCACGATCTTCTACTTGAATTTTCTCTGACCATTTGGAGGTATTGTCTTCTAGCTGCTTGATGAATAGACAACCTAGAAATAAATAATCATTCGAATCTGAAGTGCTTTTGAGCATATTTACATTTTTCTGCGGACTTAATTTAGAAAAATGACCAACTGAGCCACATGTACCATTATGTCTGATTATACGCAGGGCATACACCTGGTTTCTTGTGAACGTAGTCACATTTTCGACAATTATGTTATTTTTATCATATTTCGCGAGCTCGTTCATACGTGCAGTTTCCTCTGTTTTATGTAGAGTAAGATCATTACCTATATTTTTGAGTATTTCTCTGATTTTAGAATTTCGGATTTCTGTCGCGTACCGTTGCTTCATTGTCAGTCTTTGACCAGCACCTTGAGTTCAGTAACAAATTGATCTAGAGTTTCTGTATCTTTCTGGATGCGAGAGTGAAATTTGTATCTATTGTGTACAAAGTTCGTCCGAGCTTTTACGAACTGTTCAAAGTGATCGTAATACGGCTTTAACTTTTTTCGGTCGTCCTCACTTAACTGCCAAGTTGAATATATATGTCTATCCTTCTCTCCTACCCAGATCATAAGGTATAAACATTTCTCCTCCTCGCTTTTATCTTTGAGGGGATCACTGAACATAAATTCTAAATGCTGGTCCAAATTACGGCAGGCACTTTCTAGATCATTAGAGTTCTAATCAATGGATGGTGTTGAACCTACCAACCCTTCTAAATTTGCCATACTGCATCACTTCGACTTTTTGACGGTCTGTTGGGCTGATGTTCTTCTTCTGACACCATGAAATATTTACCCTCCGATCACCTTAAGAATATCGACCTAGGTTCATGCGATGCCGATTACCTTCCGATCACCTTAATGATATCGACCCAGATTCGTGCGATGGTCGATCGGTTGTCTTCGATGATAGAATAGTGGCCGACGGATTATTAGAGAAAGAGAGAGAGAGAGATCTTAAAATTATCTATTATCTTCATTTGTCGAGGATACCTGTGGGGTTCCCGTTGGATATCAACCGATGTCAAAACGATGTGAACAGATCCATCGCATTGGCAGAAAATAACTCCCCTTTATTTTTCTTTCGATAAATTTAGCGATACCCAATGTTACATAGATGACCATAGAATATTAAAAATCTATGTCGAGCCTCTCCCTCCCTTCTGTAATATTACAATGCGACGACAGCTTGAATCTTTATTCTTCAGACGCTTGACAACATACATATATATGATCAAGAGAAACACAGTATTCTGGCTAGAGACAAGTCATGTTACTGACAATTCAAACATAATACGTGACACCTTCCCCTCCCTCCAAATGGGTTATCTAATATTGATGTTATTTTTTCCGACAATTAAGCAGCTGTGTGTGTTTCTTACAAAATTTACCCGTTAATTCCTATTTATGTAAGGAATCTGGTAGATTCCCGTTAAGAGGATACTGTATTCACAACAATTTAATTTCTCTCTTATGTATGAGTTGTTACAAGTCATCAACACTGCAATGACACCTAAATTGCTTTCCGTGTCGTAAACTTATTTTCAGTGCAGTCCTTTTACAATATGTACATTTTATTCTTTATAAGTAGATTCTAGCATTATGGGATTCTAAATAAAAATTCAACTCAGAGTATAAACCTGATCCTTAGTTATATCATGCGATGATCATGTGATTCTGACGTATATCTGGAATTTCAGATATCAAACATGCATGTTAAATGTTCCTATTATTGTTTACGGCGAAAACGTTTTAAAATAAGATCAGATTTATCATCCACCTTGATGTAATATCTCATGTACTACTGTCATTGTTTGTGTATTATACTTAAGTATAGTCAGTTTATATAGGGTTCTCCTTTTTTCTTTCTCTTCTTCCTCCTCCTCCCCTCCTCCGCTTCTTCTTCTTCTTCTTCTTCTTCTTCTTCTTCTTTGCTGTAAATTGATATGGTAAGAAATTTGAATTACTTAATACATTGTTTGTTTGAGTATTGGTTTACGTCACTTATTTGAACTTTCCAGTGACGACATCTGCCGGATGCAAAGCACAGTAATTTACGTTTATTTAACGAATGCACGACTACCATGACACATGATCCTAGGATTGACTGCGTCGTCCAAATGTCTACCATGACACGTGATCCAGGATTTTACTGCGTCTTCCTAACGTCTACCATCCCACATGATCTAGAAGTTTACTGCGGCGTCCTAACGTCTACCATCCCACGTGATTTAGAAGTTTACTGCGTCGTCCTAACGTCTACCATCCCACGTTATCTAGGATTTCACTGTGTCGTCTTAACGACTACTATGCCACGTGGTCTCGGATTTTACTATTACAAACCATTGTCATGGATACATGTCTATTACAAACCATTGTCATGGATACATGTCTATTACAAAGCATTGTCATGGAAACATGCCTATTATAAACCATTATCATAGATACATGTCTATTACAAGCCATTGTCATGGATACATGTCTATTACAAACCATTGTCATGGATACATGTCTATTACAAACCATTGTCATGGATACATGTCTATTACAAACCATTGTCATGGATACATGCCTATTACAAACCCATTACATTCCATTGTCATGAATACATATTATGTGTTATGTAGTTGTTACAGATTTGATGTTTATACTTTTATATTTATAATCCCTTAATAAACACATATTGAAATGTAAGTTTAAATGGACTCTCTCTCTCTCTCTCTCTCTCTCTCTCTCTCTCTCTCTCTCTCTCTCTCTCTCTTCTGATGTTCGTAAATGTTGCTAGTGATCTGACAATTGGAATAAGATATTCTGCAATAAAAAAAAAGTTCCATTAAAATATTCTGTTAAAGTGGGAAATTTTAACGTATTGGCGGGCTACCTATTCAAGCACTGACCGTTCTCAGAGTTTTTTTTTAACTTGTTAAAAAACTGGGCGAAAAAAAACCCCTCCAAAAACACAGACACACACATCGCCCAGAAAGTTAGCTTACTAGTGGAGTTGCTAATTTGCTTAAGCCCCTGTCACACCTACACGTTCTTACAAGACGTTCATGTGACGTCCTTCAGAGGCGGATCCAGGATTTCCGAAAAGGGGGTGGGGGCATATGTGTATTAGCTAAACTTCTCAGCCATTTTGAGAGCCAAATCTGGATCTTAACTTGTAAATATTTGGCGAAAAGGAGGCGGGGGGGGGGGGAGGTCAGGGCGCCCCCTCCCCTTCCCTCTAAATCCGCCAATATCCTTGGCGTTCTTTGAAAATTACCTGAACATGACGAAAACGCAGTATTTAATCTTCCGACTGGCTTGACAGTCATCCATCTGGGAATGATCGACGATCACAATACGTCTGTGATTGACGACATCTCACGTTCTTATCCCATTCATGAACCATCTATCCCGTCTTTACTCCGTTCTCTACGCGCTTTTGACGCGACCACTCACAAGTTCACGTGACGTCTTTAGAGTTTGACCACGTCTTCAACGTCTCCGTTGCGTTTGCGCGACGTTCTTTGCGTTCCTTCAGCGCTAGAGCTGCGACCTAAACACCTACGTGTGAAACATTATCCAGAAAAGTGTCATCTTTCTTAGCATTTGCACTTTTAGCAATAAGTATCTCTGGTGTATCCATTTGCAATGGTTAGGAAAGGAAGGCCTAACGCTAGTAGACAGTCCATCTCGGCTTCGTCAACTTGAAGGTCATATCAGCCATCGTGAACAGCAAGAGTCCGTCAATTAATGACTGTTCATTTGAAAAAAGAGAGTGATTTTATACATGTATATACATACATTTGCATTAATAATGTTCATATCATACCAGGCACATAGTATGAATGTGTTATGGACTTCATATACGTGTTGGGGTCGTATTGTGGACGTGAGTAGTCGGCACATTCCTGGCAAGGTCTCTGATCAATGAAACGGCAATGACGTGGTGAGAACTTTGCAACAACGTGTCAAGGTCATCATGAGAAGGGGATAGGAATGGCAGAGACGTTTGAGAAGCGTATATGAGCATTCGAACCGTTCTTTCCGTGTCGTCTCACGTTGCCGTTACCTCTTGGACGTTCGAGTTAATCTACGCCCTTTGGACGCTCGTATGTTTTGAACAGTCCAAAACTAACGTGGCTCTGTGGCGTTCAGGGAAGTTCGTCTGTGTCCGTATCACGTTTTAACACGTATCAGTCTTCACGCTGTTCTCGGCGTTAGCACTACGTTTCGCTCATTTTTCGCGGTCGCGATCGTAGTACGAAGACCATGCTATAACGGGACTTTATATGTCTTTATCACAAAATTACTTAGCTCTTGAAAACATGTTTTACTTAGAAAATGTTATACATACCATAAGCACGCAGTTTTGTCACATGTTTTGAAAGTGATTGAAGACATAAAAATCTTACATTCCTAGAAGGGATGAATCTGTATAACAAAATGTGTCATGACCGACATATGTCATCCGACATATACACTATTACGGAACGACGGCACGGAAATACATCACGTTCCCAAATCATATATCTACATGTAGGTGGAACTTCAAGTTCTCATTTAATAGTTTATGTTGCCTTGAAAATATGTTTATTTAGACTTATTAAAATGCATGTATGACAATGGACGTCAGAATGACACCATCAGATTCTACAAATATTACCTTTGTAAACCTAGCTGTATACATCGCAGTACACTATATAGAGGAATATTGCAAAGTTAAAACATTTATTGTGTAAAAGGATCTCACACCAATTACCCTGGAGATGAATCATATCGTATTGTGTTGACATGTCCTTCGTTTAGAAACCAAATAAATACCATAGTTTCGTGTGAAATCATTCCTGATAACGGTTATAATTCATCCTAATTATGACAGGCGCGGGTCCAGAAATTTTATCCAGAGGGGGTCCACCTTTAATGAGTTTTCCGAGAGATGGTTCAGTCATCTTTTTGTGTGTAAAATTACTTATTTTACACTGAAAAATACCAAGAAAAGTAATTTTCGCAGAATGTCAGAGTTTGTCAAGACCCCCGGTCCACCCCTTTGGATCAACAATTATAGCTAATATTGCTTTAAACAGAGTATCTGGCTTTGACTTTTTCGTTTGATTCTTACTTTTCTTTACATATTCCGAAAGATACTTTACCTTCTCTGTTATACCTTCAAATTTTGTTATGAGAGAGAGACTGCATTATGCTAGTTTTTCTTCTTTTTTTCTGATCGAAAATAGTGAGATGCAATGACAGCTACCCAATTCTGGATTCGCCAATTCAGTGTAACTTATACAGCAACAAGTTTCCCTATTACACAAGGCTTTCCAGGGTGGAGGAGGTAATACTGATGGAGAAAAGTTCCTTTACAACACTGGTGCCATTGTGGATATATAATTTTCATTTTGATTGATACACGGTTCTAATTTCGTTAAAATTTACGAATATATTTCATTGACTGTGCCTTTAATGTCGTATCGATCAATTACATATATAATATATTATTTGTATATATTTATATTTTCTGAGAAGTGTATAGGTATAATGGGAGGAGTATTTTTGTTCATTCGTTCATCACTACTTTGGGTGGGTCCGTAGCTCAAAAATTATAAAGCAATCAGCCAAACACTGGCAGCAGCCGTGTAAATGGAACAACTATAGAATGACGGAAACAATAGCCAAACGAACATTTATTCAATTATGTTCTAACCGAAAGACACACACACACACACACACACACACACACACACACACACACACACACACACACACACACACACACACATACACACACACACACACACACACACACACACACACACACACACACACACAATGATAATTAATCACTGATATCGAATACATTATTATTCATTTCTTATACAAAAACTCTTATCAATGTTAATGCATGAACATGGACAGATTAAAGGTAATTCAAAGAATAATTACGTACAACATGTAATCCCTTCAGAGCGATGACTTCATCATCATTTCTGACCTCTCAATTGACCAATGTTCCTTGGTTTAAAAATAGACTGAGTCGCAAGATGAATCAGTCTTCAAATCTCAAAACCAGAGTTTTAATGAATAATAACATCTTAACTTTGACCCTTCCAGTTCCTAAAAACAAAATAATTCATATAAATTACTAGTGGTGATGACGTCATGTAGCCTCTGGAATTTTAAACTTAAAATTGATCACGTGATGAGTAAAACGTCCATCCAACAAAGGTGATTAATGTGAAATCAGTATAAAATCGCCGACAAAGGTGATTAATGTGAAATCAGTATAAAATCGCCGACAAAGGGGATGAATGTGAAATCAGTATAAAATCGCCGACAAAGGTGATTAATGTGAAATCAGTATAAAATCGCCGACAAAGGGGATGAATGTGAAATCAGTATAAAATCGCCGACAAAGGAGATTAATGTTAAATCAGTATAAAATCGCCGACAAAGAAGATTAATGTGAAATCAGTATGAAATCGCCGACAAAGGGGATTAATGTGAAGTCAGAATAAAATCTCCGACAGTGGGGATTAATGTGAAATCAGTATAAAATCGCCGACAAAGGTGATTAATGTGAAGTCAGTATAATCGCCGACAAAGGTGATTAATGTGAAGTCAGTATAAAATCCCCGACAAAAGTGATTAATGTGAAATCAGTATGAAATCTCCGACAAAGGGGATTAATGTGAAGTCAGTATAATCGCCGACAAAGGTGATTAATGTGAAGTCAGTATAAAATCCCCGACAAAGGGGATTAATGTGAAATCAATATGAAATCGCCGACAAAGGTGATTAATGTGAAGTCAGTATAATCGCCGACAAAGGTGATTAATGTGAAGTCAGTATAAAATCCCCGACAAAAGTGATTAATGTGAAATCAGTATGAAATCTCCGACAAAGGGGATTAATGTGAAGTCAGTATAATCGCCGACAAAGGTGATTAATGTGAAGTCAGTATAAAATCCCCGACAAAGGGGATTAATGTGAAATCAATATGAAATCGCCGACAAAGGTGATTAATGTGAAGTCAGTATAATCGCCGACAAAGGTGATTAATGTGAAGTCAGTATAAAATCCCGGACAAAGGGGATTAATGTGAAATCAGTATGAAATCTCCGACAAAGGGGATTAATGTGAAGTCAGTATAATCGCCGACAAAGGTGATTAATGTGAAGTCAGTATAAAATCCCTGACAAAGAGGATTAATGTGAAATCAGTATGAAATCTCCGACAAAGGTGATTAATGTGAAGTCAGTATAATCGCCGACAAAGGTGATTAATGTGAAGTCAGTATAAAATCCCCGACAAAGGGGATTAATGTGAAATCAGTATGAAATCTCCGACAAAGGGGATTAATGTGAAGTCAGTATAATCGCCGACAAAGGTGATTAATGTGAAGTCAGTATAAAATCCCCGACAAAGGGGATTAATGTGAAATCAGTATGAAATCTCTGACAAAGGTGATTAATGTGAAGTCAGTATAATCGCCGACAAAGGTGATTAATGTGAAGTCAGTATAAAATCCCCGACAAAGGGGATTAATGTGAAATCAGTATGAAATCTCCGACAAAGGGGATTAATGTGAAATCAGTATGAAATCGCCGACAAAGGTGATTAATGTGAAGTCAGTATAAAACTCCAAGGGAAATAAATCGCCAAAAGCTATTATCACGATATTCTATAATGATATAACATATGTCATACAAGACACCTAAATATCCTACCGATAATCACCAAGTGTCTAATACGGTGATAACGTGGTGTCTAAAAAGACCCACAAATAATCACCCAGTGTCTTATATGATGATATTGTGGTGTCTAAAAAACAGAGATGATCACAAGTTGTCTAATACGATGATAATGTTTGTCTAAAAAACCCACAGATATTCAGCAAGCATCTAATACGATTATAGTGTGTTGTCTAATAAGACCCACATATGATCACCAGGTGTCTAATACGATGATAACGTGGTGTCTAAAAAACAGAGATGATCACAAGGTGTCTAATACAATGATAATGCTTTGTCTAAAAACCCACAGATATTCAGCAAGAATTTAATACGATTATAGTGTGTTGTCTAATAAGACCCACAGATGATCACCAGGTGTCCAATACGATGATAACGTGGTGTCTAAAAAAACAGAGATGATCACAAGGTGTCTAATACAATGATAATGCTTTGTCTAAAAACCCACAGATGATCACCAGCTGTCTAATACGATTATAACGTGGTGTCTAATAAGACCCACAGATGATCACCAGCTGTCCAATACGATGATAACGTGGTGTCTAATAAGACCCACAGATGATCACCAGCTGTCTAATACGATTATAACGTGGTGTCTAATAAGACCCACAGATGATCACCAGCTGTCTAATACGATGATAACGTGCTGTCTAATAAGATCCACAGATGATCACCAGCTGTCTAATACGATTATAACGTGGTGTCTAATAAGACCCACAGATGATCACCAGCTGTCTAATACGATTATAACGTGGTGTCTAATAAGACCCACAGATGATCACCAGCTGTCTAATACGATGATAACGTGGTGTCTAATAAGACCCACAGATGATCACCAGCTGTCTAATACGATTATAACGTGGTGTCTAATAAGACCCACAGATGATTACCAGGGGCCAGTTGTTCGAAACTTTAACCACTGGTTAAGCTAACAAATGGTTAAATTTCATCTGACTATATCTTTAAAACAAGGAGGCATTAAGTCATAGTCTGTGTACTGATTTGTAGAATATTAAACAAGCTTTGTAAAGTAATTTAGATTTTTATACAGAAATCATATAAATTAAATTAATTGTCTCTCAAACTTTAACCACTGGTTAGCTTAACCAGTGGTTAAAGTTTTTAACAACTTTCCCCAGCTGTCTAATACGATGATAACGTGGTGTCTAATAAGACCCACAGATGATCACCAGCTGTCTAATACGATTATAACATGACGCCTAAACGACTACAGGTGATAACTTAATGTTTAACAAGACACCTGCAGAACTGATTCACAGATATTGTGTCGAATAGATGTCTGTGTAAATAATAAATGGTAACGTGGAATCTAACATTACAAATGATTATAACAAATTCCAGTGTCAAACATGACGCCTAAATGACACATGAATGATCACCCACAGTCTAGCAAGACGCATGAATGACTCACAAGTGATAACTTGGTCTCTAACATTCTCACCTGGTGTTTTACAAGACACCTGAATGACACAAAATTGATCAGCTATTAACAAGACACGTGAATCTAACAAGGCGTACTTATGACTCTCAGATGGTAGCATGGTGTCTCACAAGACGCCTGAATGACGAACAGAGGATAATATGGTGTCTCACAAGACGCCTGAATGACGGACAGAGGATAATATGGTGTCTTACAAGACGCCTGAATGACGGACAGAGGATAATATGGTGTCTTACAAGACGCCTGAATGACGGACAGAGGATAATATGGTGTCTCACAAGACGCCTGAATGATGGACAGAGGATAATATGGTGTCTTACAAGACGCCTGAATGACACACAGATGATAATATGACGTCTAGATCTCATAAAACGCACGAATTTCTCCGTGTCGATTAATATAAGACATGGACGGTACTATAGACACAGAAGTTCATTGTAACAATCAGTCAATTCAGCATACCCGTAACACTGAGGTGTCAATACTCATATTGATTTAATAGATCAATTTTGTAGTTATACGAGAAATGCAAACAGCTTTATGCTTTCGTGTAGAAATTGAATTAAAATGATGACCAGTTTAACAGCTATAAGAATCGTACAATGTGTGTCCTGATACGAATACATTGTATATAATATAATGCCGGTAGTAAGTGAATAGGAACTCTGCTGAATGACGTGTAAACGTTGCGAATCGCATCCAAGACAGCCTGACCAAACAAGAGATTTTTACAAACTTCGTTGTGTCTGTCGTGAATGGAAAAAACCTTAATGTCATATATAGCGCAAGAGGGACATAGTTTGCAGGCCTAGAATATCCAGCAGATCAAGTCTCTATATAGGTCTTGAACAATCAAATTCAAATTTCGCAACATGCAATTTGTAAAAATATTTAATGCATATTACTGTGCAATACTGATTAATGACAAGTTATTTTCCTTTGTTAAACTGCTTAAAAGCCAACTCCAATACACCCTGGAGGAATATAACAAAGGCTTTTAAAGCGTCGAGGTGATGACGTTGATTTCAATGTATAACAAAGCTTGCTACACTTTCATTGTGTACATAGTTACTAAGCGTATAATCACGTGACGGGAAGCGTGTAAATATCCACCGGTCAGTGGTGAAACATGGTCCGATGGTTGTGGCTGACTGGGATTCTAGTCTCGTTATTTCCAGCGGGAAATTTGGGACTTAGAAAGGACGGATTGCTGACAACTACGGCGGTAAGCAGTCGTGTATCTCCACTCAGACGTGTAACTACTTTGTAGAAAAAATTGCTAGTGCTGGAGTAATTCTGACTGTTTTTCTGTGGCAGCTAATCTTTTGACCTTTGTTTTGTAGTAAATCCAGTACACGGACTTATTGTACCTTCATTCTATGGGGTTTTTGTTTGCACATTACACAATGCATTTGTAATGCGTTTCTTACTCTCTGTACAATATGGAAAATGGGAGTATAAGGAGTGCAAGGAACTATTACAATACTGATTAATTTCCTCTGATAATTATAATGGAATCGTTTTCTTTTTTCTTTTTTTTTTTATTTTTTCGATTATCATACTATCAGTTTCAAATCTTTTTAAGCTTTATTCGCCAACCTAGAGAGAGAGAGAGAGAGTAGTTAAATCATTGCAGGATTTTCACTTTAAACTGATAGAGAACTAAACGCAGACTCGAGGTGAGCGACATTACTTTTGATGAATATTAAGTGGAAATCGTAAATCGTACCCAGATGTAGAGTTGTACATGTACATGCTATTATCAAAATCCATTTAGTAGCAGTTTAAACAAAGAATGCATATTCAATGGTGCAGAGAAAAGGAGATTATTTTGAATTTAATTTAAAATTTATTAAATACCTATATATTAAAAAGCTAAAGGTTTACATATCTTAATATATGGCCACTGAATCACCACAGAACTGGTAAATAGCATGCATGCACCAATTAAGAATAAAACACCCGGGCAAGAACAAATAACGTAAAACGCTCGAGCGAGAACAAAGAAAGTAAACTAATAATGTAAAACACCCGAGAGAGCATAATTTAGTCAAACACACTGTAATGGTCTTGATGATAAAATCCGATAGTGAACCGTGATAATTATGATGATGCCTGGGATTGTAGCAGAGACAAAATCCGGTCTTATCGATGGTAAAATCCGACACTGAATAGTTATAACGATGTTAGTGCCTGAGATTGTAACAGGATTGGGATTATAGCAGTGTTAATCTTGCTGATGCATGAGTTTGTAACAGTGTTAACTTTGATGATGCCTGAGATAGTAACAGTGTTTACCCTGATGATGCATGAGATTGTAACAGTGTTTACCCTGAAGATGCATGAGATTGTAACAGTGTTTACCCTGATGATGCATGAGATTGTAACAGTGTTGACTCTGATGATACCCAAGATAGTAACAGTGTTAACCCTGATGATACTCGAGATAGTAACAGGGTTTACCCTGAAGATGCATGAGACTGTAACAGTGTTTACCCTGATGATGCATGAGATTGTAACAGTGTTAACTCTGATGATACCCGAGATAGTAACAGTGTTTACCCTGATAATGCCTGAGATAGTAACAGTGTTTACCCTGATGATGCCTGAGATAGAAACAGTGTGAACCCTGATGATGCCTCAGATTGTAACAATGCTTACGCTGATGATGCCCTAGATTGTAACAGTGTGAAACCTGATGATGCATGAGATTGTAATAATGTTAATGTTGATGATGTCTGAGATTGTAACAATGTTAACTTTAAAGATGAATTGATTTAAACAGTGATAATACCCGGCTTTGTAGCAGTGTTTACTATGATAATACCCGAACTGTAACTATGTTAACAATACTAATGCCTGAGATAGTATCAAAGCTGACACTGATAATAACTTAGATTGTAACAGTGTTAACGATTATATATATTAGATTGAAGTAGTGTTCAGTATAATAATACGTGAGGTTGTTGCTGAAATAACCATGATCAATCATGTTCAGTTTTAACAGTGTAAATGCCGAAGATTGTATCAGTGTGAACGACAATAATACATGAAGTTATATCAGAGTGAACGGTCGTAATGTATGAGATTGTATCAGTGTGAACGACGATAATATAAGAGATTGTATCAATATTCACGGCGAAAATACATGAGATTGTATCGGTGTGAACGGTGATTATACATGATATTATATCGGTGAGAATGACAATTATACATGAGATGGTATCAGTGAGAATAGCGGTAGTATATGAGATTGTACCAATGTGAATGGCGATAATGCATGAGATTGCATGTGAACGGCGATTATACATGAGATTGTACCAATGTGAATGGCGATAATGCATGAGATTGCATGTGAACGGGGATTATACATGAGGTTGTATCAGTATGAACGGCGATAATAAATGAGATGGTATAAGTGAGACCGGTGAACATACATGAGATTGTTATCGTATTATTAGTGTTAATGCTTGGATTATCGAGACAATCAGAACATGTTTCTTTAGATTGTTATTATGATCACCTTATTGATAAGCTATCATGAACGATTATGTTCATGTTATATATGTTATCGTGAACGATTATGGTCATGTTATATATGTAATCGTGAACGATTATGGTCATGTTATATATGTTATCGTGAACGATTATGTTCATGTTATATATGTTATCGTGAACGATTATGATCATGTTATATATGTTATCGTGAACGATTATGGTCATGTTATATGTGCTATCGTGAACGATTATGGTCATGTTATATATGTTATCGTGAACGATTATGGTCATGTTATATATGTTATCGTGAACGATTATGGTCATGTTATATATGCTATCGTGAACGATTATGGTCATGTTATATATGCTACGTTTCTTATCGGTTTGGTCATGATATATCTGATACGTTTATTAACAGTTATTTGTGCCACGTTTTGTTAATGGTTATGGTTATGTTATATGTGGTAACGGTTATGGACAGGTTATATGTATGTGCTTAGTTTGGTAACGGTTATAGTTATGATGTGTGTGCTATACTTAGTATTGCTTATAGTAATGTCATATGTGCCACGATTGGTTGCGATTGTGTTCATGTAATGTGTGATATACATATATGTTTTAAGGTTATATTCATGTCATATGTGCTACGTTTGGTAATAGTTATGGCCATGTCTTATGTGCTTAGTTTAGTAACAGTAATGGTCATGTCATATGTGCTAGGTTTGGTAACAGTTATGGCCATGTCATATGTGCTAGGTTTGGTAACAGTTATGGCCATGTCAAATGTGCTACGTTTAATAGTAACAATAATGGTCATGTGTTATGTTTGTTAACGGGCATGCTTACGTTACATGTGTTACGTTTGGTAATTTACATGCTCATGTTACATGTGTTACGTTTGGTAACGTACATGCACATGTTACATGTGTTACGTTTGGTAACGGGTATGCTCATGTTACATGTGTTACGTTTGGTAATTTACATGCTCATGTTACATGTGTTACGTTTGGTAACGTACATGCACATGTTACATGTGTTACGTTTGGTAACGGGTATGCTCATGTTACATGTGTTACGTTTGGTAACGTACATTCTCATGTTACATGTGTTACGTTTGGTAACGGGTATGCTCATGTTACATGTGTTACGTTTGTTAACGTACATGTTCATGTTACATGTGTTACGTTTGGTAACGTACGTGCTCATGTTACATGTGTTACATTTGGTAACGGGCATGCTTATGTTACATGTGTTGTGTTAGTGTATAAGTGACATGGTATAATAATCCTTACAATATATTATTCATTACAGTTTCTATTTGTCTTCAGTGCATACGATGTCGAAATAAAAACTATGAATATTCTAATTTTTTTTTAAATATGATTTTAAACTATATATCTTATTCTAAAACATAACTTTGTTAATATTCATTGTGTTGAACATATTCCGCTTAATTCCATGGCATCATACTTATAATAAAGTGTTTCTATGTTATTTCAGGATTGGACATTCCTTACCAGATTTTGTTTTCTGTCCAATAAAGGAACCCTGCGATTTTCATTCGAATACCCAAAGGTATGTACATTTTTAGTGTAGAGATCGCACAGAGTATAGTGTAAAGTTCGCCCAAATGTATGTAAATATTACATTGTAGAGATCGCCCAAAATATGTAAATATTATAGAGTAGAGATCACACAAATTTGTAAATATATTAGAATAGAGATTGCCCAATTTCGTCCAAAAGTATGTAAAAATTATGATGTAGATATGACCGTAAATGTGCAGAGATCACACAAAAGTAAGTAAATATTGTAATGTAGAGCTCACCTCAAAATATAAAAATATTATAGAGTGGAGATCACCCAAAATATGTGAATATGATAGTGTAGATATCGCACAAACTATCGTCCAAAAGTGTGTAAACAATACCGGTAAAGTGTAAAGATCGCCCAAAGGTAAGAAAATATAAAAGATCAGATATTGCTCTTAGGTATGTAATTAATATGGCGATATGTATGATGTTATATTTTTGCTACCGAAATCAAACCCTCGACGAAATTTTACGGAAAAAATAAGCGATTTGCAAACTAGGTACGTCGTAATGTTGTGGCTAATGTGGATAATTTAAAGAATTTTATTTTCAATAGACATCATCAGTAACAGCAAAAGTTCAGTATAGAAACTGCACATATTGATAAATTTTCATAATAAACTCGTCTCAATTACCTTTTTTATATAACATTTAAGACTAAAGGCAGTAGCACTGAGTAGCATAGACCGAAAACTGACCCGCTGCTAATATAGGCAGTGCAGTAGTACTGATCTCCATAGACCGAAAGACTGGCCCGCTGCTAATATAAGCAGTGCAGCAGCACTGATCTCCATAGACCGAAAGACTGGCCCGCTGCTAATATAGATACCCTTTACTATAGGCATTACAACAGCACTGAACAGAATTCTCCGAAATATAGGACCAAATATCCCATGGTATGGAATATCCCAGATATATTCAGTGTACTGACATGCGGATCGCAATTTTACTACGCACGTGTTTAATTGATATTATATAAAAATCGACGACGCCCCGATTGTTTGGAGGATCTTCATACAACTCAGACAAAACTGAGAGTCAAAGCTGGGGGTATTTCACCATATCTTTCAGACTATGGGCAGCATTTCGATGGTGTAAGTGGCAAGGTTTTGTAGAGATTTAGTCTGATGGTATTGGTGTATTGATCAGGGATATTTTAATGTAGGTTTTAATGTCAACAATAAGTACGAACTGCCGTGAAGTACCCGTTATAATTCTGATCACCTGTTTTCCCTGTATGTGTAATAGGGATTACACAAAGGCTTTCACAATGAACGGATTAATCTTAGTTCAAACTTTGAAGGTGACATTTATATACAATATGTATTCCTATAATTCAATAACAATGTTCTTATGAAACCTATGGTGCAGTATAAAATTATGGCAATAAACGATTACTGCCTGCATTGCCCAATTCAGACACACGCTTACTCAATCTGTAACACAAACATCCAAGCATTCTCACTTCTTTATAAATGTCAGCTATGTAAAATGAATTCCATGTATGTAAATATTTTGTAATGAATGTGGAATACATTTAAAAAGTGTGTCCGTGAATGTAAAATAACTTTTAATATCCAATGCTCTGAGGGGTATCTTTACTTGCAGGAAGTGGGAGCGAAACAAGGTTTCCGGAACATGTTCACAAGCAATATACTTAAATTAGAATACTCAACAATAATAAAAAGAAAAATGGATTTTTTGTCGATGTTAATCATCACCGTGTTGTTGTGAAGTATAATCCGTTTGTGTAAAGTAAGCGCATATGACATACTGTAAATATTCTACTGTGACGCACTTTTAACGCGAATACATAAATACGATATAAGCAAACAATATAATGAATATAATATCTGATGAAGAATAATATAATGAATATAATATCTGATGAAGAACAATATAATGAATATAATATCTGATGGAGAACAATATAATGAATATAATATCTGATGGAGAACAATATAATGAATACAATATCTGATGAAGAACAATATAATGAATATAATATCTGATGAAGAACAATATAATGAATATAATATCTGATGAAGAACAATATAATGAATATAATATCTGATGAAGAACAATATAATGAATATAATATCTGAAGAAGAACGATATAATGAATATAATATCTGATGAAGAACAATATAATGAATATAATATCTGATGAAGAACAATATAATGAATACAATATCTGATGAAGAAGGATATCATAGTGAATGGCAGAGAAATAAATGAAGTAATTAAAAGTTAGCATCATCTTCGTTGTACTCCGTTCAACAGTTCCTCACTAAACAGTTGGTTGATGGGTCTAGTTCGTTTGGATTCTTCCTGCTCTCTGTCACACAAAACAGAGTATTACATTTGTATGATGATTGGTTTTGTTCCTTTGGTTTATTCTTGCTTTACGTCACAACCAGAGTCTTACATTTGTATGGCGATTGGTTTTGTTCCTTTGGTTTATTCTTGCTTTATGTCACACACTCAGTAATGCATTTGTATGGTTGATTTGAAAATGATGTCGCTTTCAAATGTTTTTCAATCATTGGGTGGCAACCTTAAGAATGGTTAGGTGACAACCTTAAGAATGGTTGATTGCTTGATTGGATACTTTTTAAAGTCGCTTTCACAAATTTTCCTGTTACATTGCGACATAGAAGCAAGAATTAAGCAACATTTTAAATATAGCAGCACAATCCGGGAATCGAATCCTGATAATCTGCGCCGCTAGCCAAACCACTATACCAACCTTAAACCCCCATCCCAACCCCTTACCATTTTTCATCCTCTCCTGCTAATGTTTTATTGGTTTGCGATACGTACCGATGTCATTGTTCACTTAACATTGCCCACACCATATCGTAAGAATTCGTATTGTCTCTCGCTCTAGTACTCAGACAGTGATTAGAATACCACTATATGACGAGGAATCCTTCATATCAAATCAATGACAATAAGTGTAAAGTAGCTTTAAAAGTATCCACTCGACAATATTTACAATGATTTCCAGATCTTAGTTACAATAAATTAAATACTTAATAATGAGAAATGAAACGGATTATTCAACTGAGAAAGCTTAAAATCATGAAATTGGAGTTTAAATAATTATTTTAGACATGCAACAACGTGGTCTTACGTCACGTCCATAAAACTTCTTCTTAATTATAACCTGGAATCCAAAAACTACAAAACTCGAACAATCAAAAATAGTTTCATTATTCCAGGTATGTGAATTATGATAAACGAACAATAAAAATTAATACTATAAGAACATATTTTTGTACTGGTATTGACGTATTGAACCATATGCACATTTCCACATCTTTTGTCCTGTCGGTGAAGCTCCAAGCGGAATCTGGTGTTACATAGTCAAATATGGCCGTCTTGATAACTTCTTGCCTGCGCTCCATCATTTTGATACTGCGTTTTGATAACTCTCGGATTGCTTAACTCTTGACATCCGACCAATACATATAAACAACACGGCGCCCTGATCATGTTGTCTGGAGCCAATTTACGATCGTCTACACTTCAAAATGTAAGCCATGATAAACACTGTCAGTTACATGACTGCTTTGTCTTGACCTCACTTCCTGTCACGGAAAATTGAAAATAACTCCTCGATACATACTTATTATAACATACATTGAGGAATCAAGACTTGACTGGTCATAAATGGATGGGGCAATTCATTTAATTTAGACGCTGGCGCGGATCCAGAAATTTTGTCTAGAGGGGTTCACCCCATTGAATTTTCCAAGAAGAGTGTCCACCATGTTCTGTATGTAAATTTACATCGAAATATAACAAGAAAAGTAATGTTCATCGAATGTCCCGGTCCATTCCCCTGGATCCGCGCATGAGGTATAATAAGTTTACAGTAGGATGCTATCTCACTCTTATTTGCTTGTTGGTGCACAGGATCTAATGTAGAGTAGCAGAAGTTCATCAGGTGAGGGGAAATACACATATGATGTTTAATGTTTAATAATTTGAACTCTATATGCATTTACAGGAATATAAAACACAGACGATTTTGTTATATTTTGATGAATCCGACCAATGGGAGGCTGTTTACAAGACATCTCTGGTATGTAATACCTATGTTTATACATGTTATTATACACTTATACTGTTCTTTCCAGGAATACGCCACGCAGAGTATCTTATTATATTTTGATGAATCTGACCAATGGGATGCCGTGTATAAAACAAGTTTGGTATGTATGGCAGTCCACAGTGTTATAATATTCACTAATTCTCACTACCACGTTTTTTAATCCGCTGACGGACTCGGACAGAGCTGACCAACACTGTGTGATTCAGTCAAACTCGCCAGTGTGTAATGATATCCTCCGAGATATTCCCTCAAGTCCCTGGCGACCTCTCTATCACGCTGCTGACCAATCGGACTACCGTCGCCATTTTCTACGAAATGGCCGAGTTGTTACGATTGGATGCTGACATAAATATTCTGTTGTCTCACCATCAGGATAGTAAACAGGATTAGTGGACGATGATAATAATTAACAAACGATCTACTCTTTATAAGTCAACACGAAGAATTACTTTGCAGTCAATCCATTCTCAGTGTTCTAAAGTAAACAAGCAATATCCTGTACGGTCCCATATCAGGTGAAAGAAAACCCAAGTTTAAATATTGAAGTGAGACCAGGAGCCCCGGGAGGGAGCGAGACCAGGGAGCCCGGGAGGAGGTGGACCAGGAGCCCGGGAGGGAGAACAGGAGCCCGGGAGGGAGAACAGGAGCCCGGGAGGAGGTGGACCAGGAGCCCGAGAGGGAGACCAGGAGCCCGGGAGGAGGTGAGACCAGGAGCCCCGAGAGGAGGCGAGACCAGGAGCCCCGGGAGGAAGCGAGACCAGGAGCCCGGGAGGAGGTGAGACCAGGAGCCCCGGGAGGAGGCGAGACCAGGGGCCCGGGAGGAGGTGAGACCAGGAGCCCGGGAGGAGGTGAGACCAGGAGTCCCGGGAGGAGGTGGTACCAGGAACCCGGGAGGAGGTGAGACCAGGAACCCGGGAGGAGGTGAGACCAGGAGCCCCGGGAGGAGGTGAGAACAGGAACCCGGGAGGAGGCGAGAGCAGGAGCCCCGGGAGGAGGCGAGACCAGGAGCCCCGGGAGGAAGCGAGACCAGGAGCCCGGGAGGATGTGAGACCAGGAGCCCCGGGAAGATGCGAGACCAGGAGCCCGGGAGGAGGTGAGACCAGGAGCCTGAGAGGAGGTGAGACCAGGAGCCCCGGGAGGAGGTGAGACCAGGAGTCCGGGAGGAGGTGTGGCCAGGAGCCCGGAAGGAAGGGAGACCAGGAGTTCGGGAGGATTGAGTGTCTCCTGCTTACATACAATATCCGTGGCAAACGTCCTGTAAACACTGTCAAATCTGGTAAATATATATTGTCGAATGCGGTATTGTCGAAAATTATAGTCAGTTTATTTGATCATGTCCCTAAATGCCGGTTAACATTTTGGAAGGATGGACCCCGAACAGCACAGCATGAGATCACTATATCGACCAAATATTTCCTCAGCACTTGGATAACAATTATAGAAACAGTTTCCAAAAGTGGTATGAGATACAGGATTTTATTACTTATTCAATACAGCTCTTACGGTTACTATTTATGTAGGGCATATCAAGCTATGCTAGAAGCGTGTTGAAGCTCAGTGGCATATGACTACATTTATATAGGATGTGTCAGGCTCTGTTTGAACTGTGTTGAAGTTCAATGACATACGACTAGTACGGAACCAAACAAACTAATCCTTAATATTGATCATATATACTGCTTCAAAGCTAACACACTGTGTCATTGTGTGAGATATACAAAAAGTTTCTTTCCTATCTGCTTGACTAATATTAGTGAAAAACTTTTACCGTAATGCATTCAGTAACGCTAATGTTATTATATCTATATACAGTTATTGTTATTATATTTATATACAGTTATTATCTGATACCAGATAAATATATATATATATATATATATATATATATATATAGAGAGAGAGAGAGAGAGAGAGAGAGAGAGAGAGAGAGAGAGAGAGAGAGAGAGAGTATACAATGTGCAGGATGATAATTTCAGCGATAGTATACGATGTACAAGATGATAATTACAACGAGGTATATGATGTACAAAATAATAATACGGAGAGGTGTACGATGTACAGAATGTTAATTACGGAGAGGTGTACGATGTACAGGATGATAATTACGGAGAGGTGTACAGAATGATGACTACAGCGATGGTATACGATGTACAGGATGATGACTACAGCGATGGTATACGATGTACAGGATGATGACTACAGCGATGGTATACGATGTAGATGATGATAATTACAGCGAGGTATGATGTACAGGATGATAATTACAGTGATGGTATACGATGTACAGGATGATCATTACAGCGAAGTATACGATGTACAGGATGATTATTACAGCGAGGTATACGATGTACAGGATAATAATTACAGTGATGGTATACGATGTACAGGATGATCATTACAACGAGGCGCAGGATGTACAGGATGAAAATTACTGTAATGGTATACGATGTAGATGATGATAATTAGAGCGAGGTATACGATGTACAGGGTGATAATTACAGCGAGGTGTTCGATATACAGGATGATAATTACCAGCGAGGTATACGATGTACAGGATGATTATTACAGCAATGGTATTCGATATACAGGATGATAATTACAGTGAGGTATACGATGTACAGGATGATAACTACAGCGAGGTATACGATGTACATGATGATGATTATAGCGAGGTATACGATGTACAGGATGATTATCACAGCGAGGTATTCGATGTGCAGGATGATAATTAGAGCGAGGTATACAATGTACAGGATAATAATTACAGCGAGGTATACGATGTACATGATGATAATTATAGCGAGGTATACGATATACAGGATGATAATTACAGCGAGGTATACGATGTACATGATGATGATTATAGCGAGGTATTCGATGTACAGGATGATAATTACAGCGAGGTATACGATGTACATGATGATAATTATAGCGAGGTATACGATATACAGGATGATAATTACAGCGAGGTATACGATGTACATGATGATAATTATAGCAAGGTATACGATGTACAGGATGATTATCACAGCGAGGTATTCGATGTGCAGGATGATAATTAGAGCGAGGTATACGATGTACAGGATGATAATTACAGCGAGGTATACGATGTACATGATGATAATTATAGCGAGGTATACGATATACAGGATGATAATTACAGCGAGGTATACGATGTACATGATGATGATTATAGCGAGGTATTCGATGTGCAGGATGATAATTACAGCGAGGTACACGATGTACAGGATAATAATTACAGCGAGGTATACGATGTATATGATGATAATTATAGCGAGGTATACGATGTACATGATGATAATTATAGCGAGGTATACGATGTACATGATGATAATTATAGCGAGGTATACGATGTACAGGATGATAATTACAGCGAGGTATACGATGTACAGGATGATAATTACAGCGAGGTATACGATGTACATGATGAAAATTACAGCGAGGTATACGATGTACAGGGTGCTCATATGATTAATATTCACATTCAGACACTTCCCGTTTTGTTTTGTATTATCATTACATATAGTTTCGCTTTGCTTTGTTTAAACTGTTACATATAGTTTTGCTTCGCTCTCACATACGCAGCATTTACTTGATTAACTTTAAAGTTTGTTTTGTTAAATGGCTTTTCGTGTATAGCTTGATATCAAAAGAAGATTTCAGAAATCATCATCTAAACTTGAATTATCTTAAGTTTATTCGTATAACGAATGGAGTTTAATTTCCTATTGAAATATTTGCAATTAATATGACTGAATCTATTTCTTATCTTTCCGATATTTCTTTCAGACATGTTCTCAGAAAGTTGCCAAACTAAACCCAGCTAATAACCAAATCATACATTTATCAGCGCTGTATACATGGTCTGGGTGCAAAGAGGTCACGAGAGATGGTAGGACATACGTTACTTGTACTGGCGGACGGACGTTCAGGTCCGTCCGAGAGAGATGGTGGTTCATTGCAGTCAGTAGGTGTGACCCGGGGTCTACAGTAAGTCATTTATAGATAATCTACACCGCCTCCATATTTCATCTACTGTATCATATGTAAATGTACAAGTCGAATCGACGTAGCTAAGCTGGTTGCGTGCTCCACTTGGGGCCAATACGTTCCACGAGTCCATAAATCGACATATCGGTGTCTTGTCTTAGGATGAAATAGTTAAATTTGAGTCCGACAGTCGACATGTAGGTGTCTTCTCTAAGAATGAGATAGTTTAATCTAAGTCCGACAGTCGACATGTCGGCTTCTTGTCTTAGGATAAGATAGTTATAACCGAGTCCGACAGTCGACATGTTGGCGTATAGTCTTAGTATGAGATAGCAAAATCCAAGTCCGACAGTCGACGTGTAGGTGTCTTGTCTTAGGATGAGATAGTTAAATCTAAGTCCGACATCGTCATGTCGGCTTCTTGTAATGTCGGTGTCTTATCTTAGGATGAGATAGTAAAATCTAAATCCGACAGTCGACATGTCGATGTCTTCTCTAAGGATGAGATAGTTAAATCTAAGTCCGACAGTCGACATGTCGGTGTCTTCTCTTAGGATGAGATAGTTAAATCTAAGTCCGACAGTCGACATGTTGGCGTCTTGTCTTAGGATGAGATAGTTATAACCGAGTCCGACAGTCGACATGTTTGCGTCTTGCCTTAGGATGAGATAGTTAAATCCGAGTCCGACAGTCCACATGTTGGCGTCTAGTCTTAGTATGAAAGTAAAATCCACGTCCGACAGTCGACATGTCGGTATCGTAATTGCACTACAATTAAATATTTTTGTAATGTGTTATATGTGTTATATATTATTTATATTCATGAATTGTATAGCTCCATTGTGACTTCTGCCACATAACTGAACCAGTAACTCCTCTTTTTTTGTCTCAGGATAAGATAGTATAATCCGAGTCCGACAGTCGACATGTCGGTGTCTTGTCTTAGGCGATGAGATAATTAAATGCAGGTCCGACAGTCGACATGTCCGTGTCTTGTCTTAGGATGAGATAGCTAAATCCAAGTCCGACAGTCGACATATTGGCGTATTATTTTAGGATGAGATAGTTAAATCTGAGTCCGACATTCCACATGTCTGTGTCTTGTCTCAGGGTAGGATAGTATAATCCGACTCCGACAGTCGACATGTCGGTGTTTTGTCTTGGGAGATGAGATAATTAAATGCAAGTGCGACAGTCGACATGTCGGTGTCTTGTCTAAGGAGATTGGATAGTTAAATCAAAGTCCGACAGTCGACATGTCGACGTTTTGTCATAGGATTAGATAGTTAAATCCGAGTCCGATAGTCGACATGCTGGTGTCTTCTCTTAAGATAAGATAATTAAAGATAAATCCGACAGTCGACATGTCGGCGTCTTGTTTTAGGATGAGATAGTTAAATCCGAGTCCGACAGTCGACATGTCGGTGTCTTCTCTTAGGATGAGATAGTATAATTTGAATCCGACAGTCGACATGTTGGCGTCTTGTCTTAGTAAATCCAAGTCCGACAGTCGACATGTTGGCGTCTTGTCATAGGATTAGATAGTGAAATCCGAGTCCGTCAGTCGGCATGTCGGTGTCTTGTCTTAAGAGATTAGATAGTTAAATGCTAGGTCTCGTGTCACGGTAGACATAGGCACTACAAGACTCCTCACTGCATTAGTGGGATTCCGTAAACGGTTTTGGCCAAGAAACAACAGCAACAACCAAAAACAAAACATTAAATATGTAAAATAATATTGCTGGAAATGATATGACTCACAAGAAGGTTTAAGGAAATCATGACATTCACTGCTCTGTTGACTTATTCGTGTAATAATAATGATCAACCCATACTAATATAAGATGTCTTTATAGGGAACAACCGGTCTCAATCTGTCCTACAGCCTTCATATGACGAACGGCAAAGAAGGTGATATCCTCCATCACGAGTTCTCGGCCGATGAATTTTGTGAGTTCTGTATTCATTATAACTTCACTTAATGTGCTTTATAAAAGGGTGTTTTTTTAATTGTGTTCATCTGCCTGTATCGGTATTTGCAGCAATGTTTTAGTTCTTTATACCACCTTTGTCGATTTCTTTATCTGATTGGTCTGTCAGTCAGTAAGTTTTTGTAATTTTAAATAAGTGGGTTTTGAATCGTCGAAGAGAATGTCAATATTTTTGGCTAGTTATCTTAATGTTTTACTTAAAAAACAAAATTTCAAAATAAAGTATTGAAAAATAATTCATTATAATGGTGATAAATTCATAGAGTTCTGTGATCTCTAAGTTAAACGATTCAGTTGCTCACTGATAAGATTGTTCGGGTGTGGTATATAGATTCTCCAGTACCAAACCTGTCACTAGTATAACCTGACACCCCTATTATAGTAAAGATTAGACTCAATGTGGTTTTCTATACCACCAGGTGACGGATAAGGTTTCCAGAATAACACTACATGCGATAACTGTCTCCAAGTATTACATGTATGTGTATATTCAAATTCAACACGGAGTTGTATAAGGCATATAGATGCTAAAGAGTATGGCATCTTCCATGCTTTGCCCATTTTCGATCTATATTTGATATCTCCATGTACAATGTGGAAGGGGCATGTAAGGTCGATATTTTGTTATAGTTATCAAATTCGTTGTAAGTTTAGCTGAGAAAAAAATATCATGGACCATTCACCTATTGTGTAAATATTATATAAATAAATGTTATATGACTCTATGTAAATATTATGACAAGTTGTAATGTGTGACCCAATATAATTTATCATAGTATGTAATTACGATATGTTGTATGACCTTATGTAATTATCATGATAAGTTGTATGACCCTATGTAATTACGATATGTTGTATGACCTTATGTAATTATCATGATAAGTTGTATGACCCTATGTAATTACGATATGTTGTATGACCCTATGTAATTATCATGATAAGTTAAATGACCCTATGTAATTACGATATGTTGTATGACCCTATGTAATTATGATAAGTTGTATGACCTTATGTAATTATCATGATAAGTTGTGTGACCCTATGTAATTACGATATGTTGTATGACCCTATGTAATTATCATGATAAGTTGTATGACCCTATGTAATTACGAAATGTTGTATGACCCTATGTAATTATCATGATAAGTTAAATGACCCTATGTAATTACGATATGTTATATCACCCTGTGTAATTATCATTATGAGTTGTATGACCCTATGTAATTACGATATGTTGTATGACCCTATGTAATTATCATGATAAGTTAAATGACCCTATGTAATTACGATATGTTGTATGACCCTATGTAATTATGATAAGTTGTATGACCTTATGTAATTATCATGATAAGTTGTGTGACCCTATGTAATTACGATATGTTGTATGACCCTATGTAATTATCATGATAAGTTGTATGACCCTATGTAATTACGAAATGTTGTATGACCCTATGTAATTATCATGATAAGTTAAATGACCCTATGTAATTACGATATGTTATATCACCCTGTGTAATTATCATTATGAGTTGTATGACCCTATGTAATTACGATATGTTGTATGACCCTGTGTAATTATCATGATAAGTTGTATGACCCTATGTAATCATGCGCGGATCCAGAAATTTTTGTCAGAGGGGGTCCAACCAAAAAAGGTAAATTTTTCTCTTAGAACAGTGGGAGTCCAACCCCAAAAATGCCCAAATATTACCTTTTTTTGGTAAAATTTTCGGATTCCAGGGGGGGGGCCAACCCCCCTCTGTATCCGCGCATGTGTAATTACGATATGTTGTATGACACTGTGTAATTATCATTATGAGTTGTATGACCCTATTTAATTATGATATGTTGTATGACCCCGTGTTATTTAGTAGAGTTACTTAAATCTACAGGGCATCATACATACCGTTGCTTTTTATGTACCGGAAAATGGAATTCCTCAGCTGCGACAGAACAAGCAGTTCAATGATGCTTTTAAACAAACATGCTTCTGTTACATTTCCATAGTCTAATTCTGGTTACATTTCCATAGTCTAATTCTGGTCACATTTCCATAGTCTAATTCTGGTATTCGTTTTCCTTGAAAAAGAGATGCATTGATTACTTTCATATGATACAGGTATACTTGTCATTATTACTGTTTGATTTGATTTACAACTTATATCTTAAATCCCTCCCCACCCCTTTTCCGTAAATGATTGGAATGAATATACATTTATAAATAAGATTATTTGATATTACTATTCTGTGTTTATTTTTGTGACAAATAATTTTTCAGTAAAGCTTGCCAGATAACGTTCAGCGGTATAGTTAGTACGAGTTACCGTTCTTGATCTGTTTCAGATATTCTTCCTATAGATATCGCCTTTATGTGCGCCTATCTGATCATCGTTGGCGTATCCATATTGTTTGCTTGTAAGTATTTTAACATTGACTAAATATTTTGCGGAGCCCAGTCAAACTTATCAAGAATCCCACCTTAACAAGAAACTGGGCATCTAATATATTTATCTCAAATCAATGGATCCATACGATGTTAATGGTTAACAGTTTACCTTCCAATTAGATATTCTACCAAAGGGATGTCAGTTTGAAATAAAGTGGAGCTCCTCATTTTCTTTGCAAAATTTCACAAAGAAAGGTGTAACCCATCCGCCCACCTCACTTAAAATTATTTACGAAAATTGCTGGGTACGCCTTGCCTCATTGCCCTCCGATTCCATGAATGAATAAACAGAATCAACTGATATATAAGCATGAACTGTACTATCATTTACCATTCAGTTAGTACGTTGTAGTATTATACCGGTACGTACAGAATGTCATTACATTTATTTATCATGAACCCGTATGTTAAGTATTCTTCAGTCTTGTTTTTAGGATTAATATTGTATAACTTTATATATACATGTACAAAAATATTGTATAACTTTATATGTACATGTACAAAAATCCATGTAAAACTACCCCTTCTGACAATTGCGTTCTTTTGCAGTTTTACTGCGCCAGAGACAGTTATTCCATACGACGTATAAGATGTACATGACGTCATTGGTGCTTTGGACGTTCCACTTGTTTCTGTATAGTGTAGCATTAGGGCGTTATTCACAGACAGGTTATAAAGAGACAGCTTGTGAATATGCAGGTAAGATCCATATTTATGTGTAGTATAAGGTCTCGGGTAAAAAGCAGGGCATATGGGGCGGTTATTTTTCTATTAGAATTTTTGATAAAATCTGAAAACAGTATCGGTAAATACAAGTGTATTTATGACTTTATGTTTTATTTCTATAGCTCGGGGTTTTGGCGCTCTTAGTACACTTGTTTTCCTGCTGATGTTGATTCTGATGGGTAAAGGATATACTATCACCAGAGGGCGCCTCACTACAGCCAGCAACATCAAAATCTCCGTCTTCTTCACTCTATATACAATCACCTACGTCGTACTGTTCATATACGAAGCTGAGGTGAGAATCACGTGATACACGTATCTTGGATTGTATTTTGTACAAGGGAAAACTTTAATCAATGTACTCTACCAACACAGAAGTAGTATGCCATTTCAAGAGATATTATGCCAAAAAATATATATATTCTTTTTCCTTCCTCGTGACATAAAATATTGTAGGTAGGCAAATAGTATGAATTGTAAGACCCAGGGTAATTATGTGCGAGTTCCTCCAATAGAGAGAAAAGTTGGGATTTTAAATAGGCTTATATTTACATTGTATTACGATGTGATAATGCATACAATTTTTGACGAAATAATTTAACTGTTTTAGTAAAAGATTCCCAATGTTCGTATTACCTTACCCCAGCGTATAATGATATAGTGTCACTAATTATACAATGAGATGACAGTGTACATTTATCTATTGTAATCAAAACAGTTATATGTCTGAAGAGCTTATTTAAATGTAAGAAACCTCAAAGTACATTTTTCTTGAAAAGTAGAATGATAAGTAGAAGTAGTACTTAACAATTTGGAGGTTTACCTCTATCTAGGACCCTCCCGGAAGGGTTGGACCCTCTCAGTGTACCTTCCAGGAAGGAATAAGCCCTCTCAAGGACCCTCCCATGAAAATTGGACCCACCCAATAGGGCTGACCCTCTTGCAATTAAAAAAAAACTGCACATCATTCATTTAGCTCCACCACTAGAGCGTTGAACTTTACAGGCATAAAGGAATGTAGCAGTCCATAACCTTTCAGCCTTTAACAATACACCTTTAAACAGAGATATCTTTTTTTCTTTTAACTTTATTTTTCTTTCTTTTCTTCTTTTTAATGTATGACTGATAGTCGTTTTTTAATAATTTACCACAGGCAAATTACCAATAGCCCACACATCACAGAAATGTCTAAAAATCTGTTACCTTGACGTAAACAGCTTCAAGTACATTTCTATCGGTTCATAACGTTAAATCATTTTGCAATACATTCAAGGTCAAACATTTGCTGACAATAGGTATAAATCTGTTTAGATACTAATGACCTAATTCAGTATACATTCCACACCTCCGTTACTCATTAGAACAAAACCTATTACACTTTATATGCATATTCGATGCGTATTTCCTGCACAACGACACGAAACAAAGATTGAACCTGCTGTAAAGTTTCATATTGTCAGACTGATATGCTAAACATTGCTGATTAATTTAGGTGTTCAAATTTCGAAGCTGACCGGTTACATGGTATGACCAAGTTTGACCTGAAATGACAGGGTGGCCGTACCGTATTCCTCTATAGCGAAATATATATCTTCTATATATGAGTGTTCATGGTTCGTTATTTCTGCCTCTGTACTTTATATTTTATCATATCTATCAAAGCAGACAGACAGCATCTGCAGTTTTTCGACCGTAATACTCACATTTAAACCAGAATAATGTACATATATTTATTTTGTAACAAATAAGATCTTCACACATTTTGATGTATTTCTCACAAATATCTCAGTTACACATATTCCGCACTATTTCACAAAATATTTTACTCTCACACAATTTTTCATAAATTTCTTTACACTCACATAACATAAGCCGGACATACATTTGTCAGCTCTGAAGAGAGCCCCAGCTCTCCTGGAAGGAACCTTGAGAGACGCAGAAATCCCAGACCACTTTCAAATATCTACTCCTAACAGAACAATACACGACTGGGTTAGCTCTTGTTTCCAAATGCATTTAGTAGATCTGCTTTGTAATGTCATACGTGTACGGGACCCCTTCCTACTCCCCATCCTCTCCCTCCCTCTCTTTGTCTTTGATGTGGTCTGATATCATTGTATAATTTTTCTAGGTATTTGATCCCGGTGAAGTGCTCTACCTGTACGAGAGTCCCCCTGGATACGGCTTGATAGTCCTACGACTCATTGGATGGGCCTGGTTTTGCTACTCGGTTTTCTTCACCCTCAAACATTACTCCTCCAAATCCATGTTTTATTACCCCTTCTTCATATTCTATACTCTATGGTAAGTACCGGGAAATCAATGACGCTTTGGAATTAACACCACAAGTTTATGTACATTATGTAATTCGGTTTTACGCAGTTCAACAAACGGATCTGTTTAATTCATATAAAGTGTAACGCCACATCTATATAATGGTTGACTAGAACATGGTCGGTAAATGGTGGTGTCGAGTGAGGTGTGCGAAGGAGGCAATAGTTTCACAGCTTACGTCAACATTTCTGAGAGAGAGAGAGAGAGAGAGAGAGAGATGTATGTATCTAAACGGATGAAATGTCTTAACTATTCTTAAACAAAACAATGGAAAAGGGCCTTTTAGGTATTAGAAAGGTCTAGTCCGAAAATGTAAGACACAGACCAAGTCTTATGCTCTAAATGCGGTCCTGTCATTTATGCATGTCCAATATCACTTATGGTTGGTTAGCTACAAAACCTGAAATTATTGATCAGCAATAAGGGAAAAGTTCTCTTCTGGAGTTTATAGCTATCCACCAGGAAATCGCCTCTGCATACTAAAAATAAGACTGGCTATCAAGAAGAAGTACACCGCAGCCTTTGCATGATACTTTTTGAAGTTGCAGTACTTTTTTTTAAACTGCTTTTTTATATTAAAAGTTGAAAACATTTAATTAAAAAGGGACCGTTGTATGCGTTGTCATTGAATCATTCAGTTGTTGTTTTTTATGTTGTTTTGTTGTTGTCTAGGTTCTGGGTAGGACCCATCGTTACGCTGACAGCCATGTTCGCTATAGATAGGTGGATCAGAGAGAAAACGGTCCACAGTGTGGAACAATTCGTTGCAGTCGCTGCAGATTTATTTTTCTTGGTAAGTTAACAAAGCATGATGTATAACACGGCGCAGCCATTTGAATTTGAAATTTTGCAAGATACAGAATATACGTCGTAATGTTGGTAACTGTATAGAATATGAACTGGTACGTCGTAATGTTGGTAACTGTATAGAATATGAACTGGTACGTCGTAATGTTGGTAACTGTATAGAATATGAACTAGTACGTCATAATGTTGGTAACTGTATAGAAAATGAACTAGTACGTCATAATGTTGATAACTGTATAGAATATGAACTAGTACGTCTGTGATGTGACACCATTCACAACATCACAGCTATTCTCAAAACATTGCTATGGATGTCTGGTTTGAATGTTTAAAATTTCTAATAATTTATTCTTTTTCTTATGTTAAAGATAGTATTAACGCAATGAATTCGTCGCCGATAAGTCTGCAACTGAAAAAAAAATTGCATACATTGTTAAAGATCTTGATATCTTTTATTAGAAAGACTGTATTAATGTTTGAATTGATGCGTGTATTCAGATAGATTGAATGATTGATTGATTGACTATTAAGTTACCATACGCCTACATGACTATACTAATAGTCCCCCAGTCTCTGTAGTGTCTACATATAGTCATCTGTGTATATTTTATGAGTTCTTATATAAACCAGCTACACGAGGGTGTTACACAGCTTACCGCAGAAATAACTGACAAGTAGGGATACATTGTTGGTATGTTGTACCAGTGTTAAACTGTAATAAGAAGCTATGCCGCCCCGAGCCTTTCAACGATCGGGGGAATGCCATGTTTTCATGCAGGTTTGTCTGACGGAATCCCACCATCAGCAATCCCAATAGCCGTCATAGATCGGCATGTGTTCAGATCTCACTAGTTAGGCCCCTATAACTGCATATAGCTTTAAATAATTAATTTCCGTATTTCATCGACAGCGGTTTCATATTACATTCTGTAATCATAATCAACGAATCGTAAAAGGCATATCACGAAACAGGTTCTTTCTGGATAATGCTTGCTGATGTGTTGAGCCTTTTTATCATAAACATTTATATATATGAATAAGTATGGACATGGAGTTATAATTGTATCTTGTTCCTTATAGATTCTCACTCGACCTCAAGCTGCCAACAAAAACTTCCCTTATCACGTGAGAACATCACAGGTAAGTTACCTGTATATATATTGCAGATCACTATATGATACACAAATACAATGCGGGGATGCTCCGGCGAAAGCGTGCTTGACTCCTCGCCCGAGAGTGTTCGATTCCCGCTGGTGTTCTGTCTGTGTCCGGATGAGAAAGTATCAACAGAGTGTTCCCATGTCACGGTAGAAGTGGCATGGGCTATGTCCCTCCACTTCAGGGTTGGTCCGTTGTGTAGGTCTAAATCCTTGATTAGTGTACAAGATAGATGACGTCACCATATAAGTGATATGTTATTTCATGTAACGTCAACAAACAAACAAACAAACAAGCTGACGTATGTTATATGAGCATATAATGTTTCGTATAACGAGTGTTCAGAATGTCTTATTGGTTGTATTTATCAAGAGTTTGAGAAGTTACATGTGAACTTTGGAATTAAGTGGTACGCCGATGCATATAACAATGATTGATTGATTTTTGTTTAACGCCACACCACGAATATTTCACGTATATGGTGACGGTATCTGCCTGATGCGGGGCATACAAATTTTTACTTTTGCAACTGACCCACCCGAAGCAGTGAGGGATCTTTAACGTGACATGCAAACCACGACATGGGGCCTCGATTTTCACTGTCTCATCCGAAAGATATGACACCGGCATGACCAGAGCGGGAATCGAACCCCGGCCTCCCGATCAGGAGTCCGACGCGATACCACTAGGCCACGCCGGCTTCGATGCAATATAACAAAGAGATATATAAAATCATAAATGTGGATATGTGACGCGATCGTAGTAGAGTGCATGTGGTAGCACTTGTAGCAATGGTAAAACAAATGAATAAGTAAATGAAGTTAAGAAAAAGTACAATTATAGACTAGAAAAATCGGGATCAAACTCCCTATGAGTTACGCTCAGTGAGCATTTGTCTACAAATAGACTTGTGCGACTTACCGGTAAGTTAATTTCCTGGTAAGTGTTGCTGATTCATTTAATTTAACATTTTAACACCTATTTTGATTGGGGTTTTTTGGGGTTTTTTTTTGGTTTTTTTTTTTTTTGTTGTTGTTGATGTAATTTCCTGCGTTTTCGTAATTGTGACGTCAGTATTCACAACACCGCGTCAGAAATTTGATAAATAGTGAATACATAACGTACCAATTTCTGAGAACATAAAACATGTTTGAAAGGAATTCAGTGATATAGATTGAATCTAATTTGTTTTCCGCTGGATGAAGGTATACCACAAAAAGGACGAAGACTTACGCACCATGCGCTACGCCAAATGATGCAGTGCTCCGTGGTATGTCTCCATCAAACAAAAAGAATTAGATTCATTTCTTGAAGATGCTGGCACGGTAAAGTCGCCATCGATACTCTCGAGTAGATTCTGTTCTAATTAAAAACCGATGCCGATTTTCGGAGCGAAAATGAAAACAATGGAAAGACAACGTTTTTGTGTATCTTTATCTTAATATTATAAAAAAAACACCCACTGTAGAGAATGCGCCCAGACAGTAGATTTGAATTATCGATAAATGTCCCATAAAATCTAATGACAAACGTTGACCTGCAAAATAGTCTGTAATTCACGTCAAGTGACCCTTGAGACTTCACGAGAATCTACATTTAGGTACATTGCTGCCACGTGTCAACAAAGGTAATGGAGCGATACATGCATCTGAAATATCACTAAGAAGCAGAACTATTGTATGGCCATAGTGTAACGAAATATGGTATTGAATTATGTTTCCATGTCTTAATAAGAGGAAAAATAACGAAGTCATTCTATGTATCTGAAATGCAACACTTGTAGGATAGTCATGGTCCTGAATATCGTTACATTGAAAAAAAACATTGTATATTATATATCTATAATACAATAACATTATATCTTATATATGTATAATACAAGAACTTTGTATGTTATATATCTATAATACAAGAACTTTACATGTTATACATCTATTATATAAGGACATTATATGTTATATTTCTATCATTCATGAACATTGTATGTTATATATCTATAATGCAAGAACTTTACATGTTATACATCTATTATATAAGGACATTATATGTTATATTTCTATCATTCATGAACATTGTATGTTATATATCTATAATACAAGAACTTTACATGTTATACATCTATTATATAAGGACATTATATGTTATATTTCTATCATTCATGAACATTGTATGTTATATATCTATAATACAAGAACTTTACATGTTATACATCTATTATATAAAGACATTATATGTTATATTTCTATCATTCATGAACATTGTATGTTATATATCTATAATGCAAAAACTTTAGATGTTATACATCTATTATACAAGGACATTATATGTTATATTTCTATTATATATGAACTTATTAATGCATTGATGATTTGGACATTATGAGATATGAACATCATGAGATATGACCATTATGAGATATGAACATCATGAGATATAAACATTATGAGATATGAACATCATGAGATATGAACATCATGAGATATAAACATTATGAGATATGAACATCATGAGGTATGAACATCATGAGATATGACCATTATGAGATATGAACATCATGAGATATAAACATTATGAGATATGAACATCATGAGGTATGAACATCATGAGATATGAACATTATGAGATATGAACATCATGAAATTTATATGAACGTTATGTTATGTTTAATTTGCAGAAATATTGTATTTCATTGTTTGTCTATTATCATAATATGATTATCAATATCGTCCGTAGGTTATTTTAATTGATAATTAATAATTAGACAGAACATAAGTATCCTGTTTACCACTATCAATTCATGGATACCAATCAAGCGATTTTATAAGTACATGTAACATATAAATGTAAGGTTTTTCAGCTATTACCCCTGGGTTATTTTCCTGTTACTGTACACGTACCAGGATAGATCGGGATCATGTGGTTTATAGTACACGGATATACATCTGGTAAATAAAGGTCAGAAACCTCTGTACTATGTTGCGGCTCTGATCTCGACTTACCTTAAAGAATAATGAAAACCTTCGATCTACAAAACCACTGCATGGTCACTGTTGTTGGGATTGCTGGATTATTATCTTTGTATTATATAACTTCAGTAAACTTTTAAATTATAGAAAAACATATTTCTCAAGAACCCAGTACAAAAGACTTACATGTATATCATAAAGTAAAACCATTTGCACTTCTCGTTTAGTGTTCTAGTTTACACACTACCGCTTTGCTATACCCGGATGTAATACTATGGCAACTTAAATTAACAAACCGGTTTCGGAAAATAAAATGAAAATAAACGAGATTTAAACATAACACCCTTTACCGTACAATAACGGCATAGACGAGATTTACGGACTCTATAATGACGTGTGACTGCTATAGATCATTACCCTAAAGCGATAAAACAGAAATGATATCAATATGATGTATTTGTAGATTGGTATCCTTGGTAGCGGGGAAAATGAGCTGGACAGTTTCTCGGACAATCCTTACGCGGAGAGTTCGACATCTCGTTCTAACTCCATTGACAGTAAAGCTCCGGACTTTACCGGATTGTTTCTCACCTCCAATTCCCGCAGTACAGATAAACTGGTACCAAACGAAAGCTTTAGCGAATTTCCCACTGGAAAGTCCATCAATGTGGAAACGAGCGCAGCACCACCTAGTTATACTTCTGCAATGGTAAATATATAGCCACAAAAGAGAGATGGGGGTGTTGTGTATCAAAATGTTAATTGATAATGCCACAAACAGTTATACCTCTGAGGTTTATAAATATCACTATGGGGGAAATCCAAGGGGAAGGTCACCAAAGTGGATTCATTGAATGTACATTTTTGTTTTCCAGTTACAGGTTTTCCTCTTTTCTTTTCTTAGTGTATATGGTATAAATAACAGAATAATGTAAAATGAATAGGGGATTTTCAAAACTTATGTTCATTTCATAGTAAAAATATATTCATAATAGAAGGCTTTTATGATTCTGCTTTTACAAGCATGGCGAATAGGTCTGTGTGACCTCAGCACTAATTTGTCAAATCGGACCCATTGCCTTGCAAAAATAAGAGAATGGTTATTAGGAAACTATCTTCACAATGTCAAGGCTTTATCCCTCACACAAAGGGGGAGGGGTCGTAAGGCATTGACGGTGTACAGGTGTTGGCAAATGTATGTATGGTATTCTTATTTCAGAGGAAACAACGCCATTCCCTACCAGCTCTTAGTACCTTTAACACGGAACGGCATACGTCAATGAGGCGACCTACACTGCCACCTATCGGCTCAGAGAGTGTATTACCTCCCATATCACGATCACCATCCACCCCTGATACAGCTTCATCCTCTGGACAAATGGCAATCTTCCAAGTCGGGGGAAACTAAGACATCATGTGAATTATGTTGATTTGAAACTAAGTATTCATGTGAACTATATAGACTTAAAGTAAGTCATCATGTGAACTACATAGACTTGAGACTAAGTCATTATGTGAACTATATCAACTTGAAACCAAGTTATGTGAACTATGTCGACTTGAAACAGTTTGGTTAAAGAAATAAAAGGGAACAAGTGTAAGGAGAGATCGATACTGGTAGTGTACCAGTTACTGGCTAAGACCAGTGACCGGCTACTAGGTTATTTCGGGTTTTGAAACGTGAATTTATGAGATTTTTTTCATGTGATTGTCTGCAATACATAGGATACTAAATATTACATATGAAAATTTCGTCAATTCGCGTTTTGAATACCCTTAATATCGTAGTAACCGGTAAATGGTCTTAGCCGGGGACTGGTCCTTCGCCAGTAGAGCAATCTGAACACCAGAGAAATAAACCTTGGCTTATAGAATCATGATGACAGATTACTCAACATCAAAAAAGGTGCATGAATAGATACTTGTACATCTAAGTTATTCCTCAGAGAAAGTTTATCTTTAAATCTTTACATTATTATAATTTGGTCCTTCCTCTGCTTCCTCCTACTTCAAAAACAAAATAAAGTGACAGTCTTTTACTATGTCCCCATTTAAAACTCTTACTCCTCAGCTAGGTCGTTTGTTTATGAACATGAGGGAGGTCAAATGCAGACTAATGTTAGGTAATTAAATTCGTTAGAAATCGATCTTCTTTCTTCAAATTCTATGTTTTCAAGATAAAATAATGTAAATGTTTGACCATGTAAGACTAACCACACCAGTGTCCGCACATCTCTACATGGAGCGAAGTACCCGTTCAAGGTATCACGTTTTTATCAGAAAATTAGTGTTGATGTTGTTTTGGGGGTTTTTTATGGGGTTTTTTTTCGCAGATGACATTGGTATGTACATTATATTATTGTAGAACACCCTCGATGTCCAGATATATATTTTATGATCTGTTATTCATTAAACCGTCTGTTATAAATAATTTGGGTTTTCTTTTTCATTTCTACTTCTCATGAAAGCCGACTATAGCAAGAACGAGCAGTTTTGTAAACATGAGTTATACTGTATAATTAACTTTCATTTAATTTTATTATTATTATTATTTATTCATTTTATTTATTTATCTTTTCATTTTTAGTGACAATACCATTACTGTTTTAGTTGGGTCGCAATAAGTTTCATCTACTCTAAAATGGCAAAAAAGAATTTACTTTGAGGAGGGTAAACGCTGATTAATTTTACACAGACAATTTCGGGGTGTTACAAGGTTTCATGAAATATGTTAATGTCGATGTATCCCTATAACCATTCTAGTGAGTCAGATTGATTATGATTTCTAGATGGTATATGTCGTGTTATACACTTCACATGATGAGACAGATCTAGGGCATCGGTCTGTCGTGAACAAGTTGAATGAGGAGATATCGAGTTTGTTGGTTGAGAAGTTTATTATTATTATTATTTACTGTTTTTTATTTTATTTATTTATTTGGGGGGGGGGGGTTGCTTTGTTTGTTTTGTTTGGGGGGTGGTTTGTTTGTTTGGGGTTTGTTTTGGGGGGGGGGGATGTTTTGTTTGTTTGTTGGTTGGTTGGTTGGTTTGGGGGGGGGGGGGGTGAGTGGTTTTAATAAATTTTTCAAAGATATGTAAGAAATATATTAATAAACTTTTAAATATAGTAGAGCAATTCGGAAATCGACTCAATCGAATCGCTTGCACCACATGCCCAGCACTGTGAGTTATATATGATCAAGATACGGTATGTCAAACCTTATTTCTCCTTCACCTGTTGTTGTCTATGATAATAACAAAAGGGAAGAAATACCTGGTTTAAGTTACATGGGGGTTTACATCACTTTCAAAGATATAGGAGAAAACGCAATAAAACTTTTAAACATGTGGCACAATTTGGAAGTCGAACCCACCCACGCACCCAGCTCTACGAGTCATGACCTAAGATCCCATCTGTGCAGATCTAATGCATGAACACACAACACAATAAGTACAGATTTTGTCGTGTAAACAGTCGAAGTATAATGACCTAATGCATACGCTACAGAAATGGGATCAGATAAGGGCAAATACCTTTGTCGACCTTTGTAACTTGACTCCAGTCACGGAAGATCCCTTACGATGAGGTCCATATTCGTGGGTTGATACTCAAGTAAACTTTTTATATGGACACCTTTCTGTTACACACAAATTGTACTCGGGTACATCTTTTGTCGTTAAAGTGTATACACCCTTTATGGTTTGAAGTAAGCCCAGTGGCGAATTAAGAGGGGCTGGGTGGGGTAGGGGGCCCACTCCTTTTTGGTCACAATTTACAAAAGCGTATATATGATAAGGTTGAAAACACTCAGTTAGTAAGAGGAAAACTCTAGATATGGTACCTAAACTGGCTGAGTACTTTGGCTCATGCTTGACTTCAACATATGCCTCACCCCCCCCCCCCCCCCCCCCCCTCTTCTTTTTCGGAAATCCTGAAGCTGGTGTATCTCTAGCCAATAATAAATAATAATTAGTGTTCAGGGACATCTGGTCTTATATGACTGTAGCAGACCATTTTACTGAAGCAGATTTTACTGATGCTGTTCAACACTTCACATTGAATTGAATTATATATATATATATATATATATATATATATATATATATATATATATATATATATATATATATATATATATATTTCCTTTACCTATTGTGGGGCAGGCGTGGTGTAGTGGTTAGGCGCTTGGCTTGCGGCGCCGACGATCCGGGTTCGGTTCCCGGTTTGCGCCACTATGTTTAAGAGGTTGGTAACCTCCTGCTTCCATGTCGCGATATAACTGAAATATTGTTGAAAGCGACGTAAAACACCAATCAACCAACCAACCTTTACCTATTGTTGTCTATGATCATGACAGTATGATCTTGGTTTTCAGCTATCTTTATTACATAATGATTTGGTCTGTTCTTTGGTGGTTTACGTCACTTCCTACACTTTTTCGCCATATGGCGACATGGAGGCAGGCGGAAACCAACTTCTCCAGTACAATGGCGCAATCAGAGAATCGACAACAAAAGTAAAACGTTCAGAGTTTTATCTTGACTCAAAAACCCCCATTTAAATAGTAGAAGAAATGAAGACCAATCGATGCATTTCAACTCTATTGAAAAGCTTGTCAAAAATGCTTCTCATCGTCTCGCTTGTTAAGTTTTGAGAATGTATTGATTTGTTTGAACGGTTCAAACATATACAATATGAGCTCTATTCCAAACCGCGTCATACTTTCAGAAAGCAATGTATCTTCATGTTTATTTAATCACTAGGAAGCCTGTAGTGTTTTAAAATACCTGTGCGTTATGTGAAGATAATTAATGATACAGTCTGCATTGTGGTAGTGCACGTATTCTGGCAGTGTGTTTGTCATTGTCATCGCGATCATATAACTCTCTTTGCAAATTATATATAAAAAAATGTTTTATTTTATCTTACCCCTCCACCAAACCTAATGGTGATTTACGGGCATGTAAGCGTATGGACGTGCTACTGTATAGACTGATTGGTGTCAATGACGCCCAAGTATCTCTAAAGACTTATTACTCTTATCTGCAGTAAAAAAAATTGTGAATTTATTCAACATTAAATAGCAGATCATTAAGCTAGTAACATCTAGCTTCCTTCATAAACACATTTTTACATTATTATGCTCTCACTCGTCATATACAATCAGTGCCACTATAAACGTAATGATAAGTACTCACCCACCATATACAATCAGTGCCACTATAAACGTAATGATAAGTACTTACTCGTCATATACAATCAGGGCTACTATAAACGTAATGTTAATTACTCACCCGTCATATACAATCAGTGCCACTATAAACGTATTGATAAGTACTCACTCGTCATATACAATCAGGGCTACTATAAACGTAATGATAAGTACTCACCCGTCATATACAATCAAGGCTACTATAAACGTAATGATAAGTACTCACCCGTCATATACAATCAAGTCTACTATAAACGTAATGATAAGTACTCACTCGTCATTTACAATCAGTGCCACTATAAACGTAATGATAAGTACTCACCCGTCATATACAATCAAGGCTACTATAAACGTAATGATAAGTGCTCACCCGTCATATACAATCAGTGCCACTATAAACGTAATGATAAGTACTCACTCGTCATATACAATCAGGGCTACTATAAACGTAATGATAAGTACTCACTCGCCATATTTACAATCAAGGCTACTATAAACGTAATGATGAGTACTCACTCGCCATATACAATCAGTGCCACTATAAACGTAATGATGAGTACTCACTCGTCATATACAATCAGGGCCACTATAAACGTAATGATAAGTACTCACTCGCCATATACAATCAAGGATACTATAAACGTAATGATAAGTACTCACCCACCATATACAATCAGTGCCACTATAAACGTAATGATAAGTACTCACTTGTCATATACAATCAGTGCCACTATAAACGTAATGATAAGTACTCACCCGTCATATACAATCAGGGCTACTATGAACGTAATGATAAGTACTCACCCGTCATATACAATCAAGGCTACTATAAACGTAATGATAAGTGCTCACCCGTCATATACAATCAGGGCCACTATAAACGTAATGATAAGTACTCACTCGTCATATACAATCCGGGCTAATATAAACGTAATGATAAGTACTCACCCGTCATATACAATCAAGGCTACTATAAACGTAATGATAAGTGCTCACTCGCCACATACAATCAAGGCCACTATAAACGTAATGATAAGTACTCACTCGTCATATACAATCAGTGCCACTATAAACGTAATGATAAGTACTCACTCGTCATATACAATCAGTGCTACTATAAACGTAATGATAAGTACTCACCCGTCATATACAATCAGTGCCACTATAAACGTAATGATAAGTACTCACTCGTCATATACAATCAGGGCGACTATAAACGTAATGATAAGTACTCACTCGCCATATACAATCAAGGCTACTATAAACGTAATAATAAGTGCTCACTCGCCAAATACAATCAAGGCTACTATAAACGTAATGATAAGTACTTACTCGTCATATACAATCAGGGCGACTATAAACGTAATGATAAGTACTCACTCGCCATATACAATCAAGGATACTATAAACGTAATGATAAGTACTTACTCGTCATATACAATCAGGGCGACTATAAACGTAATGATAAGTGCTCACTCGTCATATACAATCAGGGCCACTATAAACGTAATGATAAGTACTTACTCGTCATATACAATAAGTGCCACTATAAACGTAATGATAAGTACTCACTCGTCATATACAATCAGTGCCACTGTAAACGTAATGATAAGTACTCACTCGTCATATACAATCAGGGCTACTATAAACGTAATGATAAGTACTCACTCGTCATATACAATCAGGGCTACTATAAACGTAATGATAAGTACTCACTCGTCATATACAATCAGGGCTACTATAAACGTAATGATAAGTACTCACCCGTCATATACAATCAGTGCCACTATAAACGTAATGATAAGTACTCACTCGTCATATACAATCAGGGCGACTATAAACGTAATGATAAGTGCTCACTCGTCATATACAATCAAGGATACTATAAACGTAATGATAAGTACTCACCCGTCATATACAATCAAGGCTACTATAAACGTAATGATAAGTACTCACTCGTCATATACAATCAGGGCTACTATAAACGTAATGATAAGTACTCACTCGTCATATACAATCAGGGCTACTATAAACGTAATGATAAGTACTCACCCGTCATATACAATCAAGGATACTTTAAACGTAATGATAAGTACTCACTCGCCATATACAATCAAGGATACTATAAACGTAATGATAAATATTCAATCGTCATATACAATTAGGGCTCTAATAGATGTAAAGATAAGTACTAACTTATCATATACAATCAGGGCTACTATAAACGTAATGGTAAATACTCACGCGTCCTTTTATTCAATTCAAGTTTAAATGTGAGTTACTCATATAGAAAGCCTTACAAAATACTTATAAAGTCATTCATTCTTAATTGGAAGAGATAATGATGTCATCAGTCCTGACTCAGCTGAGACTGGTGTCCTTGGTTCTTAATATACAATGTACCATAAGTCAAATGATATTAGATGGTCATTATAGAGGTCGCGGTTCTAAAAATAGAATAAGTCACATGGATAGTGAAGTGATCACTTCCTGTCACACAAGAGATAAACATTTATGACGTCATTAACTTTTTCCGATTTTAAGGTGGATCCCTGATGATGATGCATTCCTTCCAGAACAGATAATACTGTAATAAAAAATATAAGAAAAAGAAGAAAAGGAGAAGAAGAAAAAGAAAATTCGGGTGTCCATACCATTTGTTTTATCATTAATGCGAATGAGTGGACCCTACAACAAGTTTATTAAAGTATCAGTTTAGATTACATGAAGAAGCTCCATTGCTGTATAGCGTGGACATGTAAGTCATTACACAGTATGCAATATAGTACAAGGTATACCAATAATAAGCTTCTTCAAAACTGATGAAGGGATTTCGATGAAAAGTTGTAGAAATAAATCCTAAATGTGTTGTTTTTCTTTCAAATCCTCCCTTGGTGCAGAGTGGAGCAAAGTTCAGTGTTTCCTATTACAGGTGACAGTCAATGAGGTTTATCTAAAAACGCTGAGATGACCCAGACAAGTGACTTTGCATGAGGATTCCCCAGCGGGATTTACCATCAATGTCTAAGTAAAATCTTACTTTTCGATCTTTTGATCTTACTAGGTTATTGCCTATAATGAGAGATGGTATTCTTCTCAAGTGAAATCAAATGCTGATACTTATATATCTACAATAATATTAATAATATGTAACTGAAAATTTGCATTATCGCTTTCGGTAAAACCAAAGTCAAATCCTATCGACTAATACAATCGGAACGTTTCGGACCTCTCTCCGTCAAAGAATCGGCATTTATATATAACTCGAAGCGGATTCTCTGGTTAACCCCTTTGTTTTATTATTTCTTTTTTTTTTTTTTTTTTTTTTTTTTTTTTTTTTTTTTTTTTTTTTGATGATTGTTTTTATGTTTTTGTGCTTTAATGGTGTGTATTGGTGAACACATAAACATAAAAAGAATCCTTAAGTTATGTTTATACAGTGATATATATTGGTCGTTTTCCCTCTTTAGTACCTCAATGGATTTTTCAACGTCTATTGATCAAATGTAATTCAAAGGGGTAGTTATAATGGTATGGAATAGCATTACTCTTCTAGAGGTCTTATTAGTAATTCCCTTATGAGTATTATTCATAAGTCAAATTCTACAATAAAATTCTCTATGCAAATAAATGTGACGAAGAAAAGAGTTTAGAATATATATGGGATACTTAAATTCAGTTTTTACAACAAATTTATTGACCACTTGATCCAGGCGGAAGATTGTTATGCGTACTTGAAAGTCACATGATATCATCTTGCTGTTATTGATTGCCATTACTGAAAATTGTGCGTTTTAATGGTACCTTTACTTAGGGGCAGGCGTGGTGTAGTGGTTAAGCGCTTGGCTTGCGGCGCCGTTGATCCGGGTTCGATTCCCGGGTTGCGCCATTATGTTTAAGAGGTTGGTAACCTCCTGCTTCCATGTCGCGATATAACTGAAGTATTGTCGAATGCGACGTAAAACACCAATCAACCAACCAGCCAACTTAGGGGAAACGAAGTATGCATGTAAATATTGACTTTTGCTTTACCACATACCAAGAATATAACACCTATATGGTGATTAGTGGTGCAATGCCAGGAAGTTAGAACTTTGGACCCACCTTAAGTAATATGGCATATTCTGCGGTCTCCCATTGAGCTACACGAAAAACTCGTTATTATCAAAGGTATCGGATGAGGACAAAGACAGTATGTCACAAAGGTATCGGATGAGGACAAAGACAGTATGTCACAAAGGTATCGGATGAGGACAAAGGCAGTATGTCACAAAGGTATCGGATGAGGACAAAGGCAGTATGTCACACAGGTATTGGATGAGGACAAAGACAGTATGTCACAAAGGTATCGAATGAGGACAAAGACAGTATGTCACAAAGGTATCGGATGAGGACAAAGACAGTATGTCACAAAGGTATCGGATGAGGACAAAGGCAGTATGTCACAAAGGTATCGGATGAGGACAAAGACAGTATGTCACAAAGGTATCGAATGAGGACAAAGACAGTATGTCACAAAGGTATCCGATGAGGACTAAGACAGTATGTCACAAAGGTATCGGATGAAGACAAAGGCAGTATGTCACAAAGGTATCGGATTAGGACAAAGACAGTATGTTACAAAGGTATCGGATGAGGACAAAGACAGTATGTCACAAAGGTATCGGATGAGGACAAAGACAGTATGTTACAAAGGTATCGGATGAGGACAAAGACAGTATGTTACAAAGGTATCGGATGAGGACAAAGGCAGTATGTCACAAAGGTATCGGATTAGGACAAAGACAGTATGTTACAAAGGTATCGGATGAGGACAAAGACAGTATGTCACAAAGGTATCGGATGAGGACAAAGACAGTATGTCACAAAGGTATTGGATGAGGACAAAGACAGTATGTCACAAAGGTATCGGATGACGACAAAGACGGTATGTCACAGAGGTATTGGATGAGGACAAAGACAGTATGTCACAGAGGTATTGGATGAGGACAAAGACAGTATGTCACACAGGTATTGGATGAGGACAAAGACAGTATGTCACAAAGGTATTGGATGAGGACAAAGACAGTATGTCACAAAGGTATCCGATGAGGACTAAGACAGTATGTCACAAAGGTATCGGATGAAGACAAAGGCAGTATGTCACACAGGTATTGGATGAGGACAAAGACAATATGTCACAGAGGTATCGGATGAGGACAAAGACAGTATGTCACAAAGGTATCGGATGAGGACAAAGACAGTATGTCATAAAGGTATCGGATGAGGACAAAGGCAGTATGTCACAAAGGTATCGGATGAGGACAAAAACAGTATGTCACAAAGGTATCGGATGAGGACAAAGGCAGTATGTCACAAAGGTATCGGATGAGGACAAAGGCAGTATGTCACAAAGGTATCGGATGAGGACAAAGGCAGTATGTCACAAAGGTATCGGATTAGGACAAAGACAGTATGTCACACAGGTATTGGATGAGGACAAAAACGGTATGTCACAAAGGGAGTGTACTCTAAATACTCTTTTAGAGTAGATGTCTAACAACCTTGTATACGTATACATGTTTATTGTATCATGGATAGACTAGTTGTTTTTAAAGTGGGTTGTTGGTAAAGCCTAGCACAATATGTTTATTTTCTTAATGCATATATATTAAACTACGTAAACCTTTTGAGTATTCGTACCCGATCAGTTAATAGTGAAATATAGGTTTCCTAGAACTGAGCTGATCGACATCATGGATTCTGACCTACTCTAGTATCCAATAAGGTGGTCCTTTTCTATTGACTCACCTACTAAATTTTCTAGTATACAAATAATCCAATGTTTATTTTTTATCACCAATTATAAGTTTAATGAATGCGTAAATATTCTCTGTAACTTCATAATTTGTGATTTTCATTTTATTTATTTATTTATATCCTATATATTGCATGTACATATCTAATTTTTTTTATTTTTACTTTATTTGTTTCATTATAAGCAGGGTTTCTTTTCGCAAAAAGTACATATGATGGCAACTTCTTTATTTTTACCTTTATTCGATGGAAAACTATGCTCAAACATAAAGAGTATTCAGCCTTGTTGTTCACTGACGACTAATGGTCCAAACTAAAAATAACTCATCACCTAACTGGCGGGCGGGTCTGGAGGTAATACATCCATTGACGACTAAAAGTCCTAACTAAGAATAACTCATCAACCTAACTGGCGGGCGAGTCTTGGGGGGGGGATATATCCACTGACGACTAAAGGTCCTTACTAATATGAACTCATCAGCCTAACTGGCGGGCGGGTCTGGAGGTAATATATGCACTGGCGACTAAAAGTCCTAACTAAAAATAACTCATCAACCTGACTGGCGGGAAAGTCTGAAGGTAATGCATCCATTGACGACTATAGGTCCTTACTAAAAATAACTCATCAACCCAACTGGCGGGAAAGTCTGAAGGTAATACATCCATTGACGACTATAGGTCCTGACTGAAAATAACTCATCAACCCAACTGGCGGGAAAGTCTGAAGGTAATACATCCATTGACGACTATAGGTCCTGACTAAAAATAACTCATCAACCCAACTGGCGGGAAAGTCTGAAGGTAATACATCCATTGACGACTATAGGTCCTGACTAAAAATAACTCATCAACCCAACTGGCGGGAAAGTCTGGAGGGAATATATGCACTGACGATTAAAGGTCCTAACTAAAAATAACTCATCGTCTTAACTGGCGGGAAAGTCTTGAGGGGATGTATCCACTGACGATTAAAAGTCCTTTCTAAAAATAACTCATCGTCCTTACTGGCGGGCGGGTGTGGAGTGAATATATCCACTGTTTATTTTTGTTGGGCTCTTTATGTTCATTTCCAAATCGCCCTTCCCCTTCAAAATAAAACGTCGCCCCTTCACCAAATTTGTCTGATAGATCGCAATAAGATTCAGTAATGGAAACGTTTGTAGAGAAATAGGTAATAGCATTCATTACAATTTATCAAAGCTTTTGGCATCGCTGAAGAAGACGAAGTACAGAATCTGTTATAGAAGATGAATCCGTGTCATAATAAACCGAGAAGGTATTCATGCGAAGAACGAAACTGTCATTTACAAAACATATGAGGGTGTTATTAGTTTTAATGGCCATGCGACCAAAGCGCCCCTCTTCCCCCTTTCATATTTTGCCTGATCTTATAAAGTTATGTCACTAATGTAACAAAACAAAATTAATATGGGCTTTGTCGGCCAAACAGAGTTAATGCCCTTACTTTTGATTAACTTCCTAAGGTATATATTTCTGCATTAAAGTTACCCGCCATGACATCTCTCTACATTATTATTAATCATCAAGCAACCAGTTTGATCAATAAAAAAGAACAAAATCTATACAAGTCGACCAAGCGTCGATGCGTTTGACTGCACATTCACGATAGAATTCGCATACAAAATGGGTCGGTGACTTGAGGTGTATTACACTGCCGTGTGTTACGGGAAAATAAGATTATTGCACAATTGCAGAAGACACATCTTTTACAGGATTCTACAACCGAAAAGTAGGTTTTTTTATATTTGACATGGAATATGATTAATTATTTTGAACTTTTCACCATGGTAACTTTTAAAATCAATACTATGTCATCTTTATGGAAAACGGACAGAATTAATTACCACAACTGTTTACTAAATACCTTCTTAAGTGAATGAAACTGGACTAAATTAATATACAAGTATAGTAAATTTCCCTGTAAAACGTAGAGAAATAAACTGATATTTCTAATGATATAATTTATGCTTATTTATTCGGCTGCCCGATACTTTCGTGTTGTAACTACGGTTTACCTGTTCAGTTTACGTTGGAAGTTGTCAAAAATTCATCCGTTTCATCTATACTTAATGGATACATTAGTGTATTTTTGTGGTGAAGTGTAAAATTTACAACTTCAAAAACTGATTTGTTTTACTTCCAGTTAAAAACCGTAACGTTTTATTTACATACAATTTCAGACAGGTGATATATAATGTAACATATACTACTGCAGTAGTAAATATGGCGTGCCTGGGTGTCTTAATATTGCATGGCAGGACCCAGTATAAAATAATCCAGTCTGGGCCAAATCTGTAGTCTTTATTGACTCCTTTTTAAAGGTTTGCTTTCAGAATAAATGATATCAGTGGCGGATTTAGAGCCCCCTCCCCCCTTTCGCCACATATTTTACATGTAATAATCCAGATTTGGTACCAAATTAACCGAGTAGTTTGGCTAATACACATGTGCCCCCCCCCTCTTTCAAAAATTCTGTATCCGCCGCTGAAGAGCAAAACTGAGCCACCAGTATGATGATCAGTGTCATGGTCAATAAGCCACCAGTATGATGATCAGTGTCATGGTCAATAAGTCACCAGTATGATGATCAGTGTCATGGTCAATAAGCCACCAGTATGATGATCAGTGGCATGGTCAATAAGCCACCAGTATGATGATCAGTGTCATGGTCAATAAAGTCACCAGTATGATGCTCAGTGTCATGGTCAATAAGTCACCAGTATGATGATCAGTGTCATGGTCAATAAGTCACCAGTATGATGATCAGTGTCATGGTCAATAAGTCACCAGTATGATGATCAGTGTCATGGTCAATAAGCCACCAGTATGATGATCAGTGGCATGGTCAATAAGCCACCAGTATGATGATCAGTGTCATGGTCAATAAGCCTCCAGTATGATGATCAGTGTCATGGTCAATAAGTCACCAGTATGATGATCAGTGTCATGATCAATAAGCCACCAGTATGATGATCAGTGCCATGGTCAATAAGCCACTAGTATGATGATCAGTGTCATGGTCAATAAGCCACCAGTATGATGATCAGTGTCATGGTCAAAAAGCCACCAGTATGATGATCAGTGTCATGGTCAATAAGCCACCAGTATGATGATCAGTGTCATGGTCAATAAGCCACCAGTATGATGATCAGTGGCATGGTCAAAAAGCCACCCGTATGATGATCAGTGTCATGGTCAATAAGCCACCAGTATGATGATCAGTGTCATAGTCAATAAGCCACTAGTATGATGATCAGTGGCATGGTCAATCAGCCACCAGTATGATAATCAGTGTCATGGTCAATAAGCCACCAGTATGATGATCAGTGTCATGGTCAATAAGCCACCAGTATGATGATCAGTGTCATGGTCAATAAGCCACCAGTATGATGATCAGTGTCATGATCAATAAGCCACCAGTATGATGATCAGTGTCATGGTCAATAAGCCACCAGTATGATGATCAGTGTCATGGTCAATAAGCCACCAGTATGATGATCAGTGTCATGGTCAATACCCACCAGTATGATGATCAGTGTCATGGTCAATAAGCCACCAGTATGATGATCAGTGTCATGGTCAATAAGCCACCAGTATGATGATCAGTGTCATGGTCAATAAGCCACTAGTATGATGATCAGTGTCATGGTCAATAAAGTCACCAGTATGATGATCAGTGTCATGGTCAATAAGTCACCAGTATGATGATCAGTGGCATGGTCAAAAAGCCACCAGTATGATGATCAGTGTCATGGTCAATAAGCCACCAGTATGATGATCAGTGTCATGGTCAATAAGCCACCAGTATGATGATCAGTGGCATGGTCAAAAAGCCACCAGTATGATGATCAGTGTCATGGTCAATAAGCCACCAGTATGATGATCAGTGTCATGGTCAATAAGCCACTAGTATGATGATCAGTGGCATGGTCAATAAGCCACCAGTATGATGATCAGTGTCATGGTCAATAAGCCACCAGTATGATGATCAGTGTCATGGTCAATAAGCCACCAGTATGATGATCAGTGTCGTGGTCAATAAGCCACCAGTATGATGATCAGTGTCATGATCAATAAGCCACCAGTATGATGATCAGTGTCATGGTCAATAAGCCACCAGTATGATGATCAGTGTCATGGTCAATAAGCCACTAGTATGATGATCAGTGGCATGGTCAATAAGCCACTAGTATGATGATCAGTGTCATGGTCAATACCCACCAGTATGATGATTAGTGTCATGGTCAATAAGCCACTAGTATGATGATCAGTGTCATGGTCAATAAGCCACTAGTATGATGATCAGTGTCATGGTCAATAAGCCACCAGTATGATGATCAGTGGCATGGTCAATAAGCCACTAGTATGATGATCAGTGTCATGGTCAATAAGCCACCAGTATGATGATCAGTGGCATGGTCAATAGGCCACCAGTATGATGATCAGTGTCATGGTCAATAAGCCACCAGTATGATGATCAGTGTCATGGTCAATAAGCCACCAGTATGATGATCAGTGTCATGGTCAATAAGCCACTAGTATGATGATCAGTGTCATGGTCAATAAGCCACCAGTATGATGATCAGTGTCATGGTCAATAAGCCACCAGTATGATGATCAGTGTCATGGTCAATAAGCCACTAGTATGATGATCAGTGTCATGGTCAATAAAGTCACCAGTATGATGATCAGTGTCATGGTCAATAAGTCACCAGTATGATGATCAGTGTCATGGTCAATAAGTCACCAGTATGGTGATCAGTGTCATGGTCAATAAGTCACCAGTATGATGATCAGTGTCATGGTCAATAAGCCACCAGTATGATGATCAGTGGCATGGTCAATAAGCCACCAGTATGATGATCAGTGTCATGGTCAATAAGCCTCCAGTATGATGATCAGTGTCATGGTCAATAAGTCACCAGTATGATGATCAGTGTCATGATCAAAAAGCCACCCGTATGATGATCAGTGTCATGGTCAATAAGCCACCAGTATGATGATCAGTGTCATGGTCAATAAGCCACTAGTATGATGATCAGTGGCATGGTCAATCAGCCACCAGTATGATAATCAGTGTCATGGTCAATAAGCCACCAGTATGATGATCAGTGTCATGGTCAATAAGCCACCAGTATGATGATCAGTGTCATGGTCAATAAGCCACCAGTATGATGATCAGTGTCATGATCAATAAGCCACCAGTATGATGATCAGTGTCATTGTCAATAAGCCACCAGTATGATGATCAGTGTCATGGTCAATAAGCCACTAGTATGATGATCAGTGGCATGGTCAATACCCACTAGTATGATGATCAGTGTCATGGTCAATAAGCCACTAGTATGATGATCAGTGTCATGGTCAATAAGCCACTAGTATGATGATCAGTGTCATGGTCAATAAGCCACTAGTATGATGATCAGTGTCATGGTCAATAAGCCACCAGTATGATGATCAGTGTCATGGTCAATAAGCCACCAGTATGATGATCATTGGCATGGTCAATAAGCCACCAGTATGATGATCAGTGTCATGGTCAATAAGCCACCAGTATGATGATCAGTGTCATGGTCAATAAGCCACTAGTATGATGATCAGTGTCATGGTCAATAAAGTCACCAGTATGATGATCAGTGTCATGGTCAATAAGTCACCAGTATGATGATCAGTGGCATGGTCAAAAAGCCACCAGTATGATGATCAGTGTCATGGTCAATAAGCCACCAGTATGATGATCATTGTCATGGTCAATAAGCCACCAGTATGATGATCAGTGGCATGGTCAAAAAGCCACCAGTATGATGATCAGTGTCATGGTCAATAAGCCACCAGTATGATGATCAGTGTCATGGTCAATAAGCCACTGGTATGATGATCAGTGGCATGGTCAATAAGCCACCAGTATGATGATCAGTGTCATGGTCAATAAGCCACCAGTATGATGATCAGTGTCATGGTCAATAAGCCACCAGTATGATGATCAGTGTCATGGTCAATAAGCCATCAGTATGATGATCAGTGTCATGATCAATAAGCCACCAGTATGATGATCAGTGTCATGGTCAATAAGCCACCAGTATGATGATCAGTGTCATGGTCAATAAGCCACTAGTATGATGATCAGTGGCATGGTCAATAAGCCACTAGTATGATGATCAGTGTCATGGTCAATACCCACCAGTATGATGATCAGTGTCATGGTCAATAAGCCACTAGTATGATGATCAGTGTCATGGTCAATAAGCCACTAGTATGATGATCAGTGTCATGGTCAATAAGCCACCGGTATGATGATCAGTGGCATGGTCAATAAGCCACTAGTATGATGATCAGTGTCATGGTCAATAAGCCACCAGTATGATGATCAGTGGCATGGTCAATAGGCCACCAGTATGATGATCAGTGTCATGGTCAATAAGCCACCAGTATGATGATCAGTGTCATGGTCAATAAGCCACCAGTATGATGATCAGTGTCATGGTCAATAAGCCACTAGTATGATGATCAGTGTCATGGTCAATAAGCCACCAGTATGATGATCAGTGTCATGGTCAATAAGCCACCAGTATGATGATCAGTGTCATGGTCAATAAGCCACTAGTATGATGATCAGTGTCATGGTCAATAAGCCACCAGTATGATGATCAGTGTCATGATCAATACCCACCAGTATGATGATCAGTGTCATGGTCAATACCCACCAGTATGATGATCAGTGTCGTGGTCAATAGGCCACCAGTATGATGATCAGTGTCATGGTCAATAAGCCACCAGTATGATGATCAGTGTCATGGTCAATAAGCCACCAGTATGATGATCAGTGTCATGGTCAATAAGCCACCAGTATGATGATCAGTGGCATGGTCAATAAGCCACCAGTATTATGATCAGTGTTATGGTCAATAAGCCACCAGTATGATGATCAGTGGCATATTCAATAAGCCACCAGTATGATGATCAGTGTCATGGTCAATACCCACCAGTATGATGATCAGTGTCATGGTCAATAAGTCACCAGTATGATGATCAGTGTCATGATCAATAAGTCACCAGTATGATGATTAGTGTCATGATCAATAAGTCACCAGTATGATGATCAGTGTCATGGTCAATAAGCCACCAGTATGATGATCAGTGTCATGATCAATAAGCCACCAGTATGATGATCAGTGTCATGGTCAATAAGCCACCAGTATGATGATCAGTGGCATGGGGAAGATGCAAGAAATAATACGAAGTGCTCCGAGATGTGAATTAAATAATTAACAAGAAGCACTCTATGTCCACAAAATTTTGAGCATGGATTGCCTCTTGTTATTTATTCACTGTGATAATAGATTGTTTATGTGTTTGTTCATTGTTTTACGTCATATGAAGATTATTGCATTTACGTCATGACGGTGCCTGCATCATATAATGCACAGACATTTAGACATGTAAGTATGCTATGGACACACCCGAGACAGTGCCGGACCCACCCGTGACAGTGTCGGACCTATCCGAGATAGTGTGAGATCTTTTACATGTACTGTTTGCTAGGACAGAAGTTCTCGGTCTCACTGTCTCATATACAGGACACCATCTTGTCACGGGCGGGACTCGATCCCGGAACCCCTTCGACACGAGACAAGCGTCCAACAGGTGAAACTATACTGACATTGTGAAATATTCATGAATTCCACACCTTGTCATGTAGCATACATGGTATCCTGAATTAATCAATGGTTATTGAGTATACATTCTACAACACTATGAAACGTGTCACACAATGTGCGCCACCCTCACGTCATATATCATTGAAGATTTAATGATGAAATTACAAAAATGTAACAATGTATTATCAGAGAGTGAATTACAAAATGTATCAGACAGTGAATTGGAGATAGTTATGTCACAGCTTGAGGTACTTTACGTGTACGTTTATACAAACTCATTGAGACAGCAGTCTATTCCTCTCTATGATTGACATACTACATGTATATGACCCGTAGTTGGACTTCATTTCATTCATTCATTCGTTTGTTCGTTCGTTCATTCATTCATTCATTCATTCATTCATTCATTCGTCTATCTATAATTTATCTATATATTCATTCATTTCTGTTAGCCACGACGCACCATATTTGCGGTATGCATGCCATAGTTTAAATATCAAATAACACGTATTTATTATGTGGATATTTAAATCATCAGTCCTATTGAAATGTTCCCATTATAAAGTGTAGGTACGGGTCATATTACACATTTTGTTGAAATGAATGCTTAAACTGTGTTGTAGCATGGTGTAAGTACAAATCGTCTTCTTTTTCTTTTTTTTTTTTTTTTTTTTTTTTTTTTTTTTTTTTTTTTTTTTTTTTGTTTGTTTGGGGTTTTTTTTGAGGATTCTTTTCCGTTATAAAAACCGAAGTAGTTCTGCAAGTCTCGCATTGCCAAAGGTGGTTTGTAGATTTATTGAGAACCTGTCTCAAAAACAAAGTAATTTCAAATACGAAACTTTAATAAAACGGTGATGTTGTGATGTGAAACCCTTATCGGTTAGCTTTGTAGAAAAATCAATATATTATGACATTCATTTCATTTAGGTTAATAACATTGTATAGAAAGTACCACAGTCAAACTACATCAGACAAGGGAAGAGGGGGAGGGGAGAGGTGATAACATTGTATAGAACGTACCACAGTCAAACTACATCAGACCAGGGATATATAGAACGTACCACAGTCAAACTACATCAGACCAGGGAAGAGGGGGGGGGGGGGGGGAGGTAATAACATTGTATAGAAAGTACTACAGTCAAACTACATCAGACCAGGGAAGAGGGGGGAGAGGTAATAACATTGTATGGAAAGTACAACAGTCAAACTACATCAGACCAGGGAAGAGGGGGGGGGGGTAATAATATTGTATAGAAAGTACCACAGTCAAACTACATCAGACCAGGGAAGAGGGGGGGGGGGAGGTAATAACATTGTATAGAAAGTACCACAGTCAAACTACATTAGACCAGGGAAGAGGGGGAGGGGAGGTAATAACATTGTATAGAAAGTACAACAGTCAAACTACATCAGACCAGGGAAGAGGGGGGGGGGGGGGGGGTTAATAACATTGTATAGAAAGTACAACAGTCAAACTACATCAGACCAGGGAAGAGGGGGGAGGGGGGTAATAACATTGTATAGAAAGTACCACAGTCAAACTACATCAGACCAGGGAAGAGGGGGGTGGGTAATAACATTGTATAGAAAGTACAACAGTCAAACTACATCAGACAAGGGAAGAGGGGGGGGGGGTTAATAACATTGTATAGAAAGTACCACAGTCAAACTACATCAGACCAGGGAAGAGGGGGGAAGGTAATAACATTGTATAGAAAATACAACAGTCAAACTACATCAGACCAGGGAAGAGGGGGGGGGGGGGGTTAATAACATTGTATAGAAAGTACCACAGTCAAACTACATTAGACCAGGGAAGAGGGGGGAAGGTAATAACATTGTATAGAAAATACAACAGTCAAACTACATCAGACCAGGAAAGAGGGGGGGGGGGGGGTTAATAACATTGTATAGAAAGTACCACAGTACCACAGTCAAACTACATTAGACCAGGGAAGAGGGGGGGGGGGAGGTAATAACATTGTATAGAAAGTTCAACAGTCAAACTACATCAGACTTGGGGCATAATAACACTTAACAGAAAGTGCCACAACCATACTACATTTTAATGGGGGTAACGACAATATTTTAAAAGTGTCACAGCCATACAACATCTGAACAGGGGTGTAACAACACTATATAGAAAGTGCCATAGCTATACAACATCTGAACAGGGGTGTAACAACACTATATAATAATTGCCACAACCATACAACATCTGAACAGGGGTATAACAACAATATATAGAAATGCCACAAACATACAATATCTGAACAGGGGTGTAACAACACTATAGAGAAATGCCACAGCTATAAAGCATCTGAACTGGAGTATAAGAACACTATAACGAAATTGCCATAACCATACAGCATCTTAACAGGGGTATAACAACACTATATAGACATTGCCACAGCCATACAACATTTGATCAGGGGTGTAAGAACACTATATAGAAATTGCCACAACCATACAGCATCTGAACAGGGGTATAACAACACTATATAGACATTGCCACAGCCATACAACATTTGAACAGGGGTGTAAGAACCCTATATAGAAATTGCCACAACCATACAGCATCTGAACAGGGATATTACAACATTTGAACAGGGGTGTCGGAACACTATACAGAAAGTGCCATAGCCATCCATCATCTGTACATGGATATTACTTTTATTCATGAATAAATTAGATTTGTCGTGATGGTATTTAAGGGAAGTTTGTAGGGATGGTATTTAAGGGAAGTTTGCAGCAATAGAATGGGTAACGTGTTCTAGACTTCATGTTATGAAGGTCTTACAGAGTATACCATGACTGTGACATGATCCTGAAGTCTGTCGCGGTGGTGCTGTGTGATACTACGTATGATGCATATTGTGTGAACTGAATTATTTTGAAATATATCTTTCTACCTTACATAAAGTCACAAGCATACATGTAACATACAACATGACACCCCAAATCAACAATAAGTTATGCTTGATGAGCAAACACTTAACATATATTTTATGGCGTATTGTCCTTGAGATTGAAGTTAGGCATGATATTTAAAAATCAAGAGGTTCACCTGAGAAAAAGGTTCTGAGATACAAATGACTGCTTTAAAAGTGCACACACATTTAATTCTTCTTTTCAAATTGTTTTTGGTTTCCTGATAAATAAGTGTAAACTTTGACTTTAACTGTAAACTTTTATCAACCTTAAGCATGTCAGCACAGACCATATTGTACACAATGAAAATTCAATAAACACCGAGAATTCAAAATATGAAATAAAATTGTCAAATTCACCTTTCTTAGTTTCTTGCTTTTAACAGCAAACAAATGCTCTACAGTCTGTTTTGGTGCAAAATGAAATGAAGCCGCGGAAGTGGACTTGTATCGCTCACCCAAGGACATGGGAAACGTAGAATTTATCAGAACATTTTCTTATAAGAGTATGATTTTCCAGAAACGACGACACATCATTCTAAATCACTACAATATATTTAGTTTTACACACTTATTAACCCATCTAATTTTTCTATACATGTACAAAAGATGGTACATCACTTTTCCTACTTTGCTGCTTGGACCAACCCCTGGATAGGCCCAACAAAAAAATTCCAACAGTACTTGGACATTGACGGCTTCAATCATGCCAACTTTTACCAATTCGTTCTATTTGTTCTGAAAAAAAACCCCCTTAGATGCAATGTTTATGCATGTATTATCATATAGCCTTGCACATCCCTTCCTCCTTCATTAATTCTTGAAAAAGAATGAAAACAAAATCTAGAAATTATTTTGCAATCTTCACAATCACAATTAACTTATCAAAATCATATTAAATACACAAAATTAATGCCTCCTAAGTAATCTACAATGAGAAAATCAAAGAAAACTCGTGTTCCCGATAAGTGGAGGTTGTAATGTATTGCTGATCTAGATGACCACATTCCGTAAGTCATGAGGATGAATGATTTTGTAGAGGTATCGTTCAGTATGATAAATGAAGTACTAAGAAGTACTAAGAAGAGGTATCGTTCAGTATGATAAATGAAGTACTAAGAAGAGGTATCGTTCAGTATGATAAATGAAGTACTAAGAAGGATATATTAACATATCGTATCCACCATATATGTTATCATATATTGTATGACTTTGTAATATTGATTCCTTTATTAACCTCTTATTCGTGGTCAATCCAGGAAGGTTAAAGAAAATGTGTCTAGTAGTGAATAAGGTTCACGATAGGATTATCATGACAGCATCTAGTTTTATTGATGCATTGATTTCCCACTGATTACCCCATATTACTCCTGGTCAAAACCCAAACTTTCAGATGCTGAATACAATGTGGTTGACACGTTAAAGTGCTGGAAGAATTTTCACAATTATTCTATATAATGTGCACATTTACATACATGAATCACTAACAAAAAATACGCTTCTGTGTGACTCCAATCACAAGAGATAAACTATAATCCATAAACAGATCGATTGATTTTTGTTCAGTCGTTAATCTCCGTAATGTGTGATGTCAGAAGCTGTACAAATATTAGTTTTCCTGTGGTTTTAATTAATTATTTTAACATAGGACTTATAATAAACAACCATAATTATCATCTGGTGAATACAGATTCTATAAATATGTAGAAGATCTTTACTACCGGAACGGAAAATCACAATATTCCTCCCCCCCTCCCCCCTCCTTCTGCCAAAATTAGTATTTGCACATATTATCGTCTTTTCATTGAATAACACATCTATGAATTCTATATCTATTTATGAATTAATTTATTATATGTATTTTTATATGGAACATGGGGTCACGACTTGGACGTATTCTGACATGTTTGAACGTCTTGTGCAAACTTAGGAAAGCATTCACTCCAAATATTGTCATTACGTCCGTCGTATCGCGGCTGAACGTATAATACAGACTTACTGAAGCCTCTACTCCCATTTTGGTTATTACGTTCGTCGTATTGCGGCTGAACGTATAGTACAGACTAACTGAAGCTTCTACTCCAAGTATGGTCATTACGTTCGTCGTGTTGCTGTTGACGTGGTCTGATACAGACTTACGAAAACCTCCACTCCATTTATAGGCAACGCGTCCGTGGCTTTGCGATAATTATTATTATATATTTCGAAATAAGTGAATTATTTGATGGACTAGTAATGTTAACAAACAGAATCCATGAACTAGGGATTGGTCTATGCTCTGGATACCAAGTTCTCCGACTTCCACTTATAAACTACGACACGAGCATGAGAATTACAATATTTATTTGCAAATGGAAACAACTAATACGACATAAAATCTTACATAATACTACATATGATTTACATCTCTAGAAACAAATTCATCATTTACATAGTGCTCATAATTCACAAAATCATTAAATTTGTCATGTTGCGTCCAAAATGGCCTTGTACGACCAAATAGATATAGCATTGTCCATAGACATCAGAGTGTAAGACTTGTAATCAGTTTTTGATATATGCGTCTCGTCCATTGGCTACCAACCTTTTTTCGAAACGACTATGATAATGTTGAGGTGGTCGTCCAAACGAATCGTACAATTCTCAAACTCTTCTACAACAGGGGAAAAAGAAAGCATCCGATTTTTTCCGAGTTGTCCGCAGGGATTCGTATTGACCACACCAAAGATAAAAGAAATTGTGCAAAAATGACAAAGTGCGATTATAATTTAAAACCAGAAAAAAATGGAAGCGTCGAAAATATGATTTCAAAATGGAACCAAAAACATCAGCACTTCTTGAAATAATTTTCTATACCTTGTTTGTCGATTAGTGCAGCCGTATGAAATAGAATTTTGTCCACAAAGCCACCTTTCAGGGGATACGTCACCCCTCCTCGATTGAATCCTTAGTTTAAACATTTAATTCCAAACAATATGTACATCAACATAATACAAAGTATTACATAACATTAGAGATCTGAAAACTAGCGCATGAATACTTATATCAATTCATTCTTCTATTGATGACATTACAAACATAACAAAATTCTTCTCGTAAGAGCACAAGCAAGATTGGAGAAAATTTATATACAAAATTATACGATGGACATTCAAGGAGATAATGTTTTGTGTTTTCTATACAACCACATTCACAGAGTTGCACTACATTTCGTTTGAATAAATTGGCGTTGAGTGAACTACATTCACTTCTTTACCGAAAATCGATTATGCGGAACTGAAAATCAATGGAAGATGTTTATGGATATTTGCATTTGGGATAGGGGTGTTGTTTATAAAAAGGGGAAGTTGGTGGGGGGTGATATATGGGGGAAATTAGAAAACTATTCTTGTTTCTTTTTCTTGGTCTAAAGCTTTCCCAAATTTAATGGTAATATCTATTAACTGATTAATTTTCGGAAACCAGACTAAGGGCAGTTATCATATCATGGCACTAAATGAAGTTTTATAAATGTTTAAAAACAGCTCCGTGATTTTACTAAGTATATTAAGTAGAGATATCGGTTTGTTTTCTTTTCTTAATGAAGGGTCTTTTATAAATCGGAGATACGTCTACATATTTCCAAATATCAGGGAATATTCCCAAACGCAATAAAAGATTGAATAGTTTCGAAAAAAGGGCAAATAATTCGTTGGGCAGCGGCAGGGTATAATGACAGGAAAAGTACAATGACAGGAAGACCGGAAAACTAACATTTCACATTGTAAAAATTTTCTTTGCATTCAAAATGTCTTATTTGAATGATAAAATCGTTTGCAATACTTAACTAGACCACACTGAATGAATTTTGCCATAAAATAATGGATTTTGTTGGTATTTTCCAAGATAGAGTATTGATAGGAAAACGAAAAAGGTATAATGACAGTAATATATTGACAGGAAATGTTTATTTTCCATAGGCTCTGTATCTTCTATGAGCGTTTTACCACCACATATATATCTATAACAAAAAATGAAATATCTAGAGAATTAGTAATAGAAATGATGATATTAGAAATAATGAATTGTAATAATAATGATATAATTATATTGATGCTAGCATGGAAATAGAAAAATTAAATGACAGGAAAACATCAGATATAAACATGATACCTGAAGGAAATGCTGTCAAATTGCTTTCTAAAATAAGAAATATCATTGCATTGTATCTAATGAAATATATAAAGGTTGTGTAGGTAATAATCAAAGATGATTTTAAATTTTTATGGATAATGCCAGAAAGAGGGGGAGGGAAATCTGAGTATTTGACAAAATTTGGATAGAATGGATTGGGAACTGGCAGCTGAGTTTAGTAGAATTAGATTTATTCAATCATGACCTGTAGTCTTTGACGTGTTTAATACATGAAGAATATCTGGTACGTCACCTTCGCTAGATTCTATAGTATACAGAAATGGGTAATTAGGACCGCGATATTTGGCAAGTGATTGTTGGTATCATTTATAGATAGGTACACCAATAAGATACCGAGTAATGTTTGTCGGAATATTAACACGAAAAGACAAAATAATGAGTAAAGGCAATCACGGACCCCCAGAAAAATCCAGAGGTGGAATCGGGTGCCATGGAAGAGTGAGAATCCCCTGCTAACTGGTCTCACTCGCCACGATGCTATAATAAAAGTCAAAATGAAGTCAACATTTCGGACAATGATACTAGATGAGTGTACACAAGATTTTTGTATCATCCGTAAAATTTGCGGACTGATGACTTAAAATCCTTGTAGATTGTTGAAGTATCTGTTTTTTCAGATAGTCGTTTAAGGCGTTTGAATTATTATGTCTGAGTGACGGGATCTTGCATGTGTTTTTATTTGTATTCGTTAGGGTTTTAGCAATTTTTCCTCATTTTTGGGGTCCTAATTTTCATTTTGTCATGTATCAGATAATTTCTTTAGATAAAAATCTCTTCAGTTTTTCCTGAGAAATCCAAAATGTGAAAATATTCCATGGAGGACGAATGGCAATAGCTCACGTGAGCCTTTGGCTCAGAGGATCTAAACACAAAAATTTATATTCATATATGAAATAAAAAAAAATTTGTATTTGTATGTGCTTAACATGTCAAAATAGTTACAGGCCATATAAAATTTAAATGTTTAACAGAGGTGGTCGTGAATTCACGCAAATGATTTCTTCAAACTGTGTACTACTTGTTGTGAATATAAGCGGCTTACTTACTGTAAGCTCTGTACTAAATATCTGTTTATGTCCAGCTGTTACCAGTCATCAATAATATGTAACAACCTTGAGTTAATATAACAGCAAACAAGACGCCCATGCGCCACATCGCTTATCTGAGTAAAGCTTGCTTTAATCGGAGGCAGTGAACTATAATTGTACTACTCTTCTATTCTTTCATAATTTTTCCACTGATAAAAGCAAGAATACGCCGTTATAAAGAATATAAGTGCTTGAGATCACAAAAAAATGTGTAAGGAAATCATTTTAACTTTTATGAAAATCTAGTACGAGTGTATTTTGCATAATGTATTTTTTTTATTTGACAAGTGCTTAATGCCGTTATCGCAGAATAATGTTGATCTAATTCTGGTAGAATTTGTCCAGTGGTTTTAAAGAAACATTCTTAGGTTTTCCTATTTTCTCAAAGAGAGGGGTATATCACATAAAAATGGGATCTGGCATAATCCATACAGTCTTTCCATGTATTCCATTAAATATGTCATGCAAATAATACAAAAACAACAGGGTTTGAGGGCAGGGATCGTCATTTTCTGGATATTAGAATATATATGAAGGACATGGGGTCCTACCTAATCAAAGAAGCCCCATATTCTCCATAAAACTCTAGACATTAGTAATAAGAAAATATGTAATTTCAGTGTAGGGATTTCAACCATTAATAAAAAGGAACATTGCTGAGGCTTCAAGGAAGCAATCGTTTCAGGAATTTGACATATTTAACTAAAATTAGATTTTTCTATATATTGAAAACATTGCAGTATAATTTCTCAGAAGGAATATAAATATTATATCATATTATATTGTATATTATGTATATTAAAAATTTTGTAACACTTGATTCATTTGGTATTTAGTCGGAATCGTATACAATGCACAAAATTTTACTTGTGAAAGATTGATTGATTTTTGTTTAACATCACACCACGAATATTTCACGTAAATGATGACGGCATCTGTCTGATTCAGGGTATACAAATTTTGACCTTTGCAACGGACCCACCCGAAGCAGTGAGGGATCTTTAACGTGCCATGCATACCACGACACGGACCACGGTTTTTACGGTCTCATCTGGAAGACAGGTCACCGGCATGACCAGAGCGGGACTCGAACCCCGGCCTCCCGATCAGTAGACGAGCGCGATACCACTAGGCCATGCCGGCTTTATTTGTGAAAGAAGTTATTGAAATGAATTTCATGAAATGAACATATATTTTAATGTTATCCTAATGCATTAAAAAATGAAGCTAACATTTAACTTCAAATTAGGACCCAGAAAAAAAGACACTTCTTGACATATATCGTCGGGTAATTCTGCTGCATTAGGTTTTAATCTCTTTATAGCATGCGCGGTATCGAAGAAAATATCTTTAAACGGAAACTAAGTCTTGTGAATTACTTTTACTTTTAGTGAGCTACCTTTTTGACTGAAGGTAATAGAACATACATAAAGTGTATACTACACGCTTTCCTTTTTTCTATTCTTGAACAAAAAATGTTTCAATCTTGAAAATTTTTTTCTAGCATTCCAATTCTTCACAATAACTTATTTTTTAAATCAGATAACATACAAAAATACTGCATTGTAAAGCAATTCTCATTGAGAACTTGCAAATAGGCAAAATAAATATAGAACATATATACCTTTTAATTTTGTGCACCATATGCGCATTTCGACAAATTATGTCTCTTCAGTGATGCTCGTGGCCGAATGATTGGAATTCTCAAAATATATAAAAATATGAAGAGCAGAGTTAAAGCCAAAATGACCGAAAAGTTAACCAAAGAAGCTAAGGACAGAGCTTTGCATGAGGGAGATACTCCTTAGTTTTAGAGCGATTTACTTAATTTGATGACTGAAAATTTGAAGTATATATTTCTTGTCAGTACAAAAGCACTGAAAACTAGACTTAAATGACATTCTGAAAAGACTGAAATTTGACTAAATCACTCTGAAACATTTGGTTTGTAGATCTATACATCGAGTATGAATGATAAGCTTCTCAAATGAGGAAATCATCTAGGGTGTATGTTGCCCTGGATCCATCTATCGAAAAATCTGTAGTAATTTGTATAATTTCATGACAACTCATCTGGCCTAATTAAGGTAGTTTCAAACAAAATAATTTGGTAAAGCAGCAAACTGTTAATTGAGTTTGTTAAATTTAAAAGTTACAGTATGCATGTTGATAGGGGATCAGCTGCAAAATTAATTGGTCATCAAGATCATGCAGTGTATTATTATTATTTTTTTGGGGGGGGGGGTGGAAATTAAAGGCAAAAAGGAATATCATTATAAAATATTGGTTTTACATGTTTCTTAATTTTTTTTAATTGTGTAATGTGTACATTGTATTTATTTCTTTGAAGGGATCATACTAATTTAAGCCTACAGTCAGATTTTAAGCCTAGATTCTCCTGGGGACATCTAGGCTTTGTGTTGTGTTATAATCAAGTCAATATGATGCAGATTATAAAACCCATATTGGCTAAATATACATCATCAATTATACATTTTTTTTCAAATAATATCGTTTTAATACAAGTAATAGCGTGAAATATTCTGCTGCTTTAGCGTTGTACCATTAATAAAAAAACGCGACCTACAACTTTCTATGTAGGATAATCTAACCCAAGTGAAACTATAGAAATCATCAACTGACTTACTGAGAAAGTCCTGGGCACTTCTAGGCACATCTACACTTAAAACTGGACTCTAGGCTTAAATCAGTATGAACACTCTGAAGGATTCATTTGGTTTTGTCATTTGCATTGAGAACTTCATCATATGCTGAAGTTTAAGTATAATTTCTCTACTATTTGAATCCTTTCAAAGTTACCTTTTCATTTATGAGTACAGTATGATATCAGCTATGAGCTTGTAAGTTGTTTATACTTGAAAGGAAAAATCGTTTGGAAAAATACTTTTACCATCTCATAGTATTGGACATAACTTACTTATATGATGCTATAGAGCCTTCAATTTTACTTCTATGGATTTGTCTTGAAAAGACATTTCTGCTGATATTTAATATGCCCCCTTTTTTATATATATTTTTATGACTTAAGGGGGGAAAACTCAGTCCGACAGAAAGAGTTGGTGTAGTTGTATACTTCAGAAGGCTGTAACTTTTTTACTTTTCAAAGTTGAGAAATAATTTTTACACCACTGAAATTCTCTTTCATTTGATGTATCACATGCCTTAATTTAAAATTTTCACCTGTGAATCTTACATCCCTCTAGAACAATCAGATTCTATTAGGTTTAAAATTTCATGCATCTCTTCTGAAGAATATTTCCAAGAGAGGGTACAATCTTGGTGTTAGAAAATGGGTCATATTGCACTTACAGAAGTACAAAATATGCAACAAAAATCAAAATATAGTAACTGTGTCTGATTAAAGGATCAAAAGTTGATTTATGTTTCTATTTGTTTGATGTTGAGCCGAGATATTTCAGTTTTATGGCGACACTTTATGCCTTATGCATTGCGCAAAAACATGGAAGCAAGTAAGGACCTTTAATCTGCCGATATTTAAGATAGCTTTGGACCACTGGTTTTACTTTCTCGTCCTGAATACAGTATCCTCCTGAGGGGCCTCGTAAATTAAACCCAAGTTCTCACGGCCACAAGGCAATAAGCTAGCAATAGATCTAGGCTATACAACAGTTCCGAATAGTCAGTTTCTTATATAAACATACTGGTATCTGGATAAATGACTGAGAATTTTACGAAAATGGAATTGGGTACATGAATGTTGTGGTAATGTAAATATTTAGATATAATTTGGTATCTTTATCCTGTACAGTTATGCTTTATTTCAAACTGAAAACCTAGATATGTGATGCAAGTTTTCTTATTTTGCGACTTTTGGATTCCTGTACATGTGCCCATCAAGTTATTGTTGATTTCAATGATAAAACATTTTATTTCTTGTCACACTCCGTCCTATTTTCTACAAGTTTAGTTCTTTTCCTTATATGGAGCTGATTCATTGATACATTATTAGGGCTATGGAGCTGATTCATTGATACATTATTAGGGATATGGAGCTGATTCATTGATACATTATTAGGGATATGGAGCTGATTCATTGATACATTATTAGAGCTATGAAGCGGATTCATTGATACATTTTTAGGGTTATGGAGCTGATTCATTGATACATTATTAGGGTTATGGAGCTGATTCATTGATACATTATTAGGGCTATGGAGCTGATTCATTGATACATTATTAGGGGTATGGAGCTGACTCATTGATACATTATTAGGGTTATGGAGCTAATTCATTGATACATTATTAGGGCTATGGAGCTGACTCATTGATACATTATTAGGGCTATGGAGCTGATTCATTGATACATTTTTAGGGTTATGGAGCTGATTCATTGATACATTATTAGGGTTATGGACCTGATTCATTGATACATTATTAGGGATATGGAGCTGATTCATTGATACATTATTAGGGATATGGAGCTGATTCATTGATACATTACTAGGGTTATGGAGCTAATTCATTGATACATTATTAGGGTTATGGAGCTGATTCATTGATACATTACTAGGGTTATGGAGCTAATTCATTGATACATTATTAGGGCTATGGAGCTGAATCATTGATACATTATTAGGGCTATGGAGCTGACTCATTGATACATTATAAGGGCTATGGAGCTGATTCATTGATACATTATTAGGGCTATGGAGCTGATTCATTGATACATTACTAGGGTTATGGAGCTGATTCATAGATACATTATTAGGGCTATGGAGCTGATTCATTGATACATTTTTAGGGTTATGGAGCTAATTCATTGATACATTATTAGGGCTATGGAGCTGATTCATTGATACATTATTAGGGCTATGGAGCTGATTCATTGATACAATTTTAGGGTTATGGAGCTGATTCATTGATACATTATTAGGGCTATGGAGCTGATTCATTGATACATTATTAGGGTTATGGAGCTGATTCATTGATACATTATTAGGGCTATGGAGCTGATTCATTGATACATTATTAGGGCTATGGAGCTGATTCATTGATACATTATTAGGGCTATGGAGCTGATTCATTGATACATTATTAGGGCTATGGAGCTGATTCATTGATACATTATTAGGGTTATGGAGCTGATTCATAGATACATTATTAGGGTTATGGAGCGTCATACTATTCGTTACTGTTAATCTCTAAGGAATGTGATCTGTCACTTGTATTGTAGAAGATGATTTGTACATTACTATTTCTCTACTTGCAGCGGTCACTGACTTCTGACAAAATTCATTCTTGATAATCAACCACAATCGTGTGACCACATCTTCTGTGGGAGTCAAATATAACTAAGGTGATAGTTTTATTTTTATCACGATATTAGTCGCTGATGGCGGAATTTCCCCGACTGTTTATTCACTCTTGTACTCAGTGAGAGAGACAATAAGCACACAAGATAATCATAAAGATCATCAGATTAATAGCTTATATGGAACATGTAAATAGATATATGCATTTGCAGAGAAATCTATTAAAGATTTACATCAAAAAGATTAAAACATGCAACAAATTTAGACGTATAATCGGCCTGAGACAAGCTAAATGTCGTCTTTATAAGTGGTACGACAAACTTGCATTAGTATTGATTGTTCATACATTCAGGGCGTTGTCATATAGAAGATGCTATTGAGTTAAATAGATGCGTGGTTCATTTCAGTCATTACTGGGCTGGGTATAGATTTATTCCAGTGAAGCGTTGAACCGCACTCTATTGCTAAATAGGTTGTAATATAACGTTGTTGCCCAGTATATTTTATGAAATGGTCATATTTGGAAAGATTTAATGATTCCTGGCAAATTATGATATTCGTGTTTTGAACAAATTGTGAAAGGAGAGGGGCATCTGTATTGGATTTGACAAATTTGTGGTTTCCACAATGATATTGTTTGTATTATTTTCAAGGTTTTAAGTATACTTTAAACATATTCTACTGGTAAACCGAAACCACGTCACATACTATGTATCTGAGACATATACATCTAAATGACATGAAAATGTACTACATCCGACATAGACTTCTCCTTCACCATTGTTTATATTTCATATAGGTGAGGAATCGTCTAAGCCTATTTTATTGCTATCTAATTGATGACCACCTTACCAATCAACTAAATTATAAATTACAATAACAGACATCTCTGCCACAGCCTTTTTTTCCGAGGTAAAAAGTTTAGCTTTGAAATAAAAATCACTTTTGTATATTTCTAAACTTAAACTAAAAGTTATATCTATGTTTCCTTGCACAGAGGCATGCCTCGGGATCAGATTATGGCGAGTCTGTAGAGTGTTTTATTCAGGCCCGAGAAGTTCCGTGTGGCTTGTCAGTGTTTTACCTTTCCTAGAAACAATAAAAAAAAAACCGAAAGCAGTTTTCACGGTACTGGTGGGCACATAAAAGAGATTACGAACAGATGTGATTACAGGTCGATTTGCATCAGACTGATGCCGTTAATATGTTAGCGAACAGTCCGGGCGTGGTATAATACAAACATAAAGTAAACAAACAGAATAAATCTATAATGAATTTTTGATAGCACTTCATTATGCCTTGCAATGTATGTATTATTAAATCGAAATTATCCATGCAATATGCATAACATTTGTAAGGAGAGTGAACATACAGTTGTATATTGTTTTAGTGAATTCTCGTCATCTTTTCTCACTAAAGGTCTGTTTTAACTATGAGTGTGTTCTTCTATTTGTATATCTTGTTTTATATAGTATTACATCATTAACAACAACATATGCATTTTTTACAGCAGAATGAGCGTGGACGTGTGTATTGTGGGTGCAGGTCTCTCCGGTGCAGTTATAGCAAATCTCTACGCAAATCAAACTAACAAAAAGATCCTCGTACTCGATGCACGTGATCATATTGGCGGGAACTGCTACGATTACAAAAACAAAGATGGCATAAGAATGAACAAATATGGCGCTCATTTATTCCATACCACCAGAACTGACGTGTGGGACTATATATCCCAGTTTGGAACATGGGAGCCTTGGTCGCATAAAGTGCTAGCTAAAGTCTATCCTAATGCTGATAATGAACCAAAGTACGTCCCAATTCCTATATGTATCCCGACCGTTCAAGAGCTGTATGATCCAAGTGTAAACGACGAAACATCTATGGCTGAATTTTTCCGAAGAGAAACTATAGGTATAAATTTTTCAAAACCGTACAAAAACTCCGAAGAGTCAACACTAGCAAGATTTGGAAATCGTATTTATAAAACGTTTTTCCGGGATTATACAATCAAACAATGGAATAAGTCGCCAAAGGAGTTAGATGCTAGTGTGTTAGAACGTATTCCCCTGAGGCTGAACCATGATGATCGGTATTTTACGGATCCTATCCAGATGCTCCCCTCCTCGGGATACACTGCTGTATTCGAGGACCTCTTAGACCATCCACGGATACAAGTACTGCTAGGAGTAGACTATCTTAAACATAGGGAATGCTTCAAAAATATACAAACTACTATCTACACTGGTCCAATCGATGGTTACTTCGCGGACCGATGTCAGAAGAAGCTAGAATACCGGAGTCTTCATTTTGAGGAAGAAACCGTCGAGCTTGAAAACGAAAATGATTATGTTCAACCAATCAGTGTAGTTAACGAGCCTAGTCTGAGAGTACCATATACCCGCACCGTGGAATACAAACATTTCTTGAGTCAGAAGTCTTACGCTAGCACCCTCGTACGTGAATACAGTAAGGCAGATGGTGATCCCTATTACCCAGTGCCCAACGATGAAAACATGGCAGCCTACAGAACTCTACAGCAATTAGCTGAGAGCGAGACGTCACGCGAGCGAAGACAAGTGTGTTTTCTCGGACGACTGGCTAACTACAAATACATGAATATGGACCAAGCGATAGGTAATGCACTCGACCACTGGGAGATATGGAAAAAAGACTGGCTAGTATGCTAATAGACGCAATTCATTATTCAAAAGTCGGCAAATATGTGTTAAATGACTATCAAAGATAAACAAAAATTGTGGGTCTTTTTCCGGTGCTTAAAGAATATTTTATTATTGTATCCTATGTATAAAAAGTTAGAAGTTATAAAAGGAATTAAAAAGCTAAATAAAATTCCTTTCTAACAGGTAAATGATTGTTTTATATCATTATAACGAAAACGTCATTAAACAGAAATAGGCAATCGGGAATCCTCCACATATTTATTTTCATTTGTAATTTTCGGGAAATCATTTGCAAGTCGTTACCACTGTCAGTCTACTTTCCTATGCCAAAACCTTAAGATCTCTCCCGAGAAAAATATATTTAGGGAACCATTTGTATCTTATTTAATCAAGTGAAGAAATCGAAAGTGTAATATATTTTCGACGAAAGAATAGTCAAGTGAATGAGCTCTTGATTTCGGTGTCACTATACATGAGGACATTTTAGCGATCACTTACTCTGAAGGAAGTCCTTTTAAAAGTTCAGAAAATACCATTGTGGTGATGAATTGTTGATACTTCTTTATGAAACTCGAATAAATGGCATATGTTTTACAATCATTCTTAAACTTGTGTATTCATGACACAAAAATTTGGATAATAACATTATCTAGAAAATGAAAATTAAAAACAACATCTTTATGAAGATGGAAAAAACCTTATCTTCTAATGCCATAACAATATACATTCCAATATAAGTTTAGTGCACTAAATGAAGTTATCTTTAAATAAGTAATGATGAGTGCTGCAGATTCCTACCCTATCCACTTTAATACCGTGTTGAAAGTGGTAGGTTCAAGACATCTGCACTAATAGCGAGTATCAGAATGAATATAAATAAGTCACAAATAAGATCAGATCAGAAATATTTTTTGACAACACTCATCTTCTCAATGTCCCTAGCACAGACCATTGGCAAATGTCGTTGTTCAAAACTCTGGACTTACGACTTAAAAAGTGATTGATTCCAAGTGGCTGTTTAACAATATATTGCGATACAGAGGTCTTGATACGATTCACGATTTGGAAAGGGGCTTGAACAAAACGGCAACGATACAGCAATCGTTACTGTAAAAAAAATTGCAACATCTTTTGCTATATAATATTTTTCAAACAGAATAAATCATGCCCAAAAAACTGAATAAATAAAACTATTTTTCAGTAATAATATTTATATTACTACATGCCTTTCAATGCTAAACGCCCTTTATCCTACCCAAATTATGTTGTAAATGTATTTTGTGGGACCGGATTACAAGAGAAAGCGCGCATTGATATATTAATGGGCGGAGCTTGTCTAGATACGCTCTAACTAGGTCATGTTCTACTATTTATGGAAAATGCTCGAAACTCAAACGAAACCCAAATTACAGAACTATTTCAGGGGAATGTGTTTAAAAATACCTATATAATACGAGCGAGAAATTTGATTTATTTAAAATATTTTAAAATGATTTGGTTAAATAAATATATGGAATTAGCATCTTATTATTGTGTTCATGGAATATAATTCTGGTTCGTCACGCGCAAATTTTTAGAGAACCGCTTCTCAGTTCACGAATTTGTATTAGACAAACCGGAATTATATTCCATAAACACAAAAAGTAAGACACTCATACACCCTTTATCTATAACTGTGGGACTGAGTTTTTCTTGCCTAGGGATAACTTATTCAGTAAAATTTTTGACATCATAGTAAAGACTTTATTGTCTCTGACGTCATTTTGCAGGAACTGCCAACCAAAATATCAGTCCCGCAACAATGGTGTCTATTTCTTGAATAAAAACACTCTCCGATACCAATTATCGGCCGCTTGGGCTTTATCAAGTAACTAAAACGATTTACAAAGGAGAGCAAGGTAACATCCCTTTTCATGCTATATATGCATATGCTTCAGCATGATTAAACATGACGTTAATCTAACAATACCACAACGTTAAAGTTTATATAAATACACAAATGTACAAGTAAGCGCACGAAAAGATATTAAGCCTCAAGGTACAATTTTCAATGATATATGTGTCCAAGGCATCAAAATACCTTCACAACCTACAACGCAATATTTACATAAAAAGGTTCAGGCAAATCCTAGCATCCTCAAATAGATTAGAAGCAAATAAATCCGCGGGAGCATAATGAAAATAAACGCATATAAAAGTCAAAACATGATGTACGTACCTTAACAAATAAATATACTTAAAATTCAATTATTACATCATAATGTTAAAGGCATAGAATATATACAAATTGCAAAAAGAAGAGTGAAACGATGAACCTTGCCTATTATAGTAAATAGGTAAAAATATAAAATGTCCAGATTAAGAGTTCGTTTTTACATTTCAGCCACTAGACATTCTTGTGTTCAAAGTCTTCATTCAATATTCCTCTTTTATCAAATGGAGTTGTTTATTTTCGCCGCCGAAACAATATAATACAGATACACCAAGGACATAAGTCGTGTGATTATAAAAAATGCCTCATAGTAAATCTATCCCGTTCATATTTCAATTTTGCGCCATGTTTCTCTTTTCGTTGTTTCAAGCTTTTCTCAGTTTCGCCTATATATACGGTTTTACTGCATTTCTTACAAATATGCGTGTAGATCAAGTTCATGTCCATAAATTTTGCTCCTTTCGCAACCGAAAAGCATTTTGATTCTTTGAGTCACCAGTAATCTCTGAGTTAGTAATTTTATAAAATTTACCATCGTATTGGGGTTCCTCTGTGTTTGTCTGTCTTTCGGGTTTTCTGTATCTTATCGCGTCTGAAAACTAAAAGTGGAGGTTCCGGGAAAATTTCATGCATGCTTTTCTAGAAGAGTTGTTTGATGTTTCCGTAGTATGCATCATATATCCGGTAAAGTTTGGAATATGTAAAAAACAATTTGCACTTTTTCTCATTTGTCGCAATATCTTTCGTTTTAGTAGATCATCTCCGTCTAATTTATCCACTTAATGAGGTTTTTTCCCTAGATTCCTTTTTTTACTGCACATCCCTTTCGTCTATCCTTCGCCATGTTTCGCGTAGTCCTTATCTCTAGTACATATTCGTCTTATCTTCACTCCATGTCCATATGCTAATGCTTTATTTGTATGAATTTTGTTTTCGATATAGATGTATATCAGTCTGTTTAGAATACGTCGTTCGCACTCTCCTAAATGTGCGAAAGGTAGATATGACTAAATTTTTGGCAAATTTAGGAGAGTGGAAACGAGGTATAACACTGCGGGAATACTTCATTACCTTATTGATTTATATTATTTTCATGTTTTTATATCTTACCTATTTTTAACTCATTGCTAGGTAAAGTTGTTACTAATAGCTTTTGTTTTCTAAAAAACCCACCTATTTTAGAAAACAGGGTGAAATAAACATGATTTGTTGTCTAAAAAGTGTATCGTGATACGTATCATATCGTTGTTCAAATAAAGTGACATATATTGTATCGTTGTTCAATTATCGCGATACGTATCGTTTCTTGACAAGCTGTATCGTTACATTTCTAGTTCCAGACGATATACACGGAACCCATCAGGAACCACCTCTCAGTAAACATGTTGATATGTACATATTGTACCTAGAATATCTTTCTATCTTAACTTATTTTAAACCACATGTAATATTTTTGTACATCAAGTTCATTCTTGAGTAAATAAATAAACGAATAAATAAATAAATCAGAAAAAAGTGCGTACGTTTGAAATTCGAAGAAAGGGTTTTAGTTTATTGTCAGCCCAGCTGATATATAACCACTGTTGTCACGGGGTTTTTTAAATGGTGTATTCATGTGACATTGAGAAGATGGAACACATATAAAAGCTGATTTTCATAAACGCGACATACTGAGTCAGTGAGTCAGCGATGATGAAATGAATTAACCATCAATGTCGAAAGACAACATAATATCTAAATACGAAGTAGAATTACTACTGCCTGTGGTTTCTTTGACCTCCAAGTTCACTTGGACAGATAATGCTAAGGTAATCCGCGAATGAAAGATCACTAATTGAAAGCAAGTCATCAATATATCTGTAGGTGAAATTGAAGCGAAGACCCAATTGTTTCTTACCTTGCGAAAGCAAAGACTGAAATCAAAAAAAGTTTTACAAAAATTCACTCCATCAAGTCTTTTGACTTTTCGATTCTTTACACATTGATACCTCATCAGAAATTAAAAGACAGATTAGCGGAAATTATCCAAAATGCATTTACTAGTAAAAACGGAAGCCGCAAATTCAAATATATAGTTATAGGCCATGATAAAACTTATTTTGTCGGGGAAAATACGGATTTCAAAAAATAAATATACTGAAACAGATATCATCCAAATGTTGAACTTTCTTATCGATAACATTTTTGTGGTGTTTGGAGAAAAGGTTTTTTCAACAAAATGTCGGCATTCCAATGGGTAATAACTGTACCCTTCTTCTGTCTGACATATTCCTTTACTCATACGATGCTGAATTCATCCAGATTTTCTATTAACTCTTTTGATTTTTTTAGGATCCACATTTGATTAATTCCACATCTCTTAATAAACTGTTTCTCAAAACCTATGAAGGCCAGATTTAATTTCTGATAACATTTTTGTGAGTAACATCGATACTGTTGAATAATGCATATATATTATGTGTTACATTTTAATGTAAATATTTTACATGAAGTGCATGTAAACAAGATATGTTTGTGAAACAATATGCCCAAACAGCGACAAAATATCTATAATAGTTGACTTCCTTAACAAGTTACAACAAAATATAAAAGTGGAATCGCCGACATGCGCAAATGAGATCCCGAAAAGGCTTATTGGGATTGATTATATGATAATTGGTATTGATTTAGCTTTTTTAGATTTCAACAATAACAACATGCTATAAGTGCATCATTCATAAAGAAATCCAAAGCATATATTGTGACCCTCTGTTCTCCCAGACGTTAAATGTCTTCTAGCAATATTACTTACTTTATAGAAATATTTACATTATTTTCATGTAATATCAATTGTAGTCATGGTTTATTTGTTAATATTCTAATATGCTATATTCCTCATAATTCCTGATAGGTCTATGATTAAACCTGCATTTCATAGAGCATTTTGTATCGGCATCCCGAAAGCTAATGATAATGTTGACACATTAGATAGATATTGTGCACATACGAGTTGGGCGTACCACATAGAAAATGGTATTAATACTGCTTTGTTATTAGATAAATTTCAGAACGTCTAGATAATGAAATTATCGCCATATAATCTTTTATTCAGTTGTTGTTGGTTGGTTGGTTGGTGTTTTACGTCGCTTTCAACAATATTTCAGTTATATCGCGACATGGAAGCAGGAGGCTACCAACCTCTTAAACATAGTGGCGCAACCCGGGAATCGAACCCGGATCGTCGGCGCCGCAAGCCAAGCGCTAAACCACTACATTAATTTTGTTTATTTGAATATATATATATATATATATTTGTTGCACTAACTATTAACATTTGAAAATACAACACATTTCTATAAATAAGCGAATGGACCAAGAGAAAAGAAGATATCGATACATCATACAATGCATAAAAGCTTTATATCCATAAAAAATAAAACGCATGAAATTAAATCAATAATTAATACACTTATTCATACGCATATTGTATATTGTTTATATTTATTGCAATGGCTGTTTATCTTGAATATAAATCCCACAAAGAACAACATAATCAAATTTCACCTAAGGACAAATGGACAAGGAAAGATAACTCGTATATATGAGATACTTCTCAAAGATACAACTTGTATGTATGAAGAAAGATATTTTCACATACTAGTAGATAAATTGAATGGTACAAAACGACTAAGAACAGAGCAATCATTAGATCTGATTCGGTACGGCAAACCTCCGTCGACTGTACACGATATAATGATGGTTATTTGTACAAAGCATAATGACGGTAATTTGTACACGATATAATGATGGTTATTTGTACAAAGCATAATGACGGTAATTTGTACACGATATAATGATGGTTATTTGTACAAAGCATAGTGACGGTAATTTGTACACGATATAATGATGGTTATTAGTACAAAGCATAATGACGGTAATTTGTACACGATATAATGATGGTTATTTGTACAAAGCATAATGACGGTAATTTGTACACGATATAATGATGGTTATTTGTACAAAGCATAGTGACGGTAATTTGTACACGATATAATGATGGTTATTAGTACAAAGCATAATGACAGTAATTTGTACACGATATAATGATGGTTATTTGTACAAAGCATAATGACGGTAATTTGTACACGATATAATGATGGTTATTTGCACATGGTTTAATGATGCTGATGATGATTATTTGTATACAACATAATGTACACGATATAATTACGCTTCTTTGTACACGGTATAATTATGGCTATTTGTACACGGTATAATTTTGGTTATTTGTACATTGTATGATGATGGTTATTTGTACACTGTATAATGGTGGTTATTTGGACAATGTATAACGATGGTTACTTATACACGGTATAATTATAGTTATATGTACACGGTGTGATGATATTTGCATTTACACAGTATAAAGATGGTTATGTGTACATGATATATTGATGGCTATTTCTACACGGTATGATGATGGTTGTTTGCACACGGTATAATGATGGTTAATTGTACACTGTATAATGATGGTTATTTGTGCACGGTAATAACAAGTTTTATTAGTACACAGTGTAAAAATTATTTGTATATGATATATTGATATGATGATGCTTACTTGTACAGGATATAGTGATTGTTCATTGTACACTGTATAATATTGGTAATTTGTACATTTGATAGAATAAAATCCAAGATAAAGGTTCAAATATCATTAAGAACCGGATGCTATAAACTTTTATTCTTTAAATTAGACTCTGATTTCAATAAACGGAGGATTGAAGCAGTATTTCAGATCCCGCACATTATAGGCATTGCTACATTGTGTGTGTCTAACTCACATGCATTTGAATCCAATTCCCCAGATAAAGGTTTTGATAAAAATGAAAAGTAAAGTGTATAAATCATGCCAAGTGAATCTTCAAATAGGCCAAATATTTCATATAAATTATGAATCATTACCGTACCCTTCAACAGCAGCACGTTTCTCATGCTATGACGTGTTTGCTTTCAAAAGGTAGTGGTAATCGTGCTGAAGGAGGGTTTTATTCGGATAAACGTTGTAAGGGAGCAACCCCCCCCCCCCTAAAAATCAAATGGTTGCTCCCTAATAGTGGTAATCATTTCAACAGAACCCAGAACATCACATCAAAGACTTAAAACTCGTATTCCAGATTATTTTTCTGTACCGTATTTTCATTATATACGTAGATATCAAAATCTTAACCTGTATTCGAGTGAAAAAAGTAGTTGCATCCATTCTCAAGGACTATCAATCTTTGATGAAAAATAGACAAATATACTTGTTATATTTTATACATTAAGATTTGTTTAACCTGACATGCTTGTACAATGTCGGCTAAGTACGTGATTAAAAGGGAAATGAATATAATGAGGCACACATGAAGAGTATGTCAGTTGTGTCTTAACTCTAAGAATATGCAAACAGTGTATAGATTTTATGGTATTAGTGAAATGTTAAGGCAACGAGAATTAGTCAATGAGGAACGCCTACTCTACAAAATAGAGATATTGTCTAGAACAGACCTCCGGAGTAACAAAAGGTAGGATCATGTGTCACAGAGAATTAAGCATCCCCTACTGACCTGTTACACCCAAAATTATAGGATAGGATTATGCGAGCTAGTAAAACTCGTCGTCATTTTAAGTGGAGTAATGTAGTATCACTATGCAAATGTAATATCTTCCATATAGCGCTAATGTATTAATGAGGTAAACATTAACTGTAAGTAAACAAAAAAATGTTGCAGTGTGTCAAGTTTTAATACTTTATCATAATATATATATAATTATTCAAGTTTATGATATTACGATGAATCAATGATTTATACAATAACTGTTGTTCGTGTGTCCATATTAGTTGCTTGATTAGTTGAACAAAATAAGACAATGACAAGGTGTTTTCGTACCATGTTGACAAGAAAAACCAGATAAAGCATAAACTTCATTATTATTCAAACAATACGGAAGCAATATTGACATCGGGTCAATTCAATCTCGTAAAATGCTTTCCGAAATATCTCAATTGTTATCACGAAAAGTCAGCTTCATGTAAAGAGCCATACTGGAAGACATGAGCCCACAAGCTAATTAATTTACCGGACTAACAATATTTAATAATTCAATAATATTAACAGTGGTTGTACCCTTATGGAATTAGTAAATCTCAAGAGGTTGTTGATTAGAATTCGTTTAATTTAGTTTTATATATTTTCGTAGCTTCAACATTTATTAATTCAAAATTACGTTCAAATTCTTGAAAGATCATGAAAATCAGTTAAGATTTAGAATGTCAAAGTTTATTTCTAGAGCAAAATAATTTAAATGTATTGTGTGTTAAGAAGGAATCTACAGAGAAGACGGGAGCAGAGTGCCGGTGTTGTATAGTAGTTTTTCCCCTAGGAATTTTTTTCCCGCCCGGAAAGATGGCTAAATAGCAGTCTCCCCCCCCGGAAAAATGGCTATAAAGTAGTCTTTCCCCGGAGAAATCTGGCTATATAGTCATGTTTCCCCTCTTATAGCCAATTTTCCCCGGGGAAAAACTACTATATAGTGAATAATCCCCCCAGGTTAATAAATCCAGCTCGTTACTTTGTTAACAATAAAAAGAGAGATTTCTATTTAAAATAGAGATATCTCAACATTTGATAGGGAGATATTTCCATTGAATTTACAGATATCTCATTTTCTTAAATAGAAATGTCATCTATTTTAATCTCTTTTCCAAATACAGATGTATATATTTAGAATAGAGATATATCTTTATTTAATTCGAGAAATATATATATATATGTATATATTTATACTAACGGAGGAAAAAAAGTTCGTTTTTACGCTCCTGGAATGAAATTGGGGGGGGGGGGGCATTTAGTTTTTCACCTGTCTATAACATTGACTATATCGTTTGTACCAAAAGATGTAAGGCTTGAAACTTCACATACTGATTCCTTGTGATGAGACCTTTTATTTGGGACCATGACTTTTGACCTAGTTACCTTTGAGCTTGACCTCTCTCAAAACTTTAACCTTTTCTATATCTTTTGTACTGAAAGGTGTATGGCTTTGAAACTTCACAAACATGTATAGATTCCTTGTGATGAAACCTATCATGTGTGGCCTTGACCTCGGAGTTTGACCTACTTTTTAAAAACCTTAATATTTGCCATATGTTTCCAACCGTCACAGGTAGGGCTTTCACATTTCACATATATATATTCCTTAAGATGAACCTTTTCAAATGATACCACAAATTTTGACGTAATGACGTCCAACACGACTTTGGTCAGCACTTATGGAAACTAAAACATTGGCCATAACTTTCCAACCGTTACTGGTAGGCTTTCATATTTCACATCCGTATTCCCCATGATTCGATTTCGTTTGGTCCAATTGACGTGTTGTTCACAGACAAATCTCGCTTCACGCTCGGTCAGATTAACGACAACGTGTTTATCGACGTCGTGGTGAGCGACATTTTGACGCTTGCAAAGTGGAATGCGACATATTAGCGGGGGCGGGGATATCTCATGGAGTGGAAACACCTTTCGTGATTATTCACGGCAATCTTACAACTATAAGATATCGGGATCAGGTCTTGGGATCACACGTCCTTCCTCTTAACCATCAATGCAACATAATGTTGCAGCAGGACAACGCGAGGTCCCATGTTGCTAGGATTTGTCATGACTTTCTGACTCATAACAATGCCCCAGTGCTTGATTGGCCATTATGCAGTCCAGACTTGTCGCTAATGATTCCATGAAGCGGATTCACAGAAAAAGTCGAAATTGCATCAGTCAATCAGAGTCTTTGGCGGTCTTATTTGTTGAGGATCGGAATGTAAATTACAAATTTGGTAGAATGAATGACATGTCATGAATAACATGTATACGCAAATAAACGACGATTTTTACCATACCATACTATGGTAAATCAATAAAACGAAAGACATGTACACATTTACAACACAACAGTATATAGAAACCCCTTAGCCATAACACCATCGGTTTAATCCACAGGCTATTACGGTAACACATTTGTGTTTCAAAATGTTATCTAACTTATACAATAAGAACGAAGGCGTATAATTTCCAAACCATTACGTAAAGGGGGAAACTACTCTGAGGGAAAAGACTACTATATAGCAGTTTTTCCGCCATGGGGGAAAAACTACTATATAGCTATTTTTCCGGAGGGAAAACTACTATATAACACCGGCTTTATGGTTAAAGTTCCTGTAAAAATAAGTCTGTGTGGTAGTAGATGAGGTGTTGTCTGTGTGGCTAACAGATGAGGTGTTCAGCTCGTTACCGAGAAATTCTAGGTTTGACTCCTGCAGTTAGCATACGGGTGATCTGACTTCCTGATGAGACAGTCACAAGTTTAACTCTATATTGTTATAATTAGGGATCGGAAAAAATTGTATTTTGTTTGGTATGTCAACATTGTTTTAGGAAATCGTTGATTTTAACTATTTATACCGTAGTTTTTAAAGATTATGAATAACTCTGTCTCTAAATGCTATGCTTCCATAACCTCTTTATCTGTTATTTCATCACTACCAAATGAATATGTCACATTGAAATGACACATTGCCACAAAGATGTGCAATATTGGACCTGTACGATATGACATGTTTTATAGCAAATGCGCCTGTCAAATAGATGCAGATATATTCTTTCGTTTTACTTGGGTTAATTTGGAAAGAGGCAATTGATATTCAGGCTTTGATGTTTTTTAAATAGAAAACAATTGATGTATGCTGACGTATTATAACGGATTGTTTGGAGAACAGTTGTATGTTGTTTTTATCAAATCTTTTTAAGAAACGTAAGTGAATTTGTGTACCTGATTTAGTGAGGACCAATGTAAGTAGCTATATTTCCTGTCTTTTCTGTGTCATTTTAAATATATACCATATATCTGAAAATATGCACCATCTAATAACATCAAAACTTGAATATTTACTTTCTATAAAAGGCAGATGTAAAGATTCTCATTGTTTATTATAAACGGTTTTAGAACAGAGCGTGTAAGATGAATAGTATCCAGCGTATATCTTTATTATCTCGGGCCTTTGGTTTATTATAAATGAGTGAATGTTTGTTATGTATAATTAATATAAATATAGAACATATATACCTTTCAATTTTGTGCACCAGATGTGCGCATTTCGACAACTTATGTCTCTTCAGTGATGCTCGTGGCCGAATGATTGGAACTCACATAAGATATAAATATTTGAAGAGCAGTGTTGAAACCAAAATGACCGAAAAGGGAACCAAAGAATCAAACTAAGGACAGAGCTATGCATAAGGGAGATATTGCTTAGTTTTAGAATGATTTACATAATTTGATGACTGAAAATTTCTGAAAATTATTCTGATTGATTTGTAATAAAAATGACAATTTTATGTAAATTGTCGATTTATAAATTTCAAATACCCTATTAATGATATCAACAGGAACAATTAAACAAAAGTATACCAGAAATGGAAAGAATTTATATGATAAATCCATGATACCAAATTACACAATACAACTGCAAGATTTTAGATTATGTTTTGTGCAGATTTAACAATAATACATTAGTCAGATGCCATCATTATATTACAGGAATAACCATGAAGTCGCGTAAAACAAAACAATCCGAGTCTTCTTTCCGGCTAAATGTCAATTTTCTAACAAAACCGACTACCGTGTATGCATTTTAACGAATTAAAATGGAAAGATGATATGCTAAAACTAAACTGCAAGTGTGGTGTTACAATTCATTACATATCTATAAAATACATACAGAATTTTACTATCACATTTATAGATATTCTTTTAAGTTCGAGTGTTTAAATGGAAGGAAAATAGACTTCGTTTGTTTGTTGTTTTAAGCGAGTTCATAGTTACTCCATTAATATAGTGATGACATCTAACTAATGTATTCCAAAAAAAAATAATAATCAAATGATCAACCCGAACAAGTAAAGAAATGAGGGATCCTTTATGTGCCAATGCATTGGTACAACTGTTCCGTTTTTAAACGCCTCGATACTGATTTGACATTTATACTTAAATTAAGGTAGTAGCCTCGAGGTACCCAAACTTTTCCTATCGATCAATTTCACTGAAATCGCACATTAGTAATCCTTAATATAGATACACATTATGACACATGTTGGAATGAATTGATCCATAGGTAATGTTTTGACAACAGCATAAAATGAGGCATTTTCAACACATTCTAGCATGCTTTGAATTGATTTCAAGATATTTCAAATGTTCATGGAAACTGATAACAAAGGGTTAGATCAGTATATAAAAACTCAATCCTTTTGAAGATTATATGCAATAATAAAAATGCCTCATCATATTTATTCCTTGCTTAGGCCTCGCAAAATGAACTAATTCCCTGTTTGATTACCAATTTCTTAGTCCCTCATAAGATTATTTCCATCCATCAGTCAAAAAAAGTTCTATCGTTTCATATTTTCAAAAACATTGTGAATGTTTTTTCAATATAACAGCTTTCCTCCATATCAGTTTAAAGAAAATATAACCTGGGTTTGCTAAGTTATTCAGAGTTGAATTACCCCCTCCCCCTCATTCTCTCACTATGCTCAAATGTCCATATGTGATATGTATCATAATTACTTCATAAACAACATCTTTTCAGGAAATGTTTGATACACTGAATGTCTATACAATGCAACAATTTGTGTATGGTCCAGGATCCAATTACGTACTGTTGGGGTTCCATGTATATTACATTTGCCCTATCTGCGTTTCAAGTATCAGTCTACAACATCGACCTTATAACATTTGAACTATAAAAGTGAAAGACGTCATACATGACGTTATACTTCACCTATAAAGCCCTTTCAACAAATGACCTTGAAGTCAATGACATTTTCACCTTGACCGTGAAGCATATGCTATAATTAGCTAAACTTAACTTTTCCCACATTTTATCAAACACAAGATTTACTAGATTTACTGTACAATTATTTTATTATTTCTAGCATAATGATCGTAAACATTTTCTATACTTGGATGTTTGTCGTTATATTGGCATCTAACAGCAGCGCCAGTGGGAGGTGGCGAAGACTTCCTGGTTCATGTGGACCAAACAGCAAGTATAATAATAATAATGATGATGATGATATTATTATTATTATTATTATTAAAAACAATAATAATGAAAATGATGATCTTGAAAATGATGATGATGATAATAATAATAATAATAATAATAATAATAATAATAATAGTAATGATGATGATAATTATAATAATAATGATAATAATAATAATTATTATAAGCCATGCATTTTATATATTCCATCTGCTTTATTACATTTCTCTATTGTCTGCTGCACAGGTATAAACTGGTCACTAAAATTTAAAAAACAAATGGCGGATACATTTTAAAGTGTCGTTTAACTCTCATTATAACATATATTTAAGGTTGCAATGAGTTGTGCTGTAGACAAAGGGTGAGTTTATTTTGTAATAAGTTGCAGTGACAACACCGGTGAGTAATTCTTATAATGAGTTGTATGCAAGATCATTGAATTGTCACTGAGTTAGTATCGGTGACAAAAAAAGATTTTCTCTTCATAGTGCGCATGAATTTATAACTAAATACTGCTCATTCTTCTTTTCATTTTTCTTCTTCCATGAATTGGATTGTACTCCTAAATGTATATAAAAGTGAATGTAAACTCTATCACCATACTTACTGTATTCATTCCATGAATAAAGTTACTTTACAGACCAGTATATCTACATACAGTTACGGATGTCCAGTGGGATCAAACTGTCGTCCTAGTGGCATGGAAGTCTTTTTCAGAGGAGTACTTCATGCTTGTAGATGCCGTGAGTAAATATTTAATATCAAAATATCGATCAATAATTTCGATATGGACGATTGACAAAACAATCTGCTTTTCATTTACAGCCCACAGTATTTATAGTAGAATAGTCCTAAACCCCTGAAGTCATTTAACAATACATTCGCCGACTTTATGCATCAACATTTAGATGAAATGGAGATGCAAATCATAAACAAAGCTTCTACTTACACAATACTTTAAGAAGTACTGTCATTACTAAAATTGTTTTGTTACTTTATTTTATTCCGGTGTTGATACATACTCGCCAAGTATAAAAGGACTTCCGTTCCTGTATTATCTTTATACTGTAATAAAATTATATGAACCAAAACATATTGAGCGAACCAGATGCATATTTTGTCAACATATTATTGTTATATTTTCCTTGGGTCAAAGTCAATTCTGTGATAAATATTAATCACATATTGAGTGGTGCAAAATTAGAACCACATTCAACTTCTTTATCTAAATCTAAGAATAGAGCTTCATTTTTATTTGCATGTGATTATCACGAAGAAAAACAGTCTAGATGTTACCGACATTAGTAAATGAATCTCACATAACTACATTGTAGGTGTCATTTCACCATCGGAGTATTCTGCAGAACAGCCAGGAAAGAGAGATTCTAGCCCAGACATTCCTGTAAGATCCACTAGATCACAATTTAATAAACACTTTTTTCTATATTAGTGTCAATGATACATATAATGACAACAAAACTTTTTCCATTTTAGGTATTCTATAGATTTTTACAATAATTCTATCTTTTTGCTAGGCATTACAGACGAAAATTCCCATATAGGTAATTACATAAAGAGCGAAATATTTTTGCACATGACACGATGTAAGCATTCAGTTGCAATCAAAAGCGGTTTGACTCTTTATCTTTGTAAGAATCAGGAAAATGCCATAGGTTGTTATTTGAACAAAACACAAAACATATAAAAGTGTATTTCAACAAACTACTCGTATGACTTGTCAGTGATGCTCAAGACAAAAATATCTACAAAAACAAACTAATTAACAATTTGACCTAAAATTATGTCTTTTCACAAATCATGCTGTCTAGTATACAAATAAAATTAAACGACGGTTGGCACGTTTATGCGAATTATTCACATCATATTTTAAAACTTATATCTTACATTCTGTTTATCATATAATGCTCAAATTTTGCAAGCTAATAATTCCGTATTCGTTAACAGGGAAACATAGAATTCGGAGTTGGCAGAGTAATTGGAGGAACAACCGCTTCCATTAGTAATTGGCCTTGGCAAGCGTCTTTGACCTATGGTGGAAGGCATACATGTGGTGCCATCATTATCGACAATAGTTGGCTTATTACCGCTGCACATTGTGTGATAGGGCGAACGTTAGTTAGACTGTGATATTATCTTTAAATACCATTACCCTAAGTGGCAACCGGTATTTATTACCATTGGAAATAAAATCAGTGACTTCTGAAATTATTCGGGAAAACTATGTAAATCAACGATCTATAATAAAGCTCTTAAAGTGACGAAATTTAGAATGGATACATATAAAGGCAAGTTCGTGGGAAATACAGTTGCTTATTATTATGAAAATAACATTATGAACACATAATCGTACTTTAGTGTCTTCAATTACAGGCAATCTCTTTTAAGAATTATAGTGGGGAGCACAAATAGGAATAGTGGAGTTGAATATACCATCAACAGCATATCCGTCGTGAGTATTAATAATTCACTCTAATGTTACTGAAATGTATAACTTGATATCTTTACCATCCTGGAGACCCTCTCCTCTCAATTTTACAAGTTGATTCTTGTATATTCATTTTGTATTAAATGACTAATATTTATTTGCATGTGAATTTGCATGTATCTCTTGTGCCTGAATATTACATCGATTCCTATTAAACTGGTTCAGTTCTACCTAGGGTGATTACTCAAATCTTCTGTTACCAGAACGCAATTGTACGTTTCGTAAATTTATATGTACCGGGGTGAGACTCCCACTATAAGCAGACCGATGTCTTGTCTTTAGAAAGAGTCAGTAATAACCAAGGTCCCATATCACAATAGGTGTAGAATTAAAATGTCTCACACTGCTTCGGTCGGGTCCAGCGTAAAGGTTTAAATTCCTATGCAAATGTATCAAGCAGATACCACCACAAAATAAATAATAAACAACTAACATGTACCAATCAGTTCTCTAATGTCGAAGTCTAAAAGGGGAGGCTAAATTATGAAATTGCCCCATACAAACCGTTGCGAACCCAGGAATATAGATCATTCTCGGATGAGACCAGGGGCCCAGGGAGAGTGAGCATCTCCTACTTGCATACAACACCCGACGCAACAGTTATATGGTAACATGTCAAATTCGGTGATGGTCCCAATGCACACAGGAATGTACATAAAGTTGAAGTCATATTAGGATTTGTGGAACAGTCATACAATGACGCTAAAGTCAAGTAATCGGTGAGTGACCAAAGATAATTATCTATCAATCAATCAATTAAGCTATTCATCGACTTCCAACACTCTGAAGTTCTATCTGTTTGTCTATCACAGCATCCCGATTACTCTGAAAACGCACCAGGTTTCCCTAACGACATTGCGCTCTTAAATCTGAATCTCCCGTTAGTGTTTGGAAGTAATGTGGCTAATGTAAGAATAGCAAATCCTGGTCAATCATTTCTGAACAATGAATGTTGGATCACGGGATGGGGCCGTACAAGTAGTACATCAAGTAAGTATTATTACAATGCATTGTAATACTGTACAAATTAAAGACATTCTGTATAGATGTATACTTATATTTCTCACATTGATTTAGTAAATATCATTGCAAGCAGCTATATTAGAGATATTGTGTAGAATCCATCGTTTGGAGGTTAATCGGTGATTTTCTTAAAACTAATATACTATAAATATAAGACCTTTAACGTCTGTAAATAATAAAAAGGGTTGTGTGTCGTTATCTCAAACCCAATAAAAGCAATTGTTACTCCAGTGTTATATATAACAAAAGTGGTCTCTTGAAAATATGTAATACATTACATCCGTTTTGGATATTCTTTTCACAACAGTTTCCAAAATGATAAAGATAAACTAATCAATGCATTTCTTATAAAATATTGATAAGAGATGCAAATTATAAGAAGCAGAATTATAGCAATACCTCATACGAAATAGAAAAAATAGGTTTAGTTTCATGTAACTCATTAAATGTATTCATTACTTTGAGTATTATATGTTTTGTATCAGTATGTTTTGTATCCCTGGACACCTGGTTTCACCACTGGTTTCTTGCTAGGTGTTCTATCAGTGTGTTTTGTATCCCTGGATACCTGGTTCCACCACTAATTTCTTGTGAGTTTTACAGTGCATATGTTTAATATCAGTGTGTTTTTGTATACCTTCACACCTGGTCCCACCACTGGGTTCTTGTGAGTATAATATGTTTTGTATCAGTGTGTCGTTGTATCCCTTGACACCTGGTTTCACCATTGGTATCTTATAAAGTTTATAAGTTTTGTATCAGTATGTTTTTGTATCCATGGACACCTGTACAGGTATTCACAAAATAACGTAAGTCTAAGCGTAAGATTTGAGACCTATAATAGCATGTGTCGTAATTCTAAGAAAGAGTTGAAAGTTTTCTGTGAATAATATGTCATATACTATTTACGGAGGAACTGTTGACTTGTTCTAAGAATTAACATACACGCTATTATAGGTCCTAAGTCTTACACTTAGACTTAAGTTTCTTTGTGAATAATAGGTCTGGTCACACCACTGGTTTCTTATGAGGTTTATATGTTTTGTATCAGTATGTTTTTGTATCACTGGACACCTGGTTCCACCACTGGTTTCTTGTGAGGTTTATATGTTTTGTATCAGAATATTTTTGTATTACTGGACAACTGGTTCCTTGTCATATTTTATTTGTTTTGTATCAGTGGTTTGGGTTTTTTTTCACTGGACACCTTGTTCTATCACTGATTTCTTGTGAGGTTTATATGGTTTATCATTTTTTAATCCCTGAACACCTGGTTCCACCACTGATTTTGAGCAGTCCATCAGCATCCACCAAGGCACATTCTTATTGGTGTCATAAAGACGTGTCATTTATATTTTAGTTTTTACAAGTTAAGTTTCATTTTGTCTTTCTGTTATTCTGTAGTTCCCTGTAGATTTGTGCTGCTTTACATGTATTTTTGTTAGCCCTCGAACTTCTAGAGTTTATTTTACTCATAGTTAACAAGGAGAAAGCAAATGATACAGTTAAATTTATATTGAGATCTATGACAATGCCCTTAGCATAAATTGTATATCATGATAAAGAAATCCATATCTGTAAAATAAAAACATGACATTTCATGAAATTGAAAACGAAAAAATATATATCTAGCACCACGACATTGTTAGAACAGAGGCCGCATATGTTATAGCTATGGAATATATTTAGGAATAATGTAGTGCATCACATCTATACACCTAGACAAAAAGTCTCTTCAGTGATGAAGATTGAAACCTTGGAAGTCCAAAATATCAGAAAAGTGAATACCAAAATAATACTATATGAATCTAGTAATACAGTATTATTTGTCCCCGTTATCAATTCCATCTGATATACGATATTTTTAAAAATTCTCTTTTATACTACAGGCTTACCGTTACAGCTTAGACAGGCCGAAATCCCTGTCATCAGCAATAATCTCTGTAGACGGATGATGAATAGAGTCAGTTTTGCCGCCATCTCCAACAGACACATTTGCATTCATGCGATTGGACGAAATTCCTGCCATGTAAGTGAGTGAAGATGGAGAAAAATAATTTATGTTCTATTTTCATTAAAACCACACTCGCACCAAACACACCCTTTGCAAACCTCTTTAAATCGACTCGACAAAAACTACAACAAAATATGGGTTGTCAAGTTCCTTCACAATTGATTTTCATAACTTTATTAGTGTAGCTCCTACTATTCAGAATAATTCAACATACTTTCAATTGATTTCAGGGAGACAGTGGCGGTCCGCTCACATGTCGAGCTAGTTCCTCTTCTGAGTGGTACGTGGTCGGAACTGCTTCTTGGGTGGTCGGCAGATGTGCAGATAATTTTCCTGCCGTGTACACTCGCCTCTCAGAGTACAAAAGATGGATTATACAGGAAACAGGATTGCAGTTCCCTTGATTTACAATTATTTGAATAGATATTGTAGTTTCAATGTGTGAATGCTACTAACAAGGCTAATGTGCATATGAAAATAACAATATGTACGTCTTTTGTATAACTATAGATATGATATGGAATTATCCTACCTGAGATAGAGTGATCTCTTTATTACCAGTAGTGAAAATTGATATCCCTATGCGACAGTACATTTTCAATGTTTGCAAACCTGTCGATTAAAGAATGTGGCGTTACTGTTGGTGACATTTTGCATATCTAAAACAATACCTACAATGTATCAAAAGTTCTATATTTCAAAAGAAAACGTTTGATAGATTATATATTCGTTCTTGTTAATTCATAGATAAAAAACCGAATGTTTAAATCAAAGAACATTAAATTATAAACACTATAATGATTAATGTATTGACTTACATGTATCTAACAAATGATAAAGAATACACATGTATCAAATAAATTTTCCCACAAGCAGGCAATGCCAAGTACTTTATTACACAAGTTTATAATGTAGACATGGCCGAGTAATGTGTCACACAAGTTTATAATGTAGACATGACCCAGTAATGTGTCACACAAGTTTATAATGTAGACATGACCCAGTAATGTGTCACACAAGTTTATAATGTAGACATGGCAGAGTAATGTGTCACGCAGGTTTATACTGTAGACATGGCCGAGTAATATATCACACAAATTTATATTGTAAGCATGGTAAAGCAAGTAACGTATCACAATTTTTCAATGTAGCCATGATACAGTGATATATCACACAAGTTTATAATGTAGACATGACCGAGTAATGTGTCACACAAGTTTATAATGTAGACATGACCGAGTAATGTGTCACACAAGTTTATAATGTAGACTTGCCCGAGTAATGCTTCACACAAGTTTATAATGTAGACATGGCCGAGTAATGTATCACATAAGATTATAACGCAGACATGACCGAGTACTATATCACACAAGTTTATAACATAGACATGACCGAGTACTATATCACACAAGTTTATAACATAGACATGACCGAGTACTATATCACACAAGTTTATAACATAGGCATGACCGAGTACTATATCACACAAGTTTATAACATAGACATGACCAAGTACTATATCACACAAGTTTATAACATAGACGTGGCCGAGTAATATATCACACAAGTTTATAACATAGACATGACCGAGTACTATATCACACAAGTTTATAACATAGACATGACCGAGTACTATATCACACAAGTTTATAACATAGACATGACCAAGTACTATATCACACAAGTTTATAACATAGACGTGGCCGAGTACTATATCACACAAGTTTATAACATAGACATGACCGAGTACTATATCACACAAGTTTATAACATAGACATGACCGAGTACTATATCACACAAGTTTATAACATAGACGTGGCCGAGTAATATATCACACAAGTTTGTAATGTAGACATGACCGAGTAAGGCATCACACCAGTTTATAATGTAGACACGGCCGAGTATATATCACAAAAGATTATAACGTACATGTAGAGATGGCCGAGTTATGACCAACACACAAATTCATAACACAGGCAGGAATAATGTATCACACAAGTGACAAACGTGGAACACATCATGTGTCGACGATAAGAAACAAATATATTGTACATCGGATAAGAACCTTAAAATATAACAACAATTTCAACACAGTCCGTTCAATAGGTGAGCTATATGTCTTTAGTTGTAAGTTACAGAATGTGTTCAGAATTAACACGTATCATTTTGTCTCTGATTTGAAGGAAGATGCGAGAAAATAATCAGAATCTATGTTCCGTTCGAATAGAAACGAAAAAGATCAGTCTCTGGTCTGATAGTTCAACATCTCATCCTCGACTACAGCGGCTGGGATGTGTGTTAAACAATAATCATCCTAACTACATTTGTGAACTCACAGTGGTGCTCAATAAATAGATACATGAACGATGCTTTATGAAAGAATATACAATGAAAAGCATTTTTGTTTCTTTTTCAAAGTTTACATTATAAAACCATTTTACAGTTCCCCATTAGCCATGTCAGGCTATGTTGATAACAGTCAACACTAATGCATTCAGGACAAAAATCTAATGTTTAATGATAAATCTGTATATCAAAAGCTTCCAGATGATCCAGATTAAGTGTCAAGTACGATGTTTGAACCGTAGTATATTTGAATTGAGTCTAAAAAAGTCATATATCTTTTTTGTTTTCTATTATACTGCATACTAGAGCGCATTCGTCGAAAGATATGAAAGAAATGATACACACAGGGAATATGTGAAATGCCTTGTTTTTACATGATTATGCTTTTGTTATTTACATATGTTCTTTTACAATTATTCAATTTTCCTAGTGTTGATGGTCTTGTCACGAATGTGATTGGTTTGCATGAAAAAAATTAGGAGTGCAGATAGGTTATTATTGCCAGAACTACCTCCCTCTGGAATGCGAAACCAGTCCTACATAAGGAACTGTGATTCCCATGTTGCATTAATGATAACATTGTGTTTCGTTATGTATAACGAATTCAATGTAGAAAAGAAATCACACTATACTTTAGAAACTATATATATATATATGCACGACCACTGTAATTGCCCTAGATTAAGCTTTCAAGACATGTGTTATTTATTTCTGTATGAATTACATTGATCGGTGACGTCATAAAGCCCTATATTTGATCCACTTATCAGCACAGAAAGTGATGTTTGGTAGACATTTGATTGTTATGCTTATGATGTAATAATGAAATGTTGGACATTCCAATCTTGTGTGACGTCATCAAAGTCGTATTTTGCGCTACAGTGCTTGACGTTCGACGAATGTATGTCATTCTGGATAAACGTTACATTGTCATGGGAAACCAGCTGTTTCTTTCAATTTATAACTTCCCTCCGAAATGATTTCCTCATGAGGTTTATAAATAGGAAATGGAAGTTTCCAGTATGATATTTTAAAAGCGCATATATATAGAATAAGTGTCTTATTTTGTATTTTCATGCAGGAATGAATTACAATATCTCATGTTAATGCGCGTTATATCTAATAAATGCATCATCCATTGTAATTCATTCCGGTTACTTGAAAATAGTCTTTTATTCAATGCCATTATTGACTTCCATATTTTGTTTACATTTCTATTGTATTACTAAGCCGCCAATTCACATGCATCAGGGACAAGATAGTAATGTAGTCCCATTATCAAGTTTTGTTCGTTGGAAGCTTCGCGCACTGATGCAGCTTTCCGTCTAAATTCAGGTTGATACTTCAATCAACTAAAACAAATTAAAAGATATAGGATTCATTTTGTAAGTCATTTGCACTCTATCAAGTCATTAACATCCGGTTATTTGACCCAGTAAATATCGCCGTAATTTATCTAGTTTGTTGCCTATCATGATATAGATTGGGTATTATGATTAACAATACCTTCATGTGGAGGTATGAGGAAATATTGTATATCTAATGACGGATTGCAACATAGCCAGTTGCCAAAATAATCAGTTTTCACAAGTTCAAAATGTGTGTTATTGATTTATTTTTATTTACTTTTCATAACACTAAAGTAGATCAATTATTTTAGTTCGAGTCCTGCCAAATTTTCTCTGATGATAGCAATATTTTGAAACACCAGCGAAAAGTGAGGCTGGTGCGTTAGAAAAAGTACCATTTTATTCCCTTAAATTACAAATAAATATGATACTGATTGACCGGATGGACTCGTGCCTTTAAACACTCCATTGTTTTGTTCTCCAGTGGGGCAGAATTTTAAACAAGATTAGAACAATAGATTTGGTAGCTGACTAAAAAAAGATGAATTGAATGGGTATTTGTGCTTGTATTTAGTAAGTGCATGTTCATTCAATCAGATGTGCTTATGCTTTGAATCGAATCATCGTAACTTCACTGCATTTTATCGGTGAATGCCCACAAGACAAAAACTTGTGTATTTTGAAATTTATTAACATCGATCATGATTGCAAAGGAAAAGATACTATGAAACAGAGAGGACTGGGCTGTCATTTACCTTACAATAAGATCTATATCTGTGAGCGATATAACAATTTTTAACACTAGTGTTTGTGCTGGAACGGTGTCACAATAATAATCTTGTGAAATATATATCGAAATGATGTTAAGGAAGGCACTATAAAATTTACTAAGGAGAACACATCATAGAAATATATTAACTTAAATATGTCCGTATTATATGCGACTTGCAAATTATTAGACTTATTTTGTTTCCATTGTTGATTAAAGGTTGGTTAATGTGTTGAGAAAAACAAACTAAACTCCTTACATGCAAAACTTGATCCATATAAAAGGGGCGTATTACATGTACTATTTTTGGAGCTCCTACAAAACTCGTATTCAAGTTGATGTTGGCATGTGGTTAGAAAAAAACCACGGTGAGATTAGTATATCTCAGTCGCATTTGTATTGTATCACGCAATTGTTGATATCAGTAAATGACTATGGAAGGGTGGAGATTAGCCTAGAGGAAGCCACGTGACATTGTATAGACAGAGTCTATTGACAGGCGATGTCATTGATTGTACACCAGTACCAGTTTAAAAGTTTCCCTATCCATGTAAGATTTTAGAGACATGACACTCAAGTATATAACTATTTATTTATTTTATTATTTATTTATTTATTTATTTATTTATTTATTTATTTATTTATTTATTTATTTATTTATTGTAGTTCTACTGTCTTTATTTTATTTTTTAAACAAATATTTTATTGATTTTTGAAGTATAGTCTTTTGCTATGATCCCCTGTCCCCTACTGATTTTAATTATTACAAATTTATGAACTTTTAAAAAATCGTTTAGACAATTCTTTTTTAAAAATCGAAAAAAGAAATATGTGAAGTGTTTATTCAAATTTGCCAATATTTATAAACTTAAAAGCTCATAGAAGGATTGCAACGAATCATTTACAAGGTTTATAAGTGTGTGCGCTTCCGCATAGCCGAAGAGTGTCGCACTAGGCGTCAGTATCGCAGTAGGCGTCTGTGTTTTGCAGAGTGTAAACTTCAGAGTTTTGCACTGTTTATCACAAGAAAATGGGATTCTCCAGGGCTTTACTTTTCAGTAGTGTAATATATATATTGCTACTATCACGAGATTGATTCCGTAGAGGACACATATAAAGTCAGGTTGTAGTAGTTCCCATTTTGGACTCTTTGTTTTTGGTCGATACAAAATATACTTTAGTTTATTCTAATTCTGTAACGAAGACTTTGATAATCTATAATTAGTTTATTTCTGAATTATACATTTATCAAAACAAAGGAATGTTGGGATAGAAAGTACATTTTGGCATAAATTTATAAATTTACCGTATTAAACCTGAAAAAACAAATCATCTCTTGTAACATTTTGATAATCCAAAACAAAGAGATAATGGGGTTTAAAGTAGATTTTGGCATAAAAGTATTCCAGCATATTTTAAAACATGAAAACCCATGTTATGTATTATGGATTGTTAAAACTTAAATGAACAAAAATTCTATGAAGAAGGGGCACAAAGATGTATGAGACTTTGATGTATCTTTTTTAAATTAAACTCTGATAGAAGAGTTCACACATGAAAGAGGATTTGTTATTATAACAGCATAAGAACTGTTCATTCAGTACTATTTTTGTATGAAAGAGCGGCAAGAGATTTTAATCTTGTAATACCAAATCTAGACATACATAGCTAATTCGCATTACAATGGCAATGTTAATGAGGCCCACACCGTTAATTTTCCCTTGATTGGCGAAAATCGCTTATTTAGTTCTTATCAACCATTGATTTCTTAGGAAAATAGCAGTTAAAATTTCAATATTTTTTGTGTTATTTTCTTGTTTTACATTTCATAAGAATTGATGCAGAAATGAGTGAGAACGACAATTTGAAAACGGTGTATATCGTCACATTGTGATTGTCAATGGGCAAAACCACAACAATATTTAATCATGTCATTATTTTGTCCTAAGATATGTTTGACTTATTTCTCAAATGTAAAAAAATAACGATAAAATTTGCGAACAACACTATGTAGTTCTGATAAAACGCGGAATCAGTCCCATCAGTGCAAGCAAGTTCGAAAATGAAATTCGTTAGAAAGAAATATCAACCCAATTATAAAATCGTGCCTGAAAGCTTACTTTAAAAAGAACCGTTGGAAATTCAAAAACACATTGACAAAATTTATTCACATTTTACATGAAAATCGTAAATCAAAAGGAAAAATTGATTTTAAAAAAGGTTTATTTTATGTCATGTTTTACTCTCATTCGCGGATTTTCCATGTTTTCTCTGTAAAAAAAATGATTCCAATTTCAGTAGATGGTAGAACATTCGCAGAAAAAGGTCGCTAGCTACAAGTATTTTTGTTAAACATCCTGACATGGAAGCATTATATTTAGGATAAAAGAAAGTCAATGACAAAGTAAATGCAGGCGATAAAAATGAATTTGTCAATTCCATTCCATTTCCTCTACCGTAAAAATTAACTGGTCCATAATGTCATTACTAAAGCTTATATAAACTAAGGAGTATCTCCCTCATGCTTAACTCTGTCCTTAGATAGATTCTTTTGTTCACTTTTTTGTCATTTCGGCTTCAACACTGTTCTTCAAATATTTATATTATAAGAATTCCAATCATTCGACCACGAGCATCACCGAAGAGACATAAGTTGTCGAAATGCGCATCTGGTGCACAAAATTAAAAGGTATATATGTTCTATATTTATTATATGGTATATTGGTTGATTACGTCATTAATAACGCTTAGGTTAAACCCACATATAGTTCATAATGTCATTTCTAACGCTTAGTGTATGTGGAGATTTCGTTCGTGATGTCATTACTAACGCTTAGATTATGTCGAATATTGATCCACGATGTAATTACTCCTGCATAGATTATGTCGACCATTCAAAATAAATGATAATTAGATATATTTCAGTTTAAAACAGGTGCATTAACATTGGTTGTTTAGCAGTGACAAACATGGTCTGAACAGAGATTATGTAATAAATATAGAACATATATATTCATTATTTAGTAATGATGATAAAAGACACATATCACAAGTCACTGTGGAGCGTGTGTTCAGTAAGGAGTATGTTTCTTGTTCAGAATACTTAGATGAAATATTTTCAAGTCGAAAAATTGCGGAAAACAGTTAAGAAAACCGAGCAGCAGTCAGTACCGAATGTCTACTAAACAAGTCAATACAGAGATATTGATTTGAAGAATAAAACGTAGAATGGGGTGTTATGATTGAGTAAGAATTTCTGTTTAGTCATACAAAATGGAATTTAGATCATCAATTTTTCTTGACTTTTTTACTCTACAATATCACCAAAGTATCAAATCATCTATTAGATATATAATATGTAATAGTCGATTGTATTTACAGATGTAAAACATTGTTTCAACCATGTCTCCTTTTGAACACAAGTATCAATTTGTCTGATTTTTCCCTACAATATGTCAAGTGTTCTCGATCAAGTACTCTGGCAAGTATAATGTACAATCATATAGTTTAGAAAGCATTCGGTTTCATTTACTCTCCTAGTCACCGAAACATTTCCAGAAATAGAATCTAAATTTATTGAGACACTTACTGTTATCTGGATTTCATATGTTTGTCCTAATAATGACTATTTTATCCTTGTTCGATTCCTCTGTTTTGTGACATTGTTGAAAAGGTATATATGTTCTATATTTATTGTAACTGTTGGATATTTACAGTAAGAAGTATTGATGCAGTTTGTTCAAGGGCTGTCAATCTTATAATGCATTTGACGCATTGTCGTTCTGTATTAAAATTTTTATCTCTCAGTCTTATGTATCATAACGAAAGACTGCCATAAGAAACATCTTTTATTTCAAGGTCAACACTATCTATTTGTACGGGGTTTTTTTCTGTAAGGGAGTAATTGTTATTTTTAATTTTCTGTTATTAACCTCCAATATACCAGATAGTAGAGAAGGTCTAATTGGAGTCTCCTGTACCGAAGTAAGTAATTATTATATGTACTTTTCTTTTTTTATATCTTATTTAGAGGAAAGAAACGTATAGTTTTTAATAATAAATAAGGATAAATGAAAGAGTTAATACAAGAATTTAGTTTTACGTGTATGATTGTTGTTTGAACAATTCACCAATTCAGTATGATATCTACATCGTAGATAGATAGATAGACAGACAGACAGATAGATAGGTAATTTGCTCTTAACAAGTTTTCCGACATATATATATATACTTAGCAAAGCCACAAATAAAAAGAATATGAAAATTGTTGTTACATTAATATAATTATATTATTTAACTATTTATAATCCATTGTCAAAAATATTGACTTTGAAGTATATCAATAATGTTTCCAAATTGAATTTTACGACAAAATGAGGTTGAAAAAATTAGGTGGTTTGTAAATTGAACAGAGACCATTATTCAGCAACACAGGTAATACATACCAACATACTGATCGAACAAAACGTTATGGAGTGAGAGAAAAACACTCCTATGAGCATTTGTAAATATTTTTCGAAATCATTGATTAACTTTAGCATTATACATGACGGCATGTACGTTTCTGACACCAGTCTATTGTTTCAGATACCATGTAAAACAAAATTAATTTCGCATATGGTGCACTAAATGTAATACTTGTATAACTGTTCTGATATGTCTTATTTACCGGAAACAGTTTGCAAAAAATATTAGAGTTTTGCTGTATTTTTAGTGAGATTAAAAAGTTATCGTATTACTATATCGTTTCAAGATCTGAATACGTGGTTATAGGAAACAAGATCTGAATACGTGGTTATAGGAAACAAGATCTGAATACGTGGTTATATGAAACAAGATCTGAATACGAGGTTATAGAAAACAAGATTTGTAATGAAATTCGGAATTTGGAGTATGATGTATGCAATTTATTTTCTTGAGATGACAAAACACATTTCGGTCATCTGCCAACTAACATAAATCTCAGAAAAGAGACGAAACTTACCTATTCCATTAAAAAGTAATACGGATATGTGTAACAAGAAATCCAAATTGTATAGAGATAAAAGAAGAAAAGAAGAAACCCACATTGTACGAAGATAAAAGAGGTTAAGAACAAAAGTGATTTTGAAATACATGGTTCTATATTATTATTTCATAATTATCCTTTAGTTAAGTATAGGAATCGAATAATTCTTTCAAATCATGTTGATAAACTAATTTCATTTGTGCACATCTTGTCATTATTCAAAGCCAACAAAGTTATATATCTATATATTATTTTACCTCTAAGTTCATATCATACATGTAAGTGGGGTAAAAGAGTATTTGATAACGCCATACAGTCGGCATACACTAATAAATCCTGCGCCTACCAACATGACATTAAACAGTCTTAAGATCATGAAATTTGAATGGCAAATTTTATGATTGCTAGACATTAATAGCGGATTTTATTTTTATATATTTTATGTTTGCCAGATATTAATAGCTGATATTGATTTTATGATTGCTAGGCACTAATAGCTGATTTTGTTCTTATATATGTTATGATTGCTAAATATTAATTGCTGATTTTGTTTTTATATATTTTCTATTCAGAATTGAAATGATATTTGTTAGAGCGGCACGTAAAACCATGTCATTTCTTCATATCTAGCAAACATATAAAACAGTTTTTAAAAAGATACTTGTAAATATTATTCTTATATATCTTATGATTGCTAGACATTAATAGCTGATTTGGTTTTTATATATGTTATGATTGCTAAACATTAATTGCTGATTTTGTTTTTATATATTTTCTATTCAGAATTGAAATGATATTTGTTAGAGCGGCACGTAAAACCATATTATTTTTCATATCCAGCGAACATATAAAACAATTTTAAAAAGATACTTGTAAATATTCAGTAAAAAAAAAACCCTGTTTCATGTCTCGGCATGATCTAGTTCACTTTTTATAGTTATTTAGTAATTATAATTTATATATGTTTCTTGACTTAAACTTTATTTTAAAAATGGAAGTAGATAAAGTTAATTTTCCTACCGTGAAAGACTTAGCTTTTGTGTGATCCTAATTTCGTGGTTAAGAATACAGCATTTGGTACATTATTGTTCTTAGTAGTCGTAGTAGTAGTAGTGGTGGTGGTGGTGGTGGTAGTAGTAGTAGTAGTAGTAGTAGTAGTAGTAGTAGTAGTAGTAGTAGTAGTAATGTAATCATGCTAATGTAGCATTTTCACCATTAGTTTTGTTTCTTTTTTCAAAATAAAATATTTTTATATAGTGAAGTTTTGTGTGATTTGTATAGAAACAAAGGAAATATTTTCTTGTTCTTATTCAATGTGCAAATGTCAGTGACAATAATATATAATAAAAAATATGGTTATTCACTGACAATGTTATAAATGAAGTATGCTATTTATGTGAATTTTTTGACCTGTAGGCCCTATTATCCCAGATAGATCGGACACGAATTTACTTAACTTATAATCAGTTTTCTTCATGTGTCATGTGAGTTAGATTTAACGTCATTAAAATCCACCAGTTCCATTAAACGTATTTTCTGACAACCTTCCAACGAATGACGCACGTATTTGTTTATGACATTATAAAAACTACTGGAAAAATCCTTACTGTTCACGTTCTTTTAAGAACAATGCAAAACTTAATTATATTGCAAATGATAAAAGGATCTAAATAACATGACTGTGTGCAGTATTTCTTGTGAACTCAATGAGATGATTTTTGAATTGGTTAAGATCCGAGAGTCCGTGTTATGTAAAAGATCCGAGAATCTGTGTTACCCAAAAGATCCGAGAGTCCGTGTTGCTTGAACGAGTCCGTGTTACTTAAACGAACCGAGAGTCCGTGTTACTTAAACGAACCGAGAGTCTGTGTTATGTAAAAGATCCGAGAGTCCGTGTTACTTAAACGAACCGAGAGTCCGTGTTACGTAAAAGATCCGAGAGTCCGTGTTACCCAAAAGAACCGAGAGTCCGTGTTACTTAAACGAACCGAGAGTCCGTGTTATGTAAAAGATCCGAGAGTCCGTGTTACTTAAACGAACCGAGAGTCTGTGTTACGTAAAAGATCCGAGAGTCCGTGTTACCCAAAAGAACCGAGAGTCCGTGTTACTTAAACGAACCGAGAGTCCGTGTTACCCAAAAGAACCGAGAGTCCGTGTTACTTAAACGAACCGAGAGTCCGTGTTATGTAAAAGATCCGAGAGTCCGTGTTACTTAAACGAACCGAGAGTCCGTGTTACTTAAACGAACCGAGAGTCCGTGTTACTTTAACGAACCGAAAGTCCGTGTTATGTACAAGATCCGAGAGTCCGTGTTACTTAAACGAACCGAGAGTCCGTGTTACTTAAACGAACCGAGAGTCCGTGTTACGTAAAAGAACCGAGAGTCCGTGTTACCCAAAAGATCCGAGAGTCCGTGTTACTTAAACGAACCGAGAGTCCGTGTTATGTAAAAGATCCGAGAGTCCGTGTTACTTAAACGAACCGAGAGTCTGTGTTACCTAAAAGATCCGTGTGCAATGCCTTTGACAGAATCTCTCACAATAGAAGGGTAATTATCTTGATTTGTCGTAGAACAAGAAACAGACAAACCATGGCAGCAAGACAAGAAACAAACAAAACATTGTAACAAAACAAGAACAGACAAACCATGGCAAAAAAACAAGAAACAAACAAAAGCATGATAACAAAACAAGAAACAAACAAAACATGGTAACAAAACAAGAAACAGACAAACCATGGCAACAAAACAAGAAACAAACAAAACATGGTAACAAACCAAGAAACAAACAAAACATGAAACAAACAAGAAACAGACAAACCATGGCAACAAAACAAGAAACAAACAAAACATGGTGACAAAACAAGAAACAAACAAAACATGATAACAAAACAAGAAATAGACAAACATAGTAACAAAACATGATGACTTAATTGTTGACATATTAATCCTGCAAACAATCCTATGTAAGTACATACTTCACACATTGGAGTAGGGTTACGTAATTGTATACTGTTGGACATACGTATGATCTAACTCAGTTTGATCTTGGTAATTAATTTAAATTTTGGAGAATAACACTAAGAAAATTTAACTTTTTGTTTTTATTATTTCATAAGCTTAAATCTCAAAATTTTATTTTTAGATGACCCATTTTCTTTATTTCTCTGGATACCCCTCATTTTTATAATAATTTGGTATAACATAATATGGACTACTATTGTGAAAATTTATATCAAAATCACAATTACAAAATTTTCATAGATCTATACATATTAGAACGTATAAATTTAATGCAACATATGAACATGTCTACAACATATGTCTCTTTAGTGAAGCTATATGTATTAGTTCTGTGGATATTTCAATTACTCTCAATGTAAATTGAAATCTAACTTTGAAATTTCTTCAATTTCACTACAATTATATGTACATCAATTTCTTTAATATTGATATTTAGAAGATCTGTGCTCAGTTTTATATGCATTATTCAAATTCACAGTCTCTCGCAAATAAGCCCAACAAGAATTCGCTTAACTGAGGTTTATCGATTAAATCAATATATTAATCACACTGGCCATAGTTTGCCAGCTTAAGTCTCCAATCTGTTATTAACGTCTTGATTAAATAAAATCTGCGTGGTCAATGGACATACGTTTCTTACGGAAACCGAGAAAATCTATGCTATTCTTTCTTTTACTATTGGAACTATTACAATTTTTCTGCTGCCTCTTCATAAATTTCTTAGTATTTCACAATCAATAAGGAAGTTAATAGTATCATTACAATTTGAAGAAAGGAAACGAATCGACTTAGGTTGTTTCGTGTTCATTGTAAACAACACAAACACATCACATAAAATGATATAGCACGATGGTACCTAAAGAAGATGGTTTATGACAATGAAGAACACTTCCCCATCCTATCAATCTGATTAAAAGCAGATATTTTCCCGCTTCTCTACTTGTCCTTAAGTGGATAAGCTCTGGCGAATCTCAATTAAGGGTCATGTTCTGGATGATGTTCAAGACAGGTAATCCATTAGAATCCCCTCAACGAATCAATAAATTGGCTAGATAGTCAGTGGAATACTTTCGGCAGATTCCATTCAACTTCGTATGTCATAAAAAGTTACGGAAAAATTAAATATCGCAGAATCTAGACAAACTAAAAACAGACAGGCCACGGCTGCTGAGATTTTGACTACAAGCATATACTCCTCTCCTGTCTCGTTTTATTTGATATTATCGGTTTGTTTGTAAGGATACAAGGCCGCCCTATATAGTTTTGCAGGACATAGCTTGAAACATTCGCCCACCACACTGTTATTTATTATTAGATATTTGTGAGTAGGAGAATTTCCATTTCTTGCAGAGGAACAGGCCGCCTCTAAATCATAATGTCGTGTTACCTTGTGATTTAATGTATAAATAAATGAGTTCAAATAATGAGTGTCAATATATGCAACACGAAATTTTCCAAAATATTTAACATTATAATAAATATATCTATGGATTTTTAAACAAAGTTCACTGTATAAAGAATATTGTAACAGTTTATTCTGGATCCAAAAGAAAAAAAGAGGAGTTACTGGCTCAGTTATGTGGCAGAAGTCACCATGGAGCTATACAATACATGAATGTAGATAATATACTAGAACATATAACACATTACAAAAATATTTGACTGTAGCGCAATTACGATACCGACTTAGGACGGTCATTTAATTTGATAAAAACCAAACAAATGGTGTGGTAAAATAATCTTTATAATGACCTTAAATTATATGCAAAATGAAAAACATTCTGTATTGCAAATTTTCGGCCTCACGACCTTTATCAAGCAATTGTTCAGATGAAGCTTATGTATCTTTGAAAGCTAAACCTGGATTTTACTTAGCTTTGTATTTGTCATCTGAAAAATTGCTTGATAAAGGTCGTGAGGCCTAAAATTTGCAATACATAGTGTTGGTGTTCCTTTACTTTTTATGTACCGGACTTCCCTTTGGAGGACTTCTTCGAATCTTCATATGCAAATGCTTTTAAAAATGTGTATGTGATAGCATCGAAACGGTTATATTTATAAAAAAGATTACACATCACTCAAATGTATTGCTGATCTTTTAAGACACATAACCAAGGATTTATAAGCTTTAATCTATCTTAAAGAACAATGCAATGATGATTTTGCCATTTTGAACAGACACATATGTCTACAAGGATGCATGTAGATCTTTACCCATTACGTTACTGCAGTGATTTATGAGAGGCATTTATCAACCATTGTACAACGTGACACACACTAAGCAGTTATAAAAAGATATGCGTATCTATCTCATTTACTGGACGATCTATATCCTCTCTCTCCGTAATATATTATTACAGAGTCTGCAAAAACTGAACTTGTATTCCATTTTAAAACATAACAAAGACTTGATACTGCTTTCTGAAGTAATAAATAAAGAGATAAAATGATGTGAATTCCATGCAGCATATAGCTTTTATATTTTGAGTACATAAAATATGTATTTGCTATATTGTAAAACGGTGTGCGTCACCGATAAATATAGCATTGTAATGCTGTCAATTACCAGTTGTCTAACTGCAACGTTCATTGCAATATAAAAGCATACATGTGGTTTTGTTATATGATTTACATAGATTTTATTATACAGAGAAGTGTATATTTTCCAAACGCCATTTTACTGGAAGGACAATATCAAAGGATTGTTTCCAATAGGCTGACAAAATGAAGATCTCTTATTACATTTCGCTATGCTCTAATAATTTACACATTTTATAGAGTGTTCGTTCAAATTTAACTCGTATGTGTAGTTATTAATACTGAAACTCGTATGTGTGGTTATAAATACTGTAACTCGTATTATAATTTATAGCTCTGACACTTCCAATAGAGTATTTGTTCAAATTAATCTCGTATATATTGTAATAAATATTGTAACCTTTGTTCAGACGTGTGGCGATGATACTGTTTGTATGGGGTTTTTTTTCAAATTCTTCGTTGTTATGTACGGCTGTAGCATTTATTTTCAGTTTAATTGGTCTCACGTCAGTTTTTCAAGGTTACATGAATCGCCCCCGTGGTATTCTATCACAGTGAATTGCACCATTAATTCTCGTTTATACATTACTAACCGCATAATTTAAATAATAAATGGCAGATATTTATCAACCATCTATCAACCAGCGAAATAATGACACAACAATCTAGAATTTTATGAATCCTTACGTTTTGTCAGAGTTTTTGGACAGTTATCAATCTGTACAAAACCTAATTACTCGTTTACTTTTCATAAAAGAAAACACAGAAGATTATTTCATTTATCTGCTTTTCCTATTATGAATTAATTTTGGAGAAACAACACTGATTAAAATGTTTATTATCAAGTTAAATAAGGAAGATTCTGAACTTTAAATGAATGAATGCTTAATAAGTGATACTCAGGCGGGGGTTGTTTTACATATTTTGTTTTATTTTGTAAACAGTATTGTTAGCAAATTGCAGTGTATATGAAAACTTCACACTAGTGCTCTGACAAGCAATGGCTAATTACACATTGTGTAGGATGTGTACGCCCTTTATAAGTAAAATTTACTCTCAATAACTCTGCGTTGATCGGGCTTCATCAAATTGTACAAGATTTTAGAAACAGTGTATGTTTTTCCTACTTGGATTATATGTCAGGATACTGGAACATATCACGATATAACAGATCAAAATCACACTCATTATGAAAATTGCGTTAATCGTGGGGTGTGCGATCTTTAGGCCGCATTTCCGATAATATTACTTAGAAGCAATTTACAGTATGTAGATAACATTGAGTTACTGCCGAATGTTCAGTTTAGCACACTTTATCATGACCATACAAATGAAATGTCAATTATTATATAATCCCATGTATATAGGATATACGTAAAACGGTTTATGAACGGACAATAACGTACTACATTTCTTCCTTAGTAATTATATAATGGAGTGAGAAGACCTACACATTATAAGCAGTGAGGGACCTTTACAGTCACCGCTATCAATGAGATATAGGGAAACTGTCAACAGTCACCTCTATTATACTTCAATGGTCATATCTATAAAGACATAGGGAAAGCCTTAATGGTCACCTCTATAAATAAGAAACTGGGAAATATTTATCGATCGCCTCTATAAATAAGATACAGGGAAATCTTTAACGGTCACCTCTATGAGGATACAGGGAAAGCCTTAACGTCTCCTCTATAGATAAGATACAGGGAAAGCTTCAATGGTCACCTCTATAAAGATACAGGGAAAGCTGTAAGGGTCACCTCTGTAAATAAGATACAGGGAAAGCTGTAAGGGTCACCTCTGTAAATAAGATACTGGGAAAGCTGTAAGGGTCTCCTCAGTAAATAAGATACAGGGAAAGCTGTAAGGGTCACCTCTGTAAATAAGATACAGGGAAAGCTGTAAGGGTCACCTCTGTAAATAAGATACAGGGAAAGCTGTAAGGGTCACCTCAGTAAATAAGATACAGGGAAAGCTGTAAGGGTCACCTCTGTAAATAAGATACAGGGAAAGCTGTAAGGGTCACCTCTGTAAATAAGACAGGGAAAGCTGTAAGGGTCACCTCTGTAAATAAGACACAGGGAAAGCTGTAAGGGTCACCTCTGTAAATAAGATACAGGGAAAGCTGTAAGGGTCACCTCTGTAAATAAGATACAGGGAAAGCTGTAAGGGTCACCTCTGTAAATAAGACACAGGGAAAGCTGTAAGGGTCACCTCTGTAAATAAGATACAGGGAAAGCTGTAAGGGTCACCTCTGTAAATAAGATACAGGGAAAGCTTTAACAGTCACATATACAAAGATACAGGGAAAGCCTTAAAGTCAATTCTATAAATAAGATACAGGGAAAGCTTTAAAGTTGTATACCCTACAATTCGGTATAAGTTCAAAAATTCAAGTGTAAAGATGATGGATAAATCCAAACCACAAGTCCAAAAATCATGAAACCAGAGGACATACAAAATCAGTGAAAATGGAAAATAATCAAATATGTCTACTTGAAGAGCATACGTGAACCCCTGTGATGGAGTGAGATCAGGTGCCCGGGGAGAGTGAGCATCTCCTGCTTGCTAGCAACACCCGTCACATATGCCCAGTAGAAAGAGTCAAATCGTGTAAATTCCATATGTATTTATATATGGAGAAGTCGAAGTAGGTAACCTTCTAGTATAGAAGGTGTCAAATCTGTGTAAAATGATCGGAATCGGTCTCAGTCCAGAATATCATTTAAAAAGTCTGGATAACGAGATATCATATGGAGTAATAAGAGTCTCGCAACGACCCTAGAACTTCCTCAGTGACGTTGCTAGTCTAGCACATATATAACCCTGGTTGAGCAGCTTAATTGAAAGTCGCCTAGCCCTCAGAACAAAGTCATTGTAATTTTAACATGCTCTGGAATAACGTATTAACTGAGATATGAAAACGCCGTATGCGGGCGATGATGGAATGTTGCTACTTATGAAAGGAAAGTTTATGATAACGAAATTGAAATCGTCACGTTTTTCATAGAGTGAGGTGTTCAATTGACCATTAATGTCGAAAAACAACATAATATCTAAATACGAAGTAGAATTACTACTTTCTGTGGTTTCTTTGACCTCCAGTTCACTTGGATAGATAATGCTAAGGTAATCCGCGAATGAAGGATTATTAATTGAAAGCAAGTCATCTATATATCTGTAAGTAAAACTGAAGTCAAGACCCAATTGTTTTTTCCTTGCGAAAGCAAAGACTGAATGAATTCAGCAATTTGTTGAAAACTCTTACCTCCAAACACCACAAAAATGTTATCGATAAGAAAGTTCAACATCTGGATGACAGCTGTTTCAGTGTATTTATTTTTGGAATCAGAATTATCCCTAACAAAGTAAGTTTTATCGTGACCTATTACTATATATTTGAATTTGCGGCTTCCGTTTTTACTAGTAAATGCATTTTGAATAATTTCCTCTAATCTGTCTTTTAATTTCTGATGAGGGATCGTTGTGTAAAGAGTCGAAAAGTCAAAAGACTTGATGGAGTGAATTTTAGTAAAACTTTTTGATTTTAGATGTTCTAACAACTCCTCTGAATTTTTAAGTATCCACATTTGATTAAGTCCACTTCTAGAATATATTGTTTGGCAATATCTATGAAGGCCAGATTTAATTTCTGATAATATTTTTGTGAGTAACATCGATACAGATTTTGTGGAACACTTCGAGGAACCAGCGATAAAGCGTTGTTTGTAAGGATTTTTGTGCATTTTTGGAATGCAGTACAAATATGGAAGCTTTAAATGTAATTCATTTGAGTCAATACCAAACGTATTGAGGACAGATTTATGATTCTCGAGTACTTCCGAAACCGAAAAGTTCGTGAGAGTATAAGTAGGATTTCCTGGAGCTGAATTTCATCCTTATTCTTTCACTAGGCTGTCAAAGTAATATTTCTTACAAGTAAATGTATAATTATTAGATGCTTTATCTGCTGATGTAATGATATAATGTTCTGGAGGAAGGTAAGTTCTCTGACAACATCAGGATCTTTAAAAATAGATTCGAATCTGGTGTTTACAGAACCTTGTAATTTTTAATTTTTGATCTCAGCAGTACTACAATAGATTTTATCCATTCCGAAAGAGTGTCGACCTGTACTTCCTCCCTTTTTTGCCCATCGTGTGGCATATTCCTCGCAGCAGTTCATAATATTCTCAAAATTTTGGCTGCATGTGAATGATCTGGGTGTATTTGGACCTTTAAGTAAAAGTTCTCATAATTTAGTGTTTTTAACAATATCGAGATCACCAGTAATGACATGACCACAAGGAGAATATACAAAATTAGATGAGGAACATGCACACGGTTGAGGATGGAATGCAAAGTTGCTAATATCAAGACACTGTAGAAACCCTTTGTAATTATAAATTTTGGATGCAACTGATGGCGTGTAGCTATAGGAAATACATGGCGGATCTTTGTTTTTGAAATATGGAGGTATTTTCTCTAAAACTGACTTATGATTTAAAATTTAGCCAAAATTTAAATAATCAATGCCTTTATTTGCAAATTTTATTTTGATGAAAGGGCGATTAGATTTTTCCATAGAAATATCTGACTTGACAGGACGAAAAAGTCTAGCGGTCGATATGTCCATAATAATGCCATCTAGTCTATACTCTGCAGAGCTCATATCAGTAAATATACGGTGTCTGGACGATACGTACAACTCGTGTAATTTTCTGAGTGAAATAGAATAAAGTTTTGTACAAATGTGATGAAGGCCAAAAGGTTTATTTATAAATGGCAAAAGAGCATCAAAGGAAATATTATGTATTTCAGGTTTGTTGTATTTGCGTGTACCATGACTTCGATGCCTCCTCTGGCTTTTGTTGAATAAAGGGGAGAATTGGTAATCTTTAATTACGTCAACTAGTTTAACCTTACAGGGCTTGATCTTTATGAAGCTATCCGCATGTTGATACCAGAGTTCATTATTAGTGATTACCACAAATGTTTGATTTCTAACGTCATTTAAGATAATAATGGGGACACCTAAGTTAACTGCTATGCACGTGTCCTTGCACATTGCAGTTTGAGGCTTTTTTATAGTGGCCTCAGCCACTATGGTTTTCTTATTAACATTATCCATATATATATATATAAAGGACTCCCCGACAAGTGTCCTCGGGAACAAATTGTCCACCAGCAGTGACACATGGACAGTTGTTGAAATGTAAAGATGATGGATAAATCCAAACTACAAGTCCAAAAATTATGAAACCAGAGGACATACAAAATCAGTGAAAATGAAAAACAAATGGAAAATAACAAAATATGTCTACTTAAAGAGCATACGTGAACCCCTGTGATGGAGTGAGATCAGGTGCCCGGGGAGAGTGAGTATCTCCTGCTTGCTAGCAACACCCGTCACATATACCCAATAGAAAGAGTCAAATCGTGTAAATTCCATATGTATTTATATATGGAGAAGTCGAAGTAGGTAACCTTCTAGTATAGAAGGTGTCAAATCTGTGTAAAATGATCGAAAGCATGTAAAACAAAGCATGTAAAACAAAAACTTTATTTTTCTCGTATGGCTGAAGTTCTTAACTTTCGGTTAATACCATTTTTTGTTGCTTCAAACCTTCGGAGATATCAAAATTAAAAGAACATATTTCGTAAATAAAGAGAATATTCCATAAATACAACTGTAACCCGACATCGCGCATGCGCAATTTAATCACAACAAACGAGGAGAGACTCCAAAAGAAAACAATTTCAGTAAATACTAACTTTAGCAGACTTAAAAGCAAATTTTCAAAGTTACTCGTCAAGTTTATTTACCTCGCCTTCCATGATGCGGCTTCCAAATTAGATCACGTGATAAGTTGGTTGTAAACATTCTGTTTACAAACATCGCGTTTTACACAGCCATATCTCACTTAATACGACGAATTTGATCACAACAGGGGCCTTTTTTAGATATGCATTAGGCTTATACATATAATCAAAACAGTTTAGAATAAATTTACCTATAATATGCGAACATAGGGTATACAGCTTTAACAGTCACCTTTATAAAGATGCAGGGAAAGCCTTAAAGGCCACATCTATAAATAAGATACAGGGAAAGCCTTAAAGGCCACATCTATAAATAAGATACAGGGAAAGCATCAACGTCACCACTATAAATAAGATAAGGGGAAAGATTTAACGGTCACATCTGTAGGGATACAGGGAAAGCATCAACGTCACCACTATAAATAAAATACAAGGAAAGTTTTAACGGTTACCTTTATAAAGATATAGGGAAATCCTTAAAGGTCACATCTATAAATAATATACAGGGAAAGATTTAAGGGTCATATCTGTAGGGATACAGGGAAAGCATCAGCGTCACCTCCATAAATAAGATACAGGGAAAGCTTCGACTGTCACCTTTATAAAGATATAGGGAAGCCTTAACGGTCACCTCTATAAATAAGATACCGGGAAATCTTTAACGGTCACCTCTATAAATAAGATACCGGGAAATCCTTAACGGTCACCTCTATAAATAAGATACCGGGAAAGATTTATCGATAACCTCTATAAAGATACAAGGAAAGCTTTAACAATCACCTCTATAGATAAGATATAGGGAATGCCTTAACGATCACCTCTACAAAAAGATACGGGAAAGCTTTATGAATAACTTCTATAAAGATACAGGGAAATCATAAACGTCACTCTATAGATAAGAATCAGGAAAAGCCTTTGTGTTAATGTCACATTTGTTGAACGGTCACATTTGTATAAAGGTCAGTTGACATCGGTAACCCTTGCATGTAGATTAGGATGAACCTTAAACTTATTGTAAAGTAAGTCATGTTATTGAAATAATTCTATTATTTACTAGCTAAGATTGTAAGTTGAATTATATTGAAATAAACATCCACTGTTTTAGCCACTTGATTTTTTTTTTCAGCAATCCCGATTAGATTTACTATCTGGAAAGGATCGTTTCTTCATTTAAGTTTTTATCATAGTAGATCTGCGTCTTTTTTTTTTTGGTTTAACTATTGACCAAAATGATAAATACAATTTCTTTACTGAGTGACATAATTTCATATATGATCGGTTATATCGGTTAATGTATAATCAGCCTATGACAAATACGACAGAATGTAGATATACTACGTTATACAAGTAATGGTACAATTCATCGCAGTCTACTGCTAGACCCTAAAATGTACAACATTTGTGGTTGACCTTATTTTTCATACCACGCAAGACATAAGATCATTTGTCGTAAAAATTTGCGTCATTTTACCCTGGTGCCACAATGCTAGCATTAACGTCATAATGAAACTCTCGGCAAAAATTAGCATATCTTGCATAGGGCCCCTTACTTCGTGTTAATTATAGCATATCTGGCATAGGGCCCCTTCCTTCATGTTAAACTGAAAAAATTACTAAGTATATTTTAGGTTTTCTCAAAAACATGTATTATGAATTTTTAACGCAACATATATTGCAATTGTTGTACAATGTGATTCCACTATATGTATGCTTTTTGATCTATAATATTAAAACGACATTTGAATCATTTACGAGAAAAATCGCTACGGACATGCAGAGAAGACATATTAGAGGATAGACATACAGAGAAGACCTATATTTAGTAATTTCATATTTTCGATTTCATATTAATAGGGATTTGCGTTCGTTTGCTTATCATATACTAACTTTTACTTAATTTCGTTAGGTATTACATAAGAGTTATTATGCTATATAGTGAGAGATTTTATATTTTTACAGATTATGTCAAGTTTTTGTGTGCTAAACCTGGCAAATACAAATGTATTCAATGAACGGATGATCGGAAGTCCTGCTTATTCGTGACTACATTAACATATCACCAACAAATTTCAACATTTTGCAACATTCCGGTTAAAGCGGCTAAAATCCGATTCAACCCTGCGCCAAGTTGCACGTTCCGATTCCTTCTGTGTCATTAAGCAGACGAAACAAGTAGAATGGATTTGATTAAATCATCGAGAATATCATATTCACAATCCGTGCACCATGTGTTATGTTCAAATGACACTCTTACAGAGGGTTATATATAACCAAAAGAAAAAACTGTTAACAAATCAAACTGACGGGTACTAAAATATTCTTGTATAACATTTTTGTTTACACTTTGTACTAACAAGTAATTGGCATGGGACATCATAATTATCAGTTTTTACATTTAAATGTTTATTACTTTATTTTCTTTATCGTTATTGAAATTATTAATATAAGTGTCATAATATATAGCTTTATTTTAACGCAATCTTAACACAATTTAATATGTGATAAACATATACTATCATATTATTTATTCTTAATACGTTCTCAACTCAATGCAAGGACCACAAAATACAATATAATACATTTATAATCTATCTTAGAAAAAGACCACTGTATTTTATATATACGGAATAATTTGTTTATCGTGTACTGTTGCCTAAAAAATAAAGGAAATTTGGCCATATGACGGGATACACGGTCAATAGTGTAATAACCTGAAACGAGAACACAAGGATATCACACAAACTATCGATTAAAATGGAATCGCGATACCGACTAAGGACGGTCATTTGATATGACAGAGGCAATCGATTGGTTTGGTTAACCGGTTTGCGGACCCACCTTCCCACTAAGAACAAAAGAAGTATAATCAAGGGCACACATTTAAAAATCTATAAATAATCCGCCATACAGAGATCAAAAATCAACAAATTTCTTCCGTAGAGAGGTCAACATCGATAGGAATTGAATTCCCAAATTAGTTATATATCAGACTGCATTTAAATACTATATCGAGAGGACGTTTTATATATGTCTTTATAAGCCTTAATCGATACATTTGTGGTTCAGTCATTAAAATATTTCTTTTACTAGAATTTTGTTAATAGATTGGAAATCTTGACTTCTTGCAGTTTTACTAGATAGTAGGAGCTAAATCAGTTCATTAACTTACACAAATCTTACACACATCTTACACAATCTTACACACATCTTACAAACATCTTACACACATCTTACACAAATCTTACCGACATATTCACATCGAAGATAAACGTCATATAGATCAGGGAGTAAATGTTGAGTGTAATGTTAAATGAATGTTTCCTTTATTTTTGTAGCATAATTATGTATACTTGGATTTTCGTCATTATATTGGCATATGATATCTGTGCCTTGGGGAGATGGCGAAAGCTGCCTGGTTTTTGTGGACGTAATAGTGAGTGTTTATTCTCACTGAATGTAATATGACAAGCATTGTTTGTTAAGTATTCAACGTCCCAATAAATGCCCTTTATATCGTTCTAATTAAGAGTCCATGATTACCGTAGTTAAGCCAAAATAGTATTAAGTTTTCACATTCATCTTTTGTCTACGTTTTTCCCAGACTTACCTATATCACTGAGATAAATAGAAATGGTTAATATCATCATGTATATGATTACTTCATCTTAAGAATGATTTCGTCGTGCTTTTTACTGCTTCATGTCATCCTTATTTAATTGTTATTGATTGATTGATTGATTGATTAATTGACTATTGTTTACGTCACTTCACGATTATTTCAGGTATATGGTGCCGACATTTGCCTGATGCATTGGATACAAATTAAGACCTTTGCAAAGGACTCATTCGAAGCAGTAAGGGATCTTTTACGTGCCACGCCTACCGTGACACGGGACCTCGGTTTTTACTGTCTCGTCCGAAAGACAGAACACTGGTGCTCTCATGGTGGGAGTCGAACTCTGGACCTCTCGATCACGAGCAGAGCACCTTATCCACTAGGCCACACCGACTTAATTAAATTGTTACAAGGCACTGTAATTTGTAGTATCCTGATAGGGCACTATAGTACATGCTGCTATACCATATTCCTGTCAGATGAGAAAACAAACTGCAAATTTTATTATTTTATTTGGCCATTCATACCTTTTGATTTTTTGTGGTATGTGAATGGTCAACTGTTGTAATTCCACAAATGGTGTCAATACACAACAAAACAATATTTTTCAGTTTTACATACATGTATTTCCAGGTTGTAATGAATTATGCTGTCGACATAGGGTAAGTTGAAATTTTAATGTATTGCATTACTTAAAAAGAGTTAGCAATTATCAGTTAAATTCCAGATAGGTTCCTTATTACTGCTTAGATCTTCTTAGAACTTTGTTGTTGACATACAATGTAGGGTGATAAATATTGTAAGAACTAGTAATATCAACATGGATATGATACATGATAAAACACTGTCTGAACACTTAAGTTAATGATGTAAAAAAAAAATGAGCAACATACATAACGTGAGAAAATGCTACAGAAATATACTCTTGATATTGATTGAACTGAAAATGCTGTTGACATACTGTGAATTAATATTTTTCTTAAGCTGTGCTGTCTATATTTGTCACAAAATTGAATTGAACTTCGATGTCATAATAGGGTGATATTAACATAAATTTACATTAAAAGCTGTCAAATTTTGGTACTGTGTTGTTGATGTTTTTAATAATAAAATTATACGAGTTTTACATAATTATGTAAAATGGTGTATATTATAATAGATTCACAATGAAAAGGGGGAATTCTGAAAACAAAAATTCTAATTAAGTTTACTCAGATATTCTTCAGTTTGATCGTTGTTGTTGAAAAGTGACAATGTGTTGTTTGCTGAATTGGTTATTTTTGGGAGGATACCACAATACTTCTGTTACGCTTTAAATAACGTGTTGTCTATGTATATTAAATGAATAAAGTCACTTTACAGACCAGTATATCTAGATACATTTATGGATGTCCAATGGGATCGAACTGCCGTCCTAGTAACATGGATGTCTTCAGAAGAGGAGTAATTCATACCTGCATATGTCGTAGGAATTAAAAACCAAATACAGAGAAATATACCCATAAATACCTAAAATCAAAACATTATTATAACAGGACGACAAGTAAAGTATCCATAAAAACTTAAGGCATGGGAATTTTAGCAGGGCGATCTGTATGACTGTATACTGATAACGTTTGATAATCAATTGATTTGTTTCGGTTTGGGTCAAGAGATTGGTGCGCTACTTATCTTCGCGGAAGATACCTGTGTGTATAAAATGCTTGAACACCAGTCCATCACCTAAAGCCTGCAAAACGAATCAAAATTGAAAACGAGGGTGACATTACTATACCGTATAAATTACATAAATAAAATAAAAGAAAATACATAGCTTAAGTTACCACTTGTGCTACCGGTCCTTATACACAGAGATTGTGGTTTTTGGACTTTTTCAATTTAAATATTTATGTTATCATTTAGTTTTATATTATCCAAGCTACAAACAAACATAGAGGAATTTCGGAGAGATAATATTAAAAATCACCTGCTGTATGTCTTTTATATATCTGAAGAGACATAAGTTGTCGAAATGCGCATCTGGTGCACAAAATTGAAAGGTATTACTATTAATGTAACAATTTATTTGGAGCATAAGCTTTTGTGTAATGGCAGTGTAAGACATACATATCAAGGAATTTAAGTTAAGTCAACCACTCCTTTACACTTACTTTTACTAATACTTTGATATCCCTATCCGTTAACTATTAATTAGAAAGATATTTATAATTATGAGTCTAATCTTAGACTTGATGTTGCTGCTTAATTGTTTAGCTAGCGGTTATTGAAGTTTAACTCCAGAATTCCGTCTACGTGTCGAGGGAGGGCGTCATGACTTTTACCCGAATCAACCTATCAAGCTATGGCATTTTGGACTATTGAACTTGTGATCTGCATGTCCTACTTTGAAATGCGAATATTTTTTATGGTTATGTTTAAGCCTTCTGTTGCATCATATATTTGTTAAATTTATATATAAATATTAAATATATTTCTTATATTTGTCAATGGATTATCTCAATACACATTGCATCTGTGTATATCCACATTGCTCTATAAATTATCTCATATTTTAGAGTAAGATATAATCCTCAAACAGAAGTCCTTTTATTACCATTTGAAACTACTAAGTAATAAAAACTTCGATACTGTATAAGAATTTACAACATTTTCACACTCTTTATGCATCTATTTTTATCAATTCGTGCTCTAAAATGCTCTTCAAAACTGTTCGCATATTACGGATCTAATATAAATAAAGAGTGAATAAGGGCAAACACTGCTAACTGCTACGACATTGGCTACGATGATGTTGCTTGTTCTTCTCAGTATTTTGTCAGTTGGTAAGAAGAAAAATGTCAAAAATTATTCATTTTCACTATAATTCTACTTTTATACTTAAGTTTAATTATGATGAATAATAGTATAACATATCGCGATTCCTGATTCTTAATTTTCATCTTTTTAATCTGGAGCAGATTCACTTAATGTTTATTTTTTTCATTATTATTCAATAATCTCGTTGCAGGGTCCATTGTTTCCTCCGAGTATTTTGCTGTACAACCTGGAAGGAGAGAGCCTGTACCAGACAATACAGTAAGATGCATAACTTAAACCATCGAATGAATTCATTATCGTAATCAAACTAATAAGCATCTATTGTCAAACTCAAATACCATCATCATATTTCATAAGCAGTTCAATATTAGCATGCGCATTATTGCCAGTTGGGGCCGAATCATGTGCATTAATATTTAACTTGGTTTAAATTGAGCTTTCGTAATTTCTTAAATAACTGTTCTTTGTAACTACATTCATTATTTTCTGGAATATCAGACTGTCTCATACTTGTCCGAGTTTTAGGATTTAATAATTAAGTATCCATTTCGCCGCACGCATGGTTTTCAATTAAACTAGGGTAGTCTTAATTTCATAAAATGTGAAGATGAAGGATGAATCCAAGCCATAAGTTCGAAGATCATTAATTCAAAGGGCATACAAAATCAGTGAAAATGAAAACCAAATAGAAAGCAACGAAAAATGTCTATGTGAAGAGCATATGTGAACCCCCTTGATGGAATGAGATCGGGTGCCAGGGTAGAGTGAGCATCTCGTAACGACTATAGTACTTCCTCTGATACGTTGTTAGTCTAGCACAAATATAACCGTAGTTGAGTAGCTTATCTGAAAGTCGCCTAGCCTTCAGAACAACGGCATTGTAATTTGAACATACTCTAGAATAACGTATTAACTGAGATGTGAATATGCCGTATGCAGGCGATGATGAAATGTTGCTACTTATGAAAGGAAAGTTTGTGATAGCGAAAATTGAATTCGTCACGTTTGTCATAGAGTGAAGTATTCAATTGACCATCAATGTCGAAAGACAACAATATATCTAAATATGAAGTAGAATTACTGCTTTCTGTCACTTTGATAGATGATGCTAAGGTAATTCGCGAATGAAGGATTATTAATTGAAAGAAAGTCATCTATATATCTGTAATTGAAATTGAAGCCAAGAGCCAACTGTTTCTTTCCTTGCGAAAGCAAAGACTGAATGAATTTAGCTTCGTATGAGTAAAGGAATATGGCAGCCAGAAACGGGACACAGTTAGTACCCATTAGAATGCCGACAATTTGTGAACAAAGACACGATCCTGTTGACAATATTTCCCGTTTAATCTGCCTGAATGAAGGGAATTTATTTTAGGAAAATGCAGTTGATATCATCACATCTCGACTTTAATTCCTGGTTTCATTATACCCTCATGCCATGTATTTAATAATGTTGTTAAAATATATAATTATAGATAAGATGTATGGCTAATTCACAAATGTGTGCAATTTGTGACTGGGACGGTCAGCGGTGGCACTAATGAAACAGAGTTGAAATTAAAATCAGTGCTCTGGTTACAGTTTTTCAATATTCCTTTGTTATATTTTATAGGAAAGCGTCGACTTCGACCTTGCTCGTGTAGTAGGAGGAACAACAGCTTCGATTAGTGATTGGCCTTGGCAAGCGTCCTTGACCTATGGTGGAAGCCATACATGTGGCGCCATCATTATCGATGACTATTGGCTGATTACCGCTGCACACTGCGTGGACGGAAGAACGTAAATATTAAAATCTTTTACCGAATGATGTTTCTTGATATCAGTATTTGATATCCAAATCACATTAAGTCAAAAACGTCGATTCTTTCGTTTAATGGCATTTAACAGTAAGACTTTAGAAATTCACTTATGAAACCATTCATTACATATTTGAAAGTAGAATAAATTACTCTTTTAAATGTTTTGATTTAATTATTGGCACAACAAAATTTTGTATGCACAATAAAAAAGAAAGGATACTAGATCTCACTAAGTTTCATTGCTGGCAATGACAAAAGACAGGATATATACAAAGAATTTAATTTAGTCATTTACTATAAAAGTGGAAAAGAACGATATAAACAGAGGATGTAGATGATGGATAAATCCAAAGCACAAGTCCAAAAATCATAAAACCAGAGGACATACAAAATCAGTGAAAATGAAAAACAAATGGAAAATAACAAAATATGTCTACTTCAAAGAGCATATGTGAACCCCTGTGATGGAGTGAGATCAGGTGCCCGGGGAGAGTGAGCATCTCCTGCTTGCTAGCAACACCCATCACATATACCAAGTAGGAAGAGTCAGATCGTGTATATTCCATATGTATTTATATATGGAGAAGTCGAAGTAGGTAATCTTCTAGTATAGAAGGTGTCAAATCTGTGTAAAATGATCGGAATCGGTCTCAGTCCAGAATATCATTTAAAAGTCTGGATAACGAGATATCGTATGGAGTAATAAGAGTCTCGTAACGACCATAGAATTTCCTCAGTGACGTTGCTAGTCTAGCACATATATAACCCTGGTTGAGCAGCTTAACTGAAAGTCGCCTAGCCCTCAGAACAAAGTCACTGTAATTTGAACATGCTCTGGAATAACGTATTAACTGCGATATGAATACGCCGTATGCGGGCGATGATGGAATGTTGCTACTTATGAAAGGAAGGTTTGTGATAGCGAAATTGAAATCGTCACGTTTGTCATAGAGTGAGGTGTTCAATTGACCATTAATGTCGAAAGACAACATAATATCTAAATACGAAGTAGAATTACTAATTTCTGTGGTTTCTTTGACCTCAAGTTCACTTGGATAGATGATGCTAAGGTAATCCGCGAATGAAGGATTATTAATTGAAAGCAAGTCATCGATATATCTGTAAGTAAAATTGAAGCCAAGAGCCAATTGTTTTTTTCCTTGCGAAAGCAAAGACTGAATGAATTCAGCTTCGTATGAGTAAAGGAATATGTCAGCCAGAAGCGGAGCACAGTTAGTGCCCATTGGAATGCCGACAATTTGTTGAATAACCTTACCTCCAAACACCACAAAAATGTTATTGATAAGAAAGTTCAACATCTGGATGACAGCTGTTTCAGTGTATTTATTTTTGGAATCAGAATTTTCCCTAACAAAGTAAGTTTTATCGTGGCCTATTACTATATATTTGAATTTGCGGCTTCCGTTTTTACTAGTAAATGCATTTTGAATAATTTCCGCTAATCTGTCTTTTAATTTCTGATGAGGGATCGTTGTGTAAAGAGTTGAAAAGTCAAAAGACCTAATAGAGTGAATTTTAGTAAAACTTTTTGATTTTAGATTTTCTAACAACTCTTTTGAATTTTTAAGGATCCACATTTGATTAATTCCACTTCTGGAATATACTGTTTCGCAATATCTATGAAGGCCAGATTTAATTTCTGATAATATTTTTGTGAGTAGCATTGATAGAGATTTTGTGGAACACTTCGAGGAACCAGCGATAAAGCGTTGTTTGTAAGAATTTTTGTGCATTTTTGGAATGCAGTACAAATATGGAAGTTCTAAATTTAATTTATTTGAGTCAATACCAAAGGTATTGAGGACAGATTTATGATTCTCGAGTACTTCCGAAATCGAAAAGTTCGTGAGAGTATAAGTAGGATTTCCTGGAGCTGAATTTAATCCTAATTCTTTCACTAGGCTGTCAAAGTAATATTTCTTACAAGTAAATGTATAATTATTGGATGCTTTATCTGCTGGTGTAATGATATAATGTTCTTGGAGGAAGGTAAGTTCTCTGACATCAGGATCTTTAAAAATAGATTCGAATCTGGTGTTTACAGGACATTGTATTTTTTTAATTTTTGATCTTAGCAGTACTGCAATAGATTTTATCCATTCCGAAAGAGTGTCGATCTGTACTTCCTCTCTTTTTGCCCATCGTGTGGCATATTCCTCGCAGCAGTTCATAATATTCTCAAAATGTTGGCTCCATGTGAATGATCTGGGTTCTCTGTATTTTATGTCGACGTAATTTTAACAGAACATTTTAGGAGTTTACATATAGAAGGTAAACAGTCGACAAAATTTCCTGGCAAAGCCATTTGACATCTGAATGATCTGAATTACTTTTGTATTATAGGGAATCCTTCTTCAGAATAAAAGTGGGTAGTTCAAACAGAAACAATGGTGTTGAGTACGCTATCAACAGTATCTTCATTGTGAGTAACCTTGTATATCACATAATTATAAAGAATGTGTATATTGATAAAACAATAGTGAACATGATAGAATCTGTAAAACTAGAAATTCATAAACACCGAAACTTAACTTAACACGGCATTTATAAGAAGCATGTCATTCTGGGTATAATTATCAGGTGGCTCCAGATCAATACATCACATTTTATCTTACTTGTCAGCCTTTCTATACAGCAATGTAAACAGTATATAGCGACCTGTTATAATCTAATAAAACCGTATATATGTATAATGTCCGATCAGTCTAGCACTTTCGATACGGTGTTTTGAGTGGCATTGTCGAAAGGCCAACAGCAGCGTATATAGAATCGGCTGAGTTTTCACTGAGATAAACAAATGTCACATTAAAGAAAACAATTACCTTTCTGTCGTAAAATTCATAAATATGTTTAAAATGTTTTCTACTATGTCAAAATTATCTAGGTCAGAAGGTTCTGATTGGTCAGTATGGTTTTTAAATAGCTGTAATTAGTTTTGTAAATGAAGGTATTTCTCGGGTGAAATGGCGTGTATATCATATAAAGAATAATGCATGATTAGAGTATATCACCTGGCATCTTCAAGTTATTCTTCTCGGATTCCTTTGGTGTCAATTTTAAGACAGAAATGAAAAGTTTTACTAAAATATGGCATTTGCTCATATTGGCCAAACCTCGCCCGATTCCATACCAGACCCTAGGATGATAATTCTAATCGGCAGGGACTGACTGGTCGGCTCATTAAATCGGATGACCATGTGTACTTGTTGATAGAGTTATATATAACGAAACTTTTCACTATATGAAAATGTAATTCTGTTTGTATATCTTATCATCACAGCATCCGGGTTACTCTTCAAGTGGAGCAGGCTTCCCTAACGACATTGCCCTCTTAAATCTGATTCTTCCTTTAGAGTTTGGCACAAATGTAGCTAAAGTAAGGATTCCAAACGCTGGCCATTCATTCATGAACAATGAATGTTGGATCACAGGATGGGGTCGCACCAGTGGAACATCTAGTAAGTGGTGCTGCAATTTATTGCTTTAGAAATAATCCTATAAAATTAATTAATATCTCTTACAGTCATATATTGTATATGATACATTAACGATCACCCACATATCACACACACACACATACACACACATATTATGTATATCCACACACACACAAACACACACACACACACACACACACACACATTATATATATATATATATATATATATATATATATATATATATATATATATATATATATATATATATATATATATATATATATATATATATATATATATATATATATATATATATATATATATGTATGTATGTTGAAAATTCCAATCATTAGACCTCACCCTTATTTCGATGACACCTCATAATGTACATCGCTCTAGATCCGTATTGTTTCCGCTACAGGCCTACCGTTTTGCTCTAGATCCTTTTTGTTTCCTCTACAGGCTTACCGCCTCGCTCTAGATCCATTGTTTCCGCTACAGGCCTACCGCCTCGCTCTAGATCCATTGTTTCCGCTACTGGCTTACCGACTCGCTTTAGATCCATTGTTTCCGCTACAGGCTTACCGCTTCGCTCTAGATCCATTGTTTCCGCTACAGGCTTACCGCCTCGATCTAGATCCATTGTTTCCACTAAAGGCCTATCGTCTCGCTCTTGATTCTATTTGTTTTCGTTACAGGTCTGCCGTCTCAGCTAAGACAAGCTAATATCCCCGTCATTAGCAACAATGAATGCAGTCAAAGAATGTCTAATGTAAATGGGGCTGCGATCCTCAACGGACATATTTGTATCCATGAGAGCGGAAAAAATGCATGTCAAGTAAGACTTTCCCGGCTTCATTATTCTGTATGATGTCTTATATCTTTATATACCGGCAAACATATTGCGATTATTACTGAATTTTGTATTGTAAGGGGGGGTGTTCATTTTTTTTTACTCATAAGATTTATAAAATGTCCGTGCTGAGGTATTGTTTTTCTTCATTTCACATACCTTTTTATTTCAGGGAGACAGTGGCGGTCCTCTGACATGTCGAGCTAGCTCCTCTTCTGAGTGGTACGTGGCCGGAACTGCTTCATGGGTAGTCAGCGGATGTACAGGCTCCTTCCCGTCTGTATACACCCGAATCTCTGAATACAAAACATGGATTCAAGAGGAAACTGGACAATACTTTCCTTGAGAAAACTTCATGTATATACAAATAAAATGCATTGATTTGGGAGTATAATATTTGGATCATTAATTCTCTATTGCAATTGCTGCATGATAACTGCAAAAGGCAAGCACCTGATAAGTTCTTGCGCTTAAAATCTGTATATAAACCAGTCTAAACAATATAATACTACACAACTTGATTTATTATAGCATAAAACTTGATATATCATACCATTAAACTTGATATATCATACCATTAATCTTGATATATCATACCATTAAACTTGATATATCATACAAGATAGCTTAATATGTTATACCATAAATCTTGATTCGAAATAAATACTTATTAAATAAATTTGACAAAATTTTGTAAATTATTCCAGAACTAAGGAGTACCTCCTTTTTGCATAGTCCTCTCCTTAGATAGGTTATGTATTGAAACTTCTAAATCATATTATAAATTCAAACATTCATTCTTTGGTTTTCTAATGTTTAAAGACTGAGCATCACTGAAGGGACATTATTTGTTGAAATGTGCATATGGTACATTTAACTACTATATGTATATATATCGTTATATTTGTATAAGGATTTAAAAGGTTGATCTATTGATAAATTATTGTTTTGAATTAATTCATGTACCATTAATTTGATATATGAAGTGATATTTCGGTTTGGGACGTTGTATACATCGTTATGCGATATATGAAGAAAAAATAAAGGGGAGGTGAACACTTTCTTTATAATTGATTGATTCTATTCAAGGTCACTCTACGATTATTTCAAGTATGTGATGACTGCATCTACCCGATAAATTGTAAAGATATTTATACCTTAACAACAGACCCACAGTAAAGTCTATTTTATGTGTTATGCCTACCGTCACACGAGACATCGCTTTTCATTGTCTCATCCAAAAGAGCATTACCTTTCAACAGCGGTTGTGAAACCTAGCACCTCTCAGTCACAAGCCGAACACTTCATCCACAGAGCCACTCCGACCTCAATTTCTTTATGTGATGTATGAAGTGATATTAAGGTTTTCGGCGATGAACACGTTTTTATTTCATATATAAAGTGTTGTTGCTTTTGGTGCGGTGTACAAATTCTATCTTTAATCCAAAGACGAACGATAAAGTGAGCTCTCGTCTTTCGTCGGTCGTCGTCGTCTTAAAATGTTCACATACTCGACTTCTTCTCTGCAACTGCTTTACAGAATCTCATCAAACCTTACAAGAAGTAAATATTCAAGGTCCTCTGCCACCCACGAAGAACTCTGATTAGTAGAAATATTTTCCACTTCTCCAAAATATTCCACCAGACTTTACAAGAATAAGTAATCAAAGTCCTCTACCAATTTTTTGTTTTTCGATCCGTAATCCAAGAAGGCCACTTGGGCCCTGATTGATTGATTGATTGACACATTTCCACTTCTTCTCCACAACCGCTTTACAAAATTTCAACAGACCTACAAGCACTAAGTAATCGAGGTCGTCTATTACATTTGTGTTTTTTGTCCTGATCGATAATACCAGATGGTCGACATGGGCTCTGATCGACAAATTTCGACTTGTTCTCTGCAACCGCTCCACAGAATTTCACAAAACATCACTGGTATTAAATGCTCAACGTCTCTACAAAGACTATGTTTTTCGACCCGATCTCTATAATCCAGCATGGCCGCCAAAGGCTGTGATTGGTTGATATATTTTAGACATCTTCTCTACAACCGCTTTTTTCACCAGACCTTAAAAGAAGTACGTAATCAAGGTCCTCTACCAAGTTTGTGTTTTTCGACTGGATCCGTAATCTAAGATGGCCACCATGGGCTCTGATTGGTTCACAAATTTTCACTTTCTTTTCATTAACAGCTTCACAGAATGCCACTAAACCTGACAGAAAGTAAGTACGGAAGGCCCTCTACTATAACTGTATCTTCCATCGTCAAAAATTGCCGCCAAGGGCTCACAGAATTTTATCATATCTTGTAAGGAGTAAGTACTCAAAATCCTCAACGTAAATTTTATCTTTCGACCTGATCCTTCATCCATTCATCCAAAATGGCGCCAAGGGCTCTGATTGACTGATATAGTTTCACTTTCATTACATTAAAAACTTCACAGAATTTCGCCGAATCTTATAGAGAGTAGAAAGTACACAAGATCCTCATAAGATCCTCTGTCAATTTTTTTATATTCTCACTGATCTGTCATTTAAGATTGCTACCGAGGCTTTGATTGGGTGACGTATTTTTACGTCTTTTCAGGAAGAGCTGCACAGAATTCCTTTTTACATTACAGAAATAAATATCCAAAGTTTTCTACCAAATTTGATCTGTCCTTCGTGAATAAGCAAATTGTGCTCAGGTGAGCGACATAGGCCTACTAGGACTTTTTTGTTATATATGAATATAAAATACGAAAGTAACTAGTGTCACATGACATGGCACTAACAACCATGTACCACAGTAGACAAGGGACCTCTATAATTCAGAGGTGAGACAGGTGCCCGGGCGGAGTGGGCGTCTTCTATTTGGTTGGCCACACCCGCCATTAATGCCCTTACAGACGAAACAAATATAATACTGCATTGTATATACATGAATGTGAAAAAAAACTCTTTAGAAAGTGCCACATCCACATAACATTAAGAAAAAGGGTATAATAAAACTTGTGTCCAACCCTCCACGAGGAACATTTTTACGAGGTCCACACTGCAAAGGGAATATGAAGTACTATTTAAGTTGGATGCAGCGTTAACTTTCTTTATTTGAAATATGAAGAAATATTTATATTGGGCACGGTGTACACTTTCTGCGTGTGAAGTATAAAGTAATATTAAAGCTCAACGACAATATTAAACAAAAGATATAACGTTCATATGTTGCATTTTTAATCCGAATTGAGTCAGAGTAAACCACCTCTTTAACAAGCATATTTTGACAAAGATGTTTTTCCATTTTAAGTTCGCTCAGTATTTGTCGGTACTATTCGATCACTTTCGGTGCGTCACGTTATGTTTGTCATGATACGAGTTTCCTCCATAGAGTGATAAACAGTCAGTAATCTTCAAACTTCAGTGGCGCTTAAACTTGACATCATTCATGGTGCATTGTTTTGTGTTTAGTTGCAATAAGACCAGCGGAAATTCGGATGTAAGTTTCTTTCAATTTCCATGATTCAAAAGACATGGCTTAAAATCAATCGTGAAAGAATTCATAGGGATAGGTTGTGTAAATCAACTGTGTGGGCATAAGCAGCTAAAGAATGAATAAACTTCGGATGTCAGATCATTTTCAGCAATTATTGTTGTGAGAACCTGTCCTTGCAAAGGCTGCAGGTTTTAAATAAATAAGACTTTAATATGATGGCTTTGTCGTGCCATTGATTTTCCTAAATGAACAGCAGCATATGATTCGTAATTTTGCAATCCGACGGCAACTTTATAAATAAGAGATGATCGGTATATCAGAAGATACAGAGAATGAAGGTAAGCTTCCGATCAGGTACAATACATGAACATGTAGGTTATAAGGGCAAAGCCACCAGTAGATGTTGCTTTCATAAAATTCTGGAATACAGAAAAATATTTGAGCAATATCTGAGAATCATACGGAGAGAGATTTTCTGAGATAATTTATTGACACTTCATGTCACAAATGATACTTGAAGTAGAAGTCTAGCCAAACTGACTTATATCAGTTATACATTTAAAATTCTCATTTCTATGTATTGTAAAATGCTTCCTCTATACTGCAACACCTCTTGTGAGTATTGATATTGTGTGTAGTGTTAAGCACTTTGTTTGCAACGCTGGATACAAAACTTTGAATTAAAATATATGTAAACTCATCGTCTACGTTACGATCATAGATACATATCTAGATGTCCTCATCTATTGATTTCAGTTTTATAATAAAATTTTATTCTTTTATACTTATGCAGCAATATCTAAGAATTAAAATCAAAAGAAACTTCCATGTAAAATTATATGAAATATATTAACAACTATAAATGCTTTGAGTCAACTTCTTAGTGAAAACAGCTATATTCTATGTATAGGCATCATGATCATCTCGAGATTATGATGACTAGGGCACACAACCACAACACATTCTCAATACTGTGGATATAATATGTACACCACTGCTCATTCTGAAAATTATAGTAACCATTAAATCATGAGATTAGATTCAACCTGTAGCCAGTGTAGCTACCGGTAAGTCACTTACCCGTATAAGGCCTTGGTGGCTTAGGAAATCCTATAACAATGTGCATGTACACTGGTGAACTGTATTTCAAAATGTGTGTCAGACAAAACAGTTAAAATCATGATCCAGTGGCACATAAAAAGATCCCTCACTGCTTGATGTAAGCTTGATGCAAAAGTATAAATTTCTTTGCAATACATCAAATTCAGGTTGATTTTGTGACTATACAATCTATTACTATTTGAAGTAATGGTGGAGTCCCAGGAATGCATGAAACAATTATAAATCAATCTTGAATATTTCAGTAACTATTCTTTTTAGCTTCTCTTTCTTCCTTGGCTGGAATGGCAATACCAACCTTGTCGTTATTAAATAAATATATAGTTCAGTGGGTAGAGACCTTTTTCAGTTTGCTTGTATGTTACAACAGGATGGTAATATGTTTACCAATATGTTCATGTAATATTTATATATGCTAGAAAAGGATGACATTCGTCATGGATTATACATGTATGTGTATTGATACTACTACAATGATCTTTACCTTCATCTTTTAGACCTACTGTCCAGGTCTTGGTCAGTGTGAGTATATAAGCCTAATTAGGAGTCTGATATAACGAGCCTATATAAAACAATAGAATCCTGATTTGGGTTTTAACTAGCCTCAATAAATCGCAACATATCATGTCAAGATTTTTTCTTTGTTTCACATTATCTTTCATCATCAATTAACTAATACACATATTTTAACAAGTTATAGATCTAATCACTCCCCTAGTATGTCAACAATCTCACTGATTTTATACATGGCAATAGACTATGGAAGTTTAACAATAGTCATTTATTTGACAATGACTGTAAGAACCTTATTAAAAATGTATTGAAGATATAAATGTTTTATTGTCTAGCAGTATATGATAAATGACATCATGAAATGATGAAATACAATTTCCATTAAATAACCAGTTATTCTTAGAGTTATCAATGGAAATCAAGGGAAGAACTATATCCTTTGTTAGATATAACAACAAACCTTAACTCTGCATGAAACAACTTTAGGACTTGACATTTCGAGAATGGAAGAAACTTTTGAGCAGTTTGAAGAAATTAAAATAAAAAAGAAACAGCTATAAAATTTCAGAGGTAAAAAATTAAAGGGATTTCGATTAGATCACGTACTAAGTGGATTCAGGAAGGTGAAAAAACATTCTCATATTTCTGTGATCTTGAAGCTTGCCATTTCTCTTCTAAAATTATTCCAAAATTAGACACAGGAAAAGAAATCATAATGGACCAAAGAAAAAATTCCAAAGAAAGACGGAGACCTCTGTAAAAATATACAGATAAAAATGTGAAATTAATGACGACATAAATTTATTCAATGATATGAAAGATATTCAAGCTGCAAAATTTACAAATATTCCAAGCCATAAACTAGAGGGTATTTTAACTCTTAATGAAGCCACTATTACACTGGAAAACACGAATTGTTACTATTCCGGGATGACTTCTCTGCTTAACATTTCAAGATATTCTGGAAAGACCTTGGACATTTTGTTGCACAAGCCATGAAATTCGGATATTATCAAAAATGAATTGTCTATAACCCAGCGTCAAGGTATAATAACATGTATCCCAAACAAAAGTATAAGTAAAACAGATGGAGGCTCTCCGAACGGCAGTTATACTTATAATGCAGGAAATTGATGACTCAATTCAAAACAAAACAATTCAATACAAAAATCAGTAAAACTGAAGGATGCTCCTAGAAGCACAGCAATAATGAAAGAAAAGAATGACTCAATATATAGGAAATCGTTGTATTAATTGGTGATGATTTCAAATCTCAATGTATCATATAGATATCCAGTTGAGTCAACTGTAGAACAACAAGTGATCACAGTATCTTAAACTAAAATGGGTAAGCTTGACCTTCATTAGTTCTTAAATAAAACTCTTTATCATGACCTTGACTTTTCAGAAATGATCTTGAGTGACCTTTGTTTGAAAGCCCATAACCTAAATAATATTTTGTTGAAGTATGATTAAATTCTGATGAAAGGTGTACGAGAAATAAGTACTTCATGGTATTTTAAGTCATAGTTAATAAGTGACCTTGGCATTTCAGAAATGACCCTGAGTGACCTTTGTCCCAAAGTTCTTAACCAAAATGATATTTTGGTGACGCACAATCAAATTCTGATGCTCGGACGGACAGTCGGACGAACAAACACACGGACACGACAACGACTATATGCTCCCCTGAAATTTTTCGGGGAGCATAAAAAGGGAAAACCAAAACAATTCATTAAAAATTGGCGTCCAATTTCTTTACTTAATGTTTTTAATTGGATCAGGTTCAATAACCGTCAGAATGAAATATTGCAATTCAAGGTGGATTTATTCCGAGAAGATACAGAAATATACCTGCTTAATTTATTACTTATTGCAAACCAGTATATATTTGGTACATTACTAATGATAGATTTTGAAAAAAAAAACATTGGCGTCTGTCTCATGGAGCTTTATTCATAAAACATTAGCCATTTCAATTTTGGCCCTTCCTATTGAAAATTGATATATGCATTCCAACAGGTACCATTTCTGCCGTGATATAGTTTGGTTTTTCCTTTCTTTACACATGAGAGAGGCTGTCGCCAGAGTGATCCAATGTCCAGCTATATCTTTTCACTATGTACAGAAATACTCTCACTTAAAATAAGATATAACAAGATACTCAAAGGAATAACTATTAACCAGTCTAAATATAGAATTATTTTTATGCAGATGATACTACTTTAGTTCTCAATGGCTCTGAAAATCATTGAGGGAAGCTACCAATATACTACAAAAGTATTATGTAATATCTGTCCTTAAAATGAGTATCACAAAGACCCACAAGATTAATTATGTCCTGATTTGGAGCTTGTGGGACAAGACAGTTAAAACTTATTCGAATTGAATATGATGTTGGTTTGACAAGCATACAGTTTCTTAATTTTGATAAAAGATTGTTTAAATCAAGGCAATTATCAAACAATGGAATAAACGATACTTAATTCCAATGGTAAAATTATCTCTTATAAAAACTCTTTTGATATCCAAGTTTAATCATTTATTCATCTGTCTTCCTAATCCACTTTCTGGTTATATAAAAAAAACTGAATTTAATCTTATTGCAGTTTCTTTAGCAAAGCAAAATTGACAAAGTAAAACGTACAATTATAACTCAAGTGAATGAATGTGGTGGATGAAAAATGATTGATTTAGCTAATTATTTAAAAGCCTAAAAACACCATGGATTAGATATTTAAGAAAATCACATAACTATGACTGGCTATATTTAGCAGAATTATTGTTATCAACAAACAAAATATTAGAATATGGAACATACTAAGCTACATATATAGAAAATTTATGTAACCCTTCTTTGAAAAATGTCTTAAAATCCTGCATATATCTCCGGGAAAAAAGATTCAATACCTCTCATGTGGAACAAATTCCTTAAAATGCCTCTGTGGTACCATCAACATTTTACTATTGATAACAAAAGTATTTATTTTTTCTGCTCTGTATGAAAAGGGAATTAAATATGTAAATGATGTTGTGGATGATAATGGATGCTTCATATCCTACCAATTTTTTGAAGAAAATATAATATTCAGTTTAATTTTTTAAGTTATTTAAGCATTATAAATATGCTAAAAGAATAACAAAGAAATCAAGTAACAGTCTGAGCAGTATAAAGCTATAGAACCTTCATTTCCATAAATATGCATCTTTTTCAGTCAGGTCAGGGTACCAAAGATATGAAAAAAAAATTCTAAAAAGATGTGAAGCAATACCTAAAGCACAGAGTACATGGTCTAAGATCTTGCCTGAAGTTATTATAGAGTGGGCAACAACCTTTCGATTACCTTTTATAGTATTTAAATATACTGAATTAAGATGGGTTCAATTTGTGTTAAACCACAATATTCTTGGCACCAACAAAATATTGTATAAGTTTGGCAAATTTGACTCACCTAATTGTACTTTTTGTGAAACAAATATGGAAACTATATATCATATACTTTGGCAATGTGAATATATACAAAAGTTTATTCTTGATATTTCTACAGAATGTATAGAGTATATTTTCATAGTTAAACCTCATAAATAAGATGTCATATTTGGTACAAACAAAGCTTCAGACATTATGTATGATTTAATTGTGGTCACTATTCGATATTATATATTTATTGATCCAAGTGTTTAAAGAAACGTTTATCTATACCCAATTTACTATTAGATTTCAAGTTATTATATAGAATTAAAAATATGATGAAAGATTGTGAAGTATTATAATGACATACTGTTGCACAAATCATATATATATAAATGCATTGTATATAAACCATTCGTCCAAGTCGGCAAATGGGTCCTCTCTCAACACACGAGTTATTATTTATATCGACCTATGTTTGTTTATACATGTGTCATTTAAACTTCGACAAGTATACTTCCTAACGCGGCTTCTGAATGGTCGTTCGTAGCATGATAAAGCCACGTTGGGAAGTGTACTTGTCGAAGTATAAATAGCATCTGGGTTGGGGCCACGGATGATGGAAAACAGTCGAATGTAAAGTGAGGCGATAGGAGGGATCATTTGACATGTCGACTGTAGTGGGTTATTTACTTTTGTTTATTGTACATCCTCAGAGAAAGCGGTGAGTTGTCGCTTTACACCATAGCGATGGGTCTGACCTGATTAACTTCTCGGTGTCCGACTAAACTTTTTAGCAAAATTTCGAGTTCTGTGGCTCACCATACCCTTAGTTTTGCATGGATTTTGACAATTTAGATATGGATGTGTAGATCAATATGTCTGCTTTTATATGGTTCCACATTTGAGACGATTTGTGAAGAACTAAAAAAGTTCTAAGACACAGACGAAAGGAGGTTAGGTAAATTGGAAGTTCTAACCGTTGTTATTACATTGGTTTAATTGAATGGGAAAGGGGGGGGGTCAACGAGCCGAAAGCCCTGTGGTTAGATAACTCAAATAATCACACACTATTCAATCAGATAAGCCAAGCAAAATACAATCGGATAGTGCCAAGCAAAATACATCAAACAGTACCAAGCACAATACAATTAGATAGTGCCAAACACAATACAATCGGATAGTGCCTAGTACAATACAATCAGACAACACCAAGCACGAAACAATCACAGTGCCAATTACATAATGCCAAACAATACAATCACATAAGCCAAGCAAACTGCAATCAGATAGTACCAAGCACAATACAATCAGATAGTACAAAGCACAATACAATCGGATATTGCTTAGTACAATACAATCAGATAGTACCAAACAAGAAACACTCACGGTGCCAATCAAAAAACAAACACAGTGCAAAGAATAATACAATCAGATAGTGCAATGCACAAAGAATTGTTAAGTGAATAGCACAATTCAATCTAAGTAGTAAGCAAAATACAATCACATATGCCAAGCACAATACAATCGGATACTGTCAGTGCCAAGCACAATACAATTAGACAGTTCCAAGCACAATACAATCAGATAGTGCCAAAGACAATATAATCAAACAGTTTCAAACACAATGCAGTCAGATAGTGCCAAATACAATACAATAAGATAGCGCCAAACACAGTACAATCAGATAGTGCCAGGCTTAATGCAATCAGATAGTGTCAAGCACGATACAGTCACATAGTGCCAAGCACAACTCAAAGATACTGACAATCAGATAGTGCTAAGTACAATACTATCAGAAAATGCAAAGCACAATACACTCAGATAGTACCAAGCCCAATAGAATCAAATACTGCCAAATACAATACAATCAGATATTTTATGCACGATAGTCAGATGGTGCCCAGCACAATACAATCAGATTGTGCCAATCATAACACATTCAGATAGTGTCAAGCACGATACAGTCAAATAGTCCCAAGCACAATACAATCAAATATTGCCAAACACAATATAATCAGATAGTGCCAAGCACAATACAATCACAGTACCAAGAACAATACAATCAAATAATGCAAAGCACAATACAATCGGACAGTGCCAAACACAATACATCAAATATTACCGAGAACAATTAAATTAGATGGTGTCAAACACAATACACACAATACAATCAGATAAGCCAAGCAATCTACAATCTCGTAGTGCCAAGTACAATACAATCAGATAGTACCAAGCACGAAACAATCACAGTGCCAGCCAAAACTCAATTACAGTGCAAAGAACAATACAATCAGATAGTGCCAAGCACAATATACTCAGATAGTACCAAGCCCAATAGAATCAAATACTGCCTAACACAATACAATCAGATATTGTCATGCACGATAGTCAGATGGTGCCATGCACAATACATTCAGATTGTACCAATCACACTACAATCAGATTGTGTCAAGCACGATACAGTCAAATAATCCCAAGGACAATACAATCAAATATTGCCAAACACAATACAATCAAATAGTGCCAAGCACAATACAATCAGATAGTGCCAAACACAATGCAATCATATAGTGCCAAACACAATACAATCACAGTACCAAGAATAATACAATCAGATAATGCAAAGCACAATACAGTCAGAAAGTGCCAAGCACAATACATCAAACAGTACCAAGAACAATTAATTAGAAGGTGTAAAACACAATACACACAATACAATAAGATAAGCCAAGCAAACTACAATCTGGTGGTACCAAGCACAATACAACCAGATTGTACAAAGCACAATACAATTGGTTTGGGCCAAGGACGAAAGAGTCACAGTGCCAACCAACACTCAATCACAGTGTCAAGAACAATACTATCAGATAGTGCAAAGCACAATACAACATTTTAGATAGTGTCAAGCACAATACAATCAAAGTAGTAAACACGATACAATCAAATATGCCAAGCACAATATAATCGGATACTGTCAGTGCCAAGCACAATACAATTAGATAGTACCAAGCACAATACAATCAGATAGTGCCAAACACAATATAATCAGATAGTGTCAAGCACGAAGGTGTCAAATAGTGCCAAGCACAATACAATCAGATACCGCCAAGCACAGTACAATCTGATAGTGCCGAGCTTAATACAATCAGATAGTACTAGGCACGATACAATCAGATAGTGTCCAGCACGATACAATCAGATAGTGTCAAGCGCGATACAATCAGATAGTGTCAAGCACAATACTGTCACACAGTATGAAGCACAATACAAAGTGCCAAGCAGAATACAATCATCCAGTGCCAAACAATACCAACACACAGTGCCAAGCACAAAACAATAATAGCAGTGCCCGACACTCAATAAATTCTAAAACAATAAAAAGATCAAGTTTGCATCAGAAGCGATGGGTTAACTTTTACAGAAGACCTTAACCTTCGACAGTTTAACTTAAAGTATTTTAATTGTAAAAAATTAACAATATATGTTCTTAAATATTAATCATCCATACGGCAACATACAGTTGGCAAGGAAATTACATTGCGTTATAGCTTCCTGTAGTTACTTCACTCAATTACACAATTCAGCCGAAGATAACTTTAGTCGCTATGAATACTCTGCAATATCAATAGAAACTAAAACTCTGTGTGCTGAAACTTGGGCACTTTAAGCATTTTCTTGATTTATTAAAAGGCGAACGCTAATTGACAATATTACCCCAAGATCATCGCTAAGACCATAGTTCGTGTATTGGGTCCCTCTACAACCCAATGCAGACTTTTGCTTGAGCGTTGCACTCTGACTAACAGAGCGGTAGGAACTCTATGACGTGCCTTGTTCAACCCTTTTCAGAGGAGACAAAATCCTGATCCTCATCCCCTCTGACTGTCGGGACTCCTATTGATCAAGGATCTGAGCTCGGCTTACAGACGGGCAGAGCACGGTTTAATTATGTAGATGTCGCCTTACATACTTTTGGTAGCAACATATTATTATATAAACGTTTCGTTTGTAATAAATGTTTTGTTACTTCTCTTCTTTAGGGGCAGGCTTGGTGTAGTGGCTAAGCGCTTGGCTTACGGCGCCGATGATCCGGGTTCGATTCCCGGGTTGCGCTACTATGTTTAAGAGGTTGGTAACCTCCTGCTTCCATGTCGCGATATAACTGAAATATTGTTTAAAGCGACGTAAAACACCAATCAAACAACCAACCAACCAACCAACCTCTTTTCTTGAGAAACCTGTTGATTCTTGCTCTATATATGAAGCAATATTTATAAATTTTCAAATGTGTGTTCCTTGATTTTGCTTCTTTTGCGGTGAGTGGGAAGGTAGGCGTCCGTAAACCGGTTAACCACACCAATTGTGATAGTGCTAAGTACAATACTATCAGAAAATGCAAAGCACAATACACTCAGATAGTACCAAGCCCAATAGAATCAAATACTGCCAAATACAATACAATCAGATATTTTATGCACGATAGTCAGATGGTGCCCAGCACAATACAATCAGATTGTGCCAATCATAACACATTCAGATAGTGTCAAGCACGATACAGTCAAATAGTCCCAAGCACAATACAATCAAATATTGCCAAACACAATATAATCAGATAGTGCCAAGCACAATACAATCACAGTACCAAGAACAATACAATCAAATAATGCAAAGCACAATACAATCGGATAGTGCCAAACACAATACCTATAATCAATTTTCAAATGTGTGTTCCTTGATTTTGCTTCTTTTGCGGTGAGTGGGAAGGTAGGCGTCCGTAAACCGGTTAACCACACCAATTGAATGACGTTTGCTAATTCAATTGACCGTCCTAATTCGGTATCGTAACCGCAGCACAATCGAATATTTTTGTTATGTCGTTTTTCCGTCTATATTCTACAATTATCATGTTTTTGTACAGGTTATTGATGATTTTTGTCATGCAGCTTTGTCAGATGTCTTCAGTTTTCTTTCTTAAACGGGAAATTTTCGTAACAAACCATGCAAACCCAAATACTGGGTACAAGTATTATTTACAATAGTGTTCTGAGCTTACCTTTTTTATGTGGAGAAATCAGCGTGCAAGGTTCAGGGCGTCACCTCATGTCCGTTTGAGACCTCAGCGTGCAGTGTCCAGGGCGTCACCCCATATGCGTTTGAGAACTCAGCGTGCAGTGTCCAGGGTGTCATCTCAAACGCGATTTACATTAATAAATATCCAAAAGGTATCACATGAAAGGTGAGGTCAAGACCTTTCCACTGATACTATGATAGGGTTTGTAGGGTTTATGCGTCTCTATTAAGGAAAATGTGCCTTGAAGAAGTAACTCTCCCTTTGTTAACCAATTAAAAAAAAGGAGAGAATTATAACATTTTTTCTGAAGATTAAAGGACAGCTCTTTTATAGTGTAACATAATGCATAATTTTCAGGGGGGGGGGGAGGGGGGAAATCGGTGGAAATTCCGCTATAAGTTGTAATCTATAAGGGTACCAATATGAAAACAAAACTGTAATTTATTGTCAAATATTCTTTAAAAGTATATTTGTAAAATTTGAAAAGTTTCGTATTTATTTAACATGCAGGTGCTCATCACCCACCATCACAAATCACAGCATCTGCAACCCATCACATCTTACCACCATCTCCAACCAATCAGTATCAACCTCACCATCTCCAATCTACCATCTCAAACCCTTCATCTCAAACCCATCATCTCCATCCCATCATCTCCAACCCATCATCTTCAACTCATCATCTCCAACCCATCATCTCCAGCTCACCATCTCCAACCCATCATTTCCAACCCAACATCTCCAACTCATCATCTCCAACCCAAAACCTCCCACCCATTATTTCAAACCCATCATATCCAACTCACCATCCCCAACCCATCATCTCCAACCCACCATCTCCAACCCATTATTTCAAACCTATCATCTCCAATTTATCATCTCCAACCCATGATCTCCAACCCATCATCTCCATTCCACCATCTCCAACCAATCATCTCCAACCCTTCATCTCCAACCCATCATTTCAAATCCATCATCTCCAACCCATTATCTTCAACACGCCATATCCAACCCATCATCTCCAACCCAACATCTTCAACACATTATCTCCAACTCACCATCTCCAATCTATCATCTCCAACCCATCATCTCCAATCTATCATTTCCAACCCATCATCTCCAACTTACCATCTCGAACCCATCATCCCAAACCCATCATTTCTAACCCATCATATCAAACCCACCATCCCCTGCCCATCATCTCCAACCCACCATCTCCAATCTACCATCTGCAATCCATCATTTCCAACCCACCATCTCAAGCCCATCATCTCCCACCCACCATCTCCATTTCTCCATCTCCAACCCATCAACATCAACCTTATCATCTCCAACTCACCATCTCAAACCCATCATCTCCATTCCAACATCTCAAACCCATCCACTCAAACCCATCATCTCCAATTTATCATCTCAAACACATGATCTCCAATCCACCATCTCCACCCCATCAACACCAACCTCATCATTTCCATCTCACCATCTCCTATCCATCATCTCCAACCAACCATCTCCATTCCAAGATCTCCAACCAATCATTTCCAAACCACCATCTCCCTCCAACATTTCCAACCCATCATCTCCAACCCATCATCTCCAACCCACCATCTCCAGAGCATCATCTCCAACCCATCATCTCCAATTCACCATCTCCAATCCACCATCTGAAACCCAACATCTCCAATCCACCATCCCCAACCCAGCATCTTCAACCCATCATCTCCATCTCACCATCTCCAACCCATCATCTCCAACCCATCATCTCCATTCCACCATCTGAAACCCAACATCTCCCTCCAACATTTCCAACCCACCATCTCCTACCCATCATCTCCAACCAATCATCTCCAATCCACCGTCTCCAAACCATCATCTCCAACCCATCATCTCCTACCCATCATCTCGTACCCATCATCTCCAATCCACCATTTCAAACCCAACATCTCCAATCCATCATCTCCAACCCATCATATCCAACCCATCATCTCCAACCCATCATATCCAACTCACTATCCCCAACCCATCATCTCCAACCAACCATCTCCAACTCATCATCTCCAACTCACCATCTCCAACCTATCATCTCCAACCTTACATCTCCAACCCATCATCTCCTACCCATCAACTCCATTCCACCATCTCCAAGCATTCATCTCAAACCCATCATCTCCATTTAACCATCTCCAACCAATCATTTCAAACCTATCATCTCCAATTTATCATCTCCAACCCATCATCTCCAACTCACCATCTCCAACCATAATCTCCAACCCATCATCTCCATTCCACCATCTCCAACCAATCATTTCCAACCCATCATTTCAAATCCATCATCTTCAACCCATCATATCCAACTCACCATATCCAACCCATCATCTCCAACCCATCATCTCCAACCCTCCATCTCCAACCCATAATCTTTATCCCATCATCTCCAACCACTATCTCCCGCCCATCATCTCCAACCCACAGTCTCCAACCCACCATCTCCAAACCACCATCTCCAATCCACCATCTCCAACCCATCAACACCAACCTCATCATTTCCATCTCACCATCTCCTATCCATCATCTCCAACTCACCATCTCCATTCCAAGATCTCCAACCAATCATTCCTAAACCACCATCTCCCTCCAACATTTTCAACCCATCATCTCCAACCCATCATCTCCAACCCACCATCTCCAGACCATCATCTCCAACCCATCATCTCCAATTCACCATCTCCAATCCACCATCTCCAACCCATCATCTCCATCTCACCATTTCCAACCCATCATCTCCAACCCATCATATCCATTCCACCATCTGAAACCCAACATCTCCAAACAACCATCTCCAACCATAATCTCCAATTCATCATTTCCAACCCATCATATCCAACCCATCATCTCCAACCCACCATCTCCAACCCATCATCTCCTACCCGCCATCTCCAACCTATCATCTCAAACTCACCATCTCCAACCTATCATCTCAAACCCATCACCTCCAACCAATCATCTCAAGACCATCATCTCTAACCCACCATCTCTAACCCATAATCTTCAACCCATCATCTCCAACCCACCATCTCCAGACCATCATCTCCAACCCATCATCTCCAATTCACCATCTCTAATCCACCATCTGAAATCCAACATCTCAAATCCACCATCTCCAACCCAGCATTTCCAACCCATCATCTCCATCTCACCATCTCCAACCCCTCATCTCCAACCCATCATATCCATTCCACCATCTGAAACCCAACATCTCCCTCCAACATTTCCAACCCACCATCTCAATTCCACCATTTCCAACCCAGCATCTCCAACTCACCATCTCCAACCCATCATCTCCTACCCATCATCTCCAACCAATCATCTCCAATCCACCGTCTCCAAACCATCATCTCCAACCCATCACCTCCTACCCATCATCTCGTACCCATCATCTCCAAACAACCATCTCCAACCATAATCTCCAATTCATCATCTCCAACCCATTATATCCAACCCATCATCTCCAACCCACCATCTCCAACCCATCATCTCCTACCCGCCATCTCCAACCAATCATCTCCAACTCACCATCTCCAACCTATCATCTCAAACCCATCACCTCCAACCAATCATCTCCAGACCATCATCTCTAACCCACCATCTCTAACCCATAATCTTCAACCAATCATCTCCAACCACCAACTCCAACCCATCATCTCCAACCAATCATCTCCAACCAATCATTTCCAAACCACCATCTCCCTCCAACATTTCCAACTCATCATCTCCAACCCATCATCTCCAACCCACCATCTCCAGACCATCATCTCCAACCCATCATCTCCAATTCACCATCTCCAATCCACCATCTGAAACCCAACATCTCCAATCCACCATCTCCAACCCAGCATTTCCAACCCATCATCTCCATCTCACCATCTCCAACCCCTCATCTCCAACCCATCATATCCATTCCACCATCTGAAACCCAACATCTCCCTCCAACATTTCCAACCCACCATCTCCATTCCACCATCTCCAACCCAGCATCTCCAACTCACCATCTCCAACCCATCATCTCCTACCCATCATCTCCAACCAATCATCTCCAATCCACCGTCTCCAAACCATCATCTCCAACCCATCACCTCCTACCCATCATCTCGTACCCATCATCTCCAAACAACCATCTCCAACCATAATCTCCAATTCATCATCTCCAACCCATTATATCCAACCCATCATCTCCAACCCACCATCTCCAACCCATCATCTCCTACCCGCCATCTCCAACCAATCATCTCCAACTCACCATCTCCAACCTATCATCTCAAACCCATCACCTCCAACCAATCATCTCCAGACCATCATTTCTAACCCACCATCTCCAACCCATAATCTTCATCCCATCATCTCCAACCACCATCTCCAACCCATCATCTCCAACCAATCATCTCCAACCCATCATCTCTAACCCACCATCTCCAATTCATCATCTCCAACCCTCCATCTCCAATCCATAATCTTCATCCCATCATCTCCAACCACCATCTCCAGCCCATCATCTCCAACCCACCATCTCCAGCCCACCATCTCCTACCCATCATCTCCAACTCACCATCTCCAACCCATAATCTTCATCCAATCATCTCCAACCCACCATCTCCAGCCCCCCATCTCCATCTCATCAACACCCAATTCATCATCTCCAACCACACCATCACCAACTACACCATCTCCAACCATACCATCACCAAACCTCCCTCATTTTAAACTCAAATGATGCGTGCAGGAAAAAAGTTCTCTACAAAAAAGTCTAACAATAGTTTCAGAAATGAGAACTTTTATCTACGAAAGCCGATTAGACTCACTTACTGAGAAAAAAATTTCATATATTTTCGCGTTATTTCGAGATATTTAATTCGTTATTGCGAGATCTTTTCTCGTTATTTCGAGATCTTTTCTCGTTATTTTGAAATAATTAACTCGTTATTTTGAGATAATTAACTCGTTATTTCGAGATAATTAACTCGTTTTTTCGAGAAAATGATCTCGTTATTTTGAGATCTTTTCTCGTTATATCGAGATAATTAACTCGTTATTTCGAGATCTTTTCTCATTATTTCGAGATAATTAACTCGTCATTTCGAGATAATTATCTCATTATTTCGAGATCTTTTCTCATTATTTCGAGATAATTAACTCGTTATTTCGAGATAATTAACTCGAGTTAATGATCTCGAAATAACGAGAAAAGATCTCAAAATAACGAGTAAATGGTCTCGAAATAACGAGAAAAGATCTCGAAAGAACGAGTTAATTATCCCATAATAACGAGAAAAAATCTCGAAATAACGAGTTAATTATCTCGAAATAACGAATTTATTATCTGGAAATAACGAGTTAATTATAATTATCTCGAAATAATGAGAAAAGATCTCGAAATAACGAGAAAAGATCTCGAAATAACGAGTTAATTATCTCGTAATAACGAGAAAATATATAAATTGTTTTCCTAGTAAGTGAGTCTAATTGGCTTTCCTATTTATCCATCCACTCATGCAGGTATTTTTCATGAAATAGCGATTTTACCACAGAAAATGTCATCGGAAGCGTGGGTACTTTCGCTTTGCCAGTCAGGAAGTGAAATTACGTGGATATGTATTTTTAGCTGTGGTATCCTTATCACGTGACCGATCTGAGTCAAGTAAACGTTTTATGAAAGCATATATTTCACTGAATTTTGGGATATAAAAAACACCCAGATCACAAGTAAATAAATTGAAAATAAATAGAATTTGAAAATAGGCAATTTTCATCAGGTAAAATCTCATAGAAAACGGTCTTGGGACATAGCAAGGACAGATATATTTCGAAATTCCTCTGTATTTTGATACCAAATTTATTGTCACAAACACCGTCTCATTTTGCCTCAAAGCAAGCAAACAGGGTTGGAGTCATTGAACTTGGTTGGCATGCTGGTTACGACAGGGGCAGATAATCCATTTTTAAACCGATAACGTAAATACGAGTTTTGATGGCAAAAACAGGGGGAAATAACACATGTTTAATTTGACTTTATGCTTGGTCTATTAGTGTCTAAAAGACAAAACTTGGGGAAGGGGGCAACCACGACAAACGCTCAAGCACAGTGTTTAATGGACCAAACCCCTACTTCTGGAGACATGTCTGATAAGAAAGGTTTTCACAACTTTTGATTTTGGGCATATTTTCAATGATATTTACAGTGATTCATGGACACATCACCCTAACCCTAATCCTAACACTAACGACCAGGCAGTCTATAGATAGTTTTCGAATGCATAAAATTTAACAGGAATCACTTCCCTTTTTGCCATCTTGGTGGTATATGACTGACGATTTGTAAATAAATAAACCAAATTGTGTAAGGAATTTCTCCAAAATAAGGATGCGTCTTGAAATTTTACAATTGTTATGCAGTAATAAAACCATTAAACAATGTCAAAATGTTTTCAGAGGAGTGAAAATATAAACAACTTTCTATAAGACATTCAATATAGTTGGAATGAATATGAAGCAAAAACTCCAGCGTCACCTCCATAACGGCGGAAAAGGGAAGCAACTCCAATTAAATTACATCCACTCGAAAGCTATCTATACGAACAAAATTATGGAGGGCATGAACAATGGGGACCTCACCATAGATGTTTAAGGTATGTACTGTACTTGATACATGGATTTCTGTCATTCTAACTTGACAGTTACCTTTCAAATAAATTTTATTCCTCACTTACTATTCTACAATAAAGTTCATAAAGTTATAAAACATGTTAAATCAAATATCATATGTGTACTACTGTAGAAAATAATCCAAGGGCAATGACTCTGTCGTTTTTGACGATATCCCTGAAATTTTGATACTATTTTATTTCACATTCAATAACCCCTTTTTGTGACATATGACAAGTCAAATATAACCCGTTTATAACATTTTAAGTTCATACTATGCGTTTGACAGAATAGCCCCGAAAATCGAAAACTTCAACGGGCAGTAACTCTGTCATTTGTCAAGATATCCCTTTTCTTTTTAAACCATTAAATCTCTCTTGAAATCACCTTTCTATTGGTGTATCACAAGTCATATATAACGTGTCTATAATGTTTTTAACGTCTTACAATACGTTTGACAAAATAGCCTCGAAAATCGAAAACTTCAAAGGGCTGTAACTCTGTTATTTGTCAAGATATCCCTTTTCACTTTGCACCATCAAATTTCTCTTGAAATTACCTTTCTTTTGATGTATCACCAGCTATATTTTGAGGAATTTAAGGTTTTAGCCTGTTATTGCTATTTCTGGTCTACATTTTGTTTTCCCTCAGTTCGGGAGATTTATAATATTACACTGGTCTATATAACAGATATGAAAACCTTGAGGTCATGTTTGGACCACGATTAAGCGTACCGGATAACAAAATCGTGAAAGGATTGGATGGTCACTGTTATATCTTATCACCTAGATAATTCCTGGAGAACTGCTATAAAAGAGAGGACATACCATATGCCGATATTCACTAGAGGATCACAGCACCCGGTAGGTGTCGAATACACTAAATCATTCATATTGTCTTCATTTTTAATTATAACCTAGAGAATTAAATGTTTTGTTTGTGTGTGTGTGTGTGTGTGTGTGTGTGTGTGTGTGTGTTGATTATAACCTTGAGAATTAAAAGTTTTGTTTGTGTGTGTATGTATGTGTGTGTGTGTGTGTGGGGGGGGGTCGATTTACATTAATATGTCACTTTATGACGCTAGCGTACAGACGTTTTGTCTTATTCAAAAGCCACATCCGGGTCTTAATGTGCAACGTTTTATATATTATATATATTATATTTTATATATTAATGGAAATTTGTTTTGGTGAAAATGTGAAATTGTAAAAACGAGTGACTTTTTTCGGGGGTGCGTTCCTGTTTTGTTGAAAGGGCAAAGATCCGCCACCATATAAGTGCAATTATCTTTAAATGGTGTTAAACATTGTAAAGAAAACTAATACAAAATCCTCGGATTTTTTTTTCATTCAGAATGTTCTCTCATATAATTAGTGTCTAAAAATACTGAATACATATTTCAAGAGACGTAATGAATCTTATTATTATTTTCGGTATTGTCAAACACTGTTCGTTTATTTCCATTTTAATTTCCTTTTACACCAGTATAGATATAACATTCCAATTTGCCACGATTTCTTCATTCTTATGAGGATTGACATCGTGTCGTATTTGATTATTTCTGAAAAAATGAAAGCATTTTTAAAACAAAGGTATACACAGAAAGTTTTCAAAACTAGATGGGACGGTGGGAATGGCGGATGACAAGGACGGTATCCAGTGATAAGATATGTCGGAATGTCTCCGTTTGGACCAATTAAAATTGACGTAACAATCGAAATAAATTGGAATGAACATATGACATATTTATTACGTCATTGATTATTGTAAAATTGTTATATTTTCAGGACCACTCAGAATGAAGTTCTTACTCTGTCTCTTGGTTGTCTTGCCACTTGTTTTCTGCGCTCCCTCCGAGGTAGACAAAAGATGGCTGTTTAGCTGTAAGTCCTCCTTTTTTTTTTAAATAATATTGTATTAAATGTTTGTTTATACAACCTATGATCGCATGACGTCATTCAGTATTGAAAACTATGATTGAGCCAATATGGAATAATTCTTTGAATAAATCTAAAATGAAAATCAATTACACGTACAAAATACATGTATAGCCAATGAAAAATGCACGATTCACTTCTTCATTTCAATTAAATAAAATCAAAACAACATACGAATTTGGTGTTTTTTGTTTTTCGTTTTCATATTTGGGGGGGGGGGGGGGGGGGTTGGGGTGTTTTTTATTTTCATTCATTTTTCTTTTTTGTTGTTGTTTTTTATTTTTTTTTTTTTTACCTTCCTTGTCACTTTTATGTGTACTAACATATAAACAGGCTGATTTCTTTTTATTTGCAGTAAAACAGATTGAGGAACAGATTTCACATCTGATCACACCCGACCAGACCCAGGCTGGATGTGTCTCAGGCTGCTCGGCCCTTGTAGGCTCCCTAGGCTCACTATTGTGTGACACTGCATGCCACAGGTAAGCCCCAATTCTCTACATTTATAGTCTGCGTGGTAGTGAGATAATGCCGCACAATCGGGCTTTAAATGGAAAGCGGAAAACAGAACCGGTTCTTTTTACTATGTAATCAAAGTTCTAAAGATAGTATCAGGGATGGTAACTGGGTAACATCACCTCACCCACACACACTTTTGAAAGAGAAAGTGTCAAGGTGATTAGCCCAGCCCCCTTTTTCATTAATACATGTACATAAAGACTTTCACTTTCGGGTTTCAGTTTGCGAGAAACCGATTCCGGTGATCCTGATCGCAAATGCTGAACAGGGCGCCAAATATGAAAGCAAAATCTGTTTCTTTTCCCTACACCCATATTACAGTCTGTCGATTTGGACTCCCGGTGACGCGTAGGTCGGAATGTGTAATCGTAAGGAATTGTACCTCTGTCGTAGTCTAGCTATGTACAGTGATACAGTTTTTCGCAGTATACCCCCATCCACCGAAACAGGTTTAGATTCATTCCTCGATTAGTGGATTGTAAAGTGACGGCCTCTGCCACCTCCCTGATCCACAACAACAAAATTTCGACTGATACAACGCAGACATATCCGAGGCATTTAGGGATCTCATATATATTCCCATCTCTACTATGACACGACATGACACATTTTGACTTTCACATTGGACACCAATGACGAGATGCCGGAAGCGGACACCAGTAACAGGACACCAATGACGAGATGCCGGTAGCGGGGTTCCAATGACGGGACACCAATGACGAGAAGTCGGTAGCGGACACCAGTAACTGGGCACCGATGAAGAGATCCTGGTACCGGACACCAGTAACGAGACCCCAATGACGAAATGTCCATAGCTGGATACCAATGAGGGGGTAGCAATGACATGCTGATAGTGGACCCCAGTTAGGCTACACCAATGACGAGATGCTGGTAGCGGACACCAGTAACGGAATACCATTGGCGAGATGCCGGAAGCAGACACCAATAAAGAGATATAGATAAGAGGACTTTAAAAACGGCACATCGATGATGGGGACATTGAAATAGGACACCGATGGCGGGGCACCATAATGGGACACCCATGGTGGGAAACCATGATGGGACGTTGATGATGGTATACCGATGGCGGGACAACTATCTAAGCCGGGACCTCTTATTCTCGAGTAAATCACATTCTGAGCTTCGACATGTCACTTCAAAGTGCTTAGTGCTTAGTGACATGGACATGGACTTAGTTAATAGACATTTTACGCACTTCTTTGAATGAGATATGTAGATTCAAATACAATGCAGCGTTCACTTTTTATAATTTCACCTCTTGGAGCATTGATGGTCAAGTATCGAACAGAATTCACTACAGCTCTGCAAAGTAGCCATTAGACCTATTGGTGTGCACTGTTATCTCCACCTATTAATCGTTCTATAATATCACAAAACTGACACCATATTCATAAGACACCTGTTCTATCTATAATCACTGACTGTTGTTACATGTGTACCTTCGCTGACTGTCACAATCCATTGGCGGATTTAGAGGGGGCGTGGGGGTTCCCCTAAAATTCACAAAGTTAAAGTTTTAAGGTACGAAATGCTTTGAAATCCAGAAAAATTATAGGTATGGTTGCGCCTTCTGTGAAAGTTTCTTAAGCTATTTTAGAATAAAAAAGATTTCTGAGTCGAAACATATTAAATTGTGGCGATAATAGATGCCTGACCAGTAACCTAACAAAATCAAAAGAACCAGAAATATAAAATAATCTTGCTCGTCTGAGGAGATTTAAGTTTGCCTGCCGTTTGTCACTCATTCAGTCTGTTAGTTTGTATGCCCTTCGTCACTTTGTCTTCCTGTCTTCCCACCTATGTCTGTCCACCAGTCTGTCTGTCTGTTACGGTACGTGTTCAGGACTTATGGGGCAAGCAGATTCAATAAATACCTAATATATTGATTTAAAGCAATTATAATAAGAATTGTAAATCTAGTTGAATTCGACTTTGATTTCAGTTGAAATGAGTTATACCCAACATTAGATTAAAGGGGCAGGGGGTTGAATTGCCATTAAGAATTTAAGCCGGTGTGGATAAGGTGCTCGGCTCGTGACCGAGAGGTCCACGGTTCGACCCCGCCCTGGCCATACCGATGTTCTGTCTTAAATTTTCATGCAGTGTATTCTTCGAAACACTTCACAAAGACAGGCCTTTTATAATTCTTATTGAAAACAGCATATATAGTATATGTTTACACTGTTTACATCTAGAAATTACTTTTTCTTTATTCATTTGTTGTGTTTTAGTTTATTACTGCAAAACAGCATAAATAATCAAATTACAATAACAACATATATGCTTACATGCACAGACCGATTACTTTTGAAATCTTTAAGAAATCATCGGAATTTGTTTTGAACATTACCTTTCCTATTCAATAAAACATTTTTCTCCCAAAATGTACTTTTCATTGTTCCCAATTATTACTCTCCAGACATCTAATGATATGGAGAGAACTACATATACGGTGTCTTGCTTGTACAAAATGGCCATTTCTCAACGTGTTTTGTAGGTTTCAAAATCATTATATAACCATGTACCGTCGGGGGTCTCCCCCCTGAACCCCCACCAGAGCTTTGCCCTGGACCTACTGGGGGCCTACGCAGTCCCCAGACCCCTTAGCTCTTGGGTTGATCCCACGCCCCCCCCCCTTACTAAAATCCTGCATCCACCCCTGCAATCCATTACATGTCTACGACTGCTCATTCGTTTCCCTCCTACACACTATCAATCATTGTTGTTTTTTTTTCTTTTGCAGTGCGCTCCATGCTCTTCACTTGGACGGTACCTATTAAGACCACGGAATGAAATTATAATGAGAACGATCATGTGTCATTAAATTATAATGAGAACGATCATGTGTCATTAAATTATAATGAGAACGATCATGTGTTATTAAATTATAATGAGAACGATCATGTGTCATTAAATGGAATCACAGTAGTAGTTCTTAACCACATCAAGGATTTCTGACAAAGTCCTTGACCACACCATTTGAATGACTTTTGTTACTTCAAATGACCGTCCTAATTCGGTATCGTAACCGCAGCACAATCGAATATTTTTGCTATGTCGTTTTCCCGTATATATTCTTCTGTCATCATGTTTTGTGTGCATGTCCTTGGTGATTTTTATCATACAGCTTTGTCAGATGTTTTTAACTTTCTCTCTTGTCACTGAAACAATGCACTAACATTACCACGTGATTTCTGACAACTAATCGCCCTCCTTTTATTTATTTATTATATTTCGAATTCATTATTTTTTTAATTTTAATTATGTTTAGTTATCACTCATTTTACCATCTGATTTTTCATATATCCCCTTATTTATTATCATTTTTTCCTCATTTCCTTTTTTTTTCATTTTGTTTTGTATTGTTTTTTGTTTTGGGGGATATTTTGTGTGGGGGTTGTTGTTTTTTTTTTCCTGTTTTTTTTTCTGGGTTGAGGATGTTTTGTTTGTTTGTTCGGGATTGTTTTTTTTTTTGGGGGGGGGGGGGGGGTATTATTTCACTGGGGTGTTTTTGGACGATCAGTGGCAGGATGTTTGTTTTGTACACAAAATTTCGATTTTAATGACCTTGCTCGGCATAACTTTGTTGTGATGTTTTGGGGGGGTTTTTTTCACTACAAAATGGACACGGTAGGTTTTGACTAGAGTCGCTTATACTGATCAAACTTATTATTCCTTGCCCTGAATATTGGAACCTTAATATTTGTGATGGGGAACGAGTACTGTTACCTGTACTGAACATAATCATCGCTGCCGAATAAAAATGTTATTGTTCATTGCGTATAAAATGATCGTGATGGATATTGACCAGAGTCGTCTGTATTAACGACACTTATTGAACCTCGGCCGTCTTGTCAGTACCCTTCATCACATAATGCTCGTGACGGGTATCGACTAGAGTCGGCTGTATTAGCCACACTCATTGGCCCTCGGCCGTCTTGACAGTACCCTTCATCACATAATGCTCGTGACGGGTATCGACTAGAGTCGGCTGTATTAGCCCTCGGCTGTCTTGTAATCACATGATGCTGATGGCGGATATCGACTAGAGTCGACTGTATTAACCACACGCACCGTTGCTTGGTCGAGGCGTCGGTACCCGTCACCACTGTTGTTCTATCATAGTTTCTGTAACTTTCACCATATAATGATCGAGAAAGGTATTGTCAATTTTTTGACTACATTCCTATATTGCCGTCACGTCAGCAGATTTTACACTTGATGTGATTGATACTGAAGTCATTTGTACTGACATCATCCGTTGTTGCCAGGCGGCAGTGTATAGCTTTCAGTACATAATACTCGTGATACATGTGTTTCTTTTCATTATTTTATTTTCAAAATATGAAAAAGGATTGGACATACTAGTAAATTCTAGCAATAATTAAGTCCTTTGGTTGTAATATATCATATACGAGGGCTGATTGAAATGTTGTGAGCCTCATATGTGAAGGTTTGAAATTTGGTGAACGCATTGCATAATTTTTCAACATAATCCCCTTCAGTATCTATACAACTTTGCCAGCGATGTTTAAGGGCCTCACGTTTAAAGAATTTCTTGACCGTTCAGAAAGTCCTCCACTGCATGTATGACGTCATCATCTGACTGAAAGTGGGAACCGGAAATGGCCCTTTTCAGTCTTGGAAATAGATGAGAGTCTGATGGAGCGAGATCAGGCGAATAAGGCGGATGCTGAGTCAATTTATAGTCAAAATCGTTAATGGCAGCCATGGCAATGACAGACTTTTGAACAGAGGATTGTCCTGGTTGAAGAACACACTTTTACTGAGTTTTCCGCAGCGCTTGAGTTTAAGATTTTCCCGTAACTGCCTTAAAAGGGATGCATAGTGTGTGTCATTGATTCTTTGTCCCTTTTGGAGATAATCTACTATCAGAATACCATCAACATCCCAGAAACCAAGGTCATACCCTTTCCAGCTTATGGAACAGTCTTTGGCTTGTTTGGCGGGGGTGAACCAGGGTGCTACCACTATTTAGACTGTTGTTTGGCCTCTGGGGTAAAATGATGGACCCACATTACACCCATAACAACCTATCTCTGGAGAAAGTTAGAAAGATCTACCTCTAAAAGGTTCAGGTAAGTACGCGACAAAGTACTTCTGGTGTGCTTCCGATCAACTGTCATAAGTCTTGGTGCTCAACCGGCTGGAAGCTTTCTCATTACAAGATCCTTATCAGAATGGAATGTACTCTCTTTTGGGAAATGCCAACTGTACTGGCTATATATCTTTCTGTAACTCGTCTGTCAGTCATAACAATATCATGGACTTAATTGACCATTTCTGGGATTGCAACGATGACAGGCCTTCCAGGACGGGGATCATACACAAGGCTCTTCCTGTCGCGCTTAAATTCCGCCATTCATCTTTTTACTGTAGCATATGAAGGAGCATCTTTCTCTAGTGTTGCTACCATATCAGTATGGATATATATGGTGCTAAACCTTTCTTATGCAAATATATGATCACTATTCTTTCACTGATTTCGTCCATTTTTCAAAAGTCACTTGCCTTGTTTACTTTAGAGTAAACTGACCAAATGACACCAGTCTTCGGGTACACGGCCTTAAATACTCAGGGAATAGTATGGATGAAAAAAGGAAATCCCTGCAAACCTCCTTCAATACAAGGCTCACAACATATCAATCAGCCCTCGTACCACATTGTTATATACCACATTGTTGTATACCACATTGTTATATACCACATTGTTGTATACCACATTGTTATATACCACATTGTTGTATACCACATTGTTATATAAGACATTGTTGTATACCACATTGTCATATACCGCATTGTTGTATACCACATTGTTATATACCACATTGTTATATACCGCATTGTTATATACCACATTGTTATATACCACATTGTTGTATACCACATTGTTGTACACCACATTGTTATATACCACATTGTTGTATACCACATTGTTATATACCACATTGTTATATACCGCATTGTTATATACCACATTGTTGTATACCACATTGTTATATACCACATTGTTGTATACCACATTGTCATATACCACATTGTTGTATACCACATTGTTATATACCACATTGTTATATACCGCATTGTTATATACCACATTGTTATATACCACATTGTTGTATAACACATTGTTATATACCGCATTGTTATATACCACATTGTTGTATACCACATTGTTGTATACCACATTGTTATATACCACATTGTTGTATACCACATTGTTATATACCACATTGTTATATACCGCATTGTTATATACCACATTGTTATATACCACATTGTTGTATACCACATTGTTGTATACCACATTGTTATATACCACATTGTTATATAGCACATTGTTGTATACCGCATTGTTATATACCACATTGTTGTATACCACATTGTTATATACCACATTGTTATATACCGCATTGTTATATACCACATTGTTATATACCGCATTGTTATATACCACATTGTTGTATACCACATTGTTATATACCACATTGTTGTATACCACATTGTTATATACCACATTGCTGTATACCACATTGTTATATACCACATTGTTATATACCACATTGTTATATACCACATTGTTGTATACCACATTGAAGCCGATGTGGCTTAGTAAATGAGGTGCTCGGCTCGGGTCCCGGGTTCGATTCCCGCCCTTTGCACATCGGTGTTCTGTCTTTCGGATGAGACAGTAAAAACCAGGGTCCCGTATCACGGTATGCGTGGCACGTCAAAGATTCCTCACTGCTTCGGGTGGGTCCGTTGCAAAGGTATAAATTTCTATGCAATGCATCAGGCAGACGCCGTCACCATATATACGTGAAATAACCATAGAGAGGCGTAAAACAATATATATATATATATATATATATATATATATATATATATATATTATATATATATATATATATATATATATATATATATATATATATATATATATATATACATATATATATATATATATATATATATATATATATATATATATATATATATATATATATATATATATATATATATACCACATTGTTATATACCACATGACAATTTTGTATCATTATTTGCTTTTTATGACAAAATTCTGGACTTGCAATGAACTAATTTGATTTTCCTGTATGTTTAGAGATTCATCGCCAAAAAAAGTTTTACAAGTAAATTATTTCGTCACATCCTTTATAGTAGTCATTGTAAAATAAATTGATATATATTATTCCCAGGGGCCTCCTTTGTTACATGCAGATGAATTATTTCGATTGACACAATTTAAAATACAAAGTTTCGCAGCTTTGTCAGTAGGAAAAAAGACCGATTTCCTTCTGCCTCCATTTTATACGTCTTTTATTATTTTGAATTATTTGAACTAATGTCAGGTATACTATTTCCAGACGTGTTCCTCTGGTCTGATTACACATCAATCGTAGGATAGAATATAAAAAATGAACTCATCCTCAGCTTTTTCAGACAAGTATTTCATCTATTCCACCATGCTTAACTCTAGGACCAGGAGTCACCGGTTGGAGTCTGACAAGTAGCTCGACTGGAAGGAACTGTGAAAACCTAAGTCTTTGGTCATGATAGACCTTGGTACGTAAAAGACCCAATGGTTCTCGTTTCGGTTTTTATGTCTAAATTTCTGTGCAATGTCGTGACCATATAGGTTTCGAATGCACAAAATTTAATTTGAGTTACTTCCCTTGTCCTCCATTTGGTGGTAAAGCTGAAGTTTTTGTTTCATATTCATACCTTTTGTATAGAATGTTTTTAGAAAGTTGTTATTTTACACTCATTTGAGAACATTTTCACATAGTTCAATTGTTTCAAAAGGCATAAAAATTCAGGAAGCATCCTCGTCTAGAGAAATCCCTTTGATTATGTACAAATGTCCAGTCATATACTTCCAAGATAGCAGGAAAGTGAAGTAACTTATATTAAATTGTATGCCTTTGAAAACTATAAACAAGAAAGAAAACATTTATGCTAAACTTCAAATTTACTTACGGTGTTTTAAACCTCCATCAAAATCCCCATACTCAAAATGATTCACCGCTTTAAAGTAAAATTATTTCATATACATGTACATAGAATAAATTATGATCACAACAGGATGGAGAACTGCTTCTAAGACTGGGTATATATTTAACCGTGATAAGGCTCAAATGACTAAATAAGACTTAAACTTAGTTACTTTGTTGTTAAGATGTTATTAATGTAAATGCTTATAAAATATGACATTGTATGATATAAATGTCCTTAAAGGAGGTATATCTCTTTTTTAAATATATGAAACATTTTAAAATGCAGTAATTCTGCTCGGCAAACTTTGAATTTGCTTTTGAAACTTGATGAATTAAAATGAAACAGAACTTCTCACCAAGAGTTTTTCCCAATTTTTATGTTTTGTGAAAAAAATGTAAGCAAAATCCCGGTAATTCTCATCAGGCTCAATGCAGACTTTACTGGTCGGGAATGTAAATCCGGACACGAAGTAAATCCAGACGGTGTGTTAAAATCATATTAAATGAACAAATTTTTAAATGTCCATAACAATATAGTTTAAAACGATTTTCTTTCATGTTGCGCGGTTAAATCACTTGAAATGACCATTAAGTAACAAAATAGCCATCGCCCGGATATATCGCGCGTCCGGATTTAACCCCTCGACCAGTATTTATCCCTTTTTCGATGGAACATCATTTTTTTTAAATCCTTTTGGTAAAAGGTCTTCTTTCGTAATATGCTTCAGAATATGTTAATTGCAAAGATAAAATGTATATATGATGACATCTAATCAGTGCTCATTATGGATGGAATACCAGAACATGGTACTTCGGTCTCACCCCTGAATTTCAGGAGTCCGTGAATGTCCACTGTGGTACATTGTTGTTAGTGCCATAGTCATGTGACACCAGTTACTTTCGTATTTTACATTAGATTATGACAAAATATGAACACTTTGTTTGTTAATTCATAAAATTTTATATCAGTGTGGAAAGAGACAGAGAGGGGTGTTTTAAAATAGATTTTGAACGTAATTCATATTAATCATACAAATATATATAAGGACTTAATTCTGCTTTGCTCACCGACAGGCGCCGTTAAGGTGAGCAGCAGACATGTATTGATACACGCGCGATTCAGATGTACAACAATTATGTATGAATACACGTGCACTTAAGGTGTGCAGTAGACATGTATTGATACATGATTGTCGTCTGGTATGTTTGGTATAGGTGTGCAGCAGACTTGTACAATATAACCTCGGGACAGATCAGATTAATACGTGTTATTCCAATCCCTTGATACACAATATGTACTGAAAGTTGTCTGGAAAAGTGTCAATGTTGCCCTCAGGGCAACAAAGGTATCTAAAGTCTACCTATGATTGTTACACATTAATATATATATCATGAAATAAATTAATAGACTAAGAACGGACTAAAATGGGGTTCGCCAGCTATACGCGTCCGCTTCGAATTTTACATATTCCCTAGTCTTTATTGAGAAGAAATCCGAAACATTTCGAATGTAATATGGGGTATGACTTTGGTTTTATCATAAGCGATAATGCAAATTTTCAGTCATATATCATTAATACCATTACAAATATATGAATTGCAGCATTTTAATTTACTGGAGAAACATACGTCATAGATGAAATATTCTTAATTATATTCTCACTTTAAGCAAAAAATCATAGTAAAACAAAAAATCAAAAATCAAAAAGATTTTATTTAGGAAATGAAAATGAATCCCGAGGGGTATACCACATGCATATTATCTCAGCGTTTTTGAGAATGAACCCCAGTGGTACCATGGCTTCATGTCATTCCTATGGCGCTTGGTTTGCGGTACGGACGATCCTGGTTCGATTCCCAAATCGTATCACCATGTTAAAGAGTCGGATTACATCCATGTTGTCGAGGGTTCGATTCCCGCATTAAGCCACTATATTCATATGGATAAATTCCTCTTATTTGTATGTCGTGGGCGAAAATGAAAGCGACATCGGCTCGCATCCCTTATCAAGAAATTCCTCCGTTATGCCTGTACTACATGACATTTGCTTTGTATATATGTGCGTACGTACTAACATTCTGTTATATAGATATGGCTCTACCAGAATAGAATTTATGTTAGTCTAAATATAAATCAAACGACCAAGGTAAATGACATGTTATGAATACTTAGGTTCATGCCACTTGGCTTTTAGTATCAAAACAGGCCCATGGATCATGAAACAATTTCAAACCTATAATGCAAGCTGACAGTTCAACTTCTTAGAAAGCCTAACTGCGTCATTATAAGCTTGTCTTATTTTGCAGTGTATCACATATATAAAATATATAAATATAAGTAACAGATCAAAGTAACATGGATAACACTTATGGCAACTGACAAACTCTGAAACTTTGACTTAAAGACCAAAATATCTCCAAGATCCTGAGTTCGAATAAAAATATGATGAAATGAAAAACACTGACTTCTTACTGCATTATACTAATTATTAATACTATGAGGTGGTCTGAATAAGTAAATACGAAACGTATATAACTATATATATGTGCCAGTCTAAATCTAGATCAAGACGGCGCCCGGACATCACCGGAGTCTTCCGGAGTGAGCTCCAGGAATATAACAATACCAGGGTCCACACTATAAACTGAGAAAATACCTAAGTTATGGTTGCAAATCCTTCTATTACATGATGAGATAAGAACTGGGATTTGTTATATGGAGTTTGATTATATTCACAAATAAAATTAAGCTGTCATGCATAACGATCTATTAGAACGTTTGACAATGAATACAAACATATGTTAAGTGAATGCTATCTTATGTAATCGCCATCAACCTACCCTACCCCCGTTTTACATACACAAACACTCTACTGAACGACCATATTGAACAAGAATGTGAAAGATAATTGAAAACGATAACGGATCAAATAAGACGGATTCATATGAAAAGAGGACAATGTCAATACCACAAACAAATTACGTCAGATAACAACGACAAGTCATTATCCGTCTGTGAAAGTGAGAAAATGTCGTAAAAGATATACACATACACACCTGTGGTCAGTTATATTGCATATCATTCATAACAGAACATGATTCTGTCGTGAAACAGCCGATATAAAGAGAACAAAACTAACAAGGAGTGGTTCATCAAATACAAAACCTAGAACCCCGCATAAACAAAACTAAGATATCGACTGTATGATGGAGAGGATTTTTCCATCTGATTGCCTGTCAATGATGGGTGCTTCTCGTTATTATCCTCCAAGATGTCTACACGTCGCCATTAAGCCGTCATTTTTGTTGTTTTATGTATGCGTTTATACTATGTACGGACAAAGCACTGGACCTGCAAATCGTGACCGGGGTCTAATTCTGTCATCCATCCATCAAGTGTCAGTGCGATGCTTGTAGTAGATGACGATGGGGCTTGATTGCGGTATATAAGAGCACTGCCGGCATGAACCCGGCACTGTGGGTCAGTCACTTAGCAACAGCAAATAATTCGGGGATCTCCTCTCACATACCAACGCCAAGATGATCAAGGAACTAGTAATATTGTCGGTCATTCTCGGATGCACTTGTAAGTGAATTTATTTGGAGGATCATAGCAATAATGGTGAATACAATGTATAATACAATGTATCACAATACAATGTATTATAACATGAGTATTATAACAATACGATAAATATTGTATTTAACAGTGAAATTCGCTTGGCTATTTTATAACATCATTTAACTTTCTTTCGATATATATATATGTACATATATTTAATTCACAAATCAATTTTTGTTATTCTTGAGAATTTTTACCACATTTATCGTAAATTCCATGCTGGACTTAGAGTAACCGTATATCATTTTCAGTGGGTGGCAATCTTATATATTGAGTACATAACGGTTACCGGTATATGCTTTTCGTGCATCTTAAACATTTTAGTTTGAAATGTTTCATTTCTAATACTTATTTGTAAATGTAAAATTACTTTAATATAACTCAAAAATCTATGTGTAAAAATGCTGAAATATAATACAGTTATAATTAATACGAAGTAGAATGAAATTTAGAGTAAATCTATTGTTTCAATTGTCATAGTGTTTAACTCATTTTCAAAAGGAGAGCAATGACACGTGGAGATGAATTATGTTGGCTAAGCTCGGTATAATCCGGGTAATCTTACACATAGCTGTTCTACATAGGGCTTTCTTGTTGTACATCTTTCATGATAATAATATATATATATGTATAATTGAGAGACAGTATGAATAGAAAGTCTTTTACATTTGCCCGGAATTAGTGTATAACTATGCTCCACGGAATCCATATAGAAATGTTACCAAGGCGAGGGTATAAATTTATCAATATTCTATGTAGTGGTGCTAAAATTGGACCAATATGAAAATAATGTACATTTTAACATTTTGACCCTCTTTTCAACCTCCTTTAATCCCGTCACCCGCTCTTTTCATAAAGATTTGATCTGATTTTTATAATCCTTATTTATTTATTGCTCCTGTTATCTTACAAATGCAGCAGGTCATTCGTCTGTTTTAAACAAATTAGTAAATATTATATATATATATATATATATATATATATATATATATATATATATATATATATATATATATATATATATATATATATATTATATATATATATTATATATATGTATGTATGTATGTATGTATGTATGTATATATCTGTATATATATTTTGTGACATGCTATGAATTCGGCTGTTTATGCAAAATACATATAAAGAGATATTCAAATTTGTAGCTGAACTCAATATATTTTAAAACTGAAAAATCATTTTATTCGTATATCACTTATTAGACGAAATTGATTTGTTAGAAGACATTGGTTTGTTAGATAACATTGTTTTTAGATGGCATTGGTGTGACGTTAGCATCATGTAGAACATGCGAGTATATTAGAGATCAATGTTTTCCATATAGATTGATCATTTTTCCCATTTTCTCGGAATTTCAAATCTTTGGGTTTTTGAATCGTATATTAGATATACCACTATCTGCTTCCTCAAACGTCCGCTAAATTTCCCGCTCATGTAAACACATAACATAAATTCAGTGTACCAGTTTTCGTACCATTTATGTACCATCTCACAGCATATTTGGAGACATGAAACCACACTTGTTTTGATAACGCATTAATAATTGAATTATTAGTTGTTTATGTGATAAGTATGGATCAACAAAATGCCACAGTGGATAACTCACTTAATTTCATTACAGATGTGAAGGCACAGAACCCCTTAATGATGATGGCAATGATGGGTGGTGCTGGTGGTGGTGGAGGTGGCGGTCTTGGCAACATGATGATGCGTCTCCTCAACAATCCATACACACTGTGCAAGGAAACAGAAGGCGTCAAAGCCATCCCCTGCCGTAACAGCAACATCTGTTCCATCATGTCTATCCGCCAGTACCGCGTCCCTAACCTGATGAAGTGCAGCCCTGTCGGCATGGGATGTTGTCTTAAGGACTTCATGTCACTCCAGATGGCAAAAATGTTCAACTAAAGCACTGTATGTATGCACTTAGATTCTGTATTCAAATACCACTATAACATTTGACTAGTGTACTGTACACCGTGTAGTTATGTTAGGCAAACAAATCATAGCTGTAAACATGCAAAAAAAAGATTTTGTGATATACATGCATATTTTTTAACTATAGGCACTAAGACTATTCTATAAACTTCACTTTGAATAGTCTTTAAACTATGACATAGAGGACAACGCTGACTTCATTCAGATATACATACCGCTAAATATGTAGATATAATGTGTACGGTATGTTGTCATTTATTGCAGTATAATATAATAGCTTATTATATTTATTTGGGGGGATGTTAATGTGTGTAATAAAGACCTAATCGGCGATATTGTTCAGTACCTAAGTCGTAACATTTATTTTTTACTTTTATTAAATCTAAACGTGGATCTCAATGCTATACTAAATCCAATAATTTATGCCAGAAATTGAAATAAAACTCGATTGCTCAAGAAATTATTTTATTTAGTCCTGAAAGTCAAGATATGTTGTTATGTCATATGTCATAGGTCATAAATATCATACAATCTAAAACTGAATCCGTGATGTGTCCAACACGAGACGTAAGAACACTTGGCTAGGATGGGTATCCGTTTATACTGATGTTAAAATGCATAACTTTGTCTTAATTCTAAAATCACAATATTATGCAGCGAGAGTATTTGTTCAAAGGAATGAGAAAATGACATATTTTGTAAAAAATGAGATAGTATGAAGAAATGGTAAATATTGTAAAGAAATAAGATAGTATACAGGAATGATATGTATTTTATATACTGTAAGGAAAGGTCTGAATACAAGACAATTGACAGTAAGAAACATTACAAATACCCACGTGACCTTGCCATGATGCATGCATAACACAAAACATAAATGTCAACATGTTATAGAGAGATGGCCATAAAGTGACAATATGACGTCGGAACGTGACAAGTTTGATGTTATAAGCGACCTCGTGTATACGTACATGGTGTGTGTAGACATAAAAGTCCAAAATAGATTGTCATATTATCTTAAACAGGAGTATAATGTGATCAGTGTTAATATAGATACATGGTCAAACACAAAAAACAATTCTACCATATAATTTAGTTCATGTATGATTCACAAATACTGAAATTAACAAATTCTGAAAGTGTTCGATCAATGTTGATAGACATTCAATATCGATGACTCGGTATTGCTCATCCTTGGTCATTTTATTTATTCTTCATATTGTAGGGTTTGTATGCTATCTTAATTACAATCATATTTTACTTATTTTCTACTTTTATTTTTTCCTTTAGAAAGCTCATTCAGATTGGGTTACAACTTGAAGAGATCTACTGTTGCCATGGAAACAAGTTACTCATAACCCAAGATAAAATAAAAGAAATTCCAGGAAAATTCAACTCATCTTCATCGTCATCATCATTCAGCATCACTTGTCTACGTCTTGTCTATTTTCGACGTGTTTTGTCCTTGTTGGTCGATTGCAGACCATGTCGTTCTGATGTCACTTCCTCGTATGGAGTACTTGTGATGGGGCCCATATCGATGTATGCGCGCATGCTGTTGTTGTCAATTTTAAAAATAAATTATTACAAAATACTGAAAGAGGGTTTACTGTATTGTATGTTACCACGCACTGCAAAAGATATGAATACTAGTATAATCGTTTCTCGACGAATCGTGTCTGTAATGACAGAACGTGAATACGATTATGTACTTCACATACTTAATGATTCTAGGTCACATGAAACCCGCAATCTGACTCATTATGTCACACATGAAGCCGGAAATCTGACTCATTCTGACACACATGAAAGTCGGCAAGCTGCTTCATTCTGACTCACAAGAAGCCTGCAATTTGACGACTAATTCTGATTCACATGAACCCCGCAAGAGCTAACAAGCAGCCTGCAATCTCTTTGAAAGGGGGTCACTCAGAATCTCGCAATCCGACATCCATTCGCAGACACACGGGCCTCGTAATGTGAATGACTTGGAGTCACAAGAATCTTCCAATTTGAATGATTCGGAGTCACACAAAGCTCTTTATGAGTCAGTGTCCTTCATCGCAACAATAAATGTATTGAATTCTAGACGGGATATCTCGTTGTATATTGATAGACGATATATAAATGATATGTATATTTATGTACAAAGTTCAGAGTTTAAACTCAAACGATGCCAAAGATATCACTATTCGAATAAACTTCATTAACGCCAGCACGGTATGAGTACATATAAATTTCCCTCAGTAAGCTCCTAAATTTTGATCCCGACGTCTGTGATTAAGCACAGTTGTTTTATGCGCACATGCCACAATATGGGATGAAAACCCAGAGCCAATATCTTTATAACTTGCATACATGAATTCAGAGCTCATGCTTGATTATTCCGATTTCTCACACATACACTTTCGCCTTTGCTATACGAAGTTTACGCAATTCTGATTGATATAAACTCAATTTGATTATTTTATTTTCATATAATAAACTCTTTCCTCGTATTCCGTCTCTTCCACCCAAGCAGCAATTTCTCAAAATCAAATTTATTAATAAAGGCTTCGATCTACTTAACATTTCTAATATTTTCCGTGATCATAGAGTCACATCTAAAATCCCCCAATATTTTGAGAATTTAGAACCTCCACTTATTTGTTACCAGTACAAAAAGCCTATAAGAAATCTTATTTTAAATTATAATAAAGTTAATCTAACCCTGATGTTTCAGACTCTATTCCTTCGTCGTGTTCTTGTGAAAATTCTAAATATGTTTATAAACCGGCAGGTCATGTTATTACTGGTGACCTAAACTGTATTTCGGACAAGAAATTGCGCACCCTTTTTGGAAAAGGACCTAAATATAGGTTACCGTCCAGGATAGATTTCAATAAATGCCGTGACGTTATAGAAGATGCTTTAACTACATATTGTAAACGTTGGTGTAAAAAAGAACAGGTAAAGGTTCATGCTCTTAATGATTGGAAATTCGAGATTTTAAGAATTGTCGATATCCGTATTAAGAACTTTACGGAAAATCCGCATTTATTTCAACAGCCTAATACATTGACGACAAATTCTATTAAAAAGAAGATAGCTGACTTACATGCTAAATATGTCTTTGTTCCCGCTGATAAAGCAGGTAATAACATAATAGTTGTTTGAAAACTATATTATATTGAAGTACTTAAAAACGAATTAAACTCCACTCATACATATGTGGAAAGCCCTACCTCAAAAGAGAGCACCTTGCACGATCACCTCATGACCATGTCCGACATCAAAATTAAAACTGATAAATCTAATCTACCAACCATGTATTGGTTCCCAAAACTACATAAAAGTCCATATAAATCACGTTTCATATCTAATTCTAGCCACTGCTCTACTACGGTACTATCGAAACATATTACGTCTGCTCTAACTGCTATAAAAGATCATATTATCAAATATTGTGATGTCGCATTTCATAATAGTAACATCAATTACTTTTGGTCGATTAAAAATTCTCATGAAGTTATAGACAAACTTCAAAGCGACTCAAATTTCTACATTTGATTTTTCTACACTTTATACATCTCTGCCTCATGATTTGATTAAAAGCAAGTTGCTGTCTCTTATACAATGGTGTTTTCACAGAGAATCTAAAACGTACATATGTACTTCCAATAACTTTGGATTCTTTTCCAACAAACAATATACTTCATATAAATACTGGACTTGCAAGGAAATATGTAAAGCACTAGATTTTCTCATGAATAATATTTTTGTGCAATTTGATGGCAAGATATATCAACAAATAGTTGGGATTCCTATGGGTACTAACTGCGCGCCTCTGATGGCAGATTTATTTCTTTATTGTTATGAGAGGGATTTTATGGTTTCTATTCAAAAATCAAAACGTTTTGATCTCATTGACAAATTTAATAATACTTGCAGATATCTGGATGACATTTTGGTGATCGACAACCCTGAATTCGAACAATTTATATCAGAAATATATCCACCAGAGCTCACATTGAATAAAGCTAATACTTGAGATAAATCTACACCTTTCTTAGATTTAAACATCAAAATTATCAACAACCTAATATATACTAATATTTATGATAAACGTGAGGATTTTGGATTCCTATTGTAAATTTCCCTTACTTGGATGGCGATGTCCCTCGACTCCCATCATATGGTATCTATATATCTAAATTAGTTCGATTTGTCAGAGGCTGCACCGATGTTTTGGACTTTCATAAACGAAATTTACAAATTACTACTAAACTTTTAACTCAGGGTTACAGATATCACAAGCTAAGAAAAACATTCGGCAAATTCTTCAGATCTTATTCAGAACTTCTATCTAAATTTGGAAATATTTCTTTTCAACAGTATGTATCCAATGGAATTTCCCATCCTAATTTTTACGGTGATCTCGTATATAAACTAAGGAAAGTGAAAGGCTCCGATAACGTTATTTTATCATGTAATAAAATAGTCAAACGTCTCCTAAATAGACAATATGATACTGAGATCATCAAAAAGACTATAGGTCTTGTATTTGGCCCCTCTACAGCCTTATGCAGACTTTTACTTGAACGTTGCACGCTGACTAACAGGGCGGTGGGGACTATATGACGGGCCTTGTCCAAACCTCTTTCAGAGGAGACATGGTCCTGAACCTCGTCCCCTCTGACTGTTAGTCGGGACTCCTACAGATCTAGGGTCTTAGCTCGCTTTCAGACTGGCAGAGCACGGTTTATCATGTTGATGTCGCATATATTTTATACCATTATGTGTTTTACAATACCTTACGTGTTTATATTTTTATGACCTCTCAGTATGCGATACCTGTTGACCCTTGTTCTTTACATGGAGGATTATTTACAAATTTTTAAATGTACGTCTTTTGATTGTTCTGCTGTTACGGTGAGTGGGAAGGTGGGCCCGTAAACCGGTTAACCACACCATTTGTTTGGCTTTTGTCAAATTAAATGACCGTCCTAAGTCGGTATCGTAATTGCACTACAATCAAATATTTTTGTAATGTGTTAAATGTTCTATTATATTATTTATATTCATGTATTGTATAGCTCCATGGTGACTTCTGCCACATAACTGAGCCGGTAACTCCTCTTTTTTCTTCCATGCTAACCCGGGCTTTGTTTATTCTCTTCACATCGGAATCATATAAACTACGTCTTCTCCTTTGCTCTCTTAGAAGAAAATTCTCTCTATCCGACATGTTACTTTGTTTGTAGTCAGGTTAAGTCGCCCCAAAGTCAAGTCGCCCCAAAGTCAAGTCGCCCCATATTGTCAAGTAAGGTCGCTCCACATAGAGATTCATCATTATATTCAAATATATGTTTGAATTATTAATTATATTTTTATCGATGAAAATAAAGTTTTATGAATAAATATTTTTGTGTATGTTTACTATAGGATAATTATCAATATCAATTGGAGTCGCCTCGTGCGATTGGTGTCTATCTATACTGCCATTACGGATAGAGAACTTTTCTCTAGTAATTTAAAATCTTGTAATTTTATGAAGGATAAGACATAAGTAGCACAATCATCAATTCAATTAACATGTATTATAAGTGAACAAATAGATAACTCTAACAATTATCATAAACAGATCGATTTCTACATGGCATTGGGGCGACTTCACTTGACCACTTTGTTTTTGTTGGTTTACTCTGTGCACGGATGAGTGGACAGGACTTTCCGTATATGGACAATTAAAACTGCGTATGTTTAATTCATTTTTGTATCCGTTCATTGTGCTATTTTGGGAGGGATTGAGTTTACAATTTAGGTATTTAAGATTTCTTTAGAACTTCTGCTATCCGAGTAAAATGAAAGTTTTCGCCTTTGATTTTCGAATGGAAAAGGACATTGGTTCTTTAATTTAAATTTAGGAAAGTGATATAAGCAATATAAAACCCAAAAAATCACACTGAACCAGTAATTCTACCAGGTTCACTTCATGTATACAAACTATAAATTCTGACCATCTGCCGGTATGACACCACACCAGTATGGCTAACACACTACGGTATTTTCCTGATACTTTAATAATGAATATCTACGGGGGAAAACTCACATTAAACTAAGGTATGAAGTGGGACAGGTGATCCAGGCGATCGTTTGACTCTAGATCCGATGGGTTTTCATCATTATCAAGTTTACAGCAGGCTACGGACTGATTTCGGAAACAGTTTTCGATACTGTATGAATACCAGGTACACATGTCCCTCTCTGACGATGTGAAGACCCCATTGACCGTATACAGATGTCCCTCTCTGACGATCTGATGTACCCAATGAGCTGAATACCGTGTACAGATGTCCCTCTCTGACGATCTGATGTACCCAATGAGCTGAATACCGTGTACAGATGTCCCTCTCTGACGATCTGATGTACCCAATGAGCTGAATACCGTGTAAAGATGTCCCTCTCTGACGATCTGATGTACCCAATGAGCAGAATACCATGTAAAGATGTCCCTCTCTGACGATCTGATGTACCCAATGAGCAGAATACCATGTAAAGATGTCCCTCTCTGACGATCTGATGTACCCAATGAGCAGAATATCGTGTACAGATGTCCCTCTCTGACGATCTGATGTACCCAATGAGCAGAATACCATGTACAGATGTCCCTCTCTGACGATCTGATGTACCCAATGAGCAGAATACCATGTACAGATGTCCCTCTCTGACGATCTGATGTACCCAATGAGCAGAATACCATGTACAGATGTCCCTCTCTGACGATCTGATGTACCCAATGAGCAGAATACCGTGTACAGATGTCCCTCTCTGACGAACTGATGTACCCAATGAGCCGTGTACAGATGTCCCTCTCTGACGACCTCATGTCCCCAATGAGCTGAATACCGTGTACAGATGTCCCACTCTGACGATCTGATGAGCCAAATGAGTTGAATACCGTGTACAGATGGCCGTCTCTGACGATCTAATGTACCCAATGAGCAGAATACCATGTACAGATGTCCCTCTCTGACGATCTGATGTACCCAATGAGCAGAATACCATGTACAGATGTCCCTCTCTGACGATCTGATGTACCCAATGAGCAGAATACCGTGTACAGATGTCCCTCTCTGACGATCTGATGTACCCAATGAGCAGAATACCATGTACAGATGTCCCACTCTGACGATCTGATGTACCCAATGAGCAGAATACCATGTACAGATGTCCCTCTCTGACGATCTGATGTACCCAATGAGCAGAATACCATGTACAGATGTCCCTCTCTGACGATCTGATGTACCCAATGAGCAGAATACCATGTACAGATGTCCCTCTCTGACGATCTGATGTACCCAATGAGCAGAATACCATGTACAGATGTCCCTCTCTGACGATCTGATGTACCCAATGAGCAGAATACCATGTACAGATGTCCCACTCTGACGATCTGATGTACCCAATGAGCAGAATACCATGTACAGATGTCCCTCTCTGACGATCTGATGTACCCAATGAGCAGAATACCATGTACAGATGTCCCACTCTGACGATCTGATGTACCCAATGAGCAGAATATCGTGTACACATGTACCCAATGAGCAGAATACCATGTACAGATGTCCCTCTCTGACGATCTGATGTACCCAATGAGCAGAATACCGTGTACAGATGTCCCTCTCTGACGATCTGATGTACCCAATGAGCAGAATACCATGTACAGATGTCCCACTCTGACGATCTGATGTACCCAATGAGCAGAATACCATGTACAGATGTCCCTCTCTGACGATCTGATGAGCCAAATGAGCAGAATACCATGTACAGATGTCCCTCTCTGACGATCTGATGTACCCAATGAGCAGAATACCGTGTACAGATGTCCCTCTCTGACGAACTGATGTACCCAATGAGCCGTGTACAGATGTCTCTCTCTGACGACCTCATGTACCCAATGAGCAGAAAACCGTGTACAGATGTCCCACTCTGACGATCTGATTAGCAGAATACCGTGTACAGATGTCCCTCTCTGACGATCTGATGTACCCAATGAGCAGAATACCATGTACAGATGTCCCTCTCTGACGATCTGATGTACCCAATGAGCAGAATACCATGTACAGATGTCCCTCTCTGACGATCTGATGTACCCAATGAGCAGAATACCGTGTACAGATGTCCCTCTCTGACGATCTGATGTACACAATGAGCAGAATACCATGTACAGATGTCCCTCTCTGACGATCTGATGTACCCAATGAGCAGAATACCGTGTACAGATGTCCCTCTCTGACGATCTGATGTACCCAATGAGCAGAATACCATGTACAGATGTCCCTCTCTGACGATCTGATGTACCCAATGAGCAGAATACCATTACAGATGTCCCTCTCTGACGATCTGATGTACCCTATGAGCTGAATACCGTGTACAGATGTCCCTCTCTGACGATCTGATGTACCCAATGAGCAGAATACCGTGTACAGATGTCCCTCTCTGACGATCTGATGTACCCAATGAGCAGAATACCATGTACAGATGTCCCTCTCTGACGATCTGATGTACCCAATGAGCAGAATATCATGTACAGATGTCCCTCTCTGACGATCTGATGTACCCAATGAGCTGAATACCGTGTACAGATGTCCCTCTCTGACGATCTGATGTAACCAATGAACTGAATGCCGTGTACAGATGTCCGTCTCTGAAAATCTGATGTACCCAATATCTGAATAGCGTGTACAGATGTCCCTCTCTGACGATCTGATGAGCAGAATATCATGTACAGATGTCCCTCTCTGACGATCTGATGAGCAGAATACCATGTACAGATGTCCCTCTCTGACGATCTGATGAGCAGAATACCATGTACAGATGTCCCTCTCTGACGATCTGATGAACCAAATGAGCAGAATACCGTGTACAGATGTCCCTCTCTGACGATCTGATGTACCCAATGAGCAGAATACCGTGTACAGATGGCCGTCTCTGATGAGAATTGGTCTAAAGCAGCTATAATGATTTGATACATGGTTGGAATATCATAGATGTACAGTAAAGCAGGGTTGCAACCCCTTCTCCCTTTAGTCGTAAATTTTATTTAAAAAAAAAAGTCATTTTCGACAATTTTTAGGATTGAATCCCCATTCCCTCCTCTTTGGACATTATTTACATTTACATTATTCATAATAGGCTGTAAACCCTCCCCTAGGTCTGCCGATGCTCTACGAAAACTTTACGTTTATAGTGACAGCATCGGCCAGATGCATTGCATAGAAATTTATACTAGTGCAATGGACCCACCCGAAGCAGTGAGGAATCTTTGACGTGTCACGCCTACTGCGACATGGCACCTCGGGTTTTACTCTCTCGTGCGAAAGACAGAACACTGGTGTTATCAGGGCCTGAGTCGAACCCGGGACCTCACGATCACCCCTACACCATAGTATCTCGCAGTAAATGTAAATGTGAATGTCCTTTAACCCTCAAATGAGGTAAATGTCCAAGTTGGAATTCAGTCCCTTTAACCCTCAAATGAGGTAAATGTCCAGGTAGGATTTAAGTCTATGGGAGCATATGTGGTCTATGAAAGTATAAGTGGTTTATGGGAGCATATGTGAAGGGAAATTCGAGGAAGTTAAAGCCCTCCAGTACAATTCGCCTACTATATTCAGTAACGATTTGGGTTGTCGAATATTTGAAGCTATAAGCTCATCTGTATGCTGTCACGTATATCGAAGATCTTACAGATTTGGGTATGTCTAAATGTCTGTGCAATACACCAGATGACGCCGTCTCCATATAAGTGAAATAACCATAGTTTAAGAGTCGGGCATTCGTACATTAACTGTTATTCCTGTAGTGATACCTATTTTAAGAATGCTAATTTTAAGCGTGATTAACAATACAGTATAGAATGACACGTGATGCATAAATGGTACTGAATGATAAATATTTTGTTTTGAAGTTGAATCAAGATGATCTGGGGGCTTATTCACAAAGAAACTTAAGTCTAAGTCTAAGAATTGAGACCTAAAATACCATTTGTCATTATTCTAACAATTCGTCGAAAGCTTGTCTGTAAATAGCTTGTCATATATACTGTTTACAGAAACTTTTTATCAATTCTTAGAATTAAAACGCATGCAACCATATAGGTCTCAATTCTTAGACTTAAATTTCTTTGTGAATAAGGCCCCTGATCTTATGGACTAATATTATTAAAATTGCACAGGCTTCGTCGACATAAACTTATAAATAAGAAACGTTTCCTTAAATATAGCCTTTTTGCCCTATACTCTAATTATAACATTAGTTACATTAGTAACATACACGGTAAATCGCATTTTCTGGGGCCATTCCGTGGTATTACCGGAAGGATCCGAGAATTTGCGATTGCAACACGGCGGGGAATCTTTAATTTCCGACGGAAAACAATGCTTTTGATTGGACTATGCTATTTAAGCACGAATACTAATTACATGTAGATGTTTGTTGTTTCAAATCGCAAATTCATGAGCCACTTTTATTGGCCGGCAAATCTTTCATATGAGCCATTTCTGAATTTCCATTACTAGTCTGGCGACAAAATTTACGAAAGTATAGCCATTCATGCATACACTGGACATGGTGAAAGCATAGCTATTCACATACTGGAAATGGCGGAAGTCGTACCTATTCAGAAATGTAAGGTAAAAATGAGTGTTAATTACTTTGAATTAGGAACTCTTTCGTGTGTTGGGCGTATGAAACGAGGTTGAAAATAAAGATGACCATGGAATTAAATGTAGATGAGACTTATAAAGAAAGTGATAGTATAATCTTATAAATCTGCCATGCGACACGGAACTATTTCTTAGGCGTTGATACAGATATAAGCGAGAGTAAGGAGCGATAACTCTGGATAGAGAACGAAGGTATACTTGCAACAAATCTATAAAGTGAAAAGGTGAAATCGGTAAGGAATTAATCATGAATACGGAACTAGTGAGATACACATCAGATATTTGATTTTAGTGAATTGTAGGGAATTCTATGTCCGGTACGATATGAATGGTTCAACAGTAGCCAACAGACCATCACGTAATTTCTTCGATGATGTAAGTAAGAGTTGTACTGCTGGAAATTTTATTGTTTATGATTAAAATGTATTTATATATTACATGTATATTACACAAACATTTTCTCTTTATACCTATATTTGATTTATTACTTAACTCACTTGATGTAAATGATAACAATTCATATAGTCTTAATAGTATCCCCCATTCCTGGCAAACGCCTGTGTATATCGGGTCTGTTATAACGATATAAATAAGCATATTACCGTATGACCTGGGCATTGTGTTTTAAATAAGGATCGATGAATATATAAAAATATAGTGCGTATAGTAACACAGGATATTACTCCTGGAGAGGACAGTAATGGGGAAATAATGTCCCTTGACCTGGCACTTTCAATGGTCTAACCTGACAACGTCTTTCGTCCTAGGTCAGGACAGACCACCCTCGAATGCCAGGTCTGGGTTCGTCATGTAGCCATCATTACCTTTTCGTGAGTAAATAACTGCATATTATAACGTCATTTGCCAACCAACACATCAATACCAATATAGATGCAGCGGGAGATATCACAAACATTTTTTCTTGTTTGTGCCAGAGCCGTCGATGGGGATGGGGTGGGGAGTCGGATATTTGTGTACTTAAAATTAAATATTAACCACCCCCCCCCCCTCCATGCTTTCGGCAGGCTTGGTTGTCTCTTTTTTTCTAAGAATTTGCGTATTATGCTAATATTTAAAATCGTGCTTTGCAGCATTCTTCATCTGATTTTCCCATGCATAAATAGCTCAGTACTTTTTTGTGAATTTTAATTTCTGCGTTTTGTTGCTTTTGTTGTTTTAAAAATTTCCTCGAGTAAGCGGGTCATTTTTTTTAAATTTATTTTTCTGCGTTCAACGTCAGTCTTTAATTAAAATTTCTGCTTCTTTGGTGATTATAAATCTTTGTCTATTGACATTCGACGTCATTTTAAACTCCTACGCTGTTCAAATTATTAAGATATTCTCCGATGCCGTTGGATCACATTTATTTCAGCATTTTTAGAGTCAGAACATGAGCGGAGAGGGTGAAATGGTTAGTCTGGATTAGGGTTATGATGTAATGTCGATGTCACGATGGCAATCTGAATTGATATAATGATGTAATGTCCATGTCAGGATGGCTATCTGGATTGGGATTAAGATGTAATGTCGATGTCAGGATGGCTATCTGGATTGGGGTTAAGGTGTAATGTTGATGTCAGGATGGCTATTGGGGTTATGATGTAATGTCGATGTCACGATGACTATCTGGATTGGAGTTAAGGTGTAATGTCGATGTCACGATGGCTATCTGGATTGGGGTTAAGATGTAATGTTGATGTCAGGATGGCTATTGGGGTTATGATGTAATGTCGATGTCACGATGACTATCTGGATTGGAGTTAAGATGTAATGTCGATGTCACGATGGCTATCTGGATTGGGGTTATCATGTAATGTCGATGTCACGATGGCTATCTGGATTGGGGTTAAGATGTAATGTCGATGTCACGATGGCTATCTGGATTGGGGTTAAGATGTAATGTCGATGTCAGGATGGCTATCTGGATTGGGGTTATGATGTAATGTCGATGTCAGGATGGCTATCTGGATTGGGGTTATGATGTAATGTCGGTGTCACGATGGCTATCTGGATTGGGGTTATGATGTAATGTCGACGTCACGATGAATATCTGGATTGGGGTTATGATGTAATGTCGATGTCACGATGGCTATCTGGATTGGGGTTATGATGTAATGTCGATGTCAGGATGGCTATTTGGATTGGGGTTAAGATGTAATGTCGATGTCAGGATGGCTATCTGGATTAGGGTTATGATGTAATGTCGATGTCACGATGGCTATCTGGATTGGGGTTAAGATGTAATGTCGATGTCAGGATGGCTATCTGGATTAGGGTTAAGATGTAATGTCGATGTCAGGATGGCTATCTGGATTGGGGTTATAATGTAATGTCGGTGTCACGATGGCTATCTGGATTGGGGTTATGATGTAATGTCGACGTCATGATGGCTATGATGTAATGTCAATGTCACGATGGCTATCTGGATTGGGGTTATGATGTAATGTCGATGTCACGATGGCTATCTGGATTGGGGTTATGATGTAATGTCGATGTCAGGATGGCTATCTGGATTGGGGTTAAGGTGTAATATCGACGTCACAATGACTATCTGGATTGGGGTTATGATGTAATGTCGATGTCAGGATGGCTATCTGGATTGGGGTTATGATGTAGTGTCGACGTCACGATGGCTATCTGGATTGGGGTTATGATGTAATGTCGACGTCACGATGGCTATCTGGATTGGGGTTGAGATGTAATGTCGATGTCAGGATGGCTATCTAGATTGGGTTATGATGTAATGTCGATGTCACGATGGCTATCTGGATTGGGGTTATGATGTAATGTCGATGTCACGATGGCTATCTGGATTGGGGTTATGATGTAATGTCGACGTCACGATGGCTATCTGGATTGAGGTTATAATGTAACGTCGATGTCACGATGGTTATCTGGATTGGGGTTATAATGTAACGTCGATGTCACGATGAATATCTGGATTGATGTAACGTCGATGGCTACCTACATGGATTGGGGTGATGATGTAACGTCGATGGCTATGTGGATTGGGGTAATGATGTAACGTCGATGGCTATCTGGATTGGGGTTATAATGTAACGTCGATGTCACGATGAATATCTGGATTGATGTAACGTCGATGGCTACCTACATGGATTGGGGTAATGATGTAACGTCGATGGCTATCTGGATTGGGGTTATAATGTAACGTCGATGTCACGATGAATATCTGGATTGATGTAACGTCGATGGCTACCTACATGGATTGGGGTGATGATGTAACGTCGATGGCTATGTGGATTGGGGTAATGATGTAACGTCGATGGCTATGTGGATTGGGGTGATGATGTAACGTCGATGGCTATCTGGATTGGGGTGATGATGTAAATTGGAATGATCATGTAATGTCAATGTAAGGATGGCTATGTGAATTGGGGTGATGATGTAACGTCGATGGCTATGATGCAGAGATAGAGAATTTACTAAACGGGAAATAGGTAACGTAATATACAGGGAAGTTTGTAAATAGGCAAGATATTGTTTGGATAAGGGAAGGTGTTGTACAGAAAAGAATAAGCAAAGGGAAGGAACTTACACGTGAAATGGGACAATATCTCACCAGACATGAGATGTTTTATCAGAAATTTGAAACTGATTGTTGTTATGTACATGTATACAATAATAATGTCCATAAATATTGATTTATTGACTATTTATTGTCTATTTGTCTTTCGCCTTGTCACCGTGATCATACATATATACGTTATAGAGTAAATATGAATAATTATTCTAAAAGAATTTCTGTCAACAATTGCTACAAGTACTAAGAAGTAAACAATGAAGAAATATCAAAGGGTTAACAGCATCTCAAAGTCCATGGAATAAAAGGACAATATCGTGTACAAAGTCATATTCAGACAAAGGCGAACCCCACATAAATAGAGGTGAAACCAGGTGCCCGGAATCAATTCACACAATAGATGTATTCTGTAATCAATGTATACAATCAGATATTATAAAAATAGTCTATAATCAATATATACAATTATTCGTTATGAATATATTCTGTAATCAAGGTATGACTTTTCCTGCCCACCATACTCATCCCCATTACTCCTTAACCATCGTGACATTAGCTTCACAACATAATCATCGTGACATCGTCCTCATAATATTACCACAGTAACCATCGCCTTCCAAATATAATGATCGTGACTTCTTCCCCACAAGTTTACCCCAACAGTCATCGCTTTAACAACATAACCATCGTGACATTGTCCTCACAATATTACCATCGCAGTAGCTATCGTTTTAACAACATAACCATCGTGACATTGTCCTCACAATATTACCATCGCCGTAGCTATCGTTTTAACAACATAACCATCGTGACATTGTCCTCACAATATTACCATCGCCGTAGCTATCCTTTTAACAACATAACCATCGTGACATTGTCCTCACAATATTACCATCGCCGTAGCTATCGTTTTAACAACATAACCATCGTGACATTGTCTTCACAATATTACCATCGCCGTAGCTATCGTTTTAGCAACATAACCATCGTAACATTGTCCTCACAAAAATACCATCGCCGTAGCTATCGCTTTAACAATATAACCATCGTGACATCGTGGCCACGACGGGAGTCGACCCCGGCACCTCTCGGTCAGGCCAATCACCTCATCCACTGGGCTGCTACGCTCACTAGTTTTCACTTTACTTGATAAGACCTTGACCTTTGTCTTTTCGATATAAAAATTGATAGGCATTTTCCTCTTTACATTGAGTATACATGTACATTGGTTGTTCATATATAACTTAAATCTTAGGTATCATACATGAGATATAATCTAACAATCTGAGACCAATTACCTGTTGTAAAAGTTGCATGAAGCAACTAAGAATTATTTTGGAAACGAACTATATACAAAGAACGATAATTTTGCATGCATTCTGATGGATTTGCTCGCTTCAACTTTTTAATCGTCGTGTGCATTCCTGTGCATAATTCAAATTAATTAAATATAAGCTTTTCCACAAGTTATTGTAGTAGGTTACCATCAAAATCTCCGACAGCTTCCAACATCTCTCGTTTTCCTTAGAATTAGAAAATATATACTTTTTCGACAACCCTCCCAAATGTGCAAATGTGTATAATATCTTTTTAACAGTTTTTAATCATTGCCATTGATTGATTTTTGTTTAACGTCACACCACGAATATTTCACGTATATGGTGACGGCATCTGCCTGACGCGGGGCATACAAATTTTGACTTTTGCAACGGACCCACCCGAAGCATTGAGGGATCTTTAACGTGCCATACATACCACGACACGGGGCCTCGGTTTTTATTGTCTCATCCGAAAGACAGGACACCGGCATGACCAGAGCGGGAATCGAACCCCGGCCTCCCGAGCCGGAGTGGCCTAGTGGTTAATCATTGTCATGTCAAATTGATATTCATACATACAACTACATCATTGATTCTTACAGATGCCATCTTACATCCCAGTATTTTTTATTTGAGCCGATATTTACATACGAACATGATTTGGGTGTTATGTTCAAATGTCTTTATTCTGTTATCAAATATCATAAGTTCCGGTGAATGGAGTTATTGGTCTTTGAAATTCCTTAGCGGCTATTGTGAATGCTACTTTCTGGGGTTATCTTTTAATTTGTAAACTTACATGTACGGAAATATGGAAGGGACGTGTGGAAAAACAATATCTCCTGCGCACGACTTAGAAAGTCGTGCGCATGATATATCTATGTCGTACGCACGAAATGAAACACACGAGATAAGAATTCGTACGCACGAAATAATTATGTCCCGACTTACTAAGTCGTGCGCACGAGATAGTTATGTCGTACGCACGACATGAAAAGGCATGCGCACAAGATAACAATTCGTGCGCACGAAATAATTATGTCCTGCGCACGACTTACCAATTCATGCGCACGAGATACTTATGTCATGCTCTCGTCTTAATCAGCCAAAAGCAATATCTCTCATAATTGCTATGGGATCTCATGCTTTATCAGAAATCTTACTGAATAAATCTCTGATTAAGAAGAGTTCCCATTGAAATTAGGAACCATAGTGCTTCAGCTACATTCCATAATTTTGTTAAAATCAGAGGCTGACCCAGGATTTGAAGTGAGCGTAGGAGCGACGTCAAGCGAGAGGTCTGGCGTTCGCGTTAGTCCCCAGCAGGTTCAAAGCTTCACTCCCCCACCTCCCCACCCCCCTCCCGGAAATTTACGCAGTTTGGCAACTTTAGGGCCTAAAACTTCACTGAAGTTTTGAAAATAAAATGAGTCACTAGATAAACTAACTATCATGTTTGGTCACCTGAAGGTTAACATCCTTGATCCTTTTGGAATGTCAAACATAATGGATCTGATAATGCATACGGAGTCCCATCCTAACACGTATGGTCGCATTAAAGGTCAAGACCGATGGTGTAATCAGAAGCGGATTCAAAAGGGGGCAGCATTGTCGAGCAAAATACTCCAATGAACTTTTGTGATCACCGTTCGTCCGGTGACCTGGTGTCCTTCCGTTCGTCGGGCGTGAAAGTATTATAGGTATTCCGCTTGAGCTGTTGAAATCTTGTACAACTCTTTACCTTTTATGTGGTGCTTTTCTGTTTTAGACCTCGCTCTGAAATGCGCCTCTTGTCGCATAATGAAAAATGTTCTATCAAATGTTAGAGTGTTGAACTGTGACGAAGAGATGCCCCTGTTGCAACCTGAATTGTAATAAAAACATGAATTGTAATAAATTCAAAGGCGTAGGAGAAGGGGGGTGGGGGTGAGGCAGCGGGGGCACGTGCCCCCCCCCCCCGTTGAAAAGTGGGGGGGGGCACAAACATGGTTTTGCCCCCCCCCCCCTTTTAGAGTAATATTTAAAGTTTAAATAAATTAAGACATCTAAGTAAATCTATTTTCTTTTATATTTTTAATGTCTGATTTCCAATCCGTAACTACAAAATTACGGATAAGGTTTTCTGTTTTACTGGCGGTTGATGTATCCTGATTACACAACATGTTGCAACATTTAAGCTCATGCATTAGTGTGATGTCATCCATTGTCAGTATCTATTATGTTTTGAATGATATTATACAAGTCTGAGATTATGCAATAGAGTCGCATTATTATAGTTGCTCTTATCTGAAAGATATAAGCAGGTGTAGCCCAGTGGATGAGATGTTCGGCTTGTGACCAAGAGGTCATGGTTCGACACCCGTCGGGGGCATACCGGTGCTTTCTCTTTCGGATGAGACTCTGACTGATAACGTGGTTGACATTCAAATTGCAAGACAATTCGTCAACAAGAATGAGCGCAGTGAAGCTTTCTTTGGAAAGTATTAAAGTGTGAACATTGTAACATGATGAGCAGCCACGGATCTTTAATGTGCATACCACCCACTTAACTTGTGCATAAAAGTGTGAAATAAAAAATAACCACACTGTAACATGTTTTGTTGCTGATTAGTAGCGATAGTAGCCACTAAACCACTAAAAGTAAATAATTCGTCTTTTATTTAATCATTCAGAGAAAGAAATTGGAATAAATTCAAACTGAAGTTTTTTATGCCCCGGATCGAAAGATCTGGGGCATATTGTTTTTGTCCTGTCTCTGGTGGCTGTTGTAAACCTTCGCCACAACTTTTAGACTTCATATTTGGCATGCATACTCCACTAATGAAGCCCTTTCAATTGACACCGGACAAGGTTTTTTTTCTTTTCACTTTTGGAAGGCCGTGGGCCCCCCACCCCACCCACCCCCACTTTTCACTGCTGAGCTACGCCACTGAAATTTAGGCGAACGTTTTTTTATTAGTTGGATTACGGATCCGCCGACCGTATATTTTTGACTTTTAGAAAAAAAATAAAATACAAATTTCAATTTTTTTCTCTCTCGCCGACAGTAATAAAATAAGCAATAAAAAATAATAAAACTACGGTAACCAACATGAAAGATATGACTAAAATGTTGATAAAATTACTTAACTCTCGGATTGCATAAGGTACTTTCGTTTTTAAATATAGATCGGGTTAGGAATGGGCCGATGCTATATACACGACCGTCGTGTATATAGCCACTACCGGCTATATACACGACCGTCGTGTATATAGCCACTGCATAAAGAATTTCTATATACACGATGAACGTGCGAATAGCTAAAACCGCGGAAATATTCTATATATCCTCGAACCCCCGAACTCCGACACCATAAGCATGTAACAATGAAGCGTTCTTCGTTTGGTAATCTGTATGGTTATTTCTATATATCAGTCAATAAATCAAATCTTTTTGCGTATTTTCACATCCTTTTCAGCAGCAAACGGTGACCACAGTGCTTGGATAAGCGTCTGAATCGATCCGAGGTCAGACATGTGTAATCTGTGTCAAATGAATGTAACTACGTCACCTCGGTACTTTAGGGGCCAAAGCAATTAAATTTCTTGAATTGTGTGTTTGTTGTCAATTATTATTACAATTATTATTATTAAATACGAAATAAACATACATTTCAATAATTATAATCCTTTAATACAATTATATTAAAGAAAATAAATGTTTGTAATCAATAATAGAATGAGAATGATATTAAAGAATATTTTAACAGTCAAATAGCACGTACAGCAGTTCATAGAGGATGCGGTTGCATTAATAACAGTGAATGCATTCAAATATTAATCACACTTTATTACATTATAAAAAAAAATGAAATAAAAATAAAACCATAATAAGTATATTATGAAGTTTCAAGTTGTAAATTCTTAAGTCCTTGGTATGATAAGAGGGATTTATAGAAGACGACAACGAAGAAGAAGTTGATATTGTAAACGTCCGAGACTTACCGAAGCTCACAATGTGGAAAGAAGAAAAGAGAAACTTGAATGAGCTTGGAGAAAGACCATACCATCCGCGTGCAACTAGCCAATATTGTCTCTATATACACGGCGATCGTGTATATAGCCAACCAAAACGTACATTATAGTCTATATACACGACGATCGTGCAAATAACCAACAGCATCATGTATATCATGCGCGGATACAGAGGGGGGTACCGGGGTCTAGAACCGGAGTCAGGTTAAGTCACCCCAAAGTCAAGTTGCCCTATATCGGTTAAGTCGCCCCATATTGTCAAGTAAGGTCGCCCCACATAGAGATTCATCATTATATTCAAATATATGTTTGAGTTATTAATTATCTTTTTATTGATGAAAATATAGTTTTATGAATTAATATTTTGGTGTATGTTTACTATAGGATAATTATTGATATCAATCGAAGTCGCCTCGTGCGATTGGTGTCTATCTATACTGTCATTACTGATGTAGAACTTTTCTCTAGTAATTTAAAATCTTTTAATTTTATGAAGGATAAGACATAAGTAGCACAATCATCAATTTAATTAATATGTATTACAAGTGAACAAAAAGATAACTCAAACAATTACCATAAACAGATCGATTTCTACATGACATTGGGGCACTTGACATTATGGGGCGACTTAACCGATATAGGGCAACTTTACTTTGGGGCGACTTCACTTTGGGGCGACTTAACCGTAGACCCTAGAACCCCCCCCCCCCTTTGGCATCCGAAAATTTTTACCCAAAAAAAGTTAATATTTGAGCATTTTTGGGGTTGAACCTCCCCCCTAGCCAACAACATCATATATGGTCTATATACACGACGATCTTGCAAATCCTCAGTATTGCCAATAGCCTACATCAATTATGGTCTATGTATGCACAACTAACCTCAAGGGGCAACGCATTGGGACCAAGAAAGTCTCTGTGATTTTAGAATTTAGGTCTTTGATTTAGGTCTTCAATATCCATCCAGGCTATTCACACGATCGTCGTGTATATAGACTGACAGACTATATACACGACGGTCGTGTACATAGCCACTACCGGCTATATACACGACCGTCGTGTATATAGCCACTGCTTTAGGAATGCAATTATTTCCAATCCCAAAGTGGTACAAGAATGATGGAATCATGGACGTTTCGGTACCTGGATGTTTCGGCACCGATTAATTAAGATGTTTCGGCACCGTAATCGAGATGATTCAGCACTCGTTTAGGACGTTTCGGCACCCATAATAAATTCATTATAGTGACTAGTGATTGTATGAAGGAGGGGGTCCCAAGTAAATCAAGTATTTTCTTGTTTCTTCAATTAGATAAATTATTAAATATAAGCAGTCAAAAACATGTCTATGTCCCTAAAATTTAGAATTTACTACACTTATGTTGAAAAGATTAGGCCCAAGTTATACTGTTGGGCAATTTAATTGTGGCTGACATTATTGAAGATGAGGGCCAGAAAAACCGCGAGTGTTTTAAAGTGTTGGAAAAACTGAGTTTTCAAGTATTCTGTATTTTTTTTTTCCGACCGACCGACCCAATTTTTGAATTCTAAAATCCGTAATCCAATTTTAAAAAAAGTTTTGCCTTATTACAATTCTGGTTGCAATGCAAAAAAGTTATTACAATTTGGTAGCCAACCTGAATTGTAATAAAAACATGAATTGTAATAAAAACTTGAATTGTAACGTGAAAAACTTTTATTACAATTCAGGTTGCAACAATGTCCGCTTCAAATTTGCATATATACTGCAGAGTCAAACTATAGATATGTGATTAAGCAGTAAGCAGGTAAGGTGTCACTGTGACATGGCCATGTACAACATTTGTCATCAGTGTTTAACACTCTAGGCTCGAAATCCAGCAATGGGCTAATAAATTATGCGAATGGAGTGGTCAGATATATATACAATAATGTCCACGTTTACTGATCACATCACTCATTAATGTGGCAGTTTGTTCTCCCCGTTTGATGGAAGAATGCACCGTGACAAAACTGACATCTTCATCAGGGGTTAGTTCATGTAATGACGTAAAGGAACACATGTTCTCCCGACACGATGTCCCCTTATTGTCCCCTCATATATAAGACAAATTCAAACCCGATTTCTTTCACATTAAGACTCACTGCTGGCCATTCATTAGAGAAACGGAACTTGATATTGGCAACATGTTGGGAAAAATTGTGTTTGCTTTCGTAGTTCTCGGATGCTCTTGTAAGATTACTTTTAATCATGGAATTATCGAGCATGCGCGATGTAAAAATATTCTGACTTTATTCTATTTTATTTAAGATATCATTATCTTTTATTTATTTACTTTTATTTAAACAAATATAGCGTCCTTGTATTATTCATTACTTAGCAGGGTTTTTGGTGATTAATTGGTTGATAAATTTATCAGTTTATAATTACTTAATTTATTCTTGGTTTAATTGAATTGAAGCCGTTGTTTGTTGCTTCCTTTTGTGGTACAGTTTTGCGTTCTGTACAAATTGTTACCTCGCATTATAATTTGATAATTTCAGATGTATATGGCCAGGATTTAATGAGAATGGCAATGATGTCCAAAATGCTGAGTGGATCCAGTAGCTCCGGTTCCGGTGGAATGGGTGGAATGGACCCGCTTATGACAATGGCTTTGCTTAAGGGTGGCGGACTGATGGGTGGTGGTAGCAGTAAAGCCCTGAACATGATGGCCATGATGAACATGTTGAAGCCTCAGTCTCCAGCAGTTGCCACCCCTGGCGCCGGAACCACTGGAGGAGCCACTCCTTTAACTGGAGGATCCGCTGTCGCCACTTCCTCTTCACCATCCATGGATCCCATGACCAACACCTTGATGACCATGTCACTCTGTCAAAGAAGTGAAGCAGCAGCCGAATCCAGGATCTGTACTGACATGACATGTAAACTCCAGGTAAGTCCTCCCTCTGTACCTCCATGACATGTAAACTCCAGGTAAGTCCTCCCTCGGTACCTCCATGACATGTAAACTCCAGGTATGTCATTCCTCTGTACTACCATGACATGTAAACTCCAGGTATGTCATTCCTCTGTACTACTATGACATGTAAACTCCAGGTATGTCATTACTCTATACTGCCATGACATGTAAACTCTAGGTATGTCATTTCTCTATACTGCCATGACATGTAAACTCCAGGTATGTCATTTCTCTGTGCTGTCATGACTTGTAAACTCCAGGTAAGTCATTACTCTGTACTGCCATGACACGTAAACTCCAAGTATGTCATTACTCTGTACTGTCATGGCATGTAAACTCCAGGTATGTCATTATTCTGTACTGCCATGACATGTAAACTCCAGATATGTCATTCCTCCGTACTGCCATGACATGTAAACTCCAGGTATGACATTCCTCCGTACTGCCATGACATGTAAACTCCAGGTATGTCATTTCTCTGTACTGCCATGACATGTAAACTCCAGGTAAGTCATTACTCTGTACTGCCATGACACGTAAACTCCAAGTATGTCATTACTCTGTACTGTCATGGCATGTAAACTCCAGGTATGTCATTATTCTGTACTGCCATGACATGTAAACTCCAGATATGTCATTCCTCCGTACTGCCATGACATGTAAACTCCAGGTATGTCATTCCTCCGTACTGCCATGACATGTAAACTCCAGGTATTTCATTCCTCCGTACTGCCATGACATGTAAACTCCAGGTATGTCATTCCTCGGTGCTGCCATGATATGTAATTCCAGGTATGTCATTGCTCTGTACTGCCATGACATGTAAACTCTAGGTAATCCACTGTAATTCAGTAAAAATATATAATTATCCGGACAAGGGTTTATTGAAAATGGAGGCGTAATTTTTATAAGAGCGGCCCGAAATTTTATATTTACGCGTAATCATATGGTAAGTTTGGTTACGGCACGAAGGACCGCCCAATTTCGTTTTCGTACAACCACCTCTATCCCGCCTCCTCCTTTATACGCTACATTTCATGGATAAGTGGCGAAATAAATGATCTGGCTTTCAATATACGACCAAAAATCAGGCTCTGAAAATGAGCCCAAAAAATCTGGCTCTGAAAATGAGCCCAAATAATCTGGCTCTGAAAATGAGCCCAAAAAATCTGGCTCACAAAAGTTTTCTCCCGCCTCCCCCTTCCGCCTTAAATGAAATGGTTGCTCTCTAAGTTCCGCTATGTAAAACTATATTCATAAAACTCTATTGAAAAGTATAGAATCGTCTTACTTTCAGTTAATCGGAAATAAGGGGATGCTACTGAAAACCTATTAGTAAACGTTATAAATTGCAAACGTGTCTATTCGCCATCGTGTGTTTGGAATAGCATAACTGTAGTCAGTAAATGTACCACATACTATGTAAGCAGCGTCACAATATTACTAAATACAGCTAATATGTAAAACTATTACAACAAAGAATAATGCGTTTGCGACTTGGGTGGAGGGTTTCGATGTAATAAATTCGGAATCATGGCAGACAATGTAGAAAAATCTTAATGTGAGAGTAATTGAAAATTACGAACTTAACGCCATATTGGCGCTATAATCATCGTCTTATAATTTAATTATTTCCACATTGACCGTATAACGTATATTTATTTGACCTCGGACTAGTTTGACCCAATGGAAATGTTTGTTTTTGGTCTTGTGACTGACTAACAAATTCTTGTGTAGAGTCAGTTGTAAAAATTTGTACGGCAATGGCGGACAATAAGCAAAATTAGACTGAGAATCATAATATAAACTACGTTGAATAATGTCTATAATGCCTTAAAATTGTCCTCGACAAAATGAAACAGTTATTAGATTTGTTACTAACCTTACATGGAAATATGTCGGGTTGATAAAGCCATAGAGGGCGAGGCGCAATATAAAAAGGTACAGAGTGAAATTTAGTCTTTTTCTGTATAATTCAATTATTTCGATATTGACCGTATAACGTATATGTATCTTCGAGTAATACATGATGAAGTTTTAAGATTCCGTTAGCTCAAAGTTGCGGTCTATGATAACCACCGAGTTTATCCTAAAGTTCATCTTCGAAATGTTTCGGGGATCTTAGTGTAATGTCACGCCGACTTCGAGAATAATATTCTTTTTATCTCGTACATATTGATGAGGCCGCCATCAGGTCGCGATTCTGATTGGCTAACGTAATGTTGATGCGCGAAATTTGATTTATCAGTTCTTGAAAAAAAGTTTTATTTTGAAATACCTGTAATTAAATTATAAAAAAAAATGACTGTAAAATTTGTCTGTTTATCGATGTATAGACAAAAGCCGAGACACAAACTAGTTTTAATCCGCTTCGCTTCGTGCCTCGGTTTTTGTCTATACATCGATAGACAGAAAATTTTTACTGTCATTTCTTAAACAATGTCCCTTCGAGTAATACATAATCGGGACTGCACGTAAACACAACTCCGATTCGGCCTACATACCGGTATAGGGCTGTAGGCCTATATCGAGTGATCTCTAATTAAATAAGAATTCGGTTTTAAATTGAATAAAATATACAAAAATAGGAAATCATTTTATAATTATTACTGTTGTTGTTATTTTGTGCTTCTTCTTCTTCTTCTTCTTCTTGTTATTATTTAGTTTCGGGGGGTGTTATTATTATTTTCTTTGAGAGGTAGGGAAGAAGGGACGGGTGTTTTGTTTTAATTAAATTCTACTTATTTATTTATTTATTGATTCGTTTGTGTGTGTATGTGTTATTGTTTTGGAAGGGGGTGTGTTGAGAGGGCACATCTATACTGCATCTATACACTGGGCGAGGAGTAGGCCTATATAAGAGGGATATAAGAGGGATTTCATGCCAAAAATGTTTATTAATTGAAATCTGATTGTAGTAAAGATGTATGAAGGTGTCTCTTTTAAAAACTTAAAAAAACATCAGGTCATATCATGTAAAATAATTCCACTGCCACATTATACAGAAAGACTTTTCTATAAGCAATCTGCTATTTATTTTCTAGGCCCAGTGTTTATAAGATCACCTACAGTCTTATTTGTTACTGCATATATATTATTAACGATCTAATAATACAAATGCTTTGATAATTTTTGTATTTTTTTACAAACTGATCGTTATTTTCCTGTTTTTATATTATTTCCTACTATTTACAGTCTTACGCTCGCCATGGTAACCCCAACTTGTTGAAGTGCCAGCCATTGTTGGGATGCTGTTTCGCTGACATGAGATCAATGTACATTGCCAATACTCTCAAGTCCTTATAATCAACATAGATACAGTAAGTCACTATTACATTGTCAATACCCTCAAGTCCATATAATCAACTTAGATACAGTAAGTCACTATTACATTGTCAATACCCTCAAGTCCATATAATCAACATAGATACAGTAAGTCACTATTACATTGCCAATACTCTCAAGTCCTAATAATCAACATAGATACAGTAAGTCACTATTACATTGCCAATACTCTCAAGTCCTAATAATCAACATAGATACAGTAAGTCACTATTACATTGCCAATACTCTCAAGTCCTAATAATCAACATAGATACAGTAAGTCACTATTACATTGCCAATATATATTTATATATATATATATATAAGCACAAAAAAGGAAATTGTAACAACATTCACTATTCATAAGTATCAGATCAACCTCAATGAAGGTTAATGCAAATCGCTCGAGAAAAGGGGTCAATATAAAAGCACAGGTAAGCGATAACGATACTAAAACAATTGTTTTAGTATCGTTATCGCTTACCTGTGCTTTTATATATATATATATATATATATATATATATATATATATATATATATATATATATATATATATATATATATATATATATATATATATTCTATGAATTTTTTTTCGATGATACATTGTTATTTTGTTTAAATATATTTTATGTAGAAGGGGCACGTTCACTCTGAGTCTGCGTTTAAAGCAACATGTAACAGCCCTTATCTAATTAGATCTTTGACCTTTGCAGATATAGGGGTATGAAGACATCTTCTGTTACCTCTCTCTCTCTCTCTCTCTCATTATTTCCGTATATAATAAGGCTTCTAGCTTTTTAGATGGAAAGGACCAAAACATGTATACACTATGCCAATTCAGGGGACTGTCGCTACCTCTCCCGATTTTGGTCGTGATCACAATCCCAGTGGTGGATCCAGCGATTTTCGACAGACGTGTATACCCTCAAAAATAGTCAAAAACTACATTTTGAGTTTAATTATTGTCACAGAAAGTGGAACTATATCTACAAAAATAGTCGAAATCACTTGTTTTTGCAACCTCTGTCCAGTCACAGCATCTTACGTGTTTCTTTAGACACCATATTGATATGTAACAAAATATACGAATACACGTTCCATACAGCATCTATCATTGTTCTCAAATGTAGAAATATTCAAATGATAGTAAATAACAAAAGACTATCTTTAAACATGGCACTGCATAAAATCTATACTCAATTTACAAAAGTTGCAAAATGTCCAATGTCTTTTAATTGTCATTTTTATTTATTTCATTTTAAACTATAATTATGTCATAGGAGAAAGGGTTACTGGATCACCACATAGCGGTAATAATAAATAGTATCGACCTTTATGGTTCATAAGTAAATATGTAGACATTAGAAATATATAACAGTGTGCAAATCATTTATTTTAGTGACACTTGACGTGTTTCTGATAGCACTTTTTGGACTGTTTATGACTATTGTCTGTGCAGACATTTGTCATGACGTCAGGACAGATGGACAATAAAAAGCTGCCTTAAGTTTTCGTGACAATGCGTAACTGTCTGGCTTTCATATAAAGGCTTCGGGATCAATGTTCTATAAATCAAGATCAGTCTTGTTTTATTCCTTGTAGATTATGTTTTGTGTTAATGTGTCCGCCCTAGGGCCATAATATGCAGACATAATCACCCTTGTGCGTGGTAACATCCACGGACACAGGTCAGCCAATATATACATATAACACAATTGGAAATCGAGTAGAGTGTTATGATGGAGGTATCCACCCACGTTTAGTATCTTATGAAAGTGAAAAGACCATTTTATCAGGAGTCCAAAATTTATGAAATGACGTAATATTGCTGATGAAATATGACCCTAAATTAAATACAGACAGAAGTAACAACATGACAATTGACACTGTGAGAGTTTTTAAAGTGAAAATGAAAAAAGAAATGTAATGAAATAACTTTCATTCTTTACAACTAACCCGAAAAAACCCATATATTTATTTTCTTAATAACTTAAAGATTTAATTAATTCTTTAGCAATTGCTAAAAAGCGTATTAATAATTTCAGCTGAGGTGAACGCCAATGACTTGTTTTGGTTCCGGAGACTGTCAAAGGAAGATACCCTTTGCCTTTGATTCTCAGATTAATTTTGAGATTTCCAATGACGAAACCAGTTTCCAAGTCGTATAAATGTACTACACCAGTTGACGCATGCGTGATGCATGCTGTTGTCCATTTGTCCCATCTGAATTGCTGTTTATGTTATTATTTAAATAAATTATATTTTCAAATATGTATTTACCTCGTTATTTAAAGTTATGAAGCTGGCGCTCGTCTCCTGATCGGGAGGCCGGGGTTCGAGTCCCGCTTTGTCCATGCCGGTGTCCTGTCTTTCGGATGAGACAGTAATAACCGAGGCAGCGTGTCGTGGTATGCATGGCACGTTAAAGATCACTCACTGCTTCGGGTGGGTCCGTTACAAAGGTCAAAATTTGTATGCCACGCATCAGGCAGATGCCGTCACCATATACGTGAAATATTCGTGGTGTGACGTTAAACAAAAATCAATCAATCAGTCAATCAATATCCAGTTATGATTTTGATTTAAAATTTCTGCTGAAATTCTATAATGATATATGCACACAAACCCTCTCACACACACATTCACATACACATACACACTAAAGTGAACACAAATCCTCCTAAATATACTGCGGAACGGTACGCAAAATAAAAAAAGACAAATATAGAGTATGTAAAACTCTGAGATACAGATCCGATTTCCACAAGCCAAAGTCCAAACAATATGATTATATATAATAATTATAAATATGATGCAAGCAATTACGGACCCTTTCAATACAGAGGTGGGATCAGATGTCATGGAGGAATAAGCATCCCCTGCCGACCCGTCACACCCGCCATGATGTTATAAATGTATCAGAATTAGTATAATTCGCAGTCATAGAAGTAAGAAATGGTACTGTCGTAGACACAGTCGATATAGGTCATGATCTGTATAAATGATACAATAATGTAAATTTGTAATATAGAAGGTCTACGTGACACAGTAAGTGTACAGGCAAAGCTCTACAAATCATCACAAATATCGCATAGCAATCGTACACCTTCAACTGCCTTTCAAAAATAAACATAACTGTATCAACATAATTATTATTAGAAAAAAAAAAAATATATATATATATTCGGTGCACCTAGTCTCTATCCCTCAGCATAAATCCTGATACAGACAGTAACGACCTCTGTGTCCGTATACAGTCTTGTTGTATACATGTAATGTGTGTATATCATGATAGATAAAGGATCAGTGAGATCATTAATGTTCCCAGTACGTTTAGTGCGAAACCTTGGGTACAAAATTCTCCGGGAAACGTGTATTCTAGAGAGTGAAGAAAAAATAACCTCATGGTTTTGGCGGATACAATTACATGTATTATATCTGTTACTATAAGTCAACACAGAGTGGCAAATAGGAATTTATTAAATGGGATTATACGCATAGGACAGACACTCTCGTGAACGCAGTGAGAATTTTCAATATATAGTACCAGATCTATACTTCTGATAACACCACATTCACAGCAGGACTATAACAAAAAAAAAAACTTGAGAAGGGACCTACACACCTCTGAATACGCCACTGGCTAACCACAGTATTTGACTGATGTTTAGAAAAATGGTTGGTTGGCTGGTCTTTTACATCGCTTTCAACAATTTTTCAGTTATATCGCGACATGGAAGCAGGAGGTTACCAAGGAGGTGGCGCAACCCGGGAATCGAACCTGGATCGTCGGCGCCGCAAGTAAAGCGCTTAACCACTACACCAAACCTGCCCCCTGTTTTGAAAATGACAACTATTATGTTTTTCATTGTACGTTTTAGTTTTACCATTGATACATTTTTATTATATACAACTTATCTGTTACAACTTTGTTGTAAGATGAGTAATAGATTATAAATGTATAAACTCTTAATGTCATACTATAATCATGTTTAATGTGATACTATAATCATGTTTAATGTAATACTATAATCATCTTTAATGTCATACTATAATCATGTTTAAAGTCTTACTATAATCATCTTTAATGTCATACTATAATCAAGTTTAATGTCATACTATAATCATGTTTAATATGATACTGTAATCATGTTTAATGTCACACTACAATTATTTTTAATGTCATACTATAATCATGTTTAATGTCATACAATAATCATGTTTAATGTCATACTATAATTATGTTTAACGTCATACTTTAATCATGTTGAATGTGATACTATAATCATGTTTAATGTGATACTATAATCATGTTTAATATAATACTTTAATCATATTTAATGTCATACTATAATCATGTTTACTGTTATACAAGAATCACTATTTCTGTATCCAGGAGAGCAATTGAGTTAAACGTTTGGAAAATATAGGTCTTTTTCCGTCATTACGGTCATACTTAATGACTATCAGTGACACAAATATAAAATAAATCGTGAATGGAATCTAGTCATTTGTCAATATCAAAACTGATTTCTCCAGAAAATTGTACAGGTTCTTGGTTTGACATTTCAAATTAATCCCTGTCGTATAACTAAACATCTATTGTTCTCGCCATCAAATATGTGTTCCCGAACAATCAGGATTATCGGAGTATTTCTGAATACACAGTCATAAAATTCTGTCTATAGAATCGAAACAATTTTAAACTTTAGATTTAAAACTTTTAGCTTAAAATACATGTAGCATTATAAGTCACAATGGAGTTATTATCCGTTCATTATGTCATACATGTAGCATTATAAGTCACAATGGAGTTATTATCCGTTCACTATGTCATACATGTAGCATTATAAGTCACAATGGAGTTATTATCCGCTCACTATGTCATACATGTGGCATTATAAGTCACAATGGAGTTATTATCCGTTCACTATGTCATACATGTGGCATTATAAGTCACAATGGAGTTATTATCCGTTCACTATTTCATATATGTAGTATTACAAGTCACAATTGAGTCATTAATCGCTCATTATGTCATACATGTAGCATTATAAGTCACAATGGAGTCATTATCTGCTCACTATGTCATACATGTAATATTATAACTCACAATGGAGTTATTATCCGTTCACTATGTCATACATGTGGCATTATAAGTCACAATGCAGTTATTATCTGTTCATTATGTCATACATGTAGCATTATAAGTCACAATGGAGTTATTATCCGGTCACTATGTCATATATGTGGCATTATAAGTCACAATGCAGTTATTATCTGTTCATTATGTCATACATGTAGCATTATAAGTCACAATGGAGTTATTATCTGTTCACTATGTCATACATGTAGCATTATAAGTCACAATGCAGTTATTATCTGTTCATTATGTCATACATGTAGCATTATAAGTCACAATGGAGTTATTATCCGTTCATTATGTCATACATGTGGCATTATAAGTCACAATGCAGTTATAATCTGTTCATTATATCATACATGTAGCATATAAGTCACAATGGAGTTATTATCCGTTCACTATTTCATACATGTGGCATTATAAGTCACAATGCAGTTATTATCTGTTCACTACCTCATACATGTAGCATCACAAGTCACAATGGAGTCATTAACCGCTCACTATGTCATACATGTAGCATTATAAGTCACAATGGACTTATTATCCGTTCCCTATGTCATACATATAGCATTATAAGTCACAATGCAGTTATTATCCGTTCCCTATGTCATACATGTAGCATTATAAGTCACAATGGAGTCATTATCTGCTCACTATGTCATACATGTAGCATTATAAGTCACAATGGAGTTATTATCCGTTCACTATGTCATACATGTGGCATTTTAAGTCCCAATGCAGTTATTATCCGTTCACTATGTCATACATGTAGCATTATAAGTCACAATGGAGTTATTATCCGTTCATTATGTCATACATGTAGCATTATAAGTCACAATGGAGTTAACATCCGTTCACTATCTCATATATGTAGCATTATAAGTCACAATGGAGTCATTTTCCGTTCACTATCTCATATATGTAGTATTACAAGTCACAATTGAGTCATTAATCGCTCATTATGTCATACATGTAGCATTATAAGTCACAATGGAGTTATTATCTGCTCACTATGTCATACATGTAGCATTATAACTCACAATGGAGTTATTATCCGTTCACTATGTCATACATGTGGCATTATAAGTCACAATGCAGTTATTATCTGTTCATTATGTCATACATGTAGCATTATAAGTCATAATGGAGTTATTATCCGTTCATTATGTCATACATGTAGCATTATAAGTCACAATGCAGTTATTATCCGCTCACTATGTCATACACGTAGCATTATACGTCACAATGGAGTTAATATCCGTTCACTATGTCATACACGTAACATTACAAGTCACAATGGAGTCATTAACCGCTCACTATGTCATACATGTAGCATTATAAGTCACAATGGACTTAACATCCGTTCATTATATCATCGTGGCGTGAATGTGCCTCTGACACTAATTTATAAGTGCTGAGGCTGCTGGGGAAATTAGCTCTGCTGCCATGCGATGATAGTCAAATATTAAGCTGACTACCATTTACTTAGACAGTCAAGACTACAATCAAGTAGTTTCAATATTTATTGTCAATCTTCCAAAGTTCAATTTACACCAAATAACAATCCACTATATACATTATTTACAAGTTCCTAGCTAACTTATGTAGTAAGGTCTACATTCTTTAAAGGTTTCCTACAATCTGCCGTAGTTGGTGACTTGCAATACTCTCCCTGTCTTACAAGAATCCTCTCTCATTTTTTTTAAAACTCAAACTCTTAAAGTAACAAATGACAGAAAGCCTGAGTGCAAATTGTGCCAAACAAGCCCAAGGCTAATTATGCTTTTACTTTTTCTTGTACAGAAAGGTTTCTGACACTTAAGAGTGATAAACTAAGCCCTGAGCTTGGGTGCCAAACTACTCAGAGTAATTACTGTACAAACATTACAATTAGATGATTATCTGTTCACTGGATATCAGAGAACTCAAATTTGCCTAAGGTGTCATTTACAATTATCTCTAATGTGTTCCCTAAGTAAAAGTGACAAAGGTAATTAAAAGATTTTCAGGAACTTACATCAAAATAACTATAAGATAATTTGAATGTTTAGGTAACATAAAGTATGAATTATATGTAAGAATAAATTATATACATTACAAAATGAAGTTATTCATATGGTATTTTCAAAATTAATGTGGAAATGATTTTGGTATCATTTCTACTCTGTCATAATTATGTCATACATGTAGCATTATAAGTCACAATGCAGTTATTATCCGTTCACTATCTCATACATGTAGCATCACAAGTCACAATGGAGTCATTAACCGTTCACTATGTCATACATGTAGCATCACAAGTCACAATGCAGTAATTATCTGTTCATTATGTCATACATGTAGCATTATAACTCACAATGGAGTTATTATCCGTTCCCTATGTCATACATGTAGCATTATAAGTCATAATGGAGTTATTATCCGTTCCCTATGTCATACATGTAGCATTATAAGTCACAATGGAGTTATTATCCGTTCCCTATGTCATACATGTAGCATTATAAGTCACAATGCAGTTATTATCCGTTCATTATGTCATACACGTAGCATTATAAGTCACAATGGAGTTATTATCCGTTCATTATGTCATACATGTAGCATTATAAGTCACAATGGAGTTATTATCCGCTCACTATGTCATACATGTAGCATTATAAGTCACAATGCAGTTAATTTCCGCTCACTATGTCATAACGTTTAACTGTTATAATGTAGATTTTAACACTAGAGATAGAGATAGAGCATTTTGAAAATAATTTCTTCTCTGGAATTAACGTTCTTGGACATGTTAACATTTCCATAAACCCATATTATTTATATTTCTCTATTTATTTATCTATCTATTTATTTTACAGTGTAATATATGTAGATATTCATTTATTTAGGATAAATAAAAATGTATATATGATAGGAATTTGAAATTGAAGTGTCTTGTATTGACAAACATAACATCTATTTATAAAATTAAATTAATTTATTCGATTTCGATATTAGGAAATTGTACCCAGAATTATTTATATTTATTTTTTCGATGTCTTCATATTTTATTATGGGGACAGGCGTGGTGTAGTGGTTAAGCGTTTAGCTTGTGGCGCCGACGACCCGGGTTCGATTCCCGGATTGCGCCACTATGTTTAAGAGGTTGGTTACCCCCTGCTTCCATGTCGCGATATAACTGAAAAATTGTTGAAAGCGACGTAAAACACCATATCAACCAACCAACCAATCATTTCTTGTTACCAAATCTCTTTACACCTTCCTCCCGCCTACTCATTGGAACAACACAATCTCCAAAGCAGAGTTGTCGTTCCTTTACAATCCACACACACCTCTGCCAACGTCTCAGGTTTTACAAGATTCTTGTAATGATTGGTCAATTTTTAATCGTGTAATTATACACTCAATCAGAAGCGACAAAAAGCAATCATTATATGAAATGTATTGGATGAATGGCTATTTAGACATAGAGTAATAATCTGGTCTGATTGGATGAATATAGTTTATTGTTATTACAGATCCAAAGGCCTATCTGGCCTATAGGTACAACATAGACATATAAGTAATTATTGAACAAAATATAAGTATATAAATAATATGTATAATTGAGATAAAATAAAGGTAAACATTGGAAAAAGGTAACATTATTAATGAATATACAAAACAATTCATACATCAATAAATGTAAGTCAAATGAATCCGGGTACTGTAAAAGAGATTTTTATAATAGTGACTTTCTCAAAATTTCAGCAGATTTTAAATATTTACATAATTTAATAATTTGTGTGTAATTTTCATTTGTAAAAAGTTGAACTAATTTCAGCATAGATGGATATTTAAAATAATATGGTTTTATATATAATTTTCTAATATTAATATAAACAGGACACTTTAAAATGAAATGTAATTCGTCTTCCAAATCGTTTATATTGCAGAGAGAACATTTTCGCTGTGACCTTTCGATGTTTCTATGCCTGCCAGTTTCTATTTCAAGATCATGAAGAGATAATCTATATTTTGTTAATAATTTTTGATAATTTACCGGCAGTGAATGGACTCCTCCATGTATATATAGCTTGCCACGCTCGACCGGTGTTGTAGAGTGGCCTTTCCCCCATAGCAGTTTTCCCCCCCGGAAAACTGGCTATATAGTGCGATTTCCCCCGGGGGAAATCCTACTATATAGCCAGTTTTCCCCCCATAGTAGGATTTCCCCTCAATTGCTCGCATTTGTTCTCTCACGTGTATATGGTTTGTGGTATGATGACTCTTGTCTTGTGAAAGAAAATTTTCAAATCAGGCGGAGATCTGTTGTGTCACTATCCGAGACGATTGTACGAAACGATTGTACGAAACGATTGCAATTTTAACCGTACATTGATCTTAATTGTAAAGGATTCAGTCAACCATCAGGCTACCATCAAAGAGTTAATGGATAAATTGACACAAAATAAAACAAACAAGCACAGAAAACAAAAGGAAGACTGAATTGTCACGAATACTGCCTCTGTACAAAATGTCGAGACTTTCTTACATTGAGCGTGAACGAGCCATTGGCATGTTGAGTACAGGAACCTCAAAACGTCAGGTTGCCCGTATCTTAGGATGCACTAAATTTACCAATAACAATCTGTGGATTCGTTTTCAACAAACAGGGAACACTGCTGACCGTCCAAGAGCAGGGCAGCAACGTAAAACGACAACGCAAAATGACGAAGCATTCCAAATAACGTCATACGTCATCTGACGTAATCGTTTCAAATGCATCATTTGGTTGTTATTTATATCTTGCAATCGAATTTCAACCCGAAAACATTTGATTGAAGCTAAATGGTGATCTCTCGATTACATTTTTTACTTTTTTGTCACTAGTTCACGAGTAGGTTATTGCGAAAACGGAGGAATAGATAGTTATATGTGCCACCTTTGGCGGATACTGCCGGGGCGAGTAACCCCCCCACCTTACACCCCATTGAATCCACCGCTGCATTTTCAAACTCAAAAATCAATTATTTTGAGTATTTATGTAAGGATATATTAATCTATAATTCTATTTCATAAATATGAATGAATATAAAGCAAGTTCTTCGGTACATGCAAGCATATTCGAATGATCACAACAGATCTTAAGATATATGGAAACTTCATACTGTTACAAGACATGAACTTTATATTTGAGTTGCTGGCAAGGTTTTTTTTTCTTTCGATACATGTACAATGTACATATATTACTCATGTACATATACTATAGTACATTTATGAATTAATACTGCGCATGAAATAACACATACATGTACATGTACGCATGCACTTCAAAATTGTGTGTATTCATTTGCGTTTTGGCATAAAGGGCCCTACGCCGCTTTATATTATGAGGGTTATTTCGTTCGAAGTGGTCATAGTCATTGAAATTAATAAGTATTAGAATATGGAAGATTTGGAGAAAATTTTATTTGTTCAACAAAACGTATCTGTCAATCTTATGAAGAATGTAAAAGAACCTCATATTCATTTATCATTTGAATGTAATATTCTTTCAAATCACGAACAACTATACGTCATGTTCAAAGTTTGTTTCCATTATGAACGTCACTCTGTAGAGGCCATCGTGTGGTGCTCCTCCAAAATGCTCCCATATCCATGTAAATTATGAATTCCTCGAAATGTTCCGACAAAGTTGAAATATGACGAAGGGATGTAAATGTCCCCTGGACCAAAGCCTTTCAAATGGTCTTCAATATCCAATATCAAATCCATTAGCATGTCAGTGAGGTCATGTCCAGTTGGGTTCAAATAATTACATGCAAGTTTCTCTATGCAGTTGTATACAATATCTTGAAAATGGACGGGTATATCGTTCTCACTTTTTCCAATGAGTGTCGTAACTAGTGTGTCTCTGCAGGAATAAATCTGGGTTTGATACAACGGATTGTTTAAATCGTCAACCGAAAGATCCATGAGATAATGTAGCAATTTCTCCCTCCGGCCTGTTTCAGAAGTTATTCCTCTCATTTGCATACCAAACAACTTTACAATATACGCCATGATGGTATTCTATAAACAGGATCTTTGTAATGCTACTTAAATGTAAAATATACTCGGAAAAAGCAATGACAACTACTGGGGGGAAATCTGACTATATAGTCAGATTTCCCCCTTTTCCGTTGTATTACATTTTCCGGGAAAACATTTCGGTTATCAACTTCTCTTTTATATAACCGACTAAAGATCCCGTCACAGTTATAGTCAGGTCAAAGAAAGGTAATTAACGAGAGCCGTGATTGGCTGATGTGGTGTAGGGAGAGAGGGACTACTATTTCAATGTATCAGGAGCTGTGATTGGATGAAATTATTTGATTTATGTATAAATAAAGATTGATTCTGCTGTAAAATCATGAATTTTTATCTCATTTCGCTAATGTAAAGATTTAATGACCTAAAAGGGGGTGGTTGTTTACATTTGAATTTTAGCCAATTTTGGGGGGTATCCCCCTTCCAGCATGATTTTCTCGAAATTAAGGTGGATAACCTATGGTAAACTGTTAAAATTCTGATAGAGGAGGGTCTGACAAACATTTTGATATGTGGATTACATATAGCTAAAATGTAGGATGTTGTGTAAATCTTGCTGGAAGTTCGGTAATTTAACATGGGACCCTATGGGAAATGGAATTACTATGCTTTGACCGTCAACACGTGTGAGAAACTCAAAATGGAAGACATAGAAAGATATATCAAGTCAGGGAGTTATCCAGAGGGGTTTTCTAAAGATGATAAACGAAAACTTAGAAGTAAAGCGAAACGGTACACGGTGAAAGATGGTAATTTTTTTGGTTAAATAAAAAGGATCAGTTGCGCCAGGTCGTGTTTTGTGAAACCACAAGACTAGAGATCAATGCATCGTTTCATGACGAAAACGGTCACATGGGCGTCGAACGAACATATTGCTCTATAAGTGAACGGTACCATTGGCCAAACATAAACAAAGATATAACAAATTATATTGTTTCCTGTGAAAAATGTCAAAAATGTGGAGTATTCACCAAAACTGTCCAGGAGCTTCATCCAATTCCTATCGTATCGCCCTGGTACCAAGTTTGCATCGACATTGTCAAGATGACCGAATCGAAGTCAGGGAATAAATACATCCTGACTTTAGTGGATTTTTTCACCAAATGGCCTGAGGCTATACCCCTTAAAACTAAGTCCGCAAATGAAGTGTCTATGGCGTTATACAAAATATTTCTTAGACTGGGGTTTCCCAGTGTAATCAGCAGTGATCAGGGAAGAGAATTCGTCAACTCTTTGATGGAGGATCTATCAAAAAAGATGAAATTTCGACAAAAAATTTCGTCTGCGTATCATCCAGAGTCCCAAGGCCTAGTTGAAAGATTCAACAAAACGATACAAATGATGTTGTTAAAGCAATCGGCAAGTGGTGAAGAAGACAATGAATGGGACGAACATATAGACGAAGTTCTATTTGCCTATAGAACACAGCGCCAAAAAGCAACGAAAATGAGTCCGTTTCAAATTATGTTTGGCCGGAAACACGAACCCGAACTTGAAGACCATCATAATGGACAGACAGACACATCAGATGCAATGGACGAAACCTTGGCACATTACTTTATAATGCAAAGAAAGCGGGGAGGAAAGGTTCAAAGATAGAGAGCACATGGCTCGGTCCTTATTTCGTGGCTGACACAGCAGAGAAAGGAACTGTTATTCTAAGGAAAGACAACGGCGATGTTTTGAAAAAACATTACAATGTTAAACTTCTCAAGCATTTCAATACTCGCAGTCGTACTACCAAGGAAGGCGATGGAAATACATACACCAGTATCAATAACAATGCACGTAATGACGAAGAATATGATATGGATAGAACAAAACAATATAAGAATAAAAACAAAGAGGAGGCTAGTAATAACGTTGCTATCACTAAGGAGGAAGCTACTCAGCGATTCTTTCACCCAGTCGATAAGCACTGGCAACGGAGGAAGATATGCTTACTTGGAGGAACAAGTAGCATAAAATTGGAACACAAGTCGCGAAGAAAAACACCTCGATCTGACGAACCAAATCACCCGAATACCAATGCGAGGCGACGGGAATTGTTTCTTCCGGTGTATCAGTTATTCTATAAGTGGTTGTCAGTCTTATCACAGAGAGGCAAGAAATATGGTTATAGAATGGATGGCTTCAAACAATGACAAAATCAACAAACAGTTTGGAGAAGGATACATCGGGAAAAGTGGTATGGTGGATTATGGAGTATGGGCCACAGAGGCAGAAATACTCGCGTCAGCTGCGATGCTACAAACAAATATTTTTGTGTACTGTAAAGTCGGGGACTCCATGAAGTGGAATGAGTATGGATCTCATTTAATGGGTACCAAAAGTGAAGAAAAGCGGGGGATTTTTATAGTGAATGACACAGGGAATCATTTGGATTATGCATGTTAAATATCCCTTTCTTGTATAAACAAACTGATGTTTGAATTTGAAGTTTATTTTAAAATCAGTTTATTGCTTCAAGATATGAATGGCATTGTTCAAAATAAAACTTTGTTGTTTAGTATTTTGCTGGTTGTTTTGTGGAGGCATTTTAATGCTGAAATGTAGCTTCTTTGTACATTGCTATCAAATATTTAAAGAACAAGAATCATAATTATGACGGAAGTATCTACATTGTCTATATAAGCGAGAACAGAAATCCATTCGAGCATTCGATGGCTCATGACTAAGAAGGTTCACGGCAACTTTTGAAGTCAGTGCATGACTGCATGGCCTTTAAATTAAGCCGGAGAGTTATTGTGAAAATTTGAGCCAATTTTTAATCTTATAGGGGTAATTATTTTTCTTATGGGGTAAAGAAAATACCATTTATTTTACTATAAATAAATAACTCCTCCACCATTTAGGCAAAAATTAAATAAACATTTGGCCACCCGTCTAAATTCCATCTGAAATAAGGCACAGGCTCATTCCTCTTCATCCTTCCGTCCGGTGGTTCGGTCGCACCGTGTGTAGCATGGTAGTCTATTGCTGGAACTATCGCCGAGACTTCACGACCAGCCGTGCACTTCGTCACAAGCCAATATTTACTTGTGGCACCCGGTGACCCTAGCCGTAAAATAAACGGCTGCCGTGAGATAAACGGCTATAACCTGGTATAAAGTCCTCTAAGGTCTTAAAATCCAGGACCAAAGTTACCCAACACCATTCCTCCTTCCCTCTCTGGGTGTAGGACGTGGGGCAAGGTCCCAATTCGGTAGTAGTAGTAGTTGTTGTTGTAGTAGTAGTAGTAGTAGTAGTAGTAGTAGTAGTAGTAGTAGTAGTAGTAGTAGTAGTAGTAGACAGTGTATTAACGCCCTGAGCGAGGCTGTTGCTGCGTAACTTGGCTTCAGTTTTGCCAGTGCAACGTGCGCACTGACTAGCCCACTGACCAGCGACCAGCGCACTAACTAGCGCATTGCCTGTAACTGCCGTTACCTTTGCGCAATCGACCTAAGCGCATTGGTTAGAGAAGCATAAATTGTATATATACTTCCCTTTAGTTCAAGTTCTAGTTAGTGTCAATCATTCAATCATTTGTGTATATATACCGTGATTCCTTGTAAATTGAGATCTTGTATGTTAAGCGCATTGTGCAGATAGCTTCGGCGATGACAATTATTAGTTATTCCCTTTAAGCATCTTTAGTCTTGGCGTGCCGAGCGCGAGCTTGGTATCGGAATCTTAAAACACCACTCGGACCGTGACAATACTAACTGAAATGCTGTTGAAAGAGACGTAAAGCTGTAATCAACCAACTAACATATCTAGTGTTACTCATATGCGGATGCAGAGAGGTCAACAGGAGGGGTTGTATGGGTCCCATGGAATCCAAAAAAATATCCAAAAATTATTGTGGCATACTTCTGCCATCTATCTTGCATGTTGACATAAATAAGTTGCATGGTAACATAAATGTCATATGTGGGCATAAAACAAACATTATTTATTGCTTTTATTTCCTTATTTATATCTTGCATGTTGACATAATTATCTTGCATGTTGACATAATTATCTTGCATGTTGGCATAGATAATTAAGTTACATGTCAACATAACCGGTAGGACAGTAACTCGCATGTAGATGGCAGATGTATGCCACCATAAAAAGGTAATATTATCGGCATTTTGGGGGTTGGAATCTACGAAAGCCGATTAGAGTCACTAAGAAAAAATATATCGAGATCTTTTATCGTTATCTCGAAATAACAAACACGTCAGTTCAAGAAAATCTTTCCTAGTTGTTTTGAGATAATTAACTCGTTATTTCGAGATAATTTAAAACTCGTTATTTCGGGATCTCCTCTTATAAAAACATAATATCTCAAAATAACGGGTAAATTATCTCGAAGTAACGAGTTTTAAATTTTTTCAAAATGTATAACGAGTAAACATATTGAAAGAACGAGAAGACATCTTGAGTTTTTCTGCTGCACATGGACGCCGACAACGCCATTCTGTCCCGACGAGCTAAAAAGCCGTTCCATTGAGCTACAAACGCCTTTGAAACGAGATAAAAAGGTATTTCGTTAAGATAAAATTCGTTCCCTCCAAATAAAATAAAGAGTAGTACGTGTCACCTCTATGTCACCTAAAACATCTTAAACTTGTCTTTTATGAATTGACAAAACACACAGACATCGCTCAATGAGCTACAGACAAACATACCTTTTCAGTTATAAAAGAGGAAAACTGGCTATGGGGGAAACCTTGCTATATGAGGGGGGGGGAATCGTACTATAAAACGGGGGGAAAGCTACTATATAGTATGATTTCCCCGGGGGAAAAGCCACTATATAGCCAGTTTTCCGGGGGAAATCCCACTATATAGCTGGTTTTCCGGGGGGGGGGACTGGCTAGGGGGAAAGGCCACTATATGACACTGGGTCGCTCCGAAGTCCAGTGCGTGTGTTCCGAAGAAGGTGATTAGATGTAAACCTTGTATTGTTTTTGACTGTCGAAATCTGTACAGATTGTCTAAATATATATGTACACATGCTAGTAAATTATTGTTCAAAACAAAACATTCACGTATATTTTTCAGCTTTACAAGCTTACTAGTATCACATTTTTATCCCACTAACCCCCCCCCCCCTTTCCTAAGCTATATTTACACTTTCAGTGTGTCTCCTTGATCTTGCGCATTGTCCGTTAAAAGGTATCTTACTGTAGACTTTATTCAATGTTCCACTATATAACTTTTTGTTGCATTGCTTGTTAGTATGTCCATTTGGCTGTGTGAAGCAATTTTGATACATTTTTATGCTTACATTATCTTTCATTTCTATCATGTTTTACTCATTGCTTTTTCAACGCAAACTGTTCTCATCCTACTATTCTTACGTCAAATACAGCGCATCCAATATCCCTACTCAAACCATTGTCAATATTTACGCAACTGAGCATGTGTTCTCCAGACCAACCCCATCACCTGACTTCTCGTATCCTACTGCTGTAACATAATGCCAGCCTGTTCTTTGTTAGTAGGTGTTAGGGTTGGTCTTTTTTATCTACATTCTATTTACTTGTCAACTCAAATGCTGGATTTTTTAACCCTTATATCTGTTAATATATTGATGTTCACCAATTTTAAGGATTTACACATTGCAGTGCTTCTATTTGTATTGACTTATTGGTCTCAAGTGCAAATGCATCCCAAACTTCCTATGTCAAATAAGGTAAACATCGACCATGTCTCACTGCAAAGTAAAAACGCCCCATACAATACTCGCCTTCCCCTTAATTTAATTACCTATTTTGTGATCAGCTTATTAATTCTCATACTATCTGGGGATATTGAGACAAATCCTGGCCCAATTACAACTCTCTCAAATGATACATCATACTTATCTGTTAGCTCGCTTGAACCCGATATAGATATTTCCAGGTCAGACCTAAAATCACATGTTTTTTACTTAATCTTAATGTTCAAAGTTTAATTCCGAAGATAGATCTCCCTCATTCTGAACTACATGATTTTGACATTCTTAGTTTCACTGAAACATGGTTACAACCCTCCTCTTCTTCAGATGATTTTCAAATCCCAGGTTATAAAGAACCATATACAGTCAAACCTCGTTATCTCGAAGTCGGAGGGACCGTGGAAAATACTTCGAGATATCCGTAGTTCGAGATATCCAAATTGCAGTTCTTAATGTACGCCGATTCATTTGACATCTGTGATTATTATAGTAGATGTTTGAGATATACATGTATTTATCATGAAGATGTGCATATTGTATTGTTCCTAAATAATTAATCTAAATCTCATCATACCTTTTATATTTTATGAATATATAGAGAATATACTCCAAAACTGAAAACGTCATGTTTCCTTTCAGTAACATCGTAATTTAAATACAATACTTGATATAACTGTCTTATACTATACCTAAAACCGAGGACGGGCTAACACGTAAGACAAGATAAAAACACACGTCATAATTTGATTTAATTACTATTACTTTGCATAAAAATACATAGACATACACACGAATAGGAAATAGTAATAATTAATGAACAGTGTAAAGAAATTTCTTTAAACGCAGGTATGAAAAGCATCAATTACAGTCAATGTTATTTATCTCATATTGTGTCGAGTTTAATAAGCTATCATCATTTATTAATAATTGGTATAAATAACAGGGTACGCACGGACGAGATCGATTATGTAATTACTGCGGCTTTGTTCACCGACACGGTCAATTGATCACACCACGCGAGCGACCAGTCATTTAGGATAAACTCCGCGGGGAATATTGTCAATAAACCGGGTAAATAAGAACTTCGGGACTTGAAAATGTATTCGAGATAAGCATGTTATTCGACATATCAGTGTTCGACACATCCGGGGTGAATTTGATCATAATATGAAGGATTTTTTTCGGGACCGACGTTCGACTTCGAGATATCCCGGGTATTCGAGATATCAGTGTTCGAGATATCGAAGTTTGACTGTAATTACATTAGAACCAATCGAATAGGTGGCGGCATATCAGTTTATGTTAAACCGCACATTACATCAAGACGTCGACCAGACTTTGAAATCAATCAGATTGAATGCGTGTGGCTAGAACTAAATCTTGATAAACAAATCATACTGATCGGGCCATTCTATAGACCCCCTAACGCTCCCCCTGATACCTGGAACCTTATAAAATTGTCTATAGAAAATGCAATGTCCACTAAACACGATAATATACTTATTTGTGGCGATTTTAATTGCAATCAGCTCACTAGCACGACAAATGAAATAACTGATATCCTTGATTCGTTCAACTTAAGTCAATTAATCAACGAACCCACTCACTACCCCAACGCTTCTTCTTCCCTCCTTGATCTCAATATAATATACAAATCTGGTGTGATGGAACACTTTCTTGAAAATGACATTCGTTATCATTGCCCTATCTACGCTTTACTAAATGTTGCCAAGTCTCGCTCTCGTTCATTCCAACGTAAAATTTGGATATACAGCCGTGGTGATTTGAATTCCTATCGCGATCAGCTCGCCAATACCGATTGGTCACATATTATAACGGATGATCCTAATGTATCAGCTTGTCAGCTTAGTGACTTCATCCTAAGTACCGCAGCTACTCATATCCCTACTAAAATCGTGACAATTCGAAAAAATGATCTTCCTTCGATTAATAATGAAATTAAAAAAACAATACGTAAACGTAAACACATTCACAAACGCGCTAAATATTCAAACGACTCATCACATTGGTTGGCTTTCCGTAGAATAAGAAATAAATGTGTTAATAAGATTCGTAAATCTAAAGAAAATTACTTCAAGAAATTATCCGAGAGACTTCACCATAGTGATTCGGATCCAAAAGAATGGTGGAAAATTGCCAAAACCCTAACTAACACCAGCAAAAATACAAACGAAATTCCGCCGCTAAAACATAACAATTCTTATGCCGAAACGGACATTGATAAAGCCAATGTCCTAAATAACTACTTCATGCTTCAACAAACTGTAAATGACAATAACAAATCATTACCGAACATCCCTGATATAAATAACTCGACATTAAATAATATCGAAATCAGCGATGATGACGTGAAAGATGTCCTTAGCTTACTGAATACTTCAAAAGCCACTGGCCCAGACCAAATAAATCTAATCATACTAAAAACATGTACAGTTGCTAATGAATTATCCGCTCCCCTCAGCAAACGTTATAACCTATCGTTGCGCTTGGGTATATTTCCTGATATTTGGAAACAAGCTAATGTAACCCCGATTTTCAAAAAGGACGATCCCTCTTTAACAATGAATTACAGGCCGATATCCTTACTGAGTATTCTCGGTAAAGTAATGGAATGTTGTGTGTTTAAACACTTATATAACTTCATTCAACGAAATAATATAATAACAGACCTTCAGTCCGGCTTTCGACCAAACGACTCGACGATTAATCAATTAATAGACCTGACTAATCAATTTTGGCAAGCTTTAGATCTGGGTAAAGAAATTCGAATAGTATTTTGCGATATAAGTAAAGCCTTTGATAGGGTGTGGCACAAAGGCCTCCTTCATAAACTCCAATCAATTGTCATCTCGGAAATCCTCTTATCCTGGTTCAAAAGGTATCTTACTAATAGACACGCGTTATCTTAAATGGGTGTTCTTCCAGCTGGATGCAAATAACAGCAGGTGTTCCCCAAGGCTCTATACTTGGTCCCCTATTATTCCTTATATATATATAAACGATATAGTAAATGATATAAACAGCCATGTAAGACTTTTCGCTGACGACACATCGCTATATATAATCGTAGATGATCCTGTATCCTCCGCACTTGATCTAAATAATGATCTGGAAAGAGTGCACCAATGGTCTTGTCAATGGTTAGTCGATTTCAATCCTAGTAAAACCAAATCTTTAATTATCTCCAAAAAAAACCCCACATCCCCCACCCCACCCCCGCTAGTCATGAATCATATACCTATACAAAACGTTAATTCTCATATGCACCTTGGACTTGTTTTCAATGCAGAGGGAAACTGGAATCTACATATCGAAAACCTTATAACTAACGTTACCAAAAAACTTTATATCTTAAGAAAATTAAAATTCCAATTAGACCGATCTTCCCTCCAGAAACTATATTTTGCGCACATTCGTCCGTCCTTAGAGTACGGCGACGTTATCTGGGACAACTGTTCTCAATTATTAAAAACCCGTTTAGAACAGATACACAATGAAGCAGCCAGAATAGTAACAGGTACAACTAAATAAGTTAGTATTTCATCATTAATGAAAGAATCTGGCTGGGAAACTCTTCAAAACCGTCGTCTTAAACATAAACTTGTACTATTTCATAAAATGTACCACCACTCAGTCTCTGCACCTGATTATCTAAACGTCCTCGTCCCCGTAGTGCATACGAAACTCATGGTAGAAATACTCGTAACAGTAATAGAATTGTCCCCCCCCCCCCCCCCCCCCTCTATGCAACACTTTATTTTATCAAAATTCTTTCTTACCTTCTGTCATATCCCTATGGAATGAAATTCCCGAAGAAATTCGTAACAATCCATCCAAATTTGTATTCAAAAGATTTCTAAATCGTGATATAACTCCTCCTCCTCCGTATTATCTATTCGGCACAAGAAAACACCAAATAATCCATTCGCGGCTAAGAACTGAATGCAGTTCACTAAATTCCCACTTATATAAACGAAATATAGTTCCAAGTCCACGTTGTGCATGTGGTAGAATCGAAAATACAAGCCACTGCCTCTTAGAATGCCCACTGTATAGTGACGCGCGTTCTCGTACTATAGGACGATTACACGATAAAACCCTTCGTACGCTACTGTACGGCAATACGCTCTGTCCACAATATCAAAATGAATACAAATTTAGCGTGGTACACGACTTCTTCAAATTATCCACGCGTTTTGAGTGAATGACATTTTCACCCCTTTATCACACATAACATATTACATTATGGATGCCATATTCGAACAGGGATAATTTATTCTTAGTACTCTTGTTGTCTCTACTTTTGTACATAATGCTTCCCCTCTTTATTCACTCTGCGTATGCTAACTTGATATTTTTGATGTTGTATTGTTTAAAACTAGAGAGATGAATTAATATAAGTATTTAATATTTGTTTTCAAATCTCTAATGTATTGCTACTATGAAATTTCTTTGTATTGTTGTATGATTCTTTTCAAATAAATGTTTAAACTAAATCTGTGTAGTGTGCCAGCGCGGTCTCTAACGTAATATGCCACTTAACTCCGCGTAGTGTGCCAGTGCGGTCACTAACGTAATGTACCACTTAACTCCGCGTAGTGTGCCAAAGTGTTCTCCGACGTAATGTATCAGTTAACTCCGCGTAGTGTGCCAGTACGGTCTCTAGCGTAATATATCAGTTAACTCCACGTAGTATGCTAATGCGGGCTATGACGTAATATACCACTTAACTCCGCGTAGTGTGCCAATGCGGTCTCTGGCATAATGTACCACAACTCCGCGTAGTGTGCCAGTGCGGTCTCTGACGTAATATACCACTTAACTCCACGTAGTGTGCCAGTATGGCTTCTGTGGTAGTGTACCACTTAACTCTGCGTAGTGTGCCAGTGTGTTCTCAGACGTAATGCACCATGTAACTCTGCGTAGTGTGCCAATGCGGTCTCTGACCTAATATACCACTTAAGGTTCATACTAACACCATCTGCGAAACTAACCAAATTTTGAAAAAAAACATCACATGTCAAATCTAATTTATTATAGTAAGAAAGGGATGTAATTAATAGTATCATGAAGGAAAATTTATAGGTCATCGTGCTCCCAGCGAAGATACGGCCTGCCATAGAGGTACACATACCTCTTTGTCTAGAGCATTTCACTATCTTGAACCAGTATCTTGATAACGCCTTCTCATTAGAGACTGAAGGCACAAAAAATACAAGCATTCTACAAATATTGAAAGATTGTAACATACCAATAGACAATAGGAAGTAATCCAATGTTAGTTTGACAGTCTCTATAAAATAAGAAATACTTCATTATATGATCATACCCTTTTATCGTTGTCATCGATTCAAAAGACCAATTATGTAATATTTATTTAAAGTACTTAGGAACATGCCACTGAGAAATAAAATTGCCAGCTTATTTCTATTGAGGTATCTTTCAGAAAACAATGAAAAATGTGGACATTGACGGGTGATCTTTTAATTGTTTGACAAAAATATTAACTGACCCCTCCCCTCCCCCTGCAAAAGTTTTCGTGTTGTAAATCAATTTCATGCTATAAACTATTCATTAAAATATGATCATATTTCACACAACCATCACTTGGGAGAAGAATTTTCAGACAAAGGTCATTTTTTATTATCAAGGTCACTCAAAATAACCCCCCCCCCCCCAAAAAAAAAGAAAGAAAATGAAAAGAGCCGGGCTGATAGTGTCCCTCTGAAATTGTATCTCATAATCCGTTTTTCAGAATTTGATTATAATTCACATAATTTCAACTCTTAATAAGATAATTCGTGGAAAGGTCACTCAAGTTCATTTCTTAAAGTTAAAGGTCAATGAGAAGAAGTCAAAATCCCAGTAAGAGCTTATGTGTATATGGCCTGTCAGAACTCATAACTACTAAACCATTCATCAGAACTTGGTCATACTTCTCACAATTGTTACATAGGACTTTCAAATACATGTCACTCAAAGTCATTTCTTACATGCCAAGGTCCCATAGAAAAAGAGAGAACTGAATATACCAAATAAAAACACAAAAAGATTGCACTGCAGTTTGTTTCTGTTTATGCCATACACATTAGGTATCCACATTTCTTCTAATGAGAGGTGTCGAAATATGTTGAATTGACCGTTTAGTTACTTTACGAAAACCAGCCCCATCTGGCAGAAGCACTCTAAAGACAACTCTTATTTTGAATGTAATTCCTATGAATTCCCTCTTGATGACTTTGACAAATGAGTAAGAAAATCTACAGGGATCAATACTGAATATCGCAACTACAAAAACGTCAACATACACGCGCACTTTGTGATTGTTACGACGTCATATAATTATGACGTAAGTTGCCCAAATAAAAAGTGCCTACATCGAGAACAATGGGTTTGGTAAGTGACGAAATAAGTTTAAAACAAAGCAATCATACCCAAATACAAACAAGCACTGACCCTCATTGATATAAAGTTATATACGAAGTTTTAATTTATAAAGACTGCAGAAAAAAGTCCGGAAAACTGTAAAATTCTTGAAACTTTTTAAATTCAAGGGCCGTAACTTTGGCATAAACAAAGCAATCATACCCAAATGCAAACTGCTACTGACCCTTGTTGATATAAAGTTTTAAACTAAGTTTCAATCCAATATCTTGAAAGACTGCAGAAAAAAACGGGGGGAAATGCCCGCACGGACCGACGAACGTACAACGCCATAACACAATACGTCTTATGACGGGCGTATACATGTAACAACTACTGTACTGTACTAGTGAGGAAATGTGTCTATTTCATTGAACTGCAATATCATTTAGCTATGTTCATTGTACTGATTTGTAGCATATGTAATCAGAAGGTCATTGTACTGATTTGTAGCATATGTAATCAGAGGGTCATTGTACTGATTTGTAGCATATGTAATCAGAAGGTCATTGTACTGATTTGTAGCATATGTAATCAGAAGGTCATTGTATTGAATTGTAGCATATGTAATCAGAAGGCGATTGTACTGATTTGTAACATATGTAATCAGAGGGCCATTGTACTGATTTGTAGCACATGTAATCAGGTCATTGTACTGATTTGTAGCATATATAATCAGAGGGTCATTGTACTGAATTGTAGCATATGCAATCAGAAGGTCATTGTACTGATTTGTAGCATATGTAATCAGAAGGTGATTGTACTGATTTGTAGCATATGTAATCAGAGGGTCATTGTACTGAGTCGTATCATATGTAATCAGAAGGTCATTGTACTGATTTGTAGCATATGTAATCAGAAGGCGATTGTACTGATTTGTAGCATATGTAATCAGAAGGTCATTGTACTGATTTGTAGCACATGTAATCAGAAGGTCATTGTATCGATTTGAAGCATATGTACTCAGAAGGTCATTGTACTGATTTGTAGCATATGTAATCAGAAGGTCCTTGTACTGATTTGTAGCATATGTAATCAGAAGGTCATTGTACTGATTTGTAGCATATGTAATCAGAAGATTTGTAGCATATGTAATCAGAAGGTCATTGTACTGATTTGTAGCATATGTAATCAGAGGGTCATTGTACTGATTTGTAGCATATGTAATCAGAAGGTCATTGTACTGATTTGTAGCATATGTAATCAGAAGATCAATGCTGAGTAAGTATTTATACAGTGACTACAAATTTCACTAAATGCCCTTCTAACCTTAACCACAATTTGGCTTTATCAGCGGATGAAGATTTTTGAAACAGGTCAATTCTACAATGGCGAAGGGTAGTGGTTCAAGCCATGCTTAAGGCAAGGTTTAGTTCATTTTAAACCAAACCAAGTTCTTAAATGTTACGAAAGAAAGAAATTGAAAACAAAACAAAATCTTATTAACTTTTTTTATGTTTTGGTGTCAGTATTTTGATTTATGCAATGTAGAGAATAGAAGCAAGTTTACATCATTTGTTGTCGGAAGCACCAAAGGCAAGAGAATAAATGTAGGAAGCAAACTGTCACAGCAATAAGACACAAATCTGAACAGCAATCCCTCCTATCAATTGAGAGTCTACCAAACACCGCTGTTTGGATTTAAATATACATGTAGATCTGTGTTTTAGTTTAGCCTAGTACTTGTTTAGGTACATGCATGGTCAAATTATGCTTAACCTGTTCGTTAAGGGTTACATAAACGTTCTGAACGTTGATGAATGTACTATTCATGCATAATTCAAATATACTGGCCGAATTCTTCTAGTACTTTTTATTGAAAATTTGAGGAACAGTAATGTGATTGGTCTATCATTCACTACGGTTATGGGTAGTTCAAACTGAGCTTTTTTTGCCATTGAACATGCAAAATACATCCCTGACGTCATGGTCCACGCAATAACTTCATGATGAAATCCCGACAAATAACGGTTTGTCGGACATTAGGCCCTTTGCATTATGTAAAATTGAAGGGAGGTTTATGCTCACTATCCACTATCACTCAGACCGAAGATCTCAACACAAGTCCAAGTATCTTTAAAAGGAATGCATACACCTTAGGTGGAATACACATCTATAGTCTCTTAAACCTGTGCAATCCTCTCAAATTAACAAATCAATAATTTAAAAGAGTTTTCTAGTGTGTTAACATTTCATTTATTGCAGTAACATAATAAATCAAGCTGAATAACAAGTCTGAATATATCAAAATAATTCATTAAAGACCTTATATCACATCTATACATATGGCAAAGGATTTCATAGCAGCGATATTATTAGTATATATCAGTCAAGAAAGGCTACATAGTAGTACAACATCTTTTATGGACTGTCATTAGTCCTATAGGTTAATATGTATAAAATATACTGGGGTTATAAATCTCGGCTAGAGTGGATTCTCTGATATACACATATTTATTCAATCAAAAGAAACATAACCTTAGTTGATCTCAACACTAAGGTAAACCAAGATAAGGTATATATTGGTAAGACAGAAAAGGAAGCTAGAAGATATCGGTTAGATAAACAGTGTAAGTAAGGGAACTAGGTCGAAATGACAGCTGATAATAACAAACTTTATCGCTAGGTCTAGAGGTGATAAAGAAATCCACTACCTCCTGTGTTAAGTAAAGGGTGGGTAAATTTCTTTATCATCTTCAGATTCTGTGATTTTTTTTTCTTCCATTCCCTTTTCCATAACTTTCTTGTTTTATGCTAGACAAACCAAAAAGTTCTACGTCGTTTGTGCATTTTATGTGGCGTCAGAAACAATGAATCTCGTAAGGAAATCGCAGTGAATATGAATGAAAAATATCATTAATGATATGCGTTAGTTGGTGACACTGTTTACCTATCCGGATACCCGCTGTACCTTCTGTACATGAATGTATGCTTCAGTGATTCAAGTTGCTGCGACAGAGATATGCCCATTATGGTGGATCAGCTTGCTTCAATATTGTTGAACATTTTATATAAACACGTAAACAACATTAGTCACAGTCTAATGGTCCAATAATAAACATCCCACTTTAGTAACCATAGTAATATGACAATGTATACCATACTGGCTCTAGCTTATGAGCGACCCCTTTTGCAGAAGGGGGCTTAACTCTGGGAGAAAAGTTATAGGAATTTAATCATAGATCACAGAAATTATGAACAGAAAACCCAAACCACTATCAAACTCCCTGGTCGTGAAGATCTGGGGCACAACGTTTGTAACAACATCAATATCTACATATATTAAATTTAAAAATTTAAACATTTGTATATATTATGAATTAATAAAAAAATAATAATAATAATAAATGCAGTCACATCAATATTACAATCAAAATTTGCACCTCACATTTAAGTTATGTACAGGGAATCACTGGTAGACAACAAGTAGCAATACCTGACAAACTACCACATTACAGGTGAAGAAGATTTTGCATTCACAGCATTTACCTCCACATGTTTAATTTTTTCTACTTCTGTATTCAAAACTGGTTCTTAATCAGTATGAAAGGTAGACAATTTGAATTGAATTTAACCGTTTTGATTATTTACACTAGATACATATACGGCAGAAGACTTCTGTTTATACTCTGTAAGAATATTTATGAAAGTATTAGCCTGTGATGTTACACAAAATAAGCAACTCAAATTCACAGAATGATCCGAAATCATGCAGACCAAAACAATTTTAACACTTCTGTTGAGGTTTCACTTGAAAGTGTAAAGTGTGGATACACATTTCCTTGACTTCTAGCTCATCTAAATAAGCAATAAAGGCAGAGGTTTTTGTTTTGAAGCCCCTAACAGTCAGCCATTCAAAAATATCTTATCCATTTTATGTTATCCATGCATATTGGTTTCAAAGAAATTATCGTTAGGAACATGTAGTCACTGTAGATCTGCATGTGACATTATACATAGTACACACACAGTATCACACATGTTATTTCACTTGAAATTTATATATTAATCTTTCGCTCATTCAGTTTACAAAGAATATTCTGCCATAAAAAACATAGAATTGTCTTTTCAGGTTCATAAGAAATAGGATTGTGTAGAAAGTTGTTGGAAGCAAGAGGTACAGTCTTACACAGCATTACAATGTACTAGACATCATAGTGTCAATTTTCTCCTATCAAGCTGCTTTCAATAACTAATTGTTAAATGGGTATATAGAAACCGTCCAAACACCACTGAAATGCAACAAGATAATCTGTTGGGAGCCTCTTTTTGACTTTACTATCATGTCTTTATAAATAAAGCAGCAAGAATATTTAATAATTTCATGCTGACGAGTATTTTTCTTTCCTAAATGGTTAATCAGGTAATACTATGTTTCATGTAAAACAGTTCCTCCAGTACGTCTTGCAATAGTACGTTTTGCTATTGCAAGACTACACTTTCGACCTCTTCCTATACATCCAAGAAACAACTATGATTAACCTATACTTGTATAGGCGATCAAGTAACAACTTGTATTAGAACTCTCTATTCAAACCAGACATATGACAGAAAAGAATATCCAAACCCCTGTGAAGTATCATCCACCTGATGCTGTACTGCCTCTGATACACCACCATGCAAAAGGATACAAAATATTGAGAAATTCTGATGCTACTAAGCAAACGCACTAGGCAGAAACAAAGTCAATATAATAGATGGTGAAGTCATGAAATAACAAGGTCCATTTGTCAAAAACTTTGATGACAGTGGAAATTCCTGTTACAAGGTATAAAAATGGGTAGCATCAATATATTTACTTTAAACTGATTTAAAATGGCAAACTAATGATTAATGTTTTATTAAAGATTTCTAGATAGGTCAAAGATTACCACTGCCACTGTCTGAAAAGTAAATTTCTAAAATCGAAATTTTGAAAACAGATCACAGGTGAAAATATTTAGTATTGGTTGAAGGAAGATGCATACACAATATAAAACAATTCAAATGGGGAAAGGACAAAGGTCACTAACTTCCACTTCCATCCTGGTGATTTTTGCCAAAAACATTTGCTGCCAGATAAATTTATTTGAATTTTTGTCTATAAGAATATCAGCCTAATGACACATGAAATAAAATGATGTCACTTAATGTCTGTATGATCTTAATGTAGTCATAGGGAGGTACTAGATTTACAAAGATGTGCAAAATGGACTAAGAAATGCTCAAATTTAAACTTTTCTGCACCAAATTAAACAGCACACAGACTTAACCCAATTTTAATTAATTATAATTCATTGTTTAGCATACTATATGTGACCAAAAAACAAATCACATTGGGTCTTAAAAGCACTTGTATCCATACTTAAGAACATGCTCCTTTTTTAGGCTTATTTTGCCAAAGACACCAATTTTCAGGGGTCCCGGAGGGAATTTATATCCTAACCAGGATGTCAACTCTATATACCGGTATTAACTTCATGTTCTGATTGGGTACTTATAAAGGAGTTATCTGATGAGCATGCAATTATTTCTGATTAATTTCTACATTTAGGCAGGATTAGTGGTTTAGTGAACTTCGTCCTTTATCGGTAATGACACATTCAGATAGAGATCAAATACCATCTTCAATTCTTGGAGCTTAAAATTCGAGAGCATTATTACATTTTATGTACATAGAAAAATGATTCACTACATCATACCAGTATATGTGTACATGACAACTTCTTTTATGAATCTCTTCATACAAATTGGCTGTGATGTACTAATGCCCCAAAAACCAATACGCGAAAAATCCTTAAATGCTTTTTGTGATGGTGACAACTTTATTTTTCGTGAATGTGAAAAACAAAGGAAAAAAAAGACATGAAAAAATACAAATGCAAGAAGTTAAATTTACTTAAAATTTTTTAATTAAAAAAAAATACCAATGATCAACCTTACTTTACAAGTAATTTTTCTTGTTCATATAACTGATCATGTAAATCATTTCCCAAGTTAAACATTATCTTAATTTCTTCATAACACTATTACGGATAAACAAAACAGGTTTAAAATATAACAGCTGTGAAAGTGGAAATCAAAACTGAACTATAACACATGTAGTTAGATTGTGTGTAACATGTAATGTATGACTATAAATACATTATATCATAGAAGGTACCACCATTTGCTATGAAGTGAGAGAGCGTTGATCTTTAGACCTAATTTCCTCCGAGATGCTTCGATCTGTGGTAGATAAATTAAGCGGCCTATTACCCATGCTGGATAACAGTTTAGCCTGAAGGGACGATGCTATGGAAGCATTGATATTTGTTATACTCCCATATAAATGATTCGAGGTCTTTGAATTGCTCCCTTCCTTTGATTTTCCACTTAAGTCTGATTTCAGAATGGGACTTTTACTTCTTACAGATAATTTGTCCTCTTTTTTCAACTCTTTCACTTTATTCTTACTTCCTGGTTTGTCTTTCTTGTTTGCAGATTTCACTTTCTCCCCTACAGAAGGCTCCACACTTTCCATTTTCATCTTATTTGACTCTATACTATTTTTTGGAACGCTCATTACACTGTCTTGTACTTTGTTTATGCTATTTAATGTACAAAAATTGTTCCCATGTGGTTTCGACTCTGGATTCATGCGTGTAGTCAAAGTGGGGCTAACAGACTGCATAGATGACAGTGATTCCTGTCTATGAAGAGCCCCAGAAAGAAGCATATTATTGAGGATTACAGTGCTCGATTGAATGCTAGATACTGGGCTACCCCTCTGCTGAATGCTAGATACAGGGCTTTTAATGTGATTTAAACTAGTTCTGAGCCCAACCTGTGGTTGATGATTACTTGTTATATTCACACTTTGTACAGAGTCTGCTACAGTGTACTGATGAGGAGAGTTCACACTGACAACATGCTGTATGCTAGATGTAGGGCCATTATGTTTTATGCTATTTGCAGGGTTGATGTGTTGAATGTTTGTTGATTCTGGAGCAGTACCCACATTGTTTTTCGTATTTACATTCTCCAAAGTGGCATCCTTTTCACTTGATATTGAATGCACTTGTTTCTCTAATACCGGCATTTCATTCTCTACATAAACAGAATGACTCCCTATCGCTGTATCTTGGGTCATTTGCTGATGTTCTGTATAATCCTCTTTCTGCACTGCTTCTTTCTCTAACTGTTCTACACTTCCTAATGCTAACGTATTCAGTTTACCAACCATCTGATTAGAACTATCTGTGATCACTATAGACAGAGTTCCATTGTCATCTACAAAGTGAAACTTGTGTCCTCCATACTGTTGACCAAGAATCTCTAGTTGTCTAAGAAGCTGTTCATTCATTACAGATTCAAACGTATCAGAGGAGAGAGGGGTGGCAGCATTATCCTGGGACTCCATTACATTGTCTATTTTGGGTAACTTGGCAGCAGTACCTTCTGTAACAATTAAATGTGACTTGCTCGGTATCCTTGGTAATGGAACCTGAAAAAGTGTTTGAATTACGATTAACTTTTGCAAAGAGGTTTGGTAAATTTGAATGATTCACCTTTTCAAAATAAACTCAATCAGCCTATCATCTCAACTACTAATAAACTAGATTCTATGTCCACTGGTTGGTCATGGTCATTCCTTTCAATAAATCTTATATTTCAACACAAAATGCCTTTTACATCTATTTTCTATTTACTCTTAAGTCAAATTTCTGGAAGAAGAGTATGATCAAAGTTGTGGGAGAATCGAGGATTTAAGGTACATTTTCCTATAGTAAATGAGTTTGAGGTAAACCCTACATGTCCTATTATGTCATATGCAATAATTTGATGCGAAAGGGACCACTCAGATATCCAAGGTTTAATTAGTAATTAAACATCACCGAAGCCATATTCCGTAAACTATAGTAATATCAATAGTATACCTAGAATCAAAATTTTCTTAATTTGGGGTCATTACCTGCCCTCTATTGAGGGATTTACCTAATTTGAAACCATTACCAATACATATGACTCAAGATGTCTACAATGAATAGTCTTTATCTAAATGTATTTTATCTCATTTTCCAAACCCTAGACAAATTTCTGGATAATTTTTGACATGTCAAAATTAAAAAATGGTCAGTACTTACGTGAAAATTTATTTTAATTGTTAATTTCACAATAAATTCCTTGATGGGAATGATATCATGACCAGACAGAGGTGCAGTAAATAAGTTGGAATTTTTTTTTAAAAAAAATCAACATGCATTTCAGACTGTTGTGGCCACAAATGGGAAAGGATATGAAGGTTACTTCAGACAGGTAGTTTCTGTTTTCACTTCTGATAACAGATAATTTTTTACTTGCATCACTACTTGGAACCTACCAATATACATGAATGGAATCATCTACAAGTACAATCTCCAAAAGGAAGTCAATATAGAAATGAATAAGAAAAAAAAATAAACTCTCAACTCAAAAGTTTTCAATCACTTGGATTTTTGTACAAACAATGAGGAGTAAATTCAAATTTGTAACAGAACAAGAGCAACGCCAATGAAGCATATGCCCCTCCCCCCCTCTGGTTACTTTTGTAACGTGGGCATAACTCACATGACCACATTAAAGGTCATCTACTCCTCATAATCACCCACAAACAAAATTTTTGCATTCAAAAGTTTGTATTTAATGATTAACAGATATGTCACATGTCTTCATTTAATTTAGACATTAGTATTAACTGACACAAAACAAAATCAAAATAAATATGCCAAAGACAGGTATCCTAACTATAACTTATTAACTTGACCTAGATATCCTTAATATGTATCTGTATACCAAATACCAATTCAATATATCTAGCTGTTCCTTAGATAATGGACAGAAACTGCTAATTTTAAGAAATTTTCTAAATCCAAGGGGAATATCTCTCAGAAAACTTATTGTACCATAACCAGATTTATCTTGACTTAAATATCCTTTAGATGTATCAGTACATCAAATATAAATTCAATATCTTTATTGGTTCCAGAGGTAATGTGCGGAAACTGCTAATTTTAAAAAAATTTCTAGGTGCAAGGTGAATAACTCTGACATAAATTATTGAACAATAACCTAATTTGAGCTTGACCTAAATATTCTTAAGATTTATCTGTACGCAAAATACCAATTCAATATCTCTATCCGTTCCTGAGATAATGAGTGGAAACTAATAATTTTAAGAAATTTTCTAAGTCCAAGGGGGATAACTCTCAAAAAAATTATTGAACCATAACTAAATTTAAGCTCGATCTAAATACCATTTAGATCTATCAGTATATCAAATATCAATTCAATATCTTTATTGGTTCCAGAGATAATGAGCGGAAACTGTAAATGGACCGACCAACAGACAGACGGACGGACTGACCGAGCGACTGACAGCAGCAAAACAATATGTCCCCCTTCGAAAAATGGAAGGTCACACAGTGATTCCCTCTGCTTCACACACAACTGGAAATTAACTTGGGGGTAACATAAACAAGTTTATATGTAGTATGTACTGTATGCTTCACCTATTTCATTCCTATTCTCTTATTTCCATTTTGCACACATTTAGGCCTACTCATCAGTTTTTTCTACATCACTATACATTTGATGTTGCCCATTATCTTGACACCAAGTATAATCAAAGTGCAATGACAAATGGAAAAGTAATACATTGCCTGTACATTTTATTGGTCATATTCATTCTCTGTTTAATCTTGGGCAATACAACATTTTACAAAACGACCATAAATTGCATTTTCAGATTGATACATTCTATGTGGGTGTAGACTGCTCTGTCAACAGATATATTCCAGATATGTGTACTGCAGAATAATAAGAAAGACTAAACTTTTGTATGACAAAGGGAAACTCACAAACTTTTGGGAATCTTTTCAGAAAACTGATGAGAGGCATTTAAGGAAAGAGAAGCATATCATTCGACTAAATTATGGATTCTGAAAACTCGAAACTTCTATCATGTTTCTATATCCATCAACATAACTCTTCATCAATCACTTTAATTTTCAAATCAAATTTATTATTCATTAAAAGCAATTCCAATTAAATTTTCATAAAGATATACATCATATCAATATGACATGTATTGAACATCCCTAAGCAAAGGATGGACTAAGTATAACTAGGTATGAATAAGTATAACTAAGTATAACTAGGTATAGCTAGGTATAATTAGGGATGATAGATATAATAAGGTATGACTAAGTATAGCAAGGTATGACTAGGTACAACTAAGTATAACTAGGTATGACTACATATAATTAGGGATGACGAGGTATAATTAGGTATAAATAGGTATGACTAAGTATAGCTAGGTATGACTAGGTACAACTAAGTATAAGTAAGTATAACTAGGTATGACTAAGTTTAACTACGTATGACTAAGTATAACTAGAGATGACTAGGTAAAACTAGGTATAACTAAGTATAAATAAGTATGACCAAGTATAACTAGGTATGACTAGGTATAATTAGCTATAACTAGGTATATTTAAGTATAACTAGGTATAACTAAGTATAACTAGGTATCACTAAGTATAACTAGGTATGACTAGGTATGACTAAGTATAACTAGGTATAACTTTGAATGTGAGTTGAATTGTTTTACACATATTACAAGAATATGGACAAAATATGATACACAGCAGAAAATCTTACCTTTTTCTCCTTTGGTATTAGCACTTTTTCTTTCTCCTTATGTTCCATATATGATTTACTATCAAGACCACGAAGTAACATACTAGCAATATCAGTGAACCCTCGGGCCTGGGCAGCCATGATGGCTGTTATACCAGCGTAGTTAGTCATCTCTATATTACAACCATGTTTTTGGAGAAAGCTGACCATATGTAAATTCTCTGCTTCCACTGCATAGAACAATACCGTCCTACCACTTTTCCCATCCTGTAACAAAAACATTTACAAAGGGTACATTTCAATTTATCAGAGGGATTAATAATGGTTAATAACAATTTAACAGAAAGATTGACAATGGTTGATAGGTTTTACTTTTATATTTCCTTAAAAAGTGTTCTAAATCGCAAAAGAAATTTCTGTTGTCTTTTCCCATATAATTTTCCAAAGTCCAATTATCACTTGGCTAGACTATGGACTACAAGGTGCATGTATTTTGGACTAGTATCTACATTATTTATATAGTAGTCATATAATCTTAATCCAGAGGAGGTAATTGCTAGGACTGGTTTTTCAAATCTCATTTTACATCATACCAACATTATTGCGCTTGTTTATGGCATCTGCCTGATTTATTGCACAAAAATTGAGACCTTTGCACCAAACTGACTTGACCAACGAGAGATCTTTTACATGCCACGTCAACTGGACACAGGTTTAACTGTCTCGTTAAAAGTACACTGCCTAGTCAGCCATGACTGGGCAGACCGGGACTGGGTGAATCAGCATAGTCAACAATCAATGTCACTTGGTATTGTCCTTATCACTACACTTAAATACTTTTGTTTTAGCAAAGTCAGGAATAAGAGCACAGAAGACCGTGCTAAATCAGCTGAGCAGTCTATGTAACTGATTACTTCTATCTATCCCTATAGCAGATTATAAGAAAGTTTGCACTGTCTAACACCAAACTATCACTTCAGACCAAAAACAACAAAAGAAATCATTTTAATTATTTAATATATATATTATATTAATATAATAGTTATCTAGTTCTTAAAGTATATTATTAAAGTATATTACTATGTTAATTAATAATGTCACAAATGAATCATACCTGCATACTACTGTTATTTAACTCTGTCTCAAAGAAACCACATGTATATTACTATGGTATTTAACTATGTTTCAAATGAACCATACCTGTATATTACTATGTTATTCAACTATGTTCCAAACAAGCCATACCTGTTTGTCACAGATCAACCGTACCTGCATATTAATATCTGCTCCTTCTTTTACTAACAATTCCACAGAGGTCATGTAATTCTTCATAACAGCCAAATGTAAGGGACTTAATCCTGAAAAAGAATACTGGTACTGCAGCTTGATCCTGTTTTTTAACATATCAATAGACTGAGAACAACAAAATGCACTGCTCTTCAATATATGACATTGTATAATACTGAAAAACAGGTAAAAATTTTAGTACTTCTTCTCTGTTCTGATTTTTCTTTGCATTTTCTTTTACATTGATATTTTCTTACTTTCACTTTCACTTTCAAAAATTAAATTCAAGATTAGTAAACAGTAAAGCTATAGCACATCACTTCATGTAAAAATGTGGCGCTACATCGCAGGGTTCAAAATCCGTTAAAAAGAAGGCAAGAAGGGGAGGACAGACAAGATTATTTTAAAAACTATGATGGGGATAAGAGAAAAAGATCTTTCAGTTCTAACTGGAAAGATCTAAGACGACCAAATGATGCAAGAAAGTTATGGAAAGAGATCAGGAATTCAGAGAAAAAGAAAAATAATCAGACTGAAAGTGAGTCAGTGAGCAAGAATGTGTACTGTTAAGTTAAGTAGCGAGTGAGTCAGTGAATGAAAGTAAGAATGTAAGGAAAAATTGGATGATTCAGAGAGTGAAATGTTTGGAAGATTGTTAAAAACAGATATTCAAAAGAATTTGAAATTATGTGAAAAGAATAATGAAGAAATGAAATAAATTCTTAGGATTTCCCTAAAATTTCATGTGTGCCCCTGAATTTTTTATGTCAGGGGCCCACATGGCTCCAAAAGTGTTTCAACAAATTTTACTCCCTGTGTGTGAAATAACTTCAAGAATTACCTTGAAAATCCCTACAGTTTATGTCCACTTTATGTCTGCTTTTCTTAAGCATCAGGGCCAGACACTGGTCATTGTTCAGCTTGACCGCCATGTGGAATGCACTCTCACCATAGCGATTCACTAAATTAGGATTGGCACCAGCCAATAATAGGATTTTTACTGCTTCCAAAAACTCGAGTTCTACGGCCAAATGTAGGGGTGTCTACAAGTAAATAAACCTAGGGTCATACTCATGGCAACATTTATAGGATACTGTAGAATGCAACACTGATTAACATTGTTAAGTGTTACGATAATCTATAAATTCTTTTTTCATGGTGCTTTAATTTTTGTTGCTCTCTGAAATTGTCAATTTATTGAAATAACTATGATCTCTCTGCAATAATAATATCTATGATTTATAATTGCTTTACCTACAACTTACTCAGGTATATACCGGTAAGAATATAGAGTCTACTGGTAATAAACAGAGACTGGACCATAGCTGACATGTAGTCTAGGGTGTACTTTACAAGAAGTCTTACATACATGTACTAATACATGTAACTGCAATGCTAATATTGTGCCCTCTCCCCAATATGTTGCCTACTTTGACAGTTGTCTTGTCACACAATATGTCAAAATAGCAACACATCGGGGAAAGAGTACAATAATGTGGCTAGCATGCTCATTGCTCATGCATGCACACTGTTATCAAAATGTTAACAGTACAGAATACACTGAAAGTAGACCAATATGTCATAACACCTGACCCAGACTGCTACAATTTACTCTATATAAGTGGCTTAGTATACATGTTAAAAAGAGTCCAGGTATGTCACTGATGAATTTTACGAAGAATTAGGCATAATTTGAAAAGAATTTGTCGTGTAACTTGCATTTGTTGTAAAAATATGGTGATATATATTATGTTAAGTCCTTATAAACCTTCATTAAAGAAGTCGATAATTATACATATATAATCACTATAACAAAAACTCAAAGCTGCTGATATTATGCCCAGTCAGCATAAATGAACAAAATCTCTGTATCATTATCTAAAATTAATGCTTGTTATAGCAGCTATAGAACGTACGTAAAAAACTGTATTTTTCTGTAAACTATTTGATAAAAGCAATGTCACTGAAAATTCTTGAAAAATGATGTTTTTTGTCATTATATATTATGTTATGAATATTTTGTACAATAAAATAAATCTATAACACTTAAATGAAAAAAAAACTAAGAACATGTATACTATTTAAACAATTTTCATTTCTACTTTGCTAATTGATATGTACATCAACATATTGAAATGACTACCGTATTTACTCGCCTACAAGTTGGATTTTTGGGAGAAAAAGATCGTGATCGAAAGGCACAACCAAATTATAGGCACGATAGTACATGAAAGGAAAACATCTGACCTTGATTTGAAGTCAAACTTTGCCGTTGATGAACGGACAATGCAGACATCATACAACATAGATAGTACATGCGATATTTCCCGGTTGTTAAGTACTTTTAAAGACGATTTTATGATAATGCATTCTTTTTCATGTTTTTCATGTTTCTTCTCATTTGTCATATGAACAAAGTATAAAAACAAGAGTTTGAGAAAGTATTTTGAATTCGAATTCTTAAACAAAAATCACATTTTTTGCACTTTACCCGCTACTGATGAACAACGTAATAAACTAATCTTCTCCGAGCATCGGGATTAAACATCAGAGAAGCACAATGAATTTGCCTTGCTTAATACCTCACACAGCACCGCTCTTATAGAGGACTTCAAGCATGTGTGATATTCAACGGGGAAAGCGCAGTGACTTGCAATTAATTCAATCGTGAGTTACTGCGCTTTACCCGTGAAATATCTAATCGACTATTATAAAGGAATCCCTCAATATGTATGTTTTACTTAAATTTGAGTTCCTTTGTCTCCTTGCTATAGTAGTCATCTCAGTGGTATATACCTTTGAAATGCGTAATACAAATACTCTATCCAGCTATGTCGCATTACGTCACCACACTTCTGAATAGGAATTCTGTAACACACAGACTTTCTATAGCTGTATTCATGCCACTTTAATTACATGAGTGTGTTTACACAGTGTCTCTGTGAGATGTATACATGTATATACTTCTTTGTCCTAATTGGCATATCTATGATGCCGCAATTAATGCGTATACTCATTTGAGTATCTCTGTTTTGTTTATGAATATCCAGTATATTTTTATGGAAATTCTAAATGTTTCTTTTACTTGATTTTCAATTGTTTCTTTCTTTAGATAGTAGTTTTTTCAATTTTAATTATCATTTAATTTGTTTGGTTGAGGTTTTTTTTTGGGTGTGTTTTTTTTTTGTTGTTTTTTAGGGGGGGATTATTATTATGTGTTTAGTACATGTAAGTCATTCTACTGATCTTTTTTCTTTCTTTCTATTTACTTCATTTTCTTTTTTCTTTCGAGAGAGGAAGACCAGCCCTGTTGCCTCCGCAACTGGTAAGCTTTAGTTTTTATTACCTGTTGGGCTTTATTGTATTTGTCTACACTTTTCCCAGAGATGGACATTAGATGAACGAACTTCTGAACCATTACAATATTCTCATGTACAACAGCGATGTGTAGAGGTCTAAAATACAAAAAAGAAAAACTAGAAATCTATTCTGTTTACAAAGATTTGATGAATAATGGTAGTTGAGTACAAAATCCCAAACCTTCATTTACTCCGGAGTACACCTTTCATGCATAAAAGCTGTTTCTCCTAATGATATACTAATGTGTATCTTAAGAAAACTTTAGTTAATGAATATGAATACATATGTACAATGTCCTTATCAATTTTCAATTACATGTACAAACAGTGTGTTACTATGAATTATGTTTGTCTATCGCTGAATGATGCCACTGTGGCACAACAGGATTATTTCACTTTGATAGGGGCAGCTACGTCTTAGTGATGAAGGAAAGTGGAATGCTCACAAAAACCACCAACTTTTAGTACACTGGTAGACCTTCCCACCAGTCATACTGGTCTACTACCAAACGCTGCCCAAGATAAATCATAAGAGGCTACAGTGAACTCCAGAACAGCGATTTAACCCACTCCACCTTAGAGGTACAAGTACATGTAGAACACAATACATGTACATGTAGCAGTACACATACATTTGAAAATGAACTAAATATCAATATTTTCTGATTTAATAATTGATTTGAGTAGAGAATTAAATGATAATTCTAATTTGTTAACTACAATCAGTGGGAATGAATGTTGCAGACACACACCATACCCATATACTTGTATTTATGGAATTCTTTTTAACACTAACTACATGCATGTACATTATCATTGTTATTACCATGGCTACTTTTGAGGCTTTAGTTAACAGAAATCTATTGATATCTTACAAATCCCCATCCTCGTCATGCCGCAGCGCCATCTGGACTTCTGTCAGTAACATTAGACTCATACGGGGGTCCACACTGACACCTGTTTTGAATGCAGCAGTGTGACTGGCAGGATCCGCCTGGGGTGCTGTCATATTCTCTTTGGATTTGGATGAAGCTACATTGCTAACATTGGGAGAAGGAACTAACGAAAAGAAAACCACATGTATAACGATAAATTTCACAAAGGCATTCATAGTCAAGATGTAAAAAAATAATGGACAATATTTATTGGCACAAACATATCCATGATAATGATAGAGGCCAATGTACATTACATGTATATCACACAAGATATTAGAACAATCCTATATAAGAATATTTTATGAAAATTATACGAGATTACAGATCATAATTATTTCTAATTTCAAACGATGACATGAGATTATGATACTAATTTAAACTTTTTACAAGAGTTTAGCAACAACAAAGACTATGAAAACTGATCAGGCACATGAAAATGTTGAAATTTATTGATATGTAAAGATATTTTATAACTACAGCATTTTCTTTCAAATTCATATTTTTCACACTGCCATAGAAATGTATTTCAATTTGTCAGCATTACAATCATTGACATTACTGTGTACATGTATGCTTTCCCCCATTAGGTGAGTAGGATTGTAGAGTTTTTAAATTAGAAACAGCGGTATAGTATAATACGCCCACATTTTTTATGTGGGCATATAAAGTCATTAATTATTGTACTCTGACATACAGCTTCAAAGCATCACCCATCACTCCATTATCGAATATCAATTCATTTTCATAGGCCACAATGATGCAGACCAATTGTGAATCACATTTGCTTATTTCACATATGAATTGGCCCATATATAATGCTATAAATAAAATCTTGTGTACATGTTAAAAAAAAAGAAAGAAAGCAATTGAAAACATTTTTTGTATAAAAATTGTCTCAAGAAATTTTAAGTGGTGTCATCTATGACGACATTACCATTCACACATTAATCTTAATGGATTAAACACTAGGTATAAAAAAAATCACAAGCTGAAATTCGCAATATTATTAATAAATGCATATTTAGTACAGATTCCCCCTTTCTCCTGCATATTTTCTATAATTTCTCAAGAAAGGATGAATCCAAGATGATTGTGATTCATAATTGTCCTGCAGCATTACACATATGCAGTGTTTCTGAAACCCACGAGACTGCCTAACATATCTTGTAAAAGTTTACTAGGTCAGATAAAACATTCACTATCATTTCATTGAAATATGAAACTTTAACAGACAAATGTCATGTAAAGACTAAAGTCTAACAAAGTTTCACACACACACTGTATATGGGACAACATTAAGTAAATAATCAATGAGAATTAGTACATATGGGATGGTAATTTTGCATGCTATCTGACAGTATGTAAATAAGATTTTATACTTACCACTATTTTGGTTGAATGTGGTAGTTGATTCTGCAACAAAATCAGTAACTACTGCTTCATCTGTTCCTCCTTTCTTATCTTTGTTTTCCTGATATGTCTGTAGTCGTCTCTTTTTGAGAGGAAGCGATGCTTCTGGGGCATTATCATACTTAGACCCCAGTATGCTGTCCACCGTGGCTTGGTTAAGTTCTACACTGTCGTTACTGGTCACTGAACTTGGGCTATGTTGCAGTCGATCAACTTTTTCACCGAGTAGTAAAGGTAGTTTAAGAACACCACTATTTGTACTTTCTGTTTCTGCTGATTTCACACTTTTTTCAACACTTTTAAGATTTTTTATAGCGTTAATCTTTGTAGGATCAATACCCATCTGGCGAAGTTGAATCAATTGATGTAAACTTGTTTTAACAGAACCCTCAACAGTTTTCACTGAACTCTGAATAACTGGGCTTGACTGTATTTCTTGTGTTATTTCGGAGCTGGGTGGTTTACTATGACCTTTAAGATTTTTCTGAACCATTTTATTCAAATTCTCTGCTATGGTGGAGGCATTTGCATCCGAGTCTTGTGAGACAGATTTTGAGGCACTGTTATTTCTATTTCTGCCTCGTTTACTTGTTTTAGTTTCAGAGTTCTTCAAACTAACTTTCTGATTAGTTGTTGTTTCTACGTGATTACCTGGAAAATCCCTTTTTCCACCTCTGCCTCTATACCTTGGTTTTCCCCTTCTTGGCGAAGTCGAGGGTTTAACGACAGCATTACTAGAACTACCACCATCATCGTCAGTCATTTCTGATTTGATCTGCAGATCATTCCCGGAGTTTCGTGGACTCTCGGGTAATAAGACGACAGACGACAGCGCAGACATTGCTTCTGCTGCAGCAATGCGGTCCGCGTTTTCTCTGTCATGGTCGACATTATCGTTGGGCCGCGACACGCTTGGATGTGTGTTGTGTACAGAGGACTTTACCCTTGGCCTACCTCTTTTACTCATAGTAATGATTTTCTCTATCTGATCTGAAGTCCTGCTATCATATCTCATCTATCAACATTCAAATCGTAGTCTGGAAACCATTTGTTTCAAAAATACGCATCAGAATTCCATTTTGCCAACGAGCTAACATGACTACCCCTGGAAAATAAGGCCTTTCGGGAAATTCCCTAATCACATGACTTAACACGATCCAATCATGCACCGAGTTATCGCAATTCTGGGGATTCCCCTATTAAAACACAGGAATTTTATATTCTTAAAATAGATATTGCTAAACGTCATTAAATTTTCTCGAATCAAAGTATGTTAGTAAACGACACACCATCTAAAAAGAACCAGAGAATTACATCTGAGTATATAATAACGCTACGGAATCACTCAAGCATCAAATCCACGTCCGCTTTTAGATCACATACTTTCTGTTTGGTAACATATTATAGTCTATTTCTGAATGATAAAACTTGATCTAGCGCCAAAAGCTATAAATAGAATATTGCGAAAGCAAGTTATATATTCCTCAATAAATATGTTTTTCATTCTTCTTATTACAAAACCTTCTCTGCTTTTGGTATTACATATACGTGTTTTTCATCTGTCTGTATTATAATAGCTCATCCTTAAACGATTTTTTATTTGTGATTAACCTTTCTATTTATAGATTTGATCTGTTTAACACAGAACGGAAATGGTTGTACACGGGGCGGGAACAAGGTTGCTACATATATAAATGTTATATAAGTAATATATCTATATAACGTAATATAGAGGCAAATACCGGATACAAGTATGCAGTGGCAATATTCTAACATGGGCATATTCATGTACATGTAAATGTGAATGAGAAAAGTATGTTTTACATTGTATATGTATATATATATACATGTACTAAAAATAGAACTTGACATAAAGCGTTTCCTCAGTTGTTAATGAGAGTTGCTTTGCTGCGCATTTATCTGCTTGGAAAAATGGTTATTTCTATCTAGTTGATTCTATTAAGTCTGGATTTTGTTACCAGCACACCCATTCCCCCATTCAAGGACTTGTCCCATTGAAAAGATTTGACATCTGACAACACATCGTCAAAAAAAAAAAAAAGAAAGAAAAAAGAAAAAAAAGAAAAAAAAATGCCAAAGAATGTTTTCATTTAGATTCTATAGCGGAAGAGTGTAAAGTTCTGAACACCAAATGCATGAATACAATGATAATTTCCTGGGATATCTTTGTAATTATCACGATTGCGATCTGTACATGCACTATATAGTGTCATATAGGTTCACATAAAGTGGAAATGGGGGATCATACGGTTCATGCACGTTTCTCCAACATTTGAAAATTTCCTATGCACGTTTCTCCAACATTCCATTCCAGTGCATCGGTCATTAACTAAATCCAGAGGTCTTCTTCGCCGACTTCGAGACTGCAGTATGGAACGCCATCCACACAGTCTTCCCCACTACTCACATCCGAGGCTGCTTCTTCCACTATACACTGGCTATATGGCGACGAACTCAAGCAGAAGGACTTGCAGTACCATACAGAGAGGACCCAGAAATCCAGCGCTCCATCCGACGTGCCGCAGTGCTGCCACTCATCGCCCCCCCCCCCTTTCATATGAGTTTCGTTCCGACAGACCTAATATTTATTCCATTTAGCACATTGTATACATTGTATGGATATAAGTGCATACTGAATACAGTACTTATAAATGTAAATACCAGGCAACCATACATTTAGAAACAAAGCGATATAAACATAATGTCGATGTCGCATGTCGTGATAATTTAGGCCAACATTTTTCCCAACAACAAAGACGAGTTCACTTGTATTACATATTCAATGTTGAACTTGTGTATTTTCAACCCTGTGTTGTTGTGCATTTCGCAAATCATTCAAAAGTAAATAAGACATAAAACTGATGTTGAATCAGAATGTAAAATCCGAGAAGCCATGCAGCGTAAGTCCTCGCCAAGGATCAAAGGATTTCTCGCTACCTTGGTCAATTCCGTTACAGAGATCGCTATGACAGTAGAATAATTTTGAGATGATACTGGTAACCCATGGACTATATATAAGTCCTTTGTAAAACAAATCAAAGAAATACTACAGCAAAGATACCCAAAAAGAAATACCACAGTAAAAATCCCCACAATAAATGCTACATCAAAGATCCCCAAAAATAAATACTACAACAAAGATCCCTAAAAGACTAAAATACAACAGCAAAGATCCTAAAAAGAAACACCACAACAAAGATCACGAAAGAAATGCCACAGCAAAGATCAGTATTTAATGAAATGCCACAGTAGAGATTTAAAACAAGAAACACCACAACAAGGATCCCAAAAAGAAATACCACAACAAGGACCCCCAAAAGAAATACTACAACAAGGATCCCAAAAAGAAACACCACAACAAGGATCCCAAAAAGAAACACCACAACAAGGATACCAAAAAGAAATACCACAACAAGGACCCCAAAAAGAAATACCACAACAGGGATCCCAAAAAGAAATACTACAACAAGGATCCCAAAAAGAAATACCACAACAAGGATCCCCAAAAGAAATACCACAACATGGATCCCAAAAAGAAACACCACAACAAGGATACCAAAAAGAAATACCACAACAAGGATACCAAAAAGAAATACCACAACAAGGATCCCAAAAAGAAACACCACAACAAGGATCCCCAAAAGAAATACCACAACAAGGATCCCCAAAAGAAATACTACGACAGAGATCACAAATGGAAATACCACAGCAATGATAACGAAAGAAATGCCACAGCAAAGATCAGTATTTAATGAAATGCCACAGTAGAGATTTAAAACAAGAAACACCACAACAAGGATCCCAAAAAGAAATACCACAACAAGGACCCCCAAAAGAAATACCACAACAAGGACCCCAAAAAGAAATACCACAACAGGGATCCCAAAAAGAAATACCACAACAAGGATCCCAAAAAGAAACACCACAACAAGGATCCCAAAAAGAAACACCACAACAAGGATACCAAAAAGAAATACCACAACAAGTACCCCAAAAAGAAATACCACAACAGGGATCCCAAAAAGAAATTCTACAACAAGGATCCCAAAAAGAAATACCACAACAAGGATCCCCAAAAGAAATACCACAACATGGATCCCAAAAAGAAACACCACAACAAGGATACCAAAAAGAAATACCACAACAAGGATACCAAAAAGAAATACCACAACAAGGATCCCAAAAAGAAATACCACAACAAGGATCCCCAAAAGAAATACTACGACAGAGATCACAAATGGAAATACCACAGCAATGATAACGAAAGAAATGCCACAGCAAAGATCAGTATTTAATGAAATGCCACAGTAGAGATTTAAAACAAGAAACACCACAACAAGGATCCCAAAAAGAAATACCACAACAAGGACCCCCAAAAGAAATACCACAACAAGGACCCCAAAAAGAAATACCACAACAGGGATCCCAAAAAGAAATACCACAACAAGGATCCCAAAAAGAAATACCACAACAAGGATCCCAAAAAGAAACACCACAACAAGGATACCAAAAAGAAATACCACAACAAGGATCCCAAAAAGAAATACCACAATAGGGATCCCAAAAAGAAATACTACAACAAGGATCCCAAAAAGAAATACTACGACAGAGATCACAAATGGAAATACCACAGCAATGATCCCAAAAGGAAGTAGGTGCCACGAGATAACCCCCCCTAAAGATTCCAAGTAGTCCTCCACATGGAAGTCCGGTACATTAAAAGTAAAAGAACATAAACACTGTATATTGTTAAATTAATTTGCATGATGGTAATAATATGCAATCAGAGACATATATATATATATATATATATATATATATATATATATATATATATATATATATATATATATATATATATATATATATATATATATATATATATATATATATATATATATATATATATATATATATATATATATATATGTCTCTGATGCAATATAGAGTGTTTGTGTTCCTTTACTTAAACCACCCCCCCCCCCCCCCCCCCCCCAAAAAAAACAAAAAAACAAAAAAAAAACCCCAAAACAAAAAGTCGTTCCTTCGATATAAAAAGTTGTTCTCTCGAGACAAAAGAAGTCATTCCGTCCAGATAAAACTGCTGTAGGTTCGCTATGCAGATTAACTACCGGTAGATGGTAATAATTTCTCCTTTGTAAAGTTTTTTGAGAAAATTTCAAGATGTATCAAGCACTGATATTTAAGTATAAAGTACATAGTAAAAACCTGATAAAATCATATGTGGGAGGACGAACGTTTGAATCTTGCAACTCATATTTTCAGGACCTTCAAACGCTCTATACTATTTTTTAAAATTCCCGGACTTATTTGTTACTCCTCGTATCTTTACCAGAATTACAATACCATTCGGAACCTCTCACAAGACAGTTGAACGTCACTTCCGTCTTGGAACCCGCAGTTGCTGAATCAGTTAGAGAAGTCAAAGAAGAGCCGAATATTAAGACACGTGTACTGAATTAAAAGGAAGGGATGGTAAGATGTGATAGGTGAATATGTACTGGACCGATGTGTGTCTTTATTTATAAGATACGGTAACAAAACACAAAGAAGAGAGGGGAATTCCATGCTGGTATCTGTAGCCAAAGCCTTAACAATAACAGACTACAGAGTACAGTCAGTTACTGACTAAGTAGTTACAGTATAGGTAATCTCTTTTCAACTTTGAGGTTCTAGCACGTATAAAACGGCCTCGTGCAAGAATCTCAAAAGAGATTAGTTCTATAAGTTATAATACAACCCGTATGCCCACCATTTAACTTTTGCTGATATTTTTGGTGTGGACGTTGTTAAAATTAATACACGGTAAATACAATGGTTATGTGTTTTACTTATACAGTTATAGAACTACTTCTTCACATGCTCCGCATAGTTCTCTGATCTCGCTGTACAGTGTTTAAAATAGTTAATACTGCATTTCCATTGGGTCTTGGTGATATCATATAAATTTGCATCATGCATCATCCAGAACTTGATGAGCTTCATTGAGGACTGCACATCTTTTACACAGTAAATCTTTAACACTTGGATGGGACTTTCAGGGCTCACACTGGCTTGAAAAAATGTGTAGCCACTTTTCTTGTGAAAGATATATCGCAGGGGCACAATGTCTTTCTCAGCTTAAGTTACCTATTTCAGCTGTTTAACAAATGCATAACACTTCTTTGTTTCTATATATTTATTGTCACTAATTATATTATTATACAATAGACAGTTAAAATATTGCTAAATGTTAAAAATATCATAATAAGCACAGTGATGTACTAGCAGAATGATTCTCTCACAAAATATACAAACATTGGCACTTGTTTCAAAATGAACTGTGGGACACTGTTAGTCACTATCTAGTACTTAGGAACAATAATTCTTTTATTTTTCACAAGAACCCACTGCAGTCTACTCTTAAACACTGCATTCACGCGGACTATGTCCATGTTAGAACCCTCTCATAGTTTCATCACTTCTACAGTATGGCTGTTACCAGCTGAAATATATGAGCCAAAAACATTTAAAAATATGTTCCATTCATTTAATTAATGAGTAATTTAAAGTATACATAAATTCTATGTGCAAAAATAGACAGAACTACAAATATACTGCCGATAGACTAAAGCGATTCACTGCGCTTGCATACAGCTACGAAATATTTTATTTCATAAGTCACATATGCGTAAAATGTTAATATCATTCTATATACCTTTACGGTTCTCATGATTGTCTATGTTGTCCTTTACCATTAGCGATTGAAACGCCTGGTCGAATTTTTAACTGAAGTTGATTTCTAAACAGAGACATTATCCTTTACAAAAGATTTTGATTTCGACTTGGTATTTTTAACTTTAAAGCTAAAGAGCAGAAAGTTTGAGATTTACTATCGTGCCGTTACCGATCGTCGGTCAATTCAAAATTTCGTTTAACTACATGTATGTTATCAAGTTCTCGGTTGCATAAAGAATAATGAAATATTTCACTGTCGTATTCTAATCGGAAATTACAAACTAATAAGAAACAAATGATTAATTGTAGTTTCTCATAATTAATCAAAACGTGTTGTTTTAAAACTTAGTCCAATCGAAATAGCATACTTATGATCACGGATAATCGTTATGAAAACTCATTAATCAATAAACATAATAAACGTGTGTACCTACCTTGACACTTTCTCGACGAGGTGTTAAAGTTATCAACCGGGGATTAATCCATTCAACCAATTAAGTCATCCACCGCTATTTGACTACAGCACTCGGACAAAAGACTTCACGCGCCAGTGACTTTTACGTTCAGCCTTAACTTGTATTAATGCAATACAAGAGAAAATTCAAAACATGAAAAAATTGGCTTTCGCCAATTCATAATTTCTTTCGCCGATTCTGAACTTCTTTCGCCAATGGCGAAGAGCAGCGCGAGCCCTGGGTCACTTTGGCGTCCATGTAAAATGTGAGAATAGCTACTAAACAAGTCTCATACAAAGTCAGACATGGGGTGTCTCAAATAGCAGTTAGTATGCAATCATAATCCATTCATTGTTTGTATTTATCAGAAAGGGTCAAATTATCACCCATCATGTAATGAGTTCTCTAAGAGCATGTAAAAGAAAACTCTTTGTGAAAAATCTTTTTTGATATTCAAGAGATGAAATTTATTAAGTCTACGGATGGAATTGCATAAGCAATTCTAGACCTATAGGCATCCATAAACCAAGAGAAATTTTGGAAATTCCTCTAGAAAAGAGGAAGTTGAGCAAAACTCCAGTTTTCTCTCAAATGGAAGTAGTGCACAAGAGGTAATTAAAAAAACATATGATTTTGTTCACTATGAATACAACTCACAGTAACTTACATGTAGCTGATTCAGGTTAAAGATGGTCAAATCAGAAAGAGGTCATATCAAAGGTTACAGAATTTTCAGATTTCATTAGCAAGCAATTAATACTGTGCAGTAACCATTTGTATATGTTTGTTTTAACATACAAAAGCAATGAAAGTGTGGGATCACTTCTAGACAGTTTTGGAATAGATGTACATGTAATATGTATAATGTAGATTGAATTTGGTCTGATGAAAAAGGTACATGTACATTGTACATCCAAAGATTGCAACATGTTTGACTAGCATAAACACATAATTATTGCACACTAAGTATGTGTATTTGTACACTGTATAAATATCTCTATTTGGTGCCAAATAGATTCTGTTCATTTATATGTTCATATATGTACATGCAAGTTCAACCCTCCAGACTATCAGTTTTGTTTATATATATGATCTCAGACTTCAGTCGTTATTGTTGGGAGATTCTTCCAACTTTTATGGAGTATTTACAGTACAGTCCGGGTGGAACTTTGAATGCCCCTGTCCACAGTGGGCAGTCCACCTGAAATTTCAGTGGGCATTAGGAGTGGACATTTACCTGAGCTATCAAGCTGTCCACTTACCTGTATGTTAATTCTAAATGACTCTTACAAGAATGTCCACTGTGTCCAGTGGACATTTTTAATGTCCACTCTAAGAATGCCCACTGTGACTAGTGGGCAAATTAAGTTCCACCTGGACTATACTGTATATTCGTATGCCATTTTACAACTTGTGCTTTTAAACAAAATAAGAATTTTGTTAAAATCATACTGGATTCAAACTTTCTGTTTTATGCAACAATTTTTATTTATAATGTAAAATAATCATGAGCTTCACACTGCAAAGGGAATAAGTGTGATGTTCATGTAAAATACAAAAGTAACCAATATACCCAATATGTTTAATTATGTCCATAGTTACATGTACAGCATGAAGTTATATCCATATACATGTACTATTACATGTACAACATGTAATAGTGAGTGGATTTTTATGTGTTTGAGGACTACATTAGAAATTCACATGTAGAGAAAAATACCAGGTAGCTTAAAGTAGAGCACTCATGTTTTCTCATGAGAGATTCAGGTTCGAATCCTGACATGGTAAAACTTAATCTGCATGTAGCAATAAAATGTTCTTAGTCTCGGCTCACCAGAGCCAAATACACAAGCGATGAATAATCATAATGTAGCCATTCATTCCACCCGTTCATTTCTCCATAGCTGATCTCTGTTTTTCAACTATGACAGAGATTTCATTTGAAACTTTTTTGTTTTCTCTTTATTCATAATCAGAATGACACTGAATATTCCTAATTTTGACTTTTGACAGATTTTTGCCAGATGCAGCAAAACATCAAGGCAGGTAGATGTATTGTGGAACAGTGCAGTGAATATGCAGATCTACTACTACTAGATAGAAACAGCGATATGGAACATTGTCACGTAAATTTTGAAAATAGGAAAATACACTGATATAGCTTCAGTTATCTTATTGCTCAAATTTGAAAATTCTTTTTCCGCTTTTTATCCTGTCATAGGTGCCCTTATTATGGTATGTCTGTCTGTGCATACATTGTAGGAAAGGTACAACACATACTATCTTCTCGTGACTGAAGCTGGAGTTCTCTCCTCCTTGTCTACAATCAGCCTGTTTTTCATAACAGGTGGTACGTGTAATGTGTAACTGTAATAAATGATATAGGATCATCAAATTGATGCACATATTCTTTATGGTGAAAGGAAGATGCTATTGATTTGCAAGTTTTAGAGGTCAAAGGTCAAGGCTATAGTACAATGTACTATGAATACATAATCTTATAGCCAGATTGGCTTTAGTCATGTATTTATAGAAAGTGTGGATTTGCTGTTTATACACAGAATGCATATTACATTTTCATTTCATATTTGTTTCAGTTGTCATCCATATTTTTATTGGATGCATTATTTATTTCTCAAGTTAAGGCCATAAAGTTGTTGAAGAAGAATGCAAGGCCTTTAGCGGTACAGGGCCCGGCGCCATAAACTGAGAATATACTTAAGTCATAAATTCATATTCTTCTGTTTATCAATGAATTAATAACTGGGATTTGGATTTTATTTAGTTTTATTCTATTGATAAATAGAATTTAACCATTCTACATTAGAATTTATTTGAACGTTTCATAATGGAATAAATTAAAATGAAATATCTGACTTAAGTATATTCTCAGTTTATGGCGCCAGAGCCAGTTCATCCTATGTGGATTGTTACATCTCTTGTGCAGATTTGGGATATTTCCAGGCTCTGAGTAATTTTTATTAATCTCATTAAATGCTAAGTTACTTTTTTATGTTTCTTCTAATATTGCTAATTTATTTAATTATTATTTCCAGGCTTTCTGATGTAAATTTCAACATGATTGGTCGTCATACCAGTTTACATAGCCTTGGTCCAGATCTGGAATATTTAGAGGCATAGTTCTGAGGTGTCTCATATGGTGATATATTTAATTTTACTCTTTTGTTGATAACGTATATACAGATTTATTGTATATTATACTGAATTTACTGAGAAGTTTTCTCTCACTATTATTTGAACTGATGTTAGAGTTATCTCCTCCTTGTCCACAGTCTCCATGTGTAAATAGCTTTTAACATAACTGTTTTATAGGTGAAAAGTGTAATAATTGAATAAGAATCATCAAGTTGATACACATATGTTGTTTGTATATTCAATTTCAGTGTATATTGCACTCAATTTAATGAGCAGGCATTTTATCATTATTTGGACTGAAGTAGGAGTTATCTCCTCCAACTCCACAATCAACCTCTGTAAAACTATTTATATCTATAATGTTGCTGATTTATTCAATTTTAGTGAATAGTTTACTTAATTTACTGAGAGGAATGTTTTTCTCACTATTATTTGGACATAAGTTGGAATTATCTCCTCTTTGTCCACAATCAGACTATGGCTAGAGCTTTTAACATAATAGACTCAAAGATGGAATGTGTAAAAATTGTATTAGGATCATCAAATTCATACACATATTTGTTATGGTGAAATGAGAATATTGAAGATTTTAAAGATTACAGGTCAAAGGTCAAGGCTTTCAGGTAGCCAAAATATGAATTTTTAAGCCATTCAGTAGAAAGTGTTGGTCAATAATTTTCATTCTGTTTGTCTAAGAATTCCATTTTAATTCAGTGATAATTTCATTCTCATCTTTCCTGATTTTGGACTCTCTGGTCTTTATCTACTTAGTTGTTTATTATTTCAGGTCATAATGTTGTTAGAGAAGAGTTCCAAGTTTCCTGATGTAAAACTCAACATGATTGGTCTTCATGCCAGTTTACATGGCCTTGGTCCAGATCTGGAATATTTAGAGGCATTGTTCTAAGGTGTCTCATATGGTGATATATTTAATTTTACTCTTTTGTTGATGATGTTTATACAGATTTATTCTATATTATACTGAATTTACTGAGAAGTTTTCTCTCACTATTATTTGGACTGATGTTAGAGTTATCTCCTCCTTGTCCACAGTCTCTATGTGTAAATAGCTTTTAACATAACTCTTTCATAGGTGAAAAGTGTAATAATTGAATAAGTATCATCAATTTGATATACATATTCTTTTGGTGATAGGAGCATCGAGATTTGCAAGGTTCAATGTTTTAGAAGTCAAGGGTCAACTATTTGGACATTATGATGTTATCTCCTCTTACTGCACAATCAGAAAGAGCTTTTAACATAATAGATTCAAAAATGGAATGTGTAAAAATTGTATTAGAATGATTAAATTGACATACATATTCTTTGTGGTGAGATAAGAAGCCTTTTAAAGGTAATAGGTCAAAGGTCAGGGCTTTAGGTAGCTGAAATATGAAATTTTTAAACAAAATTGACTTTAGTCAATATTCCAGCAGAGAATGTTTGTCAGCAATTTTCATGCTATTTGTATAAAGATTCCATTTTTATCCCATTATATTTTTTTCTCATTTTTCTTGATGTTGGACTTTCTGCTGTCATTAACTACCTCATTGTTTATTATTCCAGGTCATTTTGTTATCGTAGAAGAGTTCCAGGCTTACTGATGTAAAACTCAACATGATTGGTTGTCATACCAGTTTACACGTCCTTGGTCCAGATCTGAAATATTTAGAGGCATTCTTCTGAGATGTTTCATTTGGTGAAATAATTAATTTTACTCTTATGTTGATGATGTTTATACAGATTTATTCTATATTATACTGAATTTACTGAGAAGTCTTCTGTCATTATTATTTGGACTGCAGTAGGAGTTATCTCCTCTTTGTCCATAATCTGCCTTTATTAAAAAGGTTTCAACATAATGGGTTGATATGTGTAATGTGTACGAAATTAATTGAGATCGTTTAGCTGGAACAAATATTCTTTTGGTGAGAGGAAGAAGCCTTTTTATTTTCAAAGTTAGTTCCAGGTTCTCATATCTGAAATACTGAATCTTTTAGCGAGATTAATCCCGGTTTACTCATTGTAGAAATAGTTTATTGGTAATTTTTATAGTGTTTGTATAAAGAATTCCATTTTGATTCCATGATATTTTCATTTTCATCATCCTTGATGTTGGACTTTCAGGTCTTTAACTACCTTATTATTTATCATTTCAGGTCATAATACTGTTGGAGATCATTGGTCATCATACCAGTTTACACAGCCTTGGTCCAGATCTGGAATATTTAGAGGCATTGTTCTGAGGTGTTTCATTTGGTGATGTAATTAATTTTACTCTGATGTTGATGATGTTTATACAGTATTATTGTCTATTCTACTGAATTTACTGAGAAGTTTACTCTCATTATTATTTGGACGGAAGTTGGAGTTATCTCCTCCTTGTCCACAAACTGAATGTGTAAATAGCTTTTCACATAAATGTTTCATAGACCTGTGTAAAGTGTAAGTAGTGAATTAGTACTATCAAATTGATACACATATTCTTTATGGTGAGAGCAAAAGCATAGAGATTTTCAAGGTTAGAGGTCAAGGGTCAAGGCTCCAGTAGCCTTAAATGTGAACGTTTTAGCCAGATTGGCCCCAGTCATTTTTTCAGTAAAGCGTTTCTTGATTCAGATCTAGAAGTATTGTTCTGAGGATTTTCATTTGTAGCCGCAAGTAGTGGCCCTAAATGAATGATAGGGCCACAATTCCTTACGTTGCGTAAACTTGCATTTTGGATAAACGGAATGGCCGTCACGATTTGGTCATTGTTATTTTTATGTCATTTCTCTGTTTACATTTTATTCATCGGCTAGTTATTTATGAAGAAGAAAACTAAATTGAAATGACCAGAAATGCGGTAACTAGCCGATAAATAAAATGTAAACAGAGAAATGACATAAAAATAACAATGACCAGGCACCCATGACCACGTGTTTTTCGTCAGCTCCGCCTCTTTTTGTGAGGTTACTTTTAACGAGATCTCGGGAGACCGAATGGTTGACACAGAATTTGGCAAATTTGAAACAGGTGGGGAAAAAATGTGTGTAGAGCCCTCAGACGACAGATCGGGGGTAAGTAAACATTGCCGATCGTTTGCTTTATGTTTAAATATGTTAGATATTTGCTCCATTTGATGCCGAAATGCGTAGAATCGTGCCGGCCATTCCGCTTATCAAAAATGCAAGTTTACACAACGTAAGGAATTGTGGCTCTATCATTCATTTAGGGCCACTACTTGCGGCTATTTCATTTGGTGATAAATCATTTTGCTCTGATGTTATTAATATATTCAATTTCAATTTATATTGTTTTCCAATTTAATAAAGAGGTTTATTATTATTATTGTATGGACTGAAGTAGGAGTTATCTCCCCCAACTCTACAATCAGCCTCTGTAAAACTATTTATATCTATAATGTTGCTGATTTATTCAATTTTAGTGTTTGTTGTACTCAATTCACTTAGAAGAATGTTTTTTACTATTATTTGGACTGAAGTTGGAGTTATCTACTCTTTGTCCACTATCGGGCTATAAAGAAAGCATACTCTGATGTGGTTGATATATTCCACTTCAGTGTATATAGCACTCAATTCCCTAAGCGCAGTTTTTCTATCATCATTTCGACTGAAGTTGGAGTTATCTCCTCCTTGTCTACATTCAGCCTGTATAAAATGGTTTTAACATAACAGGTTGATATATGTAATGTGTAAGAAATAAATTGGGACCATCTAACTGGTACAAATAATTTTCATGGTGAGACCTACTTATTTCCGAGATTAGAGGTCAAAGTTCAAGTTTCTAAGAGCCGAGATACTGAATCTTTATCGAGATTAATCCCAGTTTATTTATTGTAGAAATAGTTTATTGATAATTTTCATAGTATTTCTATAAGAAATGCATTTTAATTCCATAATATTTTCTTTCTCATCTTCCTTGATGTTGGACTTTCTGTTATCTTTAACTACCTCATTGTTTATTATTTCAGGTCATAATAGTGTTGGAGAAGAGTTCCAAGCTTCCTGATGTAACACTCAACATGATTGGTTGTCATACCAGTTTACACGTCCTTGGTCCAGATCTGGAATATTTAGAGGCATTGTTCTGAGGTGTTTCATTTGGTGATGTAATTAATTTTAAACTGATGTTGATATTGTTTATACAGATTTATTGTATATTATACTGAATTTACTGAGAAGTTTACTCTCATTATTATTTGGACTGAAGTTGGAGTTATCTCCTCCTTGTCCACAAACTGAATGTGTAAATAGCTTTTAACATAAATGTTTCATTTGTGTAAAGTGTAAGAAATGAATTAGTTTCATCAAATTGATACACATATTCTTTATGATGAGAGAAAAAGCCTAGAGATTTTCAAGGTTAGAGATCAAGGGTCAAGGCTCTAGTAGTCTTAAATGTGAATGTTGTAGCCAGATTGACCCCAATTATTTTTTTCAGTAAAGTGTATCTTGATTCAGATCTGGAACATTGTTCTGAGGATTTTGATTTGGTGATAAATCATTTTGCTCTGACGTTATTAATATATTCAATTTCATTGTATATTGCTTTCAATTTAATAAGGAGGTTTATTATTATTATATGGACTGAAGTAGGAGTTATCTTCCCTAACTCTACAATCAGCCTCTGTAAAACTATTTTTATCTATAATGTTACTGATTTATTCAATTGTAGTGTATGTTGTACTCAATTTACTTAGAAGAATGTTTTTCTGACTATTATTTGGAGTGAAGTTGGAGTTATCTCCTCTTTGTTGTTGATATATTCAACTTCAGTGTGTATTGCACTCTATTCCCAAAGCAGTTTTTCTATTTTTATTTGGACTGAAGTAGGAGTTATCTCTCTAAATGGTTTTAACATAACAGGTTGATATATGTAATGTGAAAGAAATAAATTGGGATCATCTGACTGGCTAACTGGGTCAAATAATTTTTATGGTGAGAGGAAGAGACCTACTTATTTCCAAGGTTAGAGGTCAATGTTTAAGTTTCTAAAAGTGAGATACTGTATCTTTTAGTGAGATTAATCCCAGTGTATTTATTGTAGAAATAATTTATTGATTATTTTCATAGTATTTGTATAAGAAATGCATTTTAATTCCATAATATTTTCATTCATATCTTCCTTGATGTTGGACCTTCTGTTGCCATTAAGTACCTCATTGTTAATCATTTCAGGTCATAATGTTGTTGAAGAAGAGTTCCAGGTTTCCTGATGTAAAACTCAACATGATTGGTCATCATATCAGTTTACACAGCCTTGGTCCAGATCTGGGATATTTAGAGGCATTGTTTTGAGGTGTTTCATTTGGTAATAAAAGTAATTTTACTCTTATGTTGTTGATATATTCAATTTCAGTGTATATTGCACTCAAGTTAATGAGCAGGCTTTTTATCGTTATTTGGAATGAAGTAGGAGTTGTCTCCTCCTTGTCCACAATCAGCCCTTGTTAAACTATTTTTATTTATAATGTTGCTGATTTATTCAAGTTTAGTGTATGTTTTGCTTAATAGACTGAGGAGAAGAATGCTTTGTATTAAAGTAGGAGTTATCTCCTCTTTGTCCACAATCAGCATGTGTGTAAAGGTTTCAAATTAACAGGTTGATAAGGTCTGCTTGATAGGAAATGAAATAGGATTTTTTATTTGGTATATAATCTATTAGCCAGATTGGCTCCAGTCATGTTTTTAGAGAGTGTTCATTTGTAATATATTCATTGTATGGAGAAGAATTATATTTTCATTCCATAATAATTATTTTCATCTTTTTCTTTGTAGGATGTATATTTTTTTAATTCAGGTCATAAGGTTATTTGGTGAAGAGTGCCAGGCCTCTAGATACTTATTTTACTGAATTTTCTGTGAAGAATTTTTCTCTTATTATTAGGACTGAAATGGAGTTATCTCCTCCTTGTCCACAATCCACTTTGAATGTAACAGATTTATAGATATAATGCGCAAGAAATGAATTGGGATCATCTAACTGATACACATTCTGAAGAAGTCTGTAGATTTTCAGTCTAAATTATGAAATTTTAAGCCAAATTGACCCAAGTCATATTTGTTTTTATTGGAAGTTTTCATAGTATTTGCATTAGAATTTCTTTTTTATAACATTTTAATCTTCCTTGATGATCAAATTTTTTGTTCTCTTTAATTCCTGCACTGTTTATTACTTGAAGTCATTAGGTTGTTGGAGAAAAATGTCAGGCCTCTAGATGTATAGCTCATCCTCAGATGATCAAAAGTATACATCTTAGGTGCAGATCTACAATATTAAGAATAATTGCTCTGATTATTTTTAGTTAAAGATGTTGATGATATATTCAATTTCAGTGTGTGTTGCACTCAATGTAATGAACATCTTTTCTAATCATTATTTCGATTAAAGTTATTGTTATCTCCTCCTTGTCCACATTCATTCTCTGTAAAGTTATGTTTTCCCTAATTTTACAGATTTATTTAATTTTAGCATATATTTTACTGAATTTACTAAGCACAAGCTTTTCTTATTATATGAACTGAAGTTGGAGTTATCTCCTCCTTGTCCACAATTAGCCTGTGTAAAGATGTTTGGACATAACTTGATCATAGATGTATTAAAGAATTATTCGGGATCATGAAATTAGTACACATACACTTTATGGTGGTAAATGGAAGATGCCTATTGGCTTGCATGATTAGAGGTCAAAGTCAAGCTTCTAGCAGTCTAGACGCTATAAAATGTTTAAACATATGAGTCAACTCTCGTATCATATATTTGCTGATTTTGTGTGGAACAAATACAATCCCAAAATTCAAATAGTTCTCACTTTGGGTCCCAAATTATGCATAATGTATTTTTTAATAGTTCTCTGAAAGTGAAGTTATTTTAGCGCTACTTGCCAATTTTAATGAACCTGTGTCATTTCAGTACTGATTAAATACATATAGATGAAGACTAGGGGTTTTCCAACATTTTATTTCCATTTTTTAGCACAATTCTTGTCCAACTCACTTGACCATCCACAGCAACAAGTTTGATCTGTCATCATGTGATAAAAATTTCATCAACGATAGGTCATTGAAAGAACAACACGCTGATATATTGGACATCCTCCAAGGAAATATGTAGAACCAGGATCTTAAAGTAGCCTGTTTTAGATTCAAATCTAATGTTAGCATTGACCCTGTAAGAGACTGCTAAAGGAAGCTACATGCATGTGGATACATGTTACTTCTAACATATCTCATTTTCCCAGCATTTATTTTCATTGTTATATTTGTTTATACTATGTCATTGCTTGTGTGTAGTACATTTCTCATAATGTGGCAGTCACAGGTGCAACTCGAGATTTTTAAACAACTACAGGTAATATTAATGAGAAATAGCATGCTGTCTAGCAGTGTAAAATGTAGACCCTGTACAGGGGGTGTAGACAAATACATGTTACATTTTTGGTAGCATTAGTAGGAAAATGAATGTTGCATGTGTAGCAAGCATGACAAAACCATATTTATCACATGTTTTGCTGTTTATGCAGTGAAATATCACTATATCCTAAATTAATTTATGACATAGATGACCTCATAGCATGGAAAAGAATTGTGTCAAGCTGGTGTTTGATGAAATAAGCACCTTTAAACTGAGTGTAAACATGTTATAAAAAGAATCTGAAATGAATTTTCCTTTCATACAGTATTTATCAAACTCATTGTGTGTTCTATATTCCCATGCCAGGGCTCAGGGCATAAAACAAACAACTCATTTTACCGTATGAAATGAAAATTCTTTTCAGATCCTATATACATGTATCTTAGTTTGGACTCTTCACTAGATTGCCATAGTGCTTTGTGTATTATTATTGCACATCTTTTTGTAGAACCTTAAGGTGTAAATAATGACAGAATTACTTGTAAAGTTGCTGTGCATTGCTTTGATAACCATATAGGGTTTAGGTTTTGGGGGTATATAGGAATCACCCTGTCAGTCTGTCTGTCTGTCCATCTGATTTAGAAGTTCTGTAAGCAGATTTCTCTTACGGTATTAGCAGTAGGGCTTTCATAGTTCACACAAACATTTACCGTAACAAGTACTACATTTTGATATCATGACATTTGACCTAGTGACCATGCCTTTGAACTTTGACCTTGTAATAATAACTTGGTTAAGAAGTTCTGTAAGCATACTTCTCTTACAGTATAAGCAATTGGACTTTCATATTTCAAATACACATTCACTATAACAAGTACTACATTTTGATACCAAGACAGTTGACCTTGTGACCTCGAACATTGGCCTTATTTTGGTTTTGTGCTGTAAAGGACCATTTAATGCTGGACAGTTCTAGACTGCAATGAGTAGGACTAAAATCCTTGTAGGATTGTATATACTTGATCATGTGACCACAAGTAAGATCAAATTCAACATAAAATCAGTTTGTGAAATTGAAAGGAGGCAATCGCCTTTCATTTCCATCAAACTTTTTTCTCTATAAATGAACAAAGAAGTATAATGACGGTTAGCATATAAACATAAACCCCAGTATTCCTCATTCAAGAATAATACAAGAAGACTGTGTTGTAGAACATTTTCGCGTTTATTGTCTTCTTGGTACCTGACTTATTAGAAAAGACACTCATCCAGAGTTTATGACTATGGTTGTTGTAGATGTGACAGTTGAGACTGCAACAACAATAAGAGGAGGATTCCTGCTGTACATACATCAGAGCTTGTATGTATGTATGGAAGAGGTAGAATTTGAGTATCAGTTCTCTCTCCAACTGTAGACCGAGCAATAGATTTATTTTTATTTGTTTGTATAGGAATCCTAAATCAAGTATGCTTAAATCTCTCTTTGATACTGAACACCTGTTAAGAACATTGCCTCAGAGTTGTCTAGCTTTTATCATAGGAATTTCTAACAACAATACTTTCTCCAACATCAGTAACATACAAAAATTACAAAAGCTCCTGTTGAACTGTGGATTTTGTGAACAAATTAATTCCTTGTAGAAGCGGAATCCTGGCTCATGTGTACACAAATATATGGCAGGACATTACCGTAGGTGTAATACCAAGATATTACTCTGATTATTTTTCATGTTTCATTGGCTGTGTGTATGAATAGAATGCAGGGAAAATCAGGAAATTCAAGGAAGAACAGGTCTGACTCAGTCGTATGACAAGCATCGCCACTGACATGGAAGTCAACAATATAGACATTACAACAAATTCAATTATAATCTAGCTGTAGTACCAACTTAGGACAGGCAGTTGAAATGACAGTAGTCTCACATTTCTTGTAGTTGAATGGTTTACCGGCTCACCCTCCTATATTGAGGTATAAATACACTTTATCCTGTTCCAGATTTGTTGTTGCGAGGAGTACTAGTCCATTTCATGGACAAATATCTAGTTACATTTACATTTGAATGTCTGTATCCCATTCAGCTTGAATTTACTCGGTTTATTTGCATATGTATTTATTCATGTCACGATGAATGAGATAGGTTTCCCTTATGTCTGCAAAGATGTGCATGTTCACACTACTAAATATTTACATCATGCAAGTGAAAATGGTCATATGTGTATGGTCAAACCTATTGTGTGTATTGTGTATTTTCACATGAATACAAATTGATTATTAACATACGACCAGATGTACGCTACATGATGTAAATGTCACTTTATCCCATTCATGGCAATGATATTTCTGTTTATTGTTTGAATGTTTCATTCAGTAAGTAGAATGTAATGTTATTTGAATTGTATATGTATCTACATATGTATGCAAATTACTTATCAATGTACATAACAACCTGTGAAAATATGTACTATTTATATTTTCATATATTAGTCTATTCAGTTTAAGCTCAATTTGTTGTCAATTTTAGCTAGAATTTTCCTTTCCTGCAATTAGTTTTACTCTGCTTCATTTCTCTTTTCATGTACATTGGTGAAAAGATTTTTTTTATTCTAATTTATGCATTTTAACGGTCCAACTTTTTTAATATTCGGAATCATTATCTTTTTAGGTCACCTCAGGTGACCTATTGCTATCTGTTTTCGTCCGTCGTCGTGCGTCGTGTGTTAACATTTGAACATTTTCAGCTTTTTCTCTGCAACCACTGAACCAATTTTAACCAAATTTGGCATAAAGCATTTATGGCTGAAGGGGAACAAAAATTGTGAATTTCATGGTGCCTGCTCCCCCAGGGGCTGAGGGGTGGGGCCAAAACCACTAAAATTAATGCAATCTTTCAAAATCTTCTTCTTTACTCCTGGACACATAGCAGCCAAACTGTTGACATGACTGTATTCAGCATTGAGCCCTCTACCAAAATTGTGAAATTCATGGCCCCAGGGACAGGGGTTCTAGTGCTAGGGCGGGGCTAAAAATGTATATAGTGAAAATGCCTTATTTCTTTGAAAATCTTCTTCTCTGCTCCTGGGTATTAAATAAACTAACTAAGTACATAGTTATGATGAGCAAGAGTGCCTCTACCAAAATTGTGAATTGTATGGCCACAGGGTCAGGGGTTCTGGTGTTAGGGTGGGGCTCTCTATTGATTATATAGTGAAAATGCATTATTTCTTTGAAAATCTTCTATGCTCTTAGGTATTAAATAAACCAACTAAGTACATAGTTATGATAAGCAAGAGTGCCTCTACCAAAGTTGTGAATTTTATGGCCCCAGGGTCAGGGGTTCTGGTGTTAGAGCGGGGCCCTATATGGATTATATAGTGAAAATGCATTATTTCTTTGAAAATCCTCTTCTCTGCTTCTATCAAAGCACATAGTTATGATGAGCAAGGGTGCCTCTACCAAAATTGTGAATTTTATTGCCCCAGGGTCAGTATTATGGTGTTAGGGTGGGGCTTTATTGATTATATAGTGAAAATACATTAATTCTTTGAATATATTTTCCTTTGCTCCTGGGTTCCAAGTATATATATTTCTGATGAAAAAAGGTGCATCTAGCAAAATGGTTATTTTTAACCCTCCCCCCCCCCCCAAATAAATGGCCCCAGGGTCAGTGGTTCTTTTGGGGTGAGGTACAAAACTGGTTATGAAGTGGAAATGCATTTTCTCTTTGTTTATACTCCAATCAATCTCTGGGTATTAAGTAAATAGAGTAAGCATGCTAAGTTTATAAATAAATAATGATAAGCAATAGTGCCTCTTTCAAAATTGTGCATTGTGAATTTCATGACCTCTGGTTTAAGACAAGAACCAAAGTTATTTGAAAGTTGTTACACAATACTCAGGTGACCTATAAGGCCCGTGGGCCTCTTGTTTATTTTTACTTTATAGACTTGAAACAAAAGTGTACATGGCTCAGAGAGGATCTGTGATGGCTTTCAAAATTTTTACAACAACTTCTTCATTGGTTGTTAGCAACCCTGATCCAGCATATACATTTCTTGAGTATGTTTTCTTTCTCAGTAATCAGACAGGTATTGTGCTGTCTACTGATTCACACTTTTGAGTATTATTGGTAAATTTCATTTTATCTACTGATGATGGAGACAGTTTCATCTCAAGGAGGAACTTCAGTAGATTCTTATAAGACTCATTCATTTCTATATCACCTGGGTCCGGCGCCATAAACTGAGAATATACTTAAGTCAAAATTTCATATTCTTCTGTTTATCAATGAATTAACAAATGGGATTTGGATTTTATTTAGTTTTATTCTATTGATAAAAAGAATTAAACCATTCTGCATGAGAATTTATTTGAACGTTTGACAATAGAACAAATTAAAATGAAATATTTGACTTAAGTATATTCTCAGTTTATGGTGCCGGACCCTGGTTTTAGAGGAAATGTTGATAAATTAACTGATTTCCTCTGCCAACTAGTTTTTAAAATGTCCTCCACATATTGCATTACTTCCTCTACAATTTGTTGTATTATGCTGACCATTGTAACAATCATTAGTTTTATGGACAACTTTTTTGCCAATAGTGTTATTTTATAGAGGTCACTTTGATGTGACAAAAAGAAGGACTTTATTATTTTACCTTCTCTTTTACATCATCAGCAAAAGCCTTTTGAATATCATTTCTGTCAAACTTATTTCACATTTGATCACTAAATGAAGCCGTATGGGCTTCTCAAACTTCACTCTGCCCTCGATGAGAAGTGTCAGCTAGTCCAGTAATAGTCTGTGTGGGGGAATGCATTTCCCTTGTAACATTTTGTATCCCTAACACACTGGATAAATCTCCATCAGTACTTTAGTAATTGATTTTCAAATTCGTGTTTCCTATGCTTTCACCTATATTATAACCTAATCTTTTTTTCATTTAAGGGTTCATCACTCTCCAAGTTTACAGTACATTTGGATGACCTCCAGGGCAATAGACAGATTTGCAATGACCTACATAGCTTATTATCTACATGAAAACCTGTTACATATGTATTTTGTGTTTATTAGTCATGTCTTCACATGCTTTACCAACAACCTCAGATGCACTCAGCCCCTTTTTGTTTGGACTAGCCATGATAAGGCTCTGGTAGGTCACAATCATTTCAACATCAATGAGTGAAGAGGAATGTAAACCATGAATTTCATTCTTCTACATAAGTTCACACACTCTTGACTTTACATCTTCATTTGCTAGTTTATACACAACTTTTCCCACTTTATTGCCTGCTTTGTATAAAGAACTAAAGGCAGGTGGGGATACCTCTATTGTGGAGAAAATTAGTTGTACCACATTAAAACTAATTGGTGTATAAAAGTAAGATGGCATGCAATGAATTATTAATTTTGGCAGAATTTCAATATCTGTATTCATTTGTTACTTCATAATTCATACCATTTGAAACAAAAGTGCAACTTGCACATTTTATTTCCCACTTAGTGGCAGCGCCAGTTTGTTGTTCATTATCAACATTCAAATTTGGTATTGAACAAAACGTACTGCCAGAAAAAGGTCCAGAAATCAGATCATTCATCAAAGACATTGTAAGGTTCTTTGTCTACACATTTCTCCTGGTTTGTCACCCACTTTCAGTATTTCTTAAAGGCCTTAAGAGTTTGATATTAGTTGGATTATCACACATATTATCAACAGTGTAACTGGTTTGAGACCTTGTTGAAATATCTTGTTGCTCCTCTTTAATGGTGGAAGCCATAGTGATTTTCAGTGTGTCTGATACATACTTCAATTAATCTTAGGTTTGACTTTTAACCTGTTCCTCTTGATAAACTAAGTAGAATACCTTCTGTCTCTTTCATCTTTTATTTTGAAACACTGCTTTATTTATGATTGAGTAAAAAGGGAAAAAAATTAACAGTATACAGTAAAAGTTTTGGGCTAATCACATCCCTTTCCCCCACCATATGTGCTTGTTATGTGACGTAAATGATAAAATCTGAAATCAGAAAAAATTTATTGCCACAAATTGCACTTTTTAGTATGATAACTAGACTCTTTAACTATGTTTTAAAATGTTTATCTTTTTATAGATTGTTTTCAAATCTTTACCCATTTGCTTAACGTATCTTAAAGATTTATATTTTTTTTCATATTTTTCAAGGATTTAATACTGCATCTTACTTTGGGTCAACCCTTGTATCATATATGTAAGATGATTTTATGGAGGACAAATGTATAGTCTCAAAATTCAAATAGTTATCACTTTGGGACCCAAGTTTTGCATTTTTATATTGAAATCTGTTTGTGATAGTTACATGCCAATTTTTATGAACTTGTGTCATTTCAATATTGATTTAGTATGTTATGTAGAAGCATTATCACTTGAGAGGCGTTCCTGTGAGGATTATCATTTGGTGATTAGTAATTATATTCTCATATTGAGGATATATTCAGTTTTAGTGTATATTGCACTTTTAATCTGTATTTGGATTATGTTGGAGTTATCTCCTCCTTGTCCACAATCCATTTGTGTAAAGCATTCATAAGTGTAATGTGTAAGAAATGAATAAGACTTAACTTATTGGTACACATATTGTAATGGTGAGAGGAAGATTCTTATTGATTTTCGAAGTTAAAGGTCAAAAGTCAAGGTTCTGTCAGTGTGAATGTGTGATCTTATGGTCAGATTGACTCCAATCAAATATTTCAGAATGTGTTCAGTTGAAATTTACACACTGTATGGAGAAGAATTATATTTTCATTCAGTAATAGTTCATTCTCACCTATTTCCATGTTGAATGTATTATTTATTACTTCAGATCATAAGGCTGGTGGTCAGGAGTGCCTGGCCTCTAGATGCACTAATCGTCCTCTTTGGATGGTCTATGAACTTTTTTTATTGTTCAAATCTAGAATATTTAAAGTCATTGCTCCAAGGATTAACATATTTAATGGATTGTCGAGAATACTTTATAGAAATATTCTGTTCCCGCCTACAGGCATGAAGATGTAGTTACATCAATGACATCATAGATACCATTGTTTGGTAAAGATATACTGACTGAAGAGCTTTTCCAGTTTGGGTAAGTATGTTTAGTAGATTTTCATAAAACTTTCTAACAGTGTTAATAACCACACCCTGTGTAAATTATCTATTTAATTTTAGTTTATATTTCTCTGAATTTACTAAGAAGAATGTTTCATTTTATCTTTAGTGATCTATAACCAACTTCTGTAAAAATGTTCAACTTAATAAGTTCATAGATGTAATTTGTGAGGAATGATTTACCAAGCTAATTAGTTACTTTACGGGTGAGTTTTTATTGATAAAAAAGTAGATTGCAGTGTAAATTTAGCATGATACTTTCCATGAAGTGAGATAATTTTGCTTTTGACCAAGTGATGCTGTAAACGGAGGTGTCATATCACCATTTCTATTGTATAGAACAATAGAGTAAAAGGTGTTTTATTAACCACACCATTTGTTTGGCTTTTGTCAAATTAAATGACCGTCCTAAGTCGGTATCGTAATTGCACTACAATCAAATATTTTTGTAATGTATTATATGTTCTAGTATATTATTTATATTCATGTATTGTATAGCTCCATGGTGACTTCTGCCACATAACTGAGCCAGTAACTCCTTTTTTTTCTTTTATTCAGAAATCTTAACAGTCTATCATAGCATGAGAAACATAATTTGCTGGTGAGGGCTGTTTGCTCTAGTACCCTAGTCACATGACCTCTATGCTAGATTGTTATACTATATACATACGATTACACTAAAGTTATGGAGGATATAAGCAGAAAGTGAAGTATCATATTTGAAGCTGTGCTGAGAGAGGATTTTTGATGTTGGATCAGGAAAATGGGGCCACTTTAAGTAAGGGCCTCATACTGGAATGTGATCAATTTCAGTGTCTTTGGCTGTCAGGCAAGGTTATCACCTACAACATATTCAATTCATAAGTGAATTAAATACATAAAGATGCTAGACATTCTCTTAAACTGACATTCTTTTTGTATTTCTGCATCTTTTAGGCAAGATTGATTTATGGCTACATCACATACCAATTCTCTTCTGCTTTCTTTTTCTAACATCACATGTTCTGAAATACAGCCCGGGATAAGCACACATTTTCTACAGGAATTATAATACAAGACACAGTCTATTTAATAGTATGATTTTTTTGGAATGAATGATGATTGATTATCATGCTTAAGGTCCCCCTCCCTTTCCGGGGAGGTTAAGTTTAAAACTAAAGCAACCTAAGGTCAGAGTAGCATTTCAGTATATGGAACCTTATGGGCAAGATATAAATTGAACATTTTGTGGTAGGATCACCAAATTTTGTATGAATATTTCCCTTCGAAAAAGAAGACATTGATTTTCAGAGTGTAAGGTCAAGGTTACTGTGGAATTAGCAATTGGCAATCTAAATGGTTTAGGCTGGGGTCATCAGACTTGGTACAAAAGCTTGTTAAGGTGAGAGAACAGGATTTTTAGGGTCCATAGAGGGCTGAAAAGTGGCCCCTTTCCCAGCACCAAAATGTGATACTTTTTTCCCAGTTTCAGACTGGAAAATTCCCAATTGATGATTACCTACTGCAACTTAAGAAATTACATAGTTTATTTTTAACAATCGAATAAATGAGGATATTACAAATGGAAAGTAAATGTATATCCATGCACTCAGTCTAAAACTAGATGACAGCTGATCTTTATTACAAGTATTTATAAACATCTATATCTATGTATTTACCATAGAAATGAATCAGTCATAATGCATTACCGGTATTTCAACCTATTTTGTCTATATACAGTTAACAGATAATCAACAGAAATGTAAATGAAAAGAATGAAATTAATTTAGTAATAAATTCAAACCAACATTAAATATGCCATGATATTAATATTGTAAAATATTTCCCTAATTCATTCATATACCATGTCACAAAAATAATGTACAAGGACAATTACTTTTTATTTTGATGTTCTGATATTAAGGATTTAGACAGATGAGTTTTTTAATATCACAAGCTGAAAGTAGTATTTATTCATAACTCTTTGCCTTTAATTCATTTAAATTTTGATTAAAACTTTGTCATAAATCCAGTTACTAGGTCTCTTAAATTTGTCCACAAAACCTTGTTATAAAATTCAAATACAAAATGTATAAGTAAGTCTCTTAAATTTCGGGGTAAAATTTTGAAAATTGAAAAAAAAATAGTTCCCCTGCTTGGACAATTTCGTGAAGTGATCTTCAAGATTATAACAATTTAGAGCAGAATACATATAATAATTGTTTGTGACAATAGTGAATGAGATATCCTCAGTGATTTAACAGACAGGATTCTCATATTTCTCCATTGATTAAATTTTTGACTTTGAAATTGCCCCTTCTAGTTATGTATTGAACTTTTCAATCTCATTACCATTCTTTGGGATCCTAGGATTTATTATAATTCTGTAATGAAGTTATAAATAGGGAAGCTGGATTTCCCGTTTCTTTTGTAAGTCATGCAAGCTAATTCCAAACCTGTAAATATCTGAAGAGAAATTGTTTTTGCATTTCAGTGTTCAGTTCAAGGATATATCTACCACAGATGTATTTTATTATTGACATCAAAGTGTTTTTACACCATGCCAGCCAGCACCTGTCTTACAGCACTCTCACCTAGTCAGCACCTGTCTTATAGAACATTCACCTAGCTAGCACCTGTCTTACAGCACTCTCACCTAGCCAGCACCTGTCTTACAGCACACTCACCTAGCCAGCACCAGTCTTACAGCACTCTCACCTAGTCAGCACCTGTCTTATAGAACTCTTACCTAGCTAGCACCTGTCTTACAGCACTCTCACCTAGCCAACACCTGTCTTACAGCACTCTCACCTAGCCAGCACCTGTCTTACAGCACTCTCACCTAGCCAGCACCTGTCTTACAGCACTGTCACCCAGCCAGCACCTGTCTTACAGAACTCTCAATTAGCCAGCACCTGTCTTATAGAACTCTCACCTAGCTAGCACCTGTCTTACAGCACTGTCACCTAGCCAGCACCTGCCTTACAGCACTGTCACCTAGTCAGCACCTGTCTTACAGCACTGTCACCTAGCCAGCACCTGCCTTACAGCACTCTCACCTAGCCAGCACCTGTCTTACAGCACTCTCACCTAGCTAGCACCTTTCTTACAGCACTCTCACCTAACCAGCACCTTTGTTTTACAGCTCTCTCCAGAGAGTCAGTATTTCACTCCTTACTTAAAGGTTTAACCTGGCAAGTTTTACAAAAGTTTTACTCTCTAATTGTTGACTCTTTTGTTTCACATTGTGTAAAGATACTAATTGTTATTCTCTCTCAATCTGACGTCACATTACTATACTATACTGAAGCAAAATTAAAACTTGTAGTTAGTAAGGCATCACATGTTCTGTGGAACTTGTAGTTAGTGAGGCAGCACATGTTCCGTGGAACTTATAGTTATTGAGGCAGCACATGTTCCATGGAACTTGTAGTTAGTGAGGCAGCACATGTTCCATGGAACTTGTAGTTAGTGAGGCAGCACATGTTCCGTGGAACTTGTAGTTAGTGAGGCAGCACATGTTCTGTGGAACTTTCAAGATTGTCTTTCCACCGAAGTTGGATAACTTGTATTAAACGTTCTCAATATGTTAGGATTTCAAGAGAACATAATCATATGAATAAGTAATGCAGAAGACGACAGTTGAAAGCCAGTACTTCATTGTACTTCTTTTCATCATCAATTATGATACATTATATGCATCTGTTAAACTTTTATAACATTCATATTGAGTCATAGAAGGTGGTTCAGTTTTCTCCTTCTATCAAGCCTTGTAATGGTTTACAAGTGTCTTAAAGCCCCCATCTTTCACAATTAAGTTCCTTTGATAAGGGACACATGAAGTGTAAACAAATAAGTGTAAATGATATTTTTACAATAATTTAGCTTTCTGTTCCTTGAAGTACCATATAAAACTGCAAAACTATATAGTTTTTGTGCTATAAATGTTTTTTGTTTACTCTGTCTATAACATTGGACATTACTTAGCAATGATGAAGGATAAGGCATGATATATACCAGTGTATCCCTTAAACCATTAACAATAGATCTTCCAACTCATTAGAAAATTTAGATCTCCCATAACAGAGACAACTGACTTTTCAAAATATTTGAAGAAAAAAGTAAGATATTTGTCTTAAGCACTTCAGAATTCATCAGTAACATTCAAAATATCATCAGACCTAAGCATATGCTAATCAGCTTGATGTGTAAAACGGATAGATTGAAACTCTTTGACCATTATAAGGTTTAGAGACTAAATTAATTAGAGAAATTAATTTTTCATTTGCTGCACGGGATGTTTATTTTGTATTGTTTAAATTCCTTACCCAAAGATAGGAATTTGATTTAGTCAGGAGGGAAATTCAACTCTCAATCTCTTGGGTCCTGAACCCCACAAACAACTGCCAACTAATATTTTGAAAACACCATGTTGATGTTCAGTAAAATTGCCTAGTGCGTGAGGGGCAGGCTTGGTTTAGGGGATAGCTTGGGGTGAAGATCCAGCGACCTTGGTTCAATTTCCCAATTTCGCCAGTGTGTTAAAGAAGCTGGTTAGCTCCTGTTTCCATGTTGAGATATGATTGAGAATTTATTGAAAACACATAATACCAATTTGGCAACCCTTTTTGTGCATGAATTACTGTACTCTCCTTGGAAATTTTCCTTAGAAAACTGTAACAGTAATAAAATATTCCCGCGTTTCGATAGTAAAAGCGGGAATTGTTTTTCTGAAAGATTAGTATTATCCAACGAAATAGGATTGTAGTGGTCATGTGATAAGTCATTCTATGGATAGGATTTCATTCTAGGCCCGAATGCCTTACTGAACACAACCAAGTTTATAGACATTTATTTGTATTTATAGGATTTATTGCTAAGTTTGGAATGTGAATTGAATGTTTAGAATTCTTATGATATCAGTTTTCGTTTGGGACAAGTAATTGGAGTAAAGTGAGGTCTGTGGCTTGTGTTGGTCTAGATGGCTTGACAATAGTGTGAAAATACACTGCCACAGATACAGGTTTCCGTTGTATCTTTGGCATTTAGAATATCTTTGTTTTTTCTGCGCTTTTTCCGGGCAGTCATGCCTGTTTTTAGACGACTCTTACGCTCTATATATATATTAATGTGCTTGACAATTTGTAATTTGTATTTTCATATTGTTGTGAATTTTTTCGAACGAAGATATGCCACATGTCATTATGCTGTAAATGCATATTTTCTCACATCTCTAGCGAAGGCGTCGAGCAGATGCACATTAGTGTTTTTATTTACATATGGATATGGAAGAATAGGGATGAACTGACCACAAAAATTACCTGATTATTTGAAGTCAGCATTATATATATATTTAGTCTATTTTAGTATTTCACAGCCGATCTTGTTCATTAAGCTGATGGCACTAATAAAGCCAATGTGCCACAAGGGGCATTACATCTTGTAAAGTAGGTTCAAGTCCTGCCTTGGCAAACTTGTCAAAAGCTTAGAAATTTGATCAAAATTAGTGTTTATTGCAAAAAGTATTTCTTCTTTAATTGACCTGATTGCAAATTACGTCCGGTCTATAAATTGGTAAAGTCTGTCTGTCCGTCTATTTGTCTGTCCGGCATCAACAATTTCCGTTCAGCTTTATTTCTTGCATACCATCGATGAAATCTACATCAAACTTGGAAGGTTTGAAAACATTGAGGAGTTCTTCCCGACTGATGGAAAGTTTGGTGACCTTGACCTTAGTGTACATTTCAGTGAACACAGCTTGTTTTTGTGTTTAGCTTGGTTGTTTGCATACCATTGATGAAACCTATATTAAACTCGGTAGACATTAATGAGTTCTTCTTGATTGATGCAAAATGTGGTGACCTTGACCTTGATGTCACGCTTCGGTTAACACAGACTGATTTGAGTTTGATTTCTTTAATGATTAATGATATCTTCACATTATGTTCCACATATGTTGCACTTTTTCCTGTGTAGTTCGATGTATAGACAGATTACTTTGCACTCCGGTCATACCGTCTTTGACGATTTCTTCTTTTCTTCTTGTAGTAGTTTACGACAATGAATTCCCAGTAACAATGTTGTTTTGGTGGGATTAAAGAAGAACCAACCCTACCTCTCAGTCTCTCCATCCAAACTAGAACCAATCCTCATATCTCAGTCTGTCCATCTAAATTGAAATCAACTCTCATCTTTCAGTCTGTCTGTCTGTCCAAACTGCCTCTATGATGACCATTGGTCGGCATATAAACACAATAATGTAATTTGCCCTTTATCAAAAGTTGTAATCAAATGACGGGAATATAATGCAACATAGGTATCAATAGTTTCAAGTTTGAGCTAAATTCGTAAATTTAAACACAACCATCATAAAATCAAATATTTTAGTCACTATATTTTCGGTTTGACACCCAGTGTGGGCACACTGTGCCCTGTCTTTCAGATGAAACAGTGAAATCAAGATCCAGTGTCAGTAAGTAGGCATAGCACGTAAAAGACTCCTCACTGCTTAGGGTAAATCTGTTGCAAAGGTATAAATTTGTATGCAATGCATCGGGCAAATATCATCGCTGAACATGTGAATATGTAATGTAAAATATTAAAAACTGAACTCTTACCATTTAAAACCTATAGCCAATGTTAAAGTTTTTAAATATAGGCAAAAGATCACAAGGTCAAAATCTATTGTACCGATAGAAAGGTACTCTCATAAAGAATACACGTGAAATACAAAAGCTCTATCTCTTTTCTTTCAAACGTTATAACATTGTGGTCAAGTTTTAGAAATGTTGGTCAAAGGTCACAGTCAAATTTACGACGTCAAAAATTGTACTTACGGAAAGGTCCTGGCTCGAAGAGTACGCATGTGAAATATGAAAACCTTGTCTTTTACAGTTGAAAAGTTATGTGGAAACTTAAAGGTTTTGCCACAGACAAATGGACAAACGGACAAACACACAGACAGACAAGCCAAAATATCATATGCATCTATAGATGTTCTCCATATGATCTCTTAGTGATTTAATGGTTGACCATATTGTCAGACAGAAGTGTACCTCATACCCCATAAATCTGCAAACAAAACATTATTGCGCAACTGGACAATAGACTGATAGAGATAAACATTGAAATGAGCATACGCTATCTAGCTGAATTTCTTTATTTATACCAGACCCAATCTAAAATTAGCAGTCACATCACAGACGGTAATCATTCAATTTGCATAATCAAAAGATGCGCAATGACATCTGGCTAAGATTCTGCGATCGTAACCAGAGACATATAATACACACGTGTATATGTACTTCTGCTATGACCAATAATCAGTGGAAGTGTAGTATTCATGGGAAGAAGGGAAACAGTGGCTGGGAGTTGTGAAAAGGGGACAGAAACACATCAAGTCGCCTGGTTAAAAAAAAAAAGGGGGGGGGGTCAGAATGTGACTTTTTATACCCTTACTTATAAATATGAACGCCATGTAAAAGAATATTGGTCATTTGTGAACCGACAACAGAATATTCTGGTACATATATCCTCCCACGAGTTGGTTTATTTGGTTCTTCGAAACTTACAGAATATACTTCTCAGTAGACTTGCTCAAGTCTCTATGTTAAGAGTATATTAATTCATAATGTCCCTCATATACAATTCTGCTTATTGTCATACTGCATTCTCTAAAACATATGTTTCACATTAACGTATTACAGGAGCACAGAATAGCGAATAATTACTATTGAAAACATAACATAGGACTTGAGCAAGTCTTACTTACCAGGTATATGTTGAAACGGAACATTTCACGTATGATTGAAATTCTAATACTAGAAAAGTACCTGAACTTATCCCCGCGCTGTATGGGACTGTGATCTCTTCCGTAATGCACAGGACAGGTACCACCATCATACACGTAACATGATCATGTTTTGTCAATGAAACATTCTACGATTATCTACATTACTTCATTCCTTTGAACCCGGGTCCGTGCTTCCTTCCTTTCTTGTACTTTTCATCAGTGATAACAATTCAACGTTCTAGATAAACTCTGAAGTCCCAGCCTATTCTAAAGAGTGTAGTGTGCATGGTATATCACTCAAAAGAATTCACGACATCTACTATACTGAGGAAAGCTGACAAGAGGCGCATTTGTTCTTGTAAGATAATGCATATCACCACCTCACATGCATTGCCAGCTGCAACGGGATGCAGTTTCAAGGTTCTTCTTAACACCCCCCCCCCGCATATTTTCCAGATGTAGCCCTATCTGATTTCGATCTCTTCCCCAAACCTACGGTGGCAAACATTTCTGGACGCTGTAAATGAGTAACGTAGCCTTCTCTTTTGAAGGAATTCAGAGACGAAGTAAGTGCATTGAGAGGAAGGGAGATTGATTATCATTTTGGTTCACCAAGGGATTAATCGTATCAAGTTCCGAAAGACGCTACATATGACGTTGCGGTTCATGACGCGCTAAGATTATATTGAAAAATAATGACCATTCTTTCAATCTGAGTACATTTCTAACTTCTAAGTACATGAGGCCGATATCTTTTTGGTCAGACCTCGCAAGACAAAGTCCAACACAGGTACAACGAGAGTAATAAGGTATAAGCTAACATAGAAAAGACATGTATAACGTCACAAATTGCTTCGATTACCCTAAATGTGATAAATCTACAGTGACTTATGCGGGTGAAACTGCGCGAGTTTAGGCACTAAATCTGTCAGACAGCAGGAGCTTCGAACAGGGGAGGGGGGTGTCGTCCCCTGGTTCCGCACCAGGCCCCTCCTTGGACCAGCTAGGGACCCGGCCTAGCGATCCCAAGACCCGTCCGCTCGCCTGACTGCGCCCTCCTAACTGAATGTAATAATCAACCAGTTGTAATCTAGACCGGTACACCGAAAACATTTCAACGTTTCAAATGTATACAGTATCATGTGAATGCTGACGTGAAAAGTACTGTACAGTACTGTAGCAAGGACCTATAAACAAGATATATATATATGTCCTTGACTGTAGGCATTAATTGATTATTAATTTACAGTCGGTCCCCCCTAAAGCTACGTTATCAAGAGGTACTCCAGTCACGGGGAGGGAGTTATCGACACTGAAATCATGGACGCCTGTTGCAGTACCGAGCCAGCGAGTGCGAACATGCGGTCGTGAAGTTGTGCATTGTGATACGCGGTATGTATGGAAAGATACAGGCCAGCCATTATGCCATAATATTTTGTATCGTCTCTTTTCAAGGAAAGAATACTGTACTAGTACGGAATATTATACTCATCGTCAATGACCGATAGTTGCAAAATGTGTCGTTCTTTAAAAAATGTGGAAATGACGCCGTTTCACTTCACTTTCAGATTATCCTCTCATCACTCTAGTGGACCTTGATCTAACTTCATCGTTGGAGGGCATATGATTGATCAATATCTACTGACCCTGACCAGGAAGTGTTCATAGATCCCTGTCGAGCTGTCTGGTTCTGTCCTCAATGGACGTGGTATAGGCTCTACAGTGGTGCTATTTCGTCCTGTTCTATCAGGTTTACCAGCTTTGGCAGATCCAGGGGCGTAGCCAGAGTGCAAATAATGTGTACGCACTAGAAGGGCAGGGGGTTTGGGGATAGTTACAGTGCAACGGAGAGTTTGTTGCACTGTAACTAGTTTGGGGACTGCTTTAAAGATCCAGTGGGTCTAGGGCAAAGCCCTCCTGGGGGTCCAAGGGGCAAAATCCCCTGGAAGCTAATAGATTTTAATGTTTTAAAGAAGGGTAAAGGTGTCATTCCAAACCTTTATTAAGGAAAGAAAATGTTCATAATATGAGCATCTTTCAAGTATACACCAACTTTGAAATACAAAGAAATGTAATACTGAATGGTATATTTTGCCTCATATCTGATGGTACCTTTTGATAGACGGCGTATGTTTTTTAATACAACCCTTTCAACCATTTTAATTTTGGAAAAGAAATATAGCAGCATTCAAACAGTACAAATAGACTTCTTAACTTCACACTGAATAAACATTTATAAAATTACATAATACATCGAATTAAAACAGTACTATCAATCTGGAAAGGAAAACATCCACCTCTCTCTCTCTCTCTTGAGACACTATATTTTACACAGATTGTGTGTACACACATGCATATTTCGTGTAATGGTAGCTACGCCACTGTGATCTGAGGTGTGTTTACAGGGGTCAGCACCCCCCTTCCTGTTCTTTGTGTAAATATTTAACTTTATTTAAGTCAAGTTAGATACTCTCTGCAACTGTCTTTAGTAATCTCTTTTGAGATTCTTGCACATGGCTGTTTTATTATGCTGTCGTTTACTATTGACAGTTGGCAAGTGGCAATAGTATTAAACGACAGCATAATAAAATGGCCACGTGCAAGAATCTCAAAAGAGATTACTGTCTATAGTAGCGTAAGTTGAAATATGTTATGATAATGCTGTACTGTTCAGTATAGGTAATACAATCATCGTTTAAGCTGTTTGTCAATGTAATGCCACATGTCTACATGTACATTTGCAGTACAATAAAGCTACATCAGTAAGTTATAAATGATATAGATGTTTCGTCAGTACATGCACTGTGTGGTACTCAGCAGCCAAGACATTTGGTGTGCATCTAAAGTTTATACAGACAGTAACATAGCCAAGCATCTTTATAATTGCATGCAGTTGCCCAAGTCTTCTTTTTCATAAGGATTGTTATTGTGCCTCCTCAAGCAGTTCAGTTACATATCAAGCAGAAACACAAAATTTAAAAAAAAAAACTGACATGGGAATCATCCCTTCATTTGAGGTTTTATGGAACAATGGTTTACACATTTATTGAATTTTTTGCTTCATATCAACAGCCCACAGTAATATTCTTTAAATTGCAAACATCGCTTGATTCAAAACTCCATCTTTAGTACATTCAGATAAAACAGAGCTTCAAGTGTCTCTTTTTCTGCACTAGACACTTGGCTAGTTACCTATAATATTTACTCACCACACATTACAATCTGCTGAGGTCTCAGATTTTAACCATGACACGTCCCTAGCAATATGAAAAACAGAACTTTTCATGACAACGTGCATAGTTAAATGGTTGTGCTCATAACTCGGACATTCTGTTAGATCATTGTCTTGTTACACTGCTTCATTTAGCCATTCTTTGTACCGCAAAATCCTTCTATGGTGAAACTATTTTTTAATATATTTCATTCAACTTTGACTTCAGATATATGCAATTATTACATTTAGTATAGTGCTAGCGTCCTATATAGTGTAGGGTATTCAGTTATAACATGAAGTATAGTGGTGGCATAGTATTTAGTGTAGGGTATTCAGTTATTACATGAAGTATAGCGGTGGCATACTATTTAGTGTAGGGTATTCAGTTATTACATGAAGTATAGTGGTGGCATACTATTTAGTGTAGGGTATTCAATTATTACATGAAGTATAGCGGTGGCATACTATTTAGTGTAGGATATTCAACTGATACATGTGGTAATACACACTGTGTATTGTAAATATATATATGCAATGTATAGTATTGGACAGATATTTAGGTAAGGGTGTAACTGTATCATTGATATTTAATTAAGTGTGGACTGACTCAATGTGGGTAAAGAGTTAAACCAAAGGGGCATGAATATTAGCATTTAAGATTTCCTGATGATGTCTGGATATTGCCTCAAATGACTGGATTCTGTAGATTATGTATGCAACACATCAGGCAGATCAGTCATCATCATATGTAACACATCAGGCAAGATCAGTCATAGTCATATGTAACACATCAGGCAGATCAGTCATAGTCATATGTAATATACCAGGCAGATCAGTCATAGTCATATGTAACACATCAGGCAGATCACTCATCATCATATGTGACACATCAGGCAGATCAGTCATAGTCATATGTAACACATCAGGCAGATCAGTCATAGTCATATGTAACATATCAGGCAAGATCAGTCATAGTCATATGTAACTCATCAGGCAGATTAGTCATAGTCATATGTAACACATCAGGCAGATCAGTCATAGTCAAAGAAGTGACATAATCTTGATGTGAGATAACATGGCAAATGAATTATGTTAGTCTACAGATGGGTGCAGTCCTAACGTAACATTCATGTTAATGCGAAAAGCAGTCGCGAAGACTGCTTTAGCACACGTGCCAGGACTGCTCGACTGGACGCGCGTGCGCTCCTCGTGTTAACGCGGGAGGGAATTCGCATTAACGCGATTTATTCCCACGTGCGCTCGGTCCGTCGCACGTTCACATGTCTATATTTGTAATTCTCTATGCAGTGCGGACGGAGAAAATAAAATGGATCTAATTAAATTACCGCGAATGTTGCCGTACAAACGTGTATTAAATGTTATTTTAAAATGACACCCTGCATTAAGGATTTCATATGTAATAAAGCAAAGGAAATTATTGCGTAGACATGCAATAAGGTATTTATGAAAAAAAAAAACTTCGTCAGTTTATACTAACATGATTACTTTCTAATTTCATTTATTTATTTATTTTTAATTAATTCATTTATATATATATATATATTTCCTTCAAATTCTTCTATATGAACATGTTAATACAAGTTATAAGTTGTAAGCAAGCGAACGTGGCTGTCACGCAAGTTCACGCGGCAGTCAAGCGCGTTCACGCGGTCTCGAAATTAAGTTCACGTGGAAATCTGCGTTAACGCAAACGCGTGTGCTCAGCAGTCCTGAGCGCACGAGGAAAGCAAACTTCACGTTAATGCGACGTGAACATAATGTTATGTTAGGACTGTACCTCACTGTATATACTATATATGTATATCATGCAAGTGAAAATGTTTCTATATGTACTGTTAGTACTGTCAGGTATGACTGATAATTAACAGTACATAAATTAACAGATGTACACTACATGATATACATTCTTTACCTTTTGGGGTATTTAGGGGTTACCATGTGAGTGTTTTACAAAAACTTACAGGGTTTCGGCAAATACCCTGTTAGAAATTGAGTTTCACTGCGAGGCATTGGCCTGTCAATTTTTGTAACAAGCATGGTAACCCCATTCTAATGCATTTGACAAAAATAATTACAACTAGAAGCAATACGCACAGAGTAACGGGTCAGTCGCTAATCAAGTGACGTCATATCAAAAACTGTAAGGTATCTTGTCGTCACATATCAAAAACTGCAGGGTATCATGACATCGTATAAAAAACTGTGCAGGGTATTGTGAATACCCTTGCTGTTTTTAAATCGGGCAGTCATTGAGATCGTGTATTACAAACAAAATGCATTAGAATATATAGATAATAAAACATACACGTTTTCACCATCTTTAATGAGATTGTTATGAAGTCAATTTTCTGATACTGAGATCCAGCATGAGTCATTCAGAAATGCCTTGATTTTGAATAATTACTTGTAATCTAATGTGATCTTTTATAACTTTCTTATCAACATGTATTACCCAAATAAAGATTTTGATAAAGTATTAGAGACTAAGGGTGGTTAAAATCATCATATGGTCACTAAGAGGGGTTGTATGGAATGATGATACAGGGTCTGTAAATGACCCTGTATCATTCTGTATAACCTCACTAGGTGACCAGGTAACTAGTAATATCATGCAAGTGAAAATGTTACTATGTGCATTGTTAGCACTGTCAGATATGATTGATAATTAACAGTACATAAATAAACAGATGTACGCTACATGATAAACAGCATCAATTAAAGATGTACGCTACATGATATACATCTTTTTCCAGGACTCTGTAATGTATGAACATACAAAGCATACATGTATATCATACAAGTGAAAATGTTCCAATGTCCACTAGCAGACATGATTTATTATTGACTAAGTGCATAATTTGAAATCTAAATAATAGGCTATTTTCAAGTAACCACAAAGGACCGTTAAAAACCTAGATTTAACACGTCAGACTACGGGCAACTGATTGTGATGTCATACTTGGCAGCAGCACTGACATCATGTATCCAAAGATAAGATTAATACGTCAAAAATCAAATATCGCCAAAGTATGCAATGTCCATAGTTTGGATATAACTCGGAAATCGTCTGTTTATATGCCTCGTTATTACAATTAATGTTAACAAGAAAATTAGAAGTCGTATTTTGTGTATTTACATAATGATATGATTTCATTGATTATGATATTCTGATATTCAGATTGAATTGATGATAAATAGAAAATGATTTAAAATGTATTTTAAAAATACATATGTGTAAAATGTTGATTAATGTACATTACTCTGTTGTTATTTTAGCGTCCTTGTTGCTGTGTAAAGAAGAATGCTGTACTTCTGATGTTGGACACACATCCTTGTGACCTGGAACAAGGTATGTAGATGTTACTTTAAGACTAAACATGTGGTGTATTTGCCAGTTCCTCTGTTGAATATGAGGTGCATATAACAAATTCTCAGATACACAAATTTTCAGCCACCTGGCTTTTATCGAGTGTGGAAAAACAACTTTGTAACAAAGTCATTTCTCTACACTTAATAAAGGCCAGGTGGCTGAAAATTTGTGTAATTGAGTGTTTGTGTGTTATTACTTATACTGGACTTCCCTTGGAGGACTTTGAAGATTCTATTATATAACAAATTGGTTTAAATTTCAATCAATGAATTCAAGATAAAATATACATACACACATCATTACTCATCCCTTCAAGGTTTACATCACCGATATCATTCCCTCAGATTTACTTCACCTATCTCATTCCCAGAGCTTTACATCACCTATCTGATTGCCTCTGGTTTACATCACCATTTCATTCCCTCTGGTTTACTTCACCAATTTATTCCCTCTGGTTTACATCACCATTTTATTCCCCCCTGATTTACATCACCTCTCTCAAAAACTTGCACTATACATCTGTTCTCCCAAACTTGGTAAATATTAACAAGAAGCTTATTAGTAAAGAAAAGAGTAGTAATTTTTCAATCAGTCATTCATAGTCAAGCAGGGGAACAAGATTTTCTGGTCTTTTATTTATTGACTTTGAAAAGGCATTTGATTCTATATTACGTGAATTTTTGCATAGATGTCTAAATTTTGTTAAAATTGGAGATTCTAATATGGTCATAGATAGGAGATTTGAAATTGACATACCTATTTATAATCACTGCAGAGATCTTGAATTAAAATTAGAAATAAACCTAAAACAAAAGGTGTATCTGTAGATAGAATACCAGATATCCCAGTATGCAGATGTTATGTCACTTTTCCTTAATGGCAATGAGGAAAATCTTTATCAGAATTTCTTTTAACTTTAAATTAGTTTGAATAAACTATTTAGGCGTAAAGTTAATTTTCAAAAATGCACTATTTTGGTTAGGTAACTAAAAATATAGCAATGAAATAAGGTACAAGGAGTGGAGTCTGCTTGGTGGGGGGGGGGAATACTAGGGTTAAGCTTTCTGGGATAGATTTTGCTATGTTGAATAATAATAATAATAACTTTATTTATACGGAAATTGCACAACTACCATAGTCACATGTGTGTAAAGCATATGTACAACGTATATATTATCAAAACATAAACTATATTATACAGCTATTTAAATATGCATAGGCATCATGAATGGTATCACATTTTAAGACACTGCCTTTGTTAATAGCTCATCACATTTCTGTAAAAGTCAGTCTGCTACAGTAACGGATCATCTACACATTATTGTGAATTAAAATAGTTTTCTAAACAAGATGTCTTAAAAGATGTTAAGTTGCTACAATTTCTAATAGATTCAGGTAAACTGTTTCTCAAAAAAGCTGCCGATATAGTAAAAGATCATTTATAATATTCAGTATGTGCTTTGGGTATAATATGCAAATTGCTTACACTTTGTCTTATTTTCCTAGTACTGACTTTATGTACAAATGTAAACATCTAAATACTCTGGAGTCATATTATGCAGACCTTATAGGCATGAGTAAGGTTTCTGAAAGTAAAATAGTCTTGCATAGGCATCCATTTTAAATTTGAAATCATGTCGGCACTTGGAAAATAAAATTGTTTGATATGAAGAATAATTCTTGCAGCTCTCTTTTGCAGTGTAAAAAGACAATCAATATATCTTGTTTTTAGGAGTAACCCAAACCATACAACAGTAATTAAAATGCAAAAATGAAATTTTATTAAAAATTTTTAACAATGCTGCACTCAACATAAAACTGTGACTTTTAACAATGTTGCTCTCAAATAAGTAATTATTTCAATTACCAAACAATAGAAACAAGAAAAGATTCTTGTAATTGGATCCATAACCCTCTAAAATTTTACAATTTAATCATTTATTTTTCGACAGGATCATTGCTGATGCAGTGGTTACTGTCTATTCCCCACCTGTTCAGTGGGGATGACGACTTGACGACTTGAATTACTTCAGATCTATACAGATACATGTATAGTACAGAAAATATACTTCAAGATTTTGTTTAGAAGCTGATGTAAATTCTGTGTGGCTACAAAAATTGGAAATACAAATCTGGGGTCTTTCTTTCTGTGTTTGCCATAGGTGTATATTGGACTCTGCAAAAGAGATTTCCCTCCCAGCAGCTCTGCTGCTGTGGACCTTGCTGGCTGTGAAAGTGTTTCTAATTCTTCCCTTAGTTATAAGACTGATGTCAGAATAACGTTTAATCAGAAATTTTTTTTATAGGAAGGAACTTCACAAAAAATTTCTTGGTTCGCTCAGAATTAATAGAAATGACAAATTTAATATCTCTATCTATTATTTATCTGAAAGTATTTATAGTCCTTTATTTTCATTGGAGAATCGCCAATTTTCTTTTTGATAAAATCAATTAATTTTGATTGATGATTTATTCAAATTATAAGCACTGATAAAATTAATCCAGTAAGTGAAATATTGAATAAAGAGCAGTTTGTATGAATTGTTCTTTATTACTGCTCAGTGTACACGGGAAGTAGCTCTTTCCTGTAAAATTTGATCTCCATTTTGGGGACATGCATCATACTTGGGTGCCCATCGTGCCTGGGTAATAGGGTCAGGGTCAGAAAGTCTTGTCACATGACAAGTGGAATTTCTCGAGAAAAGCTGATACCCAGCAGTTTTGGTATTTGCTTTGATATACGAGCTAGACCATAAAATGATAAATCAATGCTTTGGGAACACTTATGAATATAAAAATGTGGGGTTTTTTTTGGAAGTAAACAATGAGTTTAGATGAGATTAACAGGAAAATGGAAGTACTTACTTGTATGGTGAATGACTGGTATGCATTTCAAGAAAATTTAATAGGTGTACATATGTTTCATGCTTGTTAAACTACTAAAAACAATTAATTTTGATCACTTAGTGGACTCAAGATATAATTAAACTCATGAAATTTTACGTAGTAGCGAGCAACTTCATACTGCCTGGAAACAGTTTAATTGATTGACTAAATGAAGAACCATGACGGAATTCCTTGTGAGACTTTCCAACCCTGTTACAGTATACAAGAATATCTGTATTTATATCCTATCAGAGCTACAGATAAGGTGTGTAAAAGGGTAAATATGCATTGAAAATGGTAAAAAACGCATTGGAAAAATAAACAGAGCATAAAAATATGTATTTACATATCGCGTTATGCATAATGTGGTTATTATTTATTAATAATATTACCATTATTATTCTATAAAATTATTGTATTTGGTGCTCTTCATCTACACATATGGACTTTATTCAATTCCTAGTGTTTTCTTGTTTTATATATATTTTTTATATTCATACACATAATATATATATAAAACAAGAAAACACTAGGAATTGAATAAAATCCATATGTGTAGATGAAGAGCACCAAATACAATAATTTTATAGAATAATAATGGTAATATTATTAATAAAAATAACCACATTAATAATAAATAAATAAATCAAAAATTAATTACATAAATAAATAATCTGAAATAAAACATCTAAAGAAATACATTGTAATATTTCTTGCATTCAGGACACCCATTTTACAAATGATACTGAGTATAAAGGAAGAAAAGAATGGGCAGGCCATTGGGAGTTTAGTTGTTTCAAATCAATTGCTAGAGGTGTATGTATTTAGTTTAACTTTGGTTTGCGCACCTGTTGCTTCAATGCCTCTCGCACTTGGTTAAAGCTCTTCATGGTTGTTCCACAGGCTAGAAACCGGTTTCCACGATCGCTGATCTCGTCGGATAGCTCGAATACAAATTGCAGCTTTGGCCTGCTTTCATCGAGTACCGATAGCGTCTTTGGAATTTGAACCTTCTCTCTGTAGATGGATCCAGTTTTTATGAATATCAGGCTGTCTCCTTTAATTTTATTTTCCACATTTTCCTCGTTGTGTTTCTTCTGAATCTCATATAATTCTTTTCTCATTTCCCTTATTTCCTCTGGAAATTGTGCAAATATTTTTTTGCTTAATTCATTTTTCTTTTCCTTTGATTTTAATAGTATGGTCTTCTCTATCTACATAATCATGAAATCTGGCTACTACTGGTCTTGTTTTCTTCTTTGTTTTTTGTCCCACTTTGTGAACTCTATCTAATTTTATTTCGCCTTTCAAATGGACTTTTTCACTAAACAATGTATTCATGTATGCCCTCAAGTCGTCTACTTGTTCTGGGATTCCGATGAAAACTGCATTCTGACGCATATATTTGCCCGACAATATCAGTGATTTGACGCTGCTGGCTTTCTATTTTCTTCCAATTTTATAATACAGCTTCTCATTAATAACATTTCTTTTCTCATTTCGTTATTTTGTGTTTTAAGTTCAAAATTTTCACTTGTTTGATAGTAGACCAAGTGGGATACTGTTTCAAGCCTATCCTCTATCCCTCCAGCTTTATGAATATCATTGTGCAACTCTTTAATATCATTATTTTGAACATCGAAATTTTTGTTTATTGATGACACCAAAGAGAATGTGGGAAATCATTTCGTACATTTTAAAGCTAGAGAGGGGATCGGTTTCTTCTGATAGCGCGTCATAAACATCCATAGAGCGTGGCCCTTCCGTAGTATTTGGTAAAGACATACCTTCAAAGTGTTATGAATTATAAATTCAAACGTCCAAATATGTAAAAATGGTCTTGTTTCACTATCACTTAAAGTACCACACAGAAATATATCATTCCGGGGATTTTATATCACTTTATCTCTGTCTCTCTTATTTTTCCCGTGCTACTCCATTCAAGATCGATAACTCTCACCATCACTTGATTGTAATTCTACCAAAGTTCACTGAATACTAAGGGATCACATGAGATGTGATGTGGCCACCACTTATTATAATTCTACCAAAGTCCACTCAATACTGAGGGATCACATGAGATGTGATGTGGCCATCACTTGATTGTAATTCTACCAAAGTCCACTGAATACTGAGGGATCACATGAGATGTGATGTGGCCATCACTTGATTATAGTTCTACCAAAGTCTACTGAATACTGAGGGATCACATGAGATGTGATGTGGCCATCACTTGATTGTAATTCTACCAAAGTCCACTGAATACTGAGGGATCACATGAGATGTCATGTGGCGATCACTTGATTGTAATTCTACAAAAGTCTACTGAATACTGAGGGATTACATGAGATGTGATGTGGCCATCACTTGATTGTAATTCTACCAAAGTCCACTGAATACTGAGGGATCACATGAGATGTGATGTGGCCACCACTTGGTTATAATTCTACCAAAGTCTACTGAATACTGAGGGATCACATGAGATGTGATGTGGCCATATCTTGATTGAGTCTCTCAGTGATAAAAACTATATGTACATCAAAACTGATCAATGATAACACAGTTCATAGCGTAAAAGGTGTGGGGATATCTGGGAGGGTATGTTATTCCTCAGTATTCAGTGGATTTGGGTTGAATTACAATCAAATCTCATAAACTTGCTTAATATTTAAATTCTACCAAAATCCATAGTTAATATTTGGGGTTTTTATGAGATTTTAGGGATGATATTTTAATTGTTTTAAAAGGTGAATTTTAAAAACAATGTAATTAATATTGTTTTAAAGAACACTGATTAATCACTGTAAACAATCCTGAAATATGAAATTAATTTACTTTTTCACTAGCCTGAAAAGTCAAAATACTATTTTTAAAATTGTTCATCTTGAGTTGTTCCATCTATCATTTTACAATTATAGTATTTAAAAGATGTCTGTTAATTTTCATTTAACTTATCGACATTTTTCATAATATCAGAAACTGTAACACCTGCTGCTTTAGCGCCACAAGTAAATGCAGATCTTTTTAAAGTTTTGTCCATCTACTGAATGTGTCATGCGAAAGCTTTCAATGAGGTTTCATTGTACTTACCTATCACTTGTTTTTATGTCTCGTGTCTTTTCGCAATGGTACACATAACATAAATTCTGATCATGATTACATACATTGATTCAAATATAACCTATATGATGACTAGGTCCAGATATTTTCAGTAAACTGGTTTTTTTTTCTTTTCCTTCAAATCGTGTCCATTATAAGGACCCTTTCCAATGGAAATTTCATCGATAATTTTTCTCAAAATTTGTCTAAAGTTTTCCCAAACATTGATCACCTTATGCAAATGGTACAGAAAATCCCCAAATGAAAAGGTATAGGCATCTTTGAAAAAATTAAAAACAAAAAAACCCCGCTGACTTATGACTAATATGTAAACAATGAGATGGAAGTTTAAACAATATATTGCCCTCTTTGACCAGTTAAATACAGAGTAAAATTACTGTTTTCATGATCAAATCTTGTAGTGAGAGTTCTTTTAAGGGACACGTAGTACATAATTTGTTTATTACTAGAGAAACATCCCATATTGTCAGATTATTTGGTATCATAAGTCTTGGTATTTATACATCTCTAATAAATCTTTGTAGAAGTAGATGATTTTGTAATCCTACAGTATGATAGTTACTACTACTTTATCAAAATGAAATAGATATTGCAGATTTTGCAACGTTAAATGCATTGTAAGTAAGACCAGTTTTAAACAAAGATTGTAAGAAATTCAACACTTTTTTTTATAGATGCTTCAAACAAATTAGTTTGTTTCGTATCATAAAATAGCTTCCATCTTTTGTTTTTAAGTTGATAATCTCAAAGATTATGCAATTGTTGTAATATTTTCGTCGGAAATTCCTTTTGTTCTGTAATGGTTTACGTACAAGTAAAAATACTTCAGCCACATCTTCTTCATTTGTTGGCATCATTAACCTGTTTTTCTAACGTGGTAGGATGTATGATTAACTGCATATTAAGTGTAAAACTTTCCTGAACCATGAATGAATTGCATTCAAATGACAAATGCTGCCGAGCGGAGGTAATAAATGAACCTTACTATTGTTCCATTTCATAGTCAACACATTCATTGTAGTTCCTTTAGGGTCTGGAAGAAATGCAACCCTTTTTGTCAAAGGAATATTTAAGCTTGATGTAAACATGTCATCTGCATTTTGCAAATTGAAAAGTTTCTTAATACAGTTAAAATATTGTACATTTAACTTTCAACTCTTTCCTGGCACCTGGTCTCGCCTCAATTAATTTGGGGTTTGCATTTGTCGGAATATGACACTACATGATATTGTTGTTTTACATGGACTAAGAGATATGATTAACCTTTTGATACTTCTTCATTGTTTGCTTTCACTCTAGATCATCATTCAAGTTGCATGATAAAGTATCAGCTTGAACATTTTGGCCACCAGGCAAATGTCGGACACTTAACGAAACAATCTTCTGTGTATATCAATCCCATTTACACATATTAGGGCCCTGCTTCTTAAGCGGGTGCCTTATAGTAATCACTCTGTCTGTCCATCTGTTTGTCCATCAGCAAAAACTTTAACGTTGGCCATATCTAATACACTGTCACAGGTAGAGCTTTCAATCTTGGCATGTATATTTCTTATGACAAAACTTTTCCATTGGTACCAAAATTTTTTATCACGTGGCCTGTTAGAAGTAAAGCTTTCATATTTAATATCTGCATTCCTTATGACAAGACCTGTCTGATTGTACCAAATTAAGGTCAAGGTCATGGTAACAGGCATCCTGTGGGGACTTTCTGACTTTGTCAGTTTTCTAGTTGAGTTCAAGTTTTTCTTCCATGTTATTAGTCCCTTAGTGGCATATTTCGCCAAGGGGACTTGAGCTTTGCATTCCGTGAGTCTGTCTGTCAGTTCAATAAATCAGTTTTTTTTCATGCTCGCAGATTATCATTTGATATTTGGTTCATTGCTTCACCACAGGTTATAGATCAAGTTTGAATTTTGTTCTGGTTTATTTATTTTTTGCAGAGTTATGGCTCTTGGACTTTGAAAATTAATGCATGGACTAACCTATGCACTGTGTATTCCCCGAAATGCATTTACAGTATCAGTCTCTTATAAATATATGCATTGTTAAATTTGTTGAGGACAGTAGGACATTTATTGCTTCAGCAGAACTCTCAGAAGGCATGTTTCTGTATGAAACAGAAACCATATTGTCAGTTTGTTTGCATATATGTAAATTATTTCTAGCAGAAAATGCAAGAAAAACGGTCTTCAATTCCAAAATGTTGAAGTGTAAATTTTGTTCTCCCTAAGACCAAAATGTTCCTGTTTTTCTTTTTTGATAATCACTGCACCTCAATCATAGCTCCCCAACCAGTTTTTGAGCTGTCAGTTTGAACAGTTAAGCCAGTGTTATTCCTCACTATAAATCTGTAACTATCTTTAATGTTATGAATTCACCACATTAACTCCTCTTTTTATTTTTATGGTAGTATCATTCTTGAATCAAGGTGGCCTTTGTTAATTTTTAATTCATAATCATTTTTAACTCAGAACAATTTGTACTGTAACACTGCATAACACAGGAGCAACCATTTTTGCAATTACTTTTGCAAAATCTCTTATCTTATTGTCATGCTTTATTTGTGAAGATAAACAAATTTCCGCTACTTCCTTTGCTTTTTCAGGTCACAACTTTTCAAATCATTTTGACAAAGTCATTAGTAAATCTAAAACATAAGATTTGTTGTACTGGTTCCAGCATTGATTTTGGAGGGTGTATTGTAAATCCCAAACTGTATAAAAATTTTCTACATTCTTTCTTAGTGTCAGCAACTGATGAAATTTCAGCATTGTAAATTAATTTTATAAACAATGTTGGTTTAAATAGGAGAACAAAGGTTTACGCAATTTCTGAAAACCCTGGTTGCGCTTGTTAGTTCCATGGACAAACACTTGAATTCATAACAGTCATTGCCCCACAGAAAACCGAGAAATTTACAAGAATATGTGTCCACATTTACAGAAAGATGCAAACCATCAGTCAGTTGTAATAAATTGTACTGCTGTCTTCAAAGTATCCATTTTGGAATGACGATGCTCTATATTTGTATAAAGTTCCTTTACATTAGAAATAATTTGGAAGTTCCATATTGTTTAGAATTTAGATATATTTGATATGTAGTCATACTGACATCTTTTAAACTTGCGTATCTTATCTTTACATAAAAGTTTAGATATTTCATTGGCTACTACTTTTTATTCTTTCTTGGTAAAAGGTATTGTTTGGTCATTTTTGGAGTCACAGTGTTGACTGTTTTGGTTGATATCTTTTGGTTTTGGATTGGTTCAAATGGTTTCTGTTGGATACCTAATGTGTCAAACTTTTTGGGCCGTATCAATTTCCTACATTTTAGTTTGCAGATCATTGCCGAGTAGATACTCCCTAATGGGATTATTATCATCACACAACTGTCTGTAGTTGTATTGTAAATCACTCCTGAATGATAATTCATCAAAAGCCATTTGTGTTAATTGAAGAGAATGTTGTTGCAAAGTGGTATATTCTATCATATGACCTCTTGTTGATTCCTGTTATGACTTTTTTTTAATAATTTGTCGATTTGTCTTTATTTGTTGGGCTCTTATTCTTTGTAATTTATCATCTGTAATTTTGGTGCGCTTGGCCAACAATGGCCACACTGATTCATTAGTGCATGGCTTACAAATTTTGGTATGTAAATTTCTTTGTATCCTGGAGTCTATGATACAAGTTTCTTATGTCTAAGTCTTTTTGCTCATTGAGTTTTACATGAAAACCATTGTCAAGATATTCTGCCAATGGATCAACAGTGGTTGGCCCTGTTTTATTTTCATTTTCATAAAACTAATTTGGCAATTGTTAAATCTTATTTTGTTTTAAATCCTTTTTCATTCTGAGCTTTATCATCACAACTCTTAACTTATTTCAATACTAAATACATGTACTTTAAGTTGCCCATGGAACACACATCCGTTTGTGTACTTCCAGTTTCCATCTGAATTCCTCAATCTGCATGACAAGAATTGCTTATGTAACAGAGATCTGTCCATCTTATCATACCCTTTCATTATCTTTGCTTGTTGTAAAGTGAGCTGATTTTGTTTTAATAATCAGAAGTTTGTGTTGGCATGTATGTCTCATTATTGATGTTTCCCCTTGGAGAAAAAGCATTTTCAATAAGTGCTAGAAACTTTAATAGTCTGCATATTATCACAATTTTCAACCTAATGTATGTATTTTTTATGTAAGTTGTATTTTATCCATTAATCTTTATTGTTGGTAGGTGTTGTATATAAATTGTATTTTATCCATTAATCTTTATTGTTGGTAGGTGCTGTATATAAATTGTATTTTCTCCATTAATCTTTATTGTTGGTAGGTGCTGTATATAAATTGTATTTTCTCCATTAATCTTTATTGTTGGTAGGTGTTGTATATAAATTGTATTTTATCCATTAATCTTTATTGTTGGTAGGTGTTGTATATAAATTGTATTTTCTCCATTAATCTTTATTGTTGGTAAGTGTGGTATATAAATTGCATTTACATTGATCTTTATTGTTGGGAAGTGTTGGGTATAAATTTTGACGTGTGGTGAGGTTCATGGTTTTCTTTTACCTTACTTAGATTTTAGTAAAATCTGGAATGTCTATATAGCCAGTAGTAATGATTTGGCATTGTTATATTATTCTGAATCTTTCGCTTAGGGACCAGGATACAAGGGAAGAATGCCTTTTGCTCTATGATATGACCTGATGACTGTACCAAGGAAACTCCAGCTGGTTGTGTGAAATTGCCAGAAGTCAGAGCAGGTATAGAAACTCTGAAAGCTGAAGCTAATGCATGACAGATCATGCTGTTATATTTATCTATAAGTAGGTTTATTTATTTTGCTATTATTATCTCATAGAATTTGAATCCAGAGAGGACAAGAGGGTATCCAGAGAGGACAAGAAGGTATTTATAATAATCCAGTAAATACAAGTGTAACTACCAAATGTCAATGGCTTTTCCTTGGATTCCCCTGGTTACTCTGCTCTCTGCCACAACTAAACATGGGTTGCCACCACAAAGGTTGCCACACACAGATAGAAACAAATATAAACATTGAACTTATTGTTTCATCACCTGATGTAGTGTTAAGCAAGATAAAAAAAAACATGACTTAAGTGTTTGGTTTCTTTTGTTTTTGTTTTTTTTTTAACTTATGTCTCATTGTTGAAATTAGTGATTTGCAACACAAAAACAGATAAAGAATTTACAATTACAGTTTACATCATTCAGCCATTTTATTTGTCAAATACTCAAGAAAAATAATGATAACAAAATAATAAGAAATTTAAATATAAGTTACAAATAGAAATGGAGATTTAATCAAGCAAGGTAAGATACATTTTCCACTTCTTTTTAGAAAGTTTTATCTGGACACTAATGTACCACTGAATTTCTCTTTTTTGGCCCTGATGAAATTAAGACTCCGATTTTTTATTGTTTTTAGTAAATATGTAGCTTTTGACAATACACAAAATAGTATTAACCATATTATCATGATGATAATACATCTTTTAATGATTTAAAATCAAAAACAGCATTTTCAATATTTTGGTTTATTTAAGTTGTAAAGTCTTCCCATAACTTTGATACATGGTGGCAGGCCCAGAAGAGATGATAAATGGTTTGTGTTTGGGATACGCTAAAACTGCATAAATTATCATAAACAATATTCATTTTATGCAGAAGATATTTTGTACCTAATATACAGTGTGTTATATAATATTGCAACCATGATAGTGGTCTGTCATTGAGATGAAATATACTTCTATTGGCTGCCTGCCGCCAAATATCATTATGTGGCAGACCTAGTTCATTTTGCCACTTTATCTCATTTACTAGTTTTTTAGTACATTCTAATTAAAAATGTTAATATATAATTTTACACCCCCTTTTTTGAGCAACAATATTTGTAAAGTTTCGGATTTGAAAGGGCCACAGTAGGAGTGGGAATGACTGCTTAGAGTTGGAGGCTATTAATGTTGCAAACCAATGCGTTGAAGATCAAAAATGGCAGACGAAAGTTGTACTTGACACAAAAATCATCATTAAGTCATGACGTCACCATCTTCGCCCATAAAGTCTGAAATATACATGTGCATGATTCCTTTATTATACCATTTTTTCAAATGTACTGTTTCACCACCAATTCTGATTTTCTTATTTAACCAAATAGGAGATTGACCCGATATTGAGTTTTTTCGACTATTATCATAAAATCTTTCAAATAATTGAAGATTTGAATCCAAAACAAATTTTTTATATTTGGAATTATCAATTTCTGTACAAAATTAGAGCCAAAGTCCACTATATAGCTAATTAAATTTGGGATTTGACTAAGTATTAACCGTCTTCATGCATCATCCCCACCCCCCACAACTTTCTAATCATTTTCTAATCAAAGTAAGAGCAATATTCTTTATGAATGTTTTCAAACAAACCATTTTGAGACCTCCCTTTTCATAAGATTGAACAATGGTTTTTCTTGCTACCTTATCGCTTTTGCCCTTCCAAACAAATCTGAACAATTCTTGTTCAATTTATTTTATCAAAGAATTACTTGGGATTGGTAGATTTTAAAAAACAGAATCAATTTAGAAAGTGAAATGCTTTGAACAACTGTTATTGGTCCGGTAGGTGATATTAGTCTTCGATTCCAGTACCTGATTAAAGTACGGATCTCTTCCATTTTACTTTCAATATTGATTTCTGTTAAATTTTCTAAACTGGTTGTAAATTCAATACATAAAAATGTGAAATAATCATTGACCAACAAATACCATATTCTTCACAGAATTTTAAGGTAGATCCCCTCAAGGCCCCGATTCAAATATAACATGTCTGTTTGGACGTAAACCAGAAAGTTTAGAAAATTGGTTGACCAAAGAAAGTGCTGTTGCTAGAAATTTTTCAATACCTTTCAGTAACATTGCAGTGTCATCCGCATATTGAATGAGTCTACACTCTTAACCCCTTACTTGAACCCCTTTTAGATCCTTATTTAGTCGTATCATAGCCCCCATAATCTCCACACACAGCAAAAAGATATATAAGGGGAGGCCAGATCCCCATCTACACCCTGCCCAATTTTGAAAAAATTCAAACAGTGCCCATTTTGCATAACGCATGATTTAAAATTATTGAATAGAATTTCTATCCATCACATAAATCCCAATCCAAAATTAAAAGATTTAAGTGTTGAAAATACAAATTTCCACGAGATGGTATCGAAAGATTTTCATAGTCTAGAAGGAGTATTAGAGCAGATATATTTTCAGAATTACATGAGTCTATAATGTCATAAAGTAGTCTGATATTTTCCCTATAAAACCAGCTAAAAATCCGCGTTTGTTCTCATGGATTATCTTTTTTAAAACTGATTTTAACTGATCGGCTATAACTCCAGATATAAGTTTGTAGGTCACATTAAGCCCAGGTATCTCACACCAGTTTTTAATTTGGTTATGCATTTTTTTTCCTTTGGGGAGCATCATAATTAATCCGCGTTTTTGAGATATGGATAACTTTCCTATTTCATGTAAGTGCAGAAAAGATCTATAAACAAAATCCCCAAAATCACATAAAAAAAAACTTCTAAAAGTTAATTAAAAATCCATCGAAACATGGGGAGTTCCCAATCTTGGTTGATTCCAGTGTTGATAACACTTCTGATTTGGTAATAGGTCTGTGTGAGTGCTACCTGATCGCCAATTCGGCAAATGCGAATTCAAAATTGAAATGGCTAAAAGTTTTAAAAGTATCAAATTGGCAAATACATTTTGTAAATTGAAAAAGTATAATTTTTTCAGGTTTTTTTTTCTGTTTCTATCGTTAGCATAAATCATTGTCTTCATAACACTTTAATTTAGTTACTATTGATATCAACTTTATCAAACTTCAAAGTGATTGCAATGTAAACCATCTCTAAACATTCTGAACAATGAACATGGTTAAACAAAGTACCTTGACATCATCTCAAGGATTTATACAATGGCCGAGTGGCACCCCATCATTAGAATCTGTGACAACAGATATGGGGTTAAGGTATCGATGTTTGTTGACACGCATTGTACTACTTCATTATGAATTATAAGATGGGTGTCAACAAATATCGATACCTGAATCCTTTGACAGCAGAAAAACAAGATGAATCACCGGTTAAGAAAAAGAAAAATGCTAACAAACGTAACAAATCAACTTAGTTTACCGAGTTTGGATGGTTAGAAAAAAAATGATAAATTTTATTGGCAGTTTTGTCATTAGTTATTTTTTCAATATTAAATTTTCTAAAATTCTAAGTATAAGTTTTTTTGTCTTTTATACCTGGCTAATGGCTTACACATTTGGCCAATTAATTTGTGCTTGCATTAGTCAAATGGCTATCGAACAATTTATGCAACTGCTAGCACATTAGGTTCATCTAGAATTAATTTATCCCCATCTGTTAGTTTAGGTACCTTTTCATTTCGAAAAAATCTGACTAAATCTACCATCTCCAATTGATGGTCCCTGGATTTATATACTCTCATAAAAGATTTTAACTTCTTTTAATATTTAAAATTGATCAGTTACAATTTCACCAGAATCTTTGAGAATTTCAAACATGGTTTATTAGTATAATTGCGTTTTTCCAAAGACTGAAAATATTTTGTAGGCTTTTCACCATCCTCATTCCACTTAGATCTACCGGTAGATCTTAAAAGCAAACCCTCAAATTCAAATTTTCTATATCATCCAAAGATTTGTTTAGTTCATCAATTTCATTTGAAATATCTGAATTGTGTGAATTGTCAAATTCTGTTTGCTTTGATGATATTTGTTTATAAACCTCTTCCTTGAGTTTACATCTCTCCCTGTTCTCTGCTGCGCAGTAAGGAATAGTAGCACCATGGATTTTTAATAATACAACTTCTAAAGATAGAATAGTTAGGTTTGATATATTTTCAGTGTCTACCCCTTGTGCACTGTACTCCCTTTTTGTCTTTTTAACAACATCTTTAACAAGATTTACATAAACCGTATCGTGTAATAAGGAGTTGTTGAAATGCCAGACCCCTTTACCTTTAACTTTATCAGATATATTAAATTGTATTTAAACAAAAGCATGATCGTTTGAATACCTAAGGGATATCTATAGGTCATGAACAATGCTTAATAATTCCTCTGAAATTAAAAAGAAATCCAGTCGCGCCTGTTTTATAGGATTACGACGACTCAATGTTCATTTCCTGCTGTCTAGATATACAACTCTCCAAGGATCTACTAAGTTAAACTTGTTTTAAAGACTTTCAATTACTTTTGCACGCTTGGTGTTATTTTGTACAACATAATTAAAACAATCCATACCGAAATTTTGGACTTAATTCCAATCTCCACATAATATTACAAAATCATTTTCAAAATGCCCCAGCTCATTTTTCACAGTAGTATAAAATTTGGGAGAATCTAAGTTTAGGCCATATAGATTTACTAATGTGACAGATAAGTGTTTGGCTATGATAATGTCACTAATAAGGAAATTACCCTCTTGATCTGTTTTCTATTTACGTAAATCATATTCAGATGTGTTATTATACCGGTTTAGAACACGTTTGGCATTATTTTGGCCAAGAGACATTGTATGATCCAAGCCCCATTTCGCATGCACAATACGGTCATCTTCTTTAATAGTATGCGAATCCTGCAAACAATATATATCACACTTTTTTTCTCATAGAAAATTAAATACATCCTTTCTCTTTCGTGTATGTTTTAACCCAAGCAATTCATTGAAGCTATTTTCAACATAGACACACTTATGATAAATTCACTCGCCTCATACACACATAACAACAACAAATACAAAACATAATTGCTATTTGCACTCCCAAAATAAAACTCATTTAAAAAGTAAACAAATTAGATGTATAAGAAACACTACACGCCTTTGACCGATAAATGTATAGCTGATTCGCACTGTCTGCATGCTTTTTATCTGCCCAGGTGAAAAAGATTCGACAAGTCAATACCAGGTACAGATCTAAACACACTAGTAAGTTGATTTCAGGTCCAGGTATACCTGCATGTATATCATCACATGAGATTTATAGAGATGAACGCCAACCTGACTGTAGCTGGACCTAACACTGATATTAAACACATTTTTTCTTTACAGGTCTACACTGAATTGATCAAGTGTGGGTCAAGACAAACTAGTAAGCGCTTAGAGTGCTGTGTTGTCGTGTAAACGGCAAATGAATAAAACGTCACATGGAATTTAGAATTGGTCAACATGGATGCTCTGGACTGCCCTTCAAGGGGGTATCAGATAATCTTCGAGCACACCCTTCACCGCTAAGATCGCTTTAGCACCATAAATGAATATGACTTAATTTAGACAAGCTTAGATTTTCTCTTCTCTGTTGGAGAGAGGCTTTTTCTCTCATTCAACAGGTAAGCACACAAGTGTGTGCATATAATAACCATGATCCAAAACAATAAGCATTGAATGTCCTATGTTGGACAGGAAGCTGTAATTGTTGTTAACATTAGTAACCACACTTGTACTTGGACTTATGTTTAAGTAGGAAACTTTGTGGGAAACTTTGTTTATAATCTGTCCATTCATTACAAAGTTTGTGAAAACAGTTCTTTTACAGTTTAAATGGGATAGGAATAGAAACTAACAGAAAGCTTCAGTGCAATTGTGGTTGTACAAGATGCAATACTCGGGTTTCAGTACTTTTTAGCTCACCTGAGCTTAGCTCAAGTGAGCTATTGTCATAGTGTAGCGTCCGTCGTCCGTCCGTCGTTAACTTTTCTACATTTTCGACTTCTTCTCCAGAACCGTTGCACAGAATTTCACCAAATTCCATAGGAAGTAAGTACTCAAGGTCCTCTACAAAGTTTGTGTTTTTTATGCCGATCCGTGATCCAAGATGGCCGCCATTGGCTCTGATTGGTTTACACATTTTCGACTTCTTCTCCAGAACTGCTGCACAGAATTTCACTATACTTTATAGGAAGTAAGTACTCAAGGTCCTCTACCAAATTTGTGTTTTTTATGCCGATCCTTGATCCAAGATGGCCGCCATTGGCTCTGATTGGTTGACATATTTTCGACTTCTCCTCCAGAACTGCTCTACAGAATTTCACCAAACTTCATAGGAAGTAAATACTTAAGGTCCTCTACCAAGTTTGTGTTTTTTTTGCCGATCCGTAATCCAAGATGACTGCCATTGGCTCTGATTGGTTGACACATTTTCGACTTCTTCTCCAGAACTGCTGCACAGAATTTCACCAAACTTCATAGGAAGTAAGTACTCAAAGTCCTCTACCAAGTTGGTGTTTTTTATGCCGATCCGGGATCCAAGATGGCCGCCATTGGCTCTGATTGGTTGACACATTTTCGACTTCTCCTCCAGAACTGCTGTACAGAATTTCACCAAACTTCATAGGAAGTAAGTACTCAAGGTCCTCTACCAAGTATAGGTTTTTTTTGCCGATCCGTAATCCAAGATGACTGCCATTGGCTCTGATTGGTTGACACATTTTCGACTTCTTCTCCAGAACTGCTGCACTTAATTTCACCAAACTTCATAGGAAGTAAGTACTCAAAGTCCTCTACCAAGTTTGTGTTTTTTATGCCGATCCAGGATCCAAGATGGTCACCATTGGCTCTGATTGGTTGACACATTTTCGACTTCTCCTCCAGAACTGCTGTACAGAATTTCACCAAACTTCATAGGAAGTAAGTACTCAAGGTCCTCTACCAAGTATAGGTTTTTCATGCCGATCCGTAATCCAAGATGGCCACCATTGGCTCTGATTCGTTGACACATTTTCGACTTCTTCTCCAGAACCGCAGCACAGAATTTCACCAAACTTCATAGAAAGTAAGTACTCAAGGTCCTCTACCAAGTTTGTGTTTTTTATGCCGATCCGTGATCCAAGATAACCGCCATTGACTCTGATTGGTTGACACATTTTCGACTTCTTCTCCAGAACAGCTGCATAAAATTTCATCAAACTTCATGGAAAGTAAGTACTCAACATCCTCTACCACATGTTTGTTTTTTATGCCGATCCGTGATCCAAGATGGCCACCATTGACTCTGATTGGTTGACACATTTTTGACTTCTTCTCCAGAACCACTGCACAGAAATTCATCAAACTGCATAGAAAGTAAGTACTCAAGGTCCTCAACCAAGTTTGGTGTTTTTTATGCCGATCCGTGATCCAAGATGGCCACCATTGACTCTGATTGGTTGACATATTTTCAACTTCTTCTCCAGAACCCCTGCACAAAATTTCACCAAACTGCATAGAAAGTAAGTACTTAAGGTCCTCTACCAAGTATTGGTTTTTCAAGCCGATCCGTAATCCAAGATGGTCGCCATTGGCTCTGTTTGATTGACACATTTTCATCTTCCTCTCCAGAACCCCTGCACAGAATTTCTTGCTTGCTTGTAAATATGCACTTTGTGCTCAGGTGAGCGATATAGGCCCACTTGGGCCTCTTGTTTTAGAAAAAAGAAATGGATGAAATTTGATTTTATTACATGGTTTTGGATATTGTATTACCGTTTACCAGAGTAATGACTACTGGAATTTCCCATGAACTCCAACTGTTTTAGACATCCCAATGTGATTTTCTGTATAGATGGGAATGAAGCTTGACTAAAATATTCATTTAGTAGCATAGTAAGATAATGTGAATGCAGTTTTTGGCCAGATTTCAAAGCAGTTCCAGACAACCTGATAAAGATACCAGTTCTCTTCTCCCTCAGACAACCTGATAAAGGTACCAGTTGTCTTCTCCCTCAGACAACCTGATAAAGGTACCAGTTCTCTTCTCCCTCATATAAACTGATAAAGGTACCAGTTGTCTTCTCCCTCAGACAACCTGATAAAGGTACCAGTTCTCTTCTCCCTCAGATAACCTGATAAAGGTACCAGTTCTCTTCTCCCTCAGACAACCTGATAAAGGTACCAGTTGTCTTCTCCCTCAGACAACTTGATAAAGGTACCAGTTCTCTTCTCCCTCAGATAACCTGATAAAGGTACCGGTTCTCTTATCCCTCAGATAACCTGATAAAGGTACCAGTTCTCTTTGATTTGCGATTTCAGGCAAAGAATTCAAGTCAAATATGCTTTAAACATGACTGTTGCATTTCCAAAATGGACCGTCTTTCCCCATACGATCGGATGCTTAGCTGGGTCCATGGCCATCCGGATTTGACCTTGTATATCTGGGGAAGTGCTTGGAGTTTTTAAATGAAATTTGGTGTCATTGTACATTAATTCTTTATGTGTGAATGGGCGAAAGCCCAAAGGCGATGCCAGTGTCAGACTTGTTTTACTTGCTTATATCAGACATGTTTTCTTGACAGTGTCAGACATGTTTTCTTGCTAATATTTCTTTATGTCAAATATTGTCTGTCAAACAAAACATTTTTCTCACCTTCTTTTGAGCACAATTAATGGGAATTTCATCTAATATGGCAGCAAATTATGTTTTATTTTCAAAGATTTCAGAAATGGTTTCCAGAAAAAAAAACTGATTGGTACATGTATCTGTTTGCATTTTCATGCATAAGTTTTCTTTCTTGAGGTATCTTTAAATCAAAATGTACATAAAGTCAGAGTAAATCATTCTCCTATATACCCGGTATGCCTTTTGTGAAGCAGAAGATGAGTCCATCATAGACTTCTTGTGGGAATGTCAAGCTATACAAGAATTCATATCTCTCGTTAAATAAAATTCAACAGCTGACATACATTTAAAATTTTGACTTGGAAAAACATTGATGAATCTGTAATGCATAAATAAACATTGTGAATGATGATGGAATTCCCAAATTTCAAAAATAATTACAGTCATAGTAAATAACCACTAGACAATCCATGCCCAATCAATGTTTTCTCATAATTTTCTGTGTAGCTTCTATAAATAAGTGATTGAGAGCAAACCAAGATATTCAGTTATCAATATAAGGTAACTTTAATTCACACATTCTTATTTGAAGCAACTCACACACTCATATTTGAAGTAATGTTTTCTGTATCTGAAGTTATAAAACACAGGCAGCCAGTAATGACCCCTGTATATTATGTTACCATCCACATTGGGTCACCGCTTGATAATGGCAAGCCAGTGTGGCTTAGTGGATAAGGTGCTCGGCTCGTGATCGAGAGGTCCCTGATTCGACTACTGCCCTGGGCGCACTGGTGTTCTGTCTTTTGGATGAGACAGTAAAAACTGAGGTCCCGTGTCACGATAGGTGTGGCACGTAAAAGATCCCTCACTGCTTTGGGTGGGTCTGTTGCAGAGGTCAAAATTTGTATGCAATGCATCAGGCAGATACTGTCACCATCTTGAAATAATCGTGGAGTGTCATAAAACAATATTTAATCAATCAAAAAATGAATCATAGGTTCAATACTTTTGTCTATAGTTTTCCAAAAATATATAAAATAATGCATTTACAATAGACATTGTATTACCTACCACAAAACAAACAACCTGAGTGCATGAATTAGTCTTATTCCTATTTATGTATAGAGACTACTTAAAATCAGTAGATATTATTATGATTATAAGTTTACATTACAATAGAAAATAGTAGTATTTCACAGCTGATCTTGTTCATTAAGCTGATGACATTGATGAAGCCAATGTGCCTCATGGAGCATTACATCTGGTAAAGTAGGTTCAAGTCCTGCCTTGGCAAAATTGTCAGAGGCTTAGAAATTTGATCAAGATCAGTGTTGTGAGAACAGATTTTCTTTAGAAATTTCCTTTTTATAGTTGTTCATACAGTAATAAATAACAACAGTAACATATTGTTTTTGCTGGGATGTAACTGGCATCAACCCTCATCTGTCAATCTGTTTGTCCATCCAATGTTGTTTTTGGTGTGGGATTAAACTGGCACCAACCCTCATCCATCAGTCTGTCCATTCACCAGTCACCTTATACTATAATATTCTGCCTCTGATTTTATTCCTTTGTGTCACCTTATACTATGATATTCTACCTCTGATTTTATTTTCTTGTGTCAGCTTTATAATACAGTAATTTCTTTTCTATATGTGTGATACTTTGTTCAATTCACTCGTTAGCATATGTGACTCTTTATCAGTATCAGTGAGATTATAATGAATGAATTTTAACTCTTGTCATAATATTAAAAGGTGCAGGACCTGAAACTGAAACAGCTGTGTGTCAACATCCATTTGTAGAGATTATATACTGGAAATTTTTCAACCTTAATTCCTTTGATTTAAATAGCAAAACTTAATGTATATGTTTATTATGAAGTTTTCAACTTTTGTAACACAAATGATCTCGTTTTACAAAAGTTATAGGCATTTGATGAAAATTAGTACATATGTTGACTCCAGCTTTGTTTAAGTTTGACAAGGGGTATTCAAGGGGATTTCCATGAGATCTTCTAAATGAAATTCAAATTTTGTCATAATAAACTCCTTTTTAATGAGAGATATTGGTCGGAATTGTGTAGCAATTCCAGACCCTAGTCGTTACAATATGCTGTGGTGAACGCGTGGAACGCAGAAAATACCTCCTCGTGTATAAATAGTGCGTCGATATTTAGAAAAAGCGTGATTAGATTTACTTTTAGTACTTATAGTTCATATTGTACGAGTCAATACAAGATAAGTTTGATCAGATGAGAAAATAGATGTGCCGTTATTCCATCGATTTAGACGAGTTTAATATATTCATGCGCTGGAGGACATGCAGTCTTTCCGAATACTCGACGGAAAGTCCCGAAAAAGTACGATTGACATTGTTGTGTAGCTGTGCCATAATTTAAGAAGTAAACTACTAGTCCGTACTAGTATCCGTTGTATTATAATTAATAAAACTTGAGAATATCGCTTCTTTATATAGCAGTGGAATTCAAAGTACTCTACAATCTTCTCGTCACAACGATAAACAAACGTCTTGGTAGTTGTTGATGTGTAATGCTACTAAAAATAGCCAGTTATTAATAGATCTACATGTGTAGACGTGGTTTTCCCCAAATGTACATATACAGCGGGAGACTGTCCAGATTGCTAATTTCACACTACTGTCAAGATCAAAAGTGATAATAGAGAATGAGATAACTATATAGTACGAGACGGAGATGTACTGGGGTGTACAGGGCGGAGCCGTTGTTCATATGAAAACGAGCACCTGTGTGCAGAACGTGTTTTTGTCAATACTGATCCTAAACATTACACGCTTGGTGTGTAATCTCTTGGTGGATCACGACTTTATTACCTTTGATGTATTTGACCATGCAATTCCGACCTTGAGGACTTTCAAGTCCTTTTATTGGCCTTAGATGAAAAATACTTTTCAGATTTTCTTCAAGAAAAAAGAGGAGTTACGATTCAAAAGTGCAAAATTCAAGTAATTATAAGAGGTCATCTAAAAGCAGGTTGTAATATGTAATACCTGGGACCTCTTGATCAGGAGCCGAGCACCTTATCCACTACACCACACCTAATTTGTTCTTAAGGTAAGAGGTCATCTAAAAGCCGGGTGTAATACGTAATTATGCTGTCTGTTTTACTGTCTGCTCAAGGTCAACATGTTGTGGATATTTTCTGGTATTGCTACAAAGAATATCAAGAAGAGAAAATACATGAAACAAAATATACTTGAACAAGAATTTCATTATTTTCAGTTTTTTTGTTTTTATCAATGGCAAAAATCTGAAGAAAACTGAAAATTTGTTACAATTATGGTTCATCGCCTCCATTTAAAGCAAGTTTGGCTGTGGACCATAGGCCTCTTGTTTGGTTTATGAAGTCCAATACGTCGTTTACTTATTAAGCAGAATTCATATTTGAGTGGATTTATCATTATTTCTCGTGTGCTTATTTATGACAATGCTAATGTAAATGTATTCAAACCTATGAAAAAGGACAGTTGAAAGTTACACTTATTCCTTACCATATTGATAATCTGGAATCCTTAGCTTTCAAATAGCAAGCATTTTGAGAATATTGCATTTTTCCCACAATGTGAAACGGAACAAAATTCAAACTTGATCTGTAACTAGCAATGGCAGAGCAATGTACCAAACATCAAATGATAATCTGCAAACATGACGAAAAAAGTGTGTAAAACTGATTGGCTGGACTGATAGATGAAGTGCAAACCTAAAGTCCCTTCATTGAAATTCGCCAGTAGGGGACAAATAACAAGGTGCAGATTGAATCTGATTGGGTATCAATGATCATGGACCTATATTATATATCGTAGGTTCATTTTGCATTTTTTTGTTTCAATTTAGAAAAAGAGAAATTTGTGTAAATCTTGGAGAAGAAAAAATGTTTTTATTTTTATGCCCCCTGCATCAACTATTTAGGAGCATCTAGTTTTTGGCCTGTCTGCCTGTTTATCCATTTGTCTGAAAAACTTTAACACTCTACATAACATTTCAACTGTAAGAGATAGGGCTTTCATGTTTCACATATGTATTCCTTGTGACAAGGCCTTTCCATCAGTATAATGATTTTGACCTTGCCACCTTGACATTTGACTTTCATTTCAAAAACTTTTAGCATTGGGTATATCTTTTGAATGGTAGGTGACAGGGATTTAATATTTCACATGTGTGTTCCTTGTGACAAAGCTCTCCAACAGTACCAAAATTTTGACAATGTGACCTTGATCTTGGAGTTTGGTTTAGGTTAGGATAACAGCTTATACTGACAAAGTTGAAGTCGGGACATTCATATTTTACAAATACAGCATGTCTGTCAATGTTTCTGTGAAAATGCCTTTGAATGAATATTTAAGATCTCTTTTGAATGAGGTCTGTTAATTGAACTAATCTTAACTACTTGCATGTTTCAGATTCATTCTTGATAGAAAATATGAAATTTGCATCCAAATAAGAGTTTTGCCAATTTTAATTGATATAAGGGACCTTATACCGGACAAACCACTTTTTGCAGGAATTTTCACTATGACATTAACGCTTGGAATGTGACGTCACAGTAGTATGACGCAAATCTAAGCGGCAATTTTGTATTTGTCCGGTATTGCCCCTTACATCATGTAAAATTGGCAAAAAGGTTATTGAGAAAGGGTAAAATTAGCCATAGAATAATTGTAGAATCAAGTCTATAATGATGAAGATTCTACCCATTCATATTTTTAATTAAAGACTCATGCTTATCAAATTCCAAAGCTTTTGACATTTTGGCCAAGGCAGGACTTGAACCTACTTTACAAGATGTAATGCCCCATATGGCACATTGGCTGGATTAATGTCATCAGCTTAATAAAGCTACATTTTAAATGATCTGTTTATAATATTACTATAGATCAAAGCATGGTATTTCCTGTTCCCATAGGATCCCATGTTAAATTACCAAATTCCAAGCAAGATTTACACAACTGTCTTTATCTTAGCCATAACAAAATGTTTCAGCCCCTCCTCTATCAGAATTTTAAAAGTTACCATTATTTTGAGAAAATCTTGCCAAATTTCAGATGTAAACAACAACTTTTTAAGTTATAAAATCTTTAATTTAGCGAAATTAGATTAAAATTAATGATCTTACAGCAGAATCAATATTTATCTATAAATTGATCAAATAATCTCATCTGATCAGTCCTTGATACACTGAAACAGTAGTCCCTCTCTCTCTACAGAAGATCAGCAAATGAGATGTTTCAATACTTACCATTCTCTGGCCTATAGTTTTTATTTATCATATATACTACAACAATAGGAAAAACAAAAATCATTAAAGACATTCTATGTAAGAGACCCACAGAACTTTGAGTTATTAGAATGAACAAGCATTTCTAGGGCCAAATGGAGAAGAAGGTCACCTTTACCCATCAAATTATGACACAATTAAAAAAAAAATGCCAACACTCCTACCAAATGTGATCAAAATCCTATGGGATTTCTGAAAAAGCTTTTTATCAAATACATGTTTATCAAATAATACATATATCATATATTGCATTAGTGGTTGCCAAGTTGCCTTTTATGTAGAATTTGTTTCAGGCTAATAATACTCCCCCCCCCCTTTTTTTTTAAATTTTTGTTTTGAAGTTATTGAATTTTGATTCCTATAATGTATTTAAATGTCTAATGTTATTGAAAACATGTAAAACAAGAGCAACGCCTAGGGTGGCATAATACGCCCATCACTTAATTCGGACTGGATCAATTCGCATTTGGCATGATTTTCATGAAAAACATCTGAAGTTTACTGAAGTTAATTGCGTTTCATAGCATTTTATCATAGGACTAAGTCCAAGGGCAATAACTCCTGCAGAAATGGTCCTATCCAACCCATCTTGGAACTTGACCTGCAAAAAACAAACTTGAAATTTGTTAGTACAAGGCCCCGCCACCTCCTAAAATTATAAATTTCTCAAAAATGGAGGAAAAGATATCAATACCTGTAAAGTATGTGAAAGTTGGTACAATTTACTTGTTTCATGATAAATTTCATAATGTTTTTACAAAAATTAGATTTTTAATGAATTTTCAAAACAAAATCTTGAAATTTATAAGTCCAAGGGCCATAAATCAGTCAAAAGTAGGTCAATCATAACAAAACTCGAACTGGTACTGACGCTGCTTGAAATAAAGCTATATGCTAAATTTCAACTCAGTATCTTGAAAGACGGCAAAAAAAGTCCGGAAAACATGACCTAGGACATATGGTCATCCCCCCCCCTCTAAAATTATAAATTTCTCAAAAATGAAGAAAAAGATATTAAAACCTGTAATATATGTGATAGTTGGTACATTTTACTTGTTTCATGAGAAATTTCATAATGTTTTGACAAAAAATAGATTTTTAATGAATTTCTGAAAAGATCTTGAAATTTACAAGTCCAAGGGCCATAAACCTGTCAAAAGTAGGTCAATCGTAACAAAACTCGCTCTGGTACTGACGCCACTTGAAATAAAGCTATATACTAAATTTCAACTCAATATCTTGAAAAACGGCATAAAAAAAGTCTGGAAAACATGACCCTGGACGGACGTACAGACAGCGCCATAACACAATACATCCTGTCTAATGACGGGCGTATCATAAAAGGAAATTCTTATGCAACAAATCCCAGTATAATCACATGATCTATTATGACAGAGTGCCATTACTATCCCTATACTATATACATGTATATATATATGTATATATACATATATATATAAACTGTAGTCTGTTTGAACTGAATATACATGTACAACTTATAATGCTGTGTAATTTCATTGTAAATGGTGCCATACTCATGCATTCAAACCTCTTATTGTTATTTTCAGATTATTATTTTTATCATTAACATGGCTTTAAATGATAATGTAATAAATATCGTGTGCCTTTGTCAATAATTGTTATCGTGATTGTACAAATAAATCATCATCGTCTTTATCTTAAAGATTTATCCACAGGGGCGGATAGAGAAAAGTCAGTGCCAGGAAGGGGGGACACAAATGAAGCCAAAACCTTCAATGAGGCACGAAGCGCCAGTGAATACAGGGGGGACACACCAATTGAAGCCAAAATCTTAACTGTATAAGGCATATACCGTTGTTGGATGTGGGAGGGGGTCATCCCCTCCTGCTGGACCTCCCCCACAAAATTTTCGGAAAAATGGTTCGAAATGGTGCATTCTGGGCACATTCTTAGATGATAAATGCACATTTCAAAAGTGAAATTTCAAAATATAGAAAAAAAAAAAATGCATACTGGTAGATCTCCTAGAAAAATGTACATCTGAAGAACAGTGAGGTGGTTCCACATGAAGCTTTCATTGGTCTACCAGACCTCTTGTAATATGCTCCACTTAACAATTGGTTCAAATCAAGCACTTCAAAATGCATCGGATGCATATCTGCTAGACGGTTTGCTAAAGAACTCGTATCCATGCAGGGTGCGATATGCATATCCCATGATTTACAATACTTCAATGTTGGCTTGCATCATTATAATTCAAATGACAGCTTTCAAGGTAATTATAATTGATTGAAATTTCGGATAATAGTGATGAGATGTTTAGCGATATTGATGACACGTACATGTATGCATAGCTTAGCTATTAATTGATAAGGATGATGCATAATGAAATAGACGATCTTCATATTTTACATGATATAAGAGGCACAAGATCCGACATGTTACTTTTTACCACGGTTTTCATTTTGACGTAAAGAACTAGATAGTGACGTCACAAGTTAAGCAATAACGTCAAAATAAAAGTCCCGGCAAAGAGTTGCATGTCGGGTCTTGGGCCACTTACAGTACAGTCCGGCTGTCCACAGTGGGCAGTCCACCTGAAATTTCAGTGGGCATTAGGAGTGGACATTTACCTGAGCTATCAAGCTGTCCACTTACCAGTATGTTAATCCTAACTGGCTCTTACAAGAATATCCACTGTGTCCAGTGGAAATTTTTAATGCCCACTCTAAAAATGCCCACTGTGACCAGTGGGCAAACTAAGTTCCATCCGGACTGTACTGTATATCATGTAAAATATGAAGATCGTCTATTGTATACCACACTTAACAGTACAGCTTAGATACCGCAATGATTGAATGTTATCACGCCACAGGGCCTTCAGCTTGTTGATTTCCTCCCCCCCTCCCAATTATACCAATAAAATATACTGGTATAATTGATGGGGTGGGGGGGGGGAGATAAACGAGCAGAAAGCCCTGTGATCACACTATCTAAAAGTAAAACTAATTTGCACCACTGCTTGAAGGCACGTGCAACCCCCACCCCTTTCACAGATGAACCACCCGATACATTTAGCGTCTTGTTGATAATGTTGGCCTTTCTCAAGTTGTCTAAATAGGAATATTCAAAATTTTTCAACCTGAAGTGTGCACTCCTTGGCAGAATCCGACTTCGTAGACTAGTCATCCGGGCCGAGGCAAGACGAAGGACCCTCTCACTCACTCACGTGTGAACTTGACAGAATCAGACTTCGTAGACTCGACATCCGAGGCAAGGCGAAGGACCCTCTCACTCACGAATGTGTTCCTACGAAGTAAGACCTCCTCCAAAATTACTCTGTAAAAGATATGCATATCCATTATAAACAGACAAGCAAGATTTTCCAAAGTCACAAACTATCGGGTTCTACTACTTACCGAAATTACCCAGAATTACCAAAATGACTCACTATTTACCGAAATGACTCAATAAATTACCGAAATGACCCGTTTTTCATTCTTATTTCACCTGATATGGATAGAAGAGTGATAGTTACATGTTATAGATTACTTTTCATGCAAATACCACCTTGCAATAGATAATACCGATGGCTAGAATTTCCTCTGTTGCTTCCAATACGTAAAGAGCGATAACCCCAAGTTCTTTGAAGGTAACTTATTATGAATTTTTAAAATGGGGTTTAAAAACTTATTTTATGTGCAATTTCAATGAGATAACGGATAGCGGATCCAGGTTTTTCCGAAATGGAGGGAGAGGGGGCACATTTGTAATATGACTCAGCCATTTCTGGTGTCAAATCAGATTTTAGTGATAAATCTGCCATTGCATGTATATTAAATTAAATTTGACATGCATGTTTTATATTTAAAAAGGTATTTAGAGGTAGTTGACCGTTCATCCAATCAAAGAACTTGGAGTTATCGCTCTTTACGTATTGGACGCAACAGAGGAAATTCTATCCATCGGTATTATCTATTACAAGGTGGTATTTGCATGAAAAGTAATCTCTAACGTGTAATTATCACCCTTCTATCCATATCAGGTCAAAAAAGAACGAAAAACGGGTCATTTCGGTAACTTAATGAGTCATTTCGGTAAATACTGAGTCATTCCGGGTAATTTCGGTAAGTAGTAGAACCGCAAACTATCTGTTAATCAACTAATCTTGGATGCGTATTCTCAAATTTTTGGTACGCGGAGGAATACAGTATGAGTTCATGCTCCGAAAGTGAAAGAGAGTAAGGTGAGTGATATAGCCTACTGTATCATGTAAAATTTTTAAAAGATGTTCGAGTATAGTACGTACGACTAAGTACAAGCATATTTCGGTTTAATATCTATATCTTAATCTCAGTCATTTACGCGATGGAGGTACCTGTGTATACTGTATTATTTACCAATGCAGCAGCTGCAGCATGCAGCTAAACATCAGTCTGACAGTGTTGGGGTACATAGAATTTCGGTACACAAAAATAGGTCGATTCGGTACATGGTACAAAGACGATTCGGTACATGATTTTGGTCGTTTCGGTAACAAATTAGAATGGATGTTATGACAATCAACACTAGCAAACTGTTAAGGAAATGTGCCATGCTGTACGCCCCATCGGTACCTCGGGATATGCGATATGTGTGACCTTATTTAAGAAAAACTATCAGTACTGGTGCTATAGCAGTTTCTGGACGTTTTGGGGGGTTTTTGGTGGATAACTATATTTTTACGTTACGAAAATGTTTGATATTTGGCAAAAATAATGATTGACTATAAATATAATTAAAAATGTAAAAAAAAAAAAAAAAATAAAAAAAAAATAGTAAATCAACAGTCACAGGAATTTTAATAAATGTTATACAGATTTGCCAGATAATTAGATTTGCTTTCCCAGTAGGCTGACATCACTTCCCCAACGCGAGAAATACAACAACACAATACAGGCACAGAAAGTAAGGTGGAAATTATATTTATTTCTTCAATACCGAGCTAAACTTTTGCATACGATTATGAATATGAACAATTTTGGTGATATGATGAACAATAGGCAAATATAGTTGTTGGAAGGATCACAAATAACGAGACGACCGGAAACTGCTTTAGTCCGGAAACTGCTACAGCACCAGTAATTATTCGGTCTGATAAAAGCTTTTTCGGTCTGATAGAATTCACAAAGTTATCGGGCCGAATGCTTGGCACTTTTTGAAAGTTTTCAAAAAGTATGAAATAGAGTTAGCTTCAACGCTTCCATACTGACCATAGCTTTAATTATTTATTAAGGCGAAATGACCTAGGGCGAAACCACCCAGGGCGAACAGGTATAAGGGCGAAACTACTTAGGTGCGAACGGGTTTTGGTGCAAAACAGCTGTCAATAACTTAATTCAAACTCCTTCGTTTGACGTAAAATTTACTGCATTAGATGGTTACTTTTATATATCTGTGGTCAAAAACAGCTTTTCTGAAGCTTAATTTCATGGAGGAGTACGGAGCCTTTTGAGTTTACGTACTGGACCAGTAGTCGGATATGTCATTTGAACATTTGGAGGGGTGCACCATTGGGATTGTTTATTTTAATAAAAGTGATTTTTTATTATCAGGATTGAAATATACACAAATAGTGACCCAAAAGAAAATGTATTTGGATTAATTTATAGATTAAATGCGAAGAAACTAATAGTGGATGGGGTTTGACACTAATGGATACTTTTACAGCTGATGATGGCTAGAATAATTGAAATTGTCATTTTATATATGGAATAAATATCCTTAATTGTTTAAATGATAACTGGCAAAACAAACAAAATGAAATATAGGGGAGTTTCCCTTAATTTTTTTTTACAAAATTTCTGTATAAATATCAAACCAGAACAAAAACTGAAAAACCCACTAACCCCACCTCCCCCCCAACCAAAAAAAAACAACTTAAAATAAAAACAAAGGAAAAAACCAACCAAACAAACAAAAACAAAAAAAAAAGAGAAGAAAAAAAAATATATATAAATAAATAATAATAATAATATATATATATATATATATATGTGTGTGTGTGTGTGTGTTTATTTATTTATTTTATTTTTTTACTCATATACCTTATTTATCTCGTATGCTTGTGATCATGCACACATAAAAAATACTATTTGAAGCCGAACAGTAGGCATATAGACGTAAACTTTTTAACTTTTGTATGGACATAAACTTTCTTGAAGTGCCTAAAGTTAAAACTCAATTGTTAACGATGAGGAACTTTTTAGTGAGGATACGAAATACAGTCGAACTTGGATTTGTCGAATACTGATATCTCGAATACCCGGGATATCTCGAAGTCGAACGTCAGTCCCGAAAAAATCCTTCATATTATGATTAAATTCACCCCGGATGTGTCGAACACTGATATGTCGAATACCATGCTTATCTCGAATACATTTTCAAGTCGCGAAGTTCTTATTTACCAAGTTTATCTCGAGGTTGGCTTCTTTTTCCCCGTGTCGTCTTTCTTAGTTGACAGATCGCATGCACGGTTTCGGGTTTGATCAATCGACTGTGTCAATGTACAATGTAGAAAGCCGCTGTAATTACATAATCGATCGAGTCCATCCATACCTTGTTATTTATACTAATTGTTACCTCATGATGATAGCTTATTAAATTTGACCTTGCAGTTAAGAAAATAACATTAACTCAGTTTTTCATACCTGCATTTGTTTAAAGAAATTTCTTGACATTGTTCATTAACTTATTTTTATTTCGTATCCATGAGTATGTCCGTGTATTTTTATGCAAAGTAATAGTAGCTTGATGTGTTTTGAATAAAATAAAATTATGACAAGTTTCTTCACCTCGTCTCATGCATCGGTCCGTCCTTGGTTTTAAGTATAGTATACGACAGTTACGTCCAGTAATGAATTTAACATACAAATTTACTGAGAAGCAATCATGACGTTTTCAGTTTTGGAGTATATTCTCTTTTTATATTTATAGATAAAAGATATGATCAGATTTAGATTAATTATTGTGTAGCTATGTAGATTAATGCGCATTTCTTGATACATACATCACGTACTATAACAATCTCACATGTTAAATGTACCGGCGTATGTTTATAATGTTAACAACTTCAAAATTTGTGATCCTAAACTCGAAATTTGGATATCTCGAACCACGGATATCTCGAAGTATTTTCCACGGTCTCTCCGACTTCGAGATATCGAGGTTTGACTGTACTACTTGACGAGGTTTACGTATACATATACATTTGGGCCTACGTCCTTTAGTAAAATTAACCCATTTTTCTATAGGAGTAAGCGTCACCTGTTGGGCTAGTCACACTTGCTGTCTCGTGTCACACACAGACAAAAACATAGTGAATAAATCATCGAAACACATGTACCGAAACGTCTTTTTAGTGTACAGAAAAGTGCTTTTCATTATACCAAAACGTCTTTACTTGTACCAAAACGTCTTTCTTATGTACCGAAACATTCCTGTACCGAAACGTCTAGCATTCCATAGAATCACCGGAATTACTGCTATTCACTGGAATTACCACATAATTAAGTCTTGGTTTATATACATGTAAATAGTGGATGTACATTCTCATCAAAACTAGACATAAAATTCTTGTTTTACGTCGGACGTTGATTAATGCAAGTGCATGTAGTAAATTTACATAATACATGGCGACATCTGCCTGTTGGATGCAATGCCAATAGCCATTTATAAGTATGCACAGAAATTGAAATCTACTGGTGAAGGACCAGTCCCTGGCCAAGACCAGTTACTGGTTACTACATTATTAAGTGTTTTCAAAAAGTGAATTGATGAAATTTTCATATGTAATGTTTAGTATCCTATGTATTTCTGACAATCACACGACAAAATCTCATAAATATCAAAAGCTGAAATAACATAGTAGCCAGTAACTGGTACACTAAATAACATAGTAGCCAGTAACTGGTACACTACCAGTACACCAAAAAAAATAAAGAAAACAACCACTCAGAGCAGTTAGGAAAGGTTTAAATGATCTTTCTGCAACTGAAGAACCACGGTTCAGTCTTTCCGAAAACTCACTAGCCCGACGTCCGAGGCTAGTACCAAAAAGTCCCTCGGGCTAGTAAAATTTGCTTTTGAAATAGCCAGACTGGTAGTGATGAAACGATTATCGCAGATGATCGAATATCGATCGCGGGAAAAAAAAAACGAAAAAGAAGAAGTTTTACCACCCAAATTCACTCTTTAAAATGTAGTGTACTATCTACCGAAATGACCCAATTGACCGGAATGCCCCATCTTATTACTGAAATGACCATGAAATGGAACTTAAATGTCAATGATTATTGTTTTTAACATATAAATTTGAATGAATGAGGATAAAACTATGTGAACATACAGTATTTTTGTTTGATTCTCTTATCTTTGTATAAATTTCATAGTTTAAAAAAATCGTTTATTTTGCCACCTGCTGAATTTCCTCTGATTCATACACAGAGGACTGAAAGTGAAAAAAAATAAGAAACTTATTCATCAATTTCATGACATTTGTAATTTTCAAAGAATCATCAGAATGAATGTATGATGCTTTTTTAATAGTTTGTCTCCTCTTAATTTTTCCATAGAATACAGGAATTGTTAGTAATTCTTGTTTGGTGTTTGGTAAAGACACTTGTTATCTTGTTATTGAGATATATTGTATTGTTTAATATTTCTTGTTTATTGTATTTTTCAAATAAAAAAAATCTACATACTTGATTACATTGTCAAATGATAAAAATATCCCCTTGCAAAATGGTTTTCTTACTCGTCCGATTATAATCGATCATCGATCGGTTATGATTTCCGATTAGTGTCCGATCATCGATTATGAAAATTGTCCGATTCTGCATCACTACCGACTGGCTGGTAAAAATATCGATGTCTCAGTAATAGAAATTGTTGAGATCAAAAGATGGCACATTGCTAGTAGGACTGAAACAATTGATCGCAATTTCAATTCGGCTCGATATTTTCTTTTGCTTCGGTGTTTGATTATATCACTGTCTGAATTTTAGTTCGATTCAGCTGTAAGAACACCTTGAGAGACTTTCGTTCCACATTACTGTTGTCGAATTTGATCACTCAATACTGATTCCAGGTTATCATCGTCACAAGCCACAGTATTTGGGTCCGCTCACATTAGTTACCTGAAATTTATGTGATATCATAAAATATAAATGCTTTTGCCGGTCTGCTGACATTTTCAATTTTCGTGTCATGTGACCATCCTCTGCAAACTAAAGTGTTCATGAATAAAAGGGCATATACCTATACGCAGCACATTTTATTTTAGGGGTCATTTTAGGTTTTTTACACATATGTATAGGTTTTTTTTGTTTCAAAGAAAACCCTGCACATGGATGGAGGAAATTTGTGGAAAATATTTGGTCATATTGAGGGCAAATAATTAAACTCGTGTAATAGAAAACTGCCATTTTTAATGACTTTGGGGTTGCTTTCAATATACAAGTGTTATTTCGATGTTTTTTGTGTTATTTCGATGATTTTTCGTGTTATTTCAGTGAATTTCTGATATTTCGGTGATTCTATGTACCCCGGTTTTTAATGTTTTATCCGAAACTGCAAGAGCTGATTCCAACATAGTCTTTGAATAAACTTTTTTCAATACAAGCCCAAAGGGCAGGTACATGTAACAGACAAAATTAAGAAGCCGGAACAGATTTTCGCATGTCTAAGGTTTTTTTGATACCTTTTATTTGTCAAAAAAGAAATGGTGGTTGTCTTTGTAGTTAATTTGACGAACAAATCATTGAAAATGACAGTGACAAAATTTAGTCACAGTTAATATAGCATACCCGAGATCTTTACACTGATATATTGGTACATCATTACAGTGTACATGTTTGTATTAAAAGTAGAGTGATGCAGTGTATGAAAAGTAGTTCTCTGGAAAAAAAAAACTGACCTTTACATGGGCAGGATTTCTCATTTGTAGGAACTTAGATGAAGATTCAAATCTGGTTTTGAGAAGGTAGAAAAGATTTGTTTGTTTGTTTGTTTGATTATTGTTTTACGTCACTCCACGAATATTTCACGTATATGGTGACGGCATCTGCCTGATGCATTGCATACAAATTTGGACCTTTGCAACGGACCCACCCGAAGCAGTGAGGGATCTTTTACGTGCCACGCCTACCGTGACACGGGACCTCGGTTTTTACTGTCTCATCCGAAAGACAGAACACCGGTGTGCCCCGGGCGGGAGTCGAACTCTCGATCACGAGCCGAGCACCTTATCCACTAGGCCACACCGGCTTAGGTAGAAAAGATATATCATTATAAAGTCCATATGTTGTTAGTATATTAGCTGACTTTGCCTTGATTTTTATGTTGTTACATGTAGTACATCAACTCAATCTGGGGCCAGTTGTTCAAAATATTAATCAGTTTTAAGCTAACCAGTTGTTAAAGTTTGAGATACAATTAATTTGATTTGTACGATTTCTGTGTAAATATCTAAATTACATTACACAGCTGGATTCCAGTGCAACAAATAAGTACACAAATTTTGACTTGAAGATTTCTCATTTCTATGATATAGCCAGGTGAAGTTTAACCATTAGTGAAGTTAACCAGGAGTTAAAGTTTCGAACAACTGGCCCCTGATTGAAACTAAATCTTTATATCTCTATTCGGCTTATCTATTTGTCCAATTGCGGATAAAGATCTGGCAAAACCCCATAAGGGGTCATGCTCTGGTTAACTCTGTTTCATTCTCTAGAATGGTTATTCCCCATAGCCGATCAATGACTCGGCTAGGCATTTGCAAGTGACACAACACACAGCAAACAGTGTTCAAAGACTACCTTGTAGGTTTTGCTTACACTGAAGTGAAACATACAAATGCTGGGGATATTAATTTCATTCCTAGGAATTTGAAGCCAATCCACTGAGTGGCTGAAAGTCAAAATTCTCCAGAATTTGACACCTTACAGAGTTTCGCCAGATCTTTATCCGCAATGGGACAAATTGGAAGGGGGAAAAAAGTTATGGTTTTAATCAGATTGTACATTTACTATGCCTAATGATCTTTTTATGTCAAATATTCAAATTGAGCTGTTAAAACACCATGTTTCGTTTAATAGACTGGCATACCTGACACTGTTTCGCCCTGTTAGAGCTCATCAGGCCGTCTGGAAGACGACGACAGTGTTTTCATTCGGAGGACTTCACTTTCACTATTTCATATAATGTCAGTTCATCACTTGGTGCAATACAGTTCTTGATGTTGTCTTTGTAATTCCAGCACATATAATGTATAATGTAACAGGGATCAATCTTGTACAATGTCCACACACACATAGACAGTCCACATGATGGTTAAATTCCCACGATGTCATATTTATCTTAGGCTATCTTGTATGAACTTGCTGTCTATTACACAGGCACGGAGCCATCACGAAATGTTCAGCAGATGTGATCCTGAAGATGTCCCTATAAAGCTGCTCCATCTTAAAAAGTCTCCGAATTTAGATGCAAATGATTATGATCCTGTTATTTTATTTATGGTCGTGTCACAATGCTGGATTTGAGTCAGCAGTTACACAGGCAAGATGTCGCATATGTGAGATAAGTTCTAAGTGTCACATCTAAACTAACAACATTGTGCAAGTCCTTTCACAGTGACATCATTAGTAAGGGCACTTCATTTCTATCATTTCTCCATAGTCACATAATGTTATTCCATCCAGATTAACACATGCAAACATGTATGTATATTGTTGTTTTATTGTTGATCTAAAGCAGATTTCCGTATCACTTGTTTCATAACGTGCCGCTGCCTCCGATATGAAAAGTTGAAAACACTGCCTGCCTGTATCTGTAACTGCTAAAAACGTCATATAATAAGTGTCAGATTTCACACCACAGATCTTCACTTTATATGTTATTTTTCAGATAATCCAGTACGAAGAAGAGTTCCATGAGGTAGTTTGTGATAATATCTAGTCATTGGAAAAGATTGTTATTCAAAGTTGGTGCTGTAACATGCGGCAATTATGCAGGTAAACTCCTGTTAGACAAGCTGTTGTGATCATTGTTTCTTTTTCAGTTTGTCAGGGTGAAGTCTTGTTTGAAACCTGAAACGAAACAACAATTTAATCTAAACCCAAAGTAAAAAAAGTGTTTCTAAATTTAGACCTTTGCAACAGACCCTCTCAAAACAGTGAGGGATCTTTTACGTGCCACACCTATTATGACATGGGACCTCGTTTTATCCGAAAGACAGAACACTGGTGTGCCCATGGCAGGAGTTGAACCCTGGACTTCTTGATCACGAGCCAAGCACCTTATCCACTAGGCCACACTGGCTTAGATATATTAGTATAAGACATACATTGATTGATTATTGTCACTCCAGGATTATTTCACGTATATGGTGAAGGCATAGATCTGCCTGATGCATTGCATGCAACCCACCTTAAGCAGTGAGGGATCTTTTATGTGCCACACCTACCGTGACACGGGGGTTTTTACTGTCTCATCCGAAAGACAGAACACCAGTGTGCCCAGGGCGGGAGTTGAACCCGGGACCTATCGATTACGAGACGAGCACCTTATCCACTAGGCCACACTGGCTTATATACATGTATATAAGACAATTAAGAGTAGTCAGTTGACAAGAGAGCTATCATGTGGCAACTTAATTTAAATAGCAATTGTTTTGTAAGTCATTCTGCAAGGTCAAGGTCAAAATGTTAAAAAATTTGATATGTAATGAAAGGTTTTGTCACAAGGAATACACACATGAAATATTTTAAGCTCTGTCCATTGTTTTTCATAAGTTTTATAATGATCCAGGTTAAAGTTTTTGTCTATGGACGACAACAACGCTGCCCAACGGGGGCATGACAACAGCTCTCTGGACATTCGTCAGGACAAGCTGTGGTAATAATGATATATTATATCGGTAATTTGTTACCCTCTTCTCTCATTTTTATACCCTAGTCTTTCTAAAGTTACAAGTATACAGGGTTTGCCTTGTTCAAATATAGATTCCTTAGGATCAAAGCTTTCATTTAGTACTATGGTTTTGGACCTAGTGCCATTCAACTTGGAATTTGACCTACTTTTTAAAAACTTTAACCTGAGCCGTATCCTTTGAAACAATGTTCAGACTTCTTTTGAGTCCAGCCTTGAGGGGTATCCAAAAACATGTTTTTTTCCTATGATAAATTAGAATTAATCAGGACCATCTAGCACTTTTATTTAGCATACAGTATTCACATACATACCTTCTGGTCTTCAAATTGATGCCTCTTTATAGATCATGTATTAAAACATCTTCATTCCAAGTGCTGACCTAGCATTACAGGGCCTTGATTGCCATCAGATTCCTCTTCATCTATGTATAACTGTAAAATCCAAGATTTTATACAGGTTAGTAGAGAACATGAATCCTGAAGATTTCATTATGTTTTAACATAGAATACAAAAAAATATGTTTTTAAAGATTTTAATGTGAGTTGTCACAATTTGTAGCAATTTAAGGTCTCTATTTCTTCCACCTACCACTCTCCTTGAAACATTTATACCCACAGACCCAAACATTCATTCATCTTTCTGGAATATAGAAACCAAAACAGATACTTCATTGTATTTTGACAAGGGTCGCAAAAAGACAGATGTGAATTATCAGAATTTGTAACAAGACCAGAGATGCCGAAATCTTGAAAAAAGATGCAGGTCATTCAGACTGGCATCCTCATTATTTTTGCAGGTCGGAATGAAAGTTTGCTAGTCTGCAGAATGTGAGAATTTTGGAAATTTACAGTTTTACAATATCTGTTGAGTAAATAATTTGATTACGTTGAATTATTTTAATTCATTCTGCGTGTACATAGTTAATTTTAGTTATATTCCACTTCAATTTCATAGATAATTTCATTCAACAAACTCTCATTCTTGCTCTCACTTGGGCTCATCCTTACTTTCACCCTCAGACTCGTCTTCTATTTCATACTCACTCCCTATGTCTTGTTTGTTCACTGTCTCCATGGTTTGTGCTGTCTCCGTGGTTTGCTCAAGGTCTCCGTGGTTTGTGCTGTCTGTGGTTTGTGCTACCTCTGTGGTTTGTTCACTGTCTCCGTGGTTTGTGCTGTCTCCATGGTTTGTTCAGTGTCTCTGTGGTTTGTGCTGTCTCTGTGGTTTGTTCACTGTCTCTGTGGTTTGTGCCATCTCCGAGGTTTATGCTGTCTGTGTGGTTTGTGCAGTCTCCGTGGTTTGTACTGTCTCCATGTTCCGTGGTTTGTACTGTCTCCATTGTTTGTGCTGTCTCCATGGTTTTTGCTATCTCTGTAGTTTGTACTGTCTCCGTGGTCCGTGGTTTCTACTGTCTTTGTGGTTTGTGCTGTCTCCACAGTTTGTACTGTCTCCATGGTTTGTACTGTCTCAATGGTTTGTGCTGTCTCTTTGTTTTGCAGTCTCCTCAATCCCGGTCTCATCCCTATTCCATTTGTTTTGCAATGTCTCCTATTTTTCATTGTTCTGTATTTCTTCTCTTGCCCCAGATTGTGATAAATCAACAACTTCTCCAGCAATGTGATTTGATGACTGTGGTCTTGTTCTCTTCTTGTACATAGTCCTCCTCCTCTGTCCAGTGGGAGAATTCTAAAATAAATCCTCTTTTTCTCGTATTTCGCTGCCTTGTTTTCTGTCCCTTCTGGTTCAGTCCCCGACACAAATTTGATGGGCCAAGCTTCCATTTTTACCTTCAATGTCAATAAAACACTTGTATAGCTAGATAATATACAGAGGGTTAAAGTGAATTAATATTATTAAAGAGCACATTTACCAAAACGAAACCTTGCGGTCAGAATTGATAGTGGACATTTCCACCGGCTTGAACGAAAACTTTGCCGGTCACGGCTGATTTATATAGGTCATGCCAAATAGACCGGCAGATTACGTCATCTCTGCAAGTTACTTACAGTTATTAAGTTTACCACTGTAGCATTGAGGGAACAGCCCTCAGTCTGTGTCCTCTTCTACTGTGTGCAGCTGCAATAACTAAGATTTCAGAGAGGTTAGAAGAGAACATGAGTTGTGAAGATTTCATTGTATGTAGACAAAGGTCGCAAAAAGAGAGATGTGAATTATCAGAATTTGTAACAAGTTACTTACAGTGTTTACTTTTACCACCTACCACTTTCACTCCCACATGCAAACACCACTATCATGCCTTCAGGCCCAAATGTCCATTCATCCATCAGTAATATATGAATCAAAAGAGATACTTCCCTTTCCAGTGCTGATGTCGCGTTGAGGGAACGGCCCTCAGTCTGTATCCTCTTCTTCTGTGTGCAGCTGCAAAAACTAAGATTCAAGAGAGGTTAGAAAAGAACATGAGTTGTGAAGATTTCATTGTATGTTGACAAAGGTCGCGAAAAGAGAGATGTGAATTATCAGAATTTGTAACAAGTTACTTACAGTGTTTACTTTTACCACTTACCACTTTCACTCCCACATTCACACACCACTATCATACCTTCAGGCCCAAATGTCCATTCATCCATCAGTAATATATGAATCAAAAGAGATACTTCCCTTTCCAGTGCTGATGTCGCGTTGAGGGAACGGCCCTCAGTCTGTATCCTCTTCTTCTGTGTGCAGCTGCAAAAACTAAGATTCAAGAGAGGTTAGAAAAGAACATAAGTTGTGAAGATTTCATTGTATGTTGACAAAAGTCGCGAAAAGGGAGAAGTGAATTATCAGAATTTGTAAAAAGTTACTTACAGTGTTTACTTTTACTATCTATCACTTTCACTCCCACATTTACACACCACTATCATGCCTTCAGGCCCTAATGTCCATTCATCCATCAGTAATATATGAATCAAAAGAGATACTTCCCTTTCCAGTGCTGATGTCGCGTTGAGGGAACGGCCCTCAGTCTGTATCCTCATCTTCTGTGTGCAGCTGCAAAAACTAAGATTCAAGAGAGGTTAGAAAAGAACATGAGTTGTGAAGATTTCATTGTATGTTGACAAAGGTCGCAAAAAGAGAGATGTGAATTATCAGAATTTGTAACAAGTTACTTACAGTGTTTACTTTTACCACCTACCACTTTCACTCCCACATGCACACACCACTATCATGCCTTCAGGCCCAAATGTCCATTCATCCATCAGTAATATATGAACCAAAAATGATACTTCCCTTTCCAGTGCTGATGTGCGTTGAGGGAACGGCCCTCAGTCTGTATCCTCTTCTTTTGTGTGCAGCTGCAAAAACTAAGATTCAAGAGAGGTTAGAAAAGAACATGAGTTGTGAAGATTTCATTGTATGTTGACAAAAGTCGCGAAAAGGGAGAAGTGAATTATCAGAATTTGTAAAAAGTTACTTACAGTGTTTACTTTTACTATCTACCACTTTCACTCCCACATTTACACACCACTATCATGCCTTCAGGCCCAAATGTCCATTCATCCATCAGTAATATATGAATCAAAAGAGATACTTCCCTTTCCAGTGCTGATGTCGCGTTGAGGGAACGGCCCTCAGTCTGTATCCTCTTCTTCTGTGTGCAGCTGCAAAAACTAAGATTCAAGAGAGGTTAGAAAAGAACATGAGTTGTGAAGATTTCATTGTATGTTGACAAAGGTCGCGAAAAGAGAGATGTGAATTATCAGAATTTGTAACAAGTTACTTACAGTGTTTACTTTTACCACCTACCACTTTCACTCCCACATGCACACACCACTATCATACCTTCAGGCCCAAATGTCCATTCATCCATCAGTAATATATGAATCAAAAGAGATACTTCCCTTTCCAGTGCTGATGTCGCGTTGAGGGAACGGCCCTCAGTCTGTATCCTCTTCTTCTGTGTGCAGCTGCAAAAACTAAGATTCAAGAGAGGTTAGAAAAGAACATGAGTTGTGAAGATTTCATTGTATGTTGACAAAAGTCGCGAAAAGGGAGAAGTGAATTATCAGAATTTGTAAAAAGTTACTTACAGTGTTTACTTTTACTATCTACCACTTTCACTCCCACATTTACACACCACTATCATGCCTTCAGGCCCAAATGTCCATTCATCCATCAGTAATATATGAATCAAAAGAGATACTTCCCTTTCCAGTGCTGATGTCGCGTTGAGGGAACGGCCCTCAGTCTGTATCCTCTTCTTCTGTGTGCAGCTGCAAAAACTAAGATTCAAGAGAGGTTAGAAAAGAACATGAGTTGTGAAGATTTCATTGTATGTTGACAAAGGTCGCGAAAAGAGAGATGTGAATTATCAGAATTTGTAACAAGTTACTTACAGTGTTTACTTTTACCACCTACCACTTTCACTCCCACATGCACACACCACTATCATGCCTTCAGGCCCAAATGTCCATTCATTCATCAGTAATATATGAATCAAAAGAGATACTTCCCTTTCCAGTGCTGATGTCGCGTTGAGGGAACGGCCCTCAGTCTGTATCCTCTTCTTCTGTGTGCAGCTGCAAAAACTAAGATTCAAGAGAGGTTAGAAAAGAACATGAGTTGTGAAGATTTCATTGTATGTTGACAAAGGTCGTGAAAAGAGAGATGTGAATTATCAGAATTTGTAACAAGTTACTTACAGTGTTTACTTTTACCACCTACCACTTTCACTCCCACATGCACACACCACTATCATGCCTTCAGGCCCAAATGTCCATTCATTCATCAGTAATATATGAACCAAAAATGATACTTCCCTTTCTAGTGCTGATGTCGCGTTGAGGGAACGGCCCTCAGTCTGTATCCTCTTCTTCTGTGTGCAGCTGCAAAAACTAAGATTCAAGAGAGGTTAGAAAAGAACATGAGTTGTGAAGATTTCATTGTATGTCGACAAAGGTCGCGAAAAGAGAGATGTGAATTATCAGAATTTGTAACAAGTTACTTACAGTGTTTACTTTTACCACCTACCACTTTCACTCCCACATTTACACACCACTATCATGCCTTCAGGCCCAAATGTCCATTCATCCATCAGTAATATATGAACCAAAAGAGATACTTCCCTTTCCAGTGCTGATGTCGCGTTGAGGGAACGGCCCTCAGTCTGTATCCTCTTCTTCTGTGTGCAGCTGCAATAACTAAGATCCCAGAGAGGTTAGAAGAGAACATGAGTTGTGAAGTTTCATTGTATGTTGACAGAGATAGCGAAAAGAGAGATGTGAATTATCAGAATTTGTAACAAGTTACTTACAGTGTTTACTTTTACCACCTACCACTTTCACTCCCACATGCACACACCACTATCATGCCTTCAGGCCCAAATGTCCATTCATCCATCAGTAATATATGAACCAAAAGAGATACTTCCCTTTCCAGTGCTGATGTCGCGTTGAGGGAACGGTCCTCAGTCTGTATCCTCTTCTTCTGTGTGCAGCTGCAAAAACTAAGATTCAAGAGAGGTTAGAAAAGAACATGAGTTGTGAAGATTTCATTGTATGTTGACAAAAGTCGCGAAAAGGGAGAAGTGAATTATCAGAATTTGTAAAAAGTTACTTACAGTGTTTACTTTTACTATCTACCACTTTCACTCCCACATTTACACACCACTATCATGCCTTCAGGCCCAAATGTCCATTCATCCATCAGTAATATATGAATCAAAAGAGATACTTCCCTTTCCAGTGCTGATGTCGCGTTGAGGGAACGGCCCTCAGTCTGTATCCTCTTCTTCTGTGTGCAGCTGCAAAAACTAAGATTCAAGAGAGGTTAGAAAAGAACATGAGTTGTGAAGATTTCATTGTATGTTGACAAAGGTCGCTAAAAAAGAGATGTGAATTATCAGAATTTGTAACAAGTTACTTACAGTGTTTACTTTTACCACCTACTACTTTCACTCCCACATGCACACACCACTATCATGCCTTCAGGCCCAAATGTCCATTCATCCATCAGTAATATATGAACCAAAAATGATACTTCCCTTTCCAGTGCTGATGTCGCGTTGAGGGAACGGCCCTCAGTCTGTATCCTCTTCTTCTGTGTGCAGCTGCAAAAACTAAGATTCAAGAGAGGTTAGAGAAGAACATGAGTTGTGAAGATTTCATTGTATGTTGACAAAGGTCGCGAAAAGGGAGAAGTGAATTATCAGAATTTGTAAAAAGTTACTTACAGTGTTTACTTTTACCACCTACCACTTTCACTCCCACATTTACACACCACTATCATGCCTTCAGGCCCAAATGTCCATTCATCCATCAGTAATATTTGAACCAAAAGAGATACTTCCCTTTCCAGTGCTGATGTCGCGTTGAGGGAACGGCCCTCAGTCTGTATCCTCTTCTTCTGTGTGCAGCTGCAAAAACTAAGATTCAAGAGAGGTTAGAAAAGAACATGAGTTGTGAAGATTTCATTGTATGTTGACAAAGGTCGCTAAAAGAGAGATGTGAATTATCAGAATTTGTAAAAAGTTACTTACAGTGTTTACTTTTACCACCTACCACTTTCACTCCCACATGTACACACTACTATCATGCCTTCAGGCCCAAATGTCCATTCATCCATCAGTAATATATGAACCAAAAGAGATACTTCCCTTTCCAGTGCTGATGTCGCGTTGAGGGAACGGTCTTCAGTCTGTATCCTCTTCTTCTGTGTGCAGCTGCAAAAACTAAGATTCAAGAGAGGTTAGAAAAGAACATGAGTTGTGAAGATTTCATTGTATGTTGACAAAAGTCGCGAAAAGGGAGAAGTGAATTATCAGAATTTGTAAAAAGTTACTTACAGTCTTTACTTTTACTATCTACCACTTTCACTCCCACATTTACACACCACTATCATGCCTTCAGGCCCAAATGTCCATTCATCCATCAGTTATATATGAATCAAAAGAGATACTTCCCTTTCCAGTGCTGATGTCGCGTTGAGGGAACGGCCCTCAGTCTGTATCCTCTTCTTCTGTGTGCAGCTGCAAAAACTAAGATTCAAGAGAGGTTAGAAAAGAACATGAGTTGTGAAGATTTCATTGTATGTTGACAAAGGTCGCGAAAAGAGAGATGTGAATTATCAGAATTTGTAACAAGTTACTTACAGTGTTTACTTTTACCACCTACTACTTTCACTCCCACATGCACACACCACTATCATGCCTTCAGGCCCAAATGTCCATTCATCCATCAGTAATATATGAACCAAAAATGATACTTCCCTTTCCAGTGCTGATGTCGCGTTGAGGGAACGGCCCTCAGTCTGTATCCTCTTCTTCTGTGTGCAGCTGCAAAAACTAAGATTCAAGAGAGGTTAGAAAAGAACATGAGTTGTGAAGATTTCATTGTATGTTGACAAAAGTCGCGAAAAGGGAGAAGTGAATTATCAGAATTTGTAAAAAGTTACTTGCAGTCTTTACTTTTACTATCTACCACTTTCACTCCCACATTTACACACCACTATCATGCCTTCAGGCCCAAATGTCCATTCATCCATCAGTAATATATGAATCAAAAGAGATACTTCCCTTTCCAGTGCTGATGTCGCGTTGAGGGAACGGCCCTCAGTCTGTATCCTCTTCTTCTGTGTGCAGCTGCAAAAACTAAGATTCAAGAGAGGTTAGAAAAGAACATGAGTTGTGAAGATTTCATTGTATGTTGACAAAGGTCGCGAAAAGAGAGATGTGAATTATCAGAATTTGTAACAAGTTACTTACAGTGTTTACTTTTACCACCTACCACTTTCACTCCCACATGCACACACCACTATCATGCCTTCAGGCCCAAATGTCCATTCATTCATCAGTAATATATGAATCAAAAGAGATACTTCCCTTTCCAGTGCTGATGTCGCGTTGAGGGAACGGCCCTCAGTCTGTATCCTCTTCTTCTGTGTGCAGCTGCAAAAACTAAGATTCAAGAGAGGTTAGAAAAGAACATGAGTTGTGAAGATTTCATTGTATGTTGACAAAGGTCGTGAAAAGAGAGATGTGAATTATCAGAATTTGTAACAAGTTACTTACAGTGTTTACTTTTACCACCTACCACTTTCACTCCCACATGCACACACCACTATCATGCCTTCAGGCCCAAATGTCCATTCATTCATCAGTAATATATGAACCAAAAATGATACTTCCCTTTCTAGTGCTGATGTCGCGTTGAGGGAACGGCCCTCAGTCTGTATCCTCTTCTTCTGTGTGCAGCTGCAAAAACTAAGATTCAAGAGAGGTTAGAAAAGAACATGAGTTGTGAAGATTTCATTGTATGTCGACAAAGGTCGCGAAAAGAGAGATGTGAATTATCAGAATTTGTAACAAGTTACTTACAGTGTTTACTTTTACCACCTACCACTTTCACTCCCACATTTACACACCACTATCATGCCTTCAGGCCCAAATGTCCATTCATCCATCAGTAATATATGAACCAAAAGAGATACTTCCCTTTCCAGTGCTGATGTCGCGTTGAGGGAACGGCCCTCAGTCTGTATCCTCTTCTTCTGTGTGCAGCTGCAATAACTAAGATCCCAGAGAGGTTAGAAGAGAACATGAGTTGTGAAGTTTCATTGTATGTTGACAGAGATAGCGAAAAGAGAGATGTGAATTATCAGAATTTGTAACAAGTTACTTACAGTGTTTACTTTTACCACCTACCACTTTCACTCCCACATGCACACACCACTATCATGCCTTCAGGCCCAAATGTCCATTCATCCATCAGTAATATATGAACCAAAAGAGATACTTCCCTTTCCAGTGCTGATGTCGCGTTGAGGGAACGGTCCTCAGTCTGTATCCTCTTCTTCTGTGTGCAGCTGCAAAAACTAAGATTCAAGAGAGGTTAGAAAAGAACATGAGTTGTGAAGATTTCATTGTATGTTGACAAAAGTCGCGAAAAGGGAGAAGTGAATTATCAGAATTTGTAAAAAGTTACTTACAGTGTTTACTTTTACTATCTACCACTTTCACTCCCACATTTACACACCACTATCATGCCTTCAGGCCCAAATGTCCATTCATCCATCAGTAATATATGAATCAAAAGAGATACTTCCCTTTCCAGTGCTGATGTCGCGTTGAGGGAACGGCCCTCAGTCTGTATCCTCTTCTTCTGTGTGCAGCTGCAAAAACTAAGATTCAAGAGAGGTTAGAAAAGAACATGAGTTGTGAAGATTTCATTGTATGTTGACAAAGGTCGCTAAAAAAGAGATGTGAATTATCAGAATTTGTAACAAGTTACTTACAGTGTTTACTTTTACCACCTACTACTTTCACTCCCACATGCACACACCACTATCATGCCTTCAGGCCCAAATGTCCATTCATCCATCAGTAATATATGAACCAAAAATGATACTTCCCTTTCCAGTGCTGATGTCGCGTTGAGGGAACGGCCCTCAGTCTGTATCCTCTTCTTCTGTGTGCAGCTGCAAAAACTAAGATTCAAGAGAGGTTAGAGAAGAACATGAGTTGTGAAGATTTCATTGTATGTTGACAAAGGTCGCGAAAAGGGAGAAGTGAATTATCAGAATTTGTAAAAAGTTACTTACAGTGTTTACTTTTACCACCTACCACTTTCACTCCCACATTTACACACCACTATCATGCCTTCAGGCCCAAATGTCCATTCATCCATCAGTAATATTTGAACCAAAAGAGATACTTCCCTTTCCAGTGCTGATGTCGCGTTGAGGGAACGGCCCTCAGTCTGTATCCTCTTCTTCTGTGTGCAGCTGCAAAAACTAAGATTCAAGAGAGGTTAGAAAAGAACATGAGTTGTGAAGATTTCATTGTATGTTGACAAAGGTCGCTAAAAGAGAGATGTGAATTATCAGAATTTGTAAAAAGTTACTTACAGTGTTTACTTTTACCACCTACCACTTTCACTCCCACATGTACACACTACTATCATGCCTTCAGGCCCAAATGTCCATTCATCCATCAGTAATATATGAACCAAAAGAGATACTTCCCTTTCCAGTGCTGATGTCGCGTTGAGGGAACGGTCTTCAGTCTGTATCCTCTTCTTCTGTGTGCAGCTGCAAAAACTAAGATTCAAGAGAGGTTAGAAAAGAACATGAGTTGTGAAGATTTCATTGTATGTTGACAAAAGTCGCGAAAAGGGAGAAGTGAATTATCAGAATTTGTAAAAAGTTACTTACAGTCTTTACTTTTACTATCTACCACTTTCACTCCCACATTTACACACCACTATCATGCCTTCAGGCCCAAATGTCCATTCATCCATCAGTTATATATGAATCAAAAGAGATACTTCCCTTTCCAGTGCTGATGTCGCGTTGAGGGAACGGCCCTCAGTCTGTATCCTCTTCTTCTGTGTGCAGCTGCAAAAACTAAGATTCAAGAGAGGTTAGAAAAGAACATGAGTTGTGAAGATTTCATTGTATGTTGACAAAGGTCGCGAAAAGAGAGATGTGAATTATCAGAATTTGTAACAAGTTACTTACAGTGTTTACTTTTACCACCTACTACTTTCACTCCCACATGCACACACCACTATCATGCCTTCAGGCCCAAATGTCCATTCATCCATCAGTAATATATGAACCAAAAATGATACTTCCCTTTCCAGTGCTGATGTCGCGTTGAGGGAACGGCCCTCAGTCTGTATCCTCTTCTTCTGTGTGCAGCTGCAAAAACTAAGATTCAAGAGAGGTTAGAAAAGAACATGAGTTGTGAAGATTTCATTGTATGTTGACAAAGGTCGCGAAAAGGGAGAAGTGAATTATCAGAATTTGTAAAAAGTTACTTACAGTGTTTACTTTTACCACCTACCACTTTCACTCCCACATTTACACACCACTATCATGCCTTCAGGCCCAAATGTCCATTCATCCATCAGTAATATATGAACCAAAAATGATACTTCCCTTTCTAGTGCTGATGTCGCGTTGAGGGAACGGCCCTCAGTCTGTATCCTCTTCTTCTGTGTGCAGCTGCAAAAACTAAGATTCAAGAGAGGTTAGAAAAGAACATGAGTTGTGAAGATTTCATTGTATGTTGACAAAGGTCGCTAAAAGAGAGATGTGAATTATCAGAATTTGTAAAAAGTTACTTACAGTGTTTACTTTTACCACCTACCACTTTCACTCCCACATGTACACACTACTATCATGCCTTCAGGCCCAAATGTCCATTCATCCATCAGTAATATATGAACCAAAAGAGATACTTCCCTTTCCAGTGCTGATGTCGCGTTGAGGGAACGGTCCTCAGTCTGTATCCTCTTCTTCTGTGTGCAGCTGCAAAAACTAAGATTCAAGAGAGGTTAGAAAAGAACATGAGTTGTGAAGATTTCATTGTATGTAGACAAAAGTCGCGAAAAGGGAGAAGTGAATTATCAGAATTTGTAAAAAGTTACTTACAGTCTTTACTTTTACTATCTACCACTTTCACTCCCACATTTACACACCACTATCATGCCTTCAGGCCCAAATGTCCATTCATCCCTCAGTAATATATGAATCAAAAGAGATACTTCCCTTTCCAGTGCTGATGTCGCGTTGAGGGAACGGCCCTCAGTCTGTATCCTCTTCTTCTGTGTGCAGCTGCAAAAACTAAGATTCAAGAGAGGTTAGAAAAGAACATGAGTTGTGAAGATTTCATTGTATGTTGACAAAGGTCACGAAAAGAGAGATGTGAATTATCAGAGTTTGTAACAAGTTACTTACAGTGTTTACTTTTACCACCTACTACTTTCACTCCCACATGCACACACCACTATCATGCCTTCAGGCCCAAATGTCCATTCATCCATCAGTAATATATGAACCAAAAATGAAACTTCCCTTTCCAGTGCTGATGTCGCGTTGAGGGAACAGCCCTCAGTGTGTATCCTCTTCTTCTGTGTGCAGCTGCAATAACTAAGATTCCAGAGAGGTTAGAAGAGAACATGAGTTGTGAAGTTTCATTGTATGTTGACAGAGATAGCGAAAAGAGAGATGTGAATTATCAGAATTTGTAACAAGTTACTTACAGTGTTTACTTTTACCACCTACCACTTTCACTCCCACATGCACACACCACTATCATACCTTCAGGCCCAAACGTCCATTCATCCATCAGTACTAGATGAACCAAAAGAGATACTTCCCTTTCCAGTGCTGATGTCGCATTGAGGGAACGACCCTCAGTCTGTATCCTCTTCTTCTGTGTGCAGCTGTAATAACTAAGATTCCAGAGAGGTTAGAAGAGAACATGAGTTGTGAAGATTTCATTGTATGATGACAAAGGTCGCTAAAAAAAGAGAGATGTGAATTATCAGAATTTGTAACAAGTTACTTACAGTCTTTACTTTTACCACCTACCACTTTCATTCCCACATGCAGACACCACATTCATACCTTCAGGCCCAAATGTCCATTCATCCATCAGTAATATATGAACCAAAAGAGATACTTCCCTTTTCAGTGCTGATGTCGCGTTGAGGGAACGGCCCTCAGTCTGTATCCTCTTCTTCTGTGTGCAGCTGCAAAAACTAAGATTCCAGAGAGGTTAGAAGAGAACATGAGTTATGAAGATTTCATTGTATGTTGACAAAGGTCACGATGAATTTTAATCATCAGATTTTATAAGAAGTTATTTATGATCTTTACTTTTACCACTTTTATTCCAACATGAACAGTATATTATATTAATACATTCATACCTTCAGGCTTGTATGTCCATTCATCCTTCTCCTATACATAAATGTCATAAAAATACTTCCCTTTACAGTTTGAAAATTGTTTTCCGTTACTATTCCTTGTTGCCATGGTCTTCTGTTGACATCTGTAAAGAAAGGTAAAATTTTCCAGGAGTTGTATAAAATGTTATGTTTATTTTGATACTGAAAACATAAATTTTAGAATTAAAATTAGAATTTTAATCTGTGGGTGTAACACAAATGCTGCTTTTGCAGCTAATGTAGTGAAATATAAATGCCAGAGAACTAATATTAGAAAATTCAAGAAATTTCTAATGTTGAAGGGCAATTACTTTGTTAAAAATTACAGGAACACACCCATATTCAAACTTGACCGTCATTTTTCCTTGATACATCTACTGGTACATATCCAATATCAGTTTGATCAATCAAACCTTTACTGAGAAAATGAGCGGAAACAGTCATTTTCAAGAAATTTTCTATGGTCAACGGTAATAACTGTGTCAAAAATTACTGAAAACCACACCCGTATTTAAAATTGACCTGCATCTTCCCTTGATACATCTGTATACCCAGTATGAATTTAATCCATCAAACCTTCAAAGAGGAAATGAGCGGAAACTCATTTAGGACGGAATGACTGAACAGGGTAACACTATGCCCCCGGCCATTTCATGGTTGGGGCATAAAAATGTCTTATGTTTATTCCGTTTCAGTCAGCACTGGCATGAACAATAGCACTTGGTGGGGGAATATTTGTTTTCATTTGATTTCACATGAAAACAGGTTGTATAGCGTTTGTAAATGATAATTATCTAAGAAATTCGATAGTAATTTGAGGATTTTATTCCTAATTAGATTTCTTGGAGTTTTTGTAATTTTTTATTTTCTTCAATTTGGCTAGTACTAATATGCAAAATGTTGATGAGAAGAAGTTTGCAGTCATTTATCAGTATTCAAAAAGCACAATTAACAAGAATATTATTAAACATATGTGTATTTTTTATGCCCCCAAAAGCAAAAGATCAGGGTCATATTGTTTTTGTCCTGTTTGTTTGATCGTTTGTCTTTCTGTTGTCGACTTCAACTTTGGCTATAAATTTTGAACCTTGAGTGATAGAGACTTTATACTTGACATGCGTACTCAACTAATGAAGCTCTTTCAAATGACACCAAGGTCGATGACCTTTTGACCTTGATAGTGACCTTTGTACTAAAAATTAACTTTTTGGACTTCGATGCTGCCAGGACCATTGGTGTTTCACAAACACAGCTTATTTTTTCAAGCAGTCAATTTGTGAATGATAAAATTGTGCTTAGGTATGCAGTGTGCACACTATTTACAGTATTCTCCCTGGAAGACTTGTAGGGATGTCGCTTTTATGACAAAACTTCCATGTATAACTGTTTTTAAAAATTGTAACGGGTCAGTCAGCACATATACCTAAAACATTGGTCAAGACCTTTTATGCAGTGTATATTCTATTTGTATGACATAACTTCCATGTATAACTGTTTTACAAAAGTGTTATTGCCCCTCCCCTTCACCTGCTACTATGGCTTAAACTCCTGGATTGAAAGTTTGACATGGTAAAATATTTCTTTTATTTTTAGTGTGATTTGTCAGATCTTTCCTTATAGGATGGTTATAATGCATTGATTTGGGATATGTTAACTGATTTTATTGTAATAAAGATACTAAACAAAAGATGCCAGAAGACAACAGAGCTTGCTGTGTTGGATGTCTGTTAAATACATGTAGGTTATTTGTCAAGCAGTTTGTTATTTCATAACCTGACCTGATGAAAGGTGTGGTCAGAATGAATCTCATGAAATTCCTATCTCTAATGTTTTAAAATTAAAAGCCCAGGAGTGCGTTCAGATCGTAGCGGCTATGTAGCGGCTAGCTCCCCTCTGTAACTAAACAATCTGCTCACCTAGTTGCTACGTACAAAAACCAAGCCTTAGTTTATTATACTAGCTTCCAAATTGAAAAAGCCAGACATTGAACTTGTATTTGCAAAGCAAAAATCAAATCCGAAACTATCATTCATTGGTACAATAGAATGGTTCAAATTCACTTTACATTAGGAAAATTGGTTAATGTGCATAACTCCTCAAAATGTGAAGGAAGATTTACAACTTTCCACTATTTTACCCAACCGGTAAATGTAGCAGAGAACGATGTGTTTGCTTAATCCTGGCAGCAAGTCTAGCAGGTACAGTTTTGAATGCACCCTGGCTAAAAGTTTTTGAAAAGTATGTTATACTCTAAGGTCAAGGTCACAAGATCAGAAGTCGGGATCAAATGAAAGTTCTTGACATAAGGGACCTGAGAGTGAAGTAGCCCTACCCCTATTGAATCAAAAGATATAGCACGTGTTCAAGTTTTTGAAAAGTAGGTCAAAGTCCAAGGTCAAGGGTCAGGTATTAAATGAAAGCTCTTGACATGAGGAACCTATGTTCAAAAGTATCCAAGACTTAATTCTTGATTCAAAAGATAAGCCCAGGTTAAATATTTTGACCAGTATGTCAAATTCGAAGGTCAAGTTCACAAGATCAAAAGTCATGGTATCAAATAGAAGCTCCTGTCCTGAGGAATGTATGTGCGCAGGGATATGAAAATAGCTCTCTGAACATTTTGTATCGGCAAACTAAAAAGAAATGGAATATAGAAATAACATCTGTAAAGAGATGGATCCCAAATAGGCCTCCCAAAATTGCAAAATAGGCCTTTGAGTGTATCCTTCCTAGACAAACTACTTCTTATGACCAGCTGCATTGATAATCAAACCAAATGTATCAGTGATTTTAAAGAATGTGTGAAGAAGTGATGTGTAATTAAGTTCCCTTTTGAAGTAAAATTTATGGGGAGATTTTAAGCATCTTTTAGGGCTTAGTCATTATACCACGTTTTTTGTGTCATTTTATGAATTTATTCTATTTCAAGGGTAATTTTAAAGTGTCATGTGAAAATTTTCTGTTTTGGATTTCTTATGATTTTTCTCTCCTCTGTTTTTGATACAGGCCAACCATGCTGCATGAATTATTCGTAGAAATATTATTGTGGTGACTTCAAAATCAATAGATATTTGATGATTACAAGTTGACATTATAATAGAAATAGTAGTATTTCACAGCTGATCTTGTTCATTAAGCTGATGACATTGATGAAGCCAATGTGCCACATGGAGCATTACATTTTGTAAAGTAGGTTCAAGTCCTACCTTGGCAAAATTGTCAAAAGCATAGAAAGGACAAGGTTCACTAACCCCTAAATCGGCCTGAATATGAGAATTTGTCAGGAATTATTTTTTGCTCATCAGATGATATTTCTACAGCAAGAGAATATATGTATCTAGCAGTCGGTTGCTTAAAGGTGAGTAAATTGTGTTCAAGTGAGCTATATGTGCCCAGTTGGACTCTTGTTTTTTTCACTACGTGGGATAAGAAATTACTGCTCGGTTTAGAAAATTTCTCACGAGTATACAGCATGCATGGATCCAGATGGTGGGCTCGGGTATCTGGACCTCCCCTGGGATTCGGCAAAAGGTGTTATGATTTATTGTACAATTTGTACAATAGATAATTTTGCATTCATATACATTGTGATACCTCCTCGTGATACATGTACTCGTTTGGATGGACCCCCTCTCGACAAAATCTCTGGTACCGCGCCTGCTTTGAGGTTAAGTTTTTCGGACCAGGAAGTAATACATACTTTCATATCTATGCTGTCAATATACTAAATTATCATGGGAGTTATTTCTTGTTTCAGAATGGTACGATATCGGAACACAATATATGTACTCTACGAGCTGGTAATGGAATGTAGAGGGTGAATATCATCAACAGTTTACCATCAACCAATACCATCAACTGGTAGAAACCATTTACCATACGGGGGTGTACTTAGTACACCTGGAATTGTACACGATGATTTAAAATGTGACAACTGCCGTTGTAAATGCTTGAATAATTGATAATAACTCTTATTTTTGTTGAGTATTATGAAATGAGGCGCGATCTACACTGTACACTGTATTCTATAAACAAGTACGCGGATGTTAAATTCCTATACAAATTTCTATACAAATGCAGTATTACTATGGCTCCGAGTGATTGATTTGTTTTTCGTGACTCCACCATTATATTACGTATATGGTGAAGGCATTTGTCTGGTGTATTATGTAGAAGCTTATATCTTTACAGGACACCAATATCCCCATGGCGGGAGTCGAACCCGGGACATTATGGTCACGAGCGAGCCTCTCATCCACTTATCTACACCGACACTCTTGAACGTTGTATGTTTATTATGTTTATTATTCAATGAAATTTATCATTCAGTCGACTAAAGTTAACTTCCTTGGTTAGAATCGGGAAAATTAGTATTTTTGTGTGTTTTGTTGAAGAAATTAAAATATACAGTATTACAATGCATAGTGTTTGTTTTTAACAAAGATACGCCCCAGATGTCGAAGAAAAAAATACCCTGTGCCTGTATGCATCAGTGCCGCTTTCGTGGCATTTAAAAGAACTTTTTTTTTTGGATTCGAACGAAATCTCGTTCGAACGAGAAACAGTGGCGAATTCAAGGGGGGGGGGGGGGGGAGCGTATGCCCCCTAAAATTGGTCAATCATAGGTAGCACACTTTCAAACACTGTCCATCTATACACAAAGTAAAATGAAAAGTTAAATCCTGATCATAAAACTACATGTGATAAATAATTGCCAAATGCAATGCAGCATTAATTGTCTTAAAATTGATCAGTTTAATATTTACTGATCGAAATACATTCCACGATTCCGGAAATAAACATTCCGACGTCATTTCGGGTATTACACCCATCAGTACCACGAGGCTGGAATATTGTGTAATACAATGGCTACAGACAAGAAGCGAAGAAAACTTCACCAAGGTAGCTTAGACATCATCTTGTCAGCAAATAGCGCCAGACGGTAAAGTATTGCTTGATACATTTATATTACTTTAGAATACATGTAATAGTATGATGCTGCAATACTGGTGTATCAATTTTCAATCATTGTAACAACCCAGGCGCGGATCCAGAAATTTTTGTCAGAGGGTCCAACCAAGAAAAGAAAATTTTTCTCCCTGACGAGTGGGGTCCAACCCCAAAAATGCCCAAATATTACCTTTTTTAGCCTTTTGCTCAGGTGAGCTATAGTCATAGTGCGCCGTCCGTCCGTCGTTAATTTTTTCACATTTTCGACTTCTTCTCTGGAACTACATTGCAGATTTGGATCAAACTTTGTGTAAATGATGTACTCAAGGTCCCCTACTACAATTGTGTTCGGGATCCAGATTCCCTCAGGGGTGGATCCAGGGTGGGGCCAAAAGTGCCCAAAATGGTACCCCTCTTCAAACATCTTCTTCTCCAGAACCAGTACATATATGGGGAAACTAATTGCATTTCAACAATCTATAAAGATGGGTTATTAAAAATTGTGTTTGGGGTTAAGATCCGTCCAAAGAAATTTACGCTTTTTCGACGTGTTTTTGGACTTAGTCATTTCAATGCAGAAATGTGTCATGTTTTTCAGTTAATTGATATTGATGATTTCTTAATGACTATTTTGATCATAATTGTGGTAAGGAATATTATTGTGAAAGAATTTTGTCATTATCTCAATTTTTGGAGACTTCCCAAAAAGGGGGGGGGGGGGTTGGCCATTTTTCACATTTTCAACTTTTTTTACAAAACCACATGAAAGATTTTAATGAAACATGGAATACATGAAGTACTAAAGGTCCTCTATCAATTTGGTAAATTTCATCCAAATTGGTTAACAGATAATGCCACCATGTCTAAAAGTAGGTCTCACAATGGTACATATACCACTTGGTAATTGAAATATGGAGAGTAGCGGTTTAAATCCAGCTGTGGTCAAAAATTTTTTTTCATTTCTTTACACATCTAAATAAGTTTTTAGATGTTTCTCAACACTCAACATATGAAATTAGACAATTTTAAGTTTAAGATTTCCAAAAAAAAAAGGGGGGGGGTTTGGCCATTTTTCACATTTTCAACTTTTTCTACAAAACTGTTGGAAGGATTTTAATAAATCTTGGTAGAAATAAGTCACTTATGATCCTCTTCAAATTCTGTTGTTTTCGTCCAGACCTCTTAACAGGTGGCGCCACCATAGTCAAAAGTAGGTCACAAAAGAGTTCCCTCCTTTAACAATATTCTTTTTCATACGGGCTGTATACAGAGAAAACAAAATGCATAGAAATGATCTAGAGGGATGAGTGAAGACGTATTGTCATTTTGGTTCCCTTCCAAAATCAAATTTTAGAATTTTTTTTCAACATTTCTTTGGACTTGGTGATTTCAATGCAGAAAAGTGTCATATTTCCTAGTTAATTGATAATGATGATTTCTTACGGACTATTGTGATCATAATTATAGTAAGGAATGTTACTTTGAAAGAATTTTGTCAATATCTCAATTTTGGGATTTTCTATGAATTTTTTAAGACTTCCAAATGAGGGTGTATAGGAACAATTCAATCACATTTTTCACTTCTGCTGTTATACCACATGAAAGATTTTAATGAAACATGGAATACATGAAGTACTAAAGGTCCTCTATCAATTTGGTAAATTTCATCCAAAGTGGTTAACAGATAATGCCAACATGTCTAAAAAGTAGGTCTAACAATGGTACATATACCACTTGGTAATTGAAATATGGAGAGTAGCTGTAGTCAAATTTTTTTTTCATTTCTTTACACATCTAAATAAGTTTTTAGATGTTTCATAACACTCAACATATGAAATTAGGCAATTTTAAGTTAGATCTGGACAATATTTGAAACAATTGTTGTTCATGACCCAGACTTGAAATCAGTCAACAAAAGGCCCCACCTAAAGAAAATGACTTGTCGCCCTGAATGACATCTTGCAGAGACAAAGGAAATGCTTAATATCAAAATCACCTGAATGGATGTTCCGGACCCCCTGTTCCACCCCCACCCACTGGATCGGCGCATTCAACCCATTTCCACGTAGTTTCTCTCATTGTTTAGTTTACACAAAAAATGACGAAGAATTGTATTTTATGTTTAACTAATAGTATTTCAAACTTTATCACGGAACAGAGCTGAGCAATTATATAGAGACGGGGTAATTAATTTTTCAATTTTCAACCAGTATTACGCGATTATATAAATTTTGGCGAATCTAGAAGGGGCTTGAGTTGGGGACTGACCTCTTTTCGACAGAATATTTTACCGAGTCATTTTGATATATTCTGCGGACCAGTGTTAACTTTCCCTTTCAAAAATTGCTGCATCCGCTTCTGGGGTTTTTTATCCAGGTGGGAGTGACTGATGAAATGACTATTTATTCCTCCTTTGATAGACATTCCACGAATGTCGATGGCACCTCAATTAAATAAGTCTTCCGTCCAGATTTTAGGTTGATACCTCAATTAACCAAAACAATATAGGATTCATTTCTTATCATTTTGTTTAGCTTATACATGAAAACAAAAATTCGATAAGTGTCCGATAAACATAATCTACAATGGTACTACATTACTTTTTTATCTCTGATACATGTGACTTGGTCGCGTACTAATACAATAACAAGGTAAACATTTTGAAGTCAATAATGGCGGCTAACATGAAATTCGAAAATTTCATCCTAGTGTCTATTGAAAAGATTAGAAGTGAAAAAGAATGAACAATTATTAAAACACGATTTAATGAAACATGCATGTGAGGATGATAATCTGTTACCTATAGCTAAGGTATTTATATTTTAAATGTTATTAGTATTATTAGAAATGCATTTGCATATTGACTGCTGCACGTGCGTGTCACAAGATGGAAAGTGTAGGCTCAAGGACTTGGATCGGAGGCAGCACCTGCTCTGGTGCCCGTTCTGTTTGCCCAGTCGGGTATGACACCGTAGAAATTTCAGTTATCAACGTCCATTGTCAAACGATCGGCTAGTAGCAGACGAGTACTGTTTTTATTGGTCGGAATTGCGTAGCAATTCCAGACCCTAGTCGTTACAATAAGCTGTGGAGAATGCGTGGAACGCAGAAAATACCTCCTCGTGTATAAATAGTGCGTCGATATTTAGAAAAAGCGTGATTAGATTTACTTTCAGTACTTATAATTCATATTGTACGAGTCAATACAAGATAAGTTTGATCAGATGAGAAAATAGATGTGCCGTTATTCCATCGATTTAGACGAGTTATATTCATGCGCTGGAGGACATGCAGTCTTTCCGAATATTCGACGGAAAGTCCCGAAAAAGTACGATTGACATTATTGTGTAGCTGTGCCGTAATTTAAAAAGTACACTACTAGTCCGTACTAGTATCCCTTGTATTATAATTAATAAAACTATCGCTTCTTTTTATAGCAGTTGAATTCGAAGTACTCTACAATCTTCTCGTCACAACGATAAACAAACGTCTCGGTAGTTGTTGATATGTAATGCTACTAAAAATAGCCAGTTATTTATAGATCTCCACGTGTAAACGTGGTTTTCCCCAAATGTACATGTACAGCGGGAGACTGTCCAGATTGTTAATTTCACACTACTGTCAATATCAAGTGATGAGAGAATGAGATAACTATATAGTACGAGACGGAGACGTACAGGGGTGTACAGGGGCGGAGCCGTTGTTTATATGAAAACGAGCACCTGTGCGCAGACCGTGTTTTTGTCAATACTGATCCTAAACACTACACGCTTGGTGTGTGATCTCTTGGTGGGTCACGACTTTATTACCCTTGATGTACTTGACCATGCAATTCCGACCTTGAGAACTTTCAAGTCCTTTCATTTTGTACTTGACTGCATGAATTTCTTAACAGCACTGGCGGGGGCCGCCACTGCACTGTAGCTAGAATTACTTATATTTTACTTTCTTATTGAAGAAGAGTAAGAAAATATATTTAATATTTAATAGTTTCTGAAGTGAAGTGCGATTTCTTTTGTACTTTGCATTCGTAATAAATAACAAAACAATTTTATGCAATCGATTAACAACACGGGAATCACGGTTCCATAAATAGAACGGGGTTTCGCATCCCAGCGGGAAGTGGCGCCGGCAATTGTGACATATCTGCACTCAAAATTTTGTTGATGCAGAAATGAAATAAATTTTTTAACCAATCAGATTCGCCGCAAAACTATGAACACAAAGAAAATTAAATGATTTGATTTAAAACCTCATCTCCATTTTATATAAATTTATGCGTTAACACTGGAATCGGCCTAACTTGGCTCAGTAACCTCACCAATTAATATTAATTTTAAATAAAATAATAATACATGAGTATAGGTGTTTTACTGTATATCAGTTAGTACCATTCAGTTTATAATTTAATTCTGAAATTCATAAATCATAATTAATAGCTATGTCGTTTACTCATGGGCATTTACATCTAAATGCACAGGAGTATAGTTGTGTACTCGTGTGCATTTACATATAAATGTGCATGAGTAAACGACAGCTATTATAATACTTTTAATTACAAAAGGAGGGCAGAATATCTCTGATGGCAAAATACCCCCCTCCCCCTCTTTTTTCCCTCGCATTCATGGTGTGAAGTGGATCTAGATTTATATGAATTTTAAGTTGAAATATATGCAGTTATGCATATAAAAATGTATATCTGTATGTATCAATTGAAATAATTCCTAATCATACTTAAAAAAAACAAACAAAAACAAAAAACAAACACTTTAATTCAGATTTTTTTTCTCCCTCGAGTGAGATAAATTTTCTCGTTCGAACGAGAAACTTTCTCGTTTGAACGAGATAAAAAATTGTTTTCTTCTTTAAAATGGCACGAAACGGCTTCGTACATAACCGAATAAGAAAGAAACCATTTGGTTAGGTTAATAGATTGTCTATTGTCATTTTAACATTACTTATATCAGAATGAGACCATACTGTATCAAAATCGGACTGTATTTCATGCGGTTGATAGTGATTCGATGAGAAGATAGGATAAATAGCTAAAAATCAGGGTCAGCAGACATGCGGACTGTTCGAATTTCATTTTTCATATTATACACGGCTTCTTTGACTCTGTCTTTCCACGGTATTTTGTTGGGAAATGGGTGTCCTTGAGTAAAACCGGATATGTCACCTTCCAAGTTATATTTATTTACAATGTGAAAAAAAAATCAGCTACAATCGGTATAGGTCTACAGCGATAATTGTGCTCATCCGGGCTTTTAAAAAATCAAAACAAAGATTCCATTATCAAATTATAGAAGTGTTTAACAAAGTTTATTTCATCGTGTTTTAAAAATCATAAAGAGTCTATGTGGCTTAGCGGTAACTGGTGTATTCATCCTTTATGCCACCGCCGCTACTATGAACTGCGGCGAAAATCTACTATCATTCAAAGTAATACTATACCTTTTAGGAATACATGTATTTGACCATGATAAACATGTCTCCCTGGTTATGATAAAATTTAGACTCGCCGTGGTTTATAAACATGGGCTGTAGACCTATATGATGTACGATTTACAACTTAATATCGAAGCGTTAGTATCGTGAATATTCTTATACAAACATACATGCACTAATTAATATGGACTATACAGCTAAATTGCGTATATGTGTAGAAATGACAATAAAATTGACAGACTGATGTGAGTGGTTATCATTCCTAAAAGAGGTCAACTGGACAATTCGACGCCGTGAATGACTGAAATTTTGCATCTTCTGAGTAGAAGCAAAAACTGTTTTTCGATTATTAAAGTCTTACTTTACACTTTTTATTCTTTATTATATTGATGTCAAAGATTAATTATGCATCCATTAGGTTGGGGGCAACCTCTCATTCGAGCGATTATTACTCAAATGAGTAACTATCACTGTTTTCAGTAATCAATTTCAAGGAATGAACAGAAGTAAACAAGTACTGAAAAATTAAAGTTTCAAAATTTTAACTTAAACTTAAAAGGGCACATCTTTATAATATACTGAACAAAACTCCAAAACAGTAAGTTAATCAAAGGACTCAAAAGTCCTGAGGGTCGGCTTTGCTGATTTTAAGTATGTAATCATTTTACCATTTTAGTGGCGGATTCGGGATTTCAGGAAAATGGGGGGGGGGGGGGGGCAAAAATTAGGTCTTTGTTGCAACTACATCGTCATTATACCTATGTACAAAATGCTAATAAAATTTGCTCTCGTCATACTATCTTACGGCAAAGAGTTTGTAATTGCTTGTATCCGAAATGAACGTGCAATCGACAACTTCATGGCAACAAGTTTTACTGCATTGTCACGAGTCGAAGCTGAGTCAAGGAACGACATTCCTTCAAGTTGGGCATTAAATAACCATCTTATTCACGATTCTCATAATGTTTTAACATCATTTATATTTAGAAACATACAACATTTACCTAAATATTTATATTGCATTTTCATTATCAGGGGAAATGCGGGAAGATGGATCTTTAAATTTGTCACATATGTGAAAAAGAACTAAAGTTCCAGAACATGTTGGGGAAAACTTTAATTGAAATATCTCGATAAAAACAAGCGATACAAGATCAAGACAAATGCTTTGTCCGGAGAATGGTAAACACATCGTAAAGTAGTCACAACTACATATTATTACGCGAAATTTGAAAACATTGCAACTCCTTTTTCGAGTTATTGAAACTAGTTTATGTTTAGCTTAAATTAACTGAGCTAAAGGTACACTGTGTTGATCAAGAATTTTTAAGACAACATCAGTAATTTTTCGGCACTTTATTTTTCGGCGGCGAAGTAAGCTCTATATCGGTAGTGAAAGTTATAACCCCTGAAAAGAAAGTGATTGCAATGAGTGCGGCTTCACCGAAGCCGACCCAAAAATGTCAACTTCTTTTGTAAATTGATTTCGGTATGTTGTAAACATGTGCCCTTTTGAATTTCAAATCATAATTCCAAAATTTCATTTTTACTTGTTTACTTCTGTTCATTCCTTGAAATTGATTACTGAAAAGAGAGATAGTTACTCATTTGAGTGATTATTTCTCAAATGAAAGGTTTCCCCCAACCTGTTCATGGTAAAATTAATTCAATAAAATTGACGAAAATACCAAATTTTATAGTACATACGACCTTTACTTTGTTCTTACTTAGAAAGTAAATGAAAAGGGAGATGGAATAAAGGTCATATCGACCACTTACAACCTTTACTAAAAAAAATACTGAAGTGGTTTTTATCTATTCTTTGTGATACCTTTCATAGCACCTGTTAGCCTTGATTACTCTGACACTTTTAGGAGTTAGGCTATAAAATTATATAAGAAGGTGTAAAGTGATACAGGGTATATGAAAATGCTATATCTTAAAAAGGTCTAAACTAGCACTCTAGACTTTATATTCCCACGACGCCGAAATACCCGCATGGACAACATAACTTGCACGAACAAAAGGCGACATTGACTGAAAATGAACATGACAAAAAAGCTGGCTGACCAAGTGAAATGCATTATAATACATATGAATGGTATCTATATACTATGTAACATAATTAACTAATTACACTTACCAAAGCGCCGTGTGAAGTGCGGATTTTCAGGAAGATCCAAAATGGCTGCGTCTTCTACGCGCGAAAAATAGTAACTGACTACCCAGGTAAATTCGAACAGGTGCGTGAATACCAACTCACCAGAGATCGGCAGTGAACCGTACCCAAGTTGCATTAAGGCCAAATGTGTTTATTTGTTTGCTTAGGGTGGTATAGCAATGAATTAATATGCATTGATACGACAAAAAACCTGCTTTATATGTATTTGTATATATCATATTTTACAAAGGGTGTGTGGAAAATTAAATCGGACTTTACTAGTGCTTGTTAAAAAATACTAAAGGATTGATACCAAACTTAATGTATCATCGCAGAGCCACAAACAACCACTTGCATTCTCTTGGCCTACGTGCCAACACGTTTGAGATATAACTTATGGCTATTTTTAACTTGGTTTAATTTTGATGATGTTATAGTCGGGGTGGATCATAATGTTTTTCTCGACAATCAATGTCTACATATGGAATTGTTATAAATCCGCTGAATACAGGTCGTCGTCGTTTGGGGAAGGATTTAGAGGACCCCTCCCTACAACACAGAAAGTTCTTTGAAATCTTGATACTTTTTAAGATGTCACTTTTTGATCAAAACTCCTTTGCCCGTGTTTTTGTTTGATTCTTGTTTATCTATCTATAAATATTAGACTAATATTCACACAGAACATCCACGGTACATCGGGAAAAAAATTAAATGCAAAAATATTAAGCTGGGTTCTATCCATCGTAAATGTTTGGTTTTAACACCTCACTAAGATTATTTCCCACAGCTAGTGGGGCATTAACAGCTCACCAAGATCATTTCCCTTGCATTGTGGCGGCACCTATCTGGTGCACAAAATCATGACCAACAAATATTTGTAGATCATATTGTTTCTATTGATTGATTGATTGATTTGATATTGTTTTATGTCACTCCACGATTACTTCTAAATATATGGTGACGGCATCTGCCTGACGCATTGCATACAAATTTAGACCTTTGCAACGGACCCACCCGGAGCAGTGAGGGATCTTTTACGTGCCACGTCTACCGTAACACGGGACCTCGGTTTTTACTGTCTCATCCGAAAGACAGAACACCGGTACACCCAAGGCGGGAGTCGAACCCGGGGAACTCTCGATCACGAGCAGAGCACTTTATCCACTAAGCCATATCGGCTTCATATTGTTCATAACATGACTCAGTTTTTAATGTATTCAGTGTTCGTCTGGGAAATACCAAGTTCTACACATTCACTTAAGACCAGTGCACATATCTCTGAATGCCGACCTATCTAGACACCATTGCACGCATTTATCATTCTATTAGTGACATTTAGACTTCAGTATAACATATACATACACACTAAAACATCCGGGGTCCATCGCTTTTAACAACGCCATCCACGCCCTCCCCTTTTCCATAAAAAATTAATAAATGAACAAAAATAAAATATATAAAAGTGCGAGGAAAACTCAATTGAAAATTCATTAATTTACGTGAGGTATTGGAAACATCTACAAACTAGTTTACTTGTACTTTCATTGCGTGTCATAGAGAATTAGAATAATAGCGATTAAACCGGCATGTTTTTATTTTACCATGTTGAGTTTTACTTGGTATTTGCGACCCAGATAAATGTTAAAATTGATAAGCGAGATTTCTATTAGCAGCAAAACATTTAAACTTGCCATTCTCAATCTACGATTTGAAAGTCACAAATAGAAATAGATAATACAGATTCGTGAGATTGTTATAGTGTAGCAAGTCTCTGGAATTGATTGATTGATTGATTTTTGTTTAACGTCAGACCACGAATATTTCACGTATATGGTGACTGCATCTGCCTGATACGGGGCATACAAATTTTGACCTTTGCAACGGACCCACTCGAAGCATTGAGGGATCTTTAACGTGCCATGTAAACCACAACACGGGGCCTCGGTTTTTACTGTCTCATCCGAAAGACAGAACACCGGCATGGCCAGAGCGGGACTCGAACCCCGGCCTCTCGATCAGGAGTCCGGCGCGATATCACTAGACCACGCCGGCTTCTCTGGAGTTGAACACGGAAATATATCTATGTACACACTAGAAGGATCGATATCGAAGCTGCGGACAGATTTTTAATAACATTGTCATTGGTAATATTAAGTGTATATTTTAGTGCAGCACGTTTATATAAAACTAGGAACGTCTGTACTAAAACATGCATGAATGTCTGCCGGTGTTATATACATGTAGTAGTTTTTCCCCCATAGTAGTTTTTCCTCCCGGAAAAATGGCTATATAGTAGTTTTCCCCCATGGCGGAAAAACTACTACATAGTAGTCTTTCCCCCATAGTAGTTTTCCCCCTTACGTAACGGTTTGGAATTTATACACGTTCGTTCTGTATCAGTCAAATAACATTTGAAATACAAATGTACTATAGTAATAGCCAGTGGATCAAACCGATGGTGTTATGGTTAGCGGATTTCTATATACTTTTAAGTGTTGTGTGTGTGTGTGTGTGTTTTGTCTTATTTATTCATTTACAAGTCTTTCTTTTTATATATTTACCATATATGCTATTTTCTTGTATTATTTCATTGTAAAAATTGTCGTTTACTTGCGTATAGATGTCAATCATGTCTTCAGGCTGTGACTCAAGATTCGATCCCAGGCAACTTTTCATAATACATCATAAGTAAAATAGGAATTTATCAATCAAAAATGTTCCAATGATAATTATAAGAATTGAACGTGCAAGAATTCTTTGAATATTCAATTCCTAAATAAATTAAGAATAATACATTATCAGGGGGTTTTTCCAGAACTTCATGTGCCGGGGGGGGGCACTTCACAATTGAGGGCCGAATGGGGATGGTATGGGAGGGGTCTGCCCCTCCCATAGGTGGGGGTTCGGGGGGCCTCCCCCGAGAAAATTTTGCAAAAATGAGGCAAAATAGTGCAATCTGGTGCTCTTTTTTGTGATCCAGAATTTGTTGGAGGAGGCGTAAAACTCGGCGCAGGGTCTAAGGACTGCCTATAGGTCCCCGGTGGATGCAGGGTAGATCCTTAGTAGTGGGAACAAGGTGCAAATCCCCCCCCCCCCCCGGAAGCTCCTGTATTTGAAAGTTTTGGAGATACAAAATACGTTGTGAAAATAAACTATTCTAGAAATGGCTACAAGTGAAATCCATCTTGTACATCGCGTAGCATCAGTGTAGCGTTTCAAAAATTTGTACTGAAGCTACACGATGTACAAGATGTATTTGAGTAAAATTGTATGGATAAGTAAAATCCATCTTGTACAGCGCGTAGCTTCAAACCTTTGTAACATTTGCTACACGAAGTACAAGTAGCCATACGATTTTACTCGTCTGAGGCAAATTGGCCTATCATTTGTGCGCTGGATATTAATTTGGATTGCACATATATTTTGCTTCCCTCTGGAAGATATTATGGATCATAAACGGGGATCAAGGGAGATTTATCATGAAATTGATCGTGAGTGAAGTGAGTCAACGATTTTTTTTCAACTGCAGATTTAAAGAAATATGAAAGAATAATTGGCGAGCGAAGCGAGCCAGCGAAATTTTGGAAATTTAAGACAGAAATGCAGTAAAATAGGCCCTAAAATAGACTATGGTGCCCCCTTCGACGGGCACTGCCGGGCTGGATCCGCGCCTGATTATATTTATCACAATATTGCTTATCATGTACAGAGTGCATGAAAATAACAGAAGGGAATTCCACCCAGGTGTCCACGATTTTCAATCTACAACAAGGGTTGTCTAGTCGCAGATGTTGTAAATCATGAACACAAAAATGTAATTTCTTTGTCCCTTACGCAAAGTATGAAAGGTTTCATCTTAAAGTATTTATATGCTAGGTTTCAAAGCTCTACATCCTTTTGTGTAGAAGATATAGTCAAGGTTAAAGTTTTTGAAAAGTAGGTCACACTTCAAGGTCAAGGACATTAGGTTAAAAGTCATAGTTCCAAATTAAAGATCTTATCACAAGTAATCTATATATGAAGTTCAAACCCCCTTCTCCTTTTGGTACAAAAGATACAGCCAGAGTTAAGTTTTTGAAAACGTAGAGCACCAAGGTCAAAGTCATTAGTTAAATCATGGTCCTAAATAAAAGGTCTCATCACAAGAAAACTATATGTGGAGTTTCAAAGCCTTGTACCTCTTGGTACAAACGATATAGTCAAGGTTTTTGCCACAGGGTAAGAGTCACAGACATGTCAAAAACTAGATATCCCCGAATTTCATTCATAAAAACGAACTTGTTTTTCTTTTTTCCATTTGTCTCGGATTAAATAACGATATCTCGAATAAAATTCTAGTAGTTTAATCTCTGTTCTAAATATATGCATTTGTATTTGGAAAAAAAAATTAAAACTGAAGACATTTCTACTTAAGAAAATGAGATATCTCTAAATTAATTGGAGATATCTCCGGCAAAAAGATTAAAATTGAAGACATCTCTACTTAAGAAAATGAGATAACTCTAAATTAATTGGATATATCTCCGTATCAAAATTTGAAATATCTCTATTTTAAATAGAAATCTATCTATTGTTAACAAGGTAACAAGCTGGATTTACTTATGTGTGAAAAGAAAACCCGGAACTTCACATTGGAAAGGGGGGGGGGGAATCCACTAAAAAGTAGTTTTTCCCCGGGGAAAAAATGGCTATAAGAGGGGGAGGGGATGGCTATATAGCCAAATTTCCCCCGAGGGAAAAACTACTATATAGCCATTTTTCCGGGGGAAGGGAAACTACTATATAACACCGGCATGGAGTCGCCGCGTCCATATATGTGCTATATATTTGCCGATCAAAGTAGGCCTTCGGTAATGATTGAAACATGAAGAAAATATCAATAACTTGAATAAATATACAATCCTACTATCAAACGCTATGACATAATTCCAATGTATCATGTGTTTTGCTGTTTGCGCAGTGAAATATCGCTATGTTAAAGTTAATTTAGGGCACAGGTTACGTCATAGCGTCGAAAAGAATTGTGTCAAGCAGGTGTTTGATGAAATAAACACCTTTAAACTTAGTGTAAACATGTGATTAAAGGAATCTGAAATAAATTGTCATTTCGTACGGAAACCGGTCTGGCCTAGTGGTATCGCGCTCAGCCCATGATCGGGAGGCCGGGGTTCGAGTCCCGTTCTGGTCATGCCGGTGTCCTGTCTGTCGGATGAGACAGTAAAAACCGAAGCCCCGTGTCGTGGTATGCGAGGCCCCGTGTCGTGGTATGCAGATTTCATAAATACCGTATGAAATGAAAATTCATTTCAGATCTTATATAAACTTCCCATATTATTGCTGTCCCCTGTCTTGGCAGCCACATCAACACCGGCGCTAACCGTTGCGTTATATATCGCCGGAAGTGTGGTTACAGCATTCATACTGAGAGTTCGGTTTAAATTTCAAGGTTGTTACAGTGGTGACCACTCAACACCTTGACTTAGCAGATAAAACTCGAGTACCAGATCTGGTACATAGTTACAGAAGTTACACTATTACTATAAACATTTAATCGTTATAACATACACGTACAACGCTGATCATTATCTATGATGTACAGGGTGTATAACTAAAAAAGGATGTATAAGAAAAAGTGAACCCCCCATCCCCCACCCCACCCCTTACACACACAAACACACAACCAAGCAAGTATTGATAAGAGTAAATACATGTATCTGAAACGATGTGAAATCGCAAGAAGAATTCATTAATATAAAGAACTCCTTACACACACAAACACAACCAAGCAAGTATTGATAAGAGTAAATACATGTATCTGAAACGATGTGAAATCGCAAGAAGAATTCATTAATATAAAGAACTCCTTACACACACAAACACACAACCAAGCAAGTATTGATAAGAGTAAATACATGTATCTGAAACGATGTGAAATCGCAAGAAGAATTCATTAATATAAAGAACTCCTTACACACACAAACACACAACCAAGCAAGTATTGATAAGAGTAAATACATGTATCTGAAACGATGTGAAATCGCAAGAAGAATTCATTAATATAAAGAACTCTATTTTTATCAAATTGGTTAATGGAGCAACTCGATCTGGCCATCATTGAACCAACGGTTTTTGGGGACCACTTTGTCGGACCAACGCTGGGCCAATATCTGTAGGTAAAATGGGTAAAATCAAGTTGTTGGGCCAACGCTGCACGTAGGATCAAATCCTGCAGTTGGGCCACGATTGGCCAAGCATGTTGGGCCAACATATTGCTCCACTGAGCAAGATTACACCGGGCCAATGCCATATCCCGGGCAAAAGCAACTGTCTTTGTTGGGCCAACACATACTATGTGGGAACAAAAATATACTGGTAGTAATTTTTAACTCCTCCCATCAGCTACAAAGTACACATTCTTGACCAATGATCGAGGTTCACCCACTCACACCAATAACCCACGCCCCTCTGTTCCAAAAGTATCCATTAATGAAATACACATGTATCAAGTTACTCGAATAACGAAGATGACCGCATGACCCTTTCAACACAATAATTAGAAAATTGTGAATAAACCTTTGTCATATCTTATTGGTAAATGATGTTTATCGTTTTCTTATACCGCACATTATATTCACAATCCCACTATACTTGGGAAACAAAATTACATGTCTATATTTTGTTCAGAGGCGGATCCAGGATTTCCGAAAAAAAAAAGAGGGTGGGGACGTGTATTATCCAAACCACAGCCATTTTGGTGTCAAATCTGGACATTTATTTGTAAATAGGTAGCGAAAAGGGGGAGGGCGGTCTTGCCCCCCACTAAATCCGCCACTGCTGTTATTAAGATTATTTTAAAACGAATATATATAAACTTCTTGATTTGGAATAAATACATATTTAGTGTGAAGTATCATCAAGGACTTATAAACACTTGTTGCAAGTCCTAGGTATCATCAACCAGCTGTGATCCAGGTCCATTCCAAAACAATTCTACGTTTCGGGTCAAACTTTCAGTTGTTTTACTTGAAAAGTAGATCCATTGATTATTATTCTTCTATTGTCGCCCCCCCCCCCCTCCTCACACATCGTCATCGGCAGCCGGGAGGTACTCCAGTCACGGGGAGGGAATTATCAATACTGCACTTCAGTCATGGACGCCTGCTGCAGTACCTAAGATATTAATGTAGCATTGACCCTGACTAGAGTCATATAAGCGTTTTGGCTACCCTAAGTCCTGCTCGGGATGAACAATCCTAGGCTTTTGAGTGGATATAAATGCCAGGTTCATCTTTTTGATTGAAATGCTATTTACAGTCTATCTGTTGACAGGTGACAATATTGAAATTATGTAATGGGTCAGTATTTTTCACATCAAGGATCAGGGTATTTTCAGCAAGCACATTTTCTGCGGACTGAGGGTAAGTTCAAACAAGACATACTTTGAAAATGAAAAGCCACGGTGAGGTATAGTTTTTTGGTGTTTTTACTTTAGGGGGGGGGGGGGCGCTCTGTTTGTTGAAATGTAAAGGAAGCTTCAAAGGATCCTCTTTTATATAGAAACTTCTCCATTCAATAATATGTAGCCCTATGGAAAATAATTGCTACATTGATACCCTAACGCGGCATGTAGATCTACCATTATATACCTATTCTCATGTAATGTGGGCACCTTTTCTGAAGAATTCGATAAAAAATAAAGTTTCAGTAATACTTTACTGAACAGTACCTACTGAAAGCAGAACACTTTTAACATCAGATTTCAAAAATTCAGCATTTAAAGACAAATAATGAAGAAGAATTGGTATGTGTAACATACCTGTCAATTCTAGTTTGTAGTCTACGTTATTATCACTGCCTATCAAAGAATCTTCATTTGATGTATTTTTTTTCATAGGTAAAATTCCTAGATTTTCAGAGTCTTCATAATACTAGAGTATTTAACGTATAAATTCTAGAAGAAATCTGGAAAAATTATTTAATATCCAGTAATATGACCCAATTCTAACCTCCATAAAAATAGTCGTTTCATTTCTTGAGGGTGATAATACTGTCCTTTTCTAACTTTAAATTTAGTGATTTAAAATGAGCACATGAATAGTCATGTGCTCATTTTAAATCACTAAATTTAAAGTTAGAAAAGGACAATACTACCAGTGAGAACAGAATGAGCTTATTATGTGAGATATGATATATGAATGATGGATCGACTTGTAAAGTTATAGAATAAACAAAATTTCACACATTTATTTACACGACAGTCATTAAAATGACCATAACGTAGATTACAAATCTGTAAATATTTTACCATCATTGTAATTGAACTTGAAATTAAATGTCACACCTTTTTTTGCGGTTATTCTATAATGATAATTCGTAGACTGCACCAACAGCTTTAAAATCCTTTTGTTTTTATTTTCGTAAGTCTATGTGTAGTGCCCAGAAAGTACATACAGAAGATATACATAGTAAATGCCACCACCTGATGGTTATCTTTAAATCAATAATAACATTAATGTAACTGAATTTCATAATCAGCTAAATAGAAAACACCCCTTTAAATGTACAATACACTGGCGGATCCAGAGAGGGTGGGTCGAGGGGGTCCCGACCCCCCCCCCCCCCCCCCTTTGAGATTCCTATAAATGACCTTCCAGAGAGAGAGAGAGGGAAGGAAGGAATCCACGCATTATAAACAATAGTATAATATTTGTGTTATGCCGTCACTCAGGGCGCCGGTACATGCTCTCTACAGCTGCTCGCCGGATAAGGTTTGTCGTTTTAACGGTTTAGAACTGTCAAGTTTTATTAATTGCTCTGCGAGATGCAATGCAACATAGTAAAACTCCCGATCAATGAGGGAAGTTTACACATGGTGAGTGGCCATGTTTTGCAATTATGTAACCGTCAGACGGACACAAAGATAATATATGCATATAAAATAATATAAAAGTGAATGAAGATGGTAAGTTTAACTTTTATACCCCTTGATGCTACATATTCCGGGGGGGGGGGGGGAATCAAATGGTCGTTTTGTATGGGAGCAGACTCGTTGAGTGGACAAAGAGTCGCTTCACTAAGTTATATTTCTTTTTTTTCTGTTTTGTAAATGAGAGATTTCTATTCAAACCATGCCTATTCTTTAATGGTATTGATAAAGATCCAATTGCCTTAAAACTTGGAACACGACAACCTCCCTATAAAGCGTGATGCGTCGACAAATGAAAAAATTCGCCCGAATTTCCTCCAAGCTTTATGAACTTTTATGAACAACGCCTCAATTTGTTTATGCATATATAATATATAATCTAATTACTTATTTGGGTGTAGAAATAAGATTAAAACTGGTAAATCTAGACTTAAAATTACAAAGTATTTTCCGAATTTTGTAGGACTAAGACGATAAAGTTAGGAGTAAGAACGGTTAGGTAAATATTTATAGGAGTTTTTTTTTATTCATAGCACTAAAATGTTACTGCGCCCTCTTCATATGTTGTGTGTGGCTATGACCTTTTCTTTGCGGTATTTCGTCGTATTAAATGTTATGTACAGAGGGTAATATTATGTATGTTTTGGACATTCGTGGCGGTGTGGTTAGTTAAACAGGAGACGTTCACTCCCCCAACAGAACCTTTATAAAACATTTTAGAGCACGACTCGGTGCTCCAAAGTGACTATGTACTCGAACTCGAAGTTTATCGAGGTTATAGAATATCTGGAGCATGACAGCGTGCTGCAATCTCAAGTATGTTCTCAAAAATTTCCAAATCGGATAGGATCATATTCAGAACCGTGCTTGTATGCACTCACAGGAATCGGGATCGAAAGCGTAAAGATTATAACCTCACCCGTACTCAAACTCAAGAGTGAGTAGGGTTTGGAGTTTGAATACAGGCTTAGAATCGAACACGCGTAAAAGTTTTTTTAGCTCGGGTGCTGGTCTCGCCTCAAAATTTCAGGGACCCATGCATGATCACTGTGGTACATTGTTGTAAGTGCCACAGATACATGACTTTATTCACTTTCGTATTACGTTTTGAACATTTGCAGTTAAAATGTCAGTAATCTTAAGGTATTGTATATTATAACTTCAGATACTATTGACTCAAAAGTACATGTACATGTTCTAATAAAGCGATATGTAAAGCTATGTGTGATTAGGAATCCTCCCACATTTTTGGGTTTAACCGTTGCTCCTAGAATCTGTGAATTAATGTCAACTAAAAGTAGAATTATAGATAATTACATGCATTATACGCACTTTCTTTTTATGTGTTGTTGATTGATAAAGTGCATTAAAGTCATTTCTAACATATGAAATATTCAAATAATGTATAAGAAATAATACTCAACAATATGTTATGTCACTCAATACCCGACTTGCTAAAAATAGTACAGTTGTCGACGGATCACGTCTTTTTTGAATTTGCTGTATGTAATGAGGTAGAGAGTGTTCGAAAGGCCAACTAAATAGTGTCCTATGACATATTTGAAATATTCTGATATTTAAATATGCATAGTAGTCATTATGCATATTTAAATATCAGAATATTTCAAATATGTCATAGGACAATAGCTTTAGAATGAAACCATTTATATGTTATATTGTAACTTAAATACTCAAAAATCTTAATTATTGTATAGAAAACTCGGCATTCTCTCATAATTTTTAGCTTAGTAACGGACTGCTCCTATAAAAAACGACTATTTGATTCGCCCCCCACCCCTGATATTGAGGTTCTTCTTTACGTGTAAAGTGAGCGGATTTACCTAAAATATTAGCCTGACCGACGGGGTTGGACAGGCTAGTAGTACCTGTGATAGTACCCAATCACGGGACACGTACATTATTATGCCCCGGATCGAATCATCGGGGACATATTTTTTTGTCCTATCCATCTGTTTGTTTGTCTGTCTGTTGTCAACTTAAACTTTCGCCATGACTTATAAACCATGACACTTACAGTTAGAAACTTCATAATTAGCATGCATACTCAACTAATAAAGCCCTATTAAATGACACCAAGGTCAATGGCATTCTGACCTTGACTGTGACCTTGAGGCTAAAAATAGCTTTTTCCTAATTTGTTGCCGCCAGTAGCATTGCGTTTCACAAACACATCTTGTTTATTATGGAACATGTGTAAAATGATTTTCAAGCCGTAGTAATCAAAATTATGCTGCAAATTTCATACAAGGTTGCACTTGTCAATAATTCCATGAAATGAACTGTGCTGCCTATATATGGTCGCAGGTGCTGAGAATGTGTAATATGACTTTATGTGAGGAATGTTGAGTAATGTTGGTCAGAATTGAGAATATCTGTTGGTAGAGCACTGTGATTAAATAGAAGGTTGCGAGTTTGGGTTCTAGCTTTCTCCCAGTCCCTTCTCTTTCACACGGTACATGTGTTGATACCGAAGCAAACATTTCCGAAAAATAATAGATAAAATATAAATTTGAAAATTGTCGACTTTGGACATGAAAGTCTTATATATTGAATTAAAATAAAGCAATGTTGATTTTGCGGAAAAATGCCGACCCCCCCCCCCCCTTTAAAAATTTCTAGATCCGCCAATGAGTCTTATATATTGAATTTCATAAAATAAAGCAATGTTGGTTTTGCGGGAAAATGTCGACCCCCCCCTTTTAAAAATTTCTAGATCCGCCCATGCAATACATGTATTTTGAATTCATGGTGATGTATCTCGAAATGCGCTTTATTGACTTCGTTTTTAGTTGAAGGGCAGTAGTGTCACGATTAGACTGTCAGAAGAATACTAGTTACTTTTAACTTGTTCTTCGTTGATTTCATTTGTTAACATTACTATTCTTTCTTTTATTTAATTTTTTTTCTGTGTTTTCTGGCTTTTTTTACCTTTTCACGACAACGCATCGCTTCTGTTTTTGTTAATTATGAAATAGGCTTATATTATGCTTTTGTCCCACCTCTCTCCTCTTTTTTATTGTTTTCACAGTACTTGTCCTCCTCTTCTGTTTTTTATTTCTAATCCCGGTACTCCTGAACATCCTTTTTGGGGGGTTTCCATCATAAAAAAGAAGGAAAACAACGACCATGTTACTGACATCTTTAGAAGAAATCATGTAATGGTAATGTGATCTACGTTGCTTTTCCTGTAATCTACGTTAACAAGTTTGAACGAGACTTACGGGTCATGTATGTACAAAGTTAAAATAAACATACACCGTATAGTATTATATAAAGTATCACCCTCACGGGAAGGTAATTATCAGTGGTCATTTTATGTCCAAAACACTCGCCCATATACTGGGTTGTAGACTTTTTGGTAATCTTTAATCTACGTTCTCGACCTTTGTGCGGCCTATTTTAGAATATGCCTCAACCACCTGGGACCCTGGGAATTATATTTTTAACAAAAGACATGCAAGTGTAATAGATGATGCAACTTCAATGGTTATTTTTGTTTTTATCTTCATGTTCAAGGTACAGCGACAAAGTAAATAGGCAAAGTGTTCATTTTATATGAAAATAGGTGTATGGGAAGATAGAGCGATTAGGGCGAATTTGAATTTTCCAACGGAGGAGTGCTGTTCTAAAGTACAGTACTGTACAATACGGCATTTTATATTGTATTCATAGATGCAAGAATGGTTCATGCTTCAAGACTCAAGTGTGGAAATGTTCATGATGACGACATTCCAGATTTTCCAGCCAGTTGCAAGGAACCCAGTGGACATATTTGCATTCATTTAGGAGTATCTAGTAAAAATATTCCAAACGATTATTAATTGTCGTACTGTACTTGTAAGTTAGTTTATACAAAAACGGCACATGATGTAAAGGGACACCTGGGGCGTGTTCAATAAAGAGATCGCCCTACTGCGCACCCACCCCTGGAAAATTAACATGAGGTTCATCCAACTGCAGCCTGGTCATGTTAGTGCATTAGTCGCCGTCTTGAAAATCTTTGCGAAACAACTTGGATGTTGTATTGCGAGCGCGCGCTAGAACCACAGTAAGTACCCTCATTTAAATAATGAGCACTCGACTGCGCATCGGGTGCTCACGTTTTTAAACACGGCTCAGGTGTAAGATGTTTTTGCATTAAGCTATACAGGTATTTCCTGTTACGTCACAATTCCTCTTGTAGATGGCCTGAATTCGTACTGACCATGACCAGTAAATGTTGATACGGTACGTAGGAAGGGCAGTTTGTCTACTGGTTTAAAATTAATGAAAGTGGTATATCTGATTTAATCTATTGGCCCCGTTTTCTTCATATCAGCAATATATTGCGGTGTTTTCACGAGCGGTGATATTTTGTAACACCTGTGTCAGTTGGAAGAAGGATAGACAAGGAAATGATACAGATGTCTGGGCAGTTTCCAAACGTTTAAGGAAATTCTTTTTATAGCTGACGCCCTGTTTTATTACGCATACTTCATCATACATGTAAATAAACATCCTTATGATTAAAATTGAATAACATGCAAGGTCACATGTAAATGTCATGTTTGAATGTGAAAACAATCACTGTACGCGCCACTCACTTTGTAAACCGAAAAATATGGATTTTCACTAATTTATCTTTAAAATAGTTTTACAAAATTAATATCAATCGACAGATCTTGTTTAGTCGTAACTTTTGGTGTATGTTATATGATTCTACGAAGAAGCATTCATATTTTATGGGGAAAAAATCATTTTAGATAGGGCGTTTTCTATGTTAATTTTGACGTGACGTCGCCGATGTTTAACATTGAGTCTATGGGAAACTTGGCGACGTCACGTCAAAATTTAACATGGAAATCGCCCTATCTAAAATTGATTTTTTTCTATAAGATATGAAGGCTTCTTCATACAAACATATAGCATACACCAAAAGTTACGACTAAACAAGATCTATCGAATGGTTTTGCCTTTTGAAATTATTCTGAAAATGAATAACTGAAAATCCAGATTTTCCAGTTTCCAGAGTGAGTGGCGTGGACAGTAAGTACGAGAGCAGTCATTAGAATTACTACGTAGAAGTGACATAATTCGAACATTCTGCAGTTTTTAACCACCTAGTTGATATTTATGCCCCCGCCATATATGGCCCGGGGGGAGGGGGGGGGGGGCATATAATGTTGCATTCTGTCATTCCGTCACTCCGAAACCTTGTCATCGCAACTCCTCCCAAACCGTTCATCGGAATTTCACCAAACTTCACATGTAGGTAGGGCAGCATATGTAGATGTGCATGGAGGGAGACAACTGTGATCAGAATTTTTTTTAGGAGTAATGGGACTTTGAATTTAGAAATGTGCATTGCATATGACTGAACCTTGTTATCGCAACCTCTCCTAAACTGTTCATCAGAATTTCACCAAACTTCAAATGTAGGTAGGGCAGGATATGCAGATGTGCATGAAGGGAAGCAACTCTGCTCAGATTTTTTTCAGGAGTTATGGTGCTTTGAAATTAGAAAATGTGCATTGCATATGGCTGAACCTTGTTTGATTTTTCAAATATTAGTTCTGTGGCAATTATATATCACTGCCTTAGCTGCCGGGGGCATATGTGTCGGACCGACACATTAAAATTCTAGTTTCGAATTGGTACGAAATACCACCCTCGTTATGTCAACGCTTTCAGAAATTGCCGAATGGCATAGCACTACTACATACCTTATACATTTATTCTGACCATCTCTTTGCGCGACAAAATATAGAACCCATATTCCTTTATATTCACAGACAGCTGTCTTGAAATAACATATTCTTGGAGATTAATGATTATTTGAACTATGTAGTAAGGTAATCATTTCAACTTTGACAGGGTAAGATTTTATTTGCATGTGATTTCAAATATTACTACTGGCGTTGTTTGCATCAACTCCGAGATAGGGAGGTAGAAAGTGCGGCATGTGAGCTATTATTAGCACTGCCGATCAAGACAAACCGCGGTATCAAATGGTTCGTGTATCGGAGAGAAGTGAATTACGAACATGCACCTTTACGCGGCGTTGCATAATGTACAGCGTATAGATCGACTGGATTAATAGAATCTAGCACTAGTTTGAGTTCCAGATAGAAAAAGATCAGTTGAGGGTTGGATAAATCAACAAGTCTCAACCGAGGCGTTCGCCGAGGTTGAGATATGTTGATTCATCCAGCCCGAGACTGCTTTTTTTCTATCTGGAACTCAAACTAGTGCTTGATTATTTTTCTCGCACCCCACAGCTCGATGTAAACTATAGTTATTTTTAATGTTTTTGTTTACTTCCTTTGATGACCGAATCACTGATTGAATAAAAAGATAGTCCGCTGCAATAAAATAAAACACCATGATACCATGAAAAAACTTTATATTGATATATATATCAACAAATATATTCATATATTCATACTGACTATCTCTCCGACGCAAAAATCGTGAGTCGCCATGTTCCATGTGTTTGTAAAAAATGCAGACGACGCGCGGAAGGATACAAAGTGTTCCGGATAGAATTTTCCAGTACCGATAAAAAAACGGGATCAGTCGATCTCCGGTGCGAGAATGACAGTTTACATCATTGGGCAATCGCATATTTTGTGTATTAATGAAGATTTTCATTGGTTGAGTATTTTCATTCATGGACTGGACTGCGAGTAAAGGCTAAACTGAAATTGGGAGGGGTGCCGACGTGTTGAAGGGTTAATGCAGGTATAGCCGTTTTGAACGTTATCGGAATAAAATTTGTAGTACTTCTCCGTTAATTTCTGCTATATACTGTAAAGCCTGTGAACGGATCTAGATCATGATGTCTGGATGTTTTCAAGAAAAAAAGAGGAGTGTAGTTTATTATGACCACTAACTATTTTCCAATATTCAGTCCTGTAGGGTGCAGGTTTAAAATGCATTTGCTTCACATTCATTTAGTTTCACTTTTTTTTAAAGGTACAACGAAACCAACGAATTCTTTTGTTTAAGTTTCACAATGAATTTGACGTCCTGCATCATGACATTAAAAACAAATGATGTGATAACATTCGATACCTACATTTTTAATTTATTTAGACCGACGATACAGTGCCCCTGGCTATCATAACTTCGTTTTTCAATTTGACTTTGTACAAAGTCTTATCGAATCGGAAATGAAATAACCCGTATAAAAAGAAACCTAATCGCGTATTATACGATCAGTAATCTCTCCCTCTCTCTCCTTCTTTCTGAATCTCTATTCATTTACCTTTCCACCTCTCAAATCGTCGTAACGTTAGTAATATAAGAACAAACAAATAAACAGAAATGCAAAAAAAAAAAAAAAAAAAAAAAATCTGCAAAATTTTGTGTAGACTCTAGCCATTTAGCCTATATGTAATATACGCCACTGAATGCTATATTTTTCAATGCGTATTTTACACAAGATTATCTAACCTCCATGCGTATTATTGAATGAATCCAAAATGTGTATTGTACTCGAATTGTTACGGTATATTGTAATCACAGGGACACTATGTCCCTGTGATTGTAATAAAAAAGTTGAACATCCGATCGCAGTAATCACTGCTATAAAGAAACTCTACTTTTACTGCGAGATTTTAGTGGTCTAAATACGGACAGCTTATAAACCTACAAAATTGGACAAGACCAGAGAATTGATCGCATTTTTGCAAGTTCCAGCTATTTCTGGTCGCAAAATCAATAATTAAGTCGCAACTTGAACGAGTGGAATCTATATCTATAAACCGGCAATGAAATAAATTCATAATATACTATAAACCATACAGTCATCATATATACAACTTTAGTTCGGTATGAAATAGAAGACTGTCCGTAATTACACGTTAATGTCTAAAATCGGGAGGGGGTTGGGTTAAAAAGGATACAACTCCAGTGCTCATTCGCAAGCCGATGTGGCCCAGTGGATAAGGTTCTCGGCTAGTGATTGACAGGTTCCGGGTTCGATTCCCGCTCTGCTTTGGGTGGGTCCATCGCATCTTCAATATTTAATAGACAATTTCTGTTTACAATTCTATTTGAAAAAAATCAATTGATCCACGTTATAAGTAACTAATTACACGTTTTAGAATTTCAGCTCATAATTTGAGTATTGAAATAGGCAGACACAGAAATAAACCAAGAAACAATAGAACGTGTCTGCTCTGTAACTGTAATGAAATTGAAGACGAGTTTCATTTTATTTTGAAATGTCCATTTTATAATAACTTACGCCATACATATATAAAACCATATTACTATAGAAGACCAAGTGTTTTCAAATTATTACAACTTGTAAGCGCACAAAACGTCAGAGAATTGTGCCAGTTGGGAAAATTTCTTCATTCTGCTAGCAAACTAAGAGCCACAAATATCTAATTCACTCTCTGTGTTTACATGACTCACTCACCAATGTAATATAATAGTTAATAGTATTTTGTAAATATTGTATATATGTATTGTATATATGTGTACTGATATACCGAATGGTATAAAGTAATAAAGAATGGAATTGAATTGAAAGGTCTAAATTTGTATGCAAAGCATCAGGCAGATGTCGTCACCATCTACATGAAATAATCGCATTCAATCAATCACATGATTATATTTGATGGATATTCAGTAACATAGACTAAATAATCTCAGTAATATTAAAGTAGGTCACAAAAGAATACCCTCCTTTAACAATCTTCTTCTTCATACTGGCTGTATACAGAGACAAAAAGAATGCATAGTGATCTAGAGGGATGGGTGAAGAAGTATTGTCATTTTGCTTCCCTTCCAAAATCAAATTTTAGAAGTTTTTCAACATTTTTTTTTAAATTGTGTGTCATATTTCATACTTAATTGATAATGATGATTTGTTATGGACTATTATGATCATAATTATGGTAAGGAATGTTATTTTCAAAGAATTTTGTCAATATCTCAATTTTTGGATTTTCTATGAATTTTTCAAGACTTCCAAATGAGAGTGTATATGGACAATTCTTCACATTTTTAACTTCTGCTGTTACATGTACACCACATAAAAGATTTTGATGAAACATGGTACATGTATACATGAAGTACTATAGGTCCTCTATCAATTTGGTACATTTCATCCAAATTCGTCAACAGGAGGTGCCACCATGGCAAAAAAATAGATTTCACAATGGTACATATACCACTTGGTAATTAAATTGTGGAGAGTAGCGGTTCAAATCCAGATGTGGTCAAAATTATTTTTCATTTCTTTACACATCTAAGTAAGTTTTCAGATGTTTCCCAAAACTCAACATATCATATTAGGCCAATTTAAGTTGGATCTGGACAATATCTGAAACAATTGTTGTTCATGACCCAGACTTGAAATCAAAAGGCCCCACCTAAATAAAATTACTAACTTGTTGCCCTGAATCACACCTTGAAGAGACAAAGCAAATGCTTAATATCAGAATCACCTGAATGGATGTGCAAAAAAGTGTTGTTGATTTTTATTCTGGTCTGAAATAAAATTTGACAAATTTTCAACATTCGTCTTGACTTAGTCACAGTAGTGCAAAAATAAACGACTTCTTCCTTCCTGCATGACTGATCATCTAGGTACTCAGGTGAGCGATATAGATAGGCCTCTTGTTTTTGGATCACATGAGTCAGTCAGTTCCTTTATCCAAGAAATGTTCAGATTCACATGCCTGAACCATGTATTTTATTGTTCTTTATGACAGAGCAAGTTGTATATTAAATTCTCTAGTCGCCCCACTCCCTTCATTGATGAATCATCCGATACCTTGTGTTTTGACCGAGTTAAATTTGTAAAGACTTGTCATGGAATTTTCACTGTTTTGGCATAGAATGACACTGCTTTATAACTGATAAATTATAGTCATTAAATGTTTTCGGATGGTCTTATAACTTGGAAATAGTTGCAATCCCCACCCATAAACTTTATATCCTATTGCAGCTCATATCAAGATACATTGAATATTATGTTAAACAGGTTGCAGTGACTATTAAGGCACATGGACCTCTTGTTATAAATCAAAATTGGTAGAATGACTTCATTGCGAGATGGGGATATCACATCCTCCTAATTAAAGGAGCATGGTCCGATTGAAGTCGGGAAAAGTATAAAAAATGTAATAGGATTTCTTAAACGGCAATCGATTACAAACTTCGATGTCGTTATCGAGATATGCCCGTTTTAAATTTGCAACATAACCACATACGGAGAAATTGTGCCGCTTTCCTCATTTGCATACATGACGTCACGATCAACCACCGATCCATTTCGGTACTATACAGTAGACTTACATAAGGAATAAAAATAAATGTTTAATTCAGAGCCTGTTCCATAGTATTTCTGCCTTCCGGGCATCGGAACTTTATTATGAATGATTTAAGGTATCAATGAAGCTTAAATGTATATTTTTCATCAAACATTCACGGTTCCCACTTCATTTCAAAATATGAGGCAGCAGCTACATACACATCCATGCAAGAGTTACACAAAAATGGTCGAAAACTGCGATTTTTAGCAACTTCTGATGCCTTGTTTACCTTTTTATAATGTGACCTTCACCTTTCCGGGCATATTGTTGGCATCTTCAGATCACCGAAAACAAAGTTCTGCTACATATATGGATATTTTTAGAAATATGGAGGTTCCCACGTTGTTTAAATATGAAGGTAACGGCTTTCATCTAAACTCGAACAAGCATTTTGTAACATACGCATTACATAACATGCCCATACTTGCACTTTGAATAGTAAGCGCCATGTTCACTACTTCCAGACATGTAGGTCAAACTCTAAATACGTCACACAACATCGTCACATGTAGTAAGCATGAATTGGGGCTCATATGGGGTTTTTAATTTAGCATAATACAAGGAAGATATTTAAATCAATACAATTTATTAAGCAAAATTACAGTTTATTATGTTTGATTTAAAACAGATTTAGAATATGAACTTTTAATGCGTATTTCAGAAAATAAAAGAAACTTATCAAATAAAATTAATTGATAAGCAACAATGAGATTTTAGACAAATAAAATTAATACATAGACTAAGTGAATTATTTAAAAATGAAAATAAATAAATAGATAAATAAATATATAGTCAGTCAGTGGTATCATATTTACCAATATTCTATGTACAAATATACAAGTACATCGTTCATTGGCACCACTTAGTATTAATTGTATTAATTAGTATTAATTGTTCATTATAATGTTCTCAATCTTGTAAAACAACCTTCAGATGAAAATAAAACTTTAAATTTCGAAATGGGGAGGAGGCTAGGTGGTTAAGGTTATATCAAATGTTAGGTATTTCCTCTCAAAACTTTGATTTTGTATTTAATGAACGCAAGCTTTTTCTCACTCAGCCAATATTTTTTATTTTGTTTTGTGTACTTTCTCTTAATGCGAGCACAAAATCTAAGAAGATGCTTCCTGCATCTGTTTCTGAGGGCTTCGGCGGTTGCATCATGCTTATTAGTTTTTCTATGATATATCAATTTGATATCGTCATTGCATTTTTCTACACCTTGGCCAGTGAACTGCTTTATGCTACCATACTTTTTCAGAAGATGAGGGACATGATAAACCATAATGTGCATATATGGTCGAAGTTTACGGCATCTTCTTTTAAATTTCGTAAAAGCACATCAGTTATGCGCATCATTAGATGCAGTTCATCGACCACCACGTGGTCAAGGTCAATGTCTAGTAGCGGAGGTCTTACACAACCATACTTTTTGTTTGACTTTGACATGCACCGCATTTCTGAAATAGTTCTCTTGTTTTTACTGCTCGCATAAAAATCTTCTGGTTTAGAGACATCCCATCGTTCATTGTTATCAATTTTACAATAAATGCAGGCATATTTAGAATTTGCGGCATTCAAACCCATTGCTGTGAGGAGAAACTTCATATCTCCTCCCAAAAATATCTCAAGGAGATACTCATTACCCTCATCCGATACAAATGAAGAGTAACCATTCTCATTTTTTGTAACCAAAAGATCGTTTAAATCATCGAATATGTCGCCGAATGACTCCTTTATATGGTCAAAGTTTTCTTTGGCACTGACAATAGCAAGGGTGTATTGACCAGTGCATGACATCACTTCCGGACCTTTATTAAGAATAGCAAGTGACAAAACAAGGAAATTGGACAGCCTTGACACTTTAGCACCGTCTGCAGCGAATTTGAGCTGTACTACGGGGATTCCACCTACTCTCAGAGCATGCTCTAAACTGACATCTTTTAGTAGTCTATTCAAGGTCTTGGTTAGTTTTAACTGTGCGCCATGACAGGGACCGGGGGTTTTTGAGATTGAAAAAATCTTTGATATTTCATGCCTGCATTGCTTGATAAGATGACTTCTAGCTAGACTGCCATTTTGGATCGACAACTCATGGTAAGCTTCGTCAGAAATTCCGAAGGAATCCATGACATACAAAAGACATTTGATCTTATCTTGCTCTTCTGATGATAATTTTGAGTAGCTCGTGGACTTTCAATTTGTCATGAGATTGTAATATTTCCCCCGATCGTCTTTGATTGTGCACTCTACTATTTCGACCCCAAAAGACCTCGAAAACCACAAAGCTTTTTGCACCCTGTCGCGTAAAATGCCAACTTTCCTTTTAGCTTGGGTTCGCTTACATTCTGATAATTTTAATCCAGTATTTGCGAACTCGGAATTTAGTCGACTTATGTACTCATTCAACTGAACATTTCTGTTCTTAAAAGATGACAATTCGTTTGTACATAATGATAAGTCACCCTGGGACTTATTCAAAACATTTTGAAGAAATGAAATTTCTCGATAAAGACTACCGATTTTCTTTTCGTACCCTGACATTTTCTGTTGAAGATTGTTTGAAAAATCTATTTCATGTTTGAAAACGTGGAAATAAACTTTTTCGAACAAATACATTACTTTTGACCTTCCTTTCTTTCTTTTGTACGCCGCATTAGTTTGAGGAACTACCCTTTTCAACCTTTTTTTCAGTCTCTGTACACGACAGACGGAGTGGTTTACATGAAGGGGGTAAACTTGCATTTACAATTTTGCAGAGTAAGGCATTTTCATTTTGCAAATGAATGGCATTTATACTCAGAAGAATCTGGCGGGTCAGTAAGAGAGTATATTCTACTTTACTTTTATCAACTTTGTTTATTCTTATTGAATTGCCAATTGACAAATCATTAGAAATATGCAAAATTTGATTCAATTTGATTGAATCAATGTAATGTGAATGTCACTCATTTTGTCACTCTTTGTGTACAGATTTCAATTTCCCAAAGTTCAATGGGCCTACGTTGGCACATATGACCCTCTTTAGACCACCTCAGTACAGGCTGAATGAAGATTGGGAAGAGTATGCTCCTTCCTTCCCCTCTAGAATTATAAACGAAAACATCCCAATTTTCAGGTAGATGCAAAGTTGACAAGTCCTCTTTGGAATATAGATTGCTTCCACTTGATCTGCCAGATAATGCGTCTTTCAAGACGAATCTCAAAATGTCATGCCTCAGCTCTATGTAAAAATGTCCGCCAGTCCTACGGGGTAGACGCTGGTGAATCGCAGTCAGGAAGACATCACTTGTATCTATAATTTCATTTTCTTCCACCTCGGGGTTATCGTACTCATTTATGATATGCTTTGGAATGTGTTCAGTAGGTTCCCAAGTGCATTGATATGTTGAATATCCAGACCAATGAATTAGGTATTGTCCACCCTGGAAATTTTGAAAAATAATTTTGAATATATAAAACGTGGAAAATTATAGCTTTGGTTCCCTCAAACGAATTTATACAAACAAACTGTGTTTGTGAAAGATATATACCCATGTGGGAACCAAATTCAAATCAAATAAAATTCACTTTTTCAAACATTTTTTTACTCTAAACCAGTCTGGCGTCAGAATATGCCATTGATTTTTTAAATTGAGACGGAATAACGGACCAACACACTGAAGGACGAAATAAAATTATGAGAACAATGTTTTCATTAAAACTTTGATTTTATTTTTATTTTGTTTTGTTTTGTTTTGTTTTTGGTTTTTTTATGGTATGTTTTCTCTCTCTCTCTCTTTTTTTTTTTTTTTTGTTGTTGTTGTTGTTTATTTGTTTGATGGTTTTTTTTTTTGTTTTTTTGTCACTTCAGTTTCAGCGAGAAGTTGCGGTCACCTCCATAAAAGTTTATTCAGCACACACACAAAATATCCTATGAGCGCCTCACATGGCAGGTCACCAGAAATGCCTTAAAAGGCTTCACTTCACCTAGTGCTAAGTTAAGTAGGTTGGCGGCACGATTTGAATGTGTGCATATCAAAATCAAAGATGTAGATTCACTTTGTGATATTATATTAACAAGGGTAATTTTCGCCTCTACAGAAGTTTATATTTAGGTAGTTCTCGCCATCCCAAGGTCAGTTTTCGCCGGCGGTCGTTGCGGCGGTATGGTTTGGCTAGATCGACTGTTACACTGCATAAATTGACAAAATTGAAAATAATTACCTTCTTTGTGATTATTCTTCTGATATTATACTTGTCAGGAAGAACACACTTTATTTTCTTGCTTTTTCTGGATCTCTGTAAATCCCCGTAATAACCCTCCGACAATTCCTTGTAATTTACAGGTCTCTTCCTTGTATTCATGATGACGTATATATGCAAATTATGTTCAGTGACGTGACTGACGCGTCATGAATAATAATGAGCAGAGTGGCACAATTTCTCCACATGCAGGCCAACTTCTTGAATATTGATGAGATCGGTCAGAGGAAATCACGTGACAATGAAACTCAAACTTTACCCGATTCTAACATTTGTTCCACTTTTCTTTTTTCTTTTTTTTTTTGCCTTTGAGACTGTGTATAGCTATTTTCTACCACACTTTTGCTTTTCTCGTGCTCGTTTTCCTCCATGTGAATCATTTCTGTTGTTTTCTTTAGTGAATATCTGCGCACGCGCATGATTATGGGCGGAGCATCGCCTTATCTGGTGCCATATGTACAAAGATTCGTATATTTACGAGCACTCGTAGGGTTTACGAGTAACTTACGAAAAATGTTACGAATTCGTAAATCATATGTACAAAACAACTCGTAGACGAGTTACGAACTCTTAACTTTACAAGTACTCTTACGCATGCGCTGTGCATATATTTCACAGAAACAAATGACGCTTCATATATTTCAGGAGCCCGTTTTATCTACATGTCTAAATATTTGGCTTACTAATTCGTATGCCAATCCCGGGCAATGGTGCAAGTCTATTTTAGTACTTACATACATTCTTAGTTCAACGAAATGCGGGTTTTATCAACCGTTGTAAGTGTGTACGCACATGTACGTAAGGATCCGACTAGCGAGTTGACTCAACTTTATGCAGCACAAATGCATGCATCATATTAAAGTCAAAGTGTACTTCTTACAGATGTATATAACTTTAAGAAATTATGTGTGTGCATCTAACGTTACACACTATGTGCTTGTAAACATGTAGGCCTACCGTAGTGACGTCATTGAATCGTAAGCAATACTTCGAAATACGTCATCAAAAGAAAGTGATAAAACTATCGCGATAAGCACATATGCCGCCAAATACATCAGTGGCGGATCCAGGATTTCCGAAAAGGGGGCCCATCTATCCCAGGGTATTAGCCAAAGTTCTCAGCCATTTTTGGTGCAAAATCTGGATTTTTACTAGTAAATATGTGACAAAAAGAGGGGGGGGGGGCGGCCCCCCTCTAAATCCGCCACTGTACATGTACATCTATAAAGTCAAGCGGATCACGAATTAAGACGAAATAGAAAAAAGAGAACCCTCCCTCTCCTCTCTGTCAATCTAGTATAATAATATACATGTGAGACACCCTCCTCAAGGTAACCCCCCACTTTCCTTGCTGAAAAATATTTTTAAAAAGTAAAACAGACTACACTCTAATAAATACCAAATTAGAGATCTACATATTACATTTCCAGTAGGCTGTTTTAATTTTTGTGTGTTACGTGTATATATAATCTAGGACTACGAATTTTCTTTTGAAAATATTTTCAAAATAAATCTATCTAATAAAGCTTTTAAAAATTTTTTCCGAGGAAGTCGAAATTCTTATTCATAACATCAAAATTAAACTAAATGATTAACAACAACTTTCGAACACATTGACAGCAGAGAGGAAGCAAATAGAGTAGTTTGTCATTACGGAAAAGTACGTATCACTAAATCACCACTGTACTCGTTCGCCATATTTTTAGATAAGAATGACTTACGAGTGCTACTGTAGCACTCGTAGATTTACGAGTAGAATCACTCGTAAGTTACGTTTACGTAACTTCGTACATATGACGTCACTCGTAAATTTACGCTACGAGTGACTTACGAGTAGTCGTAGGGTTTACGAAGTTTTGTACATATGGCCCTGGGGAATAGATACCAACCGAATTTAATTCGACTCAGTTACCTTTATTCTACGAAAACATTGAGGGATTTTAGTTTTAAATTTTGCAATTAACACAAAGTTTATAATTTATGTAATACAGGAAAAATAAGATATTGTTTTAATTCATTCTTTTCATGCTAAATTTTTCCAGTCTCGGATTATGTCCCTTTAAAGGATGTCCATTGAAGGGTGATAATAAATATGGCAGCTTCGCTTATCATTCAAAGCATGCTGCACATAATGTCAAGCCACAAAGACAACCCCCGTATATACAAATATTGTTATACTTCAAAGTATTTCTATGTTAAATTTTCTTGATTTGTATTATTTAGATGTACTTTCAGTACTTTGATTTAAAAATACGAAGAAATAGCTGTAACGACTGCTCCCTTGATCTTGACGCTGATCGGGTTGTCATTTTTCACTTGTTTCAAATCTTCGATCGATTTTCTGTCAATAAATACAGACTTCCGAGAAAATGCATCAAAAACAGGTTATGTATACATTAAATATATTTCATATTATTCTAAACGTACTCCAATCACTACTGTAAGTCATTTTTACATAGCACCTAAATAAGCCGTGATTCTCCCAAAGGAGCTACACACGTTTACATCCTCTTGTCAGTCATATTGGGAAAGGTCAATGCCAAAGGTGTCCCCTGATTTAGGCCAATGATATGTTTTTGTATTTTATTGCGAATAATACGCTATGTATTTTCCGTTCTTGGCGCAATATAGATGTTATATAGCGAGTAATAGTACAGTAATGTTTACAGATATATATTGGGTTAAAACGTGGGTGATAAAGTGATATGACAAATATAAAGTTTTTGCAAATAGGGTACTTCTTCGTCTTGGTATTTCAATTACATGTATTTCAATTTTAAGTAATCATTCCTTTAAGTGATTGGAGTAATGTTAAATGTTTAAAACTTGTTTTTATATACATTGTATTACTTCATTCAATAATAAAATAAATAATTAATAATTTATTTTAATAATATTCAGTAAAATCATGATAGAAACCCCTCCCCTTCCCATATGATATAAAATAGTAAAGGCAAATAAATAATATTGATTTCAGACAAATCATAAGAAAGTTCAGAGAAGGAAAAAAACCGAACTTATCCCAAATCCCTACAAAATGCGTACATTTACTATTTGTAAATTGGGGACAATGCATGAATGTAACATATGTAGACACTTGGTACATCTAAAATACTGCACCAAATTAATTGCACTGAGAAAAGGGGCCATATTCAAATGTATTCATTGTTATTAATGCAACCGCATCCTCTATGAACTGCTGTGGTATTGACTGTTGAAATGTTCTTTAATATCATTCTCATTCTATTATTGATTACAAATATTTATTTTCTTTAATATAATTGTATTAAAGGATTATAATTATTGAAATATATGTTTATTTTGTATTTGATAATAATAATTGTAAAAATAATTGACAACAAACACACAATTCAAGAAATTTAATTGCTTTGGCCCCTAAAGTACCGCGGTGACGTAGTTACATTCATTTGACACAGATTACACATGTTTGACCTCGGATCGATTCAGACGCTTATCCAAGCACTGTGGTCACCATTTGCTGCTAAAAGGATGTGAAAATACGCAAAAAGATGTTGCATGCTTATGGTGTCGCAGTTCGGGGGGTTCGAGGATAAATAGTAATAATAAGAATGATTTTATTCACGTAAAGGGGATGGGGGTGGACAGGATAAGACGGAAGGGATGGGGTTAAGGGACTGGAGAGGGGAGGCGAGAGGCGGAGAAGGGGGATTAGAGACGGGATGGGAGAGGAAGAAAATTATACGGTGGGGGAGGGTCTTATACTTTAAAAAACCGAAAAAATATCGCACCAGATACTACGGGAGGGGGAGGTAGAGAGGTACCCCCTGTCCAACCCTCATTTATTGCAGTATTTTTGTTCAGATACTACAATACATGAATAAATGTTTTATTCAAATGATAAATTTATTCATGTATTCATCATACATTTGAGGCGACACAAACCTTACCATATATTAAATATGTTTTTAAAACCTTTGGAAATAAATTGTATAAATGGGGAATTTCACAAACGCTTAGATGATCCAGATTCGTGATTCGTATGAAGTATACTCCTCGGGATTTATCTTCAATTTCTAAGTAATATCTTATTTTTGAGTCGGCTTCGGTGAAGCCGCACTCATTACAATCACTTTCTTTTCTGGGGTTATAACTTTCACTACCGATATAGAGCTTACTAAGCCGCTGAAAAATAAAGTGCCAAAATATTACAGATGTTGTCTTAAAAATTCTTGATCAGCACAATGTACCTTTAGCTCAGTTAATTTAAGCTAAACATAAACTAGTTTCAATAACTCGAAAAAGGAGTTGCAATAATGTTTTCAAATTTCGCGTAATAATATGTAGTTGTGACTACTTTACGATGTGTTTACCACCGATACCGTCGGATGTACTCGATTGTGTAATTCTCCGGACAAAGCATTTGTCTTGATCTTGTATCGCTTGTTTTTATCGAGATATTTCAATTAAAGTTTTCCCCAACATGTTCTGGAACTTTAGTTCTTTTTCACATATATGACAAATTTAAAGATCGATCTTCCCGCATTTCCTCTGATAATGATAATACAATATAAATATTTAGGTAAATGTTGTATGTTTCTAAATATAAATGATGTTAAAACATTATGAGAATCGTGAATAAGATGGTTATTTAATGTCCCACTTGAAGGAATGTCGTTCCTTGGCTCAGCTTCGACTCGTGACAACAATGCAGTAAAACTTGTTGCCATGAAGTTGTCGATTGCACGTTCATTTCGGATACAAGCAATTGCAAACTCTTTGCCGTAAGATAGTATGAAGAGAGCAAATTTTATTAGCATTTTGTACATAGGTATAATGACGATGTAGTTGCAACAAAGACCTAATTTTTTGCCCCCCCCCTCCTCCCCATTTTCCTGAAATCCTGAATCCGCCACTAAAATGGTAAAATGATTACATCCTTAAAATCAGCAAAGCCGACTCTCAGGACTTTTGAGTCCTTTGATTTAATCTTTTGTTTTACTATGATTATTATCTTAAATGAGAAAATAATGAAATATATATAATGTATGTATACTTCTTCATTGAATTCAAATGAGGATTTCAAAATAATTATAATAGGATTTGTAAAAAAATTACTGAAAAATTGCATTATGGCCTAGGATAAAACCAAAGTCATACCCCCTCATGTATTCGGAATCTCTCCTGCCTTTACTCATAAAAGAATGCTGCAATATGTAAAACTCAAAACAGATACGTACAGTGAAACAGCCCCATTATATGTCGTAACTTGTTGGTTGGTTGGTTGGTGTTTTACGTCGCTTTCAACAATTTTTCAGTTATATCGCGACATGGAAGCAGGAGGTTACCAACCTCTTAAACATAGTGGCGCAACCCGGGAATCGAACCCGGATCGTCGGCGCCGCAAGCCAAGCGCTTAACCACTACACCACGCCTGCCCCTTGTCGTAACTTGTAAGGTCATACACTATTACCAGAGACATATATACACATGTATATATGTCTCTGCTATTACTTAGAAAAGAGGAAGCAAGTAATATATATGTATATGATTTTATTTCAATATGAATAGTATTTCAGAGAAATAATAAGTAAAACATAACTTTAAGAAGTTGTAGATCTAAAACTAAAAGCAGCTAAAAGATAATGTCCATAAAAAATGCTTTGTTGCTTTTAAAACAGTGCCTTTTATGTTTTTTCCATCTTGCTCCGCTAATAAATAAAGGATGAATAATTAATATATAATTAATAATAATTATCATTCAAAAACACTTCAACAAAAAGTCACCAGCGATCGCAATAACTTTCCAATATGGCGTTTTACGCACATCGCGCTTCGTAAACCCAGCTATATTCAATTCACAATTATGACACTTTCCTTTCATCTAAACCCCAACAAATCTTATATATTTAAGTTTGTATGATCATAATACACCTAAATATCAATTTATTTTTCCATTTTACCCATCCATATCGAAATTAACCTGAGAGCTCTTCAGTGTTCTTTAGAGTTCTTCATTTAGGAGGACCGGTTGGGCACATGACTTTCTTTGCATTGAAAGTTGTGTTAAATGATCATTCCATGTCAACGATGATGTTGTGATACCTCGATTTCTGGTTGTAAAACGTGATTTTGGCATGGATGAGAGTTATACATTTGGTAAGATATGTGGCTCTTAATCTCTATTGAAACGGTCGGCTCATACTGTACCTGCTCGAAGGTTTGAGCCGACCGTTTCAATAGAAATTATGTCGCTCGTTGATAAAAAATATTTATATCATGCTGACATTGTAAGGTAATATATGGTAAGGGAAAATACTTTTAGCTTGGGCATACTTGTGATGTGATGATTTTGCATATAATGCAAATCTGTTCGATCTGTTCGAAAACTTCCAGCATTCAATAAACTGCCAAATTGCCTTTAATCATGCTGCTAATACTTAAGGAATGCTAGATCCAACTTTAACTATGTCCAATAGCCTACGTAGTTTCAAATTCATGTCACAGTGAAATTCATGCTTGGCATGTCTTCATAATTAAAAAAGTGTGCTAAAAGGTGCAGTGTCAGACATTTGACGATCAGTCAAGTGATTCTACGTTTTTTGTATAAATATGTGTAGCTGATTTACTAGATATCAACCCAAGATCATAATTTTTCTCATTTTGCTTGTATTTTCAGCTTGGTAGTATGTCGCTATATTATATATCACAATATCCTTCTGAAATATTGCAATATATCCCCATGTCATTTTGTCTGGATGCACACAACTCTAGAGATCAGTGACTTAATTATGTCTGTGACTGTATTGTTAATGCCCTATCTACCCTGCAGGTCTGGTTTTATTTCCAGGTATGGGCAGATGGATTAAATCATGTATGTAAAACAAGCATGGCTGGTGTGGTGTTAACATTGTGAAGTTACATCCACCATTACAACAAGCATAATGTGGTGTTAACATTGTGAATTTACATCCACTATTAAAACAAGCATGGTGTGGTGTTAACACTGTGAAGTTACATCCACCATTAAAACAAGCATAATGTGGTGTTAACATTGTGAAGTTATATCCACTATTAAAACAAGCATAGTGTGGTGTTAACATGGTGAAGTTATATCCACTATTAAAACAAGCATGGTGTGGTGTTAACATGGTGAATTTACATCCACTATTAAAACAAGCATAGTGTGGTGTTAACATGGTGAAGTTATATCCACTATTAAAACAAGCATAATGTGGTGTTAACATTGTGAATTTACATCCACTATTAAAACAAGCATAGTGTGGTGTTAACATGGTGAAGTTATATCCACTATTAAAACAAGCATAATGTGGTGTTAACATTGTGAAGTTACGTCCACTATTAAAACAAGCATGGTGTGGTGTTAACATTGTGAAGTTACATCCACTATTAAAACAAGCATAGTGTGGTGTTAACATGGTGAAGTTATATCCACTATTAAAACAAGCATAGTGTGGTGTTAACATTGTGAAGATACATCCACTATTAAAACAAGCATGGTGTGGTGTTAACATTGTGAATTTACATCCACTATTAAAACAAGCATACATGTAGTGTGGTGTTAACATTGTGAAGTTACATCCACTTTTAAAACAAGCATAGTGTGGTGTTAACATTGTGAATTTACATCCACTATTAAAACAAGCATGTTGTGGTGTTAACATTGTGAATTTACATCCACTATTAAAACAAGCATGGTGTGGTGTTAACATTGTGAAGTTACATCCACTATTAAAACAAGTATGGTGTGGTGTTAATATTGTGAAGTTACATCCACTATTAAAACAAGCATAATGTGGTGTTAACATTGTGAAGTTACATCCACTGATAAAACAAGTATGGTGTGGTTTTAACATTGTGAAGTTACATCCACTATTAAAACAAGCATAGTGTGGTGTTAACATTGTGAAGTTACATCCACTATTAAAACAAGCATGGTGTGGTGTTAACATTGTGAAGTTACATCCACTATTAAAACAAGCATGGTGTGGTGTTAACATTGTGAAGTTACATCCACTATTAAAACAAGTATGGTGTGGTTTTAACATTGTGAAGTTACATCCACTATTAAAACAAGCATAGTGTGGTGTTAACATTGTGAAGTTACATCCACTATTAAAACAACCATGGTGTGGTGTTAACATTGTGAAGTTACATCCACTATTAAAACAAAACAATAGACAGCAACAAACAACAAACATGCAAATTGAGATTGATAGATATAGGTGCAAGGTCATTGAAAGAGTAACATGTAATCTCTAGAGTTATTTTGATTATTTTGACACATTTGATAGCAAAGGAGTTAGTAGAACAAATTGTGATTTTAAAATATTAGTACCATGGCTATAGATTAAAATTCTTGTTTATGTTGATAGATTAGCACTTAGCCATTTATCTTATTGTGTCCTAAAATAACAATATTAGAAACAAGTACTACCCTACTTACAGGTGCTATGCTGTGACTGAATGGCTCATTGCTGAGCGGTCCTGGAGTAGAGTCCTGCAGTTGGCTTGTGACTGAATGGTCCTGGAACAGTCCTGCTGGTGGATTGTGGCTGAGTGGTCCTGGGGCAGAGTCCTTGCTGGTGGCTCATTCATGATATTCTGTCTATCTTAAGAAACCATATAAACTGCTCTATTTTATGTCACATGTCATGGTGGACGTGTCACAGAAAAGATCCCAGAGACTATTCTCTGTTAATTTCTGTGCATGACATCAAGTAGATGCCGTCAGTGAGCACAATAATCCTGGTGTGATGTTAAATCAATTGAAACTAATGGTATATTCTATCATGTGTGCTACACCAGTAATTTCTGCCTGAATGCAAGGGGCAGGCCTGGTGTGGTGATGAATACCTAGCTTGTGGCTCAGACATTCCGGGTTAAATTCGGGGAATTCCAAGTTTTGGTTAGGAGGTTAGATATCTCCTACCTTCATATTGTAATATTACTGAAAAATTGTGAAAGGGACATAAACAGCAATCAATAATATACTATTGTAATACACACTGTATATTGTTAATACATGTACAATGTATATACTATTGTAATACACACTGTATATTATTAATACATGTACAATGTATATACTATTGCACTTCCCACTGTATATATTGTTGATACATATACAATATATATACTATTGTAATACACACTGTATATTGTTAATACATATACAATGTATATACTGTTGTAATACACATTGTATATTGTTAATACATGTACAATGTATATATTATTGCAATTCACATTGTATATTGTTAATACATGTACAATTGTTAATACATGTACAATATATATACTACTGTAATACACACTGTATATTGCTAATACATATACAATGTATAAACTATTGTAATACACACTGTATATTGTTAATACATGTACATTGTATATATTATTGTAATATATACTGTATTGTTAATTCGTATACAAAGTATATACATGTACCATTGTAATAGCGCTCGCCTCCTGATCAAGAAGGCAGGGTTCGAGTCCCGCTCTGGTCATGCCGGTGTCCTGTCTTTCGGATTGAGACAGTAAAAACCGAGGCCCCGTGTTGTGGTATGCATGGCATATTAAAGATCCCTCACTGCTTTGGGTGGGTCCATTGCAAAGGTCAAAATTTGTATGCCCCATGTCAGGCAGATGCCGTCACCATATACGTGAAATATTCGTTTTGTGATGTCAAACAAAAATCAATCAGTCAATCAATGCTATTGTAATACACACTGTATATTGTTAATACATATATTATTGAAAAGATAGATATTAAATAAAGGTATTTGTTTATATTGCAGTGTACATCATTAGTGCTGAATCAAAGAAGGTTTACATGATGGCCATCTCAGATTCTTTTTAATGTAAAGTAAACGAGCGCGATGGTTTGATTTTCTTAATTCATTTTGTTATATACCAGTAACTAAATGTATGTACATGTACATAGGACCAGTGATAATGTTTGTCTGTGTTTGCTACATGAGGTCCTTGGTTTGAACCCCACTGGACTGACTCATTGTCAGTAAATAGTTGAACCAAAGTTGCAATAAACTATCCTAATGATGAGTGGGTATGTTGGTAATATTCGTGTGTAACACATGAGGCAGATCGGTCATCATTATAGAAGTGAAATAATCTTGATGCATGTATCACAAAATTTCAAATAAATTATGATAGTTTAATTTATATATATGTATATCATGCAAGTGAAAATGTTTTTATGTGTACTGTTAGTACTATCAGATATGATTGATAATTAACAGTACATAAATAAACAGATGTACGCTACATGATATACAACATGAGTTAACAGATATACACTACATGATATACATCTTTTTCCAGGACTCTGTAATATATGAACACACAAGGCATACATGTATTACAAGTGTAAATGTACTGATATGCACTATCAGACATTATTATTGACTGTATATAATTTTGTCTTATTCAATACACCTCTGATAAAATCATTATAATTCAATATATGGATCATTGTAACAAGATGAAGAAACTTTGATGTCTCTCTGTATTTACATATTGATATCGTTTTATTAATATTTCATATTGATGGAAAAGAGAAAAGGATTTTTAAGTTAATATTGTTAAAATATATTTTTAATTAAAAAAGGGGAGTTATTGATATTTATGATGCTTTCATTATTTTAGTTTACTCCTTGCTGTATAAAGAAGACCCTTAGATAAAGAAACTGGAAATTTCCCATTGAAACTTCATTGAAAATCCAGTGTTTTAGCATTTATCATTGAAATACCATTAGAATATCATTGTTTCACCATGCAGTCTCAGTAAACCAGTTATTCTAAGACCATTGAAATTCAAGTTTTATTATAACTGTGATTTTAATGCCTCAATATTTCCATTGAAATACCATTATCTCAAATAACTGGACATTTAGTATAACAATTATACATTGATATAGCATTTATTTTCGAAAGCAGTTTTTCTCAATTCAATGGTTGTACATACACATAGTCTATAGGTATATTATATGTTCGGCGAGTTGTTTCTGAACACAACAGAACTCAAGTTTGAAAAGGGATACAAATATACAGAAATCCGCGGGAAAAGAGTTACATGTATTTAAATGAACGGATGCATTGATTTAGTACGCCTATCTTGTAAACTCCCGTTATATAATGATTGTGTGATAATTGGAACCCATCTACGATCTTCAAAATATTTCGATAAGGATCGTATTTCATCCGTGTTAACGAAGTGCCTATCGTTTATACCAGAGACCTTCGAAGATACGGATTTACTCTAATATGAAATACCGTACGTATCCGTCAAGCACCTATACATATATATGGTGCCGAAATGTACGGAAATTGCGATAATGGACCAGCGCTCACTTCGTCGATGTCAATTTTCAATTTTCAATTTTGCCGATTAATTTTCAGGGGCACTGTGCTTAATTATGATAAAATCGTCGTTTACATTTAGTTTTCTTTCAAATCACTTTGAATAGGCTGTTTTGTAAAGGTCTCAAGCAAAAACACTACAATAACTTCCCCCCCTCCCCTTTTCCCACCCCACACACCATAACTATCATTGCCATTTTTTCTCAGTTATTAATACATTTTAAAACAATAATACAGGGGAAAAATATTAACGCAATACATTCTGTGGTTTAATTTCCATAAAAAATATTATTTCTGTATCCACACTACAGTACAGCTTCAGTCCAGACAGATCAGTGAAATCAGATACCGTGCATTCCTGATAACGAACTGTATTATATAACACGTTTCGAGAATCATGGGAAAATGACCTTATTATACAGCCTAGTATCATTTGAATATGAAGCAGCATCCGATCGAGCGCCATGATTCAATTGGAGAAAACGTCTTGTATATCGTTGTGCACGTGCTCTTGCATTTACGTATTTGTAAAAGATAGTCAAACAATTGGCGAGCATATTTACAAGATGAAGTGACGATGATGGAATAATGCAAAATAGAAAGACGGATTTGGTTGCATATATAAATGTACCATCGCTGACCTCGAAGGACATTCTTTTCACTAACGTACTGGTAAGTACTGATTTTTGTTTTGTTTTAAACTTTCAGTGTTCTTTTGCTCAGATGTTTTGTGTTAATTATTATATGAAAACGTTGAATCTACATGGTTGGGCACTGTCTTTCTTTTAGAAAAAGAAACTAACAATGAGAGTGAAATGATTGTTGCATTATTTAACTTGAAATTATTAAACTTTATGCTTACGAGTAATATAGGATTGTATTTCTGTAAAGTTGATAATCCTCATAATGCCTCGTCGAACCCATCACTTGTAAGTTATTGATATCAAAATTAAATGGCGCTCGGCGGGACATTCTCTGTCGCTGAAGAGGCCGGGAAATATGATACGGGTTAATTAGAAGAGAATGAAGGTCAGTGATTATCGCAAGCTGACGGATGTGCGTACAAAATGTGCACCTGTTTTGAACGTATCGGAACACACGGATGATTAATAGAGTGTTAGATGTAACTTACATAGAATTTTTCAAGAAATGAAAGCACTTAAAATACTTGTGAACGAGTCTGTCTGTACATGTACTTTGATATATTTTCATAATTGTCACGTTTTCTGCGATCTCGTGTGTTTGCAATTGGGGTTGTCTCATGTTAACAAGTTATTAGTAATAATGCATTATACCATTCTTTTCCTTTTCCCATCTCTTACTCATCCCGTTCCTCTCCTAGACTACCCTGTCCACCCCATTGTACCTTTGTCCTGATAAACTTAAATTGGTAATTCATTTTGTGATATTTATTTTTATTTTTACAGATCTTTGCAACATGTCAGTGATCACCTGCCTCAAAACATTCATGGCAACTTTGCTTAATGGAATTGGAAACTACAGACAGAAAGTGGTAAAGGATGTACCAAGATTTTAAAAGACGTACAGAATGAGAAAAAAGTGTGTACAGAAAAACTGTGTGAAATGCTTGAATGCATAAAATTGATACATGGAGAAGTGATTTAAACTAAAATTTATACATGGAAATGTGATTTAAACTATGTGATAAGCATACAAAGGTGACATTTTTACAGAAAAAGTGACATGCACAGGAAGGAGACATGTATCCAAAAGTATTATGAAGACTTTGTGGATCTTCATGCCATAATAAATTACTTAATATTGTTGAGTGACAATCTGTGGATTAATCATATGGAATTCTGATAATGTTTTCAGTGAATTTAATTTTGTTCTATGCATTGATTTAATTTGTTTATATATGAACATTTTCCAAAATTCTGAAAAACAAGGTAGGTTACTGAACCTTTAAATATGAGAACTTTCAATGGATATACATGTTCATTTTCATTTAGTAGGCTATACATTATCTGTTGGCAAGATGATCTTTCTATATCTAATTAAAGTTTAATATCAGTTCTTTGATAATTAACATAGTGGCATTACATGTGAAGAACATAATAAAACTTCTGTTTCTGTAAGTCATATTTTTTTTCCTTTTGTGGAATAACTGGGAAAGTAATGGTATTTCAATGGTTTTCTGAAAGCTGTATTTCAACATTGATTTTTCAGTTAAATGTGACGTCATTTAACTGGTTCTACCTAATTTAAATAATTCGCCGATTTCAATGGTATTTCAATGGACTTTGAATGGTATTGCAATGGGTTTTTACAGAAAACTGGAAAATCAATGGTTTTTACACATACATTTTACATTACCAGTTTGCATCTAATTAGCAGAACTGCAAAAGTAATGGGATTTCAATGGAAAGAATATAACTGTAAAAGCAATGGAAGTTCAATGGCATTCTTTTCTGTAAGGGGAATGCTGTTGATTTCATAATGCTGTAAGTTTTAAGTAACACACGCAGTATATTGTTAATACATAATACAATGTACATGTATATACTATCGTAATACACACTGTATATTGTTAATACATGTACAATGTATACACTATTGTAATGCACAATGTAAATTGTTAATACATGTACATTGTATATGCTATTGTAATACACACTATAATGTTAATACATATACAATGTATATACTATTGTAATAGCGCTCGCCTCCTGATCGGGAAGCCAGGGTTCGAGTCCCGCTCTGGTCATGCCAGTGTCCTGTCTTTTGGATTGAGACAGTAAAAACCGAGGCCCTATGCATGGCACGTTAAAGATCCCTCACTGCTTCTGGTGGGTCCATTGCAAAAGTCAAAATTTGTATGCCCCGCATCAGGCAGATGCCGTCACCATATACATAAAATATTCGTGGTGTGACGTTGAACAAAAACCAATAAGTCAGTCAATGCTATTGTAATACACACTGTATATTGTTAATACATATACTATTAGATAGATATATAGATATTAAACAAAGCTATTTGTTATATTGCAGTGTACATCATTAGTGCTGAATCAAAGAAGGTTTAGATGATGGCCATCTCAGATTCTTTTTGACGTAACGTAAACGAGCGCGATGGTTTGATTTTTTTAATTCATTTTATTATATACCAGTAACTAAATGTATGTACATGTACATAGGACCAGTGATAATGTTTGTCTGTGTTTGCTACAGAGGTCCTTGGTTTGAACCCCACTGGACTGACTCATTGTCAGTAAATAGTTAAAACAAAGTTGCAATAAACTATCCTGATTCATGATGAGTGGGTATGTTGGTAATATTCGTGTGTAACACATCAGGCAGATCGGTCATCATTATAGAAGTGAAATAATCTTGATGCATGTATCACATAAAATTTCAAATAAATTATGATAGTTTATTTTATATATATGTATATCATGCAAGTGAAAATGTTTCTGTGTGTATTGTTAGTACTATCAGATATGATTGATAATTAACAGTACATAAATTAACAGATGTACGCTACATGATAAACAAGATGAGTTAACAGATGTATGCTACATGATATACAAGATGAGTTAACAGATGTACGCTACATGATATACAACATGAGTTAACAGATGTATGCTACATGATATACAAGATGAGTTAACAGATGTACGCTACATGATATACAACATGAGTTAAGAAATGTATGCTACATGATATACAACATGAGTTAACAGATGTACGCTACATGATATACATCCTATTCCATTTTTAATTTGATGTTGTTAAAATATATTTTTATTTAAAAAAAAGGGGAGATTTATTGACATTATGCTATTGTTATTTTAGTTTCCTCATTGCTGTATAAAGAATAATGCTGTACTGCTGATGTTTGACATCACCTCATTGCTGTATAAAGAAGAATGCTGTACTGCTGATGTTTGACATAACCTCATTGCTGTATAAAGAAGAATGCTGTACTGCTGATGTTTGATATCACCTCAATGCTGTAAAAAGAAGAATGCTGTACTGCTGATGTTTGACATCACCTCATTGCTGTATAAAGAAGAATGCTGTACTGCTGATGTTTGACATCACCTCATTGCTGTATAAAGAAGAATGCTGTACTGCTGATGTTTGACATCACCTCATTGCTGTATAAAGAATAATGCTGTACTGCTGATGTTTGACATCACCTCATTGCTGTATAAAGAAGAATGCTGTACTGATGATGTTTGACATCACCTCATTGCTGTATAAAGAAGAATGCTGTACTGCTGATGTTTGACATCACCTCATTGCTGTATAAAGAAGAATGCTGTACTGCTGATGTTTGACATCACCTCATTGCTGTATAAAGAAGAATGCTGTACTGCTGATGTTTGACATCACCTCATTGCTGTATAAAGAAGAAAGCTGTACTGCTGATGTTTGACATCACCTCATTGCTGTATAAAGAAGAATGCTGATGTTTGACAACATATTTTGTGACCTTGGACAAGGTATGTAGTAGATACTTTAGGACAATACATGTTCTTCCTTACCCACTTCTTCTCATTTGATGCCCATATCACTTTTTGTATGGTTTTCTGAAATCCATTGGAGATGATATATATGCACAAATCGTAACACATTTCCACAGGGTTACATTGCCAAACTCAAAACTCGTACTTACCGATTCAAAGTGATCAATAAGGATCTATACCGCAGTTAGTAATCCTACACAGCTATTTTCATTAAATAATATCCTTTCTATTTCTATAATTGATACATTATGGAATCAAGCAATTGGTATAATGTTGTATCCCACTCATATTAGAATTATATCATGTTTGATTCTATACCAGGCAATTCACACTACAGTGAGCTCAGTCACTGAAACTAACGTTATTTATGTCAGATCTGTCAGGTGACACTTGGTCCATGGTTACATAACCAGGCTATTACAACCTGATATGTATAAAAAAAATGGTGGTCCAAGATAAAAATAGGAACTTTTAACCTACCGATCTCAAAATTGAATCCACTTACTAATTTTTTTGTCAATTTTTATCCTGTGTATTATTTGCAGAATGTAAGCTTTAAGGGATGTGCATTATGCATGAGTGATTACAGAATTTACTTCTTATCGGCCTTATAATGCCTGTTCTGCTTTATGGAAAAGTACTTCCTTTATGTGGAAAATTTCCTTCAAAGTCATATTAACATTAAACATATCAGCTCTAAAAATGATTTATTGTTCAATTATAAATTGTGTATTTAATATAGATTTGTAATAAGCGTAGAAATAAATTTAGACATGTGTTACTAAACAGTCACAATACAGAATATTGCAACTACGATAACGTCAATACATGTTTACACATCCTTCTTAGTTGTGATTGTTTTTGCTTTGACTTATAATTATGATGTCTGTTGCTGAAATAAAAGTTGTCCATTGAGAACAATGGATTTGATATGACTGTGATTAAAAGCCGATTGTGGCAAATTCTAGTAGCTGAGAAATTGTGTATTATAGATAGGAGACAAACAGCATACAAATTTATACATAACACTTTAACACTTTTTACACCATTCTTATTAATTCAAATCTATTTCCTCCTGCGAATTAAGACTTCTCATATGTTAGAAAATAATGAGTAAATTCTTATATATGCAGATGTCAGGTTAAATGATAGATGATTAAATTTTATTTTTGTCTTTTTTATTGATAAAACACATATACATGACTAACATATATAAACAACCCAATAAACTAGACAAAACGATAGGACAATAGACAACCATTTACTCGCTCTTCATCAATTTTCATCCACAACTACATGTTATTGAACCATGAATTCACAAATTAATAAAAGAAATATAGAATATTGGTTTAATAGTTAAACTATAGATATATTTGACATAAATTTCAAGTAATTGTATACTAACTTACAGATATGGTATGTAGGTATAATTGCATTTCATTACACAAGACTTATTATAAAAATAAATCTTTCCAGGTGTTCAACATCTAATGAATTTCTCTACCATCCTTTTCCAAAATACCTATACTTCTCACTATCATAGTTATTTAGTAGGTGTCTTTTAAAAAAGTTGAATGTTACATCGGGACTTTGCCTTGAGTTTGAATAAATGAAATGCTTTAGCAGGATAATAATTAAATTCAGTATGCTAAAATTATATTGATGAATTACCAACAGTATATGAGATGGTTACAGGACAATAATATTTGTATTCAGTGTAATCAAATTCTCCAATTCCTTCCTGCACATAGTTCTTACTGGTATGCGTTGAACAAATAATTGAGTAATGGATTTTATTTCTGTTTTACACACATTATAAAGTAGAGAGTCCTTAATTTCAATAATATATATCAATTTGCTTGTAGCCTGTAGTTTATGAATTATTCTTATTTGGAACCATCACAGTTTTGTCTCGAGTGATTTTAAAGTGGTAATTAAAAATAGGTTTGTTTCCAAAAGCTAGTGGGTATAATTACTAGGTTTAAACCAGGCCCATCTTCCCACTATAATTCACAATCTGGAGTTTTATATCTAGATTCAATAAAAAGTTCATATGCATATATATCCTTACAGTCTTATTATAGAAGCCAAAAATAATGTTAAGAAATGAAGCATGCAAGGTATACATGCATCAGGGCTATCATTAAGGATTAGCCATACTTTCAGTAAAGATGCTGCCACACCTAAAAAGGTTGTAAAATGTAAATGTACAGAATAATCATTCTTAAATCCTGGTGATAGAGTATTTCACCATTATCCTTTAATAAGTTATGTACTAAAAGAGGTCCCTTTTTTGTAAAGGTTGTTAATAAAAATTTAGTTATCATCTGTTTTGGAAAAGAGAATTATATCAAGAGGGGAATGCTGAATTACATCAAGAGGGGAACGCTGAATTATACCAAATGGGGAATGCTGAATTTTATAGGTGTTGTGGGGAGTTACATTTGTTTGTAGTTCAATTAAAGGGGTTTAATAAAACATCTGTCCAGAAGGGATTAAATTTCCTGAATTTGTTAATGAAGTCTATACCAAATTTAGAAATGGATTTAATGTCACTCTTTATTGTTGTACTAAATACACGCATTCACATACAGTGATTCAAAAAGTCTGTGGATCCAAGTAATTTCTAATGATGTAATTGATACTGATATTATAAAGTGAAGGTTTAGGTTAAGACATAAAGATATGTGTTATTTTTGGTAAAAGAAAGGATTTAACATCTGTAATTTTACCGCTTGAATTTCTTTTTGAGGATACTTATGTTTTTAATAATAGATGGTACTCTTTCAATAAAATTAAAATTCTCAATACTTTCTGGGTCGGTAGTAATTTCAGGGTTGGCAGTAAAATTAATGCCTAGAATACTAAAAGGTTCATTTGTCCAATTTGGATTTGTGTCAGCACACAGATTAATTACATTTGCAGAAGAATTACATTTGCAGCCAATGTAAATAGCTTTTATTCTATCAATAATTGGTTTCAAGCCAGAATATTTGGAGAATTGAAAGAGTAGATCCAATGCAGTTCTAAGACAGTTTTCAGTCCCTTAAAAAACAATGCTGTATCATCAGCATGTTGTCAAAGACACACATTGTGAGGTCCAATATATATACCTATAATATGGTGAATTTGGAGAATGAAGATTTTCGCCATCTCTACAAATAGCAGTAATATATATACAGCAAATCATGGTCACCTTGATGACAACAGCACTCTATTTTTTTTATAATTTTAAAAAAATATTTTGTAAACACAGAATGAACACCATTTTATAAGATTTGGACCAAATTGCTATTATATGTTTCCAGTAAAGCTCAACAGTATAGTCATTAGGAAGTAGTGACTTGTCATCATTCATGTTCATTAGTGCTATTGAGGCTTCTGAATACCATATAGTTTTTTCCTCTAATGCAGTAGTTTGATGTTCATTAGTGCTATTGAGGCTTCTGAATACCATATAGTTTTTTCCTCTAATGCAGTAGTTTGATGTTCATTAGTGCTATTGAGGCTTCTGAATACCATATAGTTTTTTCCTCTAATGCAGTAGTTTGATGTTCATTCAAAATACGAACATGATATTTATGATAGTGTCCACATTGACAGTTTCAAGGAAATGATCTTGATTTGAATAACAATGATTCAATAAAAGTTTTGTTTTCTGGATAGTATCTGGTCCATAGTTTTATTTGAAGAGTTTATTATTTTGTTTTACACAGTTTTATTAAATAATTTCTTTTCTCCAAACAAAGGAAATATTTTGAGGGCTTTTTACCATTTTCTATCGACTTGGCTCTTGTTTGATAACAAGCCTTTAATATATTCCTGTAAGAACTGTTTCAAATGATCTTTAAATGATGTAGTTAGCATATGAATCGTTTGGTCATTCTTTTCTGAGAAAATTCGAGCAATTTCCTAGTTTCTTCCAAATTTGTTCAACTTTTTTTTATTTTTTCCTTTTTCTGAATTCATGAGTAAGAGATTGTAAAATCTCTTATTTCAAGAAGTTAAATAAATAAATCATCGTCATTGAATACTAGGTTAGGTTGAGGGGTGGGGAAGCAGCATTAAAAGGGCATTGTTAAATTTCCAAAACCCTTTCTTTTTTTCTGAAGTTACTTTAAGTATAATGGAAAATTCAAAAATGGAATGGTGAGTTCTTTAACCTGGTGGTGTCAGTCATAAACATTAATTCATTAGATGTTAAACAGAAGTCTAGCCTTGACCTTTTTATTAGATTATGACAGTCATGAATATGTTTATGAGTTTTTGTGATGTATTCTCCAAGGATCACACACATTGGCATTTGTTTTAATATTAAACAGTTTATTCTGTGATTTAGGATTATTGATATGTTTATAACAATTCAGTTCTGAATCTTGGGTTCATATCACCACCACTAATTATAAACTCCCTGTCATAAGTATCAATTTGTATGTAATCATGAAAACATGGTGAGTCTTTGTTGAGTGCGTATATGTAGATTTACAGAATGGAATATTTATTTTCAATATCAGCCTCTAGGCATAACATATTTCATGGTCAGAGTCCTCCTTAGTGACATCAAACTCAGAAGTATAAAAGAACAATATTGCTGCTCCCTCGCATTTGATTTACCTTGATAAATAAAGATATTAAATGCACAAAGCAATCTTACCAAACTTTTATTCTTTGTTTCAAAGTAGGTAAGATGGAGAAAATATATGGAGTTATTCTTACTTTTGATGTTATTAAATACATCCTGTTTTTTCTCTGAAATATCCAGCCCTCTGCAATTCATAGACATAAACTTTAGACTCATTCAGTGGGAGGTAATGAAGAAGGGATGTTATATAAGTACAACAACAAAAAGGAAAAACAAGCATAAAAATATCTTTATCTGTCACAGTGCATATATAATACAAGTTAAAATTTGAATTGCATGTAGTAGATTTAAATAGGTAAGTTAATTGCAAGGGGATAGTATATGAATTTCAAACAAAGTACAGAAAAGAATTTACACAAAATATATTCTATACCGGCCATAGTTCATTACATAAAAAAAGAGAACTTACCATGATAGGGGTATCAGTTCCATTCATACGCAATGATACAGAAACGTGATGTCACAAAGTCCTTGAGATTGTCCCTATCAACCCAAGCGTGTGAGGTCAGTAAGCAGATTGCTCTGCTAGACCTCGTACTTGTCACTTTATGGTACATCATAGTCCTTGACATTGTCCCTGTCAACACCAGCATGTGAGGTCAGTAAGCAGATTGCTCTGCTAGATCTCATACTTGTCACTTTATGGTACATTATAGTCCTTGAGATTGTCCCTGTCAACACAAGCGTGTGAGGTCAGTAAGCAGATTGCTCTGCTAGACCTCGTACTTGTCACTTTATGGTACATCATAGTCCTTGAGATTGTCCCCATCAACACAAGCGTGTGAGGTCAGTAAGCAGATTGCTCTGCTGGACCTCGTACTTGTCACTTTATGGTACATCATAGTCCTTGAGATTGCCCCTATCAACACAAGCGTGTGAGGTCAGTAAGCAGATTGCTCTGCTAGATCTCATACTTGTCATTTTATGGTACATCATAGTCCTTGAGATTGTCCCTATCAACACCAGCATGTGAGGTCAGTAAGCAGATTGCTCTGCTAGATCTCATACTTGTCACTTTATGGTACATTATAGTCCTTGAGATTGTCCCTGTCAACACAAGCGTGTGAGGTCAGTAAGCAGATTGCTCTGCTAGACCTCGTACTTGTCACTTTATAGTACATCATAGTCCTTGAGATTGTCCCCATCAACCCAAGCGTGTGAGGTCAGTAAGCAGATTGCTCTGCTAGACCTCGTACTTGTCACTTTATGGTACATCATAGTCCTTGAGATTGTCCCCATCAACACAAGCGTGTGAGGTCAGTAAGCAGATTGCTCTGCTAGACCTCGTACTTGTCACTTTATGGTACATCATAGTCCTTGAGATTGTCCCTGTCAACACAAGCGTGTGAGGTCAGTAAGCAGATTGCTCTGCTAGATCTCATACTTGTCACTTTATGGTACATTATAGTCCTTGAGATTGTCCCTGTCAACACAAGCGTGTGAGGTCAGTAAGCAGATTGCTCTGCTAGACCTCGTACTTGTCACTTTATGGTACATCATAGTCCTTGACATTGTCCCTATCAACACCAGCATGTGAGGTCAGTTAGCAGATTGCTCTGCTAGATCTCATACTTGTCACTTTATGGTACATTATAGTCCTTGAGATTGTCCCTGTCAACACAAGCGTGTGAGGTCAGTAAGCAGATTGCTCTGCTGGACCTCGTACTTGTCTCTTTATGGTACATCTTAGTCCTCGAGATTGTCCCTATCAACACCAGAATGTGATGTCAGTTAGCAGATTGCTCTGCTAGACCTCGTACTTGTCACTTTATAGTACATCATAGTCCATACATTCACTTGGAATTTAGTTTGTATGTTATACATGGCGTCCCTCAGTGTCTTTACTATGATAATACCAAGTTCACTATGGCATTTTCTTTCAATGCTTTGATAAAATCTGTGTTTATTTGAGTAATATGGTCAAACATATGGAACATGCTTTTAAGAGCTTGTTGGTCTCTAATGGTCAGGTTCTTGGTTTCAACATTAATTCATCTTACTATAAGAGGTGTGGGTCTTCTGTTGTAGCCTGGAATCCTGTGAATTGCTTTAAAAATATCTATCAGTCATTATTCACATGAACTTTTCTTATGAAATAGTGCAAAGGCTCTTCCTGGCAGTTCTTTTTTTAGCATTCTTGTCAGTTCAGGATCGTAATATTACTCTAATATTGTTGGTTGTGATTGGATATCGACAAACTAGTTTGAAACATTCCACTGTACTTGTTAACTTTTCTTGTCATTTTTCAAATTTCTTTGGCTTGTGCGAATCTTAAATGATTCACATCTGGGTTAATTCCATCTGCTTTTTTAGACAATACACTTGACTAATCAATAAATTCACTTGATGCAATCTGTATTTTCAACTTTGTATCCCCTTCTGTTTTTGCCACAATTTGATTCTTAAGGTAGTAGAGATATAAAAAAATTTTCCTATTGATCAATTTTACTGAAAATCGTACAGTAGTTAGCCTTTTATGATACACATTATGACACAGTTTGGAATGAATTGATCCATGGGTTATCTTTTGACAGCAGCACAAATTGAGGCTTTTTCAACCCATTTTGGCATGCTTTGAATTGATGCCAAGATAATTCAAATATTCATGGAAACTGATAACAAAGGGTTAGATCAGTATATGAAAACTCTAATGCTTTTGAAGGATATATGCAATAATTAAAAGGCATCATCATATTTATTCTTTGCTTAATCCTTGTAAATAAACTTATTCCCTGATTAATGTGGTAAAAATTACTAATAACTGAGTCCCTCATAATACTATTTCTATCCATCTGTAAAAAAAATTCTGTTGTTTGATTTTTAAATAAAAAACTGTTGAATGTTTTTCAATATAACAGCTTTCTTCTATATCAGTTTAAAGAAAATTTAATCTAGGGTTGCTAAGTTATTCAAAGTTAAATTGCCCCCCCCCCCCTCCTTTCTTCTCTCACTATGCTCAAATGTCCGTATGTGATATGTATAATGATTACTTCATAAACAACATTCTAGAACATTTATCTATTCAAAAAATGTTTGAAAATATTTAATGTCTATAAAATACAAAAATTTACATATTGTATTTCCTTTATATGCCCCTGGATTGAAATATGTAGTGTCGTGGGTCCTGATGTATATTACATTTGCTTTATCTGTGTTTCAAGTGTCAGTCTGCAACAACCACCTTGTCCATAACATTTGAACTATAAAAGTAAAAACCATCATATATGACATGTGTACTTCACCTATAAAGCCCTTTCAACAAATGACCTTGAAGTCAATGACCTTGTCACCTTGACAATGAACCATATGCTAGAATTAGTTAAACTTAACTTTTCTCACATTTTTTGAAACCTAAGAGACAGAGACTTAAATCTGAGAGGTGTAACCCACTTAAAATCGGAGAGATGTAACCTACTAATGAAACCCTTTCAAATGACACCATAGTCAATTACCTTGTGACCTTCACCTTAATGTCAAAGTAATTATTACCTTGCTCATTACTCATAAATTCTAAAAGACAATGACATATTTGGTAAGCATTTGGAGATTTAAAGGTGGGTTGCAACTTCAGGTTTTCATTTTATGGCTGCAACCCCCTTTCTGGACCAAACAGTGCTGCAAAACATTAGTCATGGGAGACTGCAAACCCCCAAACCCCCAACCCCCCCCCCCTTTCTTCCCTGTTCAAAAATTTCTAGATCTACCTACTTCATATATGAAACCCTTTCTGACGACATTAAGGTGAATTATCTTGTGATCTTGACTGTGAACTATGAGTCTGCTTAATTACATATGTACTACTGCCAACAAGGTTTGTTTGGAAACATTGACATGTGCTCTTTGTGCGTATAGATGGTTTTCCATGCAGAACAACAGGTTTGGCGCATTTTACAGAAGAACCAATGCATCACTAGATTTATTCACTAAGCCGCCAAAAACAAACAACTTTAATGAGTATCATTTGAAACACATAAAATTACAGAATACACGTACATTTGAAAATACTGATGTTGTACTCCACCCTACATAATCAACTACCATAAACTCTACAATGCTACAAATGCTTTACGTCACATTCAGTACATGTACGCAATGACGTCAGCATCATTTCCGGTAAAGCGTGTGTCACTTATCTTCCACTCCCCTGCGGGTAAAAGGCTGATCATTTAGACAAATAATGAGGGTAATGCTGTGAATATGGGAGAAATGATCGTCTGTTATGTTTACAAACATCCTAGATCTTTGTCTAAAACATGCTTGAAAAATGTACGTACGCGTATATGCAATAGATAAGATCATTTGTAACGGTTGTTATGTAAAAGACATAGGTCTAGATCAGAAATATGCTTGAAAAGCACCCATACGTGTAAATGTTTTAAACGCTTTTCAGAATTGCGTCCCTTAGATTGCTTCTACTACCTTAATTTCCTCTTTTAATGATTCTTATTAGTATTATTTGGGGTGTGACAATTTATTATCCGTATACAAACCCATTTACAAAGTTGATAAGATCCCTGGTCAAGACAAAACAATAACAAAATATGTGTTAATTTTTTAAATTCTAAATTTGAAGAAATTTATGTCAAGTCGTATAGGTATGTAAATCTGTCCATGTATCAAAATTCAACATGTTCAGTAACTTGCAATAGGATTTGAGATTTTTGTTGTTATACATATCAACCTATACATGTACTTGATTATTCACATTCATAAAACAAAAATGCTCCAGTTGATTTGATATTGTTTGCATGAGATTTACATTCATTGACTGATAGAAATATCTGTTGGTAAAACAGTACTAATAGTGTTGTGTTCAAGTATTGTTATAATACCCCCCACCACCCATTGCAACAAAGTTTGGAGAGGTACAATTCTCCTCGTATCGCGGTTGCCTATTTTGACATGGATGATCGCGTTCACATCAGTGCAAATCACCGCACACCATTCACCATTGTGATGGTCAATCGCAGTGATTCACCGTAACATTGCAGTTGATTGCGGCTATACATCATATAACTATTAAACGTACATTTAAGCATCCTAAAACCTTGTCTAACGATCGAGGTGTAACTCTAGTGGTTTTGCTTGAGGACTATTTGTTTTGCACCATTTTTTCCAAATTAAATGCAGCATTAATTATCTAGGTGCAAGAGTCATTCTAAATTGTTTTAAAATGATAGATTAAGTGTGAGAAAAATATAGATGAGAATACATGTATCTAAATTTAGTAGTGAACGTTCATAATAACATTTATGTAAACATTTTTTTGTACAAAATAAATTACCAAACAATTAAACATGCGTTAATTAGAATCACCCCTTCAGTCTGTCTTCCTATCCAGTTAAGAAGTTTAACAAAGCAAGTTTCTCAATATGTACAAGTTGGTCATCCATTACACTTACACCACTGATGTATCTTGTTTCATTTACATATGTAAGAAAGGAAAAGTTTGCATAAATTTTTTTTACAGGAGAAATTGATAAGATTTTCTTCGGTTTTACGGTTTGACAATTTATCAATCCAGGAAGCTTTAATAGGTTTTAATTTACTTCATATTCAATAATCTCTATCCCCCTTGTACTAAGGGTCTGTTCATTGTATTTCTTTTCATTCAATCTTTTTTTTTTACAGTATTCCATGAAAACGAATAGGTTATTTTATTAAGATATTTTATATCTTTATTTTTGGATAATTCTGTGATACATTTAACATAGAAATAACCAATGAATTAATAATACCATGATGTCTGATATGGTTACCAAATGAAGATTTGGAGTTTTTTTAACTTCCTTGATTGACTGATTCAAACATTTTTCATTGCCTGTATAGGCAAAAGTAAACATTACTCAATATTTTCTTTCATGGCAGACATTTTCTCTTCATAGTTGAAAAAAATTAAATTGGATACATAATCCTTTAAATGAAGCAAAGAAATTGAAACCTTTTCGGTGAAAAGACAGAGAAAATCTCTATCTGCAATGTTCCTGGCAACCTACAGAAATATAAAAGTTTTGTGAGCCGCATACTACTGATACTTCCTTATTTCTTGATGGTTCACAAAAATCTCTTTTCATGGCTCTAGAAACTTTGGAATACCGTATTTACTCGAATGTAATACGCACTTTTTTTCGCCAATTTGACCCCTCATTTTCTCACTGCGTATTATACATAGGGTTAGAAATCTGGAACTTTTTTTCCACGCTCTTAAGCTTCAGTGGCGGATTTAGCGGGGTGCGTGTGTCTGTTAAAGTATCTAAAGCCGTCAATCAAACCCACGAGGCGCGAGATATATCTATTGTTTGTATACTGTTTGCTTCCTGTAGTAAATGCCCAAGGCAATAACAGGAGTAATGTCTACAGTGTGTCATTCAATGAACACGATAGAATACTTACGCTGTGTTATTTAGCAATGGTTTCTGATTAGCAGATTGTACGGGGGATATAATGATTTATCCTTAATTGGTTAATCGATAGTTACGCAACAGGAGAAACTACTTGACCGTAACGGCATGAGCATTGACAGTTTGCATAACACTCATTAATTCATTCTTTATAGATTTTGTCTTCACAAACATTTGCGATCTCCGCGTAAAGTTCACGTAGTATAGTAGAAATGCACGTTCACTATAACGAGAGAGAAAAAAATGAAGTGATCGTTTGGGAAGAGGGTACTAGTTAAGACATTGGAAGTCTATGCGAATTTGATTGTAAATGAAATGAAAGAGAGAAAAGCGTTGATATCACATGATGAATAAAGGCTGGTCATTCTGTGTTGTTTTGATAATTATGAATACACATTACGCAATTACACTGTAAAAGGTATACGGCAAAGCAATTTCAGCTTGCGATCTTGCTGCTTCAACACAAAATTGACATCTTGTTTTGGATTTTTCCTCTGCGTATTATACACGGAATTAGACGTTTTTTCATGATTTTCGAGGTCATTTCTAGGGGTGCTTATTATACTCGAGTGCATATTATATTCGAGTAAATACGGTACTTTTCGAAAATGTTGGGCTTAAAATTAAATGCAGTAAAAACCAAGGTCATTTGGATTGGTTCCGAAAACTTTTCTGACCAAGTTTTTCATCATAGTAGATGGAAATTAGAATGGGGAATTCTACTAAATTCTCACTATTGGGTATTAACTTTTCCGTAAATGTAAATGAAATCATTGATTTAAATTACAAAGTACAAATTCAAAAAATTAAAGCACAATTGAAGAAATGGAGCAGAAGAATTTTAACGCCTATGGGAAGAGTGACTGTCATTAAAACCATCATTGTCCCATCTGTTTTCAGCTCTCCCTAATCCTAAACATGAAGTATTATCTTCCTTAAATCAAGATTTTTGTAGATTTATTTGGGACACTAAGTGTAATAAAGTCAAAAGAGATGTAATGACACAAACTCATGAGTTGGGAGGACTTAATATTGTGAATTTGGAACATTTTATATCATCTATGAAATGCACATGGATAAAAAGATTACTGAAAGGAAATCAGTCTTGGATGCATATTTTTAATGCAAACTTTGGAGAAAACTACATGGATTACCTTTTAAAATTTGGTGACAGTTTTATATTTGAAACTTCTGTAGCCTCCATGAATGATTTCTGGAAAGATGTCTTCTTAGAATGGCATAAAGTTTTATTAATATACAATTCCAAATTGACCACTGATTCTGTTTTGCTTGGTTTATTTAGTCCTGTTTGGCATAGTTCCAATATTCTCATTGATAAAAATCCTATCTTCAACCAAAATTGGTACAATTAAGGAATCAAAACCATTTATGATTTCCTGGATGATAATGGAAAAATCCTATCAAAACAAAATTTTGAGGATAGATTCAATATCAATTTTACTCAGATTGTCCATATCAAGTCTTATATTTAAGAAAGGAGATCCAAAAGCCTTAAAAGATTATAGACCTCTGAGTCTCTCAAACACTGACTATAAAATTCTTGCTTTTATTTTTGCAAGAAGGCTACAATCGGTTGCTACATATTTGATAAACAAGGAACAGAGTGCATATATCAAAGGCAGATTTATAGGGGGAAATGCCAGAATGATACTGGATATTTTTGAATGCTGCAAAGAAAAGAATAAAAATGGTATATTATTATTTCTGGATTTCGAGAAGGCCTTTGATTCTGTGGAATGGAATTTTCTTTTCAAAACCTTAGACAAATTTAATTTTGGCACAGATTTTATAAAATGGATTAAAATATTATATCAAAATCCTATATTCAGATTGAAAAACAATGGTTGGGTATCTTAAACATGCAAAATGTCATGTGGTATACGACAAGGCGGTCCAATATCAGCAATTTTATATATTTTCGTAGCTGAGATTTTAGCAATTAAAATTAGAGAGAATGAGAAAATAGGTTGGTTTAGTACGCATCATCTTAATCGGAGAATCAAAAGTATTCAACACGCAGATGATCTCACACTCTCATTAGAAAATATAAAATCCTTAAAACATGCAATTAACACAATAAAAGACTTTTGCAAGCATGCAGGATCTAAGATAAATATACATAAAGAAGAATGTATCCTCCCAGGTCCACTAAAAGGAAGATTTTCAAATATAATTGGTATAAATGTAAACGAAAATTCTTTGAAATGCTTAGGCATAAATATAGGTCATAACAAAGAAGAATGTTATATTAAAAACTGGATGAAGGTATATGATGACATGGAGCGACTATTCCAGTCATGGAAAAAAAGAAAACTTACTATATTTGAAAAGTGCTGTGTTATCTAAATTTATAAATATCTAAATTTATACATCTAGGTCAAGTACTGGAAATACCAAATGATGAATATATAAAAAAGGTGAATACATTGATTTTCAATTTTATATGGAATACAGTAGATAGGATTAAACGGAAAACTTTAGTAGGAAGCATTTTAGATGGAGGAATCGGTATAGTAGATATTATATCAAAAATGAAAGCATTAAAGGCCTCCTGGGTTACAAAGATATTTAAAACTAAAGGCACTATATATGAGTATGTCAATAGCATATGCAAAAACGAAGGCATATCCCTGGAATATATTGCTATGACAAACGAAACCAGTGATCAATATTCAAATTTACTCAGAATATTGCCACATTTTTATAAAGAAGTATTCATATGTTTCAATGAATGTAAGCAAGTACAAAGCACTCCACAAATATCTGTTAACAATTTCCTATCACAACCGATCTGGAACAATAAGAATATCACATACAAAGGTAACACTTTGTATTTTAAAAATTGGATTAAGAGTAAAATCCTATACGTTAAGGATCTATTCGACGAAAATGGAATGTTTAGAAATATGAACGAGTTTATACATGTATTAGAAAATAAAGCAAACTGTTTATGCGAATACAAGATTTTATATACTGCATTTAAGGCATTTAACAAAGCAGTAGATTTTAAAAACGCTGCTTACACAAATGTGAAGACTACCTATAGCTTTCTATTCAAAAATGGTTATCATAATATATTAGATATAAGACCTGCTCTTTCTACTATGAAATATTTTTGTCGAAAGTATTTATAAAACCTTGTTATCAAGGAATTCTTTCCAAAGAATTCGAAATAATTGAAAAAATAAGTCATGGATAAATATTTATCAAAATAAAGTCAAAAATATTTCTGACAAGAGCATAGCAGACTTCAATTATAGACTATTAAATAACCTCCTGAACAATAATCTTTTCTTAAGTAAATGGAAAAAAACCACCTCTGAGTGTAAATTATCCAATTGTGTATATTTCAATTATAAAGTTCATATCAAAGCAATTTGATTATTTATTGATTTATTGCATTAATTATGTTATTGATATAATCTGACCCGGTTTATATAGAATGTGTAAATGGGTTTATATAGTTAATAAAAAAAAAAAAAAAATTATTGAAACTATGCAGTATAACAGTATTTCAAATGCAATTTTTATATACCTAAGACAAATAGGACTAAATTCCTATAGCTATAAATACATCCCATATCATTTAAAGTGCACATTTTCCAACACAAAATGATATAAATCTATAGATAACTTACTCAATGAAAAAAAAAATTCAACCTTCTGGAATCCTGAAATGGAAATCTGAATTATGGACTTTTCAGATACTTCTTACTTTTTTAAAACTTGTTTTAAAATTACTAAAGATACTTCATTACAGTGGCTCCAGTATCACATCTTACATAGAATCTTACCCGCTAATGCTTATCTTAAAAAAATTAAATCATCAGACCTCTGCTCCTTCTGTGATGAGAACATAGAAACCATTCCTCACTTCCTGTCTGTTCAAAACCAAACAAATTTCCATCTCTACGTGGTTTACCTTACCATATAAAATTTAAATATAATATTGCTAAATACATAGCAATTAAAAACTTTGAACTCAGAAATTTTTTTTACCTTTGGAATGAATGGGAAGAAATTTTTCAACCTTGTGATTGTATAAATAATTTTTCATTTCCTCTTTGTTTACTCTATTACATGTATTCAATTTGTTACTTATCCTAGAGCGGTGTTTGTTGGTTTTGTTTGTTTCCTTGTAAAGTTTTTTGTCAAAGTGTGCAACTTGAGTATAAGGGTATAAATGACTGTATGTAATATCCTTTCCCCTTCCCCCTTTCTCTCTTAAATCCTAGTCTGTGAAATATTGTATTTCTTTACTTAGTTTATATGCTCTTTATACTGATAGAAAAAATGTAAATAATAAAAAAAAAAATACTGATACCATTTCAATAAAACTGCTCATGTTACAAGTTGAATTTATGAAGAGAAATATCTGGGTTGTCAGGCTTTTCAGTGAGATATCAGCAGTGCCATCTTGGAGTTAATAACAGAAAAGACCGTTTATTGAGTTGTTTTTGTTTTTCAAAGTAAGATGGAAATCTAGTTTACCTATTTCATAAATTGCATAAGTTTTGTTCATTTGGATATGACTTTTAAATTCAATTGTATTTAGAAATAATCTATATATATATATATAGTCCTAAAGGATTAATTTATATTGTCCTTATGATGAAAAGTATGTACCATTACGTAGAATGAAAAAACTATTGATACGAAAAACTATTTCAAAAGAAAAAATGAAGTATTCCCTTTACCAACTTGACATCATGCAAATAGTGATAAAACGTGTACACCAACTTTTATCAGTATACATGACAGTGTATAAACAAGGTAACTGCTAACTCGATCTCTACTCTTGGTCCATCTGACCTGTAGATGGGACTATTCAGACCTATAAATCAACCAGGCACGCACACATATATAATGTATATATAGAGCACTGAGCGAGTTTCAAATTCAATGAAATTATCAGGTATACAGCATTGTTCCTTTCCTTCTTTCTTTTCGGTAATTATAACTCAGTTACACAATGAATAATGAATTGTAGGTGAATTTCATATTTGGCTCCTGTCCGTGGACTATTTTTTGGCATAGGTATAAAAATTAAGCTTAAAAATGAGATAAAGATACAGATGGTGATGGGATATTTGTATAATTCCAGTGTATCTAGTTGACTACAGGTGGGGTGACCTAGTAGCATTCGCTTCTCACCACAACGATTTGGGCTTGACTTGGCATTTTAGTAAGGGTGGTAGATTCTGGTGCTTCTGGTTCTCCCACATGTTACTGTAAAGCATTGATACATATTGTATAACTTCATTAGTCTCTACACATTCATGCATTAATATTTCTAAATGGAAGACAATACCAAATTCGTTATTTTTGATATCATTTTGTACAATAAAAATTGTGCAAGACCATGTAGTGGATGCCCGGCAGCAGAAGTATCAATATCCATTTCTCACAATTCAGATGAATTTGTTGAGTAAGCAAAGTTTTCTCCATTTCAAAATACACAACAAAGTGTGCCTTTTTTGTCAATATATATGTACTCTATACTCTGAGATAGATGCTTGGAAATTCAAAATTAGATGGAGGCATTCGTGTTGAACAAACACATCTTGTTTTCTAACTTAATTAATAAGGGAAAATTAAGTGTTTCAGAAAACTGAAATAGAATGCAGTCCATGCTAAACAATGAGAGTAATAATTACAATCAGTGAAGGAACATGTGTGTACTTGTGATTCGACTTTCTGAAAAAGCGCTCTCTTACAAGGGTTAGTTGCGTTTTATCGTGTGCTTTTTACCCTATGGTCATCATTTTGATGGAAAGTATCTATTAATTTGGGAAAGTAACAAACTAATTTGTCCAGAACTTGATACTGTAACACTTGCTATACAGTAGTAGGTACGAAATGTAAAGCATGCAATCTATTCCACAACTATACAAGATAAGAGGCTAATATAAGTTGTATCGTTGTGGAATGTGAATTCAATGAAATGATTAGATATAAAGACAAAAATAATAATAATGATAACTAGAAATGAGCTATTTGCTTAAGCAACGAGTAGGTTTCACAAGTTAAAGTCGAAGCAGCGAAGCTGGGATCTACTACTCTAATACACAATTCTTTTTCACGATCCAGATATCTGACCTTTAGTGATGGTACACCACAATGCACAATCTACTTGCAGAAATTGTAGGTAACGGCGACTTACATTATACACATTATACTGAAGCCTACATCGCACAATATCGACTGCTGTTGACCATATCTTTGAAACAAGAAACATGTAAGACAGTCACACTTAGTACAATCTGCACGTGTAACCTAGATCTTCAGTCTTTACTCTCCGCTTGATGTTGTTTATTTATTAACTTACGCAAATGTCATAAGTTAACCATAAAGTTATTCTACATTATCTCCATAACTTTGTTATTATTGAATATGTTATACATGTAAATGCATTTATAATTTCTATATTCTCAATTATTGCAAAAAGTATTTAATTTTACTAAATTGTCAGATAATGTACTGATGTCAAATTGTCTCCCTTTGGAACTAAAAAGGAGTAAATGGCAATGCTCCGGTCCAGTATTAAAAATTCCCATTTTGAAAAAGTTTATCTGTTCCTTTAAAGCTGAAATTTTATCCTTTTTTCTATTTAAATTGCTGAGTTGCTCCTCTATTTTAAATTTTGTGTCCCATTCTCCTTTCTCTTTTAATTTTTCCACTGCATAGATTTCTTTTAATCTTTGTTTTTCGTTCATCTTCTTCATTTGGTCTTTTCTATTCTGAATACTTTCTAACCATTTTCTTTACAAATTTCTTTTCCTCAGAGTAACTATTCTTCTATGTAACTTTGATTGCTTGGTAGCTTTTCTTATGATCTGGTTTCTATATTCCGTTGATTTATCTTCTAACCATTTAGCAGTCTCATTATTTTTATACATGATTATACTCTCCATGGTGTTAGTGTTACACACTGGCTTTACAGTAATATTTCGATCTAGTTTTGCCATAAGTCTTTCAACATTAATATTATCTGCATTACAACTTTCAGCTTGACTTTGTTGAATCTGTGTTGGATCAAAATACTTCCATAGAGGCATAAAATCCTTGAACAATGATATACATTTATCTTTAATTACTTTACAAAATTTCTGCAAATACAACCTTGTTTCCTCATCATTATTAGATGACATATATAAAGAGTTGCTAATATTACATGGTAAAAAAGGACCATGAAATAAAGAAATACCGTATTTACTCAAATATAATACGCACCCGACTATAATACGCACCCCCAAGAATTACATCGAAAATCGTGAAAAAACGTCTAACTCCATGTATAATACGCAGTGGAAAAATGCAAAACAAGATGTCAATTTCGTGTTGAAACTGCAAGACCGCGAACTGAGTTTGCCGTATACCTTTTACAGTGTAATCGCGTAACATGTATTATTTTTAAAAGTGGCACAGAACGACCTGCCTTTATTCATCGTGTGATATCAACACTTTTCTCTCTTTCATTTCATTTACAATTAAACTCGCATAGACTTAAAATGTCTTAACTACTATGCCCTCGTCCCAAACGATCGCTTCATTTTTTCTCTCCCGTTAGAATGAACGCGTGTGTCTACTATACTACATGAACTTTACGTGGAGATCGCACATGTTTGTGAAGACAAAATATATATAAAGAATGAATGAGTGTTATCCAAACTGTCAATGCTCGTGCCGTTAATTTATTCCATTGTCAAACATTCAAATGAATTCTCATGCAGAATGATTTAATTCTATTTATCAATAAAATAAAACTAGATAAAATATAAATCCCATTTATGAATTCATTGATGAACAGAAGAATCTGAAATTATGACTTAAGTATATTCTCAGTTTATGGCGCCGGATCCAGTAGGCAATCATATGATACCACGAGGTCTGCCAGACTGGGTATAATATCACATAACCACCTCACTTGGTAGGGAATCATATGATACCACGAGGTCTGCCAGACTGGGTATAATATCACATAACCACCTCACTTGGTAGGGAATCATATGATACCACGAGGTCTGCCAGACTGGGTATAATATCACATAACCACCTCACTTGGTAAAGAAAGATTGACATAATGAATCTTATCTATCTCCTTAGAATTTGTATTTAAAAAAAACCAATCATCCAGGTAAAAGTGATTGAATAAAACTTTCATTAAATAAACTCATACATGACTTACCTAGCTGTTATCGAAAGTATTTATCAGATTCAGGAATAATTTTTAAATACAAGTTTATCTGAAATTGAATGATGAAAATGCAAGATTGAAGGGTGTGATAATAAAAATATATACATCAATATTTAATTACGTTTTTGAATTAATTTAACAGAATATATATTGATTGATTGCTTTAAGCCACACTGCTATCATTGCACATACTTGGTGACAGCATCTGACTAATATGCAAATTGCAAAAAAACATTTTGGCCTACCTGAGGCAGTGACAGTTCTGTAACGTGTCATGCATACTGTGACAGTCTCAACCAAAGTGCCGCAACCGGCATGGTAAGAGCCTCGATTTGAACATGCCACGTACTCTCACTCCCTAGGCAAGCACCCTAACACTTGACCATGCCACGTACTCTCACTCCCTAGGCAAGCACCCTAACACTTGACCATGCCACGTACTCTCACTCCCTAGGCAAGCACCCTAACACTTGACCATGCCACGTACTCTCACTCCCTAGGCAAGCACCCTAACACTTCACTTGAACATGCCACGTACTCTCACTCCCTAGGTAAGCACCCTAACACTTGACCATGCCACGTACTCTCACTCCCTAGGCAAGCACCCTAACACTTGACCATGCCAGTTTTTACATAACATAGATATATATGATGTGTTTGTATAAAATATTTTGCTGCCGGCAACAACATTTAGAAAAGCTATTTTTAAGATATATGTCACTGTCAAGGTCAAAAGGTCATTGACCAAGATGTCATGTGAGAGGGCTTCATAGGTTGAGTGTTCATGCCGAATATCTGTACCTTTCAATGTGCAAAAGTTATAGTCAAGGTAAAAGTTGACAACAAACAAGCAAATTAAGAGACAATGGATAAGCAGACTTAAAAATAACAACACTTATTATTTAACATATTTCCTATATACTTATATAAATAAAATAACATTGATGCTCAGACTTACCACTTTCAACATTGGCTCATACAACTGCATATGAAAACTATGGGTATTATTCTGCACCAATGAGTTATGCCTAAAACAATGATATAATAACAATGTTTAAAATAATCAAAACAAAAACATGAAAATATTTTAATAAAACTAGTGTATAGATTCAACTAATTCTTTTTCATTTTTATTACTGTGTTTCAAAAGTTTTAATGCATACATATCTTCATTCAGCATCTTATCAAAATATACATGAACATATTTCATTATCATGACTATATTATTGATATATAAGGCATATAAGAAAACAATTGACTTAATTTTATTATCAACGTGTGCACTCTTAACACACCACCTAACCATTTTCTTGAAATGTCACTTTCTAAACAATTCCAAATATTATTTTTAAACCATCAATCATTGGTTGATGAAAGTATATATACTACCATGTAATACTTGTTTCACAAAGATTTTCGTAACATTTGGGCGAGAAAATGAAATAAAATTTCAATAAAGTTTTCAAATAAATAGTTATCTGAAATGACCTAGGCTTTTGACCTCTGACCTTTGATATCATTAGATGCCCTCTTTTTAATGTACTATACCAAGTATGAACTTCCTAGATGAGATTGTTTGGGAGTGCACACTTTATTTAATTCCCCCACCCAACTTTTTATAACATTTGCTTTCTCAATTATTGAACAAGACTAGTGTACAAACCTAAAGTGTAGTCGACTGATAAATTTACTGAAAAGTGGTAAAATTTTCTGAATTATTTTGTTTGATAACATGATATTTTGTTAATTTTGACCGTCATTATGCCTCAATGAATGCAATTTAAATTTGAAGTTAACAATCAGGTCAATATCAATGATAGGTTGTTGTTATTGAGGTGATGATCAAACTTACAAGCAATACAAGTGTGATGAGGATTTCAATCAAGTGCAGGTGTAAAAATTTTGTGATGTTAATCTAAACTATTGAAAGAATGCTGAGTACATGTACCTGATGAGTATGACTGGAGAACATGAGATTTTTGTACCTCCATTTAATTTATTATGCAAACAGTACAGAAATATTTTTCTAACAATTTATATGATATACATTGATGTCATGAAACCATTCAAAGCATATATAATTTTATCATTATACCACATATACACATGTAATAGTTTTCAAACCATGTACTTTGCTGCAATACATTTCGGCACTCACATACAGGTTATAAGAAAGATGGACAAAAAACTGTCAAAGATGATATGTCCACATTGCAAAAAATATAGATAATAAAATCAGAATAAGAGTATTAAACAAAATAAAGCACATATAGCACAATGGTAACTATTAACTAAAGTAAGTGAGCTTTAATGGATTATTTGTAACATATAATAAGGCCAATTAAAATTAATTGACAAATTATCATCTTTGCCCACCCCTCAAAATCGGTCCAGCCTCTACTTTTTGATTTTTGTAAATTTGAAAAGTGAAGTTTCAAAATGATCATAAATATTAAATTTTACCCTTAACTAACAAGGAACCAAAATAAAATGAAGTATAGCTTGTTAGCTTAACATCTGTCTCTTATTGCATTATTACAATGTCATTCATCAGTAGACAAAAAATTTTTGTATCAATATTTTTCCCAAAGAAATAATAAATAAAATTTTCCCATCCGCCCATTATTTCTGGTGAACCTGAATGAAGATCTACTAATTAAGTTGAATTAGCCTAATATGAGCAAGAGCAATACACAGCATGGCATAATAACTTAATTTGAAGAGGATTAATTTGAAAGCACAAACACATAACCTCCACATTTCTGTCCTTTTTCTTATTTTATCCAAATTATTTTGAAACACTTTAACAAGAAATAGATTTTTAATGAATTTTTAATTATTCTAGCATAGAATACTATCTTAAGCCCAAAATGACCTTGATCTTTGACTTTGAAAATTAAGTTAGATTCCTTTTAATACCATAACAAGTCTGTATGGCAAGTTTGAAATTCCTAGGTAAAAGGGTTTGTTCTCTTTCTTGTTTACAAGCTTTTTTGTGGACAGACAAATGGTAAGACAGAAAAAAAATGGTGAAAATAGGTATTTACATGAAAATCACATTTTATGCATATTCTTATTTCTTAATTGGATAAATATTTTGTTTATATCTAAGGGAATTAATGAAGAACTTTTCTGTGGGGATTAGTGAGAATACTAACAGAGTTTGATCAACAATCAGTGTCATTATCTGAACTACTACTAATAATACAGCTATCCTCATTATCTGTAATTGCATCGGATGTGCTTAAAATATTGGAAAAAAGATCAGCAGATCCTTGTTCAGAAAGGGAAAGGGAATTTTCACTATCTGTAGAATTTAAATTTTCAATTGTTGTTGAAGATGCTGATGCACAGTGACTTGCATGAACCATGCAGACTTCACATGAACCATGCAGACTTTACATGAACCATGCAGACTTTACATGAACCATGCAGACTTCACATGAACATGACAGCTCGTGAATACTTAAATCCATGATATTCATAGGCGAAACAACTACAAATTCTCCATATAAAGATCTATGAAGAATGGCTTCATGACCATCATTTGTAATGAAAATATTATTCTTGTTAAATTCATAAAATGGAGGTACCTGTCAAGGTAATGTTTCCTCTATCTGTTGAGGTCAACTTGAGACATGTCTGACTCGACATTCTGGTAAAATTACAATGAAATTATTATAACTTAGCATATATATATATCATAATCAATAAGTTATTGATGTCACCACTGTTGTTAGATCATATTAAGGTAAAAGTTTTTTAGTCAAGTTGCAGAACTCGGCTCTTAATTTCATGTGAGATGGGCAGACAGGTATCTGTCAACAATTGGTTTCCAGACCTTAAGTCTAATATGCTTAGTACTATTGAAATGAAACTTCATACACTTGCTCACCATGATTGGAAGATGTGCCCAAGTGTTTCTGGGCTCAGAAGGTCAATATTATTATTATTATTAAAATATGAATCGTTCCATGGAATGGTATCCTCAGCAAAAATCTTTGAATATTTTGGATTATATTCTTATGATATACTTGATATATTTAGAAAAATTTATAATGATAAAACAATAATAAAGATCATATAATTATAACCTTTTTTCTAAGATTTTCACTTTCAATATTTTCATTGATGGTAAATTTTGGTAGATTTATTGTGCATTGGAACTTCTGTTCATTGAAATAAACTATAAACAAAGGAAGATAACTCTAGAGGAATTTCCTCGCCTCAAATGCAAATTCATTGTGTGCATAGGTGTGCAACTATCAATTTCTAAAAACATAGGTTTATGTAAAAGGTTTTATTGTAAACTTTCACATATATCTCCGACAGCTTCCAACAGGGCTTCCCTCACATAAAATCGTGAAAGAAAAATTGTGGAGGGATTCTTCACATCGGTAAACAATGCCAATTATTACAATTAAAATAAATGTATAAGCATTGTCATGCTGAATAAACTTCACTATAAAAAACTATAACTATCTGAGAGGTTCTCCAATGTTACTTTACATATCAATCTTTTTTATTAGCTCCAACGTGGAAAATATCACAACTTCAGGTTGAGTTATTGTTCTTTGAAATTCCCTAGCGGCTATTGGGAATACTAAATTATATGCTATATGCCTATACGTATTTTATGTCTGTTTGCTTTTTACCCCTTTGCATGGATTTGAATAACATGGAATTTTCTTTTTTTAGCTCACCTGAGCGTAGCTCAAGTGAGCTATTGTCATAGTGTAGCGTCCGTCTGTCGTCCGTCGTTAACTTTTCTACATTTTCGACTTCTCCTCCAGAACTGCTGCACAGAATTTCACCAAACTCCATAGGAAGTAAGTACTCAAGGTCCTCTACAAAGTTTGTGTTTTTTATGCCGATCCGTGATCCAAGATGGCCGCCATTGGCTCTGATTGGTTGACACATTTTCGACTTCTCCTCCAGAACCGCTGCACAGAATTTCACCAAACTTCATAAGAAGTAAGTACTAAAGGTCCTCTACCAAGTTTGTGTTTTTATGCCTATCCGTGATCCAAGATGGCCGCCATTGGCTCTGATTGGTTGACACATTTTCGACTTCTCCTCCAGAAAAGCTGCACAGAATTTCACCAAACTTCATAGGAAGTTGGTACTCAAGGTCCTCTACCAAGTTTGTGTTTTTTATGCCAGTCCGTGAACCAAGATGGCCGCCATTGGCTCTGATTGGTTGAAACATTTTCAACTTCTTCTCCAGATTGGCTGCACAGAATTTCATCAAACCTCATAGGAAGTAAGTACTTTAGGTCCTCTACCAAGTTTGTGTTTGGGATCCAGATTCCCTCAGGGGTGGATCCAGGGCGGGACCAAAAGTGCCCAAAAGGGTACCCCTCTTCAAACATCTTCTTCTCCAGAACCAGTACATAAATGGGGAAACTAATTGCATTTCAACAATCTATAAAGATGGGTTATTAAAAATTGTGTTTGGGGTTAAGATCCGTCAAATAGAAATTTACACTTTTTTGACGTGTTTCTGGACTTAGTCATTTCAATGAAGAAAAGTGTCATGTTTTTCAGTTAAATGATATTGATGATTTCTTTATGACTATTTTGATCACAATTGTGGTAAGGAATATTATTGTGAAAGAATTTTGTCGTTATCTCAATTTTTGGATTTTTTATGAATTTTTTAAGACGTCAGAAAAAAGGGGGGGGGGGTGTTGGCCATTTTTCACATTTTCAACTTTTTCTATAAAACCACATGAAAGATTTTAATGAAACATGGAATACTTGAAGTACTAAAAGTCCTCTATCAATTTGGTAAATTTCATCCAAATTGGTTAACAGATAATGCCACCATGTCTAAAAAGTAGGTCTCACAATGGTACATATACCACTTGGTAATTGAAATATGGAGAGTAGCGGTTCAAATCCAGCTGTGGTCAAAAAAATTTTTTTTTTTTTACACATCTAAATAAGTTTTTAGATGTTTCTCAACACTCAACATATGAAATTAGGAATTTTACGTTTAAGACTTCCAAAAAAAAGGGGGGGGGGGGGAGGCCATTTTTCACATTTTCAACTTTTTCTACAAAACTGTTTGAAGGATTTTAATAAATCTTGGTAGAAATAAGTCACTAATGATCCTCTTCAAATTCTGTTGTTTTTGTATAGACCTCTTTACAGGTGGCGCCACCATAGTCAAAAGTAGGTCACAAAAGAGTTCCCTCCTTTAACAATATTCTTTTTCATACGGGCTGTATACAGAGACAAACAGAATGCATAGAAATGATCTAGAGGGATGAGTGAAGACGTATTGTCATTTTGGTTCCCTTCCAAAATCAAATTTAAGAATTTTTTTTAAGACATTTCTTTGGACTTGGTGATTCAATGCAGAAAAAAGTGTCATATTTCCTAGTTAATTGATAATGATAATGGACTATTGTGGACTATTGTATTCTTATGGACTATTGTGATCATAATTATGGTAAGGATTGTTACTTTGAAAGAATTTTGTCAATATCTCAATTTTTGGATTTTCTATGAATTTTTTAAGACTTCCAAATGAGGGTGTATAGGAACAATTCAATCACATTTTTCACTTCTGCTGTTATACCGCATGAAAGATTTTAATGAAACATGGAATACATGAAGTACTAAAGGTCCTCTATCAATATGGTAAATTTCATCCAAATTGGTTAACAGATAATGTCACCATGTCTAAAAAGCAGTTCTCACAATGGTACATATACCACTTGGTAATTAAAATATGGAGAGTATATGTGGTCAAAATTATTTTTCATTTCTTTACACATCTAAATAAGTTTTTAGATGTTTCTCAACACTCAACATATGAAATTAGGCAATTTTAAGTTAGATCTGGACAATATTTGAAACAATTGTTGTTCATGACCCAGACTTGAAATCAGTCAACAAAAGGCCCCACCTAAAGAAAATGACTAACTTGTTGCCCTGAATGACATCTTGCAGAGACAAAGGAAATGCTTAATATCAAAATCACCTGAGTGGAAGTGCAAAAAAGTGTTGTTTTTTATTCTAGCCTGAAATAAAATTTGACATATTTTCAACATCTGTGTTGACTTAGTCACATTAATGCAAAAATAAATGAATTCTTCCTTCATGCATGACTGATCATCTAGGTACTCAGGTGAGCGATATAGGCCCACTTGGGCCTCTTGTTTAAATTCATATTTAAACATAATACTTACATGAAGTTACAAAAAATACAATACAATCATATCACTACTGGACAAGAAGCATTTAGCAATAGATAACATACAATTGCCTCACAGTACAACTAACATAAGTATATACACACACACATACAAATATTAGAGGTGCATTTAGAATACAATCACAATACAAGAAGCACTCAATAAAATAAAACATACACAGATAGTTGTAACACAATAAAGCTATAAGTACATGTTGAACACATTCACAAAACTAAAAGATTCACACATAAAAAGAAAAAAAACCAGAAGAATAAAATAATGAATAAATAAAAAAAAAATCCCCAAAGGCACACAAATTTACATATGTTTAAAAAAAGTAAAATTAAACTAATTTGTCTATAGTAATAAATTTTGAGACCTACCCCATACTCCTATCAATACTACTTTGCCGCCATATTGGAATGTTATAAGCGGTTCTCGGGGTTAAAAGGTCATTAGGTGAAAAATCGGTGAACGGAACAATGGCGGAACACAAATATCTCAATGTCGTGCTGATATAATATGGATTTATATGCCATTCGAGGGTGTGATTTTTTTACTTGATCAGTCAGTCATGTGTAGAAATGTGTGTTGCAATATAAATTTCTAAAATCCAATATATTTTCATTCAAAATATAAGAATAAATTACATTTGAAGTGGCATGTGAGTCACGTTGTGATACATGTCCGACATGGCTAGCCCAGGCATTATATATCCTCGATGCCTGTATTACGGGGATTTCAATCTCTGTTAGTAGAATTACTGTATTGAGCTAAGTTATATAGAGATGCAATGCACTTTCAACTTCATATATTCTGTATCCTCAGTGCATATTGTTGCTCTAAACAGTATTGAGCGTACAACCCCTACCCACTGTACCCAACTTCTTTCTCTTTCCTAATCTAGTTCATCAATGTTGGACACCCCTCCCTTTTCACTCACAAATAGATACTTGCAAATACTATATCTCTGTACAATGAGTTGTCTGAAATGAATCTGAAAAGGTCCAGTTTCATATTTGAAAAAAAAAGGGGGGGGGAGGGTTGTGTACATGTATCATGTACACATGACATGTTGAATGTTTTTATTGAAACTTTGCTAAATGTCTGTATCAGTCAGCCAATATTAGGACCTCTCCACCTTCTTGTAACACTTCCTTGTTCTTCAGTGAATAAGTAAAATGTTGGGTTTACCAATTACTTTAATAGTCAGCTTTCTGGAATGTTTCAGGTTTTTTCTTGAAATCTACACATGGTATAGTATCTTGTTCTTGTTCTGTTACATAATTGGTTCACTGTTGATCGATTTAGAATTTTATGATTGTTTCCATTTCAAAACATCTACCACTGTTATAATGCCCAAGTCAAGACGATGTTATGCATTTATGCAATGTACAAATGGTGAATATAAACTTGAGAAATGGCGTTCTGAATATTGTGATATTCACTACTGTAATAAAGGATGTGGATCTTGTGTCTGCGACCCCCCTTTTCATCTTCTAACATTTCCAACCCAGCTTAAGGACCCAATCAGTAGACAGAAATGGACGGCTATTGTTAATAGAAAGAAAGGATCCAAGATTTGGCAGCCAAATTCAGATTGAAGGGTGTGTTCCATCCATTTTGTTGATGGTAAACCGACTGCTCTCCACCCATATCCATCTCTTCACCTTGGATATGAACCTCTGAAAGAAATCAGATCACGCCTACCTCCAACTCCACTTGAAAATCCTCATTTTTATCCAAAGAAGATTAAGAGAGCACAGAACACTGATGTTTGTGAAAACAGTTATGAAATTAACAATAACATTGACATTGCTTTTGATTCTGAAGTTTCAAATCAAAATGATCAATTATGTCATGGAAACTCACTATCATTTGACCACAACTACTCTGTATCAAATCCTAACTCTACATTCTTAAGTATATGATGTGAATGAAATTCAGATGTTAAGAAATAAGGTTAAATACTTAGAGAGTGAACTTTCAAACTCAAAGAAAATCATAGCATCATACAGGTCAAAACCATTCAGAGTAACAACTGTACTTGGGTCTGATAAGAAAGTGAAATTCTGTACAGGTATACCAACATTGTCAAGTTTTTATAGCATTGAGGAATGTATGGGCAAGTACTTAAGAAGGATGAGGTATTGGAAGGGGCCAAGCAAGGTGTATAATCCCATTCGTTACAAGCACTTTTCAAGCAGAGTGAAAAGGGTGTTAACATATAGAGAATAATTCATCATGGTTATGATGAAAATTCGTTTAGGTTCTTTGAATGAGGATTTAGCTGACCGCTTTGGAGTTTCATGCATGCAGGTACTCAAGTTTCCAACATATTGACTACATTGTTGACATTTCTCTGTAAGTTTTTGGGATCACTTGTATTTAATCCAGCAAAGGAAGTAGTTCGTGAAAACCTCCCTCCATCTTTTAGAAATCCGAAATTCTCTAGAACTCATCATATTATTGATTGCACTGAGGTTTTCATTGAGAAACCAAATAATCTTCAAGTTCAGGCATCTACATGGAGTGATTATAAACATCATCATACGGCTAAAATTCTTTTAAGTATTACACCAGCAGGAATGATAAATTTTGTTTCGAAAGCTTTGGGGGACGAACTAGTGACAAATATGTCACAGTAAATTCTGGATTTCTTGATCTAGTTGAAGATCATGATATCATTCTTGCAGACCGAGGTTTCCCCATAAGAGAAGATCTTGCGCTTTTACGTGCAGAGTTGCTTGTCCCACCTGGGAGAAGAGGTGTGTCTCAAATGACTGCTGCCCATGTGCGAGCCACTGAGGACATAGCAAGGCGACGCATATATGTTGAGCAGGCTATTAGGAGAATGAAATGCTTTCGTATCCTTAAATACGAACTTCCGCTCACCCTTTTACATCATCTTGATGATATAGTTAGGACGGTAGCAGGGATATGTAATCTGTATCCACCCCTTGCAAAATACTGAAATAGCTTAAATACAAGGGTTACAAACATGCAAATCAAGATTAAGGTGAAACATACAATTATAGAATTTTGATTTGGTGAGCAATCAAATAATGATTACTTTGGAGTTTTTTTAGTACAAGTTTTGCCATTTTTTAGCTGAAATTTTATAAATAAATACAATATGTTCATGTTGTTCTAAACGTTTAATTTGTTCATGTAAATTACATTCTATGAAAAAGAAAAAGAATGTAAAAATAACAAACATATCTGATAAGAATAATATTTGTTATGCATTTTATTCGATGCTTAATTCTTCATGGGTAATTCTTTGTCCCAGGCCATAATCCCCCACCCCCCCTTGCATGGATTTGAATATTATTGCACAAAATTGTTGTTTAGGTCCATAGGGTGTTGTCATGGTCTTGAACCAACGTCATAACTGGAAGATCAAGGTCACAGTGATTATAAAAGATAAATCCTTGCCGCCATTTTGGATCGGGATCGAATTCAGCGTTGAACTTCGAAAACAAGGTGCGGATTGTTATTGGCAGTTTATCATTTTATCTCAAATGATTCTAAATTGGAAATGACATGCTTTGAGTATATATGAATGACTTCTGTGATAAAACAGAGGTAGAACTAGCTGTTTGCTTATGGAAATAGCTAATAGAAATAGCACAACGTTTCCAGCTCTTGCCACGTGGAGGCCATCTCTATAAGAGCCAAAAAAAGGGGGGAACAACCAAACAGACAAAATATATATACATGTATATATATATATAATAATAATAATAAATGAATAAATAAATAATTAACACAGAAAGAAAGGGAGAAATAGTAAATGTTGTTTTTATGTAATGTTATAGTGAAATGACTATTTATTGTTGATGATGTAATCTTAAGACAGCTATGGCATTTCATGGTCCAGACTCCAAACTTTTATAGTACAGTGATTTGTTCAGAGCTCTGCAGATATCATATAATATGGGGTTGTTTTCCTCAAATGTAAACGGATCATTTCACCAAATTTTGCATGCGACCGTTCAATAACTTGAATATTCGTGTAAACTCCATATCACGATCATAGCCTTGGCTTTGGGTATTAATTATCTAATAATACCTAATCTAACTATAGAGGTGTGAAACTGTCACAGGTGGGCAGTCGGGCAGTGTTAAGTGTTCAAGTTCTTTGTTCTTCATGCCATATGACACATCAGATGCGAGTACATGTAATTCATTAATAATTAATGAACACTGGGTTTTAAGAATATAATATGAATACAACATGATATGTATTTCCATTTTTCATACAAGAAAATACCTGATATAAAGAGCTCTTTGACACTTGTCTTCTCTCATTCAAGTTACATAACGTATCCATTCTACTATTTATATTTTCATTGTTATATTTTCCATTTAGAGGAGAAAAGATGGGAGTACAGTCTGACTAAAGAGATATATAATATAGAATCGCATCTTTGAATAACAAACATTTCTCTTTCACTATCTTCTACACTTATAACGATTCTTTTATTATAAAACCATCATCCATGAATATAATCTCGTAAGAAGAGACTCATATTAATATAATGTTTGTATAACTTGCCCCTGACTCATTTCATCAATCGAAATAAAATTATGTTTCGTTCACAAAAGTGGGCAGTAAATTTCTACTCATTATATTATGCGGGCATTATCAACCAATCATTTAACACTAGCCAAATTAACTGTATATTTTAAATCAAGTTGACGAGTGACAACCTTCACTTTTAATCACATCACCTTAATTAATGTGATTATTGCCAACCAATCAGTAAAACTAAAAACATTTATGCAAATTTGTGAAAGACATTTTGCACCCGACAAACAATATTTAACCAATGGCAAATTTCAATAGGAATTGTATAGAAACACAATTGTTCATAATAACATTAATCAGTTAAATTATTGATCAATCTAAGTCTAAAATGATCTTTTTTCCATTATTGTCATTAAGATGAAATCTTTTCAATAAATTCACAATTTAATATAAAATACACTCACATTCAAAAGGAACATGTTTTATATTATTTATATTAAATTTTTATTTACTAATTTATGAAATATAAACGTCCCTTTATTTCGTTTGATCTGTGTTTTATTTTGTTTGTTTGTGTTAGTATTTTCATCATAGATAATTTATCTTTTCTTCTTTTTCTTTAATCTAAATTAACTTAATGTAATACATTTCATTTTTAATATTTTTCTGACATTGTCATCTGTATGTATCTATTTATTTATTTGTTCATTATGTTATCTAATCATTGTGATAGAAAACAATTATGTTTTGATTTATTAATTTTCATTATTTAGTTTCTCCATTTACTCATTTATTTCAGTTTTTATTTATGAATTTATTTATCTATTTATTTATTTATTATTTTTGTTTTTGCTCTTTGTGAGGTGGCCTCCACGTGGCAAGAGCTTGAAACGATGTGCTATTTCCATTAGCAAACAACTAACTACCTTTTCAAAGAAAACATTTATATTTACTCAAAACATGTCATTTCCAGTTTAAAATCATTTAAGATACAATGATAAACTGCCAAAAACAATCCATGTCTCGTTTTCGAAGTTCAATGTGGAAGTCGATCCAAAATGGCGGCAATATTAGAGTTCGGTATAGTTTTCCGTCAATAATATCAAAAGTAAGCATCAAATATACATGAAAAAAATAATATTTGGATAAATATGATATATACTAACTACAAAATACACTTACATACCAACATTTACAAATTTTAACCCCCAAAAAGCTAGGAGCACCCAATTTTGTGGTGCCACGAGTGGAGAGAATTTAGTAACTAAATTTCAGTTTTTTGTTGCAATGATATAATTTTGTTATGCTGAACAAATATTTGATTTATATGTTAGTTATGTGATTTATTTAGCAATTGTGTATACAATCTATGTTGTTTTTACAATGTACTTTATTGAAACCCAACATGATGACAGAAAGTAGTTAGTACATGGCATGGGTTCAGCCAACTTCATTTCAATGTACTCTCTTTAGTACAGACGCCTTGATTAATGACTGCCTAGAACTTATCAAGTTTTGTAACTCTTCTCTGATTATTTAAATGATAAATAGTAGAACATATAAACGTTAAATTTTTGTACACCAGATGTGCATTTCCACAACTTTTGTCTCTTCAGTGATGTTCATGACCAAATGATTGGAATTCTAATAATATATAGATATTTGAAGAGCAGAGTTAAAACCAATGCTGCTGAAAAAGTAAGCCAAAGAATCAATCTAAGGACAGAGTTATGAATTATTCAATATTGATTTACAGGCATCTTCGGTTTTATAGGTTTATTTTAATTTTAATTCCTAATTGGGATTGACCACAATTTGTTAATGAAATATCACGTCATGTGATCATAATTGAGTTAATTTGGGAGGAAGAAAATTTGGTTTGTAAGTGGTTTTGATATTGATGACCAGAAAGATATTAATTAATGTTCAAGCAACTAAAAGGTTATGCAGTGTAAGGCAACATGTTATCGTACATATTGATTTCATTTCGGATAGTAATGAGTATCATTTCTCATTAATTTCACGCCATATCTATTCTATTGCTATTTTATAATATCCATTGATAACACAGTTGCCATATCTCTGCTCTCCTACTTCTGTTTCCATTGGGACGTTTACTTATAAGTTCATGCTAAATATTCTACATATCCATAGGTACAAGAGTTGCTATACTATAATATCCATTGATAACACAGTTGTCATATCTCTGCTCTCCTACTTCTGTTTCCATTGGGACGTTTACTTATAAGTTCATACTAAATATTCTACATATCCATAGGTACAAGAGTTGCTATACTATAATATCCATTGCTAACACAGTTGTCATATCTTTGCTCTCCTTCTTCTGTTTCCATGGGAAGTTTACTTATAAGTTCATGCTAATCATTCTACATATCCGTAGGTACAAGAGTTGCAATATACATTTCTTGATACAAAAGTTGAAAGAGGTTAATATTGATATATGCCAGCTGATTAGAATTGTTTAGAAACCTAGAGATGTCAATCTATTTAGAACCAAGAGTTGTTATCTTATCCAGAGCTGAGAGTTGTAAAGTTATTCTTAGAACCAAGAGTTGTTGTGTTATCCAGAGCCGAGAGTTGTTAAGTTACTCTTAGACCGAAGAGTTGTTGTGTTATCCAGAGCTGAGAGTTGTAAAGTTATTCTTAAACCAAGAGTTGTGAAGTTATTCTTAGAACCAAGAGTTGTTATGTTATCCAGAGCTGAGAGTTGTAAAGTTATTCTTAAACCAAGAGTTGTGAAGTTATTCTTAGAACCAAGAGTTGTTATGTTATCCAGAGCTGAGAGTTGTAAAGTTATTCTTAAACCAAGAGTTGTGAAGTTATTCTTAGAACCAAGAGTTGTTATGTTATCCAGAGCTGAGAGTTGTAAAGTTATTCTTAAACCAAGAGTTGTGAAGTTATTCTTAGAACCAAGAGTTTTTGTGTTATCCAGAGCTGAGAGTTGTAAAGTTATTCTTAAACCAAGAGTTTGTGAAGTTATTCTTAGAACCAAGAGTTGTTGTGTTATCCAGAGCTGAGAGTTGTAAAGTTATTCTTAAACCAAGAGTTCTGAAGTTATTCTTAGAACCAAGAGTTGTTATGTTATCCAGAGCTGAGAGTTGTAAAGTTATTCTTAAACCAAGAGTTGTGAAGTTATTCTTAGAACCAAGAGTTTTTGTGTTATCCAGAGCTGAGAGTTGTAAAGTTCTTCTTAAACCAAGAGTTGTGAAGTTATTCTTAGAACCAAGAGTTGTTGTGTTATCCAGAGCTGAGAGTTGTAAAGTTATTCTTAAACCAAGAGTTCTGAAGTTATTCTTAGAACCAAGAGTTGTTATGTTATCCAGAGCTGAGAGTTGTAAAGTTATTCTTAGAACCAAGAAATGAACTTATGATGTTATCCAGGACCAAGAGGTGTAAAGTTATTCTTAATCAATACATGTATAGAGATGTCCAGTTCTATCTGAATATTCATAGATTGGATTCCTTTATCATCATTGTTAATGTATTTATTTCTGTTTGAATCCCTGTCTTATACAATATCAAGTTTTGAACTGTGAACACATGGTTGTGGCAAGGTTGAATCTTGTCAGTCTATGAAACTTATATTTGTAAATTATAAGAGAATGGAGTCTACCAGTAATAAGAGAAAATCATATTATGTTAGGGCAGATGTTAGTCAAATTTCACAGATTCTTGGTGCTTGGATATTCAAAATACAATGTAACATTTTATGTCTCACTCTTTCTTATGTTAAAAATGTAGGACTGTGGGAATGAGATGATTTGAACATGGTATTATTCAGTGATGATTTCTTCCTCAGAAATGAGAAAACTAATGGCAATGATTTGGAGCTGAGTAGCATGAAATACTTCAGGTTTTGAAATCGGACATTTTCAAGTGATGTTGATAGATGAGTAAATCATATATTTAAGTCCACTGTTAACCATCACTTTATTTTTTACGTCAAGTAAATGTTTGACTGCTTTCATAAAACAGAAGGTTCTGTGTATATATTTTATCCAAGTCTTGAACAAACAAACATTGGTAGCTGTAGGAGTTCAGATGTGTTATATATTGTAAGTTCATTTCAAGAATTGGTCACATTTTTTATAATGCTGATTGCACATTGAAATTTTATTCAATGAGATATTGCTTACTGGAGGAGGAACCTTTAAGTTTGAAGCATTGTGAGAATATTTGTGAAATTAGGATTTTCAGTATTGTGAAAAAGTCTCATACTGTTTTCAAGAAAAAGGGTATGACAAAAAGTGATACATGTTTGACAGACCTTCAGTTTCTTTCCAATACTAACATTTCCTGTTCTCGTTCTGCTTTAATAAGTTGTCAAACAAATTCAAGTTGTACATAGCCTACAGCAAAGTCCTTACATGGCAAAGCCGTGAGGGGCATTCATGTTTTTCTGTTCCTGATGACAAATTTATGCAAGTGTCTTGTTTGCATGTAGAAATAAGAATTCAGAGGGTAGACAGGTACATTCCTTTGAAGGCGATGAATAACTGTCTCCTCTACATTTATATATTGTTGAAAATTTCCACAGACTTGTAGTACAGACCTGTCTTTTTTTTTTTTTTTTTGTTTTTTTTTGTTTCTTTTGTCCACAGACTTGGTTTAGACTTGGTGTATGCAAAGCATCTTTACAAAGAATATTGAGAAACTACGAACTGCAAAATAATAATTTGGTTTGTTACAATTATGTCATAATCATTTGACATTAGATAAAATTCTCTCATGCGCATTTGTAAATGGTATGTAAAAATCTGATATATGAAATTACCATCAATACCTAGCAAGTTACACATTGCACTTTTAAAGGAATGTGTCGTTACAACAAGAATACCTTTTATGCATCTGAGGGAAAAACCTAGAGATGGACATCTGAGTATAGCAGGAAATGAGGTTAATGCTCCTGTAGATGTTACTAGTACTGTGAAAAAATTATTTTGAGTGAAAACAAGACAATTCCTTAGAAACAGATGGGGCAATTGTACTGTCATCATTGTGTTGCTTTTGAAAGGTCCGTCCTTACTAGATCATTACTGCTGTAAAATGACTAATTGATATCATTACGGCTGTAAAATGACCAATTGATAATAAATAGATGATAGTATCTATCTATTGATAGTAGTATTTTTTTAAAATGAAGGTAAAGAGGTAAATGAAAACTAAGAAATTCTATCTCATGAAATTTTTGATGAAGAGAAACACAATGTCACAACAAATGAGTCTTCTGACATGCACTAAGCTCATCAAGGGAAAGTATTGATTGATAATTGGACAGAGGATGCGAATATTGATGGTAGACTAACAGGATGCAAGGATACTGCTCTTCATGCAGTCTGTTGATGTTTATGAATTTAATCATGTTTTGAATGTCACTCCAGGAGAAAAAAATTCTCCTTTAAGTACCTATAGTTCTAGACAAATACTCATAGTTTTTTGCTTTTCCTGCAATATATTGTTGGCAGAATAGGCCTGACAATAATTACAGTTCCTGTGTATTACGGTTAAGTACGAAATTGGAATTAAGGAATCTTAACTGAAGGTGTACAACTTGTATTCCAAAGCTATTTACACAGTAAAGAAATTCCAGATTGATCAGATTCAGGACAAAGTTGTGGGAGATGTCTTAAATGTAAATTGAAAGGCAAGAATACTTCATTTAAAGAAGGTTTACAATATTATAAGGAATCTGCAGGGCTCACTCCCTTATTGGGAGAAGGTCAAGAAAAGTATCTTTGCAATGTTAAGACAGCTTGGACTTCCTACGTGGTTGACTGTTGCCGCTGACAAAAAAAAAGGACTCCATTATTGAAATCTCTAGGAAGACTGATTGATGATTTCAGCTGATAAAGCAAACCTCAGTTGGTTTAAACAATATTTATTGTATCAAAATTCTCATCAAGTTATAACTTACAATTAGCAGTGTTAGGATTGAGCAACAAGTGCCCTACTTATACATGTATTAAACTCTTTCCCAAATATACAAACTATGATTTAGAGATATTTGAAGTGGATGATACACACACATTATATCTGAACCATGAGCAAATTAAGGGGGTATTTGGAAATAAAAGAAATGGTTTGATTATATCTTGATGCATGGATGTCTATACCATAAACCTCAGTTGAGAGGAAAAAAGCAAACTTATTAAATCTGGCTAAATTACATGTGGAAGGTACTTTGAACACAGAGATCAACATTTTTTATGCCCTTGACACTTAAGTTGGGGGCATATTGTTTTACTCCAGTCTGTCTGTCCATCCGTCCCATTTGGGATATATAGCTCTTCTTGATAACTCCCTCAGTTTTAATGCTAGAAAATTTCTAATATACTGGATGTTTGTACATGTATTTAAGATGTGCATATTATCAGGGTTTGATTGTTATCAGTATTTGCCATTTTGGGTGAAAGTTGCACTTTGTCATTTTTGGAGTATATACTTGTATAAGTGATGAATCCTTTCTGGATATCTCCTCCTACAGTTTTAATGCTAGAAAGCTTTTGATATACTGTATGTTTGTATATGTATAGAAGATGTACATATTATCAAATTTTCCTCAGTGTTAACTGTTTTAGGGGAAAGTTGAACTTGGCTATTATTCGTGGTATATTCTTGTAATAGGAGTGCATTCCTTTTCCAGATAACTTCTACAGATTTAACGATAGGAAGTTTTTACTTTACTAGCAGTTTGTTCTTATATTGAAAATTTGCATATTATCAGGGTCTTGATTTTTCTCAGTATTTGCTGTCTTTGGGGCTAATTGAACTTTGAGTTTCCTTGTCAGTGTATGGGGAAATGAAGATTTTTGACCCATAATATGGGTTTGCAAAACCCATATTTATTACCCCATTGTTGTGATGCCTGTGTATTACTGCACTCCTTTGTGTATTCTATGATAACATTTTACATTTGCAAGGGCATAATACCATCTTTATGGTGATCCTTAATCTTTGATATTATCATAGCACTGCTGCTTCTGTGAAAATTGTGGAAGCATCACTTTGTGTAGTTTTCAAATGTATTATGTCATGCCTTCCAGCCTGCTGACAAGATTGTGAAGCAGGAAGGTCTTCCAGTATCATTAGAAGTCAAGTACATTAAATCGGAATGGGCTGTTAACCCATGTTGAATTAGTGAAACTAGAAGCAGCACATGCTCAAGAAAAGTCACACAGTTAGTAATACAAGCCTTCGTGTCGAGAAAATGTGTTATTGAAACTAATACATCTACTAGAAAAAATGAAAGGAACTTCAACAGATATTGAGTCTAGAAACTAAATGAAGATCAAGGGTTATAATTCATATGAGGAAAGTTGCCGTTCTTGTAAAAAACTTATCAAAGTTATCGCTCTTTTAAAGAACTTACTGATGAATACAAAAAAGAGTAACCATATTAAATGATTGAAGTAAATGTTTCATATTGTTACAGATGATGTATACATGGATTCTGTTCTCTCAGGAAGTTCTCATCAAAATATAATTAATATAGCTGAAGGGATGTCGTTTTTTGCCAATTGAAGATGTCTTGAAAGACTTCTGGTGAACTGAGAAGCATTAAAGGTTTAAAGGTTTATTTAACATAAGAAGAATGTCATGAAACAGTCAAGTGCTTCGAAAGACAAGCAAAAGAAAGATGAATTAGTTGACAAGGAAAGTGCACGGTTCAATCCATCTTATGCTGATAAGAAAATTGAGGCAATCTTTTTGTTTGTGAAGTCACCTACCAATAAGTTGTATGTGTTGTTCATTAATTACACAGTGCATGTGTATGATGAAATCCTAAGAAATCTTCAGGCAGAAGACCCTAAGATACATCTACAAGAGCTCTACTTTCTGTTTTTAGAAATATTATGATCTGTTTTGTAAAGCCCTCTGCATTTACATCCTGTTCCTTATTAAATGTGAATTACAAAGTGAAGTATAATCAAAGAGTTGACAGTGATCTAGTGATTGGTGAGGATGCAAGGAAATTTTAGCAGACAAAGGGAATAATCTCCTTGATAAGAGAGTTGCAGAATTCTACAAAAATGTAAGATTATACTATGAGAAAGTTTGTGACTATATGATTGATAAACTACCATTAAATGACCCAACCCTTGCATGCAGAAGTTGCAGATGTTAATCTCAAAACCACCAAAACTACAACCTCTTTGGAGTATTTTGTTGACAAGTTTCCTTGCATGCTACCAGATGTTAGCAAGGATACCCTGGTAAAGGAATTCATCCCGTATCGAACAACTGATGTAACACATTATATGAAGGACAGAGCAGATGAGACTTAGGTTTTGATTGGCCTCATGAAAGATGAGTCAGGAAAATTTATGTTCAAGAACCTAAACCTCTTCATGTGCTGGATACTATGCATACCTCACAGCAGCACTCATTGTGAGAGAGTATTCTCAGTAGTGCAAAAAACAGAACTGATCAACGAGCATCTCTATCAGACCACACATTGGAGTCACTTCTTGTCCTGAAGTCAAAGCCTGGTGACATATTAGACAGCCTCAGTAGAAAAGATTTAGATGAGTTAAAAGGATCTTACCACAAAAAACTATAAACTTATAACAAATCAAGGCTAAATTAAGTTTAACGTTAAATAAATCAAAAGATTGTGTCTTACCCGGTATTTGTATAATTGTAAAAGCATGTTATTAAAATCTTCTGCATAAACTTCAATTTCTACTGATGATTTTTAAAAATTGTACTGGTAATGATCGTTCAGGGTAGGCAGGTCTGAAATAAACAGATGAAGACATCTGCTAGAGTTGAATATGCATAAATTCTTTTAAATGGTTTTCACAATCTGTGAAAATTACCTCAGTGTAAGGTCACTCCTCAGTATTGAGGATTTGAGATTAGATTTCAATCTCCTGAGATCATAGATTTGTCGGAAACAAGATTGATGCAGTCTAATACTGAATCAGAATATAGCTTAAAGGAATTCTTTTCATAGATTTGATTTTCCAGTTACAGGCCTTCTGATAGATTAGCCTTTTGCAAAAAGATAACCTGAAAGCAAAGAATTTCCCATCTGATTGTGCTGAGTGCTGATTAAGAGTGTGGTTTGAGTTGTTTTTGTGCTGATTTTCTTTATGGTCCACCTAAATTGACTTTACTGAAAATAATACTTGCATGAAATGAGATTATCCTTCCAGCTTCAACAAACCTTATGTTTTGATTGGGAGATTTCAACTTTGACAACAATGTTTCACAGTCCTTAATTACACACATTTCAGAAGATCATGGTCTGAAGTATTTACAAACTTGATGCATGACAGACTATGATCTATGTCATGAATAACCAGTATACAAATATCAACAATACAACTAAACATTCATGGGGTACATTAGATTCATATTACTCTGATCACAAACAAGTGTGTGTTGCACATAAATCAATGATACAACAAATCTAGGACAGACTTGCATTAAGGGAGATAAAAGCGTGATCAATTACCTAGGAAGAAAATGTACTAATTCATCAAGGAATGCAAGATACCCTGATCTTCTTACAGGCAGTAGTGTTCACCTCTCACATGCAAAATGTAAATCAGTAGCATGATGATATATAATGTTCATTCATTAACATACCATCCCACAGGTATATTCCATTAAAATATGTATATTAAATAGAATTTTATATGCAGGAAAATATAGAAAATAATACACAGTGCATTCCCATTTGTTTTGCGAAAACCATTGTGACATCAAACATAGCTAGGTAGCACCATTTTTTTTCACTCAACAGTTTTAACAAGTCTTTCCTGTTTAAAATCTTTTATTAAAGTAAATGTGTATCAATATCATTTAGTGATTTATTAATCAAACTTTGAGTGAGATATGACTACCATGATCTCTCCATATCTATGCATGAAATGAGACTCCAAATAGCAGTATCAGTTACAATAGCAAATATACGTGTATGAGCCAATCAACCGACCAGTTTCAGTGATCCTACTGTTAAATAAACTGCAATTTATATACTATAAGATCAAGCCAGAAGTATATAGTAGTAAGGAAGGAAAAACAAGTTTCCAGTAGTCATTATTTATAAATTGAATGTCCTTACATTAGCAACCATCGACTAGCTCACTGTTTATGTGTTGTATATCTGATATTAAGTACAGTTGTACTATGCTACTCTATAGCTGTGTCTAATGAGGAGCTAGTTTTGTCCATTCCACATCTGAACATAGTATATGAATTTCATGTTCAGATATACAGAATATACACATATACTTCCATATATATATATATATATATATATATATATATATATATATATATATATAAAGTCTGTGCATAAATGCTAATACATGTATATGTTTAAAAGTTTCCCTGTTATCTATCCTGCTGTAATTTATTTATAGCAATTTTTTCTTGACTACAAAAAGGGAAAAGAATGATTTGATACCAAATTTAAGTATTTTTTATATGCCATAGTTAGATCTTTTTCCATTTCTTTCTAATCTTTATTGCTTTTCTCAACAGAATTAAGAAGAACCAGAAGAAATTTCTTAAGGAAATATCATAGCTTTTGAAGTGGGCTAAGTAGATACTTTGGTGATAGTTGAAGTAGTTGACCAATATTCCACATATGAAATTTCCTGAGACCTACTTATATATATAAGCTTAAGTATTAGTATGCATATTAGAAGAAATGAGGATCACTGTAAAAGAAAAGAATCCAGTTGGAATTAATTTCACCTCAAAGAACAATCATGAGTTGTTATGATATGGAACTGTTTTAACCTATGAACATATTCTAAATGTTTTAGAGCTGTACCATCTGGCAGATGGCCATAGTAGTCACTCTGTACATCTGTCTTGTATTTTGATGAGATTAATTTTCCTCATTACATTATATATTACATAATGATCCTCGTTTATATCTCAGAATTGCTTTATGTTCACCTGGAGAAATTTATGTGATAGAATACATGTAGTACAATCTGTGTGTAGTACAATCACTTCATAAATTTGATATTTGAATATGTATTATTAAAAGGGTCAGGGGTCAAGATCATTTATATTTTGTCTTGGAGTGAAGCTCTTAAAGTATGATTGCTGCCTGTCACTTTCAGTCCCTCATGAATTTGATAGTAGTCTAGTTCATAAAGTAAATCATACTGCTCTTAAATATATGTGCTAAACCAGAAATTTTTTAATTTAATTGGTCAGCAAAGTACACTGAATGCTAGAACTTGTTGATTTTGCAAACCATAAGCAATATACCTATATTCCTCATATTAATAATGCCACCATTAATATCAATCTTCATATTATACCAGACGTCATATATTGGTTATAGTGAAAGAATAATAATCTACACAATCTTTTCCTGTGACAACCAGTAGAACTTCACACAAATAGTCTCAAGTTATATATAAATTGACAATCACATATTTATGCCTTTATGCTTTTCCTGTGACAACCAGTAGAACTTCAAACAAATAGTTTCAAGTTATATATAAATTGACAATCACATATTTATGCCTTTATGCTTTTCCTGTGACAACCAGTAGAACTTCAAACAAATAGTTTCAAGTTATATATAAATTGACAATCACATATTTATGCCTTTATGCTTTTCCTGTGACAACCAGTAGAACTTCAAACAAACAGTTTCAAGTTATATATAAATTGACAATCACATATTTGTGCCTTTATGCCTTTACGTTGAAATACCTCATTAGTATTACATGTAAACGGTAAAATACAGCTCTGACTGTCATCTATCCTCAGTCAAAGGTTCCATATATGTTTAATTGTTTTGAAATCATATTGTTAACTATCTATTTTAGTGAGTTTTTGTTTTAGCTCACTGCACAGGTCTTTTGTTTTCTCTGTTATTTGATACATTTCAGATTTTAGTTACTTGTGAAATCCAATTACTGTTTATACCACTTTTAAGTAGAAAATAATTACATTATTTTTATGATGGAGTTTTCATTCAGTGCTACTTGCTCTTTTTGATTATATTCAAACAGTAGATTAGTAGATTTGTACATGGTATTTGAAATAGTTTACTGTAGTTGTCTTTGATATTGTTTTATGATGGAGGTTTCATTCAGTGCTACTTGCTCTTTTTGTTTATATTTAAACAGTAGAATAGTAGATTTGTTCATGGTATTCGAAATACTTTACTGTAGTTGTCTTTGATATTGTTTCTGTCATTGGAATGTATTACATTATCAAGACCTTTGTAGTAAGGCTATCCTTAAAAAATTGTATGTTTGCTGTAATGCAACACGGTTGCTCAGAACCCAAGACTCGGATTTTTAACTGTCGTTCTGAGGATTCTCTGTTTCAAAATCGACATTGTTTCCATTAGGTGATCAGATATAAATCTATTTAAGGGATCAGACTCAACCACAACATATATGATACAATTGCCCATAGTGAACGACATGATAAAGGCCCAGATTCTGGTGTTTTAACAACAGTGACGCATTGTTATCATTAATTTACAAAATGTGATTGAATTTTTGACTGGATTACAATTCTATAGTTTGGTAATGTCTGTCTGTCTGTCTCTTTATCAACATTTTTGTTGAAGATTGTGGATGGAACAAAATTTCCATAGAGGAAGGAGGTAGAATCACACTCAGATTTGATACCTGTAGGGATAAGGTCCCCTACAAGGTTTGTGATTTTATGGCCAGATCTGTCAAGGGGTGGATCCAGGACAGGATGACATAGGCATCAAAGGGTTCCCTTCTTTAACAAACTTTTTCTTAAGATCCGCTTCACAAATCAACAAACAAAATGTATAACAGTGATCTACAGGGGTGTCTAAAAAAATGTTGTGTTTGGTTCAATTTTGAAGTAAGATTTTTTGGTATTTTTTGGACCTCTTTTGGACTTTATCATTTTTGGACATTTTCAGATAATTTCTTTGGTTTTCTTAGTGTGCAGTTTATATAATGCATTAGTTTTGTGAATATTTTCTGAGTTTTAGAAAATGGACATTATTGTAAAGAATCAGGATTCTAATCTTTTTAGGAGTTTTGTTCAATTTAAGATTAAAGGAGGAAGGGGATGCACTATTTTTATATTACATTAAGCTCTGTTGGTCCGCAATAGGAAAAGATCGAGCTCGAGACTTGATATTTGACCTGTAGATTAGTTGAGATGAGTACTTTCATGTTGAGTATGTGAGCTACTCTTTCATGGTTGAGTTATTTTGGAGTTTGCTTTGCAATCTGGCCATACTGTAGCATACATACATAGCAGCTTCTTGTTATTTATTTTTTGTTTCCAAAATGTTAAAACAAAAAAGGAAAGGGGAGATTGTGGTGTTGTTTATTACATTAAGTTTTTTCAGACTTATGATTAAAGTTGGCAGAAATAAAATACATCTCTCAATGTCCCTTATAAGTATTTTTGCTTTTTTTGTCTGGATTTGCACAGGTAAGGGTTTGTTATTGAATGAAAGAGTAAATGGTGGCAATTCCTAGCCAGACATACTTACCCTAACCCGGTCGTGAGTCGTTGGGTTCCTGCCTACACTCCATACCCCTAATACAGACAACCTGGGATTATCATAAGTACAGCTATTTCCTCCTAATTATAGTGCAGTGAAATGCTCTCCCACCAGACATACCAGCAAATCTGACAATAGATATGGCTTCAAGGCAGCTGTGTGCACCATCGAGCATGCTAGTCCCAGAAAATAGTAAACACACTCCCTGTTTTTAACCTTTCCTTGTTCTTTCCTTCATTTTCCTACATTTCTATCTACCCCTGTTAACACACCTATCCTCTTTTATCATTGTCATTTCTGTCATATTACTTTCCACCTTATTTTAGGTATGCAAAGTGCTTTTAAAACCCTTCCAGTAATACTCAGAAATGAGGAGTCTGGCAGTAAGATAGATAAATAAATTCTGGAAGGTATCTTTTACAAAGAAATATTCAATACAGGTAACAAAGAATGAAAACTCAGTTTAGGAGTTGTTTTAAAAGGATGGTATGATGTTTTTCCAAATCAGAAAAAAAGATATGCTTAAGGTGCCTTGATGAGTTAGTCCTGTTTTAATGTCTGGTTGTGATGGAAGTCTCTTGTTAATTAAAACATTAACATAAAGATGTTTTTGATATGCTTTGGCTTTGCCCATGGTTGCAAGCATTTAAACATTGTACTCATTGTTCTTGTTCTGTGTGTTCCATTGTTTATTTTGGGAAATGAATTTGTTTTTAGGAGAGTATTGAATTTGTTTAGAAGATAAGTTAATGGCAATGGACAGAATTTAGTAGATTTGTTCACAGTATTGATGGTAATTTAGAAAATTTTCATTTATCAAGTTTCAAAGTCCTTATTTGAATGATAAGTCCATGACAATTGAAGTAATTTACTCAAATACATCCACTACATCATTAATAACACTGAGTAGTATTTGGTAGATTTCTTCATGACAATAGTTAAAGTATTTAAGTATCATTTTAATTTACCCACAGAAGAAAAGTATACATGTCATTGAATTGCAGAAATGTTGTGGTTCATATGAACAAGCTGATAGTGCTTTTAAATCATTGAAAATTAATTGGATTTGATGTTTTATTTGTACATGTACCCAATTTTTGTGTATATCAACTAGTGTGTCTGTCAGTTGTCAATGATTTTCTTGTTACAAATCTGTGACAGTTGTTATTAAATTGGTCAGAGAGTGAACCATTGAAATTTGTGATTCAAACGTAAAAACCTTTTGAATATTATATCAGAGTAAGCAACAAACATTTGTGGATTTATTTTCTGAAATGAAATGAGATATGCAAATATTTGTATTCCATTTATTTTTTTGTGTGTTTAGTGAATACTATAACGGTACATGTACATAAAATATTTCACATATACAATATAGGTAATATTGAAATGGTACAATGTTGTAAATATAGGTATTTGAATTTCATACACTGAAAGTGTAGATATTTATAAGTATATACATGTATATCAGTAGAATCCAGTGTGTAGTTTATATCACATTTATATCTCTTTCTCCTTGAAGTTGAAGCAAATGCCACCATGTATTATGAAAACACATTCAAAATTGGATTTTGAATTGAAAACATTATACCATCTACATATAGTTACATCAACAATTAATGAAAAACTGTCTACCAGACTGTTATGTAGAGGCAAGATTCTTACTTTGAATTCAATATTACTTGAATGTAGGTTTTTTAATTACATACATATCCTTGGTGACATCATAAGTGTGGTAAAAGATTTATCAAATTAAGTAAATTTCAAGCCAGAGGATCTTCTGCCTTTTGTTGATTGTAATGTTATATGTCTTTTAACATTTTAAAGTCGTTGTTTGTCACAAGATCTCTGGGTTTTAGTACTTCACAGCTTATCTTGTTCATTAAGCTAATGACATTAAAGAAGCCAATGTGCCACATGAGGCATTACATTTTGTAAAGTAGGTTCAAGTCCTGCCTTGGCATAATTGTCAAAAGCCTAGTGATTTAGATCAGTGTTTAAAACTGAGTTTATATGAAGGAATTAGAGAATTGTCTATAGCATTTCTACCTCTAACTTATCTTCTTTGAAGTCTTTAATTAATCCCCAGCAATAATATTTTTCTTGATAGGATTAAAGTGGAATCGATCCTCTTCTGTCCGTCTGTCTGTCCATATTGCCTACTACTGCACTTGAAGAGATTTGATATCACATTTCATAAAAGTGCTGCATGTAAAATATGATGTCCCTGTGACTTGTGGTTCTGAGAGGAAATTCAAATGTTACACTGACAGTCATGATGGCTAGAAGGTTTGGCTTTTGGCTGAAGTGTCCAGGAAGCATCATGGCCTTTAATAAATTAATAATTTATGTTTTGCTCTGGAAAGTTTATTTGGTATTTTTCTAATCAAATTTATATGAAATGTCAATTTACTGCATACTTTGTATCATTTACTGTACATGAAGAGCTTGGAGGTTCATTCTATTTTTCCTTATAGGCAGGTAGGGTTTTAAATTCAGAGCTGATGCTTAACAAAGAAACAACAGGTGTGGACTAATTCATTGTGATACACAGTATGATTTTTATCTTTAATGATGACTTGGTGGCAATGAACAAGTAGTGCAAAAAAAAATCTGAGAAGTGTTCAGATACATTGATTTTTGTTGACAATTACCATGAAAACCTACCAGCCAGCTGACACTTCAGAAAGAAAGAAGAGGCTCAAAAGGGCCTATATTGCTCACCTGAACAGATTTTTTCTTGAGCACATGGGAAACTTAGAAAGTATCAGAATTTTCTCTAATAAAAGTATCTTTTTCAGACATTTTATTTCAGAATTGAATAACAAGAGGTCCAAGTGGGCCTATATCACTCACCTTAGTACCTTGATGATCAGTCATGCAGGAAGGAAGAATTCATTTATTTTTGCATTACTGTGTCAAGTCAACACAAATGTTGAAAATATGTAAAATTTGATTTCAGACCAGAATAAATAACAACACTTTTTTACACATCCATTCATATGATTTTGATATTAAGCATTTGCTTTGTCTCTGCAAGATGTGATTCAGGGCAACAAGTTAGTCATTTTCTTTAGGTGGGGCCTTTTGTTGACTGATTTCAAGTCTGGGTCATGAACAACAATTTTTTCAAATATTGTCCAGATCTAACTTAAAATTGCCTAATTTCATATGTTGAGTGCTGAGAAACATCTAAAAACTTATTTAGATATATAAAGAAATGAAAAAAAAAAATTTGACCACAGCTGAATTTGAACCGCTACTCTCCATATTTTAATTACCAAGTGGTATATGTACCATTGTGAGACCTAGTTTTAGACATGGTGGCATTATCTGTTTACCAATTTGGATGAAATTTACAAAATTGATAGAGGACCTATAGTACTTCATGTATTCCATGTTTTATTAAAATCTTTCATGTGGTATAACAGCAGAAGTTAAAAATGTGAAGAATTGTTCCCATACACACTCATTTTAAAATCTTGAAAATTCATAGAAAATCAAAAAATTGAGATATTGGCAAAATTCTTTCAAATTAACATTCCTTACCATAACTATGATCACAATAGTCCATAAGAAATCATCATTATGAATTAACTAGGAAATATGACACTTTTCTTCATCGAAATCACCGTCCAAACAAATGTCGAAAAAAATTCTGCCTCTTTGCATGTCCATCTATTTGAACATAATTCTGTTCACCGTGAAGAAAGTTGCAATACCTTCTTCATCTTGATCACTAAACTTACAAAATTCAACTACATGTGTATCTTGGACTTTCTCACATTTTAACAGCATCTGCTGGACTAGAACATGGGGTTGGGCAGGGTCAATATTTAGGGTATTGTTAGACTTATATACAAAACGCTACAGTGTTATGTTCTTATTACGGCACTACAAATGTGCATATATTTCTTGGACTTTCTCACATTCAAAAGAATCCTCTAACTCAAGTTGGAAAGGGTCAATATCTAGGACATAGTGAAACTTTGTACAAATAGCTACAATGTCATTGTTTTTGTTAGGGCCCTCCATTGTAATACCTGCAGGACCAGGGGCATTTGTGTTTTTTCATTTTAAAAACTGCAAAACTTTCTAGAAATTATTTTTATATTCTTTCAAATTACATTTATTTTAATAAAATTAGTTAAAATGCTCAAAATCAAAAATGAAAATGCCCAGAAAATGCTAAAAAAAGTCAAATATTTGATTTTGGAATAGAACCAAAAACAACATTTCTTGAGGTACCCATCTAAATCACTCTGAAGGTCTATAGAAGTAGTTTGTCAAAGAAAGGTACCCTCTGAGGCCTTTGTCACCCTACCCTAGATCCACCCCTTGGTATTTTACCTGAAAGTAATAACACTTGTAGTGGACCTCAAGTACTTCATCCCTACTAAGTTTGATAAAAATCCCTCAAGCAGTTCTGAAGTCAAAAGTATGAAATGTTTATGACGGACAGAATCAAGATGAAGAGTGATTACCCTTTTGTAATCTCCTTTCTATAGTTTAAGCTTGAACTCTGTTTTCAATGTTTTGTACTAAAATTTGGTCACTACTTCAGTATACATAATTATTAAAGTATATTGGTATTAAATATTTGTTATTATATTGATGTTAACCATTTGATATTACATGTATATTGGTGTTAACCATTTGTTGTTATATTGGTGTTAACCATTTGTTATTATATTGGCATTAACCATTTGTTATTATATTGGCATTAACCATTTGTTATTATATTGGTGTTAACCATTTGTTATCATATTGGTGTTAATCATTTGTTATTATATTGTCAATACCATGTACTTTTTTAAAAGTTGAGTATGAGACATCAACTTATGAATAAATGTTATGGCCATTATTCTTAATTATACCTTCTTCTTCCCCATTGATATAATGCTGTATCGAACCACAAGAGGTAGACTCATTTTGTTGATAAGGCTACAATTCCTCATGTTGTGTGCATTTTTGATACGGATTTGTTCTGTACAGTTCAGTGCATTCCAGCATCAGAAAAGGAAAAATTACACACATGTATATGTAAATATTAAACAAATAGCCAGCAATAACAGCTTACCCCAATCTGTTACTAGAAGGCAATACACCGACATTTTTACAGCTTGTATCATATTTGATTTGTTTATTTGTAACCTGAATTATCCACATATCTGTCATTTGCATCTTGTTAACAGAAATAAATATGTATGGTTAAAAAATACAGAATTTTAATTCATATCAAGAAAGGATAAATGATTCATTGTAATACTTATAAAAACAAAGATGGAAAGAAGTTTACTTATAAAACAAGACTTGACCATACATATATGTTTTTGGTTTACAACACACTAATGCTGATAAAATTTTGTAAGCTTATCACATCTTGGCCAAGGCAGGACTTGAACCTACTTTACATGAAGTAATGCCCCATACGGCACATTGGCTGAATTGATGTCATTAGCCTAATAAACAAAATCAGCTGTATTTTACATGATCTGTGTTAATATCAAAATAACTTTTATTAATTATATCCACCACAACAAATGGTCCTATATCACGTACCTGAGCAGAATTTGAGAAGAAGTGAGCTAAAAACAAACTGAGACTCTCCCATACAGATTTCGAATGTAAGACATTGACACTGATGAAATTCTTAATCTTTTGACATTTTTGCCAAGGCCGGACTTGAACTTACGTTACATGATGTACATTGTATGCTGAAAGTGGTAGCCTAGACTAGTGATGCTGAAAGTGGTAGCCTAGACTACTGATGCTGATAGTGGTAGCCCCAGCTAGTGGTGGTAGCCTAGGTTAGTGATGCTGAAAGTGGTAGCCTAGACTAGTGATGCTGAAAATGGAAGCCTAGGCTTAAGTGATGCTGATAGTGGTAGCCCCAGGTAGTGGTGGTAGCCTAGGTTAGTGATGCTGAAAGTGGTAGCCTAGGCTAGTGATGCTGAAAATGGTAGCCTAGGCTGGTGATGATGATAGTGGTAGCCTAGGCTAATGATGCTGATAGTGGTAGCCTAGACTAATGATGCCGATAGTGGTAGCCTAGGTTAGTAATGATGATAGTGTGGTAGCATCTGCTAGTGATGCTGAAATGGTGTCTACAAATAGTAAATGGAATTCTATTTTAAAATAACCAAAAAATCTTAAAACAAAGTCATTGGACATGTTCCAGTACAATCTAAATTGTGGTAAAGTACAATTAGAATTATCTCAATATCTGCATGTACATGTATGCTACACCAATTTTCTTTCATTTTAAAACACGAAGAAAGTACAGACACTTGAATCACAGTAAATGTAGTAAATCTTTTGTTTGTGTATTCATTCACTGTACATGTGGTCAACTCCTTTTGTTCGTGTATTCAGTCAATGTAGCGTAGTAATTTGCTGTGACAAATAAAAGGAGCGAGAGTCAAAGGAAATCTAATAAATCCTTTTGTTTGTGTATTAAATCAATGTAGTAATAATTTACTGTGACAAAAAAAAATGAAAGGACTTGAAAGTCCTCAAGGTCGTTATTGCATGGTCAAGTACATCAAAGGTTATAAAGTCGTGATCCACCAAGAGATCACACATCAAGCGTGTAATGTTTCGGATCAGTGTTGACAAAAACACGGTCTGCGCACTGGTGCTCGTTTTCATATAAACAACGGCTCCGTCCCTGTACACCCCTGTACGTCTCCGTCTCGTACTATATAGTTATCTCATTCTCTCTTATCACTTTTGATCTTGACAGTAGTGTGAAATTAGTAATCTGGACAGTCTCCCGCTGTACATGTACATTTTGGGAAAACCACGTTTACACATGGAGATCTATAAATAACTGGCTATTTTTAGTAGCATTACACATCAACAACTACCAAGACGTTTGTTTATCGTTGTGACGAGAAGATTGTAGAGTACTTTGAATTCCACTGCTATAAAAAGAAGCGATATTCTCAAGTTTTATTAATTATAATACAACGGATACTAGTACAGGCTAGTAGTGTACTTCTTAAATTACGGCACAGCTACACAATACAGTAATGTCTATCGTACTTTTTCGGGACTTTCCGTCGAGTATCCGGAAAGACTGCATGTCCTCCAGCGCATGAATATAACTCGTCTAAATCGATGGAATAACGGCATATCTAATTTCTCATCTGATCAAACTTATCTTGTATTCACTCGTACAATATGAATTATAAGTACTAAAAGTAAATCTAATCACGCTTTTTCTAAATATCGACGCACTATTTATACACGAAGAGGTATTTTCTGCGTTCCACGCGTTCCCCACAACATATTGTAACGACTAGGGTCTGGAATTGCTACGCAATTCCGACCAAAAACCAAAACCCTTTAACCCAACAAATAAAAAAAAAGAAGAAAACAAGAAACTGCTTCAGGCAGAAAGGCCCCCCACAGCAGCATTAGAGTGCAGTATAATCTATTATAGTATAAAGGACAAAGTTACAATTGATTTATACTTTAAAATGCATTTGACCTTGAAACTGAGCACTGAAGGTAAAGGTCCAAAAGGTTGTAATGGAGAGAGCTTATCAATAACCAACCATGTATGAGACTTGAAAGATCTACTTTTTATGGTCTAACTTGGTTAGGGGGGGGGATAATTATGCATTTAACATTGAAACGGGAAGCCTTAAGGTCAAGGTCACAAATATCATTCAGGAATACAGCCCATCAAGGTGTTTCTACCAATGTGAAACTTTAAATATACTTCTGACCTTGAAACTGGGAAACTTCAATGTCAAGGTCACAAAAGAAAGTTACCAGGAATAGTGCTCATCAAATTAAATTTATGTGTGAGGTTTGAAAGATGTAACTCTTATGGTCTTTCTGTAACCAAACTAAAGTCATTATACATCTGACCCTGAAACTAGGAACTTCGAGGTCAAGGTCACAAACAAAGGTTTTCAATGGATAAAGCTCAACAAGGTCTATCTATATGAAAAGTTTGACAGACGTTTTGTCTATGGTCTTTCAACTAAATTCAATTACGCAACTGTCCTTAAACTGGGAACTTTCAAGGTCACTGTCAGAAAGGTTTCAATGGATAGCACTCATCAAGGTCAAGGTAAAGTTTGAAAGAGTTAATGTCAAAAGTATTTCTGCAATGAATTTAAACGCAAGAGCTAAACCAAATATACCGATCCACTTCTGTCGAATGTCAAGCACATTAGCGCAGAGACATATATACAGAGACTGGAAACTCCCAGCACAGACACATTAACAAATTAAAGTTGCAATTTAAGTACGAATTGAAGAAGTTATCAACAAGTAATTGGACATATTGCAATGCGAAATTTCTTTCGCCGCCTGGATCGCCATTTTCTTTTTTCTTCTTTACATAGGAGGGAGTAAAACAGCTCATACCACGTCAACAGTGCATATGAGATAAAACATTATATTGTTTGCTATTTACCATCTGAATTTTTAAATAAACACAACATTGTTATTTACGCAGCCCATGAATGACAAAGACAGACGCTGGTGCTTCCCCTGGGGTGGTGCACAAACAGTAGTAAAGGCAGGGGCATTGATTGCATATATCAACAACTCGTAAATGGCAACAAACGCTGTTTAAAATGAATAAATATATAAATAGAAATAATTGTTTTTAAAAAGCAGGAAATGAAGGCGTCTCATTAAAAATCTCGGTTTTAAAAATATTTTTATAATGATTAATAATACAAGTTTGTCTCGATTTTGTTAGAAAGAAAAGGAGAATATTATTTCTACACATCGATAAAATTAACAAAAAATATAAAAGAAAAATAAATAATAAGTGCCCGTAGAATATGAACTGAGGTGCGTCGGCAGGAAAAGACCAACTGCGCTATACGTCCCCGGGTGATATCCGACGGTTAAAATCTGTGTATTGTAGAGCGCGCTCACCTAATTAGCATAACAAAAAGACGTGCATCATATGCCGGACGAAGCGGCGAGTTTCCAGTCTCTGTGTATATATGTCTCTGATTAGCGCAAAATATGACTGTGATGACGTCACGCAAGGTTGGACAAGTTGGACATTTGCTTATGACGTCATAAGCATAACAATCAAAAGTATGCTAGACATGGCTCGCTTTCTAATTCTATGCTGAAAAGTGGATCGGTGTACAGTATTGTTGACGCAAACAGACAGACGGAAAGACGGTCAAACAGACTCCATCATTTCATGGACCGGATTCTGCTTTAGAATACGACTATAATAGCTTCAATATTTCGCCACACCAAACGTTATTTATTATCGGCTATTTACCAACCAAACAAAATAAATAGCCGATAATAAATAATGTTTGGTGTGGCGAAATATTGAAGCTATCCGGCTAAGTGAGAGACACACAGAGGTATGCTCGGTTTAAATAAATACTGTATAGTTTCATGGCATACTGTACACCCACAAATCACGACATAGATAGAGACATAAATAATTCGTCTTTAAAACCTTACCTTGGATTCCACTGTACAATAACAATAAGTATTTTTAGATCTCGGTCTACTAGGCGGTAGACTTCTTCGGGGTAGACTAAACGTCGAAAAGTGACAAAAAGCGACGAAAAGTGACAGAAAGAAAGTATAAAATGACGAAAAGTGATATTGTAACAGTTTCAAAGTTCCCCCGTGCTGAAAGTTCCCTTTTGATGTTTTGCGCATGCGCGCATCGGTAGGAAACTTTCAGTCTGTGTTATATGCATGGTGAAAGTTTCCTCGTGGTGAAAGTTCCTTGGTCCACGTGAAATATGAAAGAATAAAGATTAATTTTTATAATTGTACTGGATCTGGCTGTTAGGATATAATTGTGATAAATTGGAGGGATTCTAATATTGTTAAAAAGTTCTACATGGCTGAGGGGGTGGACAGGGTAAGAGAAAGTGGAGATGGAGGCAATGGGGAGAGGGAAGGCGTAGGGGCGGAAGAAGGTACGTAAGGAAAAGGAGAGAGAGGGAGGGAGAAAATAATAAATTGGGGAGAGTCCTAAACTTCTTTAAGAAAACGACAAAAATAATCACACTGGATATTCGCAGGAGCTAGGGAAGAGAGGTATCTCTGTGCGCCCCTTCATACATGAAGTATGATGAATCTATAACTACACCTACATCTAAAACTGGTAAAAATTAATCTTAAGCATATTTGAACGTACATCAATTGCTATGAAAATAGGGAAATATAATAATAATAATAATAATAATAATAATAATAATAATAATGACAGATTGACAGTTTGAAATAAAGAGCAAATTAGCTTTAATTAAATTAGAAGGTTCCTTAGAAAAAAATGCAGTAACTGCAGGTAGATACTTTCACAACAATGGGTTTTATATATACGTTTCGTAGGAAATTCCACAAGGGCCTTTATATACATATTTAAAGTAGGAACTTTCAACGCGGGCCTTACAATAAACATGTACATGTAACAGATTGGAATTTCAACACGGTTGGTAGGAACTTCCACAACAGGCCTCCACATATTTAAAGTAAGAACTTTCACCATAGTGCGTAGAGTTTTCCACTACGGGCCTTTATGTACATCTTTAAAGTAGGGAATTCTTCCACAGTGGGTAGGAACTTCAACAACGGACCTATTAACATATTACAGGTAGCTAGGAACATTCTTACAGGTAGGAATTTCACCACGAGCCTTATTATACATACTACAGGTAGGAACTTACATCACAGTGGGTAGGAACATTCACCATAGGCCCAATTACAAAATGTATATAGATCTTACAGATAGGAACTTTCACCACGGTAGGTAGGAACTTTCACCACGGGCCTTAATATACATATTACAGGTAGGAACTTTCACCACGGTAGGTAGGAACATTCACCACGGACCTTAATATACATATTACAGGTAGGAACTTTCACCACGGTAGGTAGGAACTTTTACCACGGGCCTTAATAAACATATTACAGATAGGAACTTTCACCACGGTAGGTAGGAACTTTCACCATAGGCCGTAATATACACATTACAGGTAGGAACTTTCACCACAGTGGGTGGGAACTTTCACCACGGGCCTTAATATACATATAACAGGTAAGAACTTTCACCACAGTTGGTAGGAACATTCACCACAGGCCTTAATATACATATTACAGGTAGGAACTTTCACCACGGTAGATAGGAACTTTCACCACGGGCCTTAATATACATATTACAGGTAAGAACTTTCACCACGGTAGGTAGGAACTTTCACCACGGGCCTTAATATACATATTACAGGTAGGAACTTTCACCACGGGCCTTAATATACACATTACAGGTAGGAACTTTCACCACGGTAGGTAGGAACTTTCACCACGGGCCTTACTAAATATATTACAGGTAGGAACTATCACCACCGTAGGTAGGAACTTTCACCATAGGCCGTAATATACACATTACAGGTAGGAACTTTCACCACAGTGGGTAGGAACTTTCACCACGGGCCTTAATATACATATTACAGGTAGGAACTTTCACCACAGTAGGTAGGAACTTTCACCACGGGCCTTAATATACACATTACAGGTAGGAACTTTCTCCACAGTGGGTAGGAACATTCACCATAGGCCTAACTATATAGATCTTACAGGTAGGAACTTTCATCACAGTAGGTAGGAACTTTCACCATGGGCCTTAATATACACATTAAAGGCAGTAACTTTCACCACGGTAGGTAGGAACTTTCACCACGGGCCTTAATATACATATTACAGGTAGGAACATTCACCACGGCAGGTAGGAACTTTCACCACGGGCCTTAATATACACATTACAGGTAGGAACTTTCACCACAGTGGGTAGGAACATTCACCATAGGCCCAATTATATAGATCTTACAGAACTTTCACCACGGTAGGTAGGAACTTTCACCACGGGCCTTAATATACACATTACAGGTAGGAACTTTCACCACAGTGGGTAGGAACATTCACCATAGGCCTAATTATATAGATCTTAAAGGTAGGAACTTTCACCACGGTAGGTAGGAACTTTCACCGAGGGCCTTAATATACATATTACAGGTAGGACCTTTCACCAGGGTAGGTAGGAACTTTCTCCACGGGCCTTAATATACATATTACAGGTAGGAACATTCACCACGGCAGTAAGGAACTTTCACCACGGGCTTTAATATACATATTACAGGTAGTAACTTTCACCACGTTAGGTAGGAACTTTCACCACGGGCCTTAATATACATATTACAGGTGGGAACTTTCACCACGGGCCTTAATATACATATTACAGGTGGGAACTTTCACCACAGTGGGTAGGAACTTTCACCACGGGCCTTAATATACATATAACAGGTGAGAACTTTCACCACAGTTGTAGGTACATTCACCACAGGCCTTAATATACATATTACAGGTAGGAACTTTCACCACAGTAGGTAGGAACTTTCACCACGGGCCTTAATATACACATTACAGGTAGGAACTTTCACCACAGGGGGTAAGGAACTTTCACCATAGGCCTAATTATATGGATCTTACAGGTAGGAACTTTCACCACGGTAGGTAGAAACTTTCATCACGGGCCTTAATAAACATATTACAGGTAGGAACTTTCACCACGGTAGGTAGAAACTTTCACCATAGGCCATAATATACACATTACAGGTAGGAACTTTCACCACGGTAGGTAGGAACTTTCACCATAGGCCATAATATACACATTACAGGTAGGAACTTTCACCACAGTAGGTAGGAATTTTCACCACGGGCCTTAATATACATATTACAGGTGGGAACTTTCATCACAGTGGGTAGGAACTTTCACCACGGGCCTTAATATACATATTACAGGTAGGAACTTTCACCACAGTAGGTAGGAACTTTCACCACGGGCCTTAATATACACATTACAGGTAGGAACTTTCTCCACAGTGGGTAGGAACATTCACCATAGGCCTAACTATATAGATCTTACAGGTAGGAACTTTCATCACAGTAGGTAGGAACTTTCACCACGGGCCTTAATATACACATTAAAGGCAGTAACTTTCACCACGGTAGGTAGGAACTTTCACCACGGGCCTTAATATACATATTACAGGTAGGAATATTCACCACGGCAGGTAGGAACTTTCACCACGGGCCTTAATATACACATTACAGGTAGGAACTTTCACCACAGTGGGTAGGAACATTCACCATAGGCCCAATTATATAGATCTTACAGAACTTTCACCACGGTAGGTAGGAACTTTCACCACGGGCCTTAATATACACATTACAGGTAGGAACTTTCACCACAGTGGGTAGGAACATTCACCATAGGCCTAATTATATAGATCTTAAAGGTAGGAACTTTCACCACGGTAGGTAGGAACTTTCACCGAGGGCCTTAATATACATATTACAGGTAGGACCTTTCACCAGGGTAGGTAGGAACTTTCACCACGGGCCTTAATATACATATTACAGGTAGGAACATTCACCACGGCAGTAAGGAACTTTCACCACGGGCTTTAATATACATATTACAGGTAGTAACTTTCACCACGTTAGGTAGGAACTTTCACCACGGGCCTTAATATACATATTACAGGTGGGAACTTTCACCACGGGCCTTAATATACATATTACAGGTGGGAACTTTCACCACAGTGGGTAGGAACTTTCACCACGGGCCTTAATATACATATAACAGGTGAGAACTTTCACCACAGTTGTAGGTACATTCACCACAGGCCTTAATATACATATTACAGGTAGGAACTTTCACCACAGTAGGTAGGAACTTTCACCACGGGCCTTAATATACACATTACAGGTAGGAACTTTCACCACAGGGGGTAAGGAACTTTCACCATAGGCCTAATTATATGGATCTTACAGGTAGGAACTTTCACCACGGTAGGTAGAAACTTTCACCACGGGCCTTAATAAACATATTACAGGTAGGAACTTTCACCACGGTAGGTAAAAACTTTCACCATAGGCCATAATATACACATTACAGGTAGGAACTTTCACCACGGTAGGTAGGAACTTTCACCATAGGCCATAATATACACATTACAGGTAGGAACTTTCACCACAGTAGGTAGGAATTTTCACCACGGGCCTTAATATACATATTACAGGTGGGAACTTTCATCACAGTGGGTAGGAACTTTCACCACGGGCCTTAATATACATATAACAGGTGAGAACTTTCACCACAGTTGGTAGGAACATTCACCACGGTAGGTAGGAACTTTCACCACGGGCCTTAATATACATATTACAGGTAGGAACTTTCACCACAGTAGGTAGGAACTTTCACCACGGGCCTTAATATACACATTACAGGCAGTAACATTCACCACGGTAGGTAGGAACTTTCACCATAGGCCATAATATACATATTACAGGTAGGAACTTTCACCACAGTAGGTAGGAATTTTCACCACGGGCCTTAATATACACATTACAGGTAGGAACTTTCACCACAGTGGGTAGGAACATTCACCATAGGCCTAATTATATAGATCTTACAGGTAGGAACTTTCACCACGGTAGGTAGGAACTTTCACCACGGGCCTTAATATACACATTACAGGCAGTAACATTCACCACGGTAGGTAGGAACTTTCACCATAGGCCATAATATACACATTACAGGTAGGAACTTTCACCACAGTGGGTAGGAACTTTCACCACAGTGGGTAGGAACTTTCACCACGGGCCTTAATATACATATTACAGGTAGGAACTTTCACCACAGTAGGTAGGAATTTTCACCACGGGCCTTAATATACACATTACAGGTAGGAACTTTCACCACAGTGGGTAGGAACATTCACCATAGGCCTAATTATATAGATCTTACAGGTAGGAACTTTCACCACGGTAGGTAGGAACTTTCACCATGGGCCTTAATATACATATTACAGGTGGGAACTATCACCACAGTGGGTAGGAACTTTCACCACGGGCCTTAATATACATATAACAGGTGAGAACTTTCACCACAGTTGGTAGGAACATTCACCACGGTAGGTAGGAACTTTCACCACAGGCCTTAATATACACATTACAGGTAGGAACTTTCACCACAGTGGGTAGGAACATTCACCATAGGCCTAATTATATAGATCTTACAGGTAGGAACTTTCACCACGGTAGGTAGGAACTTTCACCACTGGCCTTAATATACATATTACAGGTAGGAACTTTCACCACAGTAGGTAGGAACTTTCACCATGGGCCTTAATATACACATTACAGGCAGTAACTTTCACCACAGTGGGTAGGAACTTTCACCAGGGGCCTTAATATACATATTACAGGTAGGAACTTTCACCACAGTAGGTAGGAACTTTCACCACGGGCCTTAATATACATATAACAGGTGAGAACTTTCACCACAGTTGGTAGGAACATTCACCACAGGCCTTAATATACATATTAGAGGTAGGAACTTTCACCACAGTGGGTAGGAACTTTCACCACGGGTCTTAATATACATAATACAGGTAGAAACTTTCACCATAGTGGGTACAATCTTCCAATACGGACTTTTATATACATCTTTAAAGTAGTTACTTTCATCACATTGCGCTTACACAAAACCTTCCTCATTGGAGAGATCAAATGAGGGAGATTTCCCTCATTGGGTCTTCCAGAGGTTGACATGTATGTAGTAGAGATAATGAAGACTGCATGAACTGCCTTTTACTTAAATGTAACTGAATCTGTAAATGTATATAGGTTAATATAATTATACATGAAATAAGTCAACCGACACACATACAAATAATTTTCAAGCACATCAACATTTTTTGGTGATAATTTCTTCCAAATCAGCTAGTCTTCAGAAATGTAAGTTAGAGCCACAAAATTGTAATTCTGTAAAGTATATGTTGGATAGGAAGTTTCAAAAGCATCCAGGACAGAAGAAAGAAGCTGGTTCCTCTTCAATACCCAGGCATTCCGGGTGGAACCACTGCCTGCAATACTCACACTGGTAATAGATTCTGAATAAAAAAAGAAAAAGAAGATGTACTGTATCAGGAACAACTACATGAAGTTTTATTGTTAATTGAAATTAAGTAAGAAACAGGCAGTCCATTTACATTTGACAATTTTGTCATAGCATAGTAACACCCACCCATGACTTTGCCATCAAAAACATGAAGCATTTTTTTCATAGTTTTGCTTATATCAAAGATATAATAATGATAATAAATGTTTTAACAGAGATATGTGGTATACACTAGAATACCCTTTTCACTTAAAATGTAATATGATATGCCACTGTCTTGTATACATTAATAATGCTGTTATACATAATGAGTTAGCCCAATCAATTTAATCCACATGTAAAACATTAAACTAATAGGAATACCAAATGACAGAACAAATTAGAGTTCTTCATAATACACAGTATATAAAATGCAATATGTTTGCCACACAGACGGCAATTTAAAGCAAAAGTGAAAAAATTGTTTAAGTCAAATTAAGTGTTATAAACTAAAATTCATTTAATTATATGTCATACCTGTCATCTTCTGGCTGCTGGCATATGCAGTACATCCCTCTGCTTTTTTTGACCGGTTTTTCGTAGACGAAAGATGGACGCATTCTCTACAAAAACAAAGAAAGAAAAAAAAGCATATAATTAGTTGACATTTGTCAAGGCCATGCAAGCTGGTACAGTCATTGACTTAAATTAATATTGTTACTCAGCCCCGACAGCTGTGAGTTCAATCCCAATCAGAGTCAATCAGATTATTCATGCGAGAAAATCTTCAAACCGGTTAATACAGCAATATTTCTGACTGGGTGTCTTTGTATATACATTATATTACTGCACATGTAATATACTTGTCCTAAGCCAGAGCAACGTGAAACTTTAAATCAACAAAATTTCTAAAATGATATGGGACCATATTGGACTATCATTTGGACTTACATCACAACAATATCTTTAGGAAATTTTATCTAATGGCAAAAGGCTTCTGATTAACAGAACTTATAAGATAGATTAATGACATTATAATTACACTGATATTTGACAACTTGTCTAACCTATTTATAATTACTGACCCCTATATAATAACTATGATGCATATGATAAAAAGATTTAACTTTCTCTAGTATTTACATTATTGTAACATTTGTAACATACATGTATCCTAAGAAAGTTATGTTGCATTGTAAGTTATATAACAGCCATAATATTTTACCTTTTTTCTATTCACCCTCAAATCCCGAGATTTCCCTTCTGCCTAGATATTAAAAATAAATATGATATATTACAAAATATGTTTATGAAATATATATGCCCCCTCAATTGCCAGGTCACTGACGTGATCATCTTTGACATAATGACTTCAAAATCAATAGGCTTCATTTACCCACTACGACAAACATTTCTACCAAATATGAAAACTGTAGTTTAAACTGATCCATAACATTATAAATGCAAGTATGAAAACATTTATTGTGACCTTGAAAATTAACCTATTGACCTCTATGTTAAGTTATCACTGGAACAAACTCTGATCGAGCGATGGAGAGACTTACTAACAATGGGCAAAGCACTCTATACATGCTTTTTGATATAAACATGCAATATATTTGTGAATATGATAACTGTTGTTAATTGAGCATATTAAATTACAAAATTTGATATCTATCTTTATAACATAATGTCAATTAAATCAATTACGATGTAATTTATCACAAATTATATTATTATTAAATAATAGCATATCTGATATAAGAACAAAGGCCTCAAATGCACGCAAAACCTACACCAATATTTTAAAATGGTGACAATTCAGTAACAATTCCATATGGAACATCTTACTGTTTTTACTTTCACTCCCGCCTGCAGAAGGGTGTTTCCAACATGCAGCCTCTCATCTTCTATTTCTTCTTTCGTCCAAAAAGATTTAAATGGCTCTCCATTTAAAATATTGTCTACAAACTGCAAAAAATGTAATCAATTAAAATTCAAGCATCGAAACATATTTAACAGATGTATGGCGTTTTCACGGGGATCAATGATAATTAAAACTAAAAATAAATGTTTATGCACATATATTTATATTATATACCAATTCTTAGTAAGCATGTCATTCAGATAGTCTTTTTAAAATTTATTGTGACTATGCAGTATTTAAGGCTGTTTTGTTGAGCAATGTTTGACTATTTTGTAACTTAATAACAATATCATATTTGTAATATTTTACAATATTTACAACAACTTTTGTTCTTAATCATATCCAAGATTTAAACAGGCCCACCACAATTTGCAAATTAATTCACAAAATTTAAGCAATCAATATCATTTAAATATTTATACACATATATTTGAGCTAACTTTCATATGTTACTTAGGGTCAAATGGTTTGTTAATTTTGGTTTTTCATGAGTTAACCGTCGCTGCAACTGCTGTTTTAATTAAGTAATATTTTAAGTGACGTTCAGCTTAATTACAGGTGGTCCAGGAAGACTCTAACTCAAATTCAAATTCATTTATTGGCATTAAACAAACATGTTCATAGCCATATGCAGCAATACAATACAATACAATTTGAATTGAATTGAATTTATGACTCTAACGGAGTACATCTAACTACACCCGGGTATAACCACCGACCTACCGCAAGCCATCTAGAAGGCTTCCCCGCATGAATAATCTAACTGACCCTGACAGGACTAGAAACCTTAAGAGTGAGGGTCTCAACGATATAAATTAAGCCTTAGGGACTTTACCTGCTCTGTCATTAAGACCCGAATTTTGATATGAGTCATAAGTCAAGCAATTTTAACAGATACTAAAACAATATTTTAACCTAGCTAGCTTGACTGACTGATATCCAACATGGTGACTGACTTTATAATATAGCATTTCAAACTTCTTAAAACAGAAAATGCAACTGAGTTAATGATTCCAAACCAAGAAGCTTGCTTAAGATATATTCAGTGAAATTAATTTATTAAAATATATATATATACCTTCAGAACAAATATGCCACAAGAGGTGCTATCTCTTTGTTTTGCATGGGTTACTGTTTTAAGACTCCATTTTTTGAATATTTTATCTATACCCTGCTGGAAACGTCCTTTCAAAAACATACTGAAAATAGAACATATTGGTAGGTCTATTATAATATTTTTCAAATGTAATGCACATACATGTAATTTTAACTAACTAACTATATATGTATATATATTATAGTTACACAAGATGATATATAATTTACTGCACAAAAAATAAGCAAAAAAACTAATGAAAGTCAATAATTCTTAAATATTGCAAGAAGATAGTTATTGTTCTTTTGCAATGCACTATTCATTGAAATCTGTCCATAAATGAAGTAACTTACATGTTGATCGATTAAGTTGCGATATAGTCTTTGAGATATAGCCTAAACAGAAGTGACGTCCGGATGGACGAACATCCAGACAGACGCACAACTGGATGGACAATGCCAAATATATTCAGCGGGGGATAATAAGAATTCAACAGAAGAACAATAGGTTTTCGCTCTGCAAAAGCGAAAACCTAACAAGTGTAAAATAACCAAATAAAATAGTCATTATCAGCATGCAAGTATATGATTTAGTCTTATCAGGTTATCTTGCTTATAAAGCTCGATCATTCCCAATACATAATGAAGCAGCATTTTAACGGCATAAAACATGATCAGCTTGCAAGAAATGACAAGCTGATCTGGTTTTATGCTGTTTGCATGGGTCACTTCTGTTGGTTCCATATCAGGCAAAGGGTTAACAAAGTAACAGTTACGTCTCGATCAATAACCACAAACACTGACTGTACACTGTACTGATCTAGCTAGTAATTCATCATATCTGAAGAATGTCACAAAATTTAATTTTGATCTAGTTGAATGAATTTTCAAGATCTTATAAAAGTTAATGTTAGAAAGCAGACAATGTTTGTGGATGCCACCAGCCACTGCAGATGGTTATTAATTATGTTTGTACAGCCAAATAAAAAGAAAATAAAACAAAACTATAAATAATATAACAATTTAAAATCAACTTTCTGAACTTATAACTTACTGCCAATTTTTCAGAATTTGTTTCTTTTGCTTCTGAGTCTCACCAAATGAATTGAGGTATGTTAATGTGAGCTTTTTTGGCTCAGCAATCTACCATGAAAAAGTTGGTTAGAGGCACATGCTCTTTAAACCATGCACATGAAACACATATGCAATATACACCTAATCAAAATACCAGGATATGCTGCTACATGATTAATCTTTAACATATAGCTCTAGTAAGATTTGTTTTCATTACATAAAGATTCTATTTCTGATTTTATAATTATCCATTTGAGGTGGAGGTAGTGGTCCAGTGGTATGATACCTGTCTCGAAATCCTTGTAAAATCAGTGTCCGTCAAGCAAACTGGAAGACTTCCTCACATAAATAAATTGAGTGACCCTGACAGGGCATGAACCTACATCCGATTACTATTAGGCTATGAGCAATATCTTATAGTCAGTGACATTACCCGCTCAGACATGTAGCAGTTGGACAAAAAGTTATATAATTGTACATTTCTTATAGAACATTCTCAAAGAAATGAAGTATATTAAAACATTTAATTAATAACCATTTTGATCAGGCAAACTTAAAGTGAAATGTATAATATCTTAGTACACTGTACTCACCACAAGAACCCAATGAAATCCTTCATTTACTGGGAAAATGATCTTGTCATATGCGTAAATGTTGGTCTGTATTAATTTAAAAAATAATAAAAAGGCATTAGTAAGTTTTAATAAGAAAATGGGTAAGTTTGATGCTGAGGCTTGGTTTGTATAAATACAATACAGTGTATATACGTACTAATTATGTATATCAAATGACATGAAGATGTGAAAACATCTTCAAAGGAAATGCGCTTAAACACATACATTTAGGTATTAACCTATAGTCAAGTACAAACAAACAAACAAACAAACAAACCGAGAACCTTTAAAAATACTTCTTAATAAATTTGGGGGTCTCCAGTATATAGTCATATTGCAATAACTGCATACACTGTTCATCTCTTTTTCAGAAAATACATTAACTTCATTAAAATATTAATATCAAAATCTTATATAAAAAATTTATATTACATGTATTTTTATTATTATTACATTAATTTATTTGATAGTTTCAACCTATATATTGTACAAGTTAACTATATTGCCTGCTTGAAATATTGCAACTCAAATATTAAAGGATGTTAGTGCAGCAGAGTGGATGGAACTGATTTTTTGTTAGGATAACCTTACTCAGGATAGATATATAATTTTTTTTAAAGAATTCTAAAAGCAAACGGGACATTTATGTCACACCTGCCTCCTAAAAGAGGTAGGTTGGTTGGTTGGTTGGTTTCAAAAGTATAGCTCCTTAAGTCACAATTAAAAGTTTGGAATTTGTTGTTAACTTTCCAAATTTTCTTCATTTATATTAATTTAGTTAAGACCAATGTCCTTCAGTATATCCAGTACATAGAAGCAATCTTCTGAAGTTAAAGAAATTACCTGCTTTAAATAACAATGCAGCCCAGATGATCTCATGAAGATGGAAGTTGCTACTACAGCATTGACAGGATGGAATTCGCTTCTCTTCTGTGAGCGCAGTTCGATGTAAGCATCGATAACCTGCAAATAAATCATAGTTCTATAATTCCTTGGTATGGAATGACATCATAATTAATAGCATGTTGAAAATACAAGCAAAGCAGACATACACTTTTGATTACCAGTATATGCACAAATATTAAATAACTTTTGAAAGTTCAATGCCAATATAGTTACCAGACCTATATTTGTATTAATATTGTGCTGCTGTCTTAATACATATCATTATCACATATCATTATAATGATCTTTTTTAAGCATATTACAAGTCATATGACAAGGAAGTTTGATACCTTAGATATGTTACAAACAATGTTTGTTCCATTATCTTTTGTTTAAAAAACATATACATGCAGATTCACTGTATACGATGGACACTGAATTAAAAATTAGATAAACATTTTCTCAAAACACTTTTAAACGTATCTCAATAAGCTAGACTTAAAGTTCAATCCTATTTTGTGTTTTATGCATTTTGATCAATAATCAAGTTATGGCATTTCAGTGGCAAATGGATTTAAAACTATAAGCACAAGAATGCCTTATAAATTAAGTACAAAATATTGAGAATAAACTGAATCAGCTTACTTCATCTGATAGTGTAGACTGTAGACTGTAGAGGCGGACAAATCATAACTGCCCACTTTGACATTAAATGAAGTATTGTCCTCAGGTAGTGACTGTACATACGCCAGATCTAAAAAAAAACCCCCAAAAACACACACATAGTGTCTAAATATAATGTTTTTTTAAAGTACCAGTGTTTCTAAGAATCAGGCAGTAGGTGAAACAAGGGGTAAAAGATCCCATGAATTTTTCACTGAAATAAATTTTAACCTGCACATAATATACGAAAATAATATTACTTTAATTTCAATTTTAGGTCTGCACATGTGAGAAATGAATTCATTTAATTGTATAGAATGTATAATAAATAGCAAATCAAGAGCAGATAACTCTTATCGGAAATAGCAATTTCTTAACATTTCTTACAAAAAATTACTTCAATAATTGCAAAAGACTACAGAAAAATTAAACACGTTTCCTTATTTAGATGCACATCCTAATGACAAATTTGCATTAAAATCCATAAGTAAATGATGTGCCTGTTTCAATTTTTTACGAAATTGCCTGATTCTTAGAAAGACTATAGTACTTATAAATATTTAACAATTCATATTCATGTATTTATAAAATACACTATATTTTCCTCTTCATTAAAAAACATGTGTACCTATTCAAATGTAACATAACTGTATTATAATGAAATATACCAGGTAACATTTTTGAGAGCTGTCACATACAGCACACTTGACTTTTCTTCATTGCATGGTTAATAAATTAAGCTTTTTTTGTTCTTGGATAGCTAGAAAAATTTCTGTTAACAAATTGTGTTTCTAAAGTATAAACATAGATTTTAAAATTTCTGTGAAATCAACTGCACAAGTGTAACATCTGATCCCACTCCTATCTTGAAAGAAGAACTGTAAGAGTACAATTTTTAAAGTAATGGGTCTCCTGAAAACTACTGTAGAGTAATGGACTAGCATACAGTGATTCATATATACCAAGACATATGGAAGTAATGATTATCATTTATATAAACATTCTGTAATGTCTTGAGCATTGATATTAAACAAGTTTTCAAAGTATCAAGTGGGTACCTAAAAGTTTTAGATATATAGTTTTCAGATAAGAGTTACATGTACCTGCAAATGATTTAATTATTTACAAAATATCTAAGTCAAACAAGGGTCATAACTCTGTATACATTATTTAGATTATTATCTACCCTTTCAAAATACATTCCCTTCTCATAATGAAAAATCAATCCAATCTTCCAATGGATATCTTTTGATAGTTTTTGAGAAATGGACACCAAAAAAAAAAATCTAAAAATTAACAAACAAGTTAACCAAATTTCAAGAAATCAATTTTAGAATAACCTGAAAATTGGAAATGGGTTCCCCTTTTCATAACCAAATAGTATTCTAACTTTCAAGAGGATGTCTTTGATAGTTATTAAGAAATGGACACAAACATAAAATCAGTCCAAATTCCATAGTAATTTTGAAAATAGTGGCAGATAAAGATAAATTACAAACCTAATGCTGCATCTTCCACACACGGTAATGTTGGTTTTCTGCATGCCAGAGGTGTTGAAGCAGATGGTGGTGCTGAAGTACTGCATGTTGGGGATGATGGTGGTGCTGAAGTATTGCATGTCTGGGGTGATGGTGGTGCTGAAGTATTGCATGTCTGGGATGATGGCGGTGCTGGAGTGCTGCATGTCTGGGGTGATGGTGGTGCTGGAGTGCTGCATGTCTGGGGTGATGGTGGTGCTGGAGTGCTGCATGTCTGGGGTGATGGTGGTGCTGGAGTGCTGCATGTCTGGGGTGATGGTGGTGCTGGAGTGCTGCATATGGGGGTGATGGTGGTGCTGGTGCTGGAGTGCTGCATGTCTGGGGTGATGGTGGTGCTGGAGTGCTGCATATGGGGGGTGATGGTGGTGCTGGAGTGCTGCATATGGGGGATGATGGTGGTGTTGGAGTGCTGCATGTTGGGGGTGATGGTGGTGCTGGAGTGCTGCATGTCGGGGGTGACGATGGCTGAGAGACCACGTAAGGTTTCAATTGAACATGTGGTACTTTGGATTTCAAAATGTTTCCGGACATGCCCTGCAATACATAGCGCTGATTTGATGATACTTGATGAACTCTGAAAGTAAAAGTGGATAAAAAATCAATATCATAAACCATGATATAAATTGATATAGTTATTGAATAATAGACTAAAATCTTAAAAATTTGCATAAATGGGCTACAAATTGAGCTGCATGCTGCTGTTAGAAAATGAAGAAGAACATTTCATGTTAACCAAACAATAATGGGTACTATTACAATTATAATTCAATAGACCACATTCCTGTTTTTGAAAATAGCTGTCTTTTTGTCTTAGCTAATACCATTTTGGCAGTGTTTTTCTTGAAAATGTCACAGCAAATATGATGCATGTTCATTGTAATGTCACAGACAAAACTATGCAAAAATGTATAGCTTCAGACAAAAAGACACTCATTTTCAAAACCAGAATGTGGTCTATTAATTATAAGTGTTTAAAATCATATAATTAAAAGAATGGTTAATTAAACCACTAGAATGGAAGTGTTCCCAGGAACACATGTGTCGTCTGTGGATATATTATGTGAAAGTGTGAGTACCAGCCAGACTGACGGACAGACAAAACCTGACAAAGTGATCCCCATGTGCTGTTATGCTACATTTGCAGGTGACATGAAAACTGAATTAACATTATAAATTATTAATTACATAGAATCTAGTCAAATTCTTCACATAATTGTTTAGTAGACTCAATCAAAAGAACATTAATCTTCTAAAAGAGCAGGTGATAAATAGTAAAATACTCGTCACCATGCAGTTACTGATTGCACAACTGGTAGCTAGCTCAGAATGTATTAAAGTAAAAGTATATAAAAGAGAAGTGAAAGAAATCTGACTAAGCCATATGACAAAAGCCACCACAGAGGAGCCAGTAAATATGTTGACACAAAAAACATAATACTGACACAGAAGTGTTTTGTTGGTGACAATTGATAATCAGAATTTGGCAAAATTATGAAAAGTTGAACTAACACTCAAAACAATATTGCCCAAGCTTGGGATTCAGTGTGGCTCTACCATATATCATCCACAGCAATAGAGAGACTTTTTGCAATCGCAGGCAAAGTTTTCCATCCTAGTGGTAGAATAAGTGACCTAACTCAAGCAAGCTAAAAGGCTTCTTTAATTAATATAAATGAAACATCAAATTGACCCAAATGCCATGAACCCACATCATTGTGGGGTTTAACGTTAGCAACCTTAACCAGTTTGGCCATGGAAAACCTATAATTATGTTTGGCTTACAAAAAACATAGACTTGCCCATGAATGAAGATGACATCAAAGTCTACAAATACAATACCTGTAGGGACCATTCCACTTCTCAGCCAGTCGGTCCCCTTTTCTGCCTATATTCCTCGTGTTCTTTTTTAGCACTAGGTCTCCAACAGAAAAGTCAAATACCTTAAAACCCTTCAGTGTTCTCTTTTGGAAAGAAAGTTTCTGTTTCTCTTGGGCTGTTCTTACATTGTTCTTTACCAATTCCAAAGTGGAAGACAGACCTTCTTCTATGTGTTTAACATGACCTTCAATGTCTTGATCAGTAGGTTCAAGGAGATCTTCAAGTGTTGGCTCCTTTGTATCACTTGTGGCACCAATGTGATTGGGCTCTCTATGGTATAATAAAAAAAAGGGTGTATACTTCGTACTGGATTGCTTCTGTGTTCGCATACTGTATGCCACCCCTTCTAAATATATGTCCCAGTTATCTTGTTCCGAGTTGGTCAATCTACTTAACCTCTCCTTGAGGGTTTTATTTGTTCTTTCATCCATTCCATTTGTTTGTGGATGGTAAGCTGAGCTTACCAACCGCCTGATCCCAAACTCCTCACAAAGTTGGTCATTCAATGAATTTACAAACTCCTTTCCCAGGTCACTCAGAATGACTTTTGGAGGTCCATATCTGAATTAAGCACCAAAATATCATTAATAATTGACTTATTTATAAGACAATTCAGTAAATATGACTTTATAGAGCACAGCAAAAGTTGCAGCAAAACTCTGCTTAATATTTTAATGAGATATAGTAACAAAATTAGATTTATGCTTTAATTGTGATTTCAACACAAATCATGGGGGGGGGGGGCACCAAACAATCTGACCTTTTTGTACCAGCCTTTTTACAGTCTGGGGAGGGAATTGATCCATCTTACATGATAAGAATTTTAATTCAGATTTATATCAAAAAATAAATGGTAAACAATTTTACATAATACTTCTTGATGACATAAAATCAACCTTAGTACATATAATGTAATTAATGCTCTAAGATCAACAATCAAGTAATTTAAAGGCTTAAAAATACATAATTTCATTTACAAGGATTTAGTGTTAAATCACAAAACAAATCAGCAGGTGGCTGAGTAGCTCAGTTATAGACAATTCACCCTATGAAAGGCACTCAACAGTGTTCAAGTCCTGGCTAAATCAGAATTTTTCACCAGTTGTCTCATTTGATGCCCTCAGTAAGTGAACTACTGATTGATATGACTATTACTTAAGCATACTGAAAACATTTCACAATACATGTCCGTAAGTTTTAGTCTCTAAGAATTTGGATCAATACTATAAATTTGGAGGTACTAAATAGGTATATTTGGTAATGTTATAACAAATCTATAATTTATAAGCATGTAGCTTGGTAGCTCAGTGACAGAAGTTGTGATTTTTTAGCACCTGTTACATATACATGTATACTTCATATTTATTATGTTTGTTTAACAAACTTTCAACTTCCCTTAAATGAAAGTCTCAACCAATTTTGCAATAAAGATGCATTTTTTTAAAATAAATTAATTGTGTTACATGTATATTTTCAAAGCATAACAGGTGTTTATAAAAATATATATTCTCATTGTATTGGACAAAGTTAAATGACAATGAAATTCATTGTTGTAATCTCACATGGATAAATATGTAATTCTGATAAAGTGAATACTAAACAAGTTAATATTGTAAAACAAGCATTACCAGAGTCCCCTACCATGTAAGTTTGTCTGTGAACCTTTTCTGCAAAGGGTAAAAACTATACACATATCTTATATATATGTACAATGTTCAGGTACATGGAAAACGTGTTTACAGATATGGATGTTTATAGTTGTGACCTTGACCCTAGGAATAAATGGTTACACAATAGCTACTGACAATCAGTTGACATAAGTATAAGAGATATGGCCCGAACACACTTCAACATTTATGTATATTGTACGTACACATTACATGGTAGGGGACTTAAATAAACCCATATTGTTCTCACCTGTAGATGAAACTACGTACGCCTGAACAAACTTCCACAGCAGTTTTACTCTTCAAGGGGAAAAACTCAACCCACTTGGTGAAGTAGTCAGTCATAGTCAGAATGTATTTATGACCTTCTTCAGTTTCCTTCCGAGGGCCAATCAGATCCATCCCAACCATATACAATGGCTCCTTTACTGGGATCGGTTGCAGCACTGGTGTCTGAGTCTTAATTACTTCCTGATGCTGGCATGCAATGCATTTTTGTTTCTAAATAAAATATGATTTTTACTTATTAGACAAGAGAATTAAAACAATATTTAAAATACACTTCCGACTAGTAAGAAATGTTAACATTATGAAACCTGAGTGTCAGAACTGTTCACCGAGAATGCACTTTAGTGTACCATACCACAGTTTCTTATAAAGAGAAATCAAAAAAAGAAAACAAAAAAACAAAACAAAAGAAACTATGCAGCTTTTGATATAAATTACACTAAAAAAGTAATAGTGAATATTAACTTGACACTAGGTCAAACAGTAATAAAACAACTTTCATTTTGCCAAATGATTATACTATTTGCCTTTTTTTATAACTCAAGAAAGTATACATCATAAATGAGCTAATACTGAATCCCACTAAGCTGCAAAATTCTTGTACCAGTTTATTCTTGATGTTGTTGTGTTATGACAATACCGGTATTTACGGCACATGGGACAAACAGCTAATCACAATGTATTATAGTGGAAGAAGAACCTGGGCACACAGACAACCCAAGGTAGTACTACAGACTTAGACAATTTTAAGCCAGTTGTAAGAACTACATGTAGCGACAATTGGTGACCACATGTTATACCAGTTGTAAGACTTCCTTACCTGAATCCTGCTTGGACTTGAACCCAAAGAGATGAAGTGCTGGGCAATATTGTGTTTTTCCCTTAAAACTGACCAGCATCATAACACAATCAATTAAATCTGTTTGCCTGTACTTGTCACAATTGAAAGACTGCATAATAAATGTAACTAAAAAAGAAGAAAATCGTAATTTCTTGCCCATTCTACAGCATCATCGTGAACTCCTTTCCACCAAAATTCCTGTGTGATTCTGGCCACCATTGCATTTATCCCACTATGTCCAGCATGAGCAGTGTTGTGACACTCCCTAAGTACGGCTACCCTTAGGTCTTCTGTTGTAACTACACGTAACCTCCTGCCCATATGTTTATAAAAGAGGGTTGATCCTAAATAGGAAAATTAGAGATTTGGCAATTGTCTGACTGTTAACAATAGTAAATTGAGAATTTCTCAAGCATTTATTTCACAGTCTGTTCTTTTATTTGTAATAATTGCAGTTTTATATTTTAGTGGACAACTGAAATCTATTTGAAAATTGAATACTTTTAAAGTTGTTCATGTTTATTGTTTAGGTTGAACATTGTGATCCAGCAGTAAAATTGATATTGAAATACATCTCCTTTACAAGACAATAATAGAAGGGTGTTCCTCAGAACACTTAATTGTGTCACCTGCATTTTAGCAGCTGTCAAAAAAAGGTATCAAATCAAAATTACTGGCAGATGTTTTTTGTAACAAAAAAAAGTTCCATTACAGAAATAAAGTCATACAGTTATCAGTATTGTAAAACTCTGCAAGGATAAAAATAAAAAATTTGAAATCCTGATTTTGTCAGCTTTTATATAGAATAATTGAATAAAACAAGCTATAGTTACCTAGAACGATTTTGTGCACTGCAGTTAATCACATCCCATAAGATTTCTGTGTTCATGGTTAAGAGTGAATCCATGCAATTTTGTTACATGTAACAGTATTATACAGCAAGCAAGACGATTTGAATAAAAAGCAAGTATGGGTGATAATTCAAGAATTACCAGTATCTAAGGTAGAGTTATGGTTCTGAAGCTTTGCACTTTCCCACCTCATAAGGTATTTTTGTTGCAAGTATGGAGTGAATCCATGCAATAATGTTGGAGCTATGCCCCAGACAAGAAAGTGTGACAACGACACTGCTGCTGCTCTCGCAAACAGAAAAAGTTACCCCTTTGTGTCTGCCATGCTATGCAGGCGACACAATAATTAGGATAACTTGAGTATGTAGAATAATATCAGCACAACATTCCACAATTGTCATGTCTGTAATTACAAATGCATTTTACATATACATTTGGTCTACTTAAAATAGGGTATTTATATTCAAACCAATTTGAATTTGAACCAACTTATTTACATATTAATTTCAATCTGACTGAAATGTAACAAAGTATATTAGGCTTCAACCTTAAATGGTATGTTCTGAATTATGGGGCATAACAATGCACAAATAGTTTGGTCATAACTGTGTCAAAATCTCATATAAATTCAACCATGTAACTCATGGGTATATATTATGAGCATATGTACATTTTTGTTTTACTCATCTTGCTTGTGAAATCAGAATCTTTACCTTCATATGTATATTGCCCTTTTGAAGTTGCCTTTCTGATTGCCTTCTTCCTACTACTTGACGTACCAGGCAAATACGTCCCAGTTTGCAAATAATGCAAAATATTTTGCATGTATTTGACAAACTCTGCAAACTTATCAGTCGGCTTCTCAGTCTAAAAATATATTATAATTTGACATATTTAAAGCTCTTAAATTTTTCATGCAAAGTCACTTGTCTAAAAACATCTAAGCATTAGTGAATGAGATCTATAATAAGAAAAAAAGATAAAAGGAATAATGGCCCTAAACAGTGACTCAAAAATCACTCAATAGAGAGATACAATGTAAAAAGTGAGTATCACCAAGCCAAGGGGCTTCTCTTCCAAAGGGATTTGATCCCAGGCTCACGCCACCCCTCTTGAAAAGCTTGATTACCGGTACTTGCATACATGTACAGTACAATGTACATTGTTGTAACAATAATACAGACTGATACATGTATTGCAATATGCAAGCAATCATTAACTATTGGAGAAGAGTACTCGATGAAAGTCATCACTTTTTAAAATGTTACCAAATTCTCTAGAGTGAAATAAGTCAATGAAGGAGTAAAATTATACAAGACATCAAAATTTTACAAATTATCTATTTGAAGTTTCTTAGTGATGTTACTGGTATATGTATCGGTAGAATTGGAGAAGTAAGAGTATAAGACATATACGTACCGGTATATGTAATGATACATGTATATGTTGTTCATATGAGTGGTGTCATGAAACATGTATCAAACTGATTCAAGGCAAATCCCAAAGTTACTAATATGTTTGTATGTAATATCTTGATAAGAATAACATTATAATGATGCAGATACAGAAAAGTGTACATGTAGTAGCTGTCAAAACAAATTTGGTGGGTCCACTGTATTTCTAGTCAGAGATTCTCTGCCCTTTTTCCCACTTTCTATATCATATGTGGGAGAAAGGATAGAGATTCTCAGACTTATTGTATTTCATGTTGAAATGAAAAAATAAACTTGTTTAAGTACACATAATATCACACATTCAATTCAATTCTAAATAAATTTATAATAAATAAATCTTTAGCTGTCTGCTGAAATTATACATTGTACTGTAGCACTGTAGACATTGGTATGTGTACTCAGGTTCATGTACTAGTATTTCTGGCTGTTTGATGTTATGAAAACGTTTTCATTCTAGTTTTTCTTGAGCATACTTGTTTGCTTTTATATCTCAATGACAGAATTTACTTTGTTTGGGGACAATTGTTATGCAAGACAGATCTAGTGCTGCCACACTGCGGCATTACAATCATGAATGATATCAGAGGCATAACATTTTTATACATGTATATACTATTCTGTTTTCAAATCAAGGTAAATCTAAACAAACATGCTAAACAAACAAAATAATTTAAAATTGTGTGGCTACTCAAACTACTTTTCCCATTTATTCAATTGTTTATATTCATTATAAACAGAGAAACAGCTAAAAATCCTTTTTTTGACAATTAAAAACTATTTTTCTGACTTTAATTACATGTAATTATAATTCCTATAATTAAAAAAAACCCTATTTGCAGTATTTCTCCACCAAAGCGTTACTTTTGAGTTTTGGCAACCTTCAATAGCTGACAATGAATTACATGAGATCAAAATTTTATTTAAATGTAAGTATCACAGTATCATTTGATAGGTTATGAATCAACCAGTACAAAATGGTTACAGAATAAACCTGTAACCAATTGATTTGATTATGAAGTGACCTATAATCTATTACAAGAAGTCAAGAGTAGAGTGAGAGTATACTCCAACCAAGTAAGGCACTTAAAGAAGAAGAAGAAGAATACATTTTCTTATTATTAAAAATTAAGGTACATTTTTTTTTTATTATGCCTGAAAATACAAAGTCTGGATTTCTAAATCTTTATCGTGTATGTTCAAACCTGAGATATGCATCTGAAATCCTGACTCAAATTCGAAACAACAAGGCAATAAATAACAATGTAAACACACACAAGCAATCACAAACCTTTGTCAAAACAGAAGTGGGATGAGGTGTAGTGAAACAATATCTCACTTTTAACATCAATTCATAGTAATTAATGCATAGGCTTGCATTGTATGCATAATAATGATTTGGTTATGAAGTACACTTTTTAAATATTAAAAATTTAGCTACATTTTCTTTTATTATGCCTGAAAAATTAAAGTCTAGATTTCTAAATCTTTACTGTGTATCAACTTCACTTCACTTTCAACATCAATTCATAAAAATGCATTTTCTCTTTTAGGCTTGCATTGTGTTTGGAGAATTTAAAACTAATGATAAAACACAACCCACTTACATGTACATTAATTCATCGTGATTTTTTTTAATCAGATATATGCCTGATTTGGTTAAGAAACAAATATGGATGCCAAAAAGTGTCTTATCAGGCCTTAATATCACATGGAAATTGTTTCATTCGAACCCCTCTGGTATCAGCCCGTAGCTCATGTATATACACAAACACATTCTTTATTCTCTATATAAATAGTATAAAATTTATATACAGATATAATGCATATCTAGCTCACATTCGTAGCTCACATATCAATCTATACCGAAATCCAGTTACAGTGACAATTCAAAGTGAAGTTTAAAAAAAAATGGAAAAATGTCACGTTTAGGCGTAACTAGATCTCAATTTTCAGTACTGCCGAACTGTTCTAGAGACAGGGCTGCTGCTAAACAGACTACACTAGAATACACCAGAGTACTCAAGGTTTTATTTATAAATAGCACCGCTAGAGATAGTAAGAAATATCAGACCTAAGCATGAGACTTGTGTCTCAATTAATTCTTCCCATAATAGACAGAATCGACAGGAACTAAAAATTGATAAAAAGTAAACTTGTTTTACTAAAAAGATTTGCTTGATAATTCACTTGTTTACATCCAAACTATAAAGCCTTACTTAATATCATAAAGTCCAATATAAGTCATGTACTGTAGACAGTGATTTATGACATTCTATCACCGAATTTCCTTCTATTTCACTTAAATTGGAATTTACCATAATCTAAAAAAAGCACTTGTGGGAGATTTGGCTAAAGAATGTTGAAATTTGCCTGCTATGAGCCCTTTGTTTAGCTTTCTGAATGCATTATGCAGATAATTGGGTAGATTGCACTTTAGCACATGCATGTGGCATATGCCATATAATTATTACTGAGAATTGGTAACAGCCCCCAAATTAAACATAATCCATGCAAGTGGGTAGCATCGATATAGCACACCATGGACCACACTTTTTACAATGCTCGCTTAAGTGTAGTGTAGTTGTTCCAGATAATTTTATTTTTAAAAGTAAATGACAAGGTGTCTTGCAAGTAATATTCTTCTAAATGCCTTTCGATTTTTCCGATCTTCCCGTCGATTATCTCTGTAGGAAGAATTAAGACCCAAGTCTTAAGCCTCTGTCTTATATTTAAGACTACATTACAATGGATATTAATCACATGGGTTACATAATTTCCTAAACCACTTCAAGGCACTTGCACTGAACTAACAACAAATAAAATTAAAATTTAAACGCATAGATTGTGAGCACAGAAGCGATATAGAAATAGGTCTACCAACCATCTTGCTAGTACTACTACTAGTATTTATGTCGTCAAATAAAGTATATGATAATAAATTTCTTTACAAATCAGGTATAGGCCTACTCAGTTTTGGAAACTTTCAAACCGGATATTAGAAAAATTATTGACGCATGCGTATGTGCGACAAAGGGAACTTTCAGCATGGGGGAACTTTGAAACCGTTACAATATCATATGAATGAAAAATGTTAGGAAAAAGAACATATATGTATAAAGAAATGTTAGATATGTGTTGAGTGATATATGTGTAGTCTACATATAAGTCCTTGAGTAGACTTTCCCCGGGGAAAAATCTCAGTGCTGTAGAGACAAATTTGTAGTTGTAGAGTAGGCTCCCCCCCCACCCCCCGAGCAGAAATTCCCCTCCTATCTATTATGATCTTTACGTTATCATGGACATGGTATCCATACACATGGATACAAATATTATATAGCTTATTGTGTTTGTCCTGTCCGTCCGCCTGTGAAAATAAAGTAGTATTAACGTTAAGACAGAAAAGAAAAAATGTATACATACAACTGCAGTACAACTTATAAGATTGCATATTAATTGCTTGTTAAGAATAATTTAATGAAAACAATATAGAAAATTAGTTACAATCTATGAAACCATTATGATCGGCCAAACCCCCTCCCCCAGTTCCTACGGCCATGACAAAGAGCCAAAAGGTGGGTTATCCCTCAGTTTGTAGCAAGAGGCAGGCAGACGAAAACATTACGTGACTTAATTCTTCAGACTCGATATATTGCTGTATGAATAATACTGACGGTTACCCCACTTTCAGAGGTATTCGCGGTTATTGTTCAGGCTTGAGGGATCAATATTAGACATTAGTTGGTTTATAAGTGTGTTGACAAATGTTTATAAGCATGAATAATGTGTCACTGTGTATATTCAATCGTTATATTACTACTTTTCGTCATTTTATGCCTTCCAAGTGCAGTTCCATGCCCGGAAGTGACGTTTCCAAATCTGTGTATATATGTCTCTGGTATGTCCAATAATGTGGCACTCTCTACCAAAAGGTAAGAGGCGTTCCGAATATTTTCTAATTGACAGATTGCGGGAAGAAATGGAAGATCTAGAAGAGAGGGGAAGAGAGGGCCTTTATTATGCTTGTAAAAAAGGGTCATAATTTAGTAATTATGGTTCAAGCGGAACAAGAAAAACGTTCCACTTTTATTTTGAAGAGAATAGTCATTATTTAAGAAATGCCGGTAAAATTGTATGTTACAATGATTGTTGAATACACAAACAGAAAAGATTTAACTACACCAGAGACATATATACTTTGTGTATATATTATGGTGTACTGTTAGGGCCATCGTACCATCGCCATCGTATCATCGCCATCGTAACATCGCGTCATCGCCATCGTAACATCGCGTCATCGCCATCGTAACATCGCGTCATCGCCATCGTAACATCGTATTATCGCCATCGTAACATCGCCATCGTATCATCGCCATCGTAACATCGCGTCATCGCCATCGTAACATCGCGTCATCGCCATCGTAACATCGCGTCATCGCCATCGTAACATCGCCATCGTAACATCGTGTCATCGCCATCGTATCATCGCCATCGTAATATCGTGTCATTGCCATCGTAACATCGTGTCATCGCCATCGTAATATCGCATCATCGCCATCGTAACATCGCATCATCGCCATCGTAACATCGCCATCGTAACATAGTGTCATCGCCATCGTATCATCGCCATCGTAACATTGTGTTATCGCCATCGTAACATCTTGTCATCGCCATCGTAACATCGCATAAGTTTACGCATGCGCAGTGATTTACCATGCCGTCTGCTAAAATTTTGGAAGGATGACAGAAGACGAAGATTGTAAGAATTTATTATACTGCAATAGTACATAATTATTTTCATGTTGGTTTGTTGCTGTAATTTAGTAAGAAAGAAAAATGCAAGTATATACAGAAGTATTCTTTTCAACATTGCGAAATAGCTTTGCAACTCTTGATTAAATAGCAATTAGCATGAATTTGGAGGAAATTCGGGGACAGGGAATTAATAATTTTAAAATTGTACAGCATGCCTAGGCTATTTATGACTATGAGCCTATTACATGTACAAACAGCAACTATCAGACTAAACAGCTGATCGAAAATTTACATGTCGATTTCTTGTTACTCTCTAAAAGTAAAACTTCTGAAATTTAATTACATGTAGGCCTAAATCTATATATATGCTGCGCTTTAAGGATTCTTTTCATGCCCCTGGTCTACATGTACCAATGGGGGCATATAGAATTTTGGTCGTCCACCTGTCTGTCTGTCATTCCGTCCCACTTTCTACATATTGCAATAAATTAAACTCTATTCACCATACAGATTCATATTTGACATGCATACTCAACTAATGAAAACCGTTCAAATGACACTAAAGTCAGTGACCTTGACCTTGTGACCTTCATCCTAAAAATAGTAAATTTTGCACCATTTGGCATAGAGACTTCATATTTGGCATGCATTATACTCAACTGATGAAACAATTTAAAAAAGAAAAACATGGTCATTGACCTTGTGACCTTGACCTACATTTCAAAATTTGCCTCATTTGGACTTTGTACCACCGGGGGCATTCATATTTGTCAAGCATATCTTGTTCTTGTAGGCATTACAGGTGAAGAGCAAATAAAAGAGATTTTGAGATCTCTTGGGATGCAGCACTGCATCGAGAAATTTCAGAGCAACAAGGTAAAATACATTAGTTTCAATATACATATAAACTAAATATTGACATTTACATGGTTTTTCACTGGAAAAACTATCAAGACAAAAAAGGAAAACTTTAGAAAGTAACTTCAAAGATACTTGTTACTGAATGAATTTAAAGCTTAAATTGATATGTCATTACACAAATAATGATATATTTAACTGAGAAAACTGTTTTAATACAGTCAGATATTATCATCTTACATTTTCTGTTTGATCTTGATTTACATATTTGTTTGAAAAGTAAGATCGAGTCATAATGATATATATAAGTTCAAGTGGCTTGCTTTGTTATATAAAGATAGGTCCAAAAGAAGTAGAAGACTTAACAATGGAAGATTTCACTGATTTGGGCATTACTAGAGTAGGCGATAGAGTTAGAGTCAAGCAAGCATGCAGAAATTTTCTAAGAGGTATGTATACATATTTCAAAATTGCATGTGTTTGAAGCATTGAAAGGGACCATATGTACAAGCTGTAAATTGAAGTATAGCATACACAAAGGTACATGTGTATAAAATTTCACCATAGGAATTTTTCATTCTCCAGTGGAAAAAAACTTTGTGTGGTGTCTTTCTATATACATGTATCACAGAGTTTGAATCGAGTAAAACGAAACACCGAAACGGCACTTAAACACCGAAACGGCAGGATAAACACTGAGTATGCAGTTGTATGCTCATAATATTGACATATTATTTGTTCATTTTCAGAATATTTATGTTAAACATTAATTAAAATTGTTGGAAATGATAAAAAAAATATTCAGTTTCAACTTTGAAACTTAACCTGATATTCAAATTATTTCCACTGTTTCGTATATGTTAAGTTACAACCATTTGGACAGTTCTAATCACTGCCAGTTCTAAGTTTGGGTATTATTTATGGCAAATAATTAATTGGGTAAATTTTTCAAAAAAGTATAAATTATAATACATAAAAATAGAATAGAGACACTGGTACTTTTATGTAAAATATTATGCACTTGTAAGTTGCTTAATACATTAGAATAGCATGAAAGAGTATATGACCCCTATTGATTCTCATATCATTCTGATATGTTATAGGAAGGGGCATACTTTTTAGTTCACCGTGACGAAAGTTTGGAGAACTTATGCCATACCCCGGCGGCGTCATCGTTGCTGTCTCTAGACAAAACTTTTACCTGGGTTATAACTTCTATACTAAGAGGGGTAGAGTCTTGGAACTTCACACATGCATACCTTGTGACATTCCCTTTCATTTGGCACCATGAGGTATGACCTTGACCTTGAGGTTTGACCTACTTTTTCAAAAACTTTAACCTGGGCTATAACTTTTCAACTAAGAGATGTAGAGTTTTGAAACTTGACACATGGGTACTTGGTAAAAAGCCCTTCTATCAATGAGAACAATATGACCCTTGATCTTTTGACCTTGACCTTGGAGTTTGACCCTTCCAACAATTCCCCACCGGCAAGCTACATTGTCTTCTGACAAATGACTTGTTTCAAACTATCATAAAACTTTATTGAGTAAAGGGACTTCAGAATATATATGTTATACTTACATCTCTTGTACATTTTTAGGCTGGCAATGAAAGAGCTACACTCATCTCCTATATTTGAAGGTGAGGAGGGAAATAAAGTTTTTTCTCATAGCATCCAGCAATTAGAGGAAGAAAAATACAAACTTGCTGGTCGTTTAGTTGCTCTCTCATTTGCCCAAGAAGGGCCAGCACCTCATTTCTTCAATGAACTTCTATTTGAATATATGACAGCAATTGGACGATCAGAGAGGACTTCATATGAAAAGATGACTATGTTACCTGTCAGGCTGCAGGAGATTTTGAAAGAGGTAAGTATAGTGACTAGAGCTTCAATGAACTTGTCTGTTTAACTCTTATTAAGGCTCAACGTTATAGTGTGATAACCCGATAGGAATAATGTTTCTGTCCGCTTGTCTCTGTCCGTTCGTCAACACTTTGGTACTGATTCAATAACTCAGGCAGTTTTATGGTACAGCATTCATACTTCAAACATTGATGAACTATTAGTGATCCAGAATTTTCAGCAGTTTCTTGTTGTCATATATTATTATTTTGAAAAGTCAAATGCATACTGCAATATGTATCATATTCTAAGTATCATGAACCTTGTATAGTGATATGTATCAAATCGTGAGGTACCCGTATCGTTTCACCCCAACTTGTGATCTTCTGACCATGAACTTTTACTAACATTTGAAAACCTTTAACAATAAATCCTGTATTATAAATGATTATAGAACTTTGATATTTGCCATGTATGTTCCTTTTCATGCTACCTTTTAGTCAGTACCAAAATTTTAGTAAAAAGAATGTCATGTTATTAACAAATTTGACTTATGCTACACATTTAATAGATACATTACTTTATTGTATATGTCATTATATAAAATCTGTGATGACAGATCCTTCTAGAAACACTCACTTTCTGAATTAATTACCTGCAAATGCTAATATATCCCCATAAAAATGATTTACAGCTACAAGACATGATGTCTGAACAACAGAGAGAGAAGTTTTTGGAGAACCATGCAGAATACCTTATGGACCATGGAATTCCAAATGTATGGAAGCTATCAATTGAAAAGAAAATGGAGTGGACAGATTTACTCATTAAGCAGTTTATATACTACAGGTATGTATACATTATAAACACTTGAAATGTAAACATTTTGCTTTTTATCCTTACAGTTAGCTTTTATTAGAGGGCAGTGTCTGTGTCCAACATCTTGCAACTTTTTCAATATCTTTTGATGCCAAGTTTTCAATGTATTAACATTGACTTTTTCACAGCTTTAGTTTTTTCCCAATGTTTTTGCAAACAGGGCATCATGCAGTACTATTACAAAAAGTACATTTAATTGTCTCTCTTATAGCTGTAATAAAACTTCTGAATTGCCAATTAAGCGTTTGTCAATTTGTCAGTATGATTTTGCTATCAGAATCTGCATAGGCAGTTCATCAGCTTTGTGATAGTCCCTTTCATTTGAGACCATGGCCTTGGACCTTTACTTTGAAGTTTGACCTATTTCTGGACTGTAACTTTTGTATAAAGAGGGATGGAGCCTTGAAATTTCACACATGGATACCTTTTGAAAGACCCTTTCATTTGGGACCATGAACTTTGAGGGTTGACTTTGACCTTGGAGTTTGACTTTCTCCTAGTACAATGCCTCCATCGGGGAGCTATGTTGTCTTTTGACAACTCTAGATTTTAGTGAGCCTGCTTCGTGTTTCTTAAAGATTTTTAACTAATTTGTTTTTTCAGAACATCAGCTGAAATTGTACAGTTCGTAAATGGTATGGAGGAGGTTTCCAGTTTTTGGTCCATTGTAAAGAAGCATGCGGCAATTTTCAAGCCCCTGTTCTGCTATGAGATTAAACCTCTTTCAAAGGAGCAGTTTGACAGTCTGTGCAGTATTTCATACTCAGAAAATGGATCCAATAAGAAAATTAAAGAAGAGGAGACAATTTTCTCTTGGGAGATTTTCTTGCAGGACATTTCTGGTACATAGAATTTCTGCATTCATTTTATTACCAAATTTATTATATAACAAGAAACCGCTAAAGGCGGTATGGCCAGATTGCAAAGCAAATTTTAAAAATGTGAATTACATATTTGACCTTGAACTCTTAACCTTCAAGGTCAAGGTCACAGACAATGGGTAGAACTCATCATGGTCTATCCACATGTGAAGTTTGAAACAGATATTGTTAATGGTTACTCTGTAATGGACCTAATGCTAATTACAGATTTGACTTTGAACTCTTATCTTTCAAGGTCAAGGTCCCAGCCAAAGGTGGTAATGGGTAGAACTCATCATGGTCTATCCACATGTTAAGTTTGAAACAGATATTGTTAATGGTTACTCTGAAATGGACCTAAATGCTAATTACCAATTTGACCTTGAACTCTTAACCTTCAAGGTCAAGGTCACAGACAAAGGTGGCAATGGGTAGAACTCATCATGGTGAAGTTTGAAAGAGATATTGGTAACGGTTATTATGCAACTGACCTAAACGCAAGAGCTAAACCAAATTGTTGACGCAGACAGACGGACGGACAGACAGACGGACAACGTCATTTCATAAGCCGGATTTGCTTCGCAATCCGGCCAAAAATTATAAAGTATTACCGGAAACCTGTGTTAACGGACACCTGTATGAAACATACAGCTTTTCATAGTCCAGAATTATTGAGGGACAATATTTTGACATTATATGACTTACTAGTAAATTATAACTCTATGGTAACTTCAAACATACCAATTTAACCAGGACAAGTGTAAAAATATTGAATGCCATAGGTGCATGTAATATTGGAGTAAAATCTGGTGCAGGACATAATTTTTTTACTACATTAAAGGAATTGATATTAATAGGATTAAAATGAAAGGTTTAGATATTTTGCATTATCAATATTTTCTTGTTAAATGTAACCATAAATTTCCGTCCGTCCGCTATGGAACGCAATAACTTAAGTAAGCGTCAACTGTTTTCCATGAAACTTATACAGAATGCTTGAATAGTAAAAGGCAAGCCGCCTTTCGAGTTTGAGCAATTTCTGTTTTGTCGTTCCTGGGTTATGGGACTTGTATTTTATTTTTGTTATGGTAGGATGCTATGGAAAGCAATATACTTTAGTAAATGTCAACCGTTTTAGAAGTTTTTCATGAAACACATGCAGAATTCAGAAATAAGATAATAGAAGCCATTTATAGAATTCGATTCAAATAAACCACATGTTCGAACTGATCCCATCCAAAGTAAGCGACAGACGTATTATGCCATGCTAGGGGTTGCTCTTTTTATTTTAAATTGTAGGTTTAAAGTTAGACAGATTATAAAAATTTAAAGTGTATTAGTGTGAAATATTGCTTTACATATAGGAAAACTTATTTCAGCTTATTAATCTAAGACATAATTTCCTTTTCAGATGGAGACATTTCTATTACATTTGAAGAACTTCTGGCATTCATAACAGGTGCAGACAGGTTACCACCCTCGGGATTTTCAAAGCAGATTGAAATCTCCTTTTTTTCCAATGATCCTGGTCTCACAAGATTTCCATTTGTGTCTACTTGCTCTTTAGAACTGCATCTGCCAAGAGGAATTGTGGATGTCAAAGCTTTTAGGGAACTGATGATGAGAGCTTTGAAAGAATCTTCAGGATTTCATAAAATCTAGATACCTCACTACATCTTGTATCTAAGGCTCTTCTCTGACATGGATTAAAGTGCGCACTTAAAGAATCCTTGAATTTTTAGCAAAAGGCCCAAACAAAGTATTGGTTTTGAGTGCATTGTCATGGTCCAGTGTCCATACACCTATTTCATTTCTCAGAATTACTAGTGAAATGTCAACAAAGTGTTGTACAAATCATTCTTAGGTATAGCAGGCATGATTTTCAAGTTCTTGTACAAGGTTTATAGTATCTGCTGATTTATTTTAAATACCCTGTGCTTTTAGTTGTAAAAAATGGAGAACACATGCATTATTTTCTCATCAGCTTAAGAGCTAGGTAGCAGAAAGTTTACATTGTTATTTTTGAAATGTCATAATACATAAGATTTCATGAAGAATTAGCAGTATTGTTGATTTTTGCAAAATATTGTATAGTCTTGTTAGGTAACCAAGGCTTGTAGATGATTTTTTAACTGAGGACACAGGCTTCAATATGTAGCAAGCTAGCTACCATCTGACAAGAATAATTAATTCTTTTTTAACATTTTGTCTCAACCTTCTAACATCAAGCTTATTTGCTCTGATATACATGTAGGTGGTATCATTCCTCAATTGCTTGTTTTACTTACGTATTCATCATATTTTTTAGAAGGCATGCTTCACTTGCAATAGAAATACTGTATTATTTTAATGTATAGTATGATTCTCCACTTTTTGTGTGACTTTTAGATGAAATGCTTTAAGTTCACAAAGCAGTAATATAATTTCTTGCAATATTATCTACCTGTTAAAATGGTAACGACCACAATATGTGATGATTGGCCTTGATCAATTTAATGGGGCTCCGACTATATTCATCAATAATAAATACAATGTCTTTGAATAAGAAATATTTTATCTACCGATAAACAAACTGCAATTAAACCTAATAATTTCAATTTTAGCTGTTAATGACTCAATTCTTGTGTTTTGATCATATTTTGTTTAAAATGGTTTTAAAGCATTTTGTTTTCATGTTTTGATTGTATTTTGTTATACGTTTTCATAGCGTTTTATTTGTGATCTCTTACAAAAAAAATATTTTCAAAACACCAGCAGTATTTTGGTAGTATTGTGTTGACTATGTTTTATTGGTATTTTCTTGATTTTGTTACCTTCTTTGCTTGTGGTTTGTTATACTTGATTAATAGTTATCAAAACGCAATAAAGTGTTCGTATTTTATTATAGTATTTTGTTACCCTGTTTTTGGTGTCACATGCGAAGCATAGTGGCACAGAGGAATCATTTTGTGAACTGTCTGTCTGTCTGTCACACTTTTAAATATAGTTACACTTGCTAATACTTTGCAGGTGACTAACAAATTCTTTGGTTTCATTTGGGTCATCAAAGCTTTTGATTGGTAAGTGATATGGCACTCAATTTTCATGTGTGCAAGTAACTTCCATAAATATCAAAATCTTTAACTCTTGACTTTCTCTACAAAGACAGTGTTATACTGAGAAAGTACTTGATGGGGGCATTCATGTTTCACCATCTTTCCAACGTCAGTGTGTTAAGATTCGCTTCTCTTCCCTTAACCACTTGGCCTTAGAAAACCTCAATATCTCTTGTCTTTTTTGTTGAGATTGTTCAAATCAATATCAAATTGCATTTCTTGTGGAAAAGGGAATAGCTATTTTATACAGCCTCAGTAGTACCAATTTCCAGTGTACAGCTATAGTGACCAAAACACATACATGTATTTATTTTACAATCAGTAGGATTTATTTTATTTTAAACTAGACATGAATGCAGAGTTATATTAATAGATATTCTACAAATTTGGCAGAATCCAGCAAAGTAAATTCAATGCTTCTTCAACCGATTTTGGTTTTTGTCTCCCATTTTCTTCCAACAACAATGAAAATCTGGCACTATTTTCTTCAGAAATACCATCTTCGGTAGGAAACTTGCAAACATTCATCAGAGCATGTATGTCACTTTGACTTGCGTGGAATTTGAAATCCATTGTACCTGTGGGGATGGAAATATTCATGTGATGCAATAGGTTCACTTTAAAAAGTACCCTCTGATGCAAAATTTTTAAGATTATCACATTCATAACTTTTTCAATCAACACATTTCCTCTCTAACTTGAGATAAAGAGGCTTAAATTGGCCCCCTAATTTCATATAAAACAAGCAACCAAATATTAACCTAAAGTAAAACCAATGTGCAATAAGGATGTGATCATGTTTTTTCATCATTCTTGTTTTTTCATCAAATTAATTTTCAGAACTATTACTCATTGTTACAAGAGGCCCAAAGGAGCCTATATCGCTCACCTGAGATAATACTGATTTTCTAACGTGTCATGCCTACCACGACACAGGACCTCGGTTTTTGCTGTCTCATCCGAAAGAAAGGACACCGGCATGACCAGAGCTGGATTCGAACCACCGACCCCTAGATCTGAAGTTGAATGCCATACCACTAGGCAACTTAAAACCTTATGTCATATCAATTTACTGTAATTATCTTTGATTTAGAATTTTAGTGTAAGTAAACAGTGATTTGGAATTGTGTTGTCATCTAAGATAATAATAAAAAATTAAACTGTTTGGTTATAAAAATAGATGCATTGGTATATATCTGAACAGCATATTGTTAAACTCTTTATGAAATGAATCGATTACAAAATATTTGTGAAAATGGCTGCTCTTTGCATGAAAATGACAAAATTTACCAAAAAAATAAATATAATTTGTGTGAAGAAAAAATATGATTTGAAATCATTGTTTAATGAGCTTGATTTAAATATATAACAATAAGAAAACAATATGTTTATAATAGGGATAGTAATTGACAAAGTATTGATTTTTTTTTTAATTGACCAAGTCTATTTTTAGGACCAAAATGCGGAAATATTTATTTAACATATCAAACCTCGATCATGGTTTTGAATAACCTTTCTATTTAGATTGTCTAAATGCAATCAGATTTGAAATTCATGGAACAGATTTTCAAAGATGATCTATTGTGGTGGTGCCACCTGTCTATGAATCTGGAAGAGTTACACAATTCTGGTAGAACACCATAAGTACTTCAAGCATATCAACTTTCATCAAAATACTTTGAGCGGTTCAGAGAAAATGAAAATGTGAAAAGTTGTGGAAGAAGGACAACACGCTATGATAAAAGCTCACTTTAGCCTTTGGCTCAGGTGAGTTAAAAGGGAGCATGCACGGATCCAGAAATTATTGTGAAAAGGGGGGGGGTTGTTGGTTCACCCAAGAAAGAGGTTTTTCTCCCAGACGAGGGGGGTCCAACCCCAAAAATGCCTAAATATTACCTTTTTTATAAAATTTTTGGATTCCAGAGGAGGGGGTGTCCAGACCCCGCCCCCTCTGTATCCGCACATGGGGAGACATAAGTTAACAACCTCCCAATAGTGCTTACCATACAATTCTGGATAATTGTACATGATATTTGGCCTTCCTGTAGGGCAGCCTTCTGTGGCTTGGTGTCGAAGTTTGTGGTTATTCCACTCTTCACGGATTAAATTCAACTCCTTCTGCATAATGGGCATCAAACAAAACCTCAGACAATTTCTGAAAGAATTATATCCTTTTTAGTGTTATTATACACATATATCAGAAATTATCAGAATTTTGCCCAGAGATATCCAGGGATCCAAGAGATTAGATATCATTAATCAATGCTATAGGTAGAGGTACCATTTTTACATCTCATAGATTCATGGAGACCATGGGACAAATGTTTTTCTTTGCATGTTGAAAATCACTTCATTTAGATATGTTTTACATACGTCAGAACTTCATGTTTATTTATGTAATTGTATTGGAACATAGATGCCAGTTGAGGCATCACAAATTGTGTGAAACCGCGTAGCGTAGTGAAGCCGTTTTTTTTTTTTTGCATAATCTGTGATGCGTCGAATGATGTATATGTTCCAATAAAATTTAGAAAAATAAACATTTAATTCTTATAATTACCAACTCGATCTGTACATAGTTTTGTTTATTTACATTACATGGATAAATCAAGCCGTCTTTTTGGTTTGTTTATATCTAGGCACATGAGAGTTGAAGTAACGTTATGTCAGTCACTTCGGTTAAAATGACATTTCATACAAGTATAACATTACAGTTTAAGATAGATCAACCAATCAGATTACAGCATTTTAAATAAACACACACAGTTGGTAATTATATTAGAATAAATGCTGAATATTACTTATAAAAAAAATTTTCACAAAGAAGATATGCTTTCAATAAGGTAGACAGTTTTTAGACAGTTGTTTTAGTATAGTTTACCCTTCAAACCCTTTGCCTCATTTGAATCTGGTAAATTTGCATGGTAAAATATAAGTCAGTTAATTTTTCTGGGCTTTGAAACTGACTATCTTGGCTACAAGCAGCTTTATTGAATCAAGATTTACGGCATATTCCAATGTTCAATGTCAATTCTCATTGTCATGAAAGGCAAGGTCAAATAATAGACTTTAATCAAATCATATACATTTACAGTTCATACTTTTAAAATGTATATATACAGTAGTCCTCTAAAGCAAAAAAGTAATGGTAATCGCAATAGATTTTGTCCTGTTATATCAAAATGTAAGACTAAGCTAATGTTATATCGACATACGTAAAGCCGGCGTGGCCTAGTGGTATCGCGTCTGACTCCTAATCGGGAGGCCGGGGTTCGAGTCCTGCTCTGGTCATGCCATTGTCATGTCTTTCGGATGAGACAGTAAAAACCGAGGTCCCGCGTCGTGGTAGGCATGGCACGTTAAAGATCCCTCACTGATTCGGGTGGGTCCGTTGCAAAGGTCAAAATTTGTAAGCCCCGCATCAGGCAGATGCCGTCACCATATACTTGAAATATTCGTGGAGTGACGTTAAACAATAATCAAACAAACAAACAAAATCGACATACATATGTAGAGGGTTTGCAGTTGAAAAAACATTTTGAAAAGCCATGTCTTTCAATAATTCTATCCAGTATGATATGCCCATCTGCCGCAGTGTTCGCCACCATCTTTCAATTCTCTGAAAAATATTTATTTGTAACTGAGATCTTTATTAAATACTGAGTAAAGTGGCATGCATACAGGTAACGTTTTAAAAAATAAGTAACACCTTACAGAATGATCTACATTAAATAATCAGTCAATTTTTCTGAAGTCACATTTTACATCGATTAAGAACTTCACTTCTAACCATTTAAGGAAATATCAGGGTAGGCACATAAAAAGATTACATATATAATATACCAATTTAACCGTTAAAATACGATATGGTTGTATTGCGCAGCATTGGGCTTAGTTGATGTATATTTTATCCAACAAAGGTATTGTATTTTAAATAGCCTCAAATGTAAGATCTTTTCATGAGGAATCTTCATGTGAAATATGAAATCTATATCGTCAATGGCTCAAGTGATATAGTCACGTTATAAAGTAAACTAATCTTCAAGACTAAAAATAAAGGTTTCAATAAAAGGTCTTGTAAAGAATTTACAAAACAAAAACTGAATCTGTGCCCATTACAATTCAAAAGATAAGTGTTTATGAAAAGAAGATCAAACTTCAAGGTCAAGGTCACTAGATAAAAAGACAAGGTCTCAAATGAAAGGTCATTCACATGTCAAATATTAAAGTCATACCTTTTAACTAATTTAAGGTTCAAGAGATTTATTAAAGTTTAAGTTTTAAAAAGGTCAAACTTCAAGGTCAAGATCACTCATTACTTTAATTGAAGTTATAAAGATTTCACCTCGTTATATGTAGACTTTCCAATAATGACACTTTTTATACCACTTGCATCATCCATATGTTCCCATCTAAATGCCTTTTGAATATCTTCCACATACCCATTTTCTGTCCCTGCATCCATCCGTATGCATCGGGGTACACCTAAGTTGACAGAGTTTGAATGATGTGTTGTTTAAATAAATTAATAAAGGTCTTCTTAGATTAATAGAATTGTGTCCAAGGGGTGGGTCAAACAAGATGAAACATTGTTGCCCATACCTCTAATTAGACTTTACCTCTCTACCAGCTGCAAAACTGAATTTCAGTGAAACATTTACAGTCACATTTACTCAAAGTCTACTCCCGAAAATTATGTTAGAAGCAGACAGAGAATGCTTAATACTGAATGCATATCTTAATGAATTTGAATTTGAGCTCGGAAGGTCATAAATGATTCTCAGATAATACATGTACTTACCATAATTGTAACCCTATATGGCCATGGACTTACCATAATTGTAACCCTATATGGCCATGGACACATTACATGTGTTTCAGAAACATGTCTTGCAATTAAAAGACAGCCAAATTTATCAAAATGAAACTTGCTAACCTTGTATTTCATCAACATAATCCAAGAAATAAGATGCTATGACACGAGGATCATTATTAGTGTCCGCCACTCGTAACCAAAGAACACGCCTAGAGAAGCTGCGAGAATAATAGATTTAAAATTACAAATATTTACATATTACAAAAAACCGCTAAAGATGGTATGGCTGGATTGCAAAGCACATTCAAGGAATGTCAAGGTTACAAGTCATGGTATCAATAGAAAGCATAAGTTATTATAAGCATATGTGTGAATTATGGAAATCCTATTCTTATTGATTCAAAAGATATAGCCAAAATTGAAGGTTTTTAAAAGTAGGTCAAAGTCCAAGATCAAAGCCACTAGGTCAGAAATCATGGTATCAATTGAAAGCACTTATCATAATGAACATATGTGTGAAGATCATAGCCTTATTGCAATTGATTCAAAAGAGTTTTAGAAAAGTAGGTAAAAGTCCAAGGTCAAGGTCACTAGGTTAAAAGTCATGGCATAATTAGAAAGCTTTGGTCATTAGGAACATATGTGTGAAGTATTATGACTATAGTCCTCTTAGTTGCTGAGATTTTGCTTCACCCAGAAACTTAAACCAAAAATATTGACGGACAGACAGACGGACATCGCCAATTTATATATTTACAAGGAATTTCATGTATTGTAAATTGGACAGTATTCTGTTCTTCACATAAAGTCTTAAATCACTTGCATGAGTCTACCGACAAAACATTTTACTTTCATATAATCTTTTAAAGGGACATCTTAATGTTCCTTCTTATACCAACATATGTTAAAAGAGACATCCTAGTCATGTCAAGTAAACCAACATAGACTTAATAGTACTTAAAAGGGGGTTATCTCCATATTCTATAAATACTCGTGTATGAACAAGAAGAAAGGGTGGTGGGTACCTCACATCGTAAAGAGTTGAAATGGGTGCATGTGATTCTATATGACCACCCCGGATAGATTTGACAGAATAGTAACGTATAGTGCCCCTCCACGGACATCACGGTTCGGACTACAATGTAAGGTGTTCTGGGGAATATCCATTGACTATTCGTTCCTTTTTGAAAAAATCTCAAAATGATTGAACTTATATGTAAATCTAGATATACTCGACCACACAATAGAATTGTGACGTATTTTAGTCTATACAGACATTAAATGCCTGGAATGTTATCGTTATTGTACAGTGTTTTGGGTAATTTCAGAGGACAGACAATATTACTACTATTAACATTGTCTTTGGATGTCTCAGTGCTGAAATGCAACTTCATATCATAAACAATCTTTTATTCTTTTTCTTCTTTTTCAACTATCATATCCTTGCTTACGTGTACCAAGTTAATGTGAATTCCAACTTGTTTGTGTATTTTGATAAGAAAAGCAAATTACACATTTTAATTTAAATCAGTATTGAACTGGTGTTCTCACCCACAGATTGCTGCATGAATGGAAAACCCAAATGGTTTCAATTTATCGTAACCATCAATGTGAATCAAATAATTAGGACCTCTGTTGAAATAGGTTCGTCGTTTCAAACAATGACTTTTCCTCCTTGTCACGCCATCAGGATCCATCATATTTTGAAGCTTTAATATCCTGTCCCTATTCAAAAAAATAGAAGGGGGAAAACCCCCAGAATTTTATTTCTCAACTGACTACACGACGAATGAAATGAGCAAAGCAGAACTTTCAAATGATATATGATAGTACCTTATATTTTTCGTTAGAAATGGACAGTGTTTTACTTTTATACTACTGTGTACTGTACTTTTACTACATAATTTTTATATTGTAATTCATAAGATTTGTATTTTTATCACTATTGTCATTATTTTGTATGTTCTTCTATAATATTTTCAATTTTGATAAAAGCCATTTTGTATTATAGATGTATAGTTTGCAAGAATATGGTATATTAAAACAATTACCTTCCTATCGACAGTCCATGTCTTGAAAGTAAACGATGCGACATTGCCCTACATCCTAAGTCAGATCCACTACCACTAATTTCGAGCTGAAATAATTAAGAATTAAACAAGACACGTTTGTAAATCACATATACCTCTCGTCGCCTCTTCCAACTTCATCTAAATGGAACTAAATTCCAGCGTATATGATACAGTCAGAAAAACAAGATAAAACCACATGCAGCAATAGCATGATCCTGCATTTTACCAAAAGCTCAAATATAAAAGTTTTTATAAGGTTAGAAAGCATTGTATCCAAAACTTATATTAATGTTTAATCTTTGTATTCATTATCATTAAAGCTCTTCCATATATACCGTAGATCTAAAATAAAAGAAACCCGCTTTGAAAACATCTTAAACAAAATCCAATGTATGGTCTTAGTCATTTAAAGGAAGGTAGACGCAGTTTTGATAACCTTCGGAAAAAAATAATTTGCCCTAAAATCTCTCATAATGTAATATTTACCTATCACAGTAAGCTAAATCAAAATCATTCTGAACATCCTATCACCATTATTAAGCTTATACGAGACTCGCAAAATTAGTTATTTACCATCATTGCATGTGCACTGTTGTGGAACTCCTGTTGTATGTGACAAGAAAATATTGCGTGAGTACATTCTTTTTTTATTATTATTAATCTTCGAACTCGTATGACAAATTATGCAATCGACTTACCAAACAACTCGATAATCTCTCATTCGATCGTTTTAATCTTGATTGATATGGTGATATGATGTTCCGGATGATTTTGATTTACTCTGATAGGTAAATACTGCATTAGGAGAGATCTTGAGCAAAATTATTTTTTTATCTGAATTTTATGAAAACTGTGCACACCTTCCTTTAAATCACGATAAAAGTCATGACATCAAAATTAATAATGTAATTCTCTACCAAATTCATTCAACAGCTGAGTAAATTTTGAAATATGCTTTCAAAACTTCTTAACTAAAATCTAATGTATGTTCAAGATCGAGGTCACTGGATCAAATTCATGGCATCAAATGTGAGACTTATTCAGTTTTAATTCTGTACCAAACATCAGCTCTCAAGGCCAAGATCACTAGACCAAAATTAAATCATCAAAATGCAATACTCATAATTTCAACGTAAATCGTTTTAGCAAATATCATAGCCCTTGGAACCATTAGTATAAAAGAAATCCAAAATTCTCAACCAAACGGACGGAAGGACTGATGGACAGACAAAATATGTCCTAGGTACAGTACATATAAGTTGGACAAGATTGAAAATTATAACAAGGGGTGGGCATGTGCATAACATAATGCTCCATTTCTTTCTTTTTATAACATATGCATTACATTTTCGAGGTCTAAATTTACAGTCTTTCTTCAATAAAGCTTGTTATGTTTCAAAGCAAGGAACTTAAAAATACTTAATACACTACAAAAGATTGACATTTTAATAAGTTACAGGAAAATATTATTTAAGGAATCAAGGTGCCTACATGTAATGCAGAAATCAGCTCTGGGGAATCTGTGTTTGTACACCTGCGTCTAAGTCCTAAACGCCTAAAATGCCGCTTCAACTGCCGTAGGCTGCAAAAATATGAAATTTCCAGATCAATCTTGATATAAACTTAAGAATTCATGGTCGGAAAATGTAATCTGATATTGATATAAGATTTCTCTTTGAAACATGAATAATTTCAGTAACAATCAGCATTGTCATACTAATTATTTTGTACAGGCTGCATTATGATAAATAGTTGTCCAAATAATAACCTTATGATAACATCTCCTTCCATCTGCAATAGTGTCAGTATATCCTGGTAACTGTAATTACTAAAAAAGTAATTTCTCAGCTTGTCATCAACTGCAACATTTTAATAAAATGGTCATTATTATGACACTGGTGAAACTGTACATTCATGCGACCCCTACCCCAATAAATGACATTGAACTTCAAAGAAGTTTATATGTATGCCTATGTACACAGTCACCCTGTACAGTAGAGAGAGTGTTAGTAGGAGATTGAAGTCATTACTGGAGTACATGAAATATGTGTCTACTGTGCCCCTCCCAATATGTCAATGATGTTGACCATTGACTGACGGAAAGCAAAACAGTTTTTGAATCGGATTCTGAATTTTCTAACTGAACATTTTAAATGTAATATTATGCATTATCCCACCTCCAACGAATTTCCTGCGATCTGTTTGCATTTTCTATGTAAAGCCGAATATTATGTTGTATTTGGTAACTAAATGTATCTTTTTTCATTTTATAAACGTCTACTAAGAAGCTTTGTTCTGTTAAAAGCCGTTGTAGGCCATAACTTTAACACATGAATTTGTATATTTTGTCAAACCAGAGAATTAAAAGAATTCGTGTGTCGAGTGCAAAGCATTACCGAGTGTGACCACATATAAAAGTGTGACTACAGGACGGACGGATGGACAGACATACGCAGCAGAACAAAGTTATCCCTGTGTGTCGTTATGCTTCGCAGGTGAAATAAAAAACTATAAACATGGCTTTCTTAATGTTACAAGCAACTGGCTTTAATGATGTCACAAACGGTAACGATGTTCATTTTCTGTTTTCTATAATATGAATTTAATAGGAGATTGAATAATTTTGACCCAACGGCCACCACTAACATAATTTTGCATAATATATCTAATTCTCACAATTTTCGTCTTCTTCGGTCATCCTTCAAATATGGCGGACGGCGTGGTCAATCAACGCGCATGCGTTAACTAATGGGATATTACGATGGCGATGACACGATGTTACGATGGCGATGATACGATATTACGATGGTGATGGTACGATGGCGATGACGCGATGTTACGATGGCGATGATACGATGGCGATAATACGATGTTACGATGGCGATGACACGATGTTACGATGGCGATGACACGATATTACGATGGCGATGATACGATGGCGATGACACGATGTTACGATGGCGATGTTACGATGGCGATGACGCGATGTTACGATGGCGATGACGCGATGTTACGATGGCGATGACGCGATGTTACGATGGCGATGATACGATGGCGATGTTACGATGGCGATAATACGATGTTACGATGGCGATGACGCGATGTTACGATGGCGATGACGCGATGTTACGATGGCGATGACGCGATGTTACGATGGCGATGATACGATGGCGATGGTACGATGGCCCTAACAGTACACCATAATATATGTCTCTGACTACACTCTTCTGAGAATGAATACACATATAAAAGGATTTATATCATTTACTATGATTCAAGTACCTGAAAGCACCTGCGTGGATTGGCTTGTAGTCTGTATAATTTTTACCCATGTACATGTAGCAACCGTACATCCCATCACAGGCTGTGAGCTGAGGGATTTTTTTTATTCCTGCCATTGTATGTGTTGACTTGAATGGGAGATACTGCCATTAACTTAACTGCGGTCCTAATATTTAAGGAGGAAATAAAAGATATTGCGGAAAAAAATGACGTAAAGAACAATGGAACGTCATTGTGACATCATAAGGTTGCTAACTCCAATCGATCTTACCTACTTACTGTTAGTACACTAGCACCGCCTAACGGACGGTACCTCCCATTTGACATAAGTTTGTATAAGTAGTACTAGCATTTTCTCAATGAAAGGACAAGAGTTGGGCTTCTGTTTGTTTGTTTGTTTGATTCTTGTTAGATCAATATTTGTTTGTTTGATTCTTGTTACAAATTGTCACAGCTTGAGTATTGGGTCTTCAGTGAAGTCGCCCCAAAGTAAAGTTGCTGGGTCACCCTATTCATCCTACAAGGTGAAGACAAGTCACCCCATACAGAGATTCATAGGTACCCAGATAACTCATAACAAGACAACTTGTCACCAAAACACCCCCACATTTCGTCATCACTTGTAATTGGTGACAAGTTGTGAAGTCAACTGACGTCAACAAAACATACGTACATTTTTACACATATTCAAGGTGACTTGTCAAGAAACTTAGATTTTTCACACAATTTTTCTGATTTTCCTCATGAATTTTACAAGATGGAGTAATCTTGTCACTTTTACAAGATAGCGTCATTATTCTCATAGTGTTTACTGATATTTCCCAAATTTTACTAAATGATTCCTCACCAAAACTTAGAATCTTCCTACATGTACATATTTTTCAAGATACCCCATCACCAAAATCTTGATTTTTCTCTCAATTTTTAGTGAGTACTCTCTCAAGGTACCCCATCACCAAAACCTTGATTTTGATTTTTCTCAACTTTTAGTGATTTAAGAAATGAATCCTATATTTTTTTGGTTGATTGAGGTATCAACCTAAAATTTGGACGGAAAACTGCATCAGTGCGCGAAGCGCATTGATGCAAAAGTTTTCCGTCCAAATTTTAGGTTGATACATCAATCAACCAAAAAAATATAGGATTCATTTCTTATCATTTTATTTAGCTTATATATGAAAACAAAAATTTAATAAGTGTCCAATTAACATAATTTATTATGGCACTACATCACTTTTTATCTCTGAATACATGTGACTTGATCGCGTAGTAATATAATAACAAGGTAAACAACATTTTGAAGTCAATAATGGCGGCTAAGACGAAATTCGAAAAATTTGATCCTAGTGTCTATTGAAAAGATTAGAAGTGAAAAAGAATGAACAATTATTAAAAACACGACTTAATGAAAGATGCATATGAGGATGATAATCTGTTACCAAGGGTATTTATATTTTAAATGGTATTAGTATCATTAGAAATGCAATGCATACAGTATGAGTATTGACTGGTGCACATGCGTGTCACAAAGTGGAAAATGTAGGATCAAGGACTTGGATCGGAGGCAGCACCTGCTCTGGTGCTTTTTTCAGTTTGCTCAGTCGGGTATGATACCGTAGACATTTTAGTTATCAACATCCGTTGTCAAACGATCGGCTAGTAGCAGACGAGTACTGTTTTTATTTTGTACTTGACTGCATGCATTTCCAAACAGCACTGTACTGATAGACCTAGTTATATTTTACATTGTTTTTAATAAGAGTAAGAAATTATATTCTATATTTAATAGTTTCTGAAGTGAAGTGCGATTTCTTTTGTACTTTGCATTCGTAATATATAACAAAACAATTTTATGCAATCGATTAACAACACGGGAATCACGATTCCATAAATAGAACGGGGTTTCGCATTCCAGAGGAAAGTAGCGCCGGCAATTGTGACATATCTGCACTCAAAATTTTGTTCATGCAGAAATGAACTAAATTTTTTAACCAATCAGAGTCGCCGGAAAACCATGAACACAAAGAAAATTAAATGATGTATAACTCTTTCTTTTACTGTCTGTGTAACAAGGTACATGTACAGTAGGAAAATATATGCATGTAAATTTCTAAGTTTTGGAAATGAGTTATCTTGAAAAATTGGTGGGGAAAATGTGGTGACGAGTTGCCTTGATTTGTTGATGAGTAATCTTGTCACAAGTTGTCTCATTGACGAATGATTTGTGATAAAGTATTACATTTAAGAATTATGAATGAATTTATTTTTTGTTGTTTTTGTATATTATCGAAAATTATTTCTTTCACAGAATGACTGCATGAATAACAAATTCTTTTTTATATATATACCTAGCTATCTTATTCAATCCATTCCCTTGTCTCATTATCTTCTTACATTCTTTTCTAAATCACCCTCTACTCTCACAATTTCCCACATTTCCAGTGTTTTCGAAACACACCTGACTGCCTGACATTTCTGGTTAAAAATTGGCTTGGTCAGATAAAACTTTCACTATCATTTCATTGAAATATTGAAGCTTTACCAGACAAAGTCCTGTAAAGCCTGAGAAAGTTTTGCACATACTGCATTTCTAAACCATTAGCATTAATAATAGTACATTTATAAGAGTCAGTTCAACAGAAAGTATTTGATTGAAACCACTCACTAAGCACTTGCATATGCATGCATGGATCTACATGTACCGATACATGTACATGTAGCAGGGAAAGGTCTGGACCCCCTGGAATTCCTTAAAATAATGTACTTTTTTTCCATTTCTCTCATATAATTTACTGAAAATCACATTAGTTTCAACACAACAGCACCCTTATCCCTAATTCCCTGGTTGCACTCGACCCCCACACCATCTGGAAAAAATTTCTGGATCTGCCCATCTGGGGCAACTTGACGACAATCGTGGACAACTTTACTGATATAGGACAACTTTACTGATATAGGACAACTTTATTTTGGAGCGACATAAATATCAGAGTCCAATGACTTCATTCACAAGATGGGAGAATCAACCTGCTTATTGCCATACACAGAAATGTATAGATCTCAGCCAACACAACAGACTTACTCAAAGCAATGAAAGATCATGTTTGTGCCACATTTCTGCTATAAATCGTTTCCCCATGTGATGTCACACTACGTACCGTTATTACATGTACATTGTATATGTATATATATGTAGCATTAGTTGCTATGTTGGATTATATCTCTCAGACATTTTCCATTTCTACAATGTACACCGTAAATTAATGTAAATATTAGAGAGAATTATCAGGTCAGATTTCATGACTTCAGTCTCAATTACTCAGTAAATCAGTCACTCGGGTGAAAATTTTAAATAAACTTAGATGCTCATGTAACTATACTATGATAATACAGGAAAACCTGTCCTAACGGACGCTCGGGATCAGGGGACACCGGCTTATAATGTGCAGATTTTAATAGAACCTATTTTTTCTTCATTAAGTCTTGAAAATATTTTTCTATATAACGGACACTGTCTACTACGGACAACAGACACTCCTTCCATACGAAATGCCAATAAATCACTTAAAAAAGACCTGGTTTTAATGGACAGTGTAACAACTGTGTGTATTTATTTTACAAACATAAGCTGGTGATTATCCAATTAAGTTTTCTTGTACAATGTACACACAGTGACAAATTCATATTGATAAACCGATAATTAGCCAATTAAGTTTTATCTGTCCATGTATACAGGTAGATAATAATTGTTTACTGATATGCCTTGATCGATATATGTTCAATGTAGTATCAAAGGGTGTTTATGCTCCGGGACTGTTAAGAGTAAGAAAACTGAGTTGATTTTCAATAAAATAAGACAGTTTGAAATGTCTTCCAGCGTTATCATTGAAAGAAAAGGTAGATTTGATAAATTCTGTAGCAAATGGAAAGGGATGTCGTGAATTGGCAAAAGAATTTGAAACTGGAATAAGTCAAGCTGGGGACATTTTAAAGCGGAAGGCTGAAATTTTGAGGACTTTGAGTGCAATTCTGTAACTTGGGTGCATTATTTTGTGACCCTGGTTTAAGCTGACACGTGACTATAATGGACAAATACCCTCAGTCGCTTGTGTGTCCGTTTTATACAGGTTTTCCAGTACGAAAATTACAAGTTATATCAGGCAGTTTTGTATGGACAGAGATGGATAAAGTCTGAGAGTTATAATCCATTGAGGGAGAGAACTCTAGCCAATATAAGAAAAACAAAGTTGAATAGGAACACCCTATACACAAGACCTCAGTTTTTACTGTCTCATCTAAAATACACTAGTATTCCTACAGGACTCGAACCTGTAACCTCTAGTAAGGTTATAAGCCAAGATCCTTACAAAATGAGATGAGCCAGATACATGTAAGGATGCAGAATATTATATCATGTTATATGTGTAGGGATGCAGAATATTATATCATATTATACATGTAGGGATGCAGAATATTATATCATATTATACATGTAGGGATGCAGAATATTATATCATATTATACATGTAGGGATGCAGAATATTATATCATGTTATACATGTAGGGATGCAGAATATTATATCATGTTATACTTGTAGGGATGCAGAATATTGAGTCATGAGATACTTAGAGGGGTGCAGAATATTATATGTTATACATGTAGGGATGCAGAATATTATATCATATTATACATGTAGGGATGCAGAATATTATATCATGTTATAGATGAAAGGATGCAGAATATTATATCATTATATACATGTAGGGATGCAGAATATTATATCATGTTATACATGTAGGGATGCAGAATATTATATCATGTTATAGATGAAAGGATGCAGAATATTATATCATTATATACATGTAGGGATGCAGAATATTATATCATGTTATACATGTAGGGATGCAGAATATTATATCATGTTATACATGTAGGGATGCAGAATATTATATCATGAGATACATGTAGGGATGCAGAATATTATATCATGTTATACATGTAGGGATGCAGAATATTATATCATGTTATAGATGAAAGGATGCAGAATATTATATCATTATATACATGTAGGGATGCAGAATATTATATCATGTTATACATGTAGGGATGCAGAATATTATATCATGTTATACATGTAGGGATGCAGAATATTATATCATGAGATACATGTAGGGATGCAGAATATTATATCATGTTATACATGTAGGGATGCAGAATATTATACCATGTTAATTAATCAGTTACCTTCTTGACAGCCAGTCAAATCAAAGTTGCAAGAATAGAAATAGAGTGCAATTTGACAAAAACTCCCAGTCCTACATGTACCACGGGAATCTGAATTGTCATTTGTAAACCAGGAACAAGAACTAAGAGCTCGTAGGGAACAATTTGGCACTTTGTGATGTACATGTACATGTATGAGTAAAAATTCAGATTCTTGTTGTGGTATATTTATATGCTCTTGCTATTAGTAAATAAGAATTTAGATACTGTTAATGAACACATCATTGAAGATGATTGAACTTGTAAGGTTGAAAATGACAGTAATAGAAGTCACAATTAAGCATACAAAAAACTTTACATCTACACTCAAAGAAAAAAACATCCAATGGATAATATCATTACCGACAATAGCATATATACTTGGGCAGAGGCTCTTACATTGTGTGTATGTACTTGCCTGATGAGGATTCGAACATATACTTGACAAATAATAGACTATACCGTATATTACCATCAGTTCCTTGCTAGCTTATGAACTTACTTGGTCTTGATTGTAATGTTGAAGCTAAGCTGTTTAATTAAGTATGTATATTTTATTTAAAAATTTGGCGTACCAGACACTGTTTCGCCCTGTTAGAGCTCATCAGGTCGTCTGGAAGACGACGACAGTGTTTTCATTCGGAGGACTTCACTTTCACTATTTCATATAATGTCAGTTCATCACTTGATACAATACAGTTCTTGATGTTGTCTTTGTTATTCCAGCACATGTAATATATAATGTAACAAGGATCAATCTTGTACAATGTCCACACACACTTAGATAGTTCACATGATGGTCAATTTCCCACAATGTCATATTTATCTTAGGCTATCTTGTATGAACTTGCTGTCTATTACACAGGCACCGAGTCATCGATCACTACATGTGCAGCAGATGTGATCCTGAAGAACTCTTGTATAAAAATATTCCATCTTAAAAAGTCTCTGAATTCGGAAGCATATCATAACGATCATGTCCTTGTCCGTATTTATGTTCATATCACAATTTTGGAATTTTAGTCAGCAGTTACTCACAGGCAAGGTATCACATATGTGAAATAAGTTCTATGTATCACTGTTCTATTAAAATCATTGTGCAAGTTATTTCACAGTGACGTCATTACAGGTTGACATTATTACAGGTTGACACCATCAGTAAGGGCACTTCATTTCGCAGTGACATCATCAGTAAGGGCACTTAACTTCCACCATATCCTCAGTCACAATGTTATTCCATCCAGATTAACTCCTGCAAATACATATTATTATTTTGCTGTTGATCTAAAGCAAGTGTCTATATCACACATTTCATGTGCCGCTGCCTCCGGTATAAAAAGTTGAAAACACTGCCTGCCTGTATCTGTAACTGCTAAAAACGTCTTATAATAATTGTCACATCTCACTTCACAGATCTTCATTTACATGTATTTTTCAGAGAATCCGGTATACGACGAAGAATTCCATGAGATAATTCACGATAATGTCTGTTTGTGAAGAGAAGATTGTTCTTCAAAGTTGATGTTGCAGTATTCAGTGATTATACAGGTAAACTCCTGTTAGACGGGCTGTTGTGATCCTTTGTTTCTTTTCCTGTTTGTCGGAGTAAAGTCTTCGTTGACACCTGAAATGAAAGAAAATTGGATTTAGCTCAAGCATGATATACACATGGATTTATAAATCTCTGCAATATTTTTTAATGAACTGTCGTATTGATACTACGGTAAAAATGTTGTTTTAACCAAGGTCTCATATCTAGGGTAAAGGTCACGATGAGTCCATTATCAATTTGCCCATATTTGTTGTTCAGTCCATAAATACTTAGATGTAACATGAATCTGCATTATAGGATTGTTGATTATATCACAAAGGCAATACAGAGAGATCTGAAAGTAAAGATGTCTAATAGTGCAGATTGTATGGCATTCAGGATTTTTGTGAAGTCTCTAATTTTTAAAGATAAAATTTGACTATACTTATACTACACAGGGTAGAGCACTATAGGATTTGCCTTGTCTGGACAAAGTGTGTGTTTGTTCATTTTTGTTGTCCAAAACTTGTCCCATGGTCATATAACCTATTTCAAGGTCACTGTGGACTTTGTGATAGTTCTTAACCAATGTTCACTCAAAAATTCTTCAGACTGTAAAGGTATGCTATGACCATAATCATGTGACCTATTTCAGTCTCTGTGGGGGCTACAAGTAACTTGGTGTGCACATCTAGAAGCTTGAACAATGGTGGTATTCTCACTCATTCTAGTTTTTAGTTTTAGTTTGCTCATACATTTTGTACTAATTTTAGTTTAGGCAACCTGTAGCCTGTGTAGACAACCTTGTTTTTGTGTCCTCAGATCGACAGATCAGGGGCATATTGTTTTTGTCCTGTCTGTTGTCAACTATAACATTCGCCATAACTTCAGAATTGTGAGAGATAGAGTCTTCATACTTAGCATGCATAATTTACTAATAAAGCCCATTCAAATTACACCAAGGTCATTGACCTCATGACCTTGACTGTGACCTTTGACCTGCATTTCAAAAATTTTAACATTGGTTATAACTTTCAAATCATAAGAGGTATGGTTTTCATATTTCACATGCATATTTCTTGTTACAAGACTTTTCTGTCCCTACAACAATTTTTGACCTCATGACCTTTACTATGTATGACCTTTGACTTACATTTCAAAAATTTTAACATTGGTTATAACTTTTGAATAGTTAAAGGTAGGGCTTTCATATTTCAAGTAAGTATTCCAATGGGGTGGGGTGATATCTAGATGTAGGACATTGCAAAATTTGACTGATCTGAACCTTTTTCTCGCCAGTGGCATTCATGTTTTTCTTACAAGTAGTCAGTTGAGCAATTTGAAAAGAAATATACCAGTAGACAACCTAATTGATATTTACTGAGTTATAGGTTGCCAGAAAAGATGTCCGGCTGTTTTTGGCAACTGGAGGACTGCTAATTTCTAACCCAGAATGTGAGATTTTAGTAAATTTTTAACACTGTTAACATGTACATTCATGTTAAAAAATACATGACGTATAACATACATATAGCACTGAGAATCTGATAACACTGTACCTTTTCTTCAGTAACGCTAAGATTCTTGGCAGTGGCCCTCTTTGTTTTGTTTGTATCACTGAGATGCTTTTTAACGTCAAGGAGAATGGGACGAGATGCTTTCTAACGTGGAGAAGAATGTGATGGTGTGATTTTTATCATATGAATGCAAAGTGTTTCTGTTGTGAAAAGAAAACAATTTTCAGTTCTGTTTTGCACATTAAAGTACAGAGATTAACATAAAGAATATTGATTTGGGATCTACTTGGCGCTCGCAGTAACAACAGATGCTATGCAAGCAATGCAATATTTTATCTTCATTTTGTGATCTAGTACTGATCTCTGTTGTTACTTTTTCATTATGTTTTTGTATTTACTCAGATTGTATGCTTTTAATAGGATTAAACTTTACTACATTATACAGGGACCACCTTGGTTTTCAAATTAAGGGGCGGTCAAATTACAGTCTGATCAAGAAAAGAGCCGTCTCTGATAAATAGTACATTATAACAAATAGAATATAACAAATAAAATTGTAAATTACCACTCACCCAAATGCCTATGTGGACCACTATAATTCCCACAGTGATCAACTTCTTAGTCTCTAGAATCCAGGTAATCATCTCCAGGAATTTTTTAGTCGATTCAACTTTGCACAAGTCCTTTGCAAGCTTTGACAAGTATCACTTTCATGATGTTGCTATCAATGTCATCGGGATAAATTAGCAGAATTGAGGAGGCAGTGAGATGGCCACAAGGCAGCATGGCCATAACACCGCTGGTGGTGCTGTAGTTGTTAGAGGCGGTGGGATGGCTACAAGGCAGAATGGGGATAACACCACTGGTGGTGCTGTAGTTGTTGGTGGCAGTGGGATGGCTACAAGGCAGCATGGCCATAACACTACTGGTGGTGCTGTAGTTGTTGGTGGCAGTGGGATGGCTACAAGGCAACATGGCTGCAACACTACTGGTGGTGCTGTAGTTGTTGGGGGCAGTGGGATGGCTACAAGGCACCATGGCCACAACACTACTGGTGGTGCTGTAGTTGTTGGTGGCAGTGGGATGGCTACAAGGCAACATGGCAATAACACTACTGGTGGTGCTGTAATTGTTGGTAGCAGTGAGATGGCTACAAGGCAACATGGCCGCAACACTACTGGTGGTGCTGTAGTTGTTGGTGGCAGTGGGATGGCTACAAGGCAACATGGCCATAAGACTACTGGCGGTGCTTTAATTGTTGGTGGCAGTGGGTTGGCTACAAGGCAACATGGCCATAACACTACTGGTGGTGCTGTAATTGTTGGTGGCAGTGGGATGGCTACAAGGCAACATGGCCACAATACTACTGGTGGTGCTGTAGTTTTTTGGGGCAGTGGGATGGCTACAAGGCAACATGGCCACAATACTACTGGTGGTGCTGTAGTTGTTGGGGGCAGTGGGATGGCTACAAGGCACCATGGCCGCAATACTACTGGTGGTGCTGTAGTTGTTGGTGGCAGTGGGATGGCTACAAGGCAACATGGCCATAAGACTACTGGCGGTGCTTTAATTGTTGGTGGCAGTGGGTTGGCTACAAGGCAACATGGCAATAACACTACTGGTGGTGCTGTAATTGTTGGTGGCAGTGGGATGGCTACAAGGCACCATGGCCGCAATACTACTGGTGGTGCTGTAGTTGTTGGTGGCAGTGGGATGGCTACAAGGCAACATGGCCATAAGACTACTGGCGGTGCTTTAATTGTTGGTGGCAGTGGGTTGGCTACAAGGCAACATGGCAATAACACTACTGGTGGTGCTGTAGTTGTTGGTGGCAGTGGGATGGCTACAAGGCACCATGGCCGCAATGCTACTGGTGGTGCTGTAGTTGTTGGGGGCAGTGGGATGGCTACAAGGCAACATGGCTGTAACACTACAGGTGCTGTTTTCTTTTCATCCTTCTGTAAAATATAAATGTATATATAACAAAGTACTTCCCTTTGTAGTCTGGACTTTGTGATCTGGGGCTACCCTCGATCTGTTCCTCTTCCAAGTGCTACTAATATCATACACACATCACATACATAATCCGGGCCTCATCGTCCTTTCATCCTTCTGGACAGACATAGTCCGGACTTCGCATTGAGGGGTTGGCCCTCGAGCTGTGTCGTCTTCTGTGTGCAACTGTAAATGCTATGAACAAGAATTATGTAACAATTCGAAAAGATGACAAAAAGATGGATTTTGATATAAATTACAAAATTTAACAAGTCAGTTAAGGTCTTTACTTTTACATAATCGTTACCACTTTCATTCCAACATGCACACATAATACATAAAAAAGTACTTACAAACTTACAAATAGATGGAATTAATGTAAATTACAAATTGTAAAGAGGTTAGAAAAGAACAAGAATTATGTAGTAATTCAACAAGATGAAGAAAAGATGGATTTTGATGTAAATTACAAAACTGAACAAGTCATTTAAGGTCTTAACTTTACAAAACCCTTACCACTTTCATCCTAACATGCACACATCACTTACATAACCGTGGGCCTGAAAATCCTTGCATCCTTCTGGAAAATACATGAATACATAAAAAGATACTTCCCTTTGTAGTCCGGATTTCGCGTTGAAGGGGCGGCCCCCGATCTGTTCCTCTTCTTCTGTGTGTAACTGTAAATACTAAGGTTGTAGATAGGTTAGAAAAGAACAAGAATTATGTAGTAATTCAACAAGATGAAGAAAAGATGGATTTTGATGTCAATTACAAAACTGCTGAACAAGTCATTTAAGGTCTTAACTTTACAAAACCCTTACCACTTTCATTTCAACATGCACACATCACTTACATAACCGTGGGCCTGAAAATCCTTGCATCCTTCTTGAAAATACATGAATACATAAAAAAGTACTTCCCTTTGTAGTCCGGACTTCGCGTTGAGGGGGCGGCACGCGATCTGTTCCTCTTCTTCTGTGTGCAGCTGTAAATACTAAGGTTGTAGAGAGGTTAGAAAAGAACAAGAATTATGTAGTAATTCAACAAGATGAAGAAAAGATGGATTTTGATGTCAATTACAAAACTGAACAAGTCATTAAGGTCTTAACTTTACAAAACCCTTACCACTTTCATTTCAACATGCACACATCACTTACATAACCGTGGGCCTGAAAATCCTTGCATCCTTCTTGAAAATACATGAATACATAAAAAAGTACTTCCCTTTGTAGTCCGGACTTCGCGGTGAGGGGGCGGCCCGCGATCTGTTCCTCTTCTTCTGTGTGCAACTGTAAATACTAAGGTTGTGGATAGGTTAGAAAAGAACAAGAATTATGTAGTAATTCAACAAGATGAAGAAAAGATGGATTTTGATGTCAATTACAAAACTGAACAAGTCATTTAAGGTCTTAACTTTACAAAACCCTTACCACTTTCATTTCAACATGCACACATCACTTACATAACCGTGGGCCTGAAAATCCTTGCATCCTTCTTGAAAATACATGAATACATAAAAAAGTACTTCCCTTTGTAGTCCGGACTTCGCGTTGAGGGGGCGGCCATCGATCTGTTCCTCTTCTTCTGTGTGCAACTGTAAATACTAAGGTTGTAGAGAGGTTAGAAAAGAACAAGAATTATGTAGTAATTCAACAAGATGAAGAAAAGATGGATTTTCATGTCAATTACAAAACTGAACGAGTCATTTAAGGTCTTAACTTTACAAAACCCTAACCACTTTCATTTCAACATGCACACATCACTTACATAACCGTGGGCCTGAAAATCCTTGCATCCTTCTTGAAAATACATGAATACATAAAAAAGTACTTCCCTTTGTAGTCCGGACTTCGCGTTGAGGGGGCGGCCCGCGATCTGTTCCTCTTCTTCTGTGTGCAACTGTAAATACTAAGGTTGTAGATAGGTTAGAAAAGAACAAGAATTATGTAGTAATTCAACAAGATGAAGAAAAGATGGATTTTGATGTAAATTACAAAACTGAACAAGTCATTTAAGGTCTTAACTTTACAAAACCCCTACCACTTTCATTTCAACATGCACACATCACTTACATAACCGTGGGCCTGAAAATCCTTGCATCCTTCTTGAAAATACATGAATACATAAAGAAGTACTTCCCTTTGTAGTCCGACTTCGCGCTGAGGGGGCGACCCGCGATCTGTTCCTCTTCTTCTGTGTGCAACTGTAAATACTAAGGTTGTAGATAGGTTAGAAAAGAACAAGAATTATGTAGTAATTCAACAAGATGAAGAAAAGATGGATTTTCATGTCAATTACAAAACTGAACGAGTCATTTAAGGTCTTAACTTTACAAAACCCTAACCACTTTCATTTCAACATGCACACATCACTTACATAACCGTGGGCCTGAAAATCCTTGCATCCTTCTTGAAAATACATGAATACATAAAAAAGTACTTCCCTTTGTAGTCCGGACTTCGCGTTGAGGGTGCGGCCCGCGATCTGTTCCTCTTCTTCTGTGTGCAACTGTAAATACTAAGGTTGTAGATAGGTTAGAAAAGAACAAGAATTATGTAGTAATTCAACAAGATGAAGAAAAGATGGATTTTGATGTCAATTACAAAACTGAACAAGTCATTTAAGGTCTTAACTTTACAAAACCCTAACCACTTTCATTTCAACATGCACACATCACTTACATAACCGTGGGCCTGAAAATCCTTGCATCCTTCTTGAAAATACATGAATACATAAAAAAGTACTTCCCTTTGTAGTCCGGACTTCGCGTTGAGGGGGCGGCCCGCGATCTGTTCCTCTTCTTCTGTGTGCAACTGTAAATACTAAGGTTGTAGAGAGGTTAGAAAAGAACAAGAATTATGTAGTAATTCAACAAGATGAAGAAAAGATGGATTTTGATGTCAATTACAAAACTGAACGAGTCATTTAAGGTCTTAACTTTACAAAACCCTAACCACTTTCATTTCAACATGCACACATCACTTACATAACCGTGGGCCTGAAAATCCTTGCATCCTTCTTGAAAATACATGAATACATAAAAAAGTACTTCCCTTTGTAGTCCGGACTTCGCGTTGAGGGGGCGGCCCGCGATCTGTTCCTCTTCTTCTGTGTGCAACTGTAAATACTAAGGTTGTAGATAGGTTAGAAAAGAACAAGAATTATGTAGTAATTCAACAAGATGAAGAAAAGATGGATTTTGATGTAAATTACAAAACTGAACAAGTCATTTAAGGTCTTAACTTTACAAAACCCCTACCACTTTCATTTCAACATGCACACATCACTTACATAACCGTGGGCCTGAAAATCCTTGCATCCTTCTTGAAAATACATGAATACATAAAGAAGTACTTCCCTTTGTAGTCCGACTTCGCGCTGAGGGGGCGACCCGCGATCTGTTCCTCTTCTTCTGTGTGCAACTGTAAATACTAAGGTTGTAGATAGGTTAGAAAAGAACAAGAATTATGTAGTAATTCAACAAGATGAAGAAAAGATGGATTTTCATGTCAATTACAAAACTGAACGAGTCATTTAAGGTCTTAACTTTACAAAACCCTAACCACTTTCATTTCAACATGCACACATCACTTACATAACCGTGGGCCTGAAAATCCTTGCATCCTTCTTGAAAATACATGAATACATAAAAAAGTACTTCCCTTTGTAGTCCGGACTTCGCGTTGAGGGGGCGGCCCGCGATCTGTTCCTCTTCTTCTGTGTGCAACTGTAAATACTAAGGTTGTAGATAGGTTAGAAAAGAACAAGAATTATGTAGTAATTCAACAAGATGAAGAAAAGATGGATTTTGATGTCAATTACAAAACTGAACAAGTCATTTAAGGTCTTAACTTTACAAAACCCTTACCACTTTCATTTCAACATGCACACATCACTTACATAACCGTGGGCCTGAAAATCCTTGCATCCTTCTTGAAAATACATGAATACATAAAGAAGTACTTCCCTTTGTAGTCCGACTTCGCGCTGAGGGGGCGACCCGCGATCTGTTCCTCTTCTTCTGTGTGCAACTGTAAATACTAAGGTTGTAGATAGGTTAGAAAAGAACAAGAATTATGTAGTAATTCAACAAGATGAAGAAAAGATGGATTTTGATGTCAATTACAAAACTGAACAAGTCATTTAAGGTCTTAACTTTACAAAACCCTTACCACTTTCATTTCAACATGCACCCATCACTTACATAACCGTGGGCCTGAAAATCCTTGCATCCTTCTTGAAAATACATGAATACATAAAAAAGTACTTCCCTTTGTAGTCCGGACTTCGCGTTGAGGGGGCGGCCATCGATCTGTTCCTCTTCTTCTGTGTGCAACTGTAAATACTAAGGTTGTAGAGAGGTTAGAAAAGAACAAGAATTATGTAGTAATTCAACAAGATGAAGAAAAGATGGATTTTCATGTCAATTACAAAACTGAACAAGTCATTTAAGGTCTTAACTTTACAAAACCCTAACCACTTTCATTTCAACATGCACACATCACTTACATAACCGTGGGCCTGAAAATCCTTGCATCCTTCTTGAAAATACATGAATACATAAAAAAGTACTTCCCTTTGTAGTCCGGACTTCGCGTTGAGGGGGCGGCCCGCGATCTGTTCCTCTTCTTCTGTGTGCAACTGTAAATACTAAGGTTGTAGATAGGTTAGAAAAGAACAAGAATTATGTAGTAATTCAACAAGATGAAGAAAAGATGGATTTTGATGTAAATTACAAAACTGAACAAGTCATTTAAGGTCTTAACTTTACAAAACCCCTACCACTTTCATTTCAACATGCACACATCACTTACATAACCGTGGGCCTGAAAATCCTTGCATCCTTCTTGAAAATACATGAATACATAAAAAAGTACTTCCCTTTGTAGTCCGGACTTCACGTTGAGGGGGCGGCCGCGATCTGTTCCTCTTCTTCTGTGTGCAACTGTAAATACTAAGGTTGTAGATAGGTTAGAAAAGAACAAGAATTATGTAGTAATTCAACAAGATGAAGAAAAAATGGATTTTGATGTAAATTACAAAACTGAACGAGTCATTTAAGGTCTTAACTTTACAAAACCCTAACCACTTTCATTTCAACATGCACACATCACTTACATAACCGTGGGCCTGAAAATCCTTGCATCCTTCTTGAAAATACATGAATACATAAAAAAGTACTTCCCTTTGTAGTCCGGACTTCGCGTTGAGGGGGCCGCCCGCGATCTGTTCCTCTTCTTCTGTGTGCAACTGTAAATACTAAGGTTGTAGATAGGTTAGAAAAGAACAAGAATTATGTAGTAATTCAACAAGATGAAGAAAAGATGGATTTTGATGTAAATTACAAAACTGAACAAGTAATTTAAGGTCTTAACTTTACAAAACCCTAACCACTTTCATTTCAACATGCACACATCACTTACATAACCGTGGGCCTGAAAATCCTTGCATCCTTCTTGAAAATACATGAATACATAAAAAAGTACTTCCCTTTGTAGTCCGGACTTCACGTTGAGGGGGCGGCCTGCGATCTGTTCCTCTTCTTCTGTGTGCAACTGTAAATACTAAGGTTGTAGATAGGTTAGAAAAGAACAAGAATTATGTAGTAATTCAACAAGATGAAGAAAAGATGGATTTTGATGTAAATTACAAAACTGAACAAGTCATTTAAGGTCTTAACTTTACAAAACCCTTACCACTTTCATTTCAACATGCACACATTACTTACATAACCGTGGGCCTGAAAATCCTTGCATCCTTCTTGAAAATACATGAATACATAAAAAAGTACTTCCCTTTGTAGTCCGGACTTCGCGTTGAGGGGGCGGCCCGCGATCTGTTCCTCTTCTTCTGTGTGCAACTGTAAATACTAAGGTTGTAGATAGGTTAGAAAAGAACAAGAATTATGTAGTAATTCAACAAGATGAAGAAAAGATGGATTTTGATGTCATTTACAAAACTGAACAAGTCATTTAAGGTCTCAACTTTAGAAAACCCTTACCACTTTCATTTCAACATGCACACATTACTTACATAACCGTGGGCCTGAAAATCCTTGCATCCTTCTTGAAAATACATGAATACATAAAAAAGTACTTCCCTTTGTAGTCCGGACTTCGCGTTGAGGGGGCGGCCCGCGATCTGTTCCTCTTCTTCTGTGTGCAACTGTAAATACTAAGGTTGTAGATAGGTTAGAAAAAAACAAGAATTATGTAGTAATTCAACAAAATTACAAAAAGATGGAATTAATGTAAATTACAAAACTGAACAAGTCATTTAAAGTCTTAACTTTTACAAAACCCTTACCACTTTCATCCTAACATGCACACATCACACACATAACTGTGGGCCTGAAAATCCTTGCATCCTTCTTGAAAATACATGTATACATAAAAAAAGTACTTCCCTTTGTAGTCCGGACTTCGCGTTGAGGGGGCGGCCCATGATCTGTTCCTCTTCTTCTGTGTCCAACTGTAAATACTAAGATTCTAGAGAGGTTAGAAGAGAACAAGAAGTATGATGAGTTCATTGGATTCTTGAAATATTCAGGAAGAAATGGATTTTAATGAGAAGTTTAGGATTTAACAAGTCATTTATCCTTACCACTTTCATTCAAACATGCACACATCACATACATAATCTCAGACTTAAAAGTAGGAATGGTTAATTACCCCTGGCCAACTCACCATTGTGACAAAAACTTGCATGTGGACCCCTATAATTCCTAAGCAGGTTACCTGGTGGTGCTGTAGTTGTTGGTGGCAGTGGGATGGCCACAAGGCAGCATGGCCATAACACTACTGGTGGTGCTGTAGATGTTGGTGGCAGTGGGATGGCTACAAGACAGAATGGCCATAACACTACTGGTGGTGCTGTAGTTGTTGGACGTTGGTGGCAGTGGGATGGCCACAAGGCAACATGGTGGTAATACTACTGGTGGTGCTGTAGTTGTTAGTTTCAGTGGGATGGCTACAAGGCAGCACTACTGGTGGTGCTGTAGTTGTTGGTGGCAGTGGGATGGCTACAAGGCAGCATGGCCATAACACCACTGGTGGTGCTGTAGTTGGAGGTTTCAGTGGAATGGCCACAAGGCAGCATGGCCATAACATTACTGGTGGTGCTGTAGTTGTTGGTAGCAGTGGGATGGCTACAAGGCACCATGGCTGTATGACTACAGATGGTGCTATAGTTGTTGGTGGTGAATCTTGGTGTTCCTCATTGTACCTTCATCATTGTACCTTCCTCATTCCTCATTCCTGAAAACCCCTTCATCCTTCTGGAAAAGATATCTAATAAATGTACTTCCCTATTTAGTCTGGAATGCGTGTTGAGGGGACGGCCCGCGGTCTATTCCTCTTCTTCTGTGTCCAACTGTAAAATCTAAGATTCTAGAGATGTTAGAAGAGAACAAAAAAAAATGATGAATTCATTGTATTTTGAAAAAGATAATACTAAATGTCTTTACTTTTACTCATTCCCACTTTCATTCAAACATGCACACATCTGATCACATACATACCATCAAGTCTGAAAAGTCCCCTCTGGAATGCATGTAAATGTATGTAGTACTTCCCTTTTCAATGCAGACACCATATTGAGGATCTTGCACTCAATCTTTTTTCTCTTCATCTGTTTCCTATTAAATGTCTTCATTTGTTGACAACTGTAAAAGAAAGTAAAGTTATACAAGAGTTCTATAGAAAAAAGGTGGTCTTTTCTGTTATTTTGTTTGTATTTCTAATGTTATAACTACCATATGACAGGACACCAATGGAAGAGATTGGACTTTGAACCCTGGAGATCTTGGCACTGAGCCAAATATACTACCTATTGAGCAATGCTAATAACAGTGTAATGGTGCAAAGTGAGGTTTTTTTTGTGAGAATATAAATCTAAGATGATTAAAAAAAACCACTAGATTTTTGTTCATCAACTGGACTAATAATACTGTGTTTATACTTATACAAATGAGTGTGTAAAATATGAAAACCTGGTCTCTAGAGAAATCTGCTTTCTTAATTAAATTATTTCAAGGTCAAAGTTCAAAGTCATCTCACTAGGTCAAATACCTTGGTATCAAAATTTAGAATTTGTTATTGTGTCTGTGTGTGTGTAGGTGAAGTTTGAAAGCCCTATCCCTTATACTGTAGAGAAATTTGCTGCCTACAGAACTTGTTAACTAGACAGATAGAGTGATTGCTGTATTCAGAATACAGAAATCACACCATCTGTCTAGATATCATGTTTGTTCACAAATATTAAAACAAGTGTGTAGGAAAAGGAGGGCAGGTGAATGCCCCCCTTTTTTACTTAACTGAATTGACCAACTATAATAATATATATGATAACGTGTTCAGGGCCATCATTTTGAGGGTTTTCTTTTCAATATTCTGATTTTCGCTCCCCCTTTTTTTGGCTTTTCAATATTCTGAGAAGTTGAGCTTATGGCTCACCTTAGTACAATGTACCTAGATGATCAGTCATGCAGGAAGGAAGAAGTACTTTTTTTTTGCATTACTGTGACTAAGCCAACACAAATGTTGAAAATATGTCAAATTTTATTTCAGACCAGAAACAATAACAACAATACTTTTTTGCACATCCATTTTAGATGATTTTTATATCAGGTACATGTATTTGCTTTGTCTCTGCAAGATGTGATTCTGGGCAACAAGTTAGTCATTTTCTTTAGGTGGGGAGGGGCAAGCTTGGTGTAGTGGTTAAGCCTTTGGTTTGCGACACCGACAATCTGGGTTCGATTCCTGGGTTGCGCTTCTATGTGTAAGAGGTTGGTTACCTCCTGCTTGTTATAGACAGTTTTAAAATTCTTTGAATTATAAAACTTTAATGTAAAACAGATCCAACTTAAACTGGCTTAATTTGATTTGTTGAGTGTTAAGAAACATCTAAAAACTTACTTAGATGTGTAAAGAAATGAAAAAAAAAATTGACTACAGCTGGATTTGAACTGCTACTCTCCATATTTGAATTACCAGGTAGTATATGTACCATTGTAAGACCTATTTTTTATCCGTGGTGGCACCACCTGTTGACCAATTTGAATGAAATGTACAAAATTGAAGGAGGACCTATAGTACTTCATGAATACCATGTTTCATCAACATCTTCCATGTGGTGTAACAGCAGAAGTTAAAAATGTGAAGAATTCTCCCTATACACCCTCATTTGGAAGTCTTGAAAAATTCATAGAAAATCCAAAAATTGAGATATTGACAAAATTCTTTCAAACTAACATTCCTTACCATAGTTATGATGAAAATAGTCCATAAGAAATCATCATTATCAATTAACTAGGAAATATGACACTTTTCTGCAATTTGAAATCACCAGATCCAAAAACATTTCAAACAAACTTCTAAAATTTGATTTTGGATGGGAACCGAAATGACAATATGTCTTCACTTATCCCTCTAGATAATTTCTATGTAGTCTGTTTGTCTCCGTATACAGCCAGTATGAAGAAGAAGATTGTCAAAGGAGGGTACTCTTTTGTAACCTACTTTTGACTGTGGTGGGGCCACCTGTAAAGAGGTTTGGACGAAAACAACAGAATTTGATGGTGGTCATCAGTGATTTATTTCTACCAAGATTTATTAAAATCCTTCCAACAGTTTTGCAGAAAAAGTTGCAAATATGAAAATGGCCAATGCCCCCCCCCCCTCCCTTTTTTTGGAAGTCTTAAAAAATTCATAAAAAATTGAAATATCGAGAAAACTCTTTTACAATAATATTCCTTACATAACTTTGATCAAAATAATCCATAAGAAATCATCATATTACCAATAAACTGAAAAACATGACACTTTTCTGCATTGAAATTACTAAGTCGAAAAATTTTGCAAAAACGTCAAAAATTTGATTTCAGAACAGAACCAAAAATAACAACACTTCTTCACACATCCCTCTAGATCATTCCTATGCATTCAGTTTGTCTCTGTATGCACCCGGTCTGAAGAAGAAGTTTGTCAAACGAGAATACCCTCTGTGACCTACTTTTGCCTGTGGTGGCACCACATCATATAATGTCTGTTCCTGATTATATTAAGCAGTTCAGTAGGGTGAATATTAAGATAGAAGTTAAATAATATACAAGTCTCTGTAGCATTCCTGATCTGTATTTTCTCATTTATTGTATGACTGTAAATATTTACACTGTTTAATGCCTAATATGATTCTGTTCATTTTTACATTTCTATATACCAGCAATTCCAACCGTCGGGACTTTCAGTCCTTTCATTTTGTTTTATTCTATTTTTGATAAATACCTGTTCTAGAATGAAGTTCATATCCCGCTAGAAACTTTATTATTTTTACACCAAAAAGGGTTTTAAAAAGTTTGCGACACTTTACATATTAATTTAAGTCATTTAAAAAAAAAGAGTAAAATGGGGAAAGTCGGACTCAATTTTATTCTTTTTCACGCAATTTTGTGTCTTGATTCAATCGGCATAGATAGGCATCTGAGTTTTCATTCACTGCTTTCTATCACAAATATATGTGTATTGTACTTTAAGAGTACATGTATATCATATTGTAATGAAGGATAATTTGAAAATTTGTATTTCCTAATTTCAGTCCTTAATATGTGTAGGTGTATATGTGTTTTTTAAAGGCGTCGAGCATTTGCTCGACAGTCTTCTAGCGATCGTAAAAATTTTACCTCTGCACCGCCTTTTTAATTCACGTAACAAAGTAGTATCTTCTTTACAGTACTAAACGCAGTAAAAGTTCTTGCAAAACCGGCTTTGTTATCCTTGTTATTGAAATTTCATTGCACAGAAATAGGTTTAAACATAGGTCTGCTTAACTTAAATTATCAATATATTGCCCTAAAACACGTATTATTCTGTCGCTTATTGTGTGTGTTAAAATATTCATTCGCCGTGATGACGCAAGCCGATTATGAATTACAATCGCACTTCATGGGAATTTTTCCAAATATGGGGAAGACCACGTGACATATTGCCTTATTTGGAGAAATCGTAGTAGAACGCTTGTAACACGCGATCAAGGTCTAATTTGACATTAAGCGCCAATATGAAAACCGATCGCGCGATCTTCGAAATATATATATATATAATATAAATAATATAATAATAATATATGTAGATATAAATTTCAGTCTAAAAAAGAACAAATAAAATATTTCATAGAATCATAGACTGGCAGTGCGTATCACAAAGATATTTCATAACGAGGCTTGCATAGGTTCAAGTGATGCGTTATCAGTTATTTTTATCTCACTGGATTTCGCTTTGTTTCATTCATTTAACCTAGAATCAACAAATATCGTCAAAATTAATTACATCCTCAAGGCTAAACATCACGAGCCTCTCATAAATTACATCAGGGTCCGGCGCCATAAACTGAGAATATACTTAAGTCATAATTTCAAATTTTTCTGCTCAACAATGAGTTATTAACTGGGATTTGGATTTTATTGAGTTTTATTCTATCGATAAATAGAATTAAACATTCTGGATGACAAATTATTTCAGTGTTTGATACTGGAATAAATTAAAAGTAAATAATTGACTAAAGTATTTTCTCAGTTTATGGCGCCGGACCCAGGTACTGTATACTTATGCAGTGTATGCTACTGCAGACGAATTTCAAAAATAACTACACGCATTGTGTACAGCTTCTTATCTGCCCTTACCGTCTGTGCTATAAATAACACTTGCTGGACAGGGAATAGCCTCTACAAAATGGCGGTGGTCACTTGCAATTGTCTCTTCGCACAGCGATAGCAAGCAAGAGCAAGTAACTCCAGTCTATCTTAAACAAGCATAGCTATTTAAAAAGTTTAAGGTGTAATCGGAATAGCATTAAATGATCAAGATGTTGGTCACAAAGCCAAATAGCTTTATGTTAATGGGGATTACTTGTTTTTGCGCAGTTGTGAATTTTCCCGATAAAATTTCTAAAGCCACGCCTCATTTTTCCTTGTTAGGGAAGTAGCATGTGTATTTATCACATGGTCTTCCACATATCTGGAAAAGTTCCCACGAGGGCATAAAAACTGGCAGCCGAGAAAGTTTTCAAATCGCCTACAAAATTTAATGCGGTTGTAAAGGATGATAGCATGGATTAAGACAGAAGTTTAGATTGAATGCTTGAAAAATAAATTACGTAGAACTTACATGTGAAGATTTTATTCCAAATCAACCGATAAAGTGCGATTGTGATGCACAATCTGCTTGCGTCATTACGGCGAACGGCATGGCGCTGTAGCCCTTACACGTACACCTACAATAAACGACCGAATAACTAGTGGGTTTGGACGATATATAGAAGCTGTTGGCCCTAGTGTCAGTGTTAGTAGCGTAGACAAAAACAGTAACCTAGACCAAATCAAGCATAAGGCTTCCGTATTTTACAGGCAATGGTAACAACTCGTCCATTTCTTTGTAAAAAAAATGGCAATGGTGTTCGATTGATTTCACATGTACATTCTTCGTAAAAAAAATATTTCACATATTTCTGCAAGAATGATGTAAAGAACAATAAAATGTTAAGATGATGTATTATATGATATATGGCTGTCGGTCCTTAAGCTTTTATTTTTACTTTATTCAAAAAATTATTGGAATTCAACAAAGAAGATGAACATGACTGATCAATTTCTGCTACTTTTGACAGCTTTAAATCAAATTTAGCTCGACGCCTTTGTGGCTCTTCAAGCCTTTGATTTTTCAGTATGGTCGGTAATGGCATGATTAATGTGTACATTTGTAATGGATATCCACCAATCCATCAGTTCGGTTAATATTATTTAATTTCCATAATGTAGTATTTTTCTCATGAAATACAAATGGTCATCTTGTGTAAAATATATCCCTACGCATTGACTGCTGAATAAAAATAACGCACAAAATTTGCGTGTAAAAATGCATGATCGCGGAGTATGTGAAATGTCCGTGGGGGATCGAGAAATGCATGAAAGTGCGCGATTGCAGGGATTCTCGAATTCGGCGTGACATACGGCGGTCTAAATGAAGATAATATCCGAAACATTTCGAAGATGACCTGAGGATAACCTATAGGTTTTTATGATTGACTTTGCTGAGTGATATTTTGAGCACAAAAATATACTCGTTTGGGAAAGACGCCGTCGATCGCGACAATTCTCTGGAACCGCGCCTGCTATGAGGGGAAGTTTTTGCGGACCAGAAAGTAATAATACTAATATATACCTTTATATCTATGCTGTCAGTGTACTCATACCATGGTAGTTATTTGTTGTTTCAGGATGGTACGATATTGGAACACAATATATGTACTCTACGAGCTGGTAATGGAATGCAGAGGGTGAATATCATCAACAGTTTACCATCAACTGGTAGAAACCATTTACCATATACGGAGGTGCATTTAGTACACCTGGAATTGTACATGATACCTTGCAGTGTGACTATTGTCATTTTAAGGGTTTGAATAAATTATGAAATGATTTTTCCTTATATACGCTCTCGACATTGATAGACTGATTAGGGTCGGTACAAATCTAATCGAATGGAAAAGAGGTCAAGTACATAATAGGTATAGGTAGCAAATATTAATTGACAATAGATCAACCTGCTTAAATAATATAAGAGGCATGTACCTTGCTTAATCAGTCCAAATCATGCATAAAAAGGGGTGGGGGCAGTCATACTGCGACCATAGCGATTTTTTTATTCAAATTTTATTGATTATTGTTTTACGTCACTCCACGGTTATTTCTCGTACGTGATGACGGCATCTGCCTGATGCATTGCACAGGAATTTCTACCTTTGCAGCGGACCCACCCGAAGCAGTGAGGAATCTTTTGCGTGACACGCCTACCGTGACACGGGACATCACTGTGTTGTCCGAAAGACAGCACACCGGTGTGCCCAGGGCGGGAATCGAACCCTATTCATGTTTTACGTCACACTAATATTACATTTGTCTGGACAGAAATTTACATCTATGCAACGAATCTTCCCGAGGGATCTTTCACGGGTTACGTTTTTACCTTGACAAGATCTCGGTTTTAACTTTCTCCTCCGAAATGAACCCAGAACCCCTCGATCCCGAGCTAGGCAAATAGCTATAATAAATAGGATTGCTTGAACCGAAAACCAAGCGATAAACTTCAACGGCGAGTATGTCCTTACTGGGAAATATAACTAAAGCTTGACATCTAGTATGCCAATACTTGGAATATAACTAAACCTCGACATCTAGTATGCCCTTACTTGGAAATATAACTAAACCGCGACACTGAGTATGCCCTTACTTGGAAATATAACAAAACCTCGACATCTAGTATGCCCTTACTTGGTAATGTGACTTATTCACAGTTTTAATTGATCAAAAAGGGAGAAACAACAATAACAGTAATAATTTGATACTCGGGTGTACACACTAGTCTACGGTCACAATGAGTTGCGTCATTAAGTAGTTATTCACAGTCAACGTTAAAGTATAACAGTTGAATGAATACTGAACATAATGATATGTCATTAAAAGTTTCATTTTCACATCTCTCTCAATATACTGAGAAATCTGATACAGCAACACCGAACTGGGGAACAATCTCACTCAAATCTGATACAGCAACACCGAACTGGGGAACAATCTCACTCAAATCTGATACAGCACTCAAATCTGATACAGCAACACCGAACTGGGGAACAATCTCACTCAAATCTGATACAGCAACACCGAACGGGGGAACAATCTCACTCAAATCTGATACAGCAACACCGAACTGGGGAACAATCTCATTCAAATCTGAAATAGCTACACCGAACGGGGGAACAATCTCACTCAAATCTGATACAGCAACACCGAACGGGGGAACAATCTCACTCAAATCTGATACAGCAACACCGAACGGGGGAACAATCTCACTCAAATCTGATACAGCAACACCGAACGGGGGAACAATCTCACTCAAATTCGTAACAATCTCTGTGTTCAGTAATCAGTTTGAAGGATTAAGTAGAAATAAAAGATTACATAAAATAAACTTGGACCTCTTTTTATTTCAAATTTAAAAGATACACTTTCATAGCAAAATGAAAGTAGTTTATAACTGTAGATGATATTTCCTATTTGCTGTTTCGGAGTTTATCCTTACACAAGCTTTACACTCCGAATCGGTAAGTTAAAAAATCGGGTATTTTTGTAAATTTATTTGGTATATTTTTTAATTTTAAGATACGCCCTTCAGAATTTAAAATCAAAATTTTATTTGTCATTATTCGATGAATACTAGAAATTCATTACAAAAAAAAAGGCGATTATTTTGTATTTGAGCGATTGTGTGTAACTGAAAAGTTGTCCCCATCCTGCCTTAATCAGAGTCTCTGTGTTACTTGTAACAATATCTTCAGAAATTGAAGAAAAAGGGGAGTGTATTTTATACGGACAAAGTATCTATAGGAATTGAGCAGTGAGGTTGTATTGTTGGTACTCGGGGTTAGATACCACTCTACAATTTACAGATGACCTACATCTGGATCACATTTTAAAATAACCTGTTTCCATGTCAAGAATTAAAAGAAAACGGTACAAAACCTGGGTAAGAGTTCATTTTATACATGTACCTCCCTCTGATATGTGACCATTATTTGGTAAGCTTTCCTTTTGTATCCACGCACTCCCCCTAGCTCTCGTATCATATTTATTTTCTACTGGTCATTCTAAACATATTACAAGAAAGATGTTGATATGCCCCTTGGGACAAACTCTTTTACGACACTAGGATAGACTGGTCTTTTTAAATCAGGCGGGGGCAGGCTTGGTGTAGTGGTTAAGCGCTTGACTTGCGGCGCCGACGATCCGGGTTCGATTCCCAGTTGCGCCACTATGTTTAAAAGGTTGGTAACCTCCTGCTTCCATGTCGCGATATAACTGAAATATTGTTGAAAGCGACGTAAAACACCAATCAACCAACCAACCAACTAAAATCAGGCGAAGGGGGGAGGGATACAAAAGGAACTCTTTGCAGTTATTTCATACTGGTTCAATATTTCGTGATAATAAAGACAATGCTGTGTTCGTTTGATTTTATTTAATCCTAAACATAGATTCCGTGAATGTCCTGGAAGACACTATGATGGAGTGATCTTTTTTACGTGGTTGGGGGGATAATGGGGTGTTAAAAAGCAACTCTTCCCAAAAACTGACTGACCAAGCCAAATAAATGAACGTGCGTACCAATGTTATCTATATACTATACAACAATTAACTAATTACACTTACCAAAGCGCTGTGGACAATGTGGACTTTAAGGAAGATCCAAGATGGCTGCGTTTTCTACGCGCGAAAACCTGTGAGTGATTGACTACCCAGGTAAGTTCGAACAGGTGCGTGAATACCAACTCACCAGATAATCGGTAGTGAACACATTCGTACCCCAGATTGCATTAAGGCCAAATGTATTTACTTGTTTGTTTAAGGTGATACAGCAACAGATTAGTTTGCATGAATACGACATAGAATTATTTAAATTGTATTATATAAACGATGTTTGGAAAAATTCATCGGACTTTACTAGTGCTTGCTAAGAACCAAAAATATCAACAAACAAATAAAACAAAACAAACCAAAACAAAACCCTGAAAGATCGATACCAGATTTAATGTATCCTAACATGTCCTTAAACAACCACTTACATAATCTTGGCCTACGTGCCAACACATTTGAGATATAACTTGAGGCTAATTTTTACCAAGACGTATGGTTTGATTTTAATGATCTTATGGGGGATCATAATATTTTTCTGGGCCGTCAATCTCTACATTTGTACATATTGTTTCAAATTTGCTAGTACAAATCACCGCCTGGAAAGATGACCCCACCTAATATAAGTAGTTGTTATAAGTAAAACGTGTATGATAGTATTTGACAAACTTGTTTTTCCCATTATTTTGTTTTGTTTATTCTTTGTTTTATGAGATACTATTTATAAATATTAAACTAATATTTACACAGAACATAGCACATAAAAAAGAAAACAAACAAAACAATGAGCAAGAAAATGATAAATAGATGAAATGCTAAGATAATTCCAATTGGACTTGTTGGTTTTAATGCCTCGCCAAGATTATTTCCCCTATATAAGGGGTGGAGGGGGGCATTTACGCTCCACAAAGATTATTTCCCCTATGTATTGAAGGCATTAACGCCTCGCACAGATTATTTTCCTTGTATAGTGGGGGCATTAACGCCTCACCAAGATTATTTCCCCTATATAGTGGGGTCATTAACGCCTCGCCAAGGTGATTCCTCCCATATAGTGGAGGCATTAACGCCTCACCAAGATTATTTCCCCTATATAGAGGGGTCATTAACGCCTCACCAATATTATGACCCCTATATAGTGGGGTCATTAACGCCTCGCCAAGGTTATTCCTCCTATATATTGTGGAGGCATTAACGTCTCCACAAATATCCTTTCCCCTATATAGTGGGGTCATTAACGCCTCACCAAGATTATTTCCCCTATATAGTGGGGTCATTAACGCCTCACCAAGATTATTTCCCCTATATAGAGGGGTCATTAACGCCTTACCAAGATTATTTCTCCTATATAGTGGGGTCATTAACGCCTCGCCAAGGTTATTCCTCCTATATATTGTGGAGGCATTAACGTCTCCACAAATATCCTTTCCCCTATATAGTGGGGTCATTAACGCCTCACCAAGATTATTTCCCCTATATAACATTAACCAAGATTATGTCCCCTGTATATTGGTAGCATTAACGCCTCACCAAGATTATTTCCCCTATATAGTAGGGGCATTAACGCCTCAACAAGATCCTTTCCCCTGTATGGTGGGAGCATTAACGCCGCACCAAGATTATTTCCTGTATGATGGCGGCACATATCTGGTGCCCTAAATAGTAACCAACAAATATTTGCTCGTTAAAGCCACAGGTAGATTATTTCATTTATAAGATGACTCGGGTTTATAATATTGTCCACGGTCGCCTCAACTGAAAATTACAAAGAAAATGTCGAGACTAACGTGAAGAGGCAACTTGTAGAAACACTTAGTCGGAATCCCATTGTCGATTACGCGTCGTACGCACTGATTATTTGTCTTTGTAATGAATTCATCATTTATTGATGCACTATGTTCTACCCCCCCCCCTTCCCATAAAAATTTTTACCTGAAACAAACGCTATTGTAGCAATTAAGTCATTATTGACAGAGTAAAACCAAACTGGGTAACCGTCATCGTCATGAAGTTAGTAGTACGGAATACACGAAGTCGGTCAATTTCCAAAAAAACCCCCAAAACAAAAATTCGATAGGAATGCTGATAGAACTACTACAGATACTTGTAGTGAAACTCCTGTCGGCTACAAAGTACATATCCTAAACCAGTGATGGAGTCCCCCTACCCACTTCACCAGGAATGCCGATAGTACTGCTACAGACACTGGTAGTGAAACTCCTGGCGGCTTCAGAGTACATATCCTAAACCAGTGATGGAGGTCCCCCTACCCACCTCACCAGGAATGCCGGTAGTACTGCTACAGATACTGGTAGTGTTAGTTGGTTGATTGGTGTTTTACGTCGCTTTCAACAATATTTCAGTTATATCGCGACATGGAAGCAGGAGGTTACCAACCTCTTAAACATAGTGGCGCAACCCGGGAATCGAACCCGGATCGTCGGCGCCGCAAGCCAAGCGCTTAACCACTACACCACGCCTGCCCCTACTGGTAGTGAAACTCCTGTCGGCTACAATGTACATATCCTAAACCAGTGATGGAGGTCCACCTACTCACTTCACCAGGAATGCCGACAGTACTGCTACAAATACTGGTAGTGAAACTTCTGTCGGCTAAAAAGTACATATCCTAAACCAGTGATGGAGGTCCCCCTACCCACCTCACCAGGAATGCCGATAGTACTGCTACAGACACTGGTAGTGAAACTCCTGTCGGCTACAAAGTACATATCCTAAACCAGTGATGGAGGTCCACCTACCCACCTCACCAGGAATGCCGATAGTACTGCTACAGATACTTGTAGTGAAACTCCTGTCGGCTAAAAAGTACATATCCTAAACCAGTGATGGAGGTCCACCCACCCACCTCACCAGGAATGCTGATAGTACTGCTACAGACACTGGTAGTGAAACTCCTGTCGGCTACAAAGTACATATCCTAAACCAGTGATGGAGGTCCACCCACCCACCTCACCAGGAATGCTGATAGTACTGCTACAGACACTGGTAGTGAAACTCCTGTCGGCTACAAAGTACATATCCTACACCAGTGATGGAGGTCCACCTACCCACCTCATCAAGAATGCTGATAATACTGCTACAGATACATGTACTTGTAGTAAAATCATCCTCTCTGCTACACAGATTACAATTAACCATTGACATAGGTCCAAATTCCAAACCTATCCCTCATAGACCACTACAAGTATCCATCAGTGAAAATTATTAGTGATAAAGAATTAGTTTTATATAATGAACAACGAAGATGTCCCTTGATTTAAACAGTATTTATTGTGAAAAAATATACATTAATAAGATATATACATATGCATCAATTTATGGATTGAGCAGCAAGCAGATAGCTTATATAAAACTCTCTCCATTTGTACAAAATTTTAATTACATTTATGATAGGCCGACGTGAATAAAGTATTAGTATTTATACAGATACAAATACACGTAGAAACGTGTAAATATCCAATCACTAGTAAATACAAGTATAAAAGTAATGGTAAACCAGTATTCAAATACAGTACAGAAATACATTTATGTACATAAACAGTTATACATAGGTACATATGTAGACATTTGTAAGATATAATTAAGTCGGTTTGCCATGTATACATAGCATGCTACATCACATATGTACAAATATGAAAAAAAAAACTTGTATAGGCCTATATGTAGACATATATATATATTCTACAAATTAACAATTATTCATATGAACACATATACTAACACATACACATCCATGCACATATACATGCATTCACACACACTTACACATACATACACACATCACTGTATACATACACACATATACATATATTCACATTCAATTATATTCATATGAGTCCTTATAATGGAATAAAGTACATTAACCTAAATGGAGAAAAAAAAATTGGTTGCAGAGCAGATAGAGTATTAATCTACTAGGTAATATTAGAAACGTTTACTCTTTATAATGAAGTTGTGCACATGTTTGAATATCTCCTCGTTTACATCGTTATTATACATAGGGCACCCCGATAGTAATATATCGATGTTTGTATTAACATGTATAGCATGGATAGTTGATGATCGAATGTTGTCATATAATTTACAATCATAGAAGTAATGAGCGGCTGTTTCTACAACTCCACATATACAAATATCATTATCTCTCAGGTGGTTTTTATATAAGTCATGCGGTCTTTTTCTAAATAAGCTCTAAAGGGTGATAACGAATCTAGTGATCTTGTCGGTTCAGGTAGTGAATTCCAATCAGTTGCTGTTTTGTTAAAGAAAGAATTTTGATATAGAGTAGTTTTACATCTTTGTATATGAAAATCGTTTCCAGTTCTGAGTACGCGTTGGCTAACCTGAAGAACACTTGGGGGAAGCAAAGAATGAAGATAGGAAGGAACATCATTGTTGACCATTTTATAAAACGCAAGCAATCTATGATTATTTCTACGTTTCTCAAGGCTGTCCCACCCAGTCTCCTTTAATAGTTTGGTACTAGAACAGGATGGCGTCGCACCGGTGACTACATAGGCTGCCTCGATTTGAATTTGTTCGATGTTTTGTTTTTCGTACATGGTGCAATTATCCCAAACAGTGTCCGCATATTCTAAAGTTGGCCGAATAAAAGAAAAGTAAATGATTTCAAGGGTTTTCCTGTCTAGTTTGAATTTAAGAGATCGAAAGACATTTATGCGTTTCCAAGCTTTGGCTGTGATTTCGTTAATGTAGTCGTGCCAAGTACATGTCTTATTAAAAATAAGTCCCAAGTGTTTATGTGAAGTTACATTTTGGATAGGTATATTATTCATAATCAAAGGTTGATGAATGGGTGGCACAGTCTTTCTGGTCAGCAATAATTCCTCAGTTTTGTTAGGGTTAAAATTTACCAGCCAAACTTTAGACCAAGCATGTATTTTTTTTCTAGATCAGTGTTCATAAGGTCAGCTGCTCTTTGCGGCTCGTCTGCGATTAGGAAGAGGGATGTGTCATCTGGAAAAAGACGTATATTTGAATTTATACCTTCAATGATGTCATTGATATATATCAGGAACATTATCGACCCAAGTATCCTCCCCTGGGGTACCCCGGCCAATATTTCCTTATAGTCAGAGACACACCCCTCTAATGCAACTCTCTGGAGCCGATTCGATAGATAACTTTCAAAGATGTCCCTTATCACAGAACTTGGAAAACGACACCTGAGACATGCAAGGTATACGCGGGTCTAAATGCAATGAATTTGAATTGTCTTATAAATATAAACATCTAGTTAACATTCTAGTGATCCAGAACTGTTGGAGAGATATTTGGGGTAGAACGTATCTACGAATTTTAATTGCGCATATAAGAACACGGGGGCCAAGCACGTAAAGGGAAGGGGGACCAGACAGTATAGTAAGAGATACTATCAAGTCCCTCTCCCTTTACGCCCTTTGCCCCTATGTATAAGAGCGCACGCCACTCACCCTTCCCTAAAAAAATGAAAGTTTACTGTAAAAAAAAAATAATGATAACATCTTATAAGTTTCATATGTACGTGCCATGGTGTCAGTGTATGACCTTGTCTTTATTACAGCTACTTAGGTCTTTTTATATTGTTCGGTTATGGTAGATGTTTGATTTCTGGTATTTTTACAACTGAATGTTTCAACATTCACTCATGTGAACTAAAATACGATTGATTTACACCAGATTTTGTTATCATAATGCATGCAGACTCGTGAGCTTCCGAAGGCTACGGCCTAGGCGCCACCACGTCTTCGTCCTGGACCCAGACCGCTGACATATTTACGCCCCTATCTCAAATCATGCATCCGCCCCTGGATTACGAAAACAATTATCATATACATGTATTCAGACAATGAAATCTTATGCATCAGTGACTTCTCCAAGTGGTACTCCTGTTAAGTCGAATGAAAAATCACAGTAGCTGATCCAGGGTCGTCTCCCCAAAAGAAACCAGCAAGTTCTACTTCGCTGAAGTGTCCGAATTCATTGATCCTCCACTTGTTTGGTCTTGTAGCGAAAGTGGGATTCACAGTTTACAAGTATGCAACATGGTGTCCGAGAAAAGAAAGCAGCATATTATTTTTTGTTAAAATCTAATTAAGTGTCGGGGCAATAAAACAGAAAGCAGCATATTATTTTTGTTTAAATCTAATTAAGTGTTGGGGCAATAAAACAGAGAAGTCTTGCCTTTTGGATATTAACGATCGGATGATTGTTGTATAATTCTTTAGTAGCTATAATTTTAGCAATCTGGTAGATACTTTTAAGATCTATAGGTAAATCTTGAATGACAGGAACGTTTTCAAAACACTTTAACATGTATATGTAATATTTTATCAACCATTCATCTTTTATGGGATTGCCCTACAACTAAATGTATTTTTTTTTAAATCCCAACATCGTCGAAGCAACCACAAAGACTTTAACCCCAATATAAAATGCATTACAACTAACGGTATTTTACAAAAAAAAAGAAAGAAGGAAAACAGACCTGTACGCGCTCCTGTTTTCTGTAATCTCTTTTGGGGTCAAGTTAGAATGACCTTAGCGACGTTTGACATGACCTATGATCGTCTAGTGGTAAACACGCATGAGATATTTACATACAGAAAGCCAAGTTCGCGAGATATCAGAAAACAGATTGACTCTACTGCAAAATTCTATAGAGAAAATTCACGTCTTTATCCATGAAACTCCATTTTCTTACATTGCTATTGCATTTTATGTATATCCACTTATTTGTGGTCATGCTATCCATAATAGCTTGGAATGTCACAGAGAAATAATCACCTCTACAACGTGTCTGTGACATCATTCACTGAAACAAGACTCTATCCTGTATCCTGCATGTCAAATGGCAAATCTATTTTCATAGGATCGGGAGATGTCTCTCTAAATATATTGTTTTGACCCCAACCGAGTTCTGGGTCTTACTATGGAATGCTGTGGTATTCTCTTGATTATATACGGCGTACACATGTCACCTGACCGTAACATTGATAATTATCGCAATGAACTCACAATTATCTAAAGTTTATATACCTAGTTATTACATCAGTATAGAAACCAAGGCTATGTTTTCCTTGACGGTGACTTTAACGGTAGTTTAGTAGTTAAAGTACATACTAACCTGTAGAAATCGCAACATTTTTCACGTTTCGATCTTATAAAAATACCGATGTCTGTTTTTTCAGTTTCTAGCGAGCGATTTATTTATATTTTTTCTTTTGTTTTTTTTTTACAGAATAAATCTGAGTCAAAAAACACGGGTCAAGACCATTTTTTTTTGTAATTTTCCATGTTGCCAGAGGTACATGTAGCTCCGTGTCGTATTGGAGATAATATATCGTTTGGGCACAGGTGGTGGACAGAGAGTTTATATCAATTTATCCACTATGTACAGACAATTGATCTGAAGTACATGTATTAGAAAAAGTACGTTCCTGTAAGATTCCATAAGTTAGAGTGAGTGATCAAATCAAGATTTGTTAAAAAGAATATAGCTTAGCACTATGCTAAGATTAACTATAACACGGTGATAATGTAAATTAACTTCTTTTTCTTTTTTTTAAACTTTCCATTCAGTGAACTCCAGGAATATAGAAATTACATGTATTTCTAAATCAAGACCCACAAAGTGCATTAAGCATGAAACATTCATTACAAACATGAAACATTCATGAATTATTAAATACAACATTGTAGATTGATTGGTTGGTTGATTTACGCGTCTGTGTCAGCACCATACGTCAGTTCCGACGGCGTACTGTAGAGTACTCGGGAAATTGGTGTACATGTACTTTTTGTAAAGAGTACTTAGATCCGTATTTTTAAAATTTTTCCTGCCCATTTCCTCATTCATTAATTTCTTCTTGGTTCGTTTCGTTCAATTAGATCTTCTCGAGTTTTCCTCCACCATTTTCACCAAATAAGTCCGAGTTGCCCTATTTATACTAGGCTAACTACCAGGGGTAGACTGGCAATGCCTGCCTAGATAACAAGCAAGAGTAGGTAACTCCAGTCTACTACCAGGGGGGCATTTAACATATCTCCAACCAATCAAAACGCTCGATCCTATGTGCAAGGGTAGCGACAAGGAAGACGAATGGCGGAGATTATGAAACTAGCTAAGAAAAATAGTGTGATTTCTAAATCAGACGACATTTAAAATTCAATCTAGTTTAGCGACTATCATGATTACATCACAATTAATATAATCTGTATCGATTTTCCTGATGACATGACTTCTAACAATGATAAATGACCGAAACATCCATCGGAGATCGGAAGCTGGCAAATGGCCAATAAAATTTTTTAGGTAAACACCTTTAAAACATTGAACATGGGATTACTACTGTATGTATATTATCATCGGTAATAAATGGCTAATTATATAATATAGTGAATTACTATTTGCGTCATTATATAGAGATAGAATCAAAGAAATAATCAATGTGTATACTATATATGTCTCTGGCTAATTTCTATTGAAACGGTCGGCTCATACTGGTGGTGAAGGTATGAGCCGACCGTTTCAATAGAAATTAGTCTCTGGCCAGGCATGGTTAGAAAAATAATATTTCTTTGTTTCTATAGTACTGTATTGTACAGTTAGAACTAATCTCCGTTTTAATATGCTGTCATTTACTATTGCCACTTGCCAGTGGAAACTGCTGCCAGTGCTGGTTATTATAGTTGACATTAAACCATGCACAGCTGTAACCTCGCATCACATGAACATTAAATCACATCAGATGGAAATATTAACACAAAAATTAAATGATAATTAATTTCAGTCTGATAGATCTATATATAAAGACCTAGATCTATATATAATATATAGGTCTTTACATAAAGATTGAGCTTGGTACTGGTGATGGTTATAATATCACTGAAGGTTATTGGTACTGAAGATGATATGGTACATTCAGGTTTTTCTCCTTATAAAATTTCTGTAAGTGCTTTCACCTTCAAGGCTCTTTAGAAACATTGTTATGATACAGTTAATTGTGACGTTGACATTATATTTATTCATCAACAAATATACAATATATGTACATACACATAAAAGTCGTAAGAGCCATTAAGAGGATACCAACATATGTTAAATATGTACATACATAAATAAACAAAGTAGGTTATAATAATATTTATTCTTTAAATTTTTCAATTTTTTTTTTGTGTCAATAGATGAATAGTAAGGTATCTCACTAGAGTAAAGTGTTCATTAACATAATAAGAAATTACATTGTTGCATTTCAGTATTTCCCCCTGCCCCCTCAAATCAGGTCTGTTATAAGGACCTGGGCCTTCCCAATGGAAATTTCATTGATTTTTTTGCAAAATTTGTCAAACTTTTTCCCAAACATTGATATTTTAGCATTATGCAATTAGAACAAATACATGTAATTCCGAGATGAAAAGGTACAAGCACCTTTGAAAAAAAAATCACTGCATTTTACTTTGCAGGTTGATGAGCATGTCATTGTTATATTTTGCAGGTCGAGCATGGCATATTGTTGACGTCAGATGCTGATTTAGTCAAGGAGCAGAAGTTCAGAAACACAATATCAGTTTTGGACAGAAAGAGAGCTCCATGCGGACCATATCTCCTTGAGGAATTTGGCAGAGGAACCAGGGATCGATGCATTACCAGGCGGAAGTTATAGAAGTTTTCACAGGTATATATTCAAGACGTCTCCAGTTTATGCTGTGGTCAACCTTATCCTTAGTCATAATTTTTTAACCATATATTCAGTATCATTGTACAGGACTTAATTATTCCCGTGTTAAAATGATAAAAAAAAAACTGAAAGAATATGAATTGTCCTGTTAATAGAACATTTCTTTTTCATTGAGATTTGAAATAAGCCTAATTAAAGGGCTTTCATATTTTCCATGTGCATTCATCCAAATTTTTATATAATGTATAACCAGGCCCAATCTAATTAGATTGAACCAGGCCTTTTTGTTGTTACCATAATTGCTTGCCACCTGCAAGTAATTGTGTCTTCTTACAACTCATATTAAATTCATAATTGGTAATGTTGCTTTGAAGGTGACACAGAATCTTCAACAGATGGTGCCCTTGAGAAACAAAACAGAGAGTGTGAGTCAAATTTAATGATTATTTTGGTTTCACTTCTAGGGATATTCCAGTTATAGGTACATGTATATTGACAGGACATAGCAGTCCAGTATAAAAATTTGAAGTTCATGCACTAATTTACCATAGACTACAGCTTTAAGTTTTAGCATAATAACATTTGAGTTATGGTGGAATCATATTAGTGTGTCAGTTTCATAATGTAAAGATATATATGATATACATTGAAATTGTATACTAGCATATATACAGGATGTGTAAGTATGAGCATTACAAACTATAAGACTGTAATTATTATATAGGTAAATTAAAAAGTGCAATCAAAAGGTTTGAAATAAATGAGGTTCGATCTCAAAACCCCTTAAAATGCTTAAAGTGCTATTAGAATGATCACAATTTTTCTATATTATGTGCCTATCTACATAAAAGAGTCGCTCACAAAATATTATGCTCATGCGTGACGCCGATCTCAAGATATATACAATAAGCAATAAAAAGTTCGATAGCTTTTTCAGTAGTTAATCGCCATAATATGTGACGTCATAAGTTGTACGGGTGCTACTTTTCCCTGATTTTTCATTATTACGTTAAACTTTGAATTGTTACGTCATACTAAATGACGTTAAAAGTTGTACAAAGGTTCTGTAACAAGTTAAACGGGAAGTCCTTTATTTTGTTCAAGGTACTAGGCAAATCGGTATTTAAAGACATCTCCCAGAGAAATACTGAAGCAGGAAAAATTGTAATTTCTATCAATGGAGGAATAATTCAATTAGTATTACATGAAAACACAAAATTATCCAGCATTCTAATAGCACTTTAACCTCTCACTGACCACTGTAATTTTGAAATAAGTTTTTGTTAAATTCATATAATCATATTTTTTCCTTTGAACACAGCAAAAAAAAAAAGCCCCTGGAAAGAAGACTCAAAAAGAAAAGGGCATAAAATCCCAGTCAAAGCCATCAGTAAAAGGTAATTAATATTTCATCTGTTCTCTATAAATAAGATGGGAATGGGCCTACCTTATCCTAATATAATTGCATGTATAATACTTCTCATGTTTCTAACAATGTTTTATTCTAATGTGCCATGTGCAGTTTTTCCATACATGTGCATCTGGGTTGCATTGATGTAGTTTCAAGTGCAACCCTGAATCGGAGGCCATTTCTGCGGTCATGGAACATGCAAGGTCCACCTTATTTCAGTATCAGAATTTCAGTATCTTGCAATAATGTTGTATCATTGTGTCAATTTCACCTGTTATTCATTACTGACATTATATCTTTTTCTCCTGTAATTCCTTAAACTACTGACATGGTTCTGAACAATGAGAGAATGATTTATATTTTGTAAGAGTATGATGAATTTTTCTTTTTCATACAGCTGACAGGAAGCCACCAGCTGATGAGCCAAATTCAGCAAAGAAGATGCACAGACCAAAGACGAGGTCGGAAATAGAGTTTACTGACTGTGTAAGATCATAGATAGGAATTTTATAAGTCTACACATTTTTGTCAGTTTGTTTCCTTCAATTTTATTTAGACTGAACAATGACATTCAAGATCAATACCTTAGAATTTTTACCACTCCTTTTCTGGTTTATGTTGCCTCCATGGACATGTTGTTCCAAAGCAAAAATTTTGTTTCTGAATGCACAAACTCTGAGTGTTTTAAATATTAACACAATGTATTAACGTAAGTGCAACATTTATTGGGAACATTTTCAAATTTGATGTATGTTTTATTTGCAGGTCTTGGTTCAGGAGAAAGATTCTGTCCCAGAAGGATACAGTCTGCTAGCACAGGGGACACAAGTGGCTGTGAAGTCAGTGTGGCTTCATAGTATATTAGCTGTTGTCAAACATACATCAATAGAGAAGAAAAAACGTCATGAAAGGCAGGGAAAGAGACGTCTGCGACTGAAAACTGTGGAAATTATCAAAAGACTTATGGATGGTTTCTATGATCCTTGGGACCTAGTCTGACCAGGAAGAACTAGTAGTTTCAAGGATGACCCAGTTTACATTTCACTTAAATGTAAGTATGATCATGACATTTGCTGTAGTCCACTTGCTACATACATTGATATGTGTTTTTGTGGCACCAGCAAAGCAAGGCGCCACTTAGGGATCACTCTGTCTGTCTGTCCGTCTGTCACACTTTGCTTTTGCTGGTGCCACACATATTTCTTGGGAATACCTAGTAATGAACAAAGTTTTATAAGTTTTGGTTTAGCTCTGCCAGTTTTTGCAATTTATTGCAAGATGGCAAATTAATATATGTGGATCAGTTGTTGAAACTTGATGATGAATATTTTGTAATAATGTACTGAATTGCAGTAATTTTACACTTTCTGTGTCGCCTGCGAAGCATAGCAGCATAGAGGGATAACTTTGTCTGGCATCCATTTGTCCATCTGTCCTGTAGTCACACATCAGGAGTAGTCAAACTTTTACTTAAATGCTTCACAGGTAACACACGTTAACTCAGCACTCTAGCATTGTTGCAACTTTGATCATTTTCATGGATGGCCTCTCTAAGAAAATTGTGTTTTTCATAGTATATGTTGAACAAGTATCGAAGATCAGTACTCCAGGATTTAAAAAAGCATGGAATCAAACGATAGTTAATGAGATATTTTGTGAAGTAAAAGGAAGAATCTGCAAATGAGGAAGACCGGTCATGAAAATAAAATTTAAATTGTTATAGTGACAGGACACTATGACACCAATGAATTTGAAGTCCAAACTGTTGCTGATATGAGCTACACAACTACCTGCGTTTGTTTGTTATATGAAATATTGAGTTCAGGATTACATATAATTTTGTTCAAAATGAGGAATATAAATTTTATATCATAATTGTATCTTGTTCATGTTTTAATTTTCTATGAAGTATGGTATCCCATTAGTATCACATTAATGTCTTGTTTATATTTTGTTTCAAAGGATACCAATATGCAGTTAGTATCCACTTGGTATCATGTTGGTATTTTGTTTCAAAGTCTGGCCAAATAGGGAGTATCACATTGGTATTGTGTTGGTATTTTGTTTCGAAAATCCATAGACAAGCAAATATCCCGTTAGTATCTAGTTGGTATTTTGTTTGCCTCATTTGCATGTGAATTTTGATACCATATCACATTAGTATCACATTTGAGTATCCTGTTTACCCATTATTTTTGTTTGGGCTCAAGTCTTCATGACCAAGAATATGCCTTGGAATTTGAATGCCAAAAGGAGCAGTACAATGGTGAAAATAGGGTGGACTGACTATGGTTTTCAATCTTATCAGTTCAAACAAGTAAGAATTGAAAAATGTGGGGGAGTCAGACACTTGATGGAGAAACCAAAATGGACAAAATTCTAAATGAAGTAAAAAAAGCTTTTCTTAAACTATGTGGCCAGAAAATCTTATCTAGGGCACTTATGAAGATTTTCCTGATGAATGCACGACAGCGCAGCTGCCTGTATACAAACAAAAAACAAAGGAAACTTCTTAGATGTTACATTAAAACAAAAGGATTATTTTTGCCAAAAGTTTAGGTTAGATTAATTTCGTTTATACATGTACTGTACAGTTCATGTAATTTGGATTGATATACTACTAGAAACTCTGTTTTTTCTTCTGTAACAGTATAAACAGACCAAAATAGCAGTGGAACTCTTAATTTATATGTGCACTTACATACTGAATTTAATTCTAGTGTTACTCTAGCTAGTATTTAGAAATTTCCAGCAGTATGCGCTTAAACATTTGATCTCTACTGACTTGATACACACACAGTAAAGTGGAATATTAAGGTGTTCTTCTTCCAATATGAAGTGTTCTCAAAAGTGTTATGAGGTGACATTTTCTGTATCATTGCTGTCAATTCATCTCTCTAAATCCAATGTGAATTTTTTAATTGAAAATTGCGCAATGGATTTTTGTTTAAGCATTACAAAGAATAACACCTGCAGGTTTTCTTTGCAGGATTATCGGCTTGACAGCTGGATTGAGGAATTTTAATGAACAAGTACTTCACCGATAAGTTTAGAAAGGTAATATTTATTATTTATAACATCTGATTAATTGAAGCAAATGATGCATGCAGATGTTTTGCTTCAGTGTAAATTAAGGTAGACACATGCATTAACAAATCATAGATTCTTTGAATTGTATATCTGTTCATACAGTTACTTCTATGCAACAGAAATAATAAAATTTTTGTTACTATCCAATATAGTTTTAAAGATATGGAAATGTAATAATATAAGCAAATATATGTATATTAAACTTTAAGTATCCAATCACTGGAACATGTGGTACTGTAATATTTATTTAGTGTTTAATCTGATGGCCTATTTTATAAAATTTTATTATTGTTGTGATTTTAATCCCAGTGAAGTGTTCAGATATAAAATCAATATATTGGGTCACTTCCATTGGTTATCTAAAATCATTACTGAAATTCATCAAATGTTCCTCTACTGATGATGAACAAAGAATAGGATGGCTTGAGTAAAGAGCAAATCATTGTTGATTTGACAGACACCCAGGCTTGTTTTTAGTCCCCTACCGGCATTGCCGAAGGGGACTATAGGTTTGCACTCCGTTCGTCTGTCCGTCAGTCCGTCAGTCACACTCACGTTTTCCGGACTTTTTTCTAAACGCTTGTAGATATTCATCCAATTTTTGGTATGTGAGTCTACTACCATGAGTTACAGATCTATTTCGAGTTTCGTTTCGGTCCACTGATTTTTAGCTCACCTGAGCCAAAGGCTCAAGTGAGCTATTGTGATCAATCACCGTCCGTCGTCTGTCGTCCGTCGTTAACTTTTCACATTTTCGACTTCTTCTCCAGAACCACTGAACAGAATTTGATGAAACTTGATAAGCATGTAGTACTCATGGTCCCCTACAAGTGTTGTTGTTTTTCGTCCGGATTCATCAACAGGTGGCGCCACCACAGGCAAAAGTAGGTCAAAGAGGGTACCCTCCTTTGACAAACTTCTTCTTCAGACCGGGGGCATACAGAGACAAACCGAATGCATAGGAATGATCTAGAGGGATGTGTGAAGAAGTGTTGTTATTTTTGGTTCCGTTCCGAAATCAAATTTTTGACGTTTTTTTGTACTTGGTAGTTTTAATGCAGAAAAGAGGTATTTTTTTCTTTTAGTAAACATTGATGCATTAATTTGGTTTAATTTGATCATTTTGATGGTAAGAAATACTACTGCGAAGAAAATTTTTCAATATTTTATGTTTTGGATTTTTTATGAATTTTTTAAGACTTTCAAGAAAAAGGGGGGTGGGATAATTGGTGTAAACATTTCACAGTTTGAACTTTTTCTTCGGAACCACTTGCTGGAATTCAAATAATGAAACTTGGCATGCATCAAATACTCAAGGTCCCCGACAAATGTGGTCATCTTTGTCAGGATCCATGCACAGGTGGCACCACCACAGACAAAAGTAGGTCACAGAGGGTACCCTCTTTTGACAAACTTCTTATTCAGATCGGGTGCATACAGCGACAAACCGACTGCATAGGAATGATTTAAAGGCATATGGGAAGAAGTGTTGATATTTTTTGTTCCATTCCGAAATCAAATTTTTGATATTTTTTCATTTTTATTTTGGACTTTGTTATTTTAATGCATTAAAGAGTTATTATTTTCTTTTAGTAAACATTGATGCATTCATTTGGTTTCATTTAATCATTTCTATGGTAAGGAATGCTGGTGCGAAGGAATTTTTTCAATATCTCGATTTTTGAATTTTTTATGAATTTTTTAAGACTTCCAAGAAAAGGGGGGGGGGGGACAATTTTTCATATCTTCAACTTGATCTACAGAACAACTTGAAGGATTGTGATAAAACTGGGTAGGATGCAAGTACTCATAGTCCTTTTCAAAGGTTTTGTTTTTTGTGCGGATCATCCAAATTGGTTAACAGATAATGCCACCATGTCTAAAAGTAGGTCTCACAATGGTACATATACCACTTGGTAATTGAAATATGGAGAGTAGCGGTTCAAATCCAGCTGTGGTCAAAAAAATTTTTTTTTTTTTTTACACATCTAAATAAGTTTTTAAATGTTTCTCAACACTCAACATATGAAATTAGGAATTTTACGTTTAAGACTTAAGAAAAAAAAAAGGGGGGGGGGGGGGGTTTGGCCATTTTTCACATTTTCAACTTTTTCTACAAAACTGTTTGAAGGATTTTAATAAATCTTGGTAGAAATAAGTCACTTATGATCCTCTTCAAATTCTGTTGTTTTCGTCCAGACCTCTTTATAGGTGGCGCCACCATAGTCAAGAGTAGGTCACAAAAGAGTTCCCTCGTTTAACAATATTCTTTTTCATACGGGCTGTATACAGAGACAAATAGAATGCATAGAAATGATCTAGAGGGATGAGTGAAGATGTATTGTCATTTTGGTTCCCTTCCAAAATCAAATTTTAGAATTTTTTTTGACATTTCTTTGGACTTGGTGATTTAATGCAGAAAAAAGTGTCATATTTCCTAGTTAATTGATAATGATGATTTCTTATGGACTATTGTGATCATAATTATGGTAAGGATTGTTACTTTGAAAGAATTTTGTCAATATCTCAATTTTTTGATTTTCTATGAATTTTTTAAGACTTCCAAATGAGGGTGTATAGGAATAATTCAATCACATTTTTCACTTCTGCTGTTATACCACATGAAAGATTTTAATGAAACATGGAATACATGAAGTACTAAAAGTCCTCTATCAATTTGGTAAATTTCATCCAAATTGGTTAACAGATAATGCCACCATGTCTAAAAAGCAGTTTTCACAATAGTACATATACCACTTGGTAATTGAAATATGGAGAGTAGCGGTTCAAATCCAGCTGTGGTCAAAATTTTTTTTTCATTTCTTTACACATCTAAATAAGTTTTTAGATGTTTCTCAACACTCAACATATGAAATTAGGCAATTTTAAGTTAGATCTGGACAATATTTGAAACAATTGTTGTTCATGACCCAGACTTGAAATCAGTCAACAAAAGGCCCCACCTAAAGAAAATGACTAACTTGTTGCCCTGAATGACATCTTGCAGAGACAAAGGAAATGCTTAATATCAAAATCACCTGAATGGATGTGCAAAAAAGTGTTGTTTTTTATTTTAGCCTGAAATAAAATTTGACATATTTTCAACATCTGTGTTGACTTAGTCACATTAATGCAAAAATAAATGAATTCTTCCTTCATGCATGACTGATAATCTAGGTACTCAGGTGAGCGATATAGGTCCATTTGGGCCTCTTGTTTACGGAATTACAGCCCTTGGAATAAGAAAATTTCTTTAAAATAGCATTTTTCCGGACCTTTTTTTCTAAACGCTTGTAGATATTCATCCAATTTTTGGTGTGTGATTCTACCACCATGAGTTACAGATAAAGGTAGAGTTCCATTTCGGTCCACTGATTTTTGACGGAATTACGGCCTTTGGAATTAGAAAATTTCTGTAAAATAACAGTTTTCCCAACTCTTTTTCTAAATGCTTGTAGATATTCATCCAATTATTGGTATGTGAGTATACGACCATGAGTTACAGATCAAGTTCGAGTTTCGTTACGGTCCACTGGTTTTTGTCGGAATAACTGCCCTTGGAATTAGAAAATTTCTTTAAAATGGCAGTTTTCCGTACTTTTTTTCTAAATGCTTGTAGATATTTATCCAATTTTTGGTGTGTGAGTATACCACCATGAGTTACAGATCAAGTTCGAGACAGTTCTAGTTTTCATCATCATCAAAGGTTGTGATCAAATACTTAACTTGCTGGCAGCCTGAAAGACAGTATGTTGTGTGAGTGTGTGTGTAGGTGTGTGTGTGCTTTGGGGGTCTTAGTTTTCCATTTGCCAGTAGGGGACTTAGTATTGCCTAAGCAATACTTTCAGAATGCTTGTTTTTACAAAGCATGTCAGAAGATTCCATGTAAATCCAATTCCGATGAAGGACGTACCAGACACACTGTTAGACTGTTAGCCCACAGTTAACCCACGGCTAACCCACAGCTTCTTGGCCCAGATCTACAGTTGGAAATTCTTGGCTCACCAGTACAACCATTAGCTCAAACTGCTTCACAAAATAGAGTTCCACCTTCTGATGATTCAGTGTTGGGCCATAAGTACATGTATTGCTGAGGTGCCTGTTGTTGTGGATAGTCAGTGTTATTCATCAGTTAACAAATTGTCACTTAAAAGCACTAAATGAGGAATGTTCAATTTTTGGTGTTTTTGTCAAAATGAGTCTAATCATTGGCACATGTAATGTTTCTTAGGTCTAATTTTTTGTGAAATGTCTGTCTGTCGTAGTCCATATGCAACAAAAGGTCCATATTTAGTAAACTATAGGGATTTGAATCAATAATTCAAATTTTCAAATTCTTTGACGTGTAGCTCTTTCCCGGTTGGGATCACAAATTATTTTTTTTTATTTCTTTTTGCACCAAAACAATAAGAAGAGCATTTTTTCACTGTACAATTATAAAAAAGATTATTATTATTATTTTCTTTAGGTATATGTATTTTGATTTGGCCAACACTGACAAACAGAATGATGATCATTATTCAGATTTTACAGTCTATTGTCAGAAGGTTGGAATATAGTAAACAAAACAATGAATCTGCAAATTTATTAGTAATCAGTCATTTGAGAATAAGCAAATCGTATGTGCACAAATGATGAATGATGAGGTTCATGGACTCGTGTTTCTGTATTAGTTAAAATTTTTGCAAATTCTAACAACTTGATTCTTAAAATGACCTATTGTATGGTATGAAGTACTATAGTATCTACAAGACAATGAGGAGGAGAAAAAAAGTGATATATATATGTATACTGGAAATTTGCTTTGAAATTGAACCCATTTTGAATATATTCTTAAAAAATGTTTACTTATGGTTGCTTTCTCTTCTGGACAATTCCATAAAATGCTATAAACTGTGTAACTTCCTTTGGAATTAAAGTGTGTTACAGGAATCTTGATGCTGAATTGATTATAATCATACAGTCTCTCAGATCTAAATTGAAATAGGAATGTGGTGGCAGAGTGAATGTCTTGTACCTGGTCCTATTGATGAGCTACCACAGATGCTTGTCATAAGATGTAACTTTTTAACTCAGCAGTGATTGATGAAGAGAAGGTCTCTTGATTTTGCAGCCCATTCCTGATAAACTTAAGTGGGGGAGGTGGAGTTTTTTTTGGGAGACCAAAGCATGATTTCTTTAGTTTAGTGTTTCCCTCCCTACCAAATTTTCTTTCATGTAAAGTATAATTAAAATCAGCATTATGACCGTAAAGCCTTTGTCCATTTGAATTGAAATGGTGTACCTTTGACTGACCTTTTTTTAACTGAAGTTCTGAAGCAGGAGACTGTTTGTTTGAATTAGCTTTTTATATTAGATATGTGTTACGTATCAATATACTTTCATCTTCTTCAGGCTGCTGTTTACAGAGATATGTGCAAGTATTTTTAATGGTCTGGAAAATGGAAAATGTTTTCCGTATGATTTGGAAAAATTGTCTGAAAAAACCTTTGAATTGGCAGTACATTTAATGGCTTTCTCTTACCTGCATGATGGCCCAGGTATTCCAGTCCTTTATCCAGTGGCATACCAGATACATATTGAGGCAGAAAATGAAATGGGAATGGAAGATGATGTGCCCACTGCTGAAGAGTACATAATTGATTTGGACATAAGAGAAAATTAATTTCAGTAAGCATTACATAAGTTGCTCGGAGAAATGTTTTACTTATATATATATGTCAGTGGTCAAATGATATATGTATTATTCAGATTACTCACAATTTGTTGTCAGTAGTCAATTAAATCCATTTCTGTAAAAAGCAGAGTCTGCAACAGACAAAAATAGTGAACACAAATCACTAAATCACTGAAAAGGGTATATTGTATATTTGATGTAATCTGAGTATTTTTACAATCTAGATACCTTGTTCGGAATAAATTGTTTTGTCCTTATGGTAAGTAATGAAAGTTTGTTAAATGTAGAATACAGAGGTAGCTGATGTCATATTGTTAAACTTACAACTATATATCACTATTACTAGGTCAAAGATGAAGCAATTAGATCTAGAGATTACTTTCTGGTGTTTATTTATGAAAAAGATTGCACAGTATAGGCCTTGTATTTTCAAATTATTCAATTTATTATCTTTTAAATATCATAAAGATTGATGTGATAATCTACCTATCAGAGTTCTATCAGAAACAGTGCAATTTAAGAATGGACTGAATATCGTTTGTGGATTTCTGGAAGCTGTTCTAGTAGCACCATCTGCTTTAAATCCATTATTTGTTGCAAGATGCAAAGTTATGATTTCAAAATATAAAAACTTTGTTCAACATTAACTGGAGTGCATGAGGTTCAGATGATAGAAGCAAAGAGGAAATAGCCATTTATTGCTTTGAGACATTCCTTGCAGCCTGTGAAGGTCATTATTTTATAGTCTTAAATCGTGCTCTAATCAGAAATATTATAATGCATAGTTTATTGTAGAAGATGATTCTGAGAATAACTTTCTTGAGACAACCAGATGGGAGTGAGTGCAGGGTACTATTTACTTATGCATCTGTGGCTCAGATCATCTTGGAGTTTTCTTTACAGAGATCAGTCGTGTCTGTAGTAGGACTTTAATGCTTTATGGATATGTTTGTGTGTTTTTTATTCTTTATTTGTATTATCCCTGGAACAAAGCTATGGGGGTTATACATACACCGGAATCAGTTTGTTTGTCACAAATTTGTCTACAAGGATATGCATTCGTACAGTTCAGTGTTAATTTGTGGTGAAATTGTAGGAAAATGTGAAATTTTGCCTCTTGGAATGATTATATAGTACAATCCTTCAAAACTAGGTCACCAGATCAAGATCAAAAGTTGTTGTCACTTAGAAAAAGTAAACTGCCAAATATCCCCCAAACTGTCAAATGTTTAGATAATTGCATTTCGTTTGCTTTTCATACATATTCAATTGATATATATCCCTTGACATGAGTCGTGTTTGGGTCTTAACATTTCGGACTACACCTGACAAATCCATTAAAGACTCCCAAAATTGATAGACATACTCTTCCTATCCTTATGGCTCATAAAGATGAAAATTTTGCTTTGTAGCTAACTATGGCTGGACAAAATTAATTCGTTTTGCTCTGTTAGCAGGTTTCACACATATTTGTTTTTTTCTTTGTTAGCAGGAGGTTTCACACATGTTCCACTGGAAGACGTGTTGTTATTTTGGATGGGTGCAGGTATATGATTCCTCCACTAGGACTTCATAAAAGTCTGGAAGTCGATTTTACTAACACCAACCAGTTGCCAACAGTCCACACTTGTTCTCCGACATTTGTCTGTATGGAGAGGATTTCATGATCCTGATGAATTTGAGGTGGCAGTGACCAAATTAGTAAAATGGGCAGAAGTGTTTCATCTGGTATAATTTAGACATATTTGTATTAAGAGCTTTTATGCTAATTACATGTATCTCTGACTTGTTCTCCGACATTTGTGTATATGGAGAGGATTTCATGATCCTGATGAATTTGAGATGGCAGTGACCAAATTAGTAAAATGGGCAGAAGTGTTTCATCTGGTATAATTTAGACATATTTGTATTAAGAGCTTTTATGCTAATTACATGTATCTCTGACTTGTTCTCCGACATTTGTCTATATGGAGAGGATTTTGTGATCCTGATGAATTTGAGGTGGCAGTGACCAAATTAGTAAAATGGGCAGAAGTGTTTCATCTTGTGTAATTTAGACCTATTTGTATTAAGAGCTTTTATGCTAATTACATGTATCAGATAGTATTCAAGTTTTCATTTAGTCGTAAATTTGGTTGTAATTTAGTATCATGTAATAATTCTTTCAAGATTTTAAAAATATTTCAGAATACATGCTCTGTTTATCACTGATTCATCAAAGGGAGACAATTCATTGTTAAAATGTTTATAAAAATGGGAAAACATAAATTACTCTTTATTGGCCTTATAATAGAAGTATGTACTTCTTGAATCACATTAACATACCTTAGCTTGATTTAAGGAACTGTCAGTACATACTGGTGGCATCAACTTGCATGCATTTACTTATTGTTCATTTAAATAGATTTGTATTGTTCTATTTTTATGCTTTCTCACATTTGTCAATAGAAAATTCTGTATGGATCTCATTATGGTAAAATTACCTAGTAAAGGTAATATTAAAATATTCTTCAGGTTTTTTGGGATTTTTTTTATATAATTATCATATGATGTTTTATAAAATAGTTCAAAGTATATGACATAGCCTATGATATAGTTATAACCACTATTTGCAGCATGCAGCATTTGTCTGTTCGGCCATCAACTTGTTTTTTATCTGTCAATTGCCACTTTTCAAGCAGCTCTAGAACCTGTTACACTTAATATCCTTGATATTAATTTCACTCATGGCCAAAGGAATTGTTATGACCTAGTTGATAATGGGCCAAGTCTTCAGATTTAAAGTTTACAAAACAAAACCCAAAAAAATGTCATTAATTTTTATTCCAGAGCAGAGCAATGATTTGAAATTCTTTATGAAACAAATGTGTCATGGAAATCTGATATAATACCAGCTGAATATCATTGCCACAAATTGCTACATGTTGAAGAGATTCTAGCTGGAGAACTTACAGGATACATTTGTGTCATACACTTGTTTCAGTACTGTGCAGATGTTATACAACTCTGGTCAGTCGGCAAAATATGTTAATAGAAACTGTAGCGCTACTTTGTTTGACTGCATGTATTCAGACAGAAATTGTTCTGTTAACATTTGTATATGGATGCATGTGTTTTCTTGATTATAATAGATTCAGGTTTCCCTTTACTCCTATGATATTGTTATGAATGAAAGCATTACTAAACTGTACACTGTGTAGGGTATATATGCTTACCAGGAGTTATATTTCAGAACATTTTATATGCATCATATTTATTTACACCATTGAATCAATAAAGTATTCAGGTAACGTTCCTAATGCCTGTGTCATGAATTACACTTGTATTCTACAATACCTTGGAATACAGATACTGAAAAGATGTCTTTAACTTCTTTAGTCAACACAAAGTCTGGTTCTTTTTTCATTCAGACATGATAGTTGCATGTGATATCAGTATAAATCGTCAAAAAGGTCACGTGTGAGACTCTTCCAAACAATACATAACTATCTTTATGTCTTATGGAAAGTCTCAGTCCTAGGTCCACTACAGCACTTAATCCAGTAGAGCCTGATCGAGTGGATCTGCTGTCCTAGATATAGGACCTCTAGCAGTTAATCCAGTAGAGCCTGATCGAGTGGGTCTGCTGTCCTAGATATAGGTCCTCTAGCAGTTAATCCAGTAGAGCCTGATCGAGTGGGTCTGCTGTCCTAGATATAGGTCCTCTAGCAGTTAATCCAGTAGAGCCTGATCGAGTGGATCTGCTGTCCTAGATATAGGACCTCTAGCACTTAATCCAGTAGAGCCTGGGTGGATCTGCTGTCCTAGATATAGGACCTCTAGCAATTAATCCAGTAGAGCCTGATCGAGTGGATCTGCTGTCCTAGATATAGGACCTCTAGCAGTTAATCCAGTAGAGCCTGGGTGGATCTGCTGTCCTAGATATAGGTCCTCTAGCAGTTAATCCAGTAGAGCCTGATCAAGTGGGTCTGCTGTCCTAGATATAGGTCCTCTAGCAGTTAATCCAGTAGAGCCTGATCGAGTGGATCTGCTGTCCTAGATATAGGTTCTCTAGCAGTTAATCCAGTAGAGCCTGATCGAGTGGATCTGCTGTCCTAGATATAGGTCCACTAGCAGTTAATCCAGTAGAGCCTGATAGAGTGGATCTGCTGTCCTAGATATAGGTCCTCTAGCAGTTAATCCAGTAGAGTCTGTGTGGATCTGCTGTCCTAGATATAGGTCCTCTAGCAGTTAATCCAGTAGAGCCTGGGTGGGTCTGCTGTTCTAGATATAGGTCCTCTAGCACTTAATCCAGTAGAGCCTGATCGAGTGGGTCTGCTGTCCTAGATATAGGTCCTCTAGCAGTTAATCCAGTAGAGCCTGATCGAGTGGATCTGCTGTCCTAGATATAGGACCTCTAGCACTTAATCCAGTAGAGCCTGGGTGGATCTGCTGTCCTAGATATAGGACCTCTAGCAGTTAATCCAGTAGAGCCTGATCGAGTGGATCTGCTGTCCTAGATATAGGACCTCTAGCAGTTAATCCAGTAGAGCCTGGGTGGATCTGCTGTCCTAGATATAGGTCCTCTAGCAGTTAATCCAGTAGAGCCTGGGTGGGTCTGCTGTCCTAGATATAGGTCCTCTAGCAGTTAATCCAGTAGAGCCTGGGTGGGTCTGCTGTCCTAGATATAGGTCCTCTAGCAGTTAATCCAGTAGAGCCTGATCGAGTGGGTCTGCTGTCCTAGATATAGGTCCTCTAGCAGTTAATCCAGTAGAGCCTGATCGAGTGGATCTGCTGTCCTAGATATAGGACCTCTAGCACTTAATCCAGTAGAGCCTGGGTGGATCTGCTGTCCTAGATATAGGACCTCTAGCAGTTAATCCAGTAGAGCCTGATCGAGTGGATCTGCTGTCCTAGATATAGGACCTCTAGCAGTTAATCCAGTAGAGCATGGGTGGATCTGCTGTCCTAGATATAGGTCCTCTAGCAGTTAATCCAGTAGAGCCTGATTGAGTGGGTCTGCTGTCCTAGATATAGGACCTCTAGCAGTTAATCCAGTAGAGCCTGATCGAGTGGATCTGCTGTCCTAGATATAGGTCCTCTAGCAGTTAATCCAGTAGAGCCTGATCGAGTGGATCTGCTGTCCTAGATATAGGTCCAGTAGCAGTTAATCCAGTAGAGCCTGATAGAGTGGATCTGCTGTCCTAGATATAGGTCCTCTAGCAGTTAATCCAGTAGAGTCTGTGTTGATCTGCTGTCCTAGATATAGGTCCTCTAGCAGTTAATCCAGTAGAGCCTGGGTGGGTCTGCTGTCCTAGATATAGGTCCTCTAGCACTTAATCCAGTAGAGCCTGATCGAGTGGGTCTGCTGTCCTAGATATAGGACCTCTAGCAGTTAATCCAGTAGAGCCTGATCGAGTGGATCTGCTGTCCTAGATATAGGACCTCTAGCAGTTAATCCAGTAGAGCCTGATCGAGTGGATCTGCTGTCCTAGATATAGGTCCTCTAGCAGTTAATCCAGTAGAGTCTGTGTGGATCTGCTGTCCTAGATATAGGTCCTCTAGCAGTTAATCCAGTAGAGCCTGGGTGGGTCTGCTGTCCTAGATATAGGTCCTCTAGCAGTTAATCCAGTAGAGCCTGGGTGGATCTGCTGTCCTAGATATAGGTCTTCTAGCAGTTAATCCAGTAGAGCCTGAGTGGGCCTGCTGTCCTAGATATAGGTCCTCTAGCAGTTAATCCAGTAGAGCCTGGGCGGATCTGCTTTCCTAGATATAGGTCCTCTAGCAGTTAATCCAGTAGAGCCTGGGTGGATCTGCTGTCCAAGATATAGGTCTTCTAGCAGTTAATCCAGTAGAGCCTGAGTGGGCCTGCTGTCCTAGATATAGGACCTCTAGCGGTTAATCCAGTAGAGCCTGGGCGGATCTGCTGTCCCAGATATAGGACCTGTAGCAGTTAATCCAGTAGAGCCTGATCGAGTGGATCTGCTGTGTGTTCCATGAGTTGACACTAACAGGAGTTTGTAGTCATTCAAACCATTAAAAATAGTTCTGACCTTTTCACACAAGTGAAGATACAATTCTAACGCACTTTTGTTAGAGCTTGGATAATCAAATCCATCTTTGTGCATTATTGTACTACATAAATCAAATATGTTTCGCATACAGGGTATTGACTTCCTGAAAACACGTACAGAACCATTAAAGATGAAAAATTTCTTGTTCTTTTATATAGTTGAGATATGAATTGATATCAAATAGATTTAAATGGTGATTTCATGAGTACCACAGGTTTGCCAAGAAGATAATCCTTCTCTACTAATATGGATTAGATGTCTACCATGTATGCTTGGCGATATCAAGTTCATCCTTAAGATATATTTTATTACATGTCCTTGCTGACCCTGAATTTGGTCCCTGACCTTGAAAATCAATAGGATGCTTTTTGTTTCCATGTGTAACAGTTGGGAAGATGCGAAACTTCCGCCATGAATGATGAGTTTAAACGCGTTGACATAGTTTCCAGACACATCGGGACACACTGTAGCGATGCTATATCCCAACAACTATGTTGCAAAGAAATATTAAGTATTTGAAGGTACATGTATATATAAATAAACTTTTTTGCATCATTGGTAACCTTTAACCTATATATATTTCTCATGCTTTTTGAGGTGTATTAACGACTTCGACCTAAACTCCTACCGGATTCCCGGATTGCGCCACTTTGTTTAAGAGGTTGGTTACCTCCTGTTTCCTTGTCGTGATATGACTGAAAACGGCATAAACACCAACGAAATACCATCCCACCAACCAAACTCGTACCTACTTGGATACAACGACTTCCCTAGAATACGTGTTCGTATGGGTCATGCGCGGATACAGAGGGGCGTACCGGGGGTCTGCCCCCCCCCCCCTTGGCATCCGGAAATTTTACCCAAAAAAGGTAATGTTTGGGCATTTTTGGTTGGACCCCCTCTGACAAAAAAATTCTGGATCCGTGCATGGGGGTAAATCCCATATATCGTGTATTGATATGTTAATTACTGACATTTAGGAAAGCCGGTATATCCGAGTGTTTAGAACGCCTGATGTATGGAGGCCAGTGGATTTGATGACGTAGGTCGTGGGTTCGAGTCCCAGTCGGGAAGGGGAAAGGGAAAGGGGATAAATACATTACCTGTCGGGCGGCCATGAAACTAAGTACATGTACAGCCGATTCTTGACCAAAGAAACTCCACTAAATTTACGGCATTTCTTCGGGGTTGAAAATATTTGAAAACTTACTCTAAAAAAGAGAAAGGAATAATAAGAAAAAGTTGTTCTTCCGCTTTTCCGCCACTATGTATGTATGTATGTATGTATGTATGTATGTATGTATGTATGTATGTATGTATCTATCTATCTATCTATCTATCTAACTTACTAAATGACTACCTCACTCACTCACTCACTCACTTACTATCTATCTATCTATCTATCTATCTATCTATCTATCTATCTATCTATCTATCTGTCTGTCTGTCTGTTCGTCCGTCCGTCCGTTCATCCGTCCGTTTGTTTGTTTGTCTTTTTATTTAACTATTCATACTTTGTCCGTTTCTAGAGTATTCTATTACAGTTTAACAGTTCATACCTGAACAGCCATCCACCAGGATCCCCAAAAGACATGGCAACACGCACGTCTTCTTTCCTGGTACGCAAACCGTTCATTAAACACTTTTCGTGCATCCCAACGTTATCCATATAGCTTTACAGAAGACTACTTGACTATGAATAAAGTTAATAACAGTTATGTACAAAGTCTATCGAGTTTCCGCACATACCGTTCATTTATAGATATTGTTATATATTCTAAACTGGACAATCTATGTGTCAATACGACTTCAAACCCACCGTGTACGATGATAGATATATTGTCGGCCATTTTTGGATGTTGTAGAAACCAAGGATTTAGTAAATTGTGGCCACAGATTTATAATCCGTGGGAACGAGATAATTAGTCTGCGGCCACATGGCAATATCACACAGAATGCCTAACAGTGGCAGCGTGGTGTAATATTGGATTCGAACCTGGTACTCTCTGCACCGCAGGATAACTGATTTATTATTTCACCATTAATCTATTAGTATATTGTCTCGTGTAATAGTAAGTCATGCGTACTTGTCACGTTGAAATGAAATGTTTTTCATTGACTAAACTATTATAATCATCAACTCAGATGGCGTAGTGCGACACCCACAGCTTTTCACTCCTCTCGTTCACCATCAGGAGTGAAGAGCCATGGGTATCACACGACGCACAGATGACAGTACCGTCATTCGTAGCACCTTCGCGGCTTGCATTTTGGTAGTGACAAATTGACCCTGCAGAACGCTAAACATCATGAATTATGTTGAAATTCTGAGCTTTTGTCGTTAAGATCGGGTTATGCATATGTAATAAAGATTGAATGTTAACATTCAGATTGCCAGGATTTACATAGTGAGTTGTGAGGACGAACGGTCTTGTTTCCGAGCCGAATTACGTGAAATTTGAAATTTCATGTCAAAAATTGCTGCCTAAAGGGTTATACTTCAAACGCCCTTGCTATGCGATTTGGCCTTGTCACCCCTACTAAAACACGTAACGCTCAGGAGACATTAGAATTAAGAATGAACACATTTTTATTTCCATGGAAATAACGCTGTTGATCAACTCGTCGGGCTTTTTGATAGTATGTTGTTAACCTTGGCCACATTCCGGCCGACTGGAAAAAAAAGGGGGTTTGATTGGAAAAAGAGGGTCTGCATGATTGCTTCTCCTCATATGGGATGTGACAAACCAAAGAATTATTGTAACAGTTATATTTCCCTGTAGATTTGTTGTCATCCGCTCTCAAGCTTTTTAAAGGGGTTTCAATGAATCGTATCTCAGACTATTGTTATGTATGTTCATCAACAAACATCAAAGGGGATTTCAATCTAAACTAGGCTGTCTTATGACCTCCTTTTCCCCCCAAATGAAGTTTATAGTGTATCATAATTTAGAATCAACGACCTCCTCTCTTCCCCTAAATGAACTATATAGTGTACCATGATTTAGAATCAGGTATCTGCAGTCTCTGTGGTCGTCTATCCTCATCTATGTGTTTATTCGAGCTAATTGTAACTGCAGCACGACTGCTTTCCTACGGGATATATGGTAGCATGAGACTAGGCATTTCCGTCAGACGTAGATCTAGAGAGGTGCACCGGGGGGAGGGAGTCTGAACCCACCCTGAGGTCGAAAATTACCTTTCTTGCTAATTTTCCATGTAAAATTAGTAATTTTACCCGAATTTATGGATGGACCCATATAGAGAAATTCATTGGAGGTGGAATCCCCCCTCCCCCTCTCGACCAAATTTCTGGATATGCGCCTGTCTGGTGTCAATACATGTGTAGAACTCACAGAGGAACTATATACTACTCGAATTTGGACAAGGACCACGTCTGTAATCTGTAACTATTACTGTATGTACAGAGTATTACACTGAACAGTTTATGATATACTAAGTTTAATCTGTATTTTTGTGTTCATGTCCCTTGGTGATTTTTGTCACACAGTTTTGTCAGATAGATCTACAGTTTTTTCTTTTGTCATCTGCATGAGCTGAATTACCGACTAGGGCATGAGTATGATGTTATTTAAGCGGGAAAGCTTGAGAATCTGTAAGAAGGCAAAATATCTAAGTAGGCAAAATCTGTAAAAGTGGTTATGACAGAGACATATATACACATTTTCCAGGCTGCAAGGAAGAAGTTTCAATATCTTGTATAGTATCTATATACGACCATCTATTACGGCCTGACAGCGCCTAAGCATGATTTCTGGCCGTACAACACATGCACATGATCGACATATTAAACAACGCCGCGGGACACATCCAAGGCGCGGGCGACCTGCCTCTGCAATGCGCCTGCCTGCAACACACCTACCACTCTGTCCCTGTCCTCAGGCTTGAGTCGCCTCCTCAAGTTTTGATTCATTGTATATTGAATGCCTACACAAACGCTGAATTATCACGTTTTTACAAGAACATATAGAAATCACGACAAATACATTCAGTATACAGGACATCAAAATATTGACATTTGACTTAGAAGTTAGAGTCAAGAACTCCCCGTGCCTCGCTATTCGAGTATATATATAAAAAAATTCCTTTAAATGGCAATATTACAGCTTACATTATGATATACATTTTGGCTTAAATGTATGTATGCTTGTATGTATGTATGTATGTATGTATGTATGTATGTATGTGTGTGTGTATGTGTGTGTACAGTATGTATGTATGTATGTATGTATGTATGTATGTATGTATGTATGTATGTATGTGTATGTGTGTGTACAGTATGTATGTATTATGTCTGTATGTATGTATGTATGTATGTTAATTTTCATTCTAGATAAATGTTTTCTGATATTACTTTAAGTAATGTTCATACCCCGTCGTTTAAATCTCCCAAGGGAGGAATGAATAAAGAAGAAACAAAGTAAACAAAAGCCAATCTACTATTTGGCAAACAAGTATGGCAAGTATATTGTGAAGTATTATCAACCAGTTGTGATCCAGCCCCGCCCCCAAGAAAAAAATATTTGAATGCTGATTGAATTGATTACTATTATATCCTCGCGTATCCTATTTCCGTGGATGTAACGATGCTGTACAGTCCCCCTCTCTGACCTCCCTCTGATGTCATCGAGAGGTACTCCAGTCACGGGGAGGGAGTTATCGACACTGAGATCATGGACGCCTGTTGCAGTACCCATGCGGTCGTGAAGTTGTACATTGTGGTACACGGTTATTTACGCCTGCAACGGAAGAGATATGGAAGAGACAGGACAAAATAGCTTTTCCGCTGCAGTCATAACTAGTACACGGTATGTATGGAAAGATACAGTCCTGGGGTCACAAAGAAACTTAAGTCTAAGGACTGAAACCGAAAATATCATGAGTCATTATTCTAAAAAATTCTCGAAAGTTTGTCTGTGAATAGCTTATCAGATATACTGTTTACAGAAACTTTTTATTAATTCTTAGAATTAAGACACATGCTACCACATAGGTCTCAATTCTTAGACTGAGACTTAGTTTCGTTTCTTAGGCCCCTGCATTGTAGTGATCATGGCTGTTTGTTGCAGCATGCAGTACCGACTACATGGTAGTGGTAAACGGTATGTATGGAAAAATAGAGCGATTAGGGCAAACTCTGTTACAAAGTATTTTGTATTGTTCCTTTCCAAGGAATATTATGCTCCTACAGTGCTTGGCAAATGTGTCAATTTCTTCAAACCTAAAGAATGACATCGGCGTCGTCGTTTCACTTTCTGTTTCGCTTTGAGTTCCCAGCCAGCTTTAAAGAACCTGCAGCTGACAAGGCATTTATTTAGGAATGTCCATGGAAAAAACTCCAAGTAACTGTGATTGTCGTATATGTAAGTACTTTATAAGTAAAACGGGCACCTAATGTCTGATGTTTTTGTATTCAATGTTTCGCTGATTCAAGCATCCCATCAGTGACTTTGTCCACAGGAATCGGCCGGCTGTTTGATTGGTATTTGTGGACCGATATAGGCCAAAAGGCTCCTCTGACTAAAAAAAAAATGTCAGACGAGCCTTTTAGTCTATATCGGTCGACAAATACCAATCAAACGGCTGATTTCTGTGCTTTTTGCTTTGTCTCATGTGACATCAGAGTTGACTGATCATCAACGAACATCTAACCTTTTGACACACTTTTTCATTATGGCCTCATAAATAAATGGCCCATCAAACATGAATTTAACAGTGACATCACAATGAAACTATGTAATGGGCCAGAGTAAAGTAAGGCTCTATCACTCTTAATTCCTGCATAGTTGGTCTGACTTCAGACTCTGAGTCAAACTTAAGCTAGTCAGACCCTGACCAAGACATGTTCTGAAGTTCTATAGGAGGGGCAGCTGTCTGGATTTAATGAATGTGGTATATCAGTGTAAAGTGTATCATTGACTTGTGTATATTTCAGTGTACATCATAAGTGCTCTATAAAGTGTATCATTGGTTTGTGTACATTTTAGTGTACATTATAAGTGTTGTATAAAGTGTATCACTGACTTGATTACATTTCAGTGTACATCATAAGTGCAGTATAAAGTGTATCACTGACTTGTTAACATTTCAGTGTACATCGCAAGTGCTTTATAAAGTGTATCATTGGTTCGTATACATTTGAGTGTACATTATAAGTGCTGTATAAAGTGTATCACTGACTTGTTTACATTTCAGTGTACATCATAAGTGCAGTATAAAGTGTATCACTGACTTGTTTACATTTCAGTGTACATCATAAGTGCTGTATAAAGTGTATAATCGATTTATTTACATTTGAGTGTACATCATAAGTGTAGTATAAAGTGTATCATTGATTTGTGTACATCATAAGTGTTGTATAAATTGTATCATTGATTTGTGTACATTGCAATGTACATCACAAGTGCTGTATAAAGTGTATCATTGATTTGTTTACATTTCAGTGTACATCATAAGTGCTGTGATGTTACTGATAACCGTTGAAAGTGTCGTAAAACACTCATCAAGCAACTGTTTGATTTTATGAGGCAGTAATGTTATAAGTAGTAAGTAATACACACTTTGTACTGTTCATACATATATACAATGTATAGTATTGGACAGATATGTAGATATTCAGGTAAGTGTGTAACTGTATCATTGATATTTGATTAAGTGTAAACATAAATATATAATTGATTTGTTTATATTTCAGTGTATACATCATGAGTGCTGTATTGAGAAGATGACTGCCGTTTCTGAATCAATGGTGTATATACAAGCGTGATCAAATAAATGAGTGTGATGGTTTTATTATTTATATTGATTTTGTTATATGACTATAGGGCTCATGTAATGTTTGTCTGTGTTTGCTGCATGAGGTCCTTGGTTTGAACCCCACTGGACTGACTCTTTGTCATTGAATAGTAAAAAGAAAGATGCAGTAGAAATTAGCATTAAAAATATTCCTTTGATGTGTGACTTTGTCATTAATATTTGTGTGTAACACATCAGGCAGATTGGTCATCAACATAGAAGTGAAATAAACTTGATGTGACATAACAAAACAAAGAAACTATGATAGTCTATATACTATATATGTATATTGTGCAAGTGAAAATGTTTCTATGTGTACTATTAGTACCATCAGTTATCACTGATAATTAACAGTACATAGATTAACAGATGTACGCTACAATGATATACATTCTATTGGTGGACTGAGCAATATATGAACTTACAAAGCATACATGTTTATCGTACAAGTGAAAATGTTCCTATGTGTACAGTCAGACATTATTTTTGATGGTACATAATTTCATATTCTTTAATACACCTCTTATAAAACTTGAATGATTCATTGTAAGTGTCATTATAACAAGATGTAAATCAGAAAGTTTGATGTCTCTTGCTGTATTTACGTAATGATATGATGATATGATTATTATATTATATATGATATACGATTAATGATTATGAAATACACATGTAAATATAGAAGTTGATTTATTAAAATTATGCTGTTGTTATTTTAGTTTCCATGTTGCTGTGTAAAGAAGAATGGGCTGTACTCCTGATGTTTGACCACATCAACAAGGTATGTATATATTACTTAAAGACCAATCATGTACTTCATTTGCCAATTTCCGTTTTAAATGTGATGTGCACATCACAGATTGTTTCGGGTTTCAATGAAATAATGGAAGATGAAATGTACATACATGAATTATTACACATTCCCTCAGGTTTACATCACCTATCTTAAAAACTTCCATTGTACAGCTGCTCTCCCAAGCAATACAAAATTGTTTATATGTTATCAAAATCTACATTTACATGAGATTATGTTGTTGATTTCATACATCCACAAGGATAACAGGATTTTACTAATATTTCCTACTTTTAGGGGATTAGAATTGTGTAAGATACAACACAAATTTGCCATTTACTTATTTTTGAGATTTAAAATCATAATAATGGCTTTGCCTCATTTAATCAGAGACTTTGAACCCATTGAAGGCTTGAGCTGACTTACATGGAAGCTTGGATGACATTGAAGGCTTGACCTGACTTACATGGAAGCTTAGATGACATTGAAGGCTTGACCTGACTTACATGGAAGCTTGAATGACATTGAAGGCTTGAGCTCACTTACATGGAAGCTTGGATGACATTGAAGGCTTGACCTGACTTACATGGAAGCTTGAATGACATTGAAGGCTTGAGCTCACTTACATGGAAGCTTGGATGACATTGAAGGCTTGACCTGACTTACATGGAAGCTTGGATGACATTGAAGGCTTGAGCTGACTTACATGGAAGCTTGGATGACATTGAAGGCTTGAGCTGACTTACATGGAAGCTTGGATGACATTGAAGGCTTGAGCTGACTTACATGGAAGCTTGGATGACATTGAAGGCTTGACCTGACTTACATGGAAGCTTGGATGACATTGAAGGCTTGACCTGACTTACATGGAAGCTTGCATGACATTGAAGGCTTGACCTCACTTACATGGAAGCTTGCATGACATTTAAGGCTTGACCTCACTTACATGGAAGCTTGGATGACATTGAAGGCATGACCTGACTTACATGGAAGCTTGGATGACATTTAAGGCTTGACCTGACTTGCATGGAAGCTTTGATGACATTTAAGGCTTGACCTCACTAAGATGGAGACTATGATCACTTTTAAGGCTTGACCTCAGATGGAGGATTTAAATACATTGAAGGCTTGACCTCACCAAGATAGAGGTTTTGGTGACATTTAAGGGTTGTTTGATGACAGTGAAGGCTTGACCTCACTAAGATGGAGGTTTTGATCACATTTAAGGATTGACCTCACTTTAGATGGAGGATTTAAATACATTGAAAGCCTGACTTCACCAAGATGGAGGCTTTGGTGACATTTAAGGCTTGACGTCTTCAAGATGGAGGTTTTTGTGACATTTAGAGCTTGGCCTTCCTTAGAAGTAGGATTTAAATACATTGAAAGCTTAGTCTCACTTAGAGGTAAACTTTGATTACATTGACAAGGTATAATCAAAAAGGTTTTGGCCCCAGGTACTTAGGAATACCCTGGATTGAAAGAATTATTATTTTTCAGTATTATCTCTCTTTGTCTAAATGCATGCGAATGCTTCATTCTGGTCCCTCAAGTTCTCATGTACAGTGTCCATGGCACTTTTTTTTCCTTCCAACATTTTGACTACATAGGCAAGATTTTAGTTTTGGATACAGACAGAAATCAGTTGGAGCTAAATTTGGAGGACATGTGAATAATGTATAAAATCAAAAGCTCTGAAATAGTATACTTTCTCTCTACCCTAGATGCTCAGTATGATTAAATAATAGTTTGATTGGGGTTTAATACTTATTTATTGTATCTAAGTATTCGGGCGAAAAACTTTTTGATCATACCTCATAGTTTGAGATATCCAAAATTTGCCCATAATACCAGGAATCAAGGACATGTCCTCAAACATGTATTACGTAAGTGTAATTGTAATTACTTGAGATTTATTAATTGTAACTACTTGAGATTTATTAATTGTAATTACTTGAGATTTATTAATTGAAATAATGTGTATGTAGTAAATATTATTCTTAATAAATAATTAATATAAGTCTATTCAGAGCCCTTTCTCAATAAAATTTGATAAATCATATTTAGTTTTTAACAAATGGATTTTAACTTCTTAAGTTAAAGTTAAAATTTGAGAACAGATAATGTTGTTTACATTGCAATCTCAACTGGTGACTCTTAGAGATTCTGCCATCTGTGGGATAATTTATTATTGAAGCTGATAGAGTGGAAAGTGTTTTGCTAAACACTAATCTAATTTAAGAACTTATTGTTTATCAAATTTCAATATGTGGTTAACTTGCCATGTTTGGTGCGGTTGATTGACTTTGTACTGTGGGAGCTTCAGGGTTTTAAAATGTTTTTGAGATAAACATAGTATTTTTCGTATCCCTATTCGACTTATCCATGGTAAATGTAACTGATGGCTTGAAAGGAAAAATTCAGGACCAGCATTTGACTTTGAGATAAACGGATTGTATTAAGGACATGGCCTCACTTGTTTGGAGGCTTTCAGCAAAGTGAAGGCGATGGTGATTTGGTTTGAGTTCATTAAATTTCCTGACGAGTTTCTAGTGAGCATATGCAGTAAACTTTTGTTTTTTTGTTTTGTTTTTTTTTAAATATTATTCAACTTTCATACAAAAATACAAGTAAACATTTGAAAGGACACGCAGACAATTACATAATACACTTTCAGTTTGACTTCTGTAATAATCTTTATGCACACTACATTACAACAACAGTTGCACAAATTATTCTTTAAATGGAGACTTCAGTATTATTTTAGACAGAGAATTAGGGGCCCATAGCCCCTCTGAATATAGTATGTAGTGTATTGTGTATACACTGGGGTCAGGATTAATCAGGAAGCATATTAAGTAGCATTCACAATAGCCAGAACCTGTGATATTTGACAATAGAATAAAAGTCATGCAGGAGACACATTTGAACATAACACCCCAATCATGTTCACATGTAAATATCGGCTCAAATAAGAAATACTGGGATGTAAGGTGGCATCTGCAAGAATCATTGATGATGATAGTTGTATGTATGGATATCAATTTGACATGACAATGCTTAAAAACTGCTAAAAAAATATAATAACCGGTCGTGCACGTTTGGGGAGGGTTGTCGACAAAATATATATTATCTGATTCTATGGAAGAGAAGAGGTGTTGAAAGCTGTCAGAGATTTTGATGGTAACCTACTTCAATAGCTAGCGGAAAAGCTTATATTTAATAAATTTGAAGTATGCACAGGAATGCACACAACGATTAAAAAGCTGAAGCAAGAAAATTGATCAGAATGCTTGCAAAATTATCGTTCTTTGTTTATAGTTCGTTTCAAAAATATTTGTTTTTAGTTGATTCAGCTTTTACAACAGGTAATTCATCTCAGTAAAATACGTTTTATATAGCCATATGTTCTAAATATTCATGCAGTGATATAATGTTTCGATACATTGCTTCTTAAAGAAGTATGCGGAGTAATTATTTCTTAAGTATAACTATAATAAAGACTATACATTCTTTGTACTGGCGGGAGTCGGGATCATTTCAAAATGCCTCTCATAATTGATTATTGAGTTAATCCCCTTTTATCACAAATTTTTAAATAGGTCATGTTTCATATTCTTTGATTCTATAAAAAATATCGCAATCTAATGATGGCTATCTTTGAAAACAAGTTTTGGATGCACTTTTGAGTAGGAAAAACAAGGTTGTAGCAAAATAATTGCTATTTCAAATTTTAGTTGTGAATGCTATATTAAGACAGTATTAGATAAGCTTACTGAGGTTAGCACAGAATGGATTCATAGCAAAGTGTTATATAGTAGAGAGTACTCATTTAATATTATGAAAGCATGAAATATACTGAGGAAAAAAATATCTTGGATCTTTTCTTTAACAAGTCATTAGATTCTATATCATGGGAATTTTGGAAAAACTAATTTGGGTGGAGAACAAAAAATAATGAAGTAATGTGTAAGGAATGAAATGTATTTAGGGGAAAATTAAGTTTAGTTCTTGGGGATTGATTTTAATCCTCGCTGTGTCGTGCACGCACATATTTGTGTGCATATTTATCTATCTTTTGTCCTGTAGATTGCACTTATTTGTACGTATATAATTAATCAATACCCTTAAAGTTTACCTGAAGTCTGATTGACAATAATTGTGTGTTTGTGTACCCTTAAAATTTACTTGATGTTTGATTAACAATAATTGAGTGGTTGTGTACCCTTAGAATTTACCTGAAGTCTGATTGACAGTAATTGTGTGTTTGTGTACCCTTAAAATATACCTGAAGTCTTGTTGACAGTAATTGTGTGTTTGTATACACTTAAAGTGTGCTTGAAGTCTGATTGACAATAATTGAGTGTTTGTGTACCCTTAAAATTTACCTGAAGTCTGATTGAGTCAGTAATTGTGTGTTTGTGTACCCTTAAAATTTACCTGAAGTCTGATTGACAGTAATTGTGTGTTTGTATACCCTTAAAGTGTACTTGAAGTCTGATTGACAATAATTAAGTGTTTGTGTACCCTTAAAATTTACCTGAAGTCTGGTGGACAATAATTGTGTGTTTGTGTACCCTTAAAGTTTACTTAAGTCTCATTGACATTTGTGTGTCTCTGTACCCATAAAGTTTACCTGATGTCTGATTTACAATAATTGTATGAATGAAAATTAGGTGTGGAAAGTTAACAGAATTATGTATTTAGTAAATAAATTGTATTTTTAGTCTGTAATTACCACCTGTCACTAAAGATGTGAAAAAAGATAAGGAAAGTTATTGTAAGCTTTACAGCGGTTAGTATATTTCAATGGTAATATTATATATACATGTATATTAATCCCAGGAGGTTTAAGTTTCTAGCTGGTATGTGGAAGCATTCTTTTAAACTGCCCATAATGACCTAACAATAGATATAATTGAAAACTTGACTAGATATACTGTTAATTCCCACAAAAAGCTCAAGAGAACCACAATCTGTAAACATATTTTCTTTATCTCAGTTCTCTTTGATCATTATTGTCCTTAAACAATACAATAAAAACCATGTGGTCAATGTTTCATACCTCAATTTTATGTTAATTTCTAGTTAAAGCCAAATGTCACCAATTTCTTATGTCCCTTACAGAAAAGAATGCCATTGAACTTCCATTGCTTTTACAGTTATATTCTTTCCATTGAAATCCCATTACTTTTGCAGTTCTACTAATTAGATGCAAACTGGTAATGTAAAATGTATGTGTAAAAACCATTGATTTTCCAGTTTTCTGTAAAAATCCATTGCAATACCATTCAAAGTCCATTGAAATACCATTGAAATCGGCGAATTATTTAAATTAGGTAGAACCAGTTAAATGACGTCACATTTAACTGAAAAATCAATGTTGAAATACAGCTTTCAGAAAACCATTGAAATACCATTACTTTCCAGTTATTTCCACAAAAGGGAAAAAAAAAATACAATGACTTACAGAAACAGAAGTTTTATTATGTTCTTCACATGTAATGCCACTATGTTAATTATCAAAGAACTGATATTAAACTTTAATTAGATATAGAAAGATCATCTTGCCAACAGATAATGTATAGCCTACTAAGTAAATGAAAATGAACATGTATATCCATTGAAAGTTCTCATATTTAAATGTTCAGTAACCTACCTTGTTTTTCAGAATTTTGGAAAATGTTCATATATAAACAAATTAAATCAATGCATAGAACAAAATTAAATTCCCTGAAAAACATCATCGGAATTTCCATATGATTAATCCACAGATCGTCACTCAACAATATTAAGTAACTTATTATGGCATGAAGACCCACAAAGTCTTCATAATACTTTGGATACACGTCTCCTTTCCTGTGCATGTCACTTTTTCTGTAAAAATGTCACCTTTGTACGCTTATCACATAGTTTAAATCACATTTCCATGTATAAATTTTAGTTTAAATCACCTCTCCATGTATCAATTTTATGCATTCAAGCATTTCACACAGTTTTTTCTGTACACACTTTTTTCTCATTCTGTACGTCTTTTAAAATCTTGGTACATCCTTTACCACTTTCTGTCTGTAGTTTCCAATTCCATTAAGCAAAGTTGCCATGAATGTTTTGAGGCAGGTGATCACCGACATGTTGCAAAGACCTGTAAAAATAAATATCACAAAATGAATTACCAATTTAAGTTTATCAGGACAAAGGTACAATGGGGTGGACAGGGTAGTCTAGGAGAGGAACGGGATGAGTAAGAGACGGGAAAAGGAAAAGAATGGGTCTGGACCGACCCTAAGATTTGACGAAAATTGTTTTCTTGTTATTGTTACAAAAATATGGATGAACACCCCTCCCCCTCGACCCAAATTTCTGGATCCGCACCTGACTATGCTCCTACCGAAGGTATAATGCATTATTACTAATAACTTGTTAACATGAGACAACCCCAATTGCAAACACACGAGATCGCAGAAAACGTGACAATTATGAAAATATATCAAAGTACATGTACGGACAGACTCGTTCACAAGTATTTTAAGTGTTTTCATTTCTTGAAAAATTCTATGTAAGTTACATCTAACACTCTATTAATCATCCGTGTGTTCCGATACGTAAACAGGTGCACATTTTGTACGCACACCCGTCAGCTTGCGATAATCAATGAACTTAATTCTCTTATAATTAACCCTTATCATATTTCCAGGCCTATTCAGCGACAGAGAATGTCCCGCCGATCGCCATTTAATTTTGATATCAATAACTTACAAGTGATGGGTTCGACGAGGTATTATGAGGATTTATCAACTTTACAGAAATACAATCCTATATTACTCGTAAGCATAAAGTTTAATAATTTCAAGTTAAATAATGCAACAATCATTTCACTCTCATTGTTAGTTTCTTTTTCTAAAAGAAAGACAGTGCCCAACCATGTAGATTCAACGTTTTCAATAATAATTAACACAAAACATCTGAGCAGAAGAACACTGAAAGTTTTAAACAAAACAAAAATCAGTACTTACCAGTACGTTAGTGAAAAGAATGTCCTTCGAGGTCAGCGATGGTACATTTATATATGCAACCAAATCCGTCTTTCTATTTTGTATTATTCCATCATCGTCACTTCATCTTGTAAATATATATGCTCGCCAATTGTTTGACTATCTTTTACAAATACGTAAATGCAAGAGCGCGTGCACAACGATATACAAGACGTTTTCTCAAATTGAATCATGGCGCTCGATCGGATGCTGCTTCATATTCAAATGATACTAGGCTGTATAATCAGGTCATTTTCCCATGATTCTCGAAACGTGTATATAATACAGTTCGTTATCAGGAATGGACATATCTGATTTCACTGATCTGTCTGGACTGAAGCCGTACTGTAGTGTGGATACAGAAATAATATTTTTTATGGAAATTAAACCACAGAATGTATTGCGTTAATATTTTTTCCCTTTATTATTGTTTTTTAAAATGTATTAATAACTGAGAAAAAATGGCAATGATAGTTATGGTGTGTGGGGTGGGAAAAGGGGAGGGGGGAAGTTATTGTAGTGTTTTTGCTTGAGAGCTTTACAAAACAGCCTATTCAAAGTGATTTGAAAGAAAACTAAATGTAATTAAACGACGATTTTATCATAATTAAGCACAGTGCCCCTGAAAATTAATCGGCAAGATTGAAAATTGAAAATTGACATCGACGAAGTGAGCGCTGGTCCGTTATCGCATTTTCCGTACATTTGGGCACCATATATATGTATAGGTGCTTGACGGATACGTACGGTATTTCATATTAGAGTAAATCCGTATCTTCGAAGGTCTCTGGTATAAACGATAGGCACTTCGTTAACACGGATGAAATACGATCCTTATCGAAATATTTTGAAGATCGTAGATGGGTTCCAATTATCACACAATCATTATATAACGGGAGTTTACAAGACAGGCGTACTAAATCAATGCATCCGTTCATTTAAATACATGTAACTCTTTTCCCGCGGATTTCTGTATATTTGTATCCCTTTTCAAACTTGATATAACGGGAGTTTACAAGATAGGCGTACTAAATCAATGCATCCGTTCATTTAAATACATGTAACTCTTTTCCCACGGATTTCTGTATATTTGTATCCCTTTTCAAACTTGAGTTCTGTTGTGTTCAGAAACAACTCGCCGAACATATAATATACCTATAGACTATGTGTGTATGTACAACCATTGAATTGAGAAAAACTGCTTTCGAAAATAAATGCTATATCAATGTATAATTGTTATACTAAATGTTCAATTATTTGAGATAATGGTATTTCAATGGAAATATTGAGGCATTAAAATCACAGTTATAATAAAACTTGAATTTCAATGGTCTTAGAATAACTGGTTTACTGAGACTGCAAGGTGAAACAATGATATTCTAATGGTATTTCAATGATAACTGCTAAAACACTGGATTTTCAATGAAGTTTCAATGGGAAATTTCCAGTTTCTTTATCTAAGGGGTTGCATTTTTTTGAAGGGAAATGTGGTGACATATGGGTAAAAATGGTGATGTACGTTTATAAAAATATGTAGGTATATGTGCCAAATTGTGATTCCAAAACAAAAGGATTCATTCTTATTAGAGTGTAGGCATTAAGGTAGGAGTACTACATGCTAATTAATTCCTTTCCTAAATCTGAATTGTCAATATTTTCAGATTACATTTTGAATCAATATCATGATGGTATGTTGAGCCAGAAATCAGTTATGATGTAAACAATAAGTTGTTTATTTGTCCCCTACCATTGACACTGGGGAATTATAGGTTTTTTTCATTGTCTGTCCTTGCAACTTTCACTTTCGTTCTCCGGAATTGTTTTATGTTAAACTTTGAGGTTATTGATTGAAAGTTGGTAGGCTGTTCTGTAGAGCGGAGTTACAGATCAAGTTTGTGATTCTTGGGATTCCATTTATTTCTAAGTGAGTTATGGCCTATTATCGACTGATAATCAGTGAAAAGTCAGTTTTTCAGAATTATTTTAGATTATAGAGGGAGGTATTTGATTTGAAGTTGGTATACCATTCTATATATGAATATTCCAGAATTGGTTTTGGTTAAACTGAGAGGTATTTGATTGAAATTCAGTTCAGTGTTATCACAGTTACTGCTCTTCATTGTCTGATAGTCAGTGAGGATTCTGTTTTACAGAACTTTGATTGTAATTTAGTATGCTTTGTATGTAGTGCAGTCAAAACTTCGTAAAACTCTGTGGAATATATTCATTTTTCCTTTCAATTGTATCTACAATGAAAATCACAAAAACTGCAAGTCAACTTTCCATCAGGTTCATGTTGTATTCCATATTTCACTGCTCCTTCTTGCCCTCTTTTCAGGTGTACATTTGTCGCATTTTGATTGTTTCTTAGCTTCATGTTGTATGCTACTAGTACTTACACATATTAGAGAAAAACATTATCCATCAATTGTAGTATGACTCAGTTATGCATTGTATATTCTCAGAAATGTATTTACAAAATCAGCATTGCAAATGTATGCAAGGTGAAATGTGTTGGGGATGGTAGGGGACATTGCTTCAGCAGTACTTATAGAATTTTTGTTTTTTTTTCACATTATAAATGTACTGGACTTTATATAAGAACATGTTTAAAGTTTCTATTGGCATTAGAATTTTTTGAATGGATTGAAATAATATACATCCGGGGTGAAAACTTTAAGCAGATTGTGCAAATTTGTACTTTGCTTTCTGGCAATGTTTTAAGTATGAAGAATGATCATGGTAGAAACTTTTTTTACCAGTTTTGATTCTGCTAGATGCCACAAAATAATATCCTTGTTTTCAGTTTAATGCAAAATTAGTAACAGAAACTTTAATTATTATAATAAGAATGTTTTTTATTAAACAATTGCAAAGAATTTTAGTTTTTATCTTTTTTATGAAATATAACTGGACAAAAAGACTATACTGAAAGGAAGCCAATCTGGGTTACATATTTAATGATATATTAAACTTTTGGAAATGATTAAAGTGTTTTTGAACTTCTTAGAATACATTTTGGAAAAATGTTCTCTCAAAATGGCATAAAGAATTATTAGCAAATATGTTTCACAGTGGCACTTTTTCTTATTTGGTTTAATTCTCAAATACAAATTAATAAGAAACCTATTTTCATTAAGGATTGGTGTGAAAGGGAGTTAAAGTAATCAGTGATTTTCTTCATGGAAATACATGTAGTAAAATCTTATCTAAGGACAGTTTTGAGTAGAAACTCAATATTTTCTATTTGTGTTATGCAACACAATAGCATTTCAAATGCTATTTTTCTTTACTTAAGATTTACAGTGCTAATAAGACAACTTTATAATAGCAGATCTTCTATACCTTTCTTGTCATTTAAAATGAATGTTCACCAATACAAAATGCACAAACTTATATATAAACTACCTGATAACAAATATATTCTCCCTACTGGAATCTTGAAATGGAAACCCAGATTATCTCACATTTTAGACTTTAAAGAAACCACAAACTTGTATGTTTCAAATCTGATTTCCGATTCTTCCTTCCAATGGTGCCAATATTGATCCTACATAGAATTTTACCGGTAACACTTATCTTGAACAAATTCGATTTAAAGCTTCAGATATTTGCTTATTCTGCAACAAGGGATTGGAAACCTGATACCTTGAATGTACACATGTTTAATCTATGTGCAAGTTCCTTAAGCCTTCATATCTACAGTACTACTTCTAAAGGAATAAATAATTATATTTGGACAAAACCCTGGGAAAAACAACTTTGTCATCAATTTTATTATACTCAATGTAAAGCAATATAGGTATGCTTGTTGCAAACAAAGCAAACTTCCAACACTTCTAGATTTGTTTACATTACATTAGATTTAAATTCTTTGTTGCAGGATTAACGAAACTAGGAAAATTTTAGTAGCATGGTGGCCTGATACATTTTGTAATCAAGTAATACCACGAATTTTCACTAACCCACAATATAACATAGAAAAAATAGTCACAACTGACAAGTTTACGATTATACAAAATTGATCAAGTAATGAATATGACATGAACATTACTTGACTTGAATATTAGAAATGGTACAGGGAAAATCACAAAATGTGCAGTGAACAAAATTTAAACATTCTTTGCCACATGGTCAAATTTTCACTTTTGTGTTAAAGTTTGAAAAAAATTTCTCAGGGTTCAAGGTTAATACATTATTACATATTTTCATTGGTTAGTTCATTATCATGATCAGTAACTCTCGATCCCGATATTTTTAAATCCTGAACACACAAAACCAATAAAGCTGATAAAAGATAAGGTCATTTTAAACTGGCGGAAATGAAGAATCTGTTTATATTTATGATTCATTTATGCTCGCCATGTAGGCAATACATTTAAAGGTCTACACTCAATCTCAAGCTTATCTTTTCACCTGGGTGTGTAGGCAACAGTCATTCATGCCTGTGTTGACAAATAAAAAAATTTTTTTGGTTGGAATGAATGGGAGAAAATGTTTTCATTGCAGTCAGTCACATACATTATTTGATTTCCTTCTATTTATTCATAACCAAACTTAAATGTCTTGTATAATATACTGCTTGCTTGTCTTATGATTATAACAAACTCTACATTTTGTTTCATGATTTCATTAATTAGTGCTTATATACAGTATCCTGTACGAAAAGTTCCATATGGACAGGTTATGGTTTCCATATGGATTTTTTTCAATATAGCCATATGGATAGATTAAATTGGTAGACTTTTCTGTCGCACATTCCATTTGGAGAGAGTATGGATTCCGTATGGATTTTTAGCCGAAGTATGTAAATTAGTTAATATGTACCTGTCCATATGGATTCCAGTTTTGGAATCCATAAGGACAGGATTATACTGTCCATATGGATAGAACACTTAATCCATATGGAATTTACTGACAATCCATATGGATTTTCTCAAAGAATCCATATGGACCTTATTTATACCCTTTATACCGAACTTTGCTAAACCTACTACACATGTGCTGCTCATGTAGACACTATCATGAGCTGCACATTAGCATTTTAACATGCATGTAAATTAAGTGAGCTAGAGGTTTGCAAATAATGCTCATATGAGCATGTAATACAACAAAGTAAAACTTCCAGAACTTAAATTTATTATTTAAAATCTGTATTTGATCAGCATTTGTTGATACTAGCACAACTCAAAAGTCTATGCATCAAAGCATTTCCTGTTAATAGGCTGATTTGTCATCATGGTAATTATTCATCGGGCAGTTGGTAGGAAAGTATTCTGTAAAGAAAAAGCTGAGTGTTATGACAGGTGATTATCTTGTATATCAGATAAATTATCATCTTTAAAGGAAAAGATAATAAGATTGAAAATTGTAATATATATTAGAATTTGAAATCATTTCATCATTTTACATGCACCTTGCTATTGATTTGTTGTGAAATAAAAAATCATTCACTTCATGCATGATTTTTCCCCTCTGAATTATGAATAGTCATTTTTTAAATTGTAGTACAAATGAAAAACAACAGCTTTACTATGAAAGAATGGTTTATCAATTGATACTTTACCATGTAACTTCTGTTCTCCTATGCAAGCCTCTGGTTTTCAAGCTTCATTTCTTCACAGTAAGAGCATTGTTTGAATGATAGTGAATCTCCATATTTTGATGAAAATCCCTTGTGCAGAAATGAAGCAGAGTTAATGATATAAATATTAATATGATTATAATACATATATACAAAAAGTAGCACATTCCGAATTCATAGGACAAATACCCTATGCAACATCAAAGTCACACAACAAATTTGTTAATAGGTTCACCATGATCCGTTTTCACTATGACCTTGAATTTGGAGATATGACCTTGGGTGAAGGTCAAGACATCCTTGTGTTAAGGGTCATAGTTGTGTGAAGAATGAAGCAAATTCATGTTTAAACTATGGTTTATGTGTCAGACACTAGTTTGGTCACAAGTTCACTTTGACCTTGGCCTTGCACTGGAGGCACGACCTTGGTGCTGGTCATAACACACTCTTTAGTAATGGATAACGACTCTGTGAAGTATCCACCAGTATTAATTCATGTAATAACAGTTGTACTTACACCAAAGTAGTTTTTAAACTTTTTAAAACTGGATGATTCCTGCACATGTATATGACATAACCCCCCCCTTTTTTTAAAATATAATAATTATAATTTAAAAAAAAAATGAAAATAATAATTATCGTCTATATGGGCATAATTATAATTATGAGATGATGAGAAGGCTGTGATAGTACGATGATACACCAGATGGTGGACTGTACTTTAACAGTTCCAAGAAGAAGAGACTGAGACTGTGAAAGCAATATCAAAGAGTCACGAAATTGTGACTAAACTCTGAAGAAATTCTTATATCACTGCTTGTAGATCTACCAAATGTACAGATCTATCAATGACAAAATCGCCGAACCAGGGACGTTATAAATATATATATACGTCCCTGGTCGAACATACCCTTCTACCTTTCACATAAATTTCAGACGCCAAATTACATAAATTGTAATGGTCTTTCTTATTATATGGATCTATCAATTGCTAGAATATACAGCTCTACATTATTAATCAAAATACTGTATTGACAAATCTCGCTCTGGACTTCACATAATCAGAGCAAAATATAGTCACTTGGATCGAACCAAGTCCCGAGCATTTTCCCAAAGAGCGAAATTTATCTCAATCGGCACATGTTGGTATCCTAGAGGCGAGCCGAATGATCGAAGTTGCAGGGCCTGCAAATAAGCCTAACAAGTATGTATGTCCCCAATTTTTTTATCCCAAGAGCATCAAAATAAATTATCACACGTATAGATACATTATACATACTTTTGTCGAACAAAAATTTGAATTCCATTGTAATCCAGAATTTCCCCAGATCACATCATCCACTGGTACTTTTATTTTGAAAGGTGCAAAAGCTGTCGTTCACAAAAAAAAAACACTCGTGTTAGTTATGATGGACTCATCTTCCTTTTGGTGCAGGTAATTTCCATCCTCCGGTATAAAAGAAACTCGCTGCAGCAAACAAAAACATCGTCCTTGCGCGGCAATGCTTCCTTTGAATTTGAAATACCGCACAAGAAGCGCACTGTCCAGTGCAGTACAGAGATACAGCATGTGCGTGAAGTAACATGATCCCTTAATCGCAGCGGCATTGGCACCTTGACCTCCGTCATGAGTACACACAACAGATTCATGCGATTATGCTTATTTTGTCAAATTGATTAACACGTATATATATATATTACATATCAGGTGCGACCCAGGATGTTTCGTCTGGAAAGGTGGCAACGAAATTGTCAAACAAAAGAAAAAGGTGTTTGTGTGTGTGCGGGGGGGAGACATATAGTAAATGTTATAATTATCATAATTACACTACTATTCATTTATTTTTGTCAAGGGTTTTCGGCACTTGTTTTGAAATGATTACGGCCTTTATCCTGAGGTACCGGTCATAATGACGATATGATATGTGGCGATTATTGGGACCGATGACATGTAAGGGGGTCCCCCAGAAAAGAACAAATTTGCATAGAATTTGTGCAAAACTGTGCAATTGTTGACATCGAAGGAAGGCTCTTGATTTATACCATTTTTAACGGGAGGAAAACACTAGTTTGAATTTGAATCCGTTCCTACTATCATTATAAGGCGAATAAATAAATATATGTACTGTGACCTGAAGGCCAACACTGAAATTTTTCCCGCCCAAAACATCAATACAAAAAAGTTCCAATCTGAGTTTACAATGATTTTGTTTGCATGCCGTTTCGTACATGTACGATAAAAAATTCTCCGGTCTGGGTAAAAGGCTATTGTTGGACCAAGTGTCCGGTAATTACTCCTCTGTGAAGAACACTTTAGTATGCCAATCCTTGGATGTATAAACAAGATATAAGTCCTTGGGCAATCTTATCTAATATAACTTGTTGAATACATGTACATTATCCGATTTCTTTTTTATTTACCCTTATTAACATTACACCCGGTCTCATGACATTTCATGGTCAGTTAACTTCCTTGTTATCAAAAGCACTTGTTGAAGGTTTAGCATCACATTTATGTATACTTACTCAGTCAGATATCGTCCCTTCCATTATGTGCGAAAAAATATTAAATCATATGACCTGGCCTGTCTAACCCCCTCAGACATTGAATTTGAAGTGAAACTTGTGCATGTTTATCATGAGGTTCATCTTTTGTCGTAATTGACCCCATTTTATGACAGTTATTGCCCCATGATAAAAGTCAGTACCCATTAAATGGTTTTGGTCATGCTTTGTTTTATTTAAGAATTTTCGTTACATTTAGTATACACAAAGTATATGTGAGTTACTCATCCTTATTGTTCCTTTAATTCTCAAATTATATCTCTCTTGACCTGTTCTATTCAGATTGACTAAGTGGAATGGTAAAAATGTAAGATTGACGTCGTGGATTGAATGTAAATCTACAATAAAATTGTCCATATGGACAGTACAAGTGACTTCATGATTTTGTCCATATGCATAATGTTTTGTCCATACAGACAGAACGTTGTCCATATCCTTTTTTTATCTGTACATATGGACATATAATGTTTGTCCATATGGACGGAAATTTGTCCGTATGGAATTCCTGCTAAATACCATAATTTTCCTACTCCATAAGCTGTCCATATGGAGTCCATATGGAATCCATAAAATCTTTTCATACAGGCCATCAAAGTTTTGAGGAAACTTTCATAATATCTTGATTTTAAGTGGGTTTTTTTGTGAGCCAAAGTGTGAAGTCAAATGGTAATATGAAATGAATTTCTTTACGTTGAAATGTTCATAGAGAATTATATGATCTTGATGGAATTACATGCCAAGTGAATTATATTGTCTTGGTACCACATTTACTTCCTACTTTAAACTTGATATTTATATATATACAAAGGATGTGTTTCTCATCATCAGTCAGTTTATCAACATTTATGAATATTTTTGTTAAAAGTTTATGATACTTTTGTGGTCTAACATGTGGAACATTGGGTAAAAAGAAATTATTGTCCTGTAATATCTATTGTCACATTAAGGTTCAATTAAATGTCCAAGTTTGACACTCAGGTGTCTAGAATGATAACTAAACACATACTAGGTTTTGAAATTTGTATATAGAAAGACGTGTAAAGTACTAACAGGTTGCCTAGAAACATGTTATTCAATTTAAGATTAAAGATTAGAAATTTTATAAAGACTTGCAAAGGGAATCACACTGGTTATAATAAAAACAGAAACACTGTATCTGTTTTTATTTAAGATTTTAAAAGGTTTTATCTAGAATTATGAACTTGACTTTTTTAAACACTCCAGTTTTTCATGAAGTGCATTTTCATGCTTTAACATTGTACTAGATGGACAAGCATTACTTTACAGGCAGTAAGCTAGAGAGAGAATTTACCAGCACTAATGTGTAGTCAAACACCACACAGGATTTTATATTGTCATACCTTATGTTGATTTTTGTCAAGTTGAATGTCAATTTGATTCGTTTATCAACCAGCTGAAAATTTCAGATTTCACCCAGTTTTTGCAATGAAATCAATAGTAGAATGACATTCAATAATAACGTCACATGAGCGAAATTCAGTATTGAAATGTAAATATGGGGACCATTGCATAAGTTTTACTTGATGACTGTATTTGCAGTAATTTGTTTGCTTAGGTTGTGAATGGTTCAAACACCTTACATGTACATGTACTTGTGGTGTACGATTTATCTACATGTGAATATTTTCGACTGTTTAGAGAGTGAATATGTACGAGTACAGAATGTGCATGTTAAACTTTATAAGATCAACAGTGGTCTGATTGAAAGCGATATATAACCATTTCATATATTTAAATTTTCGATACCCTTAAGATAATTTGAAGGTCAAGAACTGTAATTGTGTATTTGAAAAAAAAAAATTACAGGTTAGCACCTTGAGATTTTCATGAAATTCCGCACATAGTTACTTGTAGCAAACACATCACACTACTTTATAACTTGTAGCTGTTACATATACACACTAAATGATGATTTCATACACGTGTTACTTTGGGATACATGTACACATACATACACATATGATTTCTAAACCTCTCTTTGTCATATTTAAAAAGTTTGTTTTGCTCAAAATGACATTTGGTGTGATAAAATTAAAATTACATTCTTTACAGGGTGATGTGCCATTTTATGAACCCTTCGAAAACATTGTCAACTGAGGCAAATGGAGGTTGACATTGTTTACTTGTGTTGACAAAACAGCAGACCATGGAAGAAAATGTTTCTGTGGGTTGACAAAATAGCATGTCACCTTTATGTCATGCTTTATTTATATATTGTTTAATTTGAAGCATGCTGGCATGGTGTGGCATCATGCTCTTATTTGCCATAAGTTTTTATACATGTATATTGTATGTATATTTACTTCATAAATATCAGTTTTATTCTGGTGTGGAAGTAAAAATTCATAATTTAGACCTACTCTTATACATTCTAAACAACTATGTTATTTTGTCTTATTGTTGTTTTAAAGATGTCAAGATTTTTCATTTATCTGTTTAAATGCATTGCATCAAATTTGACATATGTAAATGACCCACCTAAAGCAGTGAGGGATCTCTAAATTGGTCAGTATCTACTGTGACAGAGGCCTCACATAAATATTAGACTCTTACTGAACAGGAAGGACATTTAAGATGAGTCAGGGTGGGATTCCAACCAAGGACCTCTGCCTTGAGTTGAGCAACCAGCAGATAAACTGCATGTGATCTGTCATAACTATAAAGTATAGAAACAATGACAAATTAAACACCGATCTTATATATGTTAGTAAAGTTAACTCATTATTGTATGGATGATGTTGAGTATTTGTAATGGTAATATACATAATCTCTGTTGCAGCTATATATGTAGGAGACTAAAATTTCAAGGATCCTAGAAACATTTCCAGATATGGTAAGTAAAATGTAAGAGTGAAATTAAGCAATTTCTTTATTAGAAAAGTAAGTTTGATGCATTTAGGAGAAGGTATAGGGTCATGTTTACAGTTTTCGAACTCTTTGTTTATTTCACTGTCTATTGTTCAGTACTTGCAGTTTAATATGCACTTTCTCATAATCATCAAATAGTCTTGATACCAAGGTTGTTATCATGGTTGACCTCCCAAGCCAAAATTTAGGGAGCAGCTATTTAAGATTTACATTTGATGAAGGCAGTGTCAGCAGTTTTCAAACACCTTTCTGATTTTTAAAAATCGTTAGAAATGTAGAAATTGCAAGTAGATTATGATTTACATCACACATTGATCACAGAAGTTGAGCTGTTTACACAATACATGATAGAATCTACTACTAGAGGTAAAATTCAATAATGAAACAGAAATAAATTTCAGTCAAATTATTCCAAAGGGAATGCAATAAATCCTATTCGTGCTGCACTGTTTCTACGTTTCGGACTATGGCTTTTATCAAGTAAACATTGAACTTAAAGATGTCTCACATCTTGACTCTATGTAAATTCTATAAATCTCTACGGAAACGTAAAAAAGGGAGCAACATGAACAGGAGAAGTAAATTTGTTACACTTGGCCTGAGTCAATCAATTTTATACTGTTAAATGATTATGAGATACTGCAGACTGAGTACATTGCTGTTCTTAATCCTAATTTACCACACTCTTGTAAATCTGAAGCATGCATCGTAAAAGTAAATGTTTTGTTCATAGCAAAATTTGCATGCAGATAAAAAATACCTTGGAGCATAAGTGTTAACTAACAAGTGGTTTGATATGAATCCTTATTTGGTAAAATTTAATTTCCACCGGTCTGGCAATATCATACTTTTATATGTATTTTAGCAAGAACACTTGGTGTGAGGTATCACTTATAAAACATTATAACACACACGTGGTTAAACAACAAATCACGTCTACTGTCCCGGTGTGGTCCCTTAATGAATAAATTTTCTCAATTAAATTTTAAAATATGAATTCAAGTTAAGATAATGTTCTTTGCTTTATTTTTAATGTGTCATAACTGTTTCGGTCAAATATTCCTTGAATAAACACATTAGTGTGGAAAAATAACAAAAAATATATTTAGGTAGGAACTTTTTAATGTTAAAACATTGAACGATATTTGGTGAATTTCAGTTCTCTATTAAAGTATCAGAATAGCCGTCTGATACAGTCCCTAACCTCTGGAGTTACTTTCAAGTTCTTTGCCCTCATAGCATGAAGTACATTTACATAGAGGTCATGCTTTAGAAAACTTTAAGCACTCCCCTTTTCAAATTATTTTAGACCGTCCAGATAACATCATAGTTCGCGTTACATTTACTTGGTGTAAAATTCACTATAGAAAAGGTCCTACTTAAATTTTTGATCCTTCATAGTTTTATTATTTCTACCTTTATTCTTGCAGTAGTTTTTGAATATGTATATATTTCACCTGGTACAGTATTCACATTCAAAGGCTAGAGTATCCAGATCAGGATTTTCATGGATGGTAGATAAATCTGTACAAAAAATGTGAATTTTTTGTGGACAGGTTTCACAACTAATCATTGTACAAGAGGTACATGTGGAGTTTTTAAAATGAATACAGCACATAAGGCTCTCTGAAGACTGTCGGTTGTGTATTCTGTGTATTTCATCAAAGAAAGGCTCTATAAATGAGGTACAATGTACATATTTTATAAGAAACCTTGATGTTATTGTTTATGTAAATTATGGGGTATATTTGTTGTTTATATTATAGGTTGTAAATTGTAATGTTATCTTTTGTTTTGTTTTGATTTTGCCTCCCTTGGGTATTCAAATACGCGTATAGAGAATTGATAACCAAACAGAAAACGTGAAATTTTAGACCTCTTTTTGTATGATTGGTATAATAATTAGGTCGCGATATAAATCAGAGATTAAACTAACTCTAAAAATGTCATGATACTATAGATTAATTATCTTGTTGGTGGTATCAAGTTTTGTTGATTGTAAAATTTGTAAACTGTTTAATGTAAACTGTTTCATTAAAGAATGAAATTCCTATAATTTTCCACACCACATTTAGAAATGGCTTGATTCACCCTATGTCATCCACATTATGTCACAGCTTCCTCCAAGATTTTAACCCATTAGCAATGTAGGTACAAAGTCACAGATAAAAAGAGAAACAAGTTGCATAACATTTTATTATAAGTTCGCTATATATTTGATATACATGTACTTTGCTAGTATTTTGAATACCTGTTAGTAAATTGCCCTCACCATGTGAAATTAATGATTGCTTTCCCAGTCATATGGCCACTGTTGTTGTCAAAGAGGTTATCAAATGTTATAATCAAAAATGTCAGAATTTAATGAAAATTATGAAATAATACAGCTAGGCATTATAAGAATGTTCCAGTTGTAAAATTTAATTATTTCATACATGTATCTTATCAATTATTTTGAAAACATCAATGACACCAAACTTTACATATTTAGTGGATCCAATTGAACACTACCTCCGATTCAAAACTTCAGACTAGACCCCATGTCGTGTATGTAAAATAGTTCATATTACTTATATATTTGCATGATTTATCTTAATCCACTGTGTCACTTTTAATCTGAAAGTCTTAATTTATTCTGTTGCCATGTTTCACATCTGTATATCAAGTAGATAGATCTTTAATTTATTTTTTGTTTTATTCACAATGTTTTCAGTTGGCTTGTTGTCTGAAGATAAAAACAATCTTGTCAATGCTCCATGCATGTAGCACCTTTTGTATTTGTATAATATACAGTTGTTTTGTGTTTGACTCTAACACTGATAATTCAAATTACCGTTTGAAGAAAACTTCTTTTAAAATTCTGATACGAATTCCACAGTATAATTTTACTTCCTTCACTAAAACTCTCCTTACATCGAACTTTTTTGTGCGAGTTTGAGTTACATGTATCAAGAATCGATTGTAGATGCAACTTTACAAATACTATTTATATAGATTGTATTAAACTTTACAAAATATCCTGTACGAAAATGTCCGCCCTGACTTTAGGCGTATTTTCAAGTTGATATTAGGCGTATTCCGTCTAAGTTTCTGTATTGCAATAAATGAACAGTCCAAGGCGGATTCCACCCGGCATATGGCTCAAAATATTAAAATGAAGTAAGGCAGATTCCGCCTAATATTATAATTACATGTAGGCATAATCCGCCTAACACAGGCACATTCATTGGTTGATATCTTAGGTGGAATATTGCAAAGAGAATGCTAGGTGGATTCCACCTAATATTATAATTAGGCAGAATCCGTCTAAAACAGGACATTCAGTGGCAGCAGTCTTAGGCGGAATTATACTAGGCAGATTCTTCCTATGTCATTCGATCTGTGGATTGGACCCTGAGTGATCAATGCCTCCAAACATTCAAATGAAAAAGAATGATTATAAACAGCAAATCATCAAAATATAAATTTTATTGAATAACTAATATATCACACCTACAGGCAAATAACAAAGGAAGCAAATAGTTTTAAGAAATAATAATTTTCATTACATGGTCAGGTTCATAATTTCCCCCCAAATTATTCAAACTTCACATAAGATTTCAGTCCATTAACTGTCTAATTGTGCCTTCAGTTTTTTCCGAGAGTAACTAATTTTTTCTGTTACTGCGTCATTAATTGAATCCACTCTCCGAAATTTCTTTTCCATTTTTCTTACACCATGCGTTAACATAGTCTGAAAATAGAAATACAAAACTGAGTTTTATATTTCTTGTTTGTTTACAGTTCTCTATTATTATGCATTCATAAAATTATATAGTTAGATCTACCGTGCATGTACCGTGGACATTGGATTTGGGCGTGTAAAGCCGCGGACACGCGTGGACACTGTCCCTGTATATCGGCCATATTGACCGCGTATATAGGTGGTCATTTACCTGTGTCCGCGCCGTCAGACGGTCAAACGTGGACACGAAATATGTCCCGGTAAATGGGTATGATAGTGCTAAAAAGGCAGCGACCTTATGATGATGCGTATTGTGTTTGTTCAGTGAAGCATGAAAAATAACGAAATTAGACTTAAAGATATCTTGATTAATAATCATTTAACATCTTTTAAAATCTTCTGTGCTTGATTACACAATGAATGTTTGAAATGTATCTTAAGATATTCTGCTATTCTAAATATTTTTAAAACTAGAACGCATTTTTTATCAAAAAATTGAAAATACAATGTATAGTGCGCACCTGGATCACGGACGTATATAATGTTTTAGATATATACGTCCCTGTTTGGACGTATAACTACGTTCTTTATACCCGTATATCTACTTGTCGTAAAAGTGCATCAATGGTATTTGAATGAAATCGGTAAAGACAAGCTGATTGGTTATTGTACAGATACGTGTATAAGTGTGATTTAAAAGAGAAATGAAGACATCTGACAAAGCTGTATGACAAAAGTCACCAAGGACATGCACACAAAAAATGATTTATTATTCCGAGAGTGTGCCGAGTTTCTTTGTAATACCTATTTCGGACTCTTAATTAAAGAAGGCAAATATCCCAATTGAAGAGCGCAATTAATACTTGTGGGTTCAGTACAGTAAAGCCGACTTTAAAATCAAATACATTCAGATTATATGTGATATGATATTCATTATTGATTGCTCTGATAAACAAATTCAGATTTTGAAATATTACATGCGATTACGATGAAATACACGATTGATTAATTCTGGTAGATATTTATACATATGGACATTGATCTTCATTCTATTTTATTCACTATTATTTTCTTTGGTCTGTTTTCTTCTTTTTCATGTATTCTTTTATCTTCCTGGTGAAGTGCAGGCAAACTTTTGAAAAATATTTATAATCTCAGAACAAAAGACAAAGCATGCGCACTGGAGTCGCAGGGGAAACTAGAGTGTCGGTCGTTTTCTTACCTAAACAGTAAAGAAAAGTATCTTTCAGAAACACCCCCCCCCCCTTTGAATTTCTTAGCTTCTTGCATACTCCTGCCAGATATAGGGCCGTATGTATCTTATGATTTCATCGGATACGATCGTCTAATTCCGTGTATTAATCAGTGTCATAAGTCAAACCCTTATCGCTACCAGGGTGAAGTAGAACAATAGACTTCACACAACACGCGTTAGACAACAGGTCGCAAGGTTACCTGGACTAAGTGCCGTTTGCCGTTTGACCTAAACAGAGAGGAAAAGCCCCCCCCCCGCTTTTTTTTTTTATTGTTTTGACATATTCTTTCCCAACACGATCGTATCTATTTTTGTATTAATTTCACGGATACGATCATGCAATTATATATAAAAGATGATGACCCGACTGAACACTGAATCTTGCATGTTTTACATTAATACATACACAAATATATATTTTGGTTGTATTGAAAAAGTTTAAAATACGTTTGCAAACGATATCTCGTGCACAGCAGAGAGAGAGAGAAGGGGGGGGGGGGGCGCTGACGTGTTGTAACTTTAACTCGGTCGTTAGGTGACGTCGATCTTTCACTTAAATTTTTTGCCCTGTAGGCTTAGAGCACAATGCTTAGACTTGCAATAGGAAAATCACCCATTGTATTGGCGAATAAGATATTTGACTGAAACATCGTACAATTCTTCATTATCAACAAGTACAAATAAAAGAAGGGGGGGGGGGGTTATTCATTTTTGGGTTTTCTCCCTTTGCCGGAGATATGGTTCTTAGATTTTGCTGTTGTAATAAATCACAAGAAATCTGATAATAATTAATTTTCAAATATAAAATAGTAATGCTAGTACACAATTTAATAATACACGCCCACATATAACGATAGAATACATGTATATGCATTGGGATGTACATGTATGACAGTCTTCACACTAGAGATTTTCACCCCTCTGTGGCTCAAATAAAAAAAAGTTGGTTCACACATGAATGATCAGGCGTTTTCCACAACAGGGAACACCTTGGATGCTTTCAACTAAGGGTGATTTAGAAAATTGTGATTTTTATTTTATTTATTTATTTTTTCTTTAATCAAAAACTCCTTAAATAAAACATCGTGTTTTCTGATTTTTTGCAAAACACCCGAGTCTGGCGCCATAAACTTAGAAAATCATTTCAATTATTTCAGTTTAATTTATTCCATTATCACAAGGACTTATAAACAATTTGTTTATAAGTCCTTGATTATCAAACATTCAAATAAATTGTCATACAGAATGGGTTTATTCTATTCAGAGACATATATATGTCTCTGTTCTATTTATGGATATGGTAACAAAGGAGTTAATCGTAAATGTCCGATACCTGCTGTGAACAAGTGAAACTATCGTTAATGTTCTTTGATTAACATGACATAATACCGATAAGAAAGGTATTCGCGCACATGGTCACAAAAAATTAAGAATAAAAATAATAATAATAAATCTTAAAATAACTGACATCATTCCCACGTCAATATTGTTGTATTCACTCGTTTTTCAAAACTACGCTCTATTAACAGCCGGTTTATAGGTTACCGGGGCCGCTACTAATATTTGCGTCTGTATTTCAGGAGGTTTAGCGGAAGCAAAAATATATATAAAAATAATCTGGAAGTTTCACGAACGTATTTTTAAAGACAAGATGACAACACGTTACGTCTGACGGTTTGTAAAATACAGGCACATCTATGTAATGTCCCTTACGTCCACTGTGGGACAATGTTAATTTAAAGGTGTGAAAAGCTCGTCCGTTTTGTCCACCAGGGGACACGTACAGGTAAAAGGTGTGAAAACCTTGTCCGCTTTGACCTCGAGAGGACAAGTACAGGGAGATGGTAAATTGTGTTATAAACATTAACGTGGACAGAAAACTGGCCTCACGTGGTGTCCACGGAGGACAGACGTGGACTGCCCACCAAGGCAACGAGGATTTTCCAACTTCCACGGTACATGTACGGTATATAAATTCTGTACAAGGCTTAACATTGCTCTCCCAAATTCACCATTCCTTTCTTGGCAATTCAACTAAGATCTGCCTCAGCAACAGCCAAGTTGTTGGTATCATTTTCATCAACACACCAAGAATATGGATAGAACTGACACACTTTCTTGAAACCTAATGGACTGAATGGGACATGCAGGGGAAGTAGTATTACACTTTAGGGCTAAACCCAAGTCTAGTGCTTCACTTTTACTTGTACATTGTAACATGCATACTAAATATGAAGTTTCATCATATATTCATGCAGTAAATAGTATAGAAATGGACATATTCTTTACCTCGGATAACTCCTAAAATACGAGAATCCAGTACAGGTCTGATGTCATTCTCTTTCTTTTTTCTGGTTCACTGACCACGGGAATTTGCCAGCTCAGACACTGTAAAAAAATGCGGCAACAATTTCAATGTCAGCGTGAAAGCGGCTCTGTTTGGTGCACACTTGTCTGCTGCAGCAGTGGCTCGTCTCAAATCCTTTTGTGGAATTTTTAAATCTGCTGTTGCAAGCAACTTTACAAAACTCTGCAATTAAATTTAAGAGACAGTTGTATACTTGTGTGCTATGTCCTTCAGTACCCAGTCAGTGTAAGTAAAGATTAAGTTGTAAATGTAGATTTTTGCTATAAACTAAGAAAAAATGCAAGAAACTATTTGTTTTATGTACTATATTCTAATCTTAATATTATATCTAGGACACTTATTCCTTGACTGATGATCATCATAGTATCAAATGATTATTCAAATATTTAACAATTTTATTGGGCCATTAAATGAATACAGCTATGTTCTCTATGCAACTGCTATCATTAGTATTATTATTATATTTAACAATTTTATTGGGCCATTAAATGAATACAACTATGTTCTCTAAGCAACTGCTATCATTATTATTATTATTATATTTAACAATTTTATTGGGCCATTAAATGAATACAACTATGTTCTCTAAGCAACTGCTATCATTATTATTATTATTATATTTAACAATTTTATTGGGCCATTAAATGAATACAACTATGTTCTCTAAGCAACTGCTATCATTAAAATAGAGTGACACAAAGGTATGATAAATTTTACATACATCACTTTCATCAGCTACATTATCTTTTGTGGCTACATTGATTTTGGTTTGACCATGGTGCTTCCGAGGGGATCTTCATGCAGATGTACTTAACTCTTCTGATATCTTCTGTCCATGTAAGGTACTTACGTCTGTGTGTGATAGCCGTGTGGTGGTAAATGTGCTCTGTGTGTATGTGTTCCATGGTGCAGTACTTTCAGTGTGTGGCAAATATATGTTATCTGTACCTTGTGAGTGTGTGTTCCATGCTGTAACTGTGTGTGGTAGGTGTATAGTGTTTGAGCTGTGTGTATGTGTTCCATGCCAATGTTGCTGCATGTGGTATCTGTGTGATGTCTGTGTTCAATTTATTTGTTTTCCATGATGGAGATGAAGCTGCATTTAGTGAATTTGTAGTAGATTTTTTTCTTTTTTTTGGACTAAGTTCATTGTCTTGCTTCTTGCTTTCCTGAAACTTCTCAGTCTTGGAAGACTGTCTCTTAGCTGCCAGCTTTTCTTTGTGACTGAATGAGAAAACTTCCTTTGGGAAAGTTTCCTCATTAAGGGATCCAGGGGTAACATCTTTAGGGAACTTCTTGTATGCTTTGGTTCCAAATTCTGTCAGATCATCTTCATTGTCTATAAGATTTAATGAAAATAATTAGTAAAACATATATTCTTTAGTAAATAACATCTTAATCAGACATATTAATTACACCTTCTTTTCGTTTAGACTTTATGTTTGTATCCTTTCTTAAAGACAAGGAGGGGAGTGTTCTAGGGGTGACTATTTAAGGAAAAAATGACCATTGCAGTAGTATTGCTATTGCATAAAATACAATTACAATAGTATTACTATTGTGTCATTACTATTGCGATACTATTGGTATATATAAAAAAGTGTACAAAAGTAATGAAACATAAACAAGAAATTTTTTCATTAATTATATGTATTCATTATTTAACTAAAAATTATTGAGTATTCTTGAAAACAAAAAAATTAGGTATAAACTATAATTGTACTGAAAGAGACATTTTTTAGCCTTAATACCCCAAAATAATACATGTAAATATTTTATTAAAGTAACATTCTAAATTATAACATTTAATCTATGGTAACGAGCCTGTAAGACAGTATAAAAGACGAAATACAAAATGACCGGAAATGAAGGGCCCAGTGGAATTCGAAACATCAATATTCAAACAAAAATCTTGACATATGCGCACCTTCAGTCGATTTAAGAATATAATACTAATTATATTTACATAAGGCTGCAAGACCTATATTTGTTGCCCTATTGTTTTGCTGACTCTGTATTACTGTACTCCTTTGTGTATTTTTACATTTGCTGGTTGCCCTATTGTTCTGCTGACTCTGTATTACTGTACTCCTTTGTGTATTTTTACATTTGCTGGTTGCCCTATTGTTCTGCTGACTCTGTATTACTGTACTCCTTTGTGTATTTTTACATTTGCTGGTTGCCCTATTGTTCTGCTGACTCTGTATTACTCACAGTACTCCTTTGTGTATTTTTACATTTGCTGGTTGCCCTATTGTTCTGCTGACTCTGTATTACTGTACTCCTTTGTGTATTTTTACATTTGCTGGTTGCCCTATTGTTTTGCTGACTCTGTATTACTGTACTCCTTTGTGTATTTTTACATTTGCTGGTTGCCGTATTGTTCTGCTGACTCTGTATTACTGCACTCCTTTGTGTATTTTTACATTTGCTGGTTGCCGTATTGTTCTGCTGACTCTGTATTACTGTACTCCTTTGTGTATTTTTACATTTGTGGAGGCATTGTTTGTGTCTCCCAGACACAATAAGATTTCTATGACAGTCCATGATCATTGATGTTATTATAGCACAGTTACTTGTGGGAAAATGGCAGGGGCATCACTTTGTCTAGTATATAATTTGCCACTTAGGGATTTCCATTTAATGACATAAGACATGGTAAACAAATATTGAGCAAACCAATAATCTACAGGATGGGCAGAAAAGGGGGTTTAATCAAATAAACAGATTTAAAGGCAACAAAAAATCTTGAAATCATCTACATGTAGGTATAAAAATTAAGGCAAAATAGCAATACAGTATTGAACTTACGAAAAAGAGGCATCCAGTGGTTGAAATTCATATGGAAAAAAAATGTATATATGAATGTAAGGATTGGGTTTTTCATTTTTAGACATTGGTTGTATGCTTGCAGTCTGTCTTGGAAAAATTTCTTTGTGCAGCTCTTTGTGCAGCACAGATTTTTTTCCAAGACTGACTGCAAGCATACAACCAATGTCTAAAAGTGAAAAACAATCCTTAAATAAGCTCAGCTTATGAGTACCCTTCATGACGCAAGGAGAAGGAAATACATTACATGCAACAGGCACTACATTTGTATTATAATGGACATGCTATGGTGTAACTGTACATGTATTTGATATGTTAAAATTTAGAAGTAATTAGCAATTGACTTAGGTTTGTTCCACTGTATAATGGTAATATTTAAATTCACATGCTTTTTTTAAATTCACCATATATAAATTGTATATATCATGAGGAATTTATTGTATCAAACTAAGCGTACACAGATATGTACATAAATAGAAATGCACAATAAGAAATTTACAACGTTAACTTACTTTAAAAGTGTGTAGGATCTATGCATATTACTTTGAAAGTGAAGGTAAAAAAACAAAGGTCAAATATTAAAGTACAAGTGAAAACAACAGTAAAACATAAGCGAAGAAATATGTATAATGTATATCTAATAATGTGTGCTAATATTAGTTAAGTGTTTTTGAAATTCAGTTGTTCACAAATTGTTTTAACAGTTACATTATTTTTAATGAATTGTTTTAGCACTATTATGTAGTGTCATAGTGATATCACACTTAAATTCTTGTCTGACAGGCCATTTATTTTTGACATAATGAAAAAGTGTGCCAAAAGGCATAATGTCCAGCCTTTGATGATCAGTAAGTTACCTGCATGTACCGATATAGATGAGTGTGTTTCAACTTGTCAAGGGTCTGGCTCTATAAACTGAGAAAATACTGAAATTAATTATTTCATTTTAAGTAAAAGAACACAAACACTCTATATTGCAAATTTTCAGCCTCACGATCTTTATCAAACAGTTTAAGAGATGACAAATATAAAGCTATGTAAAATCCATGTTTACGTTTCAAAAATACATTAGCTTCTAAACTTAGATAAACGATGACGCCATAATGTCATTTCTACGCGCTTAGGTATAGCGTTAAAATTGACTGATGTAAATGTATAAATATATATTGGAATCTCACATCTAAACCTATACCACGTGGAAGATTATCATACTGTATAAAATTATTTAAAAAAATCATATAAAGTATACTGACATATTACATAATAGATATACAATTAGAAAAATAAGTGTGCTGAAATATATCTATATACAGTGTTAAAAATATAGTCTTGTAATACTTCACATCCCTGCTGACAGCAGTAATGTTTTAAATAATGGACTTAATGAAGCAGGCAAGAAAGTTGAGATAATTACTGAAGAATCTGCTGATAATTTTATGATGCAAGAGTAAGATATGAGATTTTGCATCATTGTCAAGTAAATATGTTTGGATGAAAAATGCTGCTTATTGCACATATCTATACACATTTAATTATAATCTCTCCTGAGGCAAATTAAATGAAATGAATGACTTAAGGAATTGCTATATAAGACTTCATGCTACATTCATAAAATACCCATGAATTAATTATACTGTTGAGTGCATGCATTTAGTCAATTGAACCTCAGGTGTGCGTCTTATGAGAACAAGAATATCTGCATAGTACTTTAAGAATGCAGTTTACATTTTCTGAGCTACCAGTGTCATGTTTAGCCTCAAACTGTTTGAAGGTTATTATATGTTATTTTCTTGTATTCATTAATTTTTTATTTGGCTTCCTTAGAAAGTCTGAAGGTGCCACTGAGGATGGATGCCGTGTAGAGACAAGTTTTGATACTGAATGGTAAAAACAGGACAGTGGACATGCATACAACAGTTTGTGTGGTAATTTTTGTTTTTAATTGACACTACAAGTCACCATATTGGAGAAATCCTACATATTGTGAAGGACATCTATCCATCTCCCTCCTACTTACCTACATTTCATTAATTACTCCATGTATACAACAGAATTATTGTCAACCAAATGAGGATCTGTAATGTATGACCTATGAATCTCCATAAAATGCACAATTATTATCTCCTGGTAACAGTGCTGCAGTGGGAATATAGTAACAGTATCGTTCATGTGTGGATGTGTTCATCGGTTACAAAACCTTATAAACACTCTAGAAATCACAGTTTTTTGCCCTATTCGGTTCATACTTCACATATAGCTTTAGTATAAAAACAGGAAGATTCCTATTGATTTTGGAGTCAAAAGGTTAAAGGTTGAAGTCACTAGAGGTCATCATAGAAAAACGTTATAGACACTGTAGAAGCCACAATTTTAGCCCTATTGGGTTCTTATTTTACACATAGCCTTAGAGTATAAGGAGAGGAAGATCCCTGTTGATTTTGGGGTCAAAGGTTAAGGTCAATTTAGTACCTTGGATTTTGTTTGCCATACAAGGGAATGCGGCACTTGGCGTTGCTCTTGTATGTACTATATGTGATTGCATTTTTCAGATCACTGCTCTGAGTGATTGGTGATCAGGTAAAATAATTGATTATGCAGTAAGATCGAAGACATGTAGAATGTGCGAACAAGCAAGGGAAAATAGGAGAAAGGTGAATGAATATAAATGCAGATTAAATTATGATGGAAGTGCTAAAAGTATGGATAAATTACAATGGAAGTGCTAAAAGTATGGAGTCAGATACAAGTATGTTTATGCAAATGATGAAAGATGACAGAAATAAAGTAATTCATTTTAAAAAAAATGGTAGCAAATGATGATACAGCTACTATATCAATACTTAGGTCTAAAGTTAATCCTGATATTGAGAAACATTCAAACTTTCAGACACAAATCAAATAAGAAGAGATTTCAGTAATAAGTGTCCAGTTTCCTGGTGTTCATTTAAGAAAAATCAATTTAGTAAACACAAGTCTCTGTCATTTTGGAAAACCTTTTAGTGAAAAGTCTGTGCAAGATAAACTTTCTGATTTGATTAATGGATACAGTGTCACAAATTAGCATGTTAAGGTTCAACTCAAAGGAATGAGGCTTTCAACAATCTGGTTTCTTCTTAAGGGAATGAGGCTTTCAGCAATCTGGTTTCTTCTTAAGGGAAGGAGGCTTTCAGCAATCTGGTTTCTTCTTAAGGGAAGGAGGCTTTCAGCAACCTGGTTTCTTCTTAAGGGAATGAGGCTTTCAGCAATCTGGTTTTTCTTAAAGGATTGAGGCTTTCAGCAATCTGGTTTCTTCTTAAGGGAATGAGGCTTTCAGAAATCTAGTTTCTTCTTAAAGGAGTGAGGCTTTCAGCAATCTGGTTTCTTCTTAAGGGAATGAGGCTTTCAGAAATCTAGTTTCTTCTTAAGGGAATGAGGCTTTCAGCAATCTGGTTTCTTCTTAAGGGAATGAGGCTTTCAGCAATCTGGTTTCTTCTTAAGGGAATGAGGCTTTCAGCAATCTGGTTTCTTCTTAAGGGAATGAGGCTTTCAGCAATCTGGTTTCTTCTTAAGGGATTGAGGCTTTCAGCAATCTGGTTTCTTCTTAAGGGAATGAGGCTTTCAGCAATCTGGTTTCTTCTTAAGGGAATGAGGCTTTCAGCAATCTGGTTTCTTCTTAAGGGAATGAGGCTTTCAGCAATCTGGTTTCTTCTTAAGGGATTGAGGCTTTCAGCAATCTGGTTTCTTCTTAAGGGAATGAGGCTTTCAGAAATCTAGTTTCTTCTTAAGGGAAGGAGGCTTTCAGCAATCTGGTTTTTTCTTCAGGGAAGGGGGCTTTCAGCAATCTGGTTTCTTCTCAAGGGAAGGAGGCTTTCAGCAATCTGGTTTTTTCTTCAGGGAAGGGGGCTTTCAGCAATCTGGTTTCTTCTCAAGGGAAGGAGGCTTTCAGCAATCTGGTTTCTTCTTAAGGGAATGAGGCTTTCAGCAATCTGGTTTCTTCTTAAAGGAAGGAGGCTTTCAGCAATCTGGTTTCTTCTTAAGGGAATGAGGCTTTCAGCAATCTGGTTTCTTCTTAAGGAAATGAGGCTTTCAGCAATCTGGTTTCTTCTTAAGGGAATGAGGCTTTCAGCAATCTGGTTTCTTCTTAAGGGAATGAGGCTTTCAGCAATCTGGTTTTTTCTCAAGGGAACGAGGCTTTCAGCAATCTGGTTTCTTCTTAAGGGAATGAGGCTTTCAGCAATCTGGTTTCTTCTTAAGGAAATGAGGCTTTCAGCAATCTGGTTTCTTTCAAAGCTCCCAAAGCCTACCATTTCTCAGGTTCATCATATCTAAATTTTCAAGTAGCTGTAAGTGTGGCTCAAATTAATATAGGGCAAAGAGATTGTATGGTATTTAGTTATAATTTTACTTCAGATTTTGAAAATCCATCTTTAAATGATAGTTTCATTTATTGTTTGACCTTTTATCAATTTTAAGTAATTTATTGTTCCATGAATATTGGAAAAATCATGTTTGGCATAAATCTTCATTTTTATACTTTACATCAAGATATTTCATTGCGCATTTGATAACTTGAATAAAAATATACAATCCATCCAGAATAGAATTACTCTCCAGTTTATAAATTCCATTTTATATGGTCCGGTAACTCAGTCAAAGTTATTGGATATCATAGGTCGCGGGTTATAATCCCAGACAGGAACAAATTATATGTAAATCATGCAAGTTTGTTAGCTGTAGTATGTATTTGAGCTTTACTGTGTTTGTTCTTGTCCTCATTTTACAGGTATTTCTCAGGAGATGGTAATAGTGCCAAACAATCTCCTTGTTTAGTTATTAATAGGAATACAATTAAAGTATAATTATTTCAACATTACAATGTCCATGTTTATTTAACCATTATCCTGCTGCATATAAATATAGTGAAAATGCTCCTGCTGCTGAATAAATTTGAGTAATAATGACCCTTTCTACTTATATTGCTCTTGTGGTGTTAATTTCCAACACATTATTACATCAATTCTATTTAGAATTGTCATGGCAATCTGCATGTTATGTTAGTTTTGTAACCAAATGTTTTAATTTAAGTGTTATTTGTGATTAAAGGTGAACACAGGTGAAAAAAAGCATAAAAATTCAAAACATCAACATACTTTATTCATTTCTGAAGATATTGCTTCCATTTAACATGGATATACAACTGCATGAAAATTGTTTTCAAATAGAATTTTAAAACTAACAAGTAAAAGATTTGACACAGTGCAATTAATTAATAAATGAGTTCATACAGGTGAGACACTATCAAGTTTTATGAATGGGTTGGGTATTTCTTTTCAATTTCTTGTTGAGCATATCTATTTGTTTCAGTCACAACTTGTTCTAAAAAATAATCAGGAATAAACAGTTTGAAAAAGCCTATTTCTGTAGAATTATATATTGGGAATTAAATCCCTGGAGTACCTGTGAAAGGTACTTAAATCCCTAGAGTACCTGTGAAAGGTGCTTAAATCCTTAGAGTACCTGTGAAAGGTGCTTAAATCCCTAGAGTACTTGTGAAAGGTGCTTAAATCCCAAGTACCTGTGAAAGGTGCTTAAATCCCTAGAGTACCTGTGAAAGGTGCTTTAAAATCCCTAGAGTACCTGTGAAAGGTGCTTAAATCCCTAGAGTACCTGTGAAGGGTGCTTAAATCCCTAGAGTACCTGTGAAAGTTGCTTAATGGTTTCACTGTCATGATGTGACGTAACCACTCATGGCATTGCGTTGTCGTAAATTTCTACATCTCTAGGGTCCTGGACAATTTCATTAGTGTTTGTAATTTCATAATCTTATAGCAAATCATCTATTTCAAAACTCGCAAAGAAATGCTCGTCATGTTCATTCAAACATTCAAGCATAAATGCATCATATTCCTTACTGATATCAAAAAGTACATCCAGCGCTGCCATATTGTTTACATTTACAGGTAGATATTTTTTTTAGATATTCATTAAATAGACGATCAAGTTCAAGGTCACAAATCATGAAAAATTTTTGAAAATGTATGTAGAAATAAAAGGGTCATTTAATTTAATTATACATTTGGAAATTCCCTTAAATTGAAAGTCCGATGACGAAATAGAGTGGTGCATAAAACAAAAAATGCCGTGATCAGCAGTTGGATGCAAACACTCTTAAACGACATATGCTGCGATCAGCAGGATAAAGGTTAAAATTTAAAATATTACAGGTCATGGGATCAAACCCAACATAGTGACAAATGGAAAGTGTGATTTTCATGATATGCATTTATAAATGTGGTTTATGTTTACCATTTAGGTAACTGTACGTTTGGACGGTCTCATGGTGAAATTACCAGAAGACATGCTGTGCTAAAGGATATGCAGGCAAAACAGATGAAAGCAATATTAGCACTCATAAATGCAGCAAAGAAAAGGAGAAGACAACTCAGGACAAAGAGGTGCACATATGATCTGTTTTATTAATGCTACACTACAGAGAATGGCTTTTGTCCAGTTGTCATATCATCACTGTGATATTTTGTAGTTTTAGCTACTGATCACCATGATCTTCACTCTTTAGCTGAGCTATTATTATTCCGGAATCATCGCAATGATCACGGTGAATCACCGCAGCATTGCTTCAATCTGCAGTGACCCTAGTATATATGAATATGTGAACCGTGGTTAAATATTTTAATGCAAATGCCCTACACTAATTATTACCTCAGGTGATATTTCTTACCAGCTTTATACTATCTTGCATAAAAACCAAATAGGGATCTAAAGGCAAGTATTATAAGATAAGAAGGCGAACATTTATTGGTTTTGTTAAACAAGTGTTTGAGTTTACTTTGACGACAATCTTATTAAAAACATTTCCATCTATTCTGTATTTCCTGCATATATGTAGTAAACATGGAATAAACAGAAATGCTTTTAATCAGATTGCTTCTTGCAAAAGTGAAATCACAAGAGAAATTGTATTTTGTAAAGTTGATTCTATTTATCTTTACTCAGTTTTGAGAATGGCTTGGATAATTTCACTGATAGGCATGAAATCAAAGAATAAGTAATTACAGCGAGCAATAAATTATCAAGTTTTATTCATATATTTGCTTAAGCTTCCAGATCTTAGTTAATGTAAAGGTTTTCAACCAGAGTCAGAATTCTTTTCCAAGATGCCACACCTTTGATTGTTTGGTAATTTCAGACGCCTTTTTCAAGAATAAAATGTTTATGTAAAGGTTGTTATGAACGTTCACTACTAAATTAAATTACATGTATTCTCATCTATAAATTTTTCATTCTCACAAATATTCAGATCATTAATAATGCATTTAATTGGAAAGAAATGGTACTAAACAAATGAATTTTGTAGAACATAGACAATGTCGGTAAGTGAAGCAAGTGAGAGGGTAAATTAGGAATCTGGAATGGACATTGATGCAAAAAATAATTCACAGAGCTCTATTATCATTTCTTTCCTGCGTATAAAACAGGAATGACAGCGAAATCCAACCTGACTCAACATAATTTGATTTAATTTGCTATGTCTAGGCATATTAATGTCAGAATTTTAAAGGTCAGTAGTTTACTCTTTACTGTTCAGAGTGTGATTCTCATATAATGCAGATTGTTGCTGTATGTTGTGTCTTGCCTGAAAAACCTATGAATCTAGCAGCATCCAAGGTTACAGGAATAACTGTGTGCAGGCAGCAGATGCAAAAGGATCTCCAGTGGATTCTGTCCCTTAAAGGAGGCTTTGAAACAATTCATAATGTTTTGGGAAGGTGACATTTATTGGACATAACATTAAAATATACAATTTTCCAATTTTATGATATTTGTGTGTTTGTATTTGGTAAATGTTCAACAATTGTGGCTGGTTTCTTGAACACATTTTCAGAACAAAAATCATACTCTCAACAATATTCAGTTCGTACCTTACTGGATGGAAAAGAGTACACTGCTCATCATGCAATACAAAATGTTATGTCACTTATATGTCTGTTTAAAGCAAGTAGCTTTACCCCGAACAGCAGATTTGCGTTTGTATCTGCACTGCAACCATTCTGACTCTAGATGAATAATTAAAAACCTCCCAAATTTGCAGGGCCTTCTCAAAGCATAAACTCTCAGTGCTTATATGGCTCGAAAGGTGGGAGGTAGTAGTTTGAATCTTGATCACCTTTGAATAGTGTACCATTAGTGTACTATGGCAAAAGTGGTATTGAGACCAGAGAAAGGGGAATCCCAGTCTGTGTGAGTCACTAAGTCAAACTAAATTATTGATGCTGTTTGTGATTGGCCAAGGAAGTTTTTTCCTGAGGCTTGAATTGACTCTTATTGGTGATAATGAAATATTTTTAAAATGAAATTGGACAAGTTACATGTAGAACAGTGAAATGATACATTAACATTTGACGGTAAAGACTGGTCACTTTTGCGATAATTTTCATATCCACTTCTTTCAATCCACTTTCACAAGAATAAGAATGTCGAATGCACCTGTATATAATTACAGAACTATATATAACTACTAGTAGTAGTAGTAATAATAGTAGTAGCAGTAGTAGTTGTTGTTGGGCTGTTTAATTTGTCATTGTACTTTTTATACAAAGGTTTAGTTTATAGACAGTTTACTTGTGACCAAAAATGCCAATTAATTTATCACTGATAATTCATATTGTTAAATCAAGCAATACTGCACAGACATTGGATATTTTCTTTAAATATATTATATTGTATATGTATTACAGGCACCCATCCAGATGATTGATATGCCAATCTGTATCATGACATCAGCAAGGGACAAAAACCAGTCTACGTCATGGCATCAGCAAGGGACAAATACCAAATTGAATGATATACATCATGACATCAGCAAGAGACAAATACCAATATACATCATGGCATCAGCAAGGGACAAATACCAATATACATCATGGCATCAGCAAGGGACAAATACCAATATACATCATGGCATCAGCAAGGGACAAATACCAATATACATCATGGCATCAGCAAGGGACAAATACCAATATACATCATGACATCAGCACAGGACAAATACCAATATACATCATGACATCAGCAAGGGACAGATACATTAGCAAGGGACAAATACCAATATACATCATGACATTAGCAAGGGACAAATACCAATATACATCATGACATTAGCAAGGGACAAATACCAATATACATCATGACATCAGCAAGAGACAAATACCAATATACATCATGGCATCAGCACAGGACAAATACCAATATACATCATGACATCAGCAAGGGACAGATACATTAGCAAGGGACAAATACCAATATACATCATGACATTAGCAAGGGACAAATACCAATATACATCATGACATCAGCAAGGGACAAATACCAATATACATCATGACATCAGCAAGGGACAAATACCAATATACATCATGACATCAGCACAGGACAAATACCAATATACATCATGACATCAGCAAGGGACAGATACATTAGCAAGGGACAAATACCAATATACATCATGACATTAGCAAGGGACAAATACCAATATACATCATGACATTAGCAAGGGACAAATACCAATATACATCATGACATCAGCAAGAGACAAATACCATTATACATCATGGCATCAGCAAGGGACAAATACCAATATACATCATGACATCAGCACAGGACAAATACTAATATACATCATGACATCAGCAAGGGACAGATACATTAGCAAGGGACAAATACCAATATACATCATGACATTAGCAAGGGACAAATACCAATATACATCATGACATCAGCAAGGGACAAATACCAATATACATCATGTCATCAGCACAGGACAAATACCAATATACATCATGACATCAGCAAGGGACAGATACATTAGCAAGGGACAAATACCAATATACATCATGACATTAGTAAGGGACAAATACCAATATACATCATGACATCAGCACAGGACAAATACCAATATACATCATGACATCAGCAAGGGACAGAGACATTAGCAAGGGACAAATACCAATATACATCATGACATTAGCAAGGGACAAATACCAATATACATCATGACATCAGCACAGGACAAATACCAATATACATCCTGACATCAGCAAGGGACAGATACCAAATTACATCATGACATTAGCAAGGGACAAATACCAATGTACATCATGACATTAGCAAAGGACAGATAGGAATTTACATCATGATGTCAGCAGGGGACAAGATGTGTGCTCGATAAGACATCAGTCAAAACAAATGCAGAAGTGAGAATTTACAGAGCCAGAAACTAGAACAAGGTGTCATTGTTATGGATTGGGCTATGGAGTCCCTTCCAGTGGCCATCTGGGAATATCAATGTGACTGATTTGGCCAGAAAGAGGTCAACTGGCATGCATCAGAGTGTATATACAAGTCATACAGTAGTGAACTAAAGGTCAGTTTTCAATTCTTAGATAAATTTAATGTCACAGGAACATTTTCAATCACATATACATGCTATTTTAGAACTTAGAATTAACATGAATAGTAAAAAACAATAGAAATTTACAGGTGGAAAATTCATGAAAATTAAATAATAATAATAATGTGATATCTGATAGACAGTCAAGGTACAGTTCATGTTCTTGTGAAAGGGGTTTGATTCGAAAGAAAAGTTGGATTTCGAGATTTTTGAATTTTACAAATTCATGAAGTACAATAGTGTTATACACTTCAAAATGTTGTCAAACAACTTGAAAATTATGCAGTTTTCATCAGGATTTTAAAATGCATTTGTTTACAACAGTCACTGCATACAGTACCCTATACACAAAATTCTGCACTACAATTGATGCCCTTTTCATGGAGAAATTTGTGTGTTCTCTTTGAATCCTAGAATGAAAAAATTTTGATTTTGATCATAGTTGTGACTTAGAATCAAACATAATGTATTATACATGTACCTGTACTTGATAAAAGAATGAATACATGAAAAATGTAACTGCATATCAAAATAGAAATGCAAATAAAATTGTTCAATTTGTCCATGTTGGCATTCAACAGCTTGACATTTTTTTCCAGATGATGAATCTAAGTTGTATGTTATAGCCAACAATTCAGCTGCAGCAGGGATCTGAGGCTGTTGTAGTTTGCAAATGATTGACAACTGAGGGAGAAGTGAACAAAGGCCTTTATCAGGTTGTCTTTCATACATGGTTATGTTTGAAGCTATATAGACAATCAAAATGGCTCTGTATAAGGTTATTTTGGGATGGGGATGGAAGGGGATTAGAATATGCAACTTTTGTGTAAGTATATATATATAAATATATGCAATTGACTACATTATTCTAAAAATAAAAATTATTGTACCAGCTGCCAACAAAGTTTGGGGTTTATATAGGAATGACACTGTCTGTCATTCTTTCTATATGTCTGTCTGCTCATCTGTCCATCAATCCTGTCCAGGCCATAACTTCTTCCATTTACTTTGGAGAGAAATAATATACTTTGGAGAGAAATAATATTTTACACAATTGTTGTCCATGACCGAAGGGTGTGTCATTACTTTGAAGCAAGTTTATATCTAAGAGATCAAGGTCACAATGCACACATAGCCATAATTCTTGTCTGGGCAATAACTTCCTATTGTTATGTTGCAGGGAGATGATATTTTACACAATTGTTGTCCATGACCAAGGGGTGTGTCTTGACCTTTAACCAAAGTCATTTCATCAAGATCAACATCACAGTGCACAACCCAACCCCCCGAATTCCTGTTCTGGCCATATCTTCTTCCTTATATGTTGGAGGGAGATTGCATTTCACACAACTATTAGCCATGACCCAAGAGTGTGTCATGACCTTGAACCAAGGTCATATATACATGGTCAAGATCAGCGTGCACACATACCTGAATTCTTGTTTTAATTTGATTATATATCTCAAAATATACAAGTAGGGCATCCATTACACTTATACCAGTGATGTATCTTGAGATGAATTATTGCATAATGCCATATTTCAACTTTGTTACCGAGTGAGTATTTGTTCTAGTAGAGGTTGCCATGTAGGCACATTGTCTTTATTAATTGGAAAAACTGTTTTGATTGTATAGTCAGCGTAGAGTATTTATATATCTGAACAATTGCTTAAGTGGAGTACCTACTACCTAGCACTAACATGTATAATGGTGACGATTTCCAACACACAAAACATTTTTCCTACATTCAATTAATGGGAAGTTCATGTAAAATGTCATTAACTTATGTTTTATTTTCTAAGAGTTCAAAAATGGTTTCCTGAGAGAAACTGCTAGGGCCACAGTCATTTTCATCATTTTTATGCATGAATTTTCTTCCTTGAAGTATTTTTAAATCAAACTTTAACTTATCATATGATTGTGTGTGAGGAAAAGTGACAAAGTAAATGTATAATACATGTGTAACTAAACTTTATTCCCGAGTGCAGAATTTATATATTGTAATTCGAAAAATTGTAAGAGTTATCCTTCTTAGACCATCAGTTGTTGGTAAACATTTTCTGGTATACAAGAACAACTTCTTAAACCCTGTCAGTCAGAAGAATTTCTCTTATCATAGTAAGTCCAAGACTCAGAATACATGTTTACAATTATGTTAAATTCATACAGACTTGTAACTTTTTCTTAAGGATTCTACACTTGAATTTTGTAAATATAAAGAACTATTTGTTTCATTTTCTGTTATTTGTAACATATAATTTGATAATTTCTTTCTGTAACAAGTTGATAAATTTTATATTAGCTTTTTATGTGAATATATGATTGGATGCAGTGCAATCTGATTAAAACCATATCTTTATTCCACTTCTGTATTTGTCCCATTGCGGATAAAGATCTGGCGAAACTCAGGTGAACTCTGATTTTCAGCCAATCAGTGGATCGGCTGCAAATTCCTAGGAATGAAATTAACATTCACAGGATGCGTGACCCACAAGGTAGTTTTTGAACAGTGTTTGTTATAATTGCGTCACTATATAGCCATGTCATTGATTGTCTATGGGAAATAACGGTTTCGGTGACTGAGACGTCATCAGAGTTCACCAGAACATGACCCCTTATGGAGTTTCGTCAGATCTTTAACCGCAATGGGACAAATAGAGAAGTGAAATAAAGATATGGTTTCAATCAGATTGGATGCAGTGAGAAGGGTGTGACTGTTGGTGGCTAATCTGTAAATGGCTTATCTCTAGGTGGCATATCTGTAGGTGGCATATCTGTAGATGGCATATCTGTAGGTGGCATATTTGTAGATGGCATATCTGTAGATGGCTTATCTCTAGATGCCTTATCTGTAGGTGGCATATTTGTAGGTGGCATATCTCTAGATGGCATATCTGTAGATGACTTATCTGTAGGTGTCTTAACTGTAGGTGGCGTATCTGTGGATGGCTTATTTATTGGGGTCTTATCTGTAGGTGGCATATCTGAAGGTGGCATATCTGTAGGTAATTAGTCCCCTGCCAGTGAAACTGGAGGGGACTCTAGTGTTTGTCGTTGTTCGTCCATTTGTCTGTCCGTACGTCTGTCCCGATGGTTTCCAGACAATAACTTCAGTGAGGAATGACCAATTTGATTCAAACTTCATACAATTTTAGCATATATAAAGATCTAATGTGGGATTGATTTTGGGGTCAAACGGTCAAATCGAAGGATCATTCTTACTAAAAATAGACATTTATTATTGTAATTCAGTTTCCAGATGATAACTTGCGTTAATAGGAATGAGTGATTTCTTTAAAATTTTATATAAGGCTAGCTCATGTAAAGGTCTAGGGTGGGATTGATTTTGTGATCAAACAAAAGCAATTCTAAAAATAATTGTTACTAAAAATAGATGTTTATCACTGCATTTTATTTGCCAGATAGTAAGTTGAGTTAAAAATAATTGATTTCTTTCAAATTTCATACAAGGCTAGCTTATGTAACTGGAAGGGACTATAGTTTTTGTCGTTGTCTGTCTGTCCGTCTGTCTGTCCAGATGGTTTCCAGACAGTAACTTCAATGAGGAAAGATTTATTTCCTTAAAACTTCATACAGTGTTAGCTTATATAAAGATCTAATGTGGGATTGATTTTGGGGTCAAAAGGGCAACTCAAAGGGTCACTCAAAAAAACAGATCAATTCTAAAAATCACTTATTAAAAATAGACATTTATCACTGCATTTCATTTGCCAGATAATAACTTGAGTTAAGAATGATTGATTTCTTTCAAACTTCATATAAGGCTAGCTTATGTAAATGTGTAGGGTTAGATTGATTTTGGGGTCAAAAGGTCAATTCTAAGGATCATTGTTACTAAAACTAGACATCAGAATACTTCTGTTGTAGACTTATTACTGAATGTAGTGATTCATCTCTGTTTCCATTTCCAGATGACAGCTATAGATACTGATGCCAGATTTGAATAAAGCAATGCTATATTTTTGCTGTCAGTTTCACTTGAACTTGATAAAAACTTCACAGAATTCAATGTTATTTCTTATTAAATCATGCAAAAGGTTACCAAGTTCACATAGCTCTTTCATGTGGCTAATATGGTATTAGTCACTTCGAAGGTACAGGTTGTGACAGGGGACAAGTGTTTGCATGCAACACTGACTGTAAGCTTGTTTATCTGTAGCTGGCTTATCTGTAGGACTTTATTCTTGAGGTGACTTATTTTTAGGATTTCATCTGTAGGTGGCTTATCTGTAGGTAATTTGTCTGTAGCTGGCTTATCTGTAGCTCGCTTACTTCTCTTTTATGCTCTCCAAAAACTTTTGGGGGAGTATATAGTCGCTGTCTTGTCTGTGTGTCTGTCCGTCCTTCCGTCCTTGCTCATATCTTCTATACCTTTCATCAGAATTTGATCATACTTCACCAAAATATTACTTCGGTATAGGGCTTTGGGACAAAGGTCATTCAAGGTAATTTCTCAAGGTCACTTATCGACTGACTTAAATACCATGAGGTACTTATATCTTCTACACCTTTCATCAGAATTTGATCGTACTTCACCAAAATGTTATTTACGTTATCGGCTTATGGACAAAGGTTTCTCAAGGTCATTTCTAAAAGATCAAGGTCACTATGACTTAAAATACCATGAAGTACTTAGATCTCCTACACCTTTCATCAGAATTTGATCGTACTTCACCAAAATGTTATTTACGTTAAAATCTTATGGACAAAGGTTTCTCAAGGTCATTTCTAAAAGGTCAAGGTCACTATGACTTAAAATACCATGAAGTACTCTCCTTTAAGGGCTTTTGGACAAAGGTCACTCAAGGTAATTTCTGATATGTCAATGTCACCTATTAACTATGACTTAAACTACCATGAAGTATTTCTGTCTTCTACACCTTTCATCAGAATTTAATCATACATCACCAAAATATTATTTAGGTTAAGGGCCTTTAGACAAAGGTCATTCAAGGTCATTTCTGAAAGGTCAAGGTCTTTTGATTAACTATGACTTAAAATACCATGAAGTACTTATATCTCTTACACCTTTGATCAAAATATATCATACTTCACCAAAATGTTATTTAATTAAGGGGTTATAGACAAAGGTCACTCAAGGTCATCTCTGAAAGGTATAAAGTTTTATTTCATAATTAATCAAGATCAAACTTACTCATTTTAGTTTAAGATAATATGAGCACTTGTTGTTCTACAGTTGACTCAATTGAATATCATATGATACACTGAGATTTGAAAAGCCAGCGTGGCCGAGTGGTGTCGCGCTCACATCCTGATTGGGAGGCCGGGGTCAAGTCCCACTCTGGTCATGCCGGTGTCCTGTCTTTCGGATGAGACATTAAAAACCAAGGCCCCGTGTTGTGGTATGCATAGCACGTTAACGATCCCTCACTGCAAAATTTGTATGCCCCACATCAGGCAGATGTCATCACCATATACGTGAAATATTCGTGGTGTGACGTTAAACAACAATCAATCAATCACTGAGAATTGAAATCGTCATCAATTATTTCCTATATATTAAGTCATACATTTCATTCATTATTGCTGTGCTTCTTGGAGCATCTATCAATTTCACTGATTTTTTTGTATATGAATTGAGCCTTTGATTTCCTGCCTTATAAGTATAACTGTCGTTTGGGTAGCATCCATCAGTTTTACTGATACTCTTGTTTTCTATAGGCGACTTATTTGTAGGATTTTTTCTGTAGCTGGTTTATGTGTTGGATTTTTTCTGTAGGTGACTTATTTGTAGGATTTGATCTGTAGGTGACTTATTTGTAGGATTTTTTTCTGTAGGTGACTTATTTGTAAGATTTTATTTGTAGGTGACTTATTTGTAGGATTTTTTCTGTAGGTGACTTATTTGTAGGATTTTATCTGTAGGTGACTTATTTGTAGGATTTTTTCTGTAGGTGACTTATTTGTAGGATTTTTTCTGTAGGTGACTTATTTGTAGGATTTTTTCTGTAGGTGACTTATTTGTAGGATTTTATTTGAAAGTCATTTATTTGTAGGATTTTATCTGTAGGATGGACAGTAGGTATATTTCTGATTATATCTGTTGGTATAGGATACTCTAGTATGTTCAGTGTTATATGTCTTTAACATTTTAAAGTCGTCCTGGGTCACACACTCTGGATTTTAGTACTTCACAGCTTCTCTTGTTCATTAAGCTGATGACATTAATGAAGCCAATGTGCCACATGGGGCATTACATCCTGTAAAGTAGGTTCAAATCCTGCCTTGGCAAAATTGTCAAAAGCATACAAAGAACAAGGTTTATTAACCTCCTAAATTTGGCTGAATATGAGGACTTGTCAGAAATGATTTTTTGTTCATCAGGTGATATTTCTATATATACCCTATCAAAGCATGTAGTTAACGTCTGGATTTGACATGCACTTAAAAGAAAGAACTTCACCAAATAAATCGCTAAAATAGGAATCTTTATCTAATCAGCATAAAGTAAAAGCATCTTATGATACGACAGCATACAAAACCCAATGTGATATTTTTGTCAGTCATAATTAGTCTACCAAACAACAAACTTGTTTAACATGAAATGATATTGAATTAATCTTCTGCTGTATGTTATATAGGTGAAGAAATATTCAAATGTCAGCATTTGTTATGCTAGTTCGAATATCTGTGCCAATTTGTCATGTCTTTATGACATACAGGTTTTCAGCCAATCAGTGGATTGGCTACAAATTTTTAATGAAATTGATATCACCCGCATGCGTGACCTACAAGGTAGTTTTTGAACAGTGTTTGTTACATATTGCGTCACTATCACGTGCCTAGCCAAGTCATTGATTGGCTATGGGAAATAACGGTTTCGGTGACTGAAACGTCATCAAAGTTCATCAGAACCATCTTCTCGAGACAGGCGTACGTAATATCTTACTAGAAGATGCATCAGAACATGACCTTATGGGGTTTCGCCAGATCTTTATCCGCAATGGAATAAATATAGAAGCGGAATAAAGATATGGTTTTAATCAGATTGTTGTATGAGTTTGTTTGGAATTACACTTTTAATTAGCAGAGAACAGAATTCAGGGTCGGAGTTAGTTTAATGGTTTTAGTCAGATTGACTCATACAATAGGTTTATCTATGGCCAAACTTTACATTACCTGCTAGAAAGCCTTTGAAAAGAAAACAGAACCATAATAATAAGAAAACAGAACCATACAGATTCTCATATACAGTTTGATAATACTAAATACAAGGTACATTGGTCGTATTCTACCTCTGATTTTATTTCTTTGTGTCAGCTTATACTATAATAATTTCTACCTCTGATTTTATTCCTTTCTGTCAGCTTATACTATAGTATTCTATCTGGTTTTATTCCTTTCTGTCAGCTTATACTATAATATTCTACCTCTGATTTTATTCCTTTCTGTCAGCTTATACTATAATATTTTACCTCTGATTTATTCCTTTGTGAAAGCTTATACTATAATATTCTGCCTCTGATTTATTCCTTTGTGTCAGCTTATACTATAATATTCTACCTCTGATTTTAATCCTTTATGTCAGCTTATACTATAATATTCTACCTCTGTTTTTATTTCTTTGTGTCTGCTTGTACTATTGTGACAGAAACACATTATTCTATAATGATTATTAACATTTAAAAAAAAAACAAAACAAAAACGTAAGCCTGTATTTGGATCTAATTTACCTGAGTTGGATTACTACTCACTAAGCATACGATAGCCATGTATTAATCTACAGTTGGGCATTTAAATCTCTTCACTGTACTCTAGATATAGTCTATATCACGTGATTCCAGGTAAATTTCCTATATATAGCCGAGTTTCGGGTGAATGTTTTTCACTTGGTTGCTTACATTACCGCAGGTAATTACAAACCACTCTTAGTATTACATAAGTCAGCATGACTTAACTATTTCGGCCTTTAATTTATGTTCCTAGTGGTAAGAAATTAGCTAAGTCCGTCTGTCTGTCTGATTAGGGAATAGGGGTATCATTTCTATCAATAAACTTATGCATTTTGTTGTAATTTTTCATTAACTTCTTGCTTCTGTCTCATTCAAATAAATTATTAACTTAACGTTTTACTTGTCTCTTTCATCTGACAGATTATATATATTAGTTTACATGGTTGAGAACTAGAAATCCTCACGAACCTGAGGACAGGCACTCGGATACTGCCGAGCCCTGTTACAAAATTGGCGAGCTTGCCAGGATTTCTAATTCGCTACCATGTATTATCGTTCCGAGTCAGATGAAGGTGACGTGTCAAACCGACCACGAGGTAGCTTATACAAGCGTAAAGCATTTACTTATACTCCCTTCACTTTAAGTCCGTTATCACTGGAAACAGATTTAGCTAGCACTGGTGTCAAGCCAAAACATCTGCCCAATTCATATAGCACACCCTCGGTAACGACCCCACGGGTATCTACATATAGCATGCGGGAGCGCACAGTGCCACCTAACGAGTCGTCTGTAAACTGTGTATCCGACTTATTGCGAAGGTATACAGGTAATAGTGATATTGACGATAGTCAATCACGGAGAAAGCCTTTGACAATTATTAACAACACACCCACAGACTCGGACAGTAACATAGACACTCTCAATGAAACGGGGTACGCTAGTGTTGCCAATATCACAGTCTCAGAAATGAAAAATGACTTAAAACAAAATGCATGCAACCCTAAACAGGAATCAAAACAAGTTTATGATAAAAATAAGGGGGAATCTCGAACACGCTTGAGCACAATAAACATATCTAGGTCAAAAAGCAGACGGTATTCAAACCCAGTAGACTGTAGCAATAGTGAAACTAGTAGCTATGAAGATGACCGTCTTCGATATGATTCATGATGTGATTCTAACACTGTTCTTAATGGTACAATATCGCGAAATGTAGATTCCGTGCCTAGATACAGAAGCAACCGAGGAAAGTCGTGTTCGATTTCACGCAAACCAACGAAAGTAAAGCAATGTTATATCCCTTCCCATTCAAGTGATGATAGTTTGGATAGTGATGAATGTGTTTCAAATCGAACACCTCGTAGATCGAAGTCAAAGTCGCAAGACCGCAGTCGTTCTGTTCATCGAAATGTTAAGTATAGAAAACCGGTCCGTCGGGTATCATTTTCACCCGTTCCCCGCATATCATCCACGCGTTTAAGGCATATATCCAGTCGGCAATTATCAGGTTCTGATAGTTCGACTTCTTATGATTCTGATTCAGAATCTTCCAAGCGATACACCATGCGTAGGTCAAGGTCAAAAACAAGGAAAAAGTCAAGGTCAAGAACACGAATGAAAGTCAGTCGGAAACAAAAAGAACCACAAACTTTTGATGGCAGTTCTGATTTCTGTGACTACTTGTATCACTTTAATCAAATATCGCTTTGGAACGGATGGAGTCCTACCGAAAAAGCACAGCAGCCGTCTATGAGTTTGCGAGGTGCGGCACAATAAATTTTGTCTGAATTAACATTAAGAGAGTTAGACAATTTTTCAGCCATTAGCTATGCGTTGACGCAACGTTTTAATCCACCGGAACGGGAAACAGCTTACCGTAGCGAATTCCGGAACAGTCGACAAAAACGGTCGCAAAATGCTTCCGAATATGGGCATTATTTACGAAAATTGGGATCAAAAGCGTTTCCTGAGATACCGAAATCCGCAAGAGAGCTGTATATCATAGAACAGTTCATTAATAGTCTCGATGATTATGAGTTGCGCAAACGTGAAATTCAATAGACCGTGTTCATTGGATGAAGCAATTTCATATGCTGTTGAGTTCGAAGCGTTTGAAGGCGACAAACCCTCTAAATCTAAAACTGTGGAAGTTCACGCAGTAGTTAGTGAGAGTCAAATAACAGACAAAGACCGCATTAAGAAATTAGAAGAAGAAATTGAATCTCTGAAAAAGAAAGCATTCGGTCGGAAGGGTTCACTAAAAGATGTAGTTTGCTATAATTGCAAAGAAAAAGGGCATATTAGCAAAAAGTGTCCGAAAAAGCAGTCTCAGAAAGAGACAGATGAATCACAAATATTACCAAAGGATGATCGGTCAAAAGCTTAGGGGTTGAGCTTGAGCCCGAAAGTTTGACCCCGGATGCAAACATGGCAGACAGCAGTCTTCCAATAGGGCAACACATTCAAATAAATGCATTTGAAAGGAATGGTTTATTCTTGAATTGTAATGTCAATAGTATAACCGTTAATTTACTTGTGGACTCGGGTTCCCCCGTTACTATTCTGGATGTTAATGTTTACCATAGATTGCCAGGCCCTATACCTGACATTGATAGTGTAGATTTGACACTATGCGGTATCGGTAAGCGGGAAATCCCTGTGTTAGGGAGGGCGGTTATTCAGTTTACAATTTCAGGGAAATTGTTTGAGCATGAGACCATGATTGCAGATCTTGGAATTGATTTGGCGGATGGCATACTGGGTAAAGATTTTATGAATAAGCATGATGGTGCTTTGTTTTTCAGAAAGAAAGTTCTGAAATTGGGGAAATCTTCTATATGTCTTGCCAAATCGGATAATTTTGTTTTCTCAAAGATTAGAATAACCGAGTCTACAATAGTTCCTGCAGAATCCGAAGTCCACATTAAAGTGTTTATTGATGGTGAAAATTATGACAATGGAGGAATGGCTGAACCGGCCAAACTGTTAGGAAGTAAGGGTATTTTGCTTCCTAGAACATTGGTGAATACGGAAAGTGGTGGAATAGTACTCTCTGTTTTAAATATAAATACCTACCCGGTAACATTGAACGGAAGTACCGTTGTCGCCAGTTTGCATCCGGTTGTCAAGATTACGTCACAAAATGACGTTGTAAATAATTCTTTTACTTCCAATTCTTTACCAGAGCATTTGCACCCTCTAATTGACAGCTTACCTTCGTCATTGTCCAATGAAGAAAGACAAAAGTGTGTCTCACTTTTAACTAAGTATCAAGATGTTTTTATAGGGAAAGATGGAAAAATAGGCAAAACAGATCTTGTTAAACATGCAATTGACACGGGAGTTAATCCTCCATTCAGAACACCTTTACGTAGAGTTCCTATAAGGAAAAGGGAAATAATAGAAACGGAAGTCAATAAAATGCTTAATGACGGCGTCATTTCTCCTAGTTCAAGTCCCTATGCATCCCCTATTGTTCTGGTTACAAAACGTGATGGTAGCAGACGATTTTGTGTGGATTATAGGAAACTTAACTTGTTGACAAGGAAAGATGCTTATCCTCTCCCTAGAATATCTGACATTTTGGATACTTTAAATGGTTCTCAATATTTTTCGGTATTAGATTGTGCTTCTGGGTATTGGCAATGTGGAAAAAGATAAGCATAAAACTGCTTTTACCACACACATGGGCTTGTATGAATTTAATGTTATGCCCTTTGGGCTTTGCAACGCCCCAGCTACCTTTGAACGGCTGATGGATTTGGTTCTGAGGGGGGTAAACTGGCAAAGATGTCTATGTTACTTAGACGATGTGATTGCATTTGGACATACTTTTGAAAGAGCTTTGGAAAACTTAGAGATAGTTTTTCAACGGTTTCGCCAAGCAAATTTAAAGTTAAAACCAAAGAAATGTAAGTTATTCCAACCACAAGTGCAGTATCTTGGACATATTGTGTCAAAAGATGGAATCTCTTGTGATCCCGAAAAAGTTAAAGCTGTTCAAGACTGGCCAATTCCCCAAGATATACACGAAGTCCGTGCATTCCTAGGATTTGCAGGTTACTACAGAAGATTTATACCCGACTTTGCTACATTAGCTTCTCCTTTGACAATGCTCACTCGTAAGAATGCCAAATTTTTGTGGAATGAGAATTGTCAGAATTCGTTTGATAAATTGAAATGTTTGTTGATAGTTTCACCTGTGTTGTCTTATCCAAGTAGGAATGATGGTTTTATTTTAGACACTGATGCAAGTTTAATGGGTCTTGGGGCAGTCTTATCACAGTTACAAGAAGGTCAAGAAAAGGTGATTGCATTTGCCAGCAGAACACTTAACAAATCCCAACAAAAGTATTGTACAACACATAAAGAATTATTGTTTATTGTCACATTCATAAAGCACTTCAGACATTACTTATGGGGAAGAAAGTTCATAATAAGAACTGATCATGCAGCCTTAAAATGGTTAAGAAATTTCAAAGAACCTGAAGGTATGATAGCCAGATGGTTAACAGTTTTGGAATCATATGACTTTGATATAGAGCACAGAAAGGGTGCTTTACATGGCAATGCAGATGGAATGTCTAGAATTCCCCTTAGAAAATGTCTGCGCAGTGAGTGTCCCGATTGTCAACAGAGAAGTGTTGAAACTAAGGTCAAAACAAATTCTGCTAAACCATGCACCAAAGTAAACGTGGAGCAGAATACAAATGTAAATCTCGCCCCTGTGAGTATGACTGATAGGAATCCTAGCAATATTCCGAACTGGTTAGAAAACTACTCATCTACTGAGATGCAACAAAATGACAATATTCTATGTGAAATTCTGAAATTGAAAACCCAGTATACAAACAAACCCCCTAGATATAAACTCGATGAGTTTGATAAAGAGGTCAAAACACTTTGTGTCATGTGGAATTCCTTATTTATTGATTCCGATGGAATCTTGTACAGAAAAGTTCAAGTTCACACTGGCACAGATATAATTTAAAAATTTGACGAGACTTACCTTGGTTAAGTTGAAGTCAAATTGGAATTCTATGAGTCATAAGACTCACTGAAGGTATCATGTGAGATAGTAGTACGCATGTGCAACTTCAGTATTTCAAAGCAAATGTTTGATCATTATTGATAAACCGAAAACAATATAAATATGTCCTCGTAGTATCATGTGTTTAACACAGGGTAGGGTGGGAGGGCACATGATACCTTCAGTGAGTCTTATGACTCATAGAATTCCAATTTGACTTCAACTTAACCAAGGTAAGTCTCGTCAAATTTTTAAATTCTATTTCGTCATAATCACTTCCGGTATCCTGTGAGACTTCAAAGCCTATGATCAAATATTTGTTAAGCACAAGATAAAAAACTATGCATACCTTAATGCTTTTTCAAATTCCTACCCGATTTACCTCCCAGAACAGCATTGGTAAACCGTGCACCTTTATCATGAATTTCCTTATGATAAAATTTTGCAAATGTTCCTGAATTGGACCATCCTGCCAATTTTAGAATGTCCTCCATCGGCACTGAATTCTGTACTGCTTTAGATGCTGACGCTGATCTTATTGAATGAGCACTGAATTTTGTAATATCAACACCAGCTCTTTGCATAACTGTCTTCAACCATCTTGCTATAGTGTCCTTCGAGACTTTCTCATGAGGTTTCACATAACTCAGTAATAGAGAGTCACATTTCCTGATGTGTTTAGTTCTTGCCAAGTATTCTTTTAAAACGAAATATATACACAACCGTCTATCTGGCGGGTATGCTTTCATATGTACAGGTGAAATTTTAAAATTTGGTCTACTTTGCTTAAGAAGACCATCAAAATAAAGCATAAACTCATTTTTTCCCTTCACCATATTATTTACAGTTAAATGATGAATTGTCTGAACCCTTGCAGCAGCTGTTAAAGAAATTAACATTGTTAATTTCAGTGTTAAATCTTTCAAACTCAACTCCTTCACTGGAGAAAGTTTCCTCAAATATTTCGTCACTATGGAAACATCCCACACATAGGATGGTTTTGATTGCAATTGGGGGACGAAAATTATAGACCCCTCTTAAGAATCTTATTACAAGAGGATGTGTACCTGCCAAGTTTCCTTCCAATTTAATGTACATTGCAGATAATGCTCCTCTTGCCGTGTTAATTGAACTGTAACTGATCTTCAAAAAGATATGTAAGAAAATCTAGCACATTTTTCACAGTCGGCGAAAATTCATTAATCTTCCTTTCACCACAGTACAATAACCATTTTCGTATGCTCGTTTGATATTGCTTTCTTGTACCTGGTCGCCATGATGATAACAAAATTTGGGAAGTTTTTTCTGAAATTCCTCTGTTTTCATAGGATTTCCTGATACACGACAAACAACTAATGTTGTTTGCTTCCATAGAGGATGAACTTCCTCTCTGTGCGGTTGCGAGAGAAGATATTTCTTTCTGTTTACAACTAACGGAGGATGAATAACTATCGACATTGCAATTGAAAACCATACTTGTGTTGGCCATAATGGCAGAATCAGAATTCCCTCTGACTGATCTTCCTTTATCTTCCTGACACAACGATTCAGCAAACTGAAAGGAGGAAACATATATGGTAAATGAAATTGTTTCCAGTCAATAGTAAAAGCATCAACAAAACTACACTGAGGATCTGCTTCCCAAGAGCAAAACTTTGGTACACGTGCATTTAAGCGTGTTGCAAATAAATCAATATCAGGAAAACCAAGCACATGGCAAATGTCTTTAAAACCATCCATATTCAACATCCACTCTAAATTGTCATTAAATTGCCTAGACTTTTCATCAGCATTTTGGTTGTATTTTCCAGCAATGTGTGAACATGACAACCATATATTTTGTTCAATACACCAATTCCATATTTCACAAGCTATATCATTGCAAGCTACAGATCTTATACCTCCCATCCTATTAATATATGACACAGCAGTTGTGTTGTCTGATAGCACTTTCACATGCTTGTTGCAAAGTAATTGTTTGAATGCTTTTAAAGAGTAGTAAATTGCCAATAATTCTAAATAATTAATGTGATTTTCTTTTTCAGATACACACCATCTACCTCCTGCCTTAACATTATCAACAGAAGCACCCCAACCTTCCAAAGATGCATCAGTTTCTATAATTATAGAGGGGTTACCATGTGTAACATGTCTGACTTGATTTCTAAGATTTTTGATCCACCAGGAAAGTTCAATTTTCATTGCATTTGATATCTTCATAAATGCGTCATAGTTTCCTAAATTCTCTCTCAAAGCTTTTGACTTGCATTTCTCCAAATTTCTATAATGCAGTTGACCATATTCAACTGCAGAGAAACTTGAGACTAGTAAACCTATCACCCTAGCTACAACGACAATTTTTGATACGTCTTTATTTCTCAAACCTTCACATTCATTTATAATAATCTCTTTCTTTTTCTCTGGAAGTTCAATTATCATCTTATCTGAATCAAGTATTTGACATAAGAACTCTATTCGTTGCAAATGTTCAAGTTCACTCTTTTCAGAATTAATAATAAAACCTAAGGATTCAAATTTCTGAATAGTTTCTCTTAAACTATTGACACATTCTTCCCTGGTTTCACCAAAAATCAGACAATCATCAATGTAGCCTATAATAGTACAACCTATTTGTCGTAAACTCGAGAAAATAGGCTTGAGAAGTTTTGTGAAAATTCTAGGCGCTGACGATACACCAAAAGGTAAGCAGGTATACTGTAGACATTTACCTTTCCATCTAAATCTGAGATACTTTTGATGTTCTTTTGCTATTCTGATAGTTAAATAAGCGTGTCTTATGTCCATTGAAGTCATCCAACAATTTTTTGATAAGAGATTAATTGCAGATTCAACTGTATCCATTTTAAAATGATGATATTCAATAAATTCATTGAGATTTTTCAGATTGAAAATAACTCTGTATTCACCATTCTTTTTTGGTCGAGTAAAAATAGTTGAAATAAACTGATCATCAGTTTCCTGAACTTCAATTATAGCTTTGATTTCAAGTAATTTTAAAATTTCTTGGTCTATAATTTCAGATTCCTTCTCATTGAAAATAATTTCATGTGGAAATACTGACTGAATAGGTAAAACATCATTTTTGAATTCCAAATGACAATTTTCCACAATATCAATGATTCTTTCATCAGAAGTTATTTCTTTCCATTTATTTGAAAATTTTTCCAGTCTACCTGCTTCAAATTTTTGACTTACTTCTCGTATAGAAGGTTTTTCTACATTGGTTTTGGCTTGTGTGGATAGGACTCCCTCTTGTAGTTTTTTGACTGTCCTGATCCACGACCACTGTAACCTTGATTTGGATTGTTACCACGTCCTCTTCCTCTAAACGAAGAATTGAACCTTCCACGGTTACGTCCACGATATGAGGAGCGACCTCTTGTTGAATACCCACGAGTATTGTGTTGAATTTTGTATGCAATTTTTGAACAATCTTCTATTTCCTTAGCTGTTTTCGAGACATTGTCACCAAATAGCCATTTCGTGTATGGTACAGATGACGCACACAAATGCCCATATCCATATCTCATCTCTGGTTTTATCAAGTCTCTTCTAGTCATGTTCAGTTGATAATTAGCATTTCCTAAGAGTGCTAGTGAATCATTGCATAAATCAATTAATCCATCTATTTTGTCATTGTGTTCAACTTTTTCCATGTCCGCTAGTTCGCTGACAACTTTTGTTAGTATGATAGAACCTTTGATCAGAGAACTTTCAACATTTTGCAATTTTTTATCTGATGTTCTGGTTTCAGGTGACAAAATGTCCCATACTAGTTGGTTCGTTTTTACTATGCACAATGCTTCGCAATTTTCAGGACGAGAGGTTTGTTTGTTTATGTCTTCCAACAAAGACTCATTCATTCCATTTCTAAACAAATCGTCGATGTTGCTGGCCAACACACTGTCGATAGGTTTGTCACATTTATCGGTCAATTTGCACCTATTTGTCATAGCATCAAAACGACTCTTACTTGCCGTCACGTTTTCCTCTTTATTGACATTATCATTGTCAGTTTTCTGTTTTTTGTTCGGAGGCTCGACTTCATCATTAATGCAATCATCTTCATTCACATTAATATCATTAGAATCATCTCCATAATCTATGTTTTCGTCATAGTTCTCATAATTTTCCCATTTTTGCATTTTACTGGTCAGAGACGATATCTTTTCGTCTTGACGTTTTTGGTTTTCTTGGATGGCACCTAACATATTGAGGATTTGCGAATCTTGGTTTAAATGTACCACAGCTTCAGTTCGAACAGAAGTAGAATCACTATTCACTTTGTTACCGGCACTAGACTGTTTCCTACTGGAGGAAAACGTTTTACTAGTCCGAGTTGCCTCTGACGTTTTAGGATTCGCACTACTAGTACTGCCTCTCACAGCATTTTTCGTCTCTACTTTTTTGGAACCAACCTCGTTGGCCCTACCATCCTCTGTGCTAATGTCAAGAGACAGAGTGTCCTCAAGTTTACACGAACTAGAGCTACGCAATTTCTTCTGCACTTCTTTCTCCGCCATATTCGAAGGCGTTTTACCACAAAACGGTAAGATGTCGTAAAATACGAAACTTACGTATAAATGTAAATATGTATTGACTCACAATAAAACAGTAAGTCAAAACATAAGTTCATCACATGAACTTAAATATTTGCTACAATGTATATTATAGTTGCAGTAAGCGAGCGAGAATAAACCACGTCTACTCTCAGTGAGCTCAGGTACTACACTGAAGTTGCACATGCGTACTACTATCTCACAGGATACCGGAAGTGATTATGACGAAATAGAATACAGTTAGTTGTACCATTAGTCATGAGAATGAAAATCTTGGAACATTTCCATAATAGTAGATTTGCAGGACATCTTGGAAGAGAAAAAACTTTGAGTTTTATAAAGAAAAAATACTATTGGCCTGGTATGACTGATGATGTACGTCGTTGGTGTCAGCAATGTGACATGTTTGGTAGGATAAAGCCTGGCCCAGGAAAAGGGAAATCACCGCTTGTTAGTCACTTAGTAAACAGACCTTTAGAACGCATAGCTATTGATATTATGGGTCCTTTGCCAATCACCAGGGATGGAAATGAATATATTATGGTAGTAGGAGATTATTTCACGAAATGGAAGGAAGCTTACGCTATATCTGACCATACTGCATTGACAGTAGCAGACAAACTTGTGACAGAATTTATCTGTAGGTTTGGAGTTCCAACAATCATTCATACTGATCAAGGTCGTGAGTTTGAGTCCGAGTTATTTTCTCAACTTTGTCGTTTATTAAATACAGAAAAGACAAGAACTGCTCCCTATCGACCTAACAGTGATGGAATGATTGAGCGATTCAATCGAAGTCTTCAAACCATGCTTTCCTCATTTGTTAATGACAATAAAAATGATTGGGATGATCATTTACCGTATGTTTTGATGGGGTACAGGGCAAATATTCATGCAAGTACAAAATGTTCCCCAAATCTGCTCATGTTTGGTAGAGAAATTGAGTTTCCCTTAGACATATCCGTTGGATATCCACCTTGTGGCCCTGAACAAGTTTGTCCTGTTTTCTATGTAGAATGGTTGAAGCAAGCTTTTAGAGATGCATTTCAGTACGCTTTTGAAAACCTGAAAGTATCTGCTTCCAGACAAAAGAAAAAATATGACAGAGGTTTAAAGCCAAGAAGTTATCAAGTAGGTCAGTAAGTCTGGCGTTGGTATCCTCCTTTGGCAACTAAGAAATTATGTCATGGCTGGACAGGTCCCTTTTTAGTTATCAAACAAATGGGTACAGTAAATTATCAAATACAAAAAGACGAAAATTCTCCTTTTATCAATGTTCATGTTGATCATCTCAAACCTCATGAGGGCGACTGTCCTCGTCCTAGCTGGCTAGACGCTGAAGCAGATATAGATTCAGTTGAATCTGGGACTGCCAGTGAGTCACTAGAGGACATGCCTGAGCGGGTTGACGATGAAGAATGTTCACCAGCCACATCAGTGTCAAATTTCCCTATCCCACGGCAGACAAGGACGGACAGAGTTATTAAACCAAGGGATATCTACTCTCCATAAAGATTGCTTTAATATAAGTATATTTGTTTCTCTAAAATCGTCAAATATTACATAACATGTAAATTTTATTTTTGAATCTGTAATTGATTTAACATTTCATTTGTTAAATAAAATTATGTATCATAATTCTAAATGCTGATGCTGACCATTTATTTATATTTTGGTCTTTTCAGAATAATGGATGTTCTAGACATATCGACCGATAATCATGATATCAGAACCCTAGATGAGGACATCACTCTTCAGTGGCCAGTACATGGTATGCGTTGCCATGTAGAGGGATGTACCACTCCCCATTTTAAAGATTTCAGTCTAATGCAGAAAAATTGGATCCGCACACATCAGGCATTTCAGATTTTCTTTTGCTGCCCGATGGGCAGTTGTGAATTTAGTGGAATAAATCGCACCGTGGTGCGTAGGCATCTGAAAGGACGTCATGGGATTAGCGAGAGTAAGACTGAATTTGAAACCATAAAACGTCCAACTCATGGATTCATTGATCCCAAGGCAACGCGTATGCCGATGGTGACAATACCATTGGGAGCGGTTAGAAGAAGGAGGGCAGCAGAGACCAGACAGAAAAACACCAACCTTATTCATACGGATCCTTTACGGGAAGCGCACCCACACAGTTTGGTGAACCGGGATGAAGAAGTGACAGATAATGGCATAAAAAGAAGAAAACAAAATTGGAAATTGACAGTTGAAGATGAACTTTTTGTACCGCTTACTTATCCAGATATGGACGAGGATCTTGCATCCACATTAGAACTTTTGTAAAAAAAAAATGACTGTAACTTGCTTTGTCATGTGATTTTATTATATATTTTTGTTCTTTTGTATTTTTCAGATAGTGACATTTTTCTGTGAAACTGGGATTAAGTGTTGCTAACATTCAAAATGATTGTATTGTGTTTATGTCAATGATGTAGCGATTTAAAAATATTAGAATATTTTTTGTTTAAGGGTGGGAGAGTGTGACAGAAACACATTATTCTATAATGATTATTAACATTAAAAAAAAAAACAAAAACGTAAGCCTGTATTTGGATCTAATTTACCTGAGTTGGATTACTACTCACTAAGCATACGATAGCCATGTATTAATCTACAGTTGGGCATTTAAATCTCTTCACTGTACTCTAGATATAGTCTATATCACGTGATTCCAGGTAAATTTCCTATATATAGCCGAGTTTCGGGTGAATGTTTTTCACTTGGTTGCTTACATTACCGCAGGTAATTACAAACCACTCTTAGTATTACATAAGTCAGCATGACTTAACTATTTCGGCCTTTAATTTATGTTCCTAGTGGTAAGAAATTAGCTAAGTCCGTCTGTCTGTCTGATTAGGGAATAGGGGTATCATTTCTATTAATAAACTTATGCATTTTGTTGTAATTTTTCATTAACTTCTTGCTTCTGTCTCATTCAAATAAACTTAACGTTTTACTTGCCTCTTTCATCTGACAGATTATATATATATTAGTTTACATGGTTGAGAACTAGAAATCCTCACGAACCTGAGGACAGGCACTCGGATACTGCCGAGCCCTGTTACACTATGATATATATAATATATAAAATATAATAATATATAATATAGAAGAAATGAAAACGAAAACTACTGAAAATTGAATAGCCCCCCCCCCCCCCAATCCCATTGACTGCGTTTCCTTCCTCTATCCCTCCTCGCCCATTAACCAATCTATGGTAATCTAGATTACAATGCATTTCAATCTTCCCAATACAATGCCCGTAGGCAGTTTTATCAGAGATAAATGATATATTCTGTGTGGAAGCTTTTGTTTCATAGAATTGCATGCATATAAAAGAGATGTAAACCCAGACTATTATACATATCGCTGCTATACCAAGAAGCGATTACCCACATCAAACTCCTATACTGCACCAAACTTGGCAACAAAGCGATGGCACTGATTGTGACGTCACGGACGGTAGATGAGTTGAAGCTTTTGTTTCATAGAATTGCATACACATAAAAGAGATGTAAACATAGACTATTAGAACTCCTTCCCCCCTCCCGTGTTCATTACATCAAACTTCTCCGTTCTCATCTTAGCAACGAATCAACAATGCTGATCGTGACGTCACAGGCTAGAGGGCGATTTCATTTCCTTGCTTTACATAACGATAATACAGGTGCATATTAAGGCCGTTTGAATAGCCCCCCCCCCCCCCAACCCAATGACTGCGTTCCATTTGTCTAACTCCCCTTCTCTCCTTCGTCGTCGAAGTAGACATCTGTTAAGTAAGTGCAATAATATCTGTTATCATCACACACATGATAGAATACATTGTCTCATTCTACATTCATTAACCAATCTACGGTAATCTAGATTACAATGCATTTCAATCTTCCGAATGTAATGTCCGTAGGCAATTTCTGTACTGCTTTTCTTATTAGAGTGAACATATTTCTACATTCTTAACTGTAAATTTCAAGATCTTTTAGTACACATGTGTATGAAATGCATTAGAGATAAGTTCGAAGTGTTTCGAATAGTTTTCAACAATTAGTTCCCTTTGCTACAAAGATATTTTATATACGGTATATCGCTGCTATACCAAGAAGCGATTCCCCACATCAAACTCCTATACTGCACCGAACTTAGCAACGAAGCGATGGCACTGATTGCGACGCCACGGAGGGTAGAGGAGTTGAAACTTTTGTTTCATAGAATCGTATACATATAGACGACTTTTTTCGATTGTCCCCCCTTGTTTTAAAATTCGCCTATAGACGGCGCTGTTACTCATCCGCCATAACAACCATGACAAACAAAGTTCACTGCCGCGCCAATTACAAATATTCTTGTATGTAAATATGAAATAATCGTTCATAAACCAAAGTCAGTACAAAGTACTTTTAAAATTCTTTTGTAACAGCAATGAATGAATCCTCAATCAAATTTTTACCTAGTGACATTGGTTTAAATGCGTGGAAATATGACATGAAAGAGTGGCCCCTTATTGAGAGGGGCAGGCTTGGTGTAGTGGTTAAGCGCTTGGCTTGCGGCGCCGACGATCCGGGTTCGATTCCCGGGTTGCGCCACTATGTTTAAGAGGTTGGTAACCTCCTGCTTCCATGTCGCGATATAACTGAAATATTGTTGAAAGCGACGTAAAACACCAATCAACCAACCAACCAACCCCTTATTGAGTATGGTGATATTTATAACTACCTGATTCTTAGCAATGCTGATGATGGAGAACAAATGCGGAACTATAAGTCACTAGATAGTTTTAATTATTTCAAAAGTGGTTCCGTTGGTAAAGTGGAACATTCTTATTACAATAGATGTATTGTTCTCAAAACTGAAGTTCGTCCTTCTCAACGAATAAACGCCGACTTCCACAAGCCATGGGTTATTTGTAGTACAAATGGTACTATTCACAAAGGCGGCTGCTCATGTATGGCCGGGAACAGTAAATCTTGCAGCCATGTAGGAGCTCTTCTTTGGAAGATTGAATACGCTCATAGACATGGGATGACTGATAAAAGCTGTACGGATGAACAAATGCAATGGAATAAAGGGACAAGTAGAAACATAGAACCAGGACCAATCAGATTGATTGATTGATTGATTGATTTTTGTTTTACGTCACACCACGAATATTACACGTATATGGTGACGGCATCTGCCTGATGCGGGGCATACAAATTTTGACCTTTGCAACGGACCCACCCGAAGCAGTGAGGGATCTTTAACATGCGATGCATACCACGACACAGGGCCTCGGTTTTTACTGTCTCATCCGAAAGACATCACACCGGCATGACCAGAGCGGGACTCGAACCCCGGCCTCCCGATCAGGAGTCCGACGCGATACCACTAGGCCACGCCGGCTTAGGACCAATCAGAAATATGGATTTTTCAAAGCCAAAAGTTAATTCAGATGATGTAGTTGATAATAGCAGTGACAGTGAAACTGAAAATTTCAAATCCAATCCACAAGCTTCATTTTATCAATTTTTAGATCACTCAGAATTTTTGAGTTTTGTTGAGAATTCTAGCATCAAGCCATTATTCAATATTAAAAATTCAATTGTGTATAAATCAGTCCATGCTTATGTCTAAAAGAAACAAGTACATCAGCTTGTAATTTATTACAAGAAAGTCATTCTGATCACACAGATTATGAAGTACCATGTACTAAATGCATGCATTTCTATAATAGATTTATAAATCTCTCACAATCTCAAATAAAATATCTTGAATTAAACACCAAAGATCAAGCTAGTTCTGCTCTATGGCATGATAGTCGTAGGGTCAGAATCACTGGTAGCACAGCCAATAAAGTCCCAGTTCGGGAAACTACTAACCCTGATAACTTTATAAGAGAAAACTTTTACCCTACATTTCAGGGTAATATATACACCAAGCATGGCCAAGAAGGTAAAAAACAAGCTAAAGAGCTACTTAGAGCACAGGGATGTAATTTTATAGAAATAAGTACTTTAGTTTGCTCTGAGGAGCCTTGGCTTAGTGTTTCACTTATGGTTTAATTAGTCATGAAACTGATAAAACTTTACTTGAAATAAAATGTCCATTTCTTAAAAACACAAAACTTGATGATCTATTTTCCACTGGGAAATACGATGTCATCAAAGGCCATGATTCTGTCACCTTAAAGCCCAATGGGCAGAGGGGTTATTATTCACAGGTTCAATTGACCATGCATGTTTGTGGTATTAAAAATTGTGATTTTATGATCTGGTCTGGGGATGAAAGTAGAAATGTGAAAGTTAATTATGACTGTATTGTAAAAAGATTATAAACAGACTGAAAATTGTCTATTTTTCAAAGTTTCTTCCAAGGTTAGTTGATGATTATGAGTCCAGCAGGCTTAAACTGACATCAGAATATATGGAACTTCTAACAAAGTAAAATGACATACATGTATTGTACTATTTGATTGTATTACAATATATTTAATTAAAAACTTTTATAAGAACCATTTTCTGAAGTGCATTTATCAAAAATGATAAATGATAGAACTGGTCGTGAAGATATACAGTACAGTCCAGGTGGAACTTTGAATACTCACTGTCCGCAGTGGGCAGTCCACTTGAAATTTCAGTGGACATTAGGAGTGGACATTTTCCTGAGCTATCAAGCTGTCCACTTACTTACAAGCTGTCACTTGTTAACGTTCGACGTATGGTTCCATGCCATCGAGGACATAGAACACCATCCAAACAACGTAGCTCCATTCGCAGACTACGTCACCGACTATACTAGGTAGAGGGCGACCGCGAGAGATTCTTGAAGTTGGACTGGTCACGTGAAAAATCTTGCGACACTTTATTTTTGACTAAAAATACAGGTAAATTACAGGTAATCAAAATTTGGCGTGTTTAGACAAGCACAGACAATTGCCGTAATTAAGATCATTATCACAATTAAGCATTGGAATTGTTTGCACGTTTCTCCAACATTTTTCTCTACCTTTTCAGTACCAAATATTAGAATGTTGTAGAAACGTGCAGAGATACTGGTCAGTGACGTATGTAAGTAGATGAAAGGTCTGATTTTAAAAGCACTTCCCCAGTTTAGTCCTAAGGGGCATGGGTTCTGGTTATGCTCAAATCGACGGCCCAGCTACACCAATGCTGCCGGCATAGTTCATAGTCGTGTTAAACCCGGATGCTACCACAGAAATGGAAACAGAATACAAAAGTAAGGTTAAAGTAGTAGTAAACCATGGTGCATTGCATATGAATGGTGATTATCATAAATCACAGATATGTCAAGGGCATCCTGGTAGAGTTGAATTCCTTACTGAATAAGTTATCTGTAGCTATAGGATATTTTATCTCACTATGACATCTATATTTGCATTGAACAATTTTGTTTAATGTGATAGATATTATTTTGAAAATAATAACATTGGCCCTCGATCGTTGTAGATCATCAGCTCCAAATGAATATACATGTTTCTTAAAACAGCCCTAGATAGTAATAATCAGTCACAAAATGAAGATTTTCCAGGAAGGGTGTGACTTTATAAACGAGTCGGTGAAGTGACTTCCATATCTAAAAGCAGGTTGCCATAATACAGTTTATTCAGAATTAAACATGAAACTCTAATGAAATAGATATATAACTAATCACGAATTGTAAAGCCACGTAAAACGACCAAGTATATACAATGTGTAATATGTAACATTTATGAATAATAATACTAATTTCTTTGGCGCGAGTTCATAAATATACAGGCATTAGTATCATGTTTCAATTTATTTGTGGAGCGGTAAATACAAAAATTAAAACATGACTTTGTATTTGCCACCCCCAAGTAAATTCAAAATTTAAAGATGGGGATAGGAAGGTCCGGAACCCCTCCCTACTATTTATACTTGTCAAATTGCCAGTCAATAAGACGTACCCCTTCGCCACAAATGTTCTAGATCAAACCTTTGAATGTTTTCTAGATCCACGCTTGGAATATTTTCTAGATCCACGCTTGGAATATTTTCAGAGTATACACCATCATTTGTATCAACAAAGAAGTAACGCAACCTTCTTTGATATATCAAACGTTTAATCCATTAACAGAAAAAACTTTACAAAGTGCCGCAAAGAGGTATACAAATAGTACGCAGTGAATAAGCATAAGCCTGTGAGATGTCATTGTATCTGCGCTGATTCAGCATACACCTGTGAGATTTCATTGTATATCTGTTGAATTAGCATAAACCTGTGAGATGTCATTGTATCTGCGCTGATTCAGCATACACCTGTGAGATTTCATTGTATATCTGTTGAATTAGCATAAACCTGTGAGATGTCATTGTATCTGCGCTGATTCAGCATACACCTGTGAGATTTCATTGTATATCTGTTGAATCAGCATACACCTGTGAGATTTCATTGTACCTCTGTTGAATCAGCATACACTCGTGAAATATCAAATATCTTCGTTGAATCAGCATATACCTGTGAAATGTCATTGTATTTATATTAAATCAGCATACACATGTGAGATGCCATTGTATCTATGTTGAATCAGCATTTCATGTGTCAACAAATTTTTCTTCTATATTATATACCTTAATTTTACCTTTTTGTATAGTTAGAAAATTTTGTTATGGCTCTTCTAGTAACGTAGAGCCAAAGGCATCCAGAAACATTGATAAATCATGGTTTAACAATATCTGCAAATCCTTATATTTGGAATATAAAACTGCGCTTTACATCTTTGATTTATGTAAATCAACTGAAAATCACTTTATGTTAAATGAAACAAAATCTGCTTATATGACCGGCATCAGGGTGATAATAATGAATACCTTAGAAAGTACAATCCAAAACAATTCCATAAATTGTTTTCGAAACGTAAATCAAGAAGCGTCAAATCCAGCTTAACATCAGATCATTTCTATTGGCATTTTAAAGACCTGGCAGGCACACATGTACAAACAGAAAATGAAACGGTCATTGAACTTGAAGAGCACGAGTCAGCCGTATACGAAGAACCTGCCTATACAGGTTGTATAGTACCTGTCTATAAGAAAGGTGATGTCAATGATCGAGACAATTATAGAGGTATTACTATAGTCAGTTGTTTGGGCAAATTATTCACATCGATATAAATAAAAGATAACTTAACTGGGAAACTATATATGGGATTACTGGGGATGCTCAGTTTGGTTTCAAACAAGGTGTGAGCACCGTGGATGCAATCTTTGTTTTACAGACTTTGATTAATCGCACCTTAAAACAAAAAAGAAAGTTGTATTGTTGATTTATAAAAAAGCTTCTGATTATATTGACAGACGTAAAATATGGGAAAAACTAAGTATTTATATATTTTGAGAATTCCATTCATTTGGCCACAAACATCACTGAAGAAACATAAGTTGTCGAAATGCGCATATAGTGCACTAAATTAAAAGGTATATATGTTCTATATTTATTATTAACGTGGGATTATGTGGAAAACTTTTCCAAATTATCAAATGATTATATTTGGCTACGAGCATCACTGAAGAGACATAACTTGTCGAAATGCGCATATGGTACAGAAAATTATATGGTATATATGTTCTATATTTATGATAACATTAAATTATGTGTTAAGCACCACGGTGTCTTAACAGAATATTTGACATCAACTTCCGGTTTATTACAAGGGGAGGTAATATCACCAATATTATATTCGCTGTATGTACATGACTATGAATTTTTACATGATAACTGCCCTTCATTTGAATTTCAGCTCATCAATTTATTTTTAATCATGTATGCTGACGATACTGTTCTGATATCCGAAACGTCCGAGGGACTACGGAGAATGCTAGACTCACTATACGCTTATACGTCTCGTTGGAATTTAACTGTAAATACAAATAATACCAAAATTCTTTCAAAATTGTAGAAAACTGGGCGATAATCAAGAGTGGGTTTCCAATGGAAATAAACTTGAGGCTGTAGATAGTTTTAATTACCTTGGTGTCTTATTCAATTTCAATGGAAAATTTATCACCACACAAAAATATATAGCAGAGCAAGGGAGAAAGGCAATGTTTGCTATATACAGTACTTTCAAAAATCTTAATTTCAATGTACTTACAAAATATTCCGTCTTTGACACATATGTTTGTAGCATTTTGATTTATGGAGCTGAAATATGGGGGTTTCATAAAGTCTTGGATGTAGAAAAAGTACACATTTCCTTTTATAAAAACTTTTAGGTGTAAAAAAAGCACTTCTAGTAATTTATTGTATTGTGAACTAGATAGATGCCCGCTTCATATTTCTCGCAGATAAAATATTTAAATTCTGGTTAAAGTTAAAACAAATACTTCAAACTACATTCTTAAGGCCAGCTATGAAGATATGATGGAAAGAAAGGACGAATGGATTCAAAACATATACAATGAACTAAACTATCTGGGTCTATCATATTTATTTAATGAATCACAGAACGACCGATCCATTTTAAATATTATAGAAAAACGAATCAAAGATTTTTACCAACAGAATATTTTATTTGAGATTTCAAAATCCACTGTAGGATATCTTTATCAACACCTTATTTATAACTTCACATTACAATATTACGTGTTAAAGCCAATCCCTATGTTATGTAAGAAATATATTGCTAAAGTTAGATTATCTTCTCATAATCTGCTAATTGAACAAGGTAGACATGTAAACGAAATAAAAACTAACAGATTATGTGCATACTGATCAAAACTAGGTGGAAGATGAATATTATTTTATATTAGTTTATCCTTCATACACTGCATTGCGACATCAATAATAAAACCATATTATTATAGAAGGACTAGTGTATTTAAATTGGTTAAATTACATAGTATTAATACTGTAAAACAGTTAACAAACCTTGGGAAATATCTTAATTTGTCTTGTAAACAGAGGTCGACGTGCCTTCTTCATAATATACTTAATGCTCTGGTAATGCCGGTGTCCGGTCTTTCGGATGAGCCAGTAAAAACCGAGGCCCCGTGTCGTGGTATGCATGGCACGTTAAAGATCCTTCATTGCTTCGGGTGGGTCCGTTGCAAAGGTCAGAATTTGTATGCCCCGCATCAGGCAGATACCGACACCATATACGTGAATATATTCGTGGTGTGACGTTAAACAAAAATCAATCAATCAATCATATATATATAAATTGAAAATACACCCGTGAGATGTCATTGTATCTATGTTGAATCAGCATACAGCTGTCAGATGTCATTGTATCTACGTATACGTTGAATCAGCATACACCTGTCAGATGTCATTGTATCTACGTTGAATCAGCATACACCTGTCTGATGTCATTGTATCTACGTTGAATCAGCATACACCTGTCAGATGTCATTGTATCTACGTTGAATCAGCATACACCTGTCAGATGTCATTGTATCTACGTTGAATCAGCATACACCTGTCAGATGTCATTGTATCTATGTTGAATCAGCATACACCTGTCTGATGTCATTGTATCTATGTTGAATCAGCATACACCTGTCAGATGTCATTGTATCTACGTATACGTTGAATCAGCATACACCTGTCAGATGTCATTGTATCTATGTTGAATCAGCATACACCTGTCAGATGTCATTGTATCTACGTTGAATCAGCATACACCTGTCTGATGTCATTGTATCTACGTTGAATCAGCATACACCTGTCTGATGTCATTGTATCTACGTTGAATCAGCATACACCTGTCAGATGTCATTGTATCTATGTTGAATCAGCATACACCTGTCAGATGTCATTGTATCTACGTTGAATCAGCATACACCTGTCAGATGTCATTGTATCTACGTTGAATCAGCATACACCTGTCAGATGTCATTGTATCTATGTTGAATCAGCATACACCTGTCTGATGTCATTGTATCTATGTTGAATCAGCATACACCAATGAGATGCATTACATTTATGTTGAATCAGCATACATCTCTGGGATGTCATTAATGCATTAATGCTTCAATTCAGCTGAAAGAAGATTAATGACACAATGTTATTTTATGTTGCCAAATTCTACAGTACAGTCCAGAACGATAAAACAGTTGGCTATGATCAGACAAACTCATCCATCGCAAATAAAGATGTGTAAGGAGCGATTAGCGCCAAGTTCCATTCCAACCATGGTGTATGACGGTAACATGTCAAATATGTCGATACCATATCTATAGTGAGTGGTGCTCTTGTAGCTCTACAAATATTCAATTTTTCAGTAGGGAATATATGTAGATGGTATTTTGGGATAATTTTCCTTTTAACAAATACAATAGTTTATGTATTCTGGTGACAATAGGAATTCATCAGATTAAGTACAAGATATATAATGACTCATGTTGTTGTGTAAAGATGTTTAGGAACCCCTGATTCCGAAATTTTACCAATATGGTACTTTCCAATGCATTATTCATAGACTTAGTGATAACTTTCGTCCTTCGAAATAACGTCCGTCCCTTGAGATCACGTCCGTCATTAGAGATTACGTTCGTCCCTTGAGATCACGTCCATTCTTTCTGATCACGGCTGTTCTTTCTGATCACGTCTGTTCTTTGTGATCACGTCCGTTCCTTGAGATCACGTCCGTTCTTTGTGATCACGTCCGTCCCATGGATCACGTCCGTGCCTTGTGATCACGTCCGTGTATATATATATATATAATTTTGCGGGGTTTTTTTATATAACCTTAACACGTTATCCCTATATAATTCATAGTAATTACCTCCTGCTTCCATGTCGCTATGCAACTAAAAAACATCAATCAACCAGCTACATCATTTTAAAGGAAGAAAGAAAAGTTACGGGTTACGGGCCCACCTTCCCATTGACCACAACAGCAGAATAATCAAAGGACACGCATTTCGATATAGAAATATTCCTCCATATACAGATTACAAATATTTAAAGTCTAATTTATTTTAAATGATTTATTCTACAGACACTTTCTTTCAATGTAAAATTTGAGAAATAAAAATGCTTCACACACACGCACAAAGAGAGAGAGATGAACATTATTTTTTCCGATCGTGCCATATTTCTCTGACTCGTTTTCTTTGCCATACTTCGTACTTTTCTAACGCTGTAGTATCCGTTAGTGGAATGGATGCAATGGTCCTTCCCGATAGCTGGTTTTTCTCCATACTGATACGAAGCTAGCAAACGTCCTCTCCTCCTTCTTTGAGATTGAAACTCATAGTTCAGTTGGTATTCTGCTACCTGGATCAATATGGAATATCTACCAGAACTATGATGTGTCCAATTGACTTACGTCTGAATAAATGGAAGCGTTGTTTGCATGGGAAGAACGGGGACACAGGATGGGAGTAGTGTAAATGGAAAATTGTGATACATATATCCTCCCACTATTTCGTTTATTAGGTTCTTTTCGTTCAGTTTTTAGAGTGAGTACTTAACTGTAATTTCTGCTTTCGAGGTGATTTGTTTTCTTGCACTCTCTACGTCCAGCACGCTGAAAAGTGATTGACTAATAATTGATTAATCGACATCTTGACAGTTACGGTTTCATTTCATGGTTCATTGCCACTTGAAACTAAGAGAATGTTAAAAAAGAATGCATATCTACTGAATAATGCGAATGGGAGGCGAATAGTAACACGTAGGTATAGCGATTGCTTTGCATTTCATCAAAGTAACGAGGATTTAGGCCATGTGATTTGTGAATCATTAATCAACTACTTGTAATATAACGGTGATTACTGCACGAAATGTATTGGTCGTATGATTATTAAGACCTCTCACGACTGTGATCGGTGAATCGTTATCAACTAGTTATAATAATACGTTATATACACGTGTATAACGGTGATTACTGCACGAAATGTATTGGTCGTATGATTATTAAGACCTTGATTAATATCGTTGTCTGATTGGATGAATTTGATTAGGAATGATCACGTGGTCAGCCAAGATCAAAGACGAGTTCACATTTCACACAGGGATGCCGAAAAACAGCAAACATTAGTACTATGATCAATAATAAATGTTTGAAGTTCAAATTCTAATATGTGACTGAAGCAAGAAATTCAACTGATATTAAAAATAAACTTGGTATCATTCATGTAGATTCATCATTCGCGCCAAAGATGCATGCCGTCTATGACCCCTACAGGTCTTTTTTTTGTACTGTTGCACAGGGAAATATCGATGCATTCCTACCTTCATTGTGATAAAAGGTTGGCATACCGCTTTAAGCAGGGACGTATATATCTAAAGGGATATGCAACTACCCCCAGCCCTAGCATAGCCTCGTTTTAAATGTATTGAAAAAGTTACGCATGCGCATTAAATTATTCTGCCATGTTGGACGTTAGACAATCCGACAAAATGAATACTCGCACAATCACAATTCAGTTTATCGTATAAAAACTAGTGTTAAACAATAAAATTTGACGTCTCAATTATGCCATTTATGTGAATTTAAAATAATCAGTTCAAACAATGTGTTTACTTCAAAGGCGGTGGTTAGAGGGACGTATATATACCTGGTGTTGATTAATATATGACAACACTCTTACGTCCGTTAATTGGTTTGTTGTTTTAACGATTACATGTCATACCCAGCTAAATAGCTGGAAAAGGGTTTCTTATTCATATTGTTATATAGCATATGACTTACGTTCATAATACAGTTAGTTGTATTGCGATAAAATCAGAGTTTACAAGATGTCCGATTATCTTCACTGGGATAAAGATATAGATCTGGAGTTGTTACTTGGAGAGTATACAGACCATGGACAATATTTAGTATTTGAAAGTGATGATGAAGAGTGTGGAAATGACCTATCAACAATGAAATCCAAAACATCGCAAAAAAGCGGCCATGTTTCTCCAGAGTGTAGTAAGGTCCTTTCATCTATATCTGGTTTCCGAGGCCACAGAACAAAGCAGCATGGACTTCACAATCTTAAAGGTGAATAGTAATTCTTTATATGTTCTGCTTCAAATATATAAATAATTGAATTTATTTTTCTACGTCACTCCACCATTATTTCACGTATATAGTGACGGCAACTGCCTGATGCAATGCATACAAATTTAGACCTTAATAACGGACCCAACCGAAGCAGTGAGGGATCTTTTACGTGCCACGCCTACCGTGACACCAGACCTCGATTTTTACTGTCTCATCCGAAAGACAGAACACCGGTGCGCCTTGGGCGGGAATCAAAACCGGGACCTGTCGATCACGAGCCGAGCACCTTATCCACTAGGCCACACCGGCTTCGTATATATAAACTTCTGTTTGTTTCCTCTTATTTTCCCGGGGTTCAAATCTAGAGGCAACGATGTGTCGTGAATGACCGACAATAATAATAATTATTGTCCTAGAATACGATTCAAATTTCACTTTGCTGTCCCCACCCCCTCTGCAGTCCCTGAACATAAGAGGTGGATCTTGGAATTTTTGAAATATTTCCGAAAGGGGGGGGGGACATATGTATTAGTCAAACTACTAAGACATTTTTAGGGTGCCAAATCTGGGTTTTTACTTGTAAATATATGGCGGAGGGGACGCTCCTCTAAATCCGCCACTGATAACCGGATCTCTTGTAATTTCACATTGAAGGGATCTGCTTTGGATGCATCCGTGGCATAAGTAAATTGATGATTAATAATTCAGTCATATTCAAGGTGCTGCCATCATATTAGTGAAGTAACCTTAATGTGGCGTTAAACGATAGACCCAAAATTTCATAGATCGGTATTAACAACTACTGTTTTGTATTCTTACTTGTACATCGATCCCTACCTGCTCTGTATTCGAACTCGATTTGTGCGAGTTCATAAGCAAACGCTATGAAGCAGTAATTCTTATGTTAGAATTTTAGTTTTGTTACAGCCAGCCAGCACAAACAAGGAGGATCAATCACCTCAACATTACAGTCCAACACTGTCCACAACGAAGAGCTATCCAATGCCATATTTGATGCAGCATACATATCAGCCATTCAAGGAATCTTAACGGATTCTATCAACAGTACATGCAATGAACTTATCAGGATAGCAGAATTTGCATCATCATCCGTTGATGTCCGCCATTGTATGAGACCTGTATTCTGTCAACTTTTTTTCACATTCCCCAGTAAATGTTACTACTGTGCTAGATAGAGAAGTCCTTTTGAGCCATTTTCATATCATGCGTAGTGACAAGCATCAATCAACACTTTTATAGATTCATTTAGCAAACGGGGATGTGTAGAGAGTATGCCAGCTATTAGGAACTTTATACAGATTTTACTTTTGGATCTCATTGAAGGAATATTTAAAGAAAGAACTGCGGTGATGTTGAAAGGGTCTCGTCGTGAACAATTAGAAATTAGTGATGGGGATAAATCAATTACTTATTACATCGGAGGATACACAGCTAAATCTCTCAAAGACAAACGCAAGAGGCTAAAAAACATGGATGATTTGATAGATGCGCTTTCCCGTTTAGTGTCAAATGGAACCGAATGTAATGATCATCGCTTTGATCAGTGGTTTAATAAAGTCAACCGCAGCGGTCTTACAAGACCATCTAATGAACTTCTTGACCTATTAGAGATGGAACTGATACTGAGACAGCAGGTATCAACAGAAAACTTACATGCTTCATCTTTACTTGTATCCCCATTGAAAGAGATGATATTGGAACTCCGTTCCTGTTACGAGGTTATCAAGGCTGCACGAGGCCGCATTTCGTGTTAATGAATATCAATACAAAAGTCAAAATGTATCTACGTGACAATGCGTTAACTATCGGGGAAATATATACATACATGTATTATATATATATATATTCACATTCATTGACACAAACAATAACTCGTATATCTACAATAACTATACGTCCAGAAGTACATGTATATGGCAGTAATAATTATAAACTAAGGAATGTAAAATTATTAGAAGATAACAAAAAACTTGGTGTTATACTTGTAAATGGTGGGATACTCAAAGAGTAAATTGAAGCATTAATTCACAGTAAACTGATATTAATATCAAGGTACTCAAGTATATTTGAATAAAGGCAGATGAATGTTATATGACAGAAGAAAAATCATCTTATAATTTTAACAGAAAAATATCTACTTTCAAATGCCTCTCCATATAATGTCCAGACATCTCTAAATTTATTATTTTCATTTCTTCTGTATTTCAGTTTGATATTTCTGTACCAAAGTTGTTTTAAGAGCTGAAATTATGGGATTTTTATTTAATTTGGAACACAATAAAATATATTGCTTTGTCCATAAAATAACTAAATTTATAGCTACATTTTCAAAATATTTTCTCTTTCCAAAAATGATATCTAGCAAAGAGAGAGAGATAAACAGCAATTACAATTGCTATTTATGAATTCAACTAGGTTTTCCCATAGAGTATTTCTTCTAGAGCATTCATAGAATAGATGCTCTATTGTTTCTGAATTAATATTACAAAGGAAACTAGTGTATGACAGTTTTATATGAATTTTCTTTAAGTAATATCCAACAGGAATGATTCTATGTAGGTATGTTTTCTTTATGAGCATATTGTATAAATATTTTGAGACTTTATTCTTTCCTGTTACAACAAAACATCTAATTAAAGGGTAGATGTGGTAAACTAAATTATTATATATGTTAGGATTGTTTTATAATAACTGAGCACTTGCTGATACCATACCATTGAATTGTAAAATACAGATGTTGTTTATGCAAAATCTATCTTCAAATTTTCTTTTCGAAAGTAACTTTCCATCATTATCAAAAAAAGTCTTGAATTATCTTAACCCCCCTTTAAGTACCATTGCTCAATAAAAACTGGCTTTTTGTTGATTTGTAATTTAGAATTGTACCAGACTGGACTAGAAAGGCTTAGATTATTTTAATTCATTTGCAATTTCATAACTTGCCAACAGCATAGAGTATCTTTCCAAAAATTATTTTTTGTATGTTTGGCAATATATGTAATAAATTCATCAACAAATCTATTAGTTTATACATAATATCATTTCCATAATTTTCTATAAAAATGTCCATCCATATTTGACCTCCTTTTAATATTCTATTAATCCAGGTACATTTTAATGAAGTAATAAAAGATTTTATATCTGTTATTTTTAACCCACCCTTATCATAATCTTGAATAAAAATTTCCCTTTTAACTTTGTTATGTTTTCCACCCCATATGAATTCAAAAATATGATTATTCAATTGTTTTACCATATTATTGCTAGGATTGGGTAAGGATATAAATAGGTGATTAAGTTTAGGTATAATTAGGGCTTTTGCCACAGTGACTCTCCCAATAGGGGTTAGTAGACGCCTGGACCATTGTTTTATAAGAGCATGGACTTTGGGTAATTGTATTTGATAGTTTCTTTCCACTATAATTTTAAGATCAACTGAAAATTAATTCCTAATAAATCAAAAGTTGTTGCTCCCCAATCTAATTTCCATCTTGAGTGATGATACGCGTCTTTGCTAAATGTTTTAGATCCTATCCAGACTATTTTAGTTTCAGAACTGTTGATTTTTAGACCACATATTTTTGCAAAATATTCCAAGGTATCCAAAGCTGCAAAAAGAGATTTTTTAACCGTCGGTAATAAGTGAAGTGTCGTCAGCATATTGAGACATTTTATGTTCATTGCTATTTAAAATAATTCTTTTAATATCTCTGTTAGCTTTAATTAGGAGTGAGAGTATCTCCGCACAAAGAAGGAAGATGTACGGGGCAACGGGATCGCCCTGACGGCAGCCACGTTCAACATTTATTTGCTCTGACAGAAAAGCACTTTGCAAAATTGAAGCTTTAAAATTGGAATTAAGAATCTTTATCCAATTGATGATATTTTGACCAAAATTAAAGAACTTCAGAACCTTGTATATAAAAGAACATGCAACAGAATTAAATGCTTTTTCAAAATCTATTAAAACAAGTAAACCAGGAATATTATTATTTCCTGTATGACACATAAGGCCATATAAAAAGCGAGTATTTTCCCCAATAAAATTTTCCACTCATAAAACCTGTTTGTGGGTTAGATATTTTAAATTTATCGAGACAAGATCAAATACGCAGCTGTGTTAAGACAATACACAATTCTATAATGTTGCAGAAAACCCGCCAAGACAACATGACGTCATTGTGACGTCACTATGGCCCAGTGCATTATATGAAGCTGGAGACACTGCAACAGTCAACATGCCAAGAAAAACGTTGTGGTGCAACCTTTTCCTCAACTCTTACAAGTTGGGCCCAGCTGTAGATATTATTGATAGGTTTCCATTTATTATTTACAACAAAATTTTATTACCAAATTGGGCAATATGCCCTTGCACTTGTTGAATGTTTATTGTTAATACTACATGTGCTATATATAGCAGTCACGTGATTGCAAACAGCTAGGGATAAAATCTAAATGTGTGAAAAAGTGAACTTGTTAGACAATTTGCATTTTAACCATTTTTGCAGAAATTATTTATTCTCTTTTTATGCGGTTTTCAATATAGACTATATAAAGTCAATCACGTCGTGGAGTGCCTTAACGTTACTGCACACGATTACTTATACATCTAGATATTAATTTATAGAATACATTTAGAAGAGTTATTGGTCTCCAGTTCTTAAGATATTGTCTGGGTATCTCGCCTTTAGGCAAACATGTTATTATACCAAGTCGTTGTAATATAGGTAAAATATTTGTATTAAAAATATTTTGTATTACCCTGAGAATATAACACTTTTAATCTTGCCAGAAACTTTTTTTATAAAACTCTGCTGTATACCCTGAACTTCCTGGTGATTTATTATTTTTCATTTTTTAAGAGTATTTAGTATTTCAGAATCAAGCATATGGCATCCATCTTCGTTCAGTTTAGGTAGATTCTGTTCATTAAATATATCAGTTAAGTCTACATCAATAAGCTCATCTTCTTTATTTGAATATAAGTCTTGATAAAATGTCTTTGTTTAATTAAGAAATCATTTTGTTCATATATCATTGATCCATCATTTAATTCTAGCTTTTGAATAGTTTTATTAGTAAAGTTTCTTTTCTCCAAATTACAAAAATAAGACGAAGGTTTTTCTCCCTCATCAATCCACTGTGCTTTTGACCTGATAGCATTTCCTTTTAATTTTTCTTTTCTAATAAGTGTTAATTCATTTTTCTTTTCATAAAGTATATGGTTTTTGCTTGCATTGGCCTGACAATCTATCTCTAATTCATCAATTTCCTTGATTAATTGTTTCTCTTTTTATCTTTTTCTCTGTTTATGTAAATAGAATGGGAGATTGTTAATGATAAATATAGAAAATATATAATGATCTAATCTCCATTAATGATTGATTGATTATTTTTGTTTAACGTCACACCACGAATATTTCACGTATATGGTGACGGCATCTGCCTGATGCCAGGCATACAAATTTTGACCTTTGCAACGGACCCACCCGAACCAGTGAGGGATCTTTAACGTGCCATGCATACCACGACACGGGGCCTCGGTTTTTACTGTCTCATCCGAAAGACATGACACCGGCATGACCAGAGCGGGACTCGAACCCCGGCCTCCCGATCAGGAGTTCAACGCGATACCACTAGACCACGCCGGCTTAATCTCCATTAAAGGCAATTAGAAAAAAGTGCAATCATCTATTGAAAAATTGAATTTCATCATTTAGAATAGAGGAGACATTATCCTGGTTATATAAAATTATTGCATGCTGAGATAGGTAATGTATTTCCAAAGACCTGGGCCACATTTAAATTTATTAAACTTTATATCTAAAATTACAGTTGAATGATCAGATCTATAGCCAGCTTTTATTGATATATTATCTATAATGTTACACGTATTTCTGATATTAAGAAATAATCAAGTCGCCCATGCTTCACTGGAGTTTTTTTTTTGTGCCAAGTGAAGATTTTTTGTAGGGTTTAGTGTTCTATAATAATCATTTAAATTGAGCTCTTTCGTTATTTCTAAAATCTTTCCCCTTGCTTTGGGATTATTGATACTAGAGTAGTTAAAAATATCTAAATTTGGGTCTAACGCTACATTGAAGTCTCCACACAAATTTGTTAAGATCTAAAATTACTTATCGAATATTATAAAGGAATTCTCGAGAATCTGTTGGGACCATATATATTTATCAATGTTAAATTCATTTCATCAATTTTCATATTCAATGCTAGCATATTACCACTGTTGTCTTCATGTCTATCCTGTGTTTTGAATTCAAAATTATTATTGAACAATATTGCTACTCTTCTCGAGATTGAGTTATACGAGTTGAAAAAATATTTATAGCCCCATTGTGACTCAATATAGGGCTCTAACTTATTAATAAAATATGCGTCTTGCGGACATACAATTGCATATCTTTTATCTCTGTAGTAGTTGAGGACATCTTTTCTTTTAGATGGAGATCCAAGACCTTGACAATTAACAGTTGCTATCTTAAGGCTTATGTCTTCATTCATACCTGAAAATACCTCCAACTCACCAAGAAAATACTTTCTGCATATTCCCAGATAAAAAGATATTCACGAAAAATGGTCATATAATAACTGTGTAATAGAGGTTGTAAATCAATTTAATTATCTTGGTATGCTGTTAATTACAATGGAAATTTCAACTTAACGCAAAAACACGCAGCCAAGCAAGGCAGGAAAGCTTTATTTGCACTTAACTGTAAATTAAAAGACCATTGTTTCAATGTAAAAACCAAATGTTTTGTATTTGATACTTTTGTGAACAGTATACTCGGATACGCTTCAGTAATATGGGGATTCCATATAGGAAATGATGTTGAAAATATGCATACACAATTCTGTAAATCAATCTTATCTCTTAGAGAGTCAGTCCCTAGCAGTATGGTGTACTATGAACTTGGAAGACTCCCTATGTATATGTAAATTGACAATTATCAAGTACTGGCTTAAATTACAACTCACAACTAACTGTATTTTAAAATCCTCTTATGATAATCGAGTTGAGCAAAATGACCAGTGGGTATTGGACATCAAAGCTGAACTTGACAGACTAGGGCTGTCATATATATGGAACGAAAACATACACGATAATTCTCTTTTTACTGTTATAAAACATAGATTTTTCGATTTGTATACACAAGACATGCTGTCGAGCATACAAAGGGCTTCTAGAGGTGAATTATATCAACATCTTATTGACAATTTTTGTCTGCAGTATTACCTCTGTAAACCAATTAATCCTCATTATCAAAAACTTATTGCAAAATTTCGAATGTCTTCTCATGATCCAATGAACGTGATAGATATCACAATATTGATAGACTCCAACGTATTTGTACTTTATGTAATATTAACGATATTGAGGATGAATTTCATTTTTTATTAAAATGTCCATTCTATCAGGACATTAGAGTTCAATATATTAAAATATAATATTTCATAAAACCTTGTGTATTGAAACTTCGGCAACTTCTTAGTGTTAACAATGTTAAAGAACTAACAAAACTTGGTAAATATATTTCAATGGCATTAAAAAGAAGGGCGGAAGCTGTATGAATGTGTATCTCGATGTATCGATTATCATGCATACTTTACTTTGCTAATGTTCATAATTTGCAAAGGACTTGAATATGTGTATACGTGTGTGTATGTATACGTATGTATATGTACTTATATGTGTGTGTATGTATATGTATGTATCTTTATGTAAGTGTATATGTGTATGTATGTAAATTTATATGGAATAAGTGCTCTAGAAACTAAGCTTTGAATGTATGAAATTGTAATTACATGTATCTGTATGCATTTATGTACATATATATGTATCTATATTTATAATTACTATTACATAACTCGTAAAAACTGCAATGTATCGCATGTCCAATTATTTATACTCATTCACTCTGTACTGTCTTTGTAAGAATATATATCTTGTAAATATACATATCTAAACTGTCTTTGACATAAAGAAATAAATGAACTGAATTGAGTATCAATCCAATCCTACCTAAATTTCATTACGTATTTAGAGTGAGTACTTAACTGTAAAGTCTACTTTCGAATTGATTTGTTTTGTTACACCCTCTACGTCCAGCACGCTGAAGATTGATCCACATCTTGACCGTTACGGTGTCATTTCATGGTTCATTGCCTCTTGAAACTAAAAGAACGTAAAAAAAGAATGTGATGTTTTAAATTGCAATAAAACATATGGAATGCGTATCTACTGAATAATGCGAATAGTAACACGAAGGTCAAACGATGTTTTGCATTTCATCGGAGAAACGAGGATTTAAGACGTGATCGGTGAATCATTAATTAATAACCTGTAATAATACGCTTATTCACACGTGCATAACGGTGATTACTGCACGAAATGTATTGGTCGTATGATTATTAAGACCTTGATTAATATCGTAGTCTGATTGGATGAATTTGATTAGGCATGATCACGTGGTCAGCCAAGATCAAAGACGAGTCCATATTTCACACAGGGATGCCGAAAAACAGCAAACATTCGTACTATGATCAATACTAAATATTTGAAGTTGAATTTCTAATAGGTGACTGAAGCAAGAAATTCAACTGATATTAAAATTGAATTTGTTATCATTAATGTAGATTCATCATTCGCGCCAAAGATGCATGCCGTCTATGACCCCTACAGGTCATTAATGGCCACTATTTTGTACTGTTGCACAGGGAAATATCAATGCTTTCCTACTTACATTGTGATAAAAGGCGTACAGCTTTAAGGAAGCTGATTGATGTCTGAATAAATGGAACCTGAGTCAACCTGAGATCGCACAAGAAAATGCCGGCACCAGAAAACCTTGAGTTACAGGCCGCCAACGAGCAGCTGAGTGTCCGGGTGGCACAACTCAAGGATCAACACGGCACTGACCAGTCAAGGTTGATCGAAATGCAGAAAGAAATAGATATTCTTAGAAGCAGCCAGACACCCAACCAAACAGCGACTGGATCTCATCCCTGCCATCACCAGCCAAGGATCCCAGTGCCGCCACTCGAGAAGTTTGATGGCGTGGCACACAGTGTCACGGAATGGTGGAAGACATTTATTACGTTTGTGTCGCTACACAAACTTACGGACGTAAGTGCCATCTAAGCCCTTCCATTTTATTTAACCGGCTTGGCGCATCAATGGTTTTTACATCTAGGACAGGAATCAAAGACAACGCTGAAAAATGTACAACAGGCACCAGGAGAAACCGTGGACGGATATTTATACAGAGTGCGGAAATTGGCTGCGGACTGCACCATGGACGAAAATGTTATCACGTTCTTCGCTCAAGAAGGCCTCCTGGACAAAATCCGCTCAATAGTCGTTCCACAAAAGCCGAAAACTCTAGAGGAATTGCGTTAGCAAGCGAGCCTGGCCGAGACAGCCATTCCCTCCCAGGCATCTGTAGCTCCCGTGGACGTCAGCGTGGCTGTACAGGAAGGTATACAGAAAGCTGTAGGATCACTGGAAAATGCCGTCATCGCCGCCGTGGACAATCGTTTGTCCTCAATTCAGTCAAATGGACGAAACAGGAACAGACGGAGTTAACCAAACCCCCAATACGCGCCTGCCTCACAATTCAATAATACAGCACCGTTCGCGCCGGCCTCACAGTACAACCATCACATAGCACCGTTCGTGCCTGCCCTGCAGTTCCATCAACAAACAGCACCGTTCGCGCCTACATCACAGGTCCGTCAACAAACAGCACCGATCGCGCCTGCCCCACAGGTCCATCAACCAAGACCGCAACAACCAGTGCAGCCCACAAAGCCACTCTGCTACAGATGTGGAGGTGAGAACTGTTTTAGTAATAGGTGTCCATTTAAAAATCATGTATGTAGCACTTGTTACAGAAAAGGCCATTCGGAACTGGTCTGTTTGGTTACGTTGCTACAGAGGGCAAATATTGGCAACCCACAATAGGAACTCGCGCCTGTCCAAGGACAGACGTCTAAGGATGGGCACCACAGTGGTGAGGAAGATATTTGCTTAATAACCTCCCTGACGCAAAACAAAGTGCTTGTAAAAGTGCAAGGTCAAAATGTAAAGGCCTTATTAGATACAGGTGCAAGTATTACGGTGGCAAGCCATGAATTTTTGTCTAAATTATTTTCCCTTGATAAGCTTCAACCTCCTAATTATAGAAATGTTAAAGGCGTATCTGGTCATTTGTTAGAAGTGCTAGGTGTTTTAGAAATAGACATTGTCATGGGTGAATAGAAACAGAAAGTACATATAGTTAAGGGTTTACATCACTCATTGATACTTGGTTTAGATTTCATAATGCAGAATCAGTTGCTTATTAATTATGAAACTAACACATTGCATGCTAACACTAACCAAGATATCCCTTTCGTATGTGCTTTAGAAATCAATGCAGGATTAGCTAGGTCTGACTCACATTTTACTGTACCAAAGAGAAGTGAGACTCTAATTAAAGTACAAATATCTATGTGTAAGGACGGACAACTTGTGTATTTAAAACCTATACAGTCTTTAGCATTAAGTCAACAGTTAATTGCTGCAAAGTGCTTGGTCAGGGTTCATAAAAGGAAAGCAGTGATAGAAGTGCTAAATCCTACACATAGTGATGTAGTAATCAAGTCAAGAACAGTGCTCGCTACGGTAGAGGAAGTAGATGAAGGTGAAATTATTTCACTTTCTGATCATGACCCGAGTGACGATCACGTGGACATCGGTGTCCTTGACACAGATAATGCAAAATCAAATGACAGTAAACTGGATTTTGATTTGGCAGAGTCTGACTTGAGTGATGATCAGAAGATGAAATTATCCTCATTCTTACAACAGTATAAAGATGTTTTTTCTTCAGATTTATCGCAGATAGGGAAAACATCTTTATACAAACACAAGATTGAGACATTACCTGGTGCTAAGCCTGTACGTAAACAATTTTATAGAACGTCACCACACACGTCATCAGAAATTCGTATGCATATAAGTGAAATGCTTAAGCACGACATTATTCAGCCTTCAAACTCGGAATGGCATTCGCCTGTGGTGCTTGTAAAAAAGAAAAATGGTCAGTCAAGATTTGCTTGTGACTACAGAGCTTTAAACAAGATCACGGTGCCTATGTCATTTCCTTTACCCCACCTTGAAACTGTATTTGACTTTATAGGAGATGCTAATGCACAAATATTTACAAATTTAGATTATAAATCCGCTTTTGGGCAGGTCGAAATGAGTCCATGTTCTAAATACAAAACCGCATTTATTACTCAAGATGGCGTTTATGAATGGAAACGCATGCCGTTCGGTTTAATGAATGCCCCTATCTCATCTCAAACTTTGATGTCGGGTGTTCTGAGAGAATTTAGTTTCAAATCAGTCTTAGTATATATAGATGATGTTCTAATTTTCTCTAAGGATTTTGATTCACATCTCAAAGATCTCTCTTTAGTCTTCAAAAAGCTGAAACAGGCTGGTCTTACGCTTGAACCATCCAAATGTCACTTTGCTGTTAAACAACTTAAATTTCTTGGTCATGTCATTTCAAAAAACGGTGTGGAGGTCGATCCCGAAAAAAAACTCGAATCTCGGCTAATTTCCTATTCCTAGTAAGCAGAAACACGTGAGAAGTTTCTTAGGAATGGCGAATTACTACAGGAGATTCATCCCCCACTTTTCTCTAATCGCTGCCCCTCTATACACTCTTTTAAGGAAAGATTGTACTTTTTCATGGACTGTAACCTGTCAGAGTTCCTTTGACAAACTTAAATCTGCCTTACTTTCCACCCCCATTCTTTCTTATCCTGACCCAGTCAAAATTTTCGTTCTTACTTGCGATGCTAGTGACACTGCTATTGGGTTCTACTTGAGTCAAATGTCCATTGACAACCGTGAGCATGTTATCGCCTATGGAGGTAAGTCGTTGACTAAGGAAGAAAAAAACTACAACACCTCGGAAATAGAACTCCTAGCAGTCTTAAAAGGAGTAGAGGCATATAGACCGTATTTAGTAGGCATGAAATTTACCATCTATACCGACCATAGAGCTTTAGTCTGGCTTAATACAGCCAAGCACACTGGACGTTTAGAAAGATGGGCCCTTAAGCTTCAAGAGTATGACTATGAAATTATTCATAGACCAGGTAAGAGCAACCATGTCGCTGATGCTCTCAGTCGCATACCTTACCCTGAAGACAAAAACATAAATAGCGAATCTACGCAAGAGGTATGTATGACTAAAATGGCTACTAATAGAGAAAGTGGGCCTGTGTCCGAACCAGAAGGAATCCAGGTCAACCTGTATTACAGCCCTGATGAGACTGAAATAGTAGCCCTTGAGCCCGAGCAATATGATATACTGACAGGTAAGCAAGCAGATTTTTTTCAGCTACAGCAAGACTGTCCTGACTTTGCAGACATAATCAGGTATCTACAGTACAAGGAACTACCAGATGACCATAAGGTTAGAGACCGTATCATCTCCGAATCAAAACATTACGGTATAGTAGATGACATTCTGGTACATTTCTTTCAACGTAGATGTAATCGACAACCCGTGGAGTTTAAATATATAACTCAAATCGCTCTCCCAACCCCTCTTCGTACAGCCGCTCTGAAACAATACCATGATAGCCTTGCAGGAGGAGGTCACCTCGGCATAGAGAAGGTCAACACAGCCATAATCCAAAAGTACTACTGGCCTCACATGTACCAGGATATCAAGGATTACGTCAGGTCTTGTATCAGATGTCAACAATCTAAAAGAAACTGCAATCCATCTAACCCTCCTTTAGCCCCTATGCCTAGGAGAGATAGGTTCGAATGCTGGCAGATCGACATTCTCGGTCCAATTGACAAAAGTAGTGAGGGATATGAGTACATACTCTTGTGTATAGAAGCACATACCCGATGGCCCGAGGCAATTCCTTTGAAAACCCAATGTGCTACTGAGGTTGCAAGTGCTCTTTTCTTTAACATCATCTCTCGTTATGGTGCTCCCTCTATCTTGTTCTCTGACCGCGGTCGCAATTTTATGTCAAACTTAATAGGTGCTCTTTGTGAAATTTTTGAGATATCACGGCATCACACTAGTGCTTACCACCCAAACACTAATGGCTTAGTAGAAAGACAAAACAGCACAATTGCCCAAAGTCTTCGAGCATACTGTGCTAACGACCCTAGTAAATGGCCCACTATTCTACCAGGTGTCATGATGTCATTTCGCAAATCTATCTCTGCCCACTCTACTGAGTTCTCGCCTTTCTATCTTATGTTTGGTGACGATATGAAATTACCATTTGACGTAGAATTACAACCGAAGGACAACTACGCAAAGCAGTATTTAGATCATTTTATGGCAAATCTTAAAATGTCACGCGAAATCGCAAAATCGAATGACAGTTACCACCAACAACGGAATAAAGATCGCCATGACAGGAATGCTAAGCCACCCACCTTCAAGGTAGGGGATGACGTCATGATGTCCGTTCACCACGTACTAAAGGGAATGTCAGCAAAACTCCACATGAAAGCCACTGGACCGTATCGGATTGTCGAGTTGGGACCCAACTTTTCATAAAAGTTGAAAAGATGTTCCGACAACAAGATACACCCCTCGTTAGTAAATGCTGAAATACTACGACCCTGACAAGTACCGATCCCAGGCTTCATCCGGATCATCTCGGAGTACATTAAAGAATCTGCAAGATGTCGATAGAACTGCACCTCAGCCAGAGGCTACCACACCTCCGCCTGTACCGAGTACATCCAAGACGCAACCCGATGTACATACACCCGAAACCTTGAGGAGCTCTAAGACACAAAAAGATGCCTCAACATCCAGTAAAGAATTCAACGTAAAAGACACGCCATTTGCCAAATTTAGACAAGGGCGGAGGCTGACGGATGACGGATCTCGGACATGGGAACCAGATGAAAGCCTCCCGCCAAATTATTTAGCTGAGCTTAACAAGAAGTTCACCAAAACCGGAAAGAAAAGACAAACATATTTAAAAAAAAAAAACCCCGTAAAATATTAGATTGGAATCAAAATAAGACATAGTGTAGAGTATTTACAGACAAATTATGAGTATCTGATATATATATAAGTTGAATATAGCAAGTGCACACTATCTCAAGAATATATTAGAGTGTATAAGTACATGATCGAGTCTAATAATTAAGACGGTCACGTCGAGTATCTGAGTACCAGAGTGAGATCGTTAAGTTGTAGTTGCTATACACTATATTCTAGCTTATGTATGATGTCTTGTCTAATATTCACAAACTAGAGACTTTGCTAAGGCTATGCAACAGTCAGAAGCTAGGCTATCCTCTTTTATGACTGTTGTTGATAGAAAAACTACCAATTTATTAAAAGGTATTGAATTAAACAGTGCTATTATTCAAAATATCACTGTTGCATACAATAATAAATTGGCAAACTTAGAAAATATCCTAACTAATATATCCTCATTATTAGTACAGCAAATTAATGAGGCTAGTTTACTTAGGAGTACTTATGATAACACTTTGACAGCTATACAAAGTCTTGTAGAAGGTAAATTATCACCTATCCTTATACCTAGAGGTAAATTAAATAGTGTTATAAAAGGAATTAGATCTAGCCTTAAGAAAAATCATAAACACTTTTTCTTAACTTATGATGATCCTGCATATTACTATGCACATGCTAATTTCATTTATGCACGTAACTATGGAAACCTGTATGTTTCAATCAAATTCCCCATTTCAACTCATGAAATACCTCTTCAACTATATAAAATCATTACTTTACCTGTACCTTTGAATGCTACCTCAACGCATGCCACTCATTTACTAAATGCACCTGAGTATCTTGCTATTACATATCACCATGACCTTTTTGTACCCATATCTTCTACTGACCTACTTAAATGCACAGGTCAACCTTTGTAACTATGCCCTAACAATATCCCACTTATCCCACTAACTGCTGCTAACTGCATTATGGCAATTTTTGAAAATGATCCAAAATTAGTATCAAAATTGTGATTTTAGATTTGTACCTAATGTTCGTAAACCGAATATCATGGAACTTTCTGCTACACCAGTGCTAGTTTATAAGGTTGAATCTTTAAAATTAGATGGTCCTAATGAGCAAACCATTGTTCATGGTTGTACTTTTTGTATTATGCATATTACATGCAAATGCTCATTTTCAACAACAGATTTGTATTTACCTCCTAGATTAGTCACATGTTATGAATCTAAGGATAATGATACAGTCCTCAAGAGTTTTTTGATGAGACAAAATTATATAACATGTTAGCTAACACTACTTTTTCACAACCCTTAGTTTTAGAGGTTCCACCATTTAAAATCTTCAATCACTCTATGAGTAAGATTCTAGAAGATGATCATTCTTATCATTTAAGTCTTAAGAAAATGGCCAAGGCTGCTAAGAAAGATGAAATTATATATAAACATTTAGCTGAACCTCTTTCTAATGGTTTTATTACTATTCCAAATCCATGGCCAGATACAAATACATTCCTTATTTTTGGAACTATGGCTGCCACTGCCATCTCATGGGTTGTTTTCATTTTTGCATTGTGTAAAATAAGAAAATTGTCTGTTGCTTTAAGTGTATTAGAAAAGGTTACATCAGTTAAATCACAAACTTTACCTGTTTTTATATATGCAAAACCTACTACCACATCTGAAACGACAATGTCTTTAGAAGACATACTATTGTCAAAAATATGTTGGGTTTAGTGATGCAGAATCGGACAATTTTCATAATCGATGATCGGACAATAATCGGAAATCATAACCGATCGATGATCGATTATAATCGGACGAATAAGAAAACCATTTTGCAAAGGGATATTTTTATCATTTGACAATGTAATCATGTATGTAAAATTTTTTTATTTGAAAAATACAATAAACAAGAAATTCTAAACAATAAAATACATGTATATCTCAATAACCAGATAACAAGTGTCTTTACCAAAGACCAAACAAGAATAACCAGCAATTCCTTTATTCTATGGAAAAATTAAGAGGGGACAAACTATTAAAAAAAGCATCATACATTCATTCTGATGATTCTTTGAAAATTACAAATGTCATGAAATTGATGAATAAGTTTTTTTTTTCACTTTCAGTCCTCTGTGTATAAATCAGAGGAAATTCTGCAGGTGCCAAGACAAATTATTTTTTTAACAATGAAAATTAAGTTCCATTTCATGGGCATTTCAGTAATAAGATGGTGCATTCCGGTCAATTGGGTCATTTAGGTAGATAGTTACACTACATTTTACGAGTCAATTTGGGCGATAAAACTTCTTGGGTTTTTTCGGCGATTTTTCGATTTTTGAAAATAGAATCGAAAATCGAAATCGGCGCACTTTCAGCGATCGACATTCGATCATCGGCGATAATCGTTTCATCACTACTTGGGTTCATGGTTTATTTATAGCATTTTTATGTATGATATGTGTACTTTGTATCATTATTGTTGTTTTATGGTATAAGCACTCTGCAAAAGGCACTGTTTTGCATCTAGAAATCACATCAGGTTATAACTGTGTTACCACCATGCCCATCCTACTATAAATTTACTAACCCTACCATTAGAGATATATCTGTCTCAACATTTTCAAATTCTGAATTGCTTGCTGACTGGCAACCTTTTACACTCGTTGATAAACAATCTGGAAAATCACTTATCAAAAATAGATTTAAAATCAAGTGGATTGATTATACAAGACTTAATAACATTTTGAAGCAACCTTTTTGTGCTTATTTATATATTTGTCATCAAGGTCAATCAGTATTGTTGAACCAAACCCCTGTCTTACAGGATATTTTAGATATATGAATGTCAAAGTATCATTTATAAAGTATTTTGTTTATAATACCCTCTATTGTTTGGGTAATATGTTTTTTGTATTATATATACTCCTGAGAGATTTTGTCATCTACTTTGTGAACTTTATTACCAAAATATCATTGGTTTTGTACATATGTTGCATATGGGGTTTTTACAAATTGTATTGTTGTCAAATTTTGTATTATTATTTTATATATCAACAGACCTCAATTAATGTTTAAAATTTTTCTTTCCTTTTTGGTTTGTGGGTCCAAACCTACCGTGATCATAGGGGGGTTGTCATATGATCACTTTTGATCAGTAAAATGAAAAGTTATCAAATGACATTTGTCACGAGGAAAAGTTTACTTTTTATACAATATTAATATTCAAATTAATTGAAATCATAAGTTTATAATTTAAGTGCATCAACAATCTTAAAATTCCATTTTTCTTAAATTTATTTCTATTTTCCCATAAAGAAACTCAAATTATCTTATACGTAACTTTATCTAATTTGCTTGGCTTAGGAATTTCTCAGTTTTTAAAGCCTTTAGGTTTTTCTTTACATTAGGTCTTTTTGGTTAATTCATAGTTAATAGTATCATAACACCTTTTGTCTATTTTTAGCATACTTTCCTCTGACATGGTGTCATTTATTTACTCTTTTACCGGAAGGCTTATTGACTTCCTCGATTTGTTCTTTTAAGTTAAGTGGTCCTTTGTTAAAGAAATTACTTGCTAGTACTCATTGTTGATTTAATGATTAGTGTCTAGCATGTACTTATCTCATGACTTGGGCAGATCTTAGAAAAAGCTCTATCCTGATTGGTTAAAATCAAACTTTTGGAACGCGCGATTTTTACCTGAAGAGAGATCCACGCTAGTAGCGTCATTCCATGAATACGCTCATAATAAATTAGACGTGTTTTAAACAACTCTCAACTTCTTTATTCAGGTACATATGTCTTTATTAGTATTTTTTATAGGTTTGGTATAAGATAAATTTTAATTGATTTATGCATTCAATTTTATTTTAACATATTTGGTTCAATATACACTTTAATAACTAAGTGTTGCATTTTGATGTATTTTATTATGTAAATATGAATATTATATGTGGAGTATTTTCGGGATTTGAATTATTCCTCTCATTTCTTCATTGAATGTTGAATATTCAGTTAATTTTGTAATATAGTTAACACGTTTCTTAATCTAAATAGATATTATTGTTGAGAATCCTATATTGTGTATTATGTTCAGCTTGCCAGTTGATAATTAGCAGAAACTATGGCATTTTGATTTGTTCATATGTACATGTATCATGCAATATCAAGGCCCAATATCATTTGATTTTCTTAAAGTTTCTTGCTTTTTATTTATTATTGGTTAAGTAATGACCTACTTGTAATTTGCTCTTACTTGAGATTATAGGAAACCAAATTCTATGATTTTTATTTAATTTCATTTTTGGTTTGTTTAGTGTTTGAGTTAAATTTACAATTATGGAATTTTTAACAATAATTATTACTTGTACATTTTGTAGTATAATTAGAAATATGGTTTTTGATTTTAGGTTTTTCATTCTGTGTTAAATTCTTGAATATTATATTTTCACCTTTAGCCTCGTTTTGGTCTTCTATAGTAAATGACCTTGACCTTCAAAATTACTAAATTGTTGTCGCCATATATCATTGTTTACATTTACATTGTATTATTTATTAGATTTTTGTTAACGCTGGCATTTAATCAAAAATTGTTCTTGTTTGATCTAAGAAATTGTATTATTATAATTGATTATTCGAAATATCATATTGATTCCATGAATACGCTCATAATAAATTAGACGTGTTTTAAACAACTCTCAACTTCTTTATTCAGAGTTTCCCACAACCAACGCCGAAAGGTTTTCTTGTTGTGTGGACTGATCGTCCGACAAGTATAAGAGAAGGAATCCGTGTACAGGGACACGTACACAGACGTACGAACGTATACGAGTTGGATCCCTGAGAGAGAGAGTTCGGAAAAATTACACTATGGTTGTCATGTGATCACTTTTGATCAGTAAAATGAAAAGTTATCAAATGACATAAATATTAAACTCTGTATTAATTGTATGCTTTGTTGGTCTATTATCATGTCTGAATATATCTGATATATAAATTTTTATAATTTTCATATGCTTTATTGGTTGTTTAGTGTTTTACGTCACTTTCAAAAAATTTCAGTTATATCATATATAATATATAAAATTATATTTTATTTAAATTTATATTACAAACATTGATTCACGATGCCTTTTCTGTCTTTGTACACATCAAGTATAACATATAATACATATTTTATCAATTTGTTATATGTTAGCAAGTACATGCATCCACACTTCAAACTGTTTTAATTAAAAATTGGACTACTAAGTATGCATTACCACTACTCAATGTGAGGACAGGTTTCACTACTTTCAAATCCTTTAATCTTTCAGGTTTGACACCGGCAGACTTTGATAAAGCAGTTGGTATGGTCTAGGAGCATGGCAGAGAGTTACATGAAGATGCTCCTAAACGATGCGCAGTCTCAATTCTGAATAGTACAGTTGTGACATGAACACAGGGAGATGCTAACCTAAAATATAAGCAAATCAATTAGTGCAGTTTTTATCAAGATTTAAGAATTTTTAACATTTTATGATATAACAAGTGACAGTGTACCCTGATCCTTGAATGAATTCAATATGCAGATTCTCTAAATTTGATGAAGTGCAAATTGTGTTTATAAGCATGCATGACAAATTTCAGACCAAGTGCATCATGACCAGCAGCAAATTTGCCCTGCTACATATTCCAGGAAAATGTACATGTATACAGTATGTAGCATGACACACACATACATACAGTTTCAGCATTTCTGTGACTGTGTGGCCTGACATTACCGTATTTCAACTTTTATTGAAGCCGGCCGGATATACATTAAATCATACACATATACAAGTGAATTGTGCTGTGAAGGATTACCGGTATATTTAAGTGATGGAGGATCAATACATAGATGTACATACAATTGCTACAGTACAGAAAATTGTAGCATGTGTGAATAATGCTTTTAATAAAATTCTATTATTTTCTTTTAAAAATGAATAAATTACTGATACACATGAAAGTATGGTGAGTGTCCTGTGTTTAGTGTAAGGCCAATACAACTTAATTGGTAGATTATCATTCATGGTCACCAGAAATAAAAGGGCATATGAGAGGATTTTTCAACCTTCGGTTTGTTTACTGTTGTACGTCACACCATGATTATTTCATGTACCATATTTGGTAACGGCATCTCACTGATGATGTATCATACAGAAATTTAGACCTTAGCAATGGACCCACCCGAAGCAGTGAGGGATCTTCTTTCATACTACGCTTATGTACACAATCATGACATTGATGACACATCAGGGGCGAGGACGATAATCTATCAATGAATTTTAATTGGCCTAACTTAATAATTTATATTGAATAATGAAAATCTTACCCAGCTGTACATGTATGACTTAATTGATCCTGAATCTTTCTCCACACATATCCATATTTTGTGGGGGTCATCTTTGACATGCTGGGAAGGGGTACATGTACTACGCAGGAAAGAATACCTGGATGTAGAGGATATGTTATGGTAGAATACCTCCTCCAGATGACCAGCATCAATGAATGATTGTCCCTTTCCTAACTTGTATTGCTGGAGGAACTTGGCGATGTTGACATTGTTGTTTGACACACCTGCGTACTCCACTATATCTGTTAAATAAATAGGTGGCCACTGTCTCATTCCCTCTCGCTCGTCCAACCAATGGTCATTTAGTGTGAATGGATCAGGAACGACTGTACACTTCAGTGCCTATCTTCAGTAAACTAAAGTAGTCTTGCATTTTTTCTTTAATTTGTTGATCTGTAGACGGCTGTGGATTTAATTTCATAATATGAGCCGAATACGCTAAAGCAGCTAACTCTTCTTTTGGCTTATCCTTTGCAAGACCCCGTCTCCCCAAGTACTCACGCAAAGCATCGATTTTCCATGTTTTAAACTGTTCTAAAGTGACAGATTGGTCGCCAGGATCCATGTGTAATCTTGATATGAAAACGCTTTCCAATAATATGTAAAAATAAGCCAATGATATATACAAAATAGTAAATAACTTCACTCAACGATGTAGGTCGCCATTAATGCTATTGTAAGCACTGCAAAAGTTTTCCCCTTTGACCCGTGACGCCATCTTGCTGATATGACGTACGTGTGGATTGGTCTATTCAACATTCTGAACTCTACAATCTCTACTTATTTTAAAGTGTGTAGTGTGCATGGTACACCATTCAAAAGAATTCACGATATCTGTTATACATAAAAGTTGTCATGACATACAGACAAAGGCCATCTATCCTTATATGTATACACATATATAGTAGAAACACATACCCTTTTACGACAGGTTCAACCCCCCTTCCCCCCCCCCCCCTTTGCGAGGTTATCAAGGCTGCACCAGGCCTCATTTCGTGTCAATGAATATCAATACAAGAGTCAAAATTTATCTACGTAACAATGCGTAAACTATCGTAGAAACATCACAACTTATATACGAGTATCAATCAGATCTTATCTAAATTTCATTACGTATTTACAGTGAGTACTTAACTGTAACTATTTCGAGTTGATTTCTTTTGTTACAATCTCTACGTCCAGCACGCTGAAAAGTGATTGACTAATAATTGATTAATCGACATCTTGACCGTTACGGTGTCATTTCATGGTTCATTGCCTCTTGAAACTAAGAGAATGTTAAAATGTTGATGTATTATACTGCAATAAAACATATGCAATGGTTATCTGCTGAATAATGCGAATAGGAGGCGAATAGTAACACGAAGGTAAAGCGATTGCTTTGCATTTCATCGGAGAAACGAGGATTTAGGACATGTTGTGATCGGTGAATCATTAATCAACTACCTGTAATAATACGCTTATTCACACGTGTATAACGGTGATTACTGCACGAAATGTATTGGTCGTATGATTATTAAGACCTTGATTAATATCGTTGTCTGATTGGATGAATTTGATTAGGCATGATCACGTGGTCAGCCAAGATCAAAGACGAGTACACATTTCACACAGGGATGCCGAAAAACAGTAAACATTCGTATTATGATCAATAATAAATGTTTGAAGTTGAAATTCTAATAGGTGACTGAAGCAAGAAATTTAACCGATATTAAAATTAAATTTGGTATCATTAATGTAGATTCATCATTTGCGCCAAAGATGCATGCCGTCTATGACCCCTACAGGTCATTAATGGCCACTTTTTTGTACTGTTGCACAGGGAAATATTAATGCTGTCCTACTTACATCGTGATAAAAGGCGTACAGCTTAAAGGAAGCTGATTGATGTCTGAATAAAAGGAACTTGTACGGGATGGGAGTTGTGAGAAAGGAACAGAAACACGTCAAGTCCCCTCTTTAAAACAAGTGGTTTAACAAGGTGGCTTTTTATTCCCTTTATTATAAGTATGAATGCCATGTGAAAAAATGGGTCAATTGTAAACCCTTAAAATATCCTTATGATACATATATCCTCCCACGAGTTGGTTTATTTGGTACTTTTAAAGTCACAGAAAATACTTATCAGGTATATATTAAAACATAACTTTTCAGGTATGATTGAAATTCTTATACGAGAAAAGTATCTAAACGCTATCCCGCTCTGTATGGCGCTGTGATCTCTTGCGTAACGCAGAGGACATGTACCAGCATCATACAAGTAACATGATCATGTTTTGTCAATGAAACATTCTACGATAATGTAGATTACTTCATTCCTTTTAACACGGTGTTCGCGCTTCCTCCCTTTCTTATATTTCTTATCAGTGATAACAATTCAACGTTCTTAACTCTACGATCTCGGCTTATTTTAAAGTGTGTAGTGTGCATGGTATATCATTCAAAAGAATTCACGATATCTGTTATACATAAAAATTGTCATGTTATACAGACAAAGGCCATCTATCCTTATATGTATACACATATATAGTAAATACGCATACCCTCTTACCACAGCCCCCCCCCCCCCCCACTTCCCCTTTGGAAGGTTATCAAGGCTGCACCAGGCCTCATTTCGTGTCAATGAATATCAATACAAGAGTCAAAATTTATCTACGTGACAATGCGTAAACTATCGTAGAAACATCACAACTTATATACGAGTATCAATCAGATCTTATCTATATTTCATTCCGTATTTAGAGTGAGTACTTAACTGTAAAGTCTAATTTCGAGTTGATTTCTTTTGTTAAAATCTCTACGTCCAGCACGCTGAAAAGTGATTGACTAATAATTAATCGACATCTTGACCGTTACGGTGTCATTTCATGGTCCATTGCCTCTTGAAACTAAGAGAATGTTAAAATGTTGATGTGTTATACTGCAATAAAACACATGCAATGGTTATCTGCTGAATAATGCGAATAGGAGGCGAATAGTAATACGAAGGTAAAGCGATTGCTTTGCATTTCATCGGAGAAACGAGGATTTAGGACATGTTGTGATCGGTGAATCATTAATCAACTACCTGTGATTCACACGTGTATAACGGTGATTACTGGACGAAATGTATTGGTCGTATGATTATTAAGACCTTGATTAATATCGTTGTCTGATTGGATGAATTTGATTAGGCATGATCACGTGGTCAGCCAAGATCAAAGACGAGTCCACATTTCACACAGGGATGCCGAAAACAGCAAACATTCGTACTATGATCAATAATAAATGTTTGAAGTTGAAATTCTAATAGGTGACTGAAGCAAGAAATTTAACCGATATTCAAATTAAATTTGGTGTCATTAATGTAGATTCATCATTCGCGCCAAAGATGCATGCCATCTATGACCCCTACAGGTCATTAATGGCCACTTTTTTGTACTGTTGCACAGGGAAATATCAATGCTTTCCTACTTGCATTGTGATAAAAGGCGTACAGCTTTAAGGAAGCTGATTGATGTCTGAATAAATGGAACTGTTGTACGGGCTGGGAGTTGTGAGAAAGGAACAGAAACACATCAGGTCCCCCCTCTGTAAAGCAGGGGTTTAACAAGGTGGCTTTTTATTCCCTTTATTATAAGTATGAAGCTATGTGAAAAAATTGGGTCAATTGTAAACCCTTAAAATATCCTTGTGATACATATGTATCCCACGAATTGGTTTATTTGATACTTTTAAACTCACAGAAAATACTTATCAGGTAAATATTAAAACGTAACTTTTCAGGTATGATTGAAATATTATTACTAGAAAAGTGTCTGAACTTATCCCCCGCGCTGTATGGCGCTGTGATCTCTTACGTAATTCACAGGATAGGTACCACCATCATACAAGTAACATGATCATGTTTTATCAATGAAACATTCTACGATAATGTAGATTACTCCGCGCTTCCTCCCTATCTTATATTTCTGATCAGTGATAACAATTCAACGTTCTTAACTCTGAAGTTCCAGCTTATTTTAGAATGTGTAGTGTGCATGGTATGTCATTCAAAAGAATTCACGGTATATGTTATACATAAAAGTGGTCATCATATACAAACGCCATCTATCCTTATATGTATACACATATATAGTAGAAACGCATACCTTCTTAAGACAGCCCCCACCCTTTGTTCCTGTTACGAGGTTATCAAGGCTGCACGAGGCCCCATTTCGTGTCAATGAATATCAATACACAATACATATGCGTAAACTAACGTGGAAACCGGACGTCCGTGCCTCAAACACGACGAACTAATTCAATAGTTTGTAGAAGTTAAAGTAAGGATATTTGGAATATAAGTTGATGTTTAACGCAAACAAATATAAAACATGACATTTGGTATTTAACGCAAAAAAACATGACCGTTTATCAAGGCTGCACGAGGCCTCCTTTTGTGTCAATGAATATGAATACAAGAGTCAAAATTTATCTACGTGACAATGCGTAAACTATCGTGCAAACATCACAACCTATATACGAGTATCAATCCGATCCTATCTAAATTTCATTCCGTATTTAGAGTGAGTACGTAACTGTAAAGTCTAATTTCGAGTTGATTTCAGCACGCTGAAAAGTGATTGACTAATAATTGATCAATCGACATCTTGACCTTTACGGTGTCATTTCATGGTTCATTGCCTCTTGAAACTAAAAGAAATTTAAAAAGAAGGTGATGTTTTATACTGCAATAAAACATTTGAAATGCGTATCTACTGAATAATGCGAATGGGTGGCGAATAGTAATACGAAGGTAGAGCGATTGCTTTGCATTTCATCGGAGAAACCAGGATTGTGATCGATGAATCATTAATCAATTACGTGCAATCATATGCTAATTCACACGTGTATAACGGTGATTACTGCACGAAATGTATTGGTCGTATGATTATTAAGACCTTAATATCGTTGCCTGATTGGATGAATTTGATCAGACATGATCACGTGGTCAGCCAAGATCAAAGACGAGTCCAGATTTCACACAGGGATGCCAAAAAAACAGCAAACATTCGTACTTTGATCAATAATAAATGTTTGAATATCAAATTCTAATATGTGACTGAAGTAAGAAATTCAACCGATATTAAAAGTATTCTTGGTATCATTAATGTAGATTCATCATTCGTGCCAAAATTGCATGCCGTCTAGGACCCCTACAGGTCATTAATGACCGCTTTTTTGTACTGTTACACAGGGATATATCAATGCTTTCCTACTTACATTGTGATAAAAGGCGTACCGATTTAAGGAAGCTGGTTGATGTGTGAATAAATCCCTGCAAAAAACCCCAAAGTTTCCGCAAATCCGGAAACCTACCGGAATTTTGCGGAAACTGGGACATCAGGTTTCCGCAAGGGAAAGTCGCGGAAACACCATGTTCAAGTTTCCGCAGGGTTCCTTTTTGACGGGAAGATAAAAGTTTCAGCAAGTTTCCAAAAAACGGAAACTATTCATACTGGTTTCTTCAGGTTTCCGCCAGGCGAAAACTTAATGGAAACTTACCTTCTTAATAACCTGAGTTTTACAGAAACTAAATGTCAAGTTACAATATATATATATATTTTCAATTTACCTTGCAGTTTCCACTTAATGGATACTATTACAGAGAGTTTTAGCAAAACAGAAATCTGGATTTTGTGTGTTTCCGCAAGACGTAAACTTGCCTGAAACTAATACTCAAAATTTTTGCGATGTGAAAACTTAATGGAAACTATACCTCTTTATAATTCACTTGTCTACTTAAATAAATTTGAACAAATCATTCCAGAAGTACTCTGGAATTGTCAAGTTAATATGATCTGTTTATGGACATGGCAAAATTAATAAATGAATTATCAATTCATAACATAATCAGAAAAAGCAAAAGTTCAAAATACTCTTAAAAGTAACAAATTTATTCTTGGATCAATCTAGAACAACATTTAAGAAATACATTTTGCACAATGAATATCTTAATTGCCTTTAACAATAAGTATCACTAAAGTGTTCAATTCATATGGTAATATAGACTATGAGTTATAGTGTATGTACCGAATGATAACTAAAACATAATTTGGTACATACATTTTGTTATACCCAATTCATATATTAGAAATGAACTTGCAATAAGTGTATAAATGAATGCTTAAATATACAACACACATGAACAATATATATTACAGTACATAGTTTTAAATCAAGTTTGCTTAATTCATTTTGTCACACAGAGCTTTGGTTATCAATTATTCAATGCATGTGAAATGAAGAACAGTTTTACATGTTTCTAATTCTTATGACAAGAAATAAAGTTCAATCCGTAACCTAGCTACGCATCATTTGTATTACTTTCTTTTCTTTTACATGAAATTATAAAGCACACATAGTCTAATACTATCTAGATAATATTGACAAATTAATTGACATCGTACTTGTACATTCTCCATATAGTTAAATAAAAATAGTGACATTTATTTCATCAATGTAGACATCTAAAATAACAAATGTAAATCTGGAAATGTAATTATTTGGAATCACAAATAGAATCTATTCTATCCAAACATTTTCAAAAACATGAAAAATGGCAATTAAATTTAAAATCATCATTCCCTTACAGTTGAAGTCTATCACTCATGCAATGTTAGATTTTCAGGACACGAGAATGAAACTCTGCAACATATGCCTATGTCCTTCAATCAACATTGTTCACAAATTCTATCCCTAAAATAACAAATGCAAATGTAGAAAAGGTATCTATTTGAAATCACAAACAGAATCTATTCTACCTATACATTTTTAAAAACACCGAAAATAGCTATCACACTTCAAAACATCCTTTCCTAGCTGTTAAATTCAATCACTTATGCAATGTTAGATTTTCAGGACACGAGTATGAAACTCTGCAACATGTGCCTATGTCCTTTAATCAACACTGTTTATAGATTCTATTTCAACTTGATCCATATCACACTGCAGGTCTCTCAGACTAACAGTACGACTATAAAGTCATATCATAGACTCATACGAGACATTATAAAACAAAACTTTGTCTGAAAATCGGACCCAAATAATAAAAATAAACTCAATTCTTTTCCAATAATTTATCTGCAGTCAAAACACGAAGTTATTTTCTGAAATTATATTAATATTCTATCTGGCACAGGACTAACAATAATAAATTTCTGTTGTCCCTGTTTATGTGTGACCCATGCACATCTGGATAAAACACGTTGGATTGGTATAAAAGATGCAGGTCCGTCGTTATGAAATTTATCAAGCCATGCTGTCAATGGATGAAGGAACCCATAATTATTGTTGCTTCTTTTAAACCAATCAACAACTGCAAAGATGTGAGGATACAGTTTTCCGTTCATTTCCAAAACGTTTTCTATAAAATATTAAACTTGTCCTGGTCGTATGTCATCTGAATCTACCACTTGACATGAATCATTTGACCATTTTGCCATAATCAAATGGTAATTTTTGTGTGTACTGCTGGCACTGGAAGAAAAAAGTTCATTACCATAATACAGAGACGGATTTTTTTTACTAAAGTTGCAAGGTTTTCAATGCTGATGTCTTTGCTATAAATCTTTGAATACATCTGTAACAAATTACTCCTTTCCAGAAAAGTTAAGGACAACAGAATAACTTTTATGCTTTTTATAAATTTTGCTTAAACAGATCCATAAATCTATCTCAATTTTGTGAAATGGAAATGTAGCTGCCAGTCTAAATCTACCATCTACTATATTTGTAATTGTATGGGATTTATCACCTACAAATTTTAAGAATTCTGAAGTGAAATTTTATATCAATAGTAAAACATAATTGTTGGAATTTTCTCATTATTTGTATTTCAATGGATCATTTGTTTGAGGGAAAATCTACCAGCATGTCATTGTATCTTTCAAAGCAAAATGCCCCAAATCCGTTAATGCTACCATACATTTTTATACAGTCGCTGACCATGAAGATGCATATTTTGGTGTCATGAAACCTGGTACATACAAATTTAGTGCTTTCATTAAAACATTTTTGCAAAAAGACGATCTACAATTCTTAAATTATGATGATTGGATGAAACTTCTGACAATATGATGACAAGCTAATACAAAGGTGTGTCACACTTTCATGTGGATATCTGGTAGTAAACCCATTAACGCATATAATGAATACAGAAGTACCCAATTTTTCCATTCATCAGCTGTAAACTGGCCATAATTTTAAGAGATATTTGAATGCAATCTACCAATATCTGCTGAAACATTCATTTTAGAAACACGGGAACTTATTATTTCAAGATTAAATTTGACAATCTATCCAGTGTGAAAACAGTCGCTTTGCAGTGCCTAAAAAGAGATTCTGCATGGGTTCAACAACACTGAATTTAGCAGGTTCAAAGTAAGGCAGTTCCAGTAATTGTGTTTATCTATAACCATATTTCTTTTCAATTTCAGCTTTTTTGTCAAAGTTTCTGCTTTTAGTGCTCTATCAGCTTTAAATGCTGATTTCTGGTTCTGAAATTCCATTTTGATGGATCCACAGGACCACAATAACGCTCTCCTTCAAAATAACGAAATTCTATGTCATATTGAACAAACACAAATAGCTTCATGTCCCATGAAACCACCAAGCTTTCTAGCTGCAGGGATATCTGATGACGCACACAAAAGCATAACCTTAATTTTGATGTTCTCAGCATATACGTATGGCATGAAATTAAAACCTTTGTAAAGAAACTTCATTTCATCAATAAATGGTTTAAGAAGGGAAATTAGAGAAGCAGGTTCTTTCTCTAAAGCTGGTATGATACCTAAAAGAAGAACATTTTCCGATTTGAATCGCAAGTGTCACGGCACATTCATGAATACAAGATAAATCACAGCAACTGATTTGTCTCTGCGTCTTTTGTAAGGCTGAAACCAATCTACATTTATCATTACGGCCAAATTAAAGAAAGATTGTCCATTTACATTTTGAAAAGTTTTCCAAAAATTACTCCATCAAAAATATCTCTCCATATGCATCATCTGGAGAACGTGTATCTTGCCATTTGTTACATAAATCTAAAAATTCCTTTCTTGAAATAAAATGCTGAATTGAGTCTATAACGCTTTTATAACAGCAAACCTTGATTGGGTAAGATTTTACTTTCCCTGAGGCCTATTTGATTTCCTTAACAAGAGTAGCACCACATTGATATTTTCCTTTTCTACCTCTATTTTCATTGTCTTTGTCTACCCTACAACCAAAACCATATTGGAACATTTATACACCACTGTCCTTCCATTTCTTTCACAATGTCAGTATATTTAAAAACCGCAGTACAATTTGGACAAGTAACATACTTAACGAAGTCATCTCTATCAAGATTTGTTATTTTTCTAAGTAAATACAAAGAAGTAGGAAAGCTCAACAATAAACAAACAAAACCTACTCATATGTGACAAAATGATAAAAAGTTTATGAAACAGAAACAAAATTTCTCCACACAGTAATTACTTAGATTAAATTCGCACTAGAAAAAGGACCGAGCATCATGAAAAATTGATTAATGATTTTGCATGTCCCTGTGTTTCTTTTATTCCTGAGTTTGACGCGTTTATGTCCATTTCAATCTCATCCTCATCTGCATCACTCCATTGGTATTGCTAGTTGTCAAGGTCAAGATCATCTTCATCTGTTCTATTATGGTCAGAGGCCTGTAAAATTGGATTGAAATAATGAAGCAACTTATTAATATTAACTGCCCTCAGATAAAATGCTACAGTGTTGTAAGGAACACGTAGATTACTGATACAAAACATTTTCTATTGTATCATTTTCTAAAGTGTGATCAAGATCAGACAGATGTTATACGTTGCATTTAGACCAAGAACACTCAAAAATCTATTTTTATTTAGGGGATATTTGGCTGCGAAACAGCCATTTATGAATTATATAACAAACATATACTTGATGCAGATATAAATAATTTTAGAATCAATTATCACTCACTGTGGCAATTGAAGGTGAAGTCTATCCTTTCAAACTTATAAAGTCCACATTATTTGATAACCACATTTACATATTTTTTACAATCTGCTTCAATATGGCATTTGAAAGAATCAATCAAGTGTAAGCTCATATTAAAGTTGTATTATTCCATGCAGTTTTACCTCCAATGAAAATTGCATTGGTGCCTGGCACAACACTATCTGTGTCTATGTTACTGCTGGTTGCATTTACATCTGAATCTATAATTATATTATTGCACTTTGAACATTGCAGCCTTTATTCCAGGTTATATATTTTAAACAAATTAACTGTGACATTTTAGATATATAATTCTAACTCTGATTTAAATCTTGTTATATTAGGTCTATTATACACCATATCGTTCATGTGATCAGACATAATATCAATTGTACAAACCAAACAGAGGGATTAGGGGCATAATGTTTGTTGTTTTACATCACAATTATTACTTATGATGATGCATTGCACAGACATTTATAAGACCTATGCAATTCTACAATCTATACGAATATACTATAATTTGGAAGAGTGATAATTTGCATATGGTCATACAATATACTTTCTTACATTTCATTATACATGACGCGTAACATTTGCTTAAGTCTAGGGGGTTAGTCTTTTCCACTTTAAATTGAAGATGTATCAAACATCATAAATGAAGTTTAATATGAAGGTGACTTAAAATACAACAAATGGTCTCCTCTGCAAGCTCATTCCAAATACTTTTGGGTTCTTTAGATATCCATATTGATAAATGCAGGTAAATAGCTTAGTAAATGACTGGAGAGATGGATATACTGACACAATGCACAGAGGTCATGCCTGATGTAGGATGAAAAAACTTACCTAGTAGTTTATAATAAATTTTGCATAACGAATACAGGATTCCATTATGCAGTTAAAAGGCAATAAAACAAATTTACCACTATCCGAATCTAATTCACTGGGTGTAGGAGTATAGCATTCAATGGCTGAAAATTTTCTTTTTGAAGTACATCCAAAATTTTCAGCCATTGAATGCTGTTCTTCTGTTGGCCAAGATGTTGCAAGACAGACAACAGTGTAAGTTTCCCTCAATTTGGACTGCAACTGCTGAAAAAGTACTAGTACTATCAGTTCTACACAATGTACCAGACATGGGGGTAATTTAAAAGATCCATGATTCAGCTCAAATTATATGGGAAAATATGGTCCTAATGATAAAACACCAAAAAATAAAAAATCAGTTAAGATATCATGTCCTGGCAGTGCAAATGGCCCAGACCCAAGCATTTTATAGACGGTGTTCATTTCAACAATTATGCAGAAGCCATGTATTTCATACATATTAGAAGGGCCCTGCTGAGCAGGATTTGATCCATCACCTTTTTATAACATGACCAAAACGGTCCTTATCAGACCAACCATTCATGTAGAAAATAGCCATTAGCTTGGTTTGAAAATCCAAGAAAATTGCACCATGGGTTTATAATCCAAGGTAAGCTGAAAGAAACTGACAGTTTCAATTCTAAATTGAAAAAAGAACCCTGATTTGAAAATTCTTTTCCAATAAAATGTCCACATTTCATTTCAAATTATTCTTATCACTTCGATATGGTTAGCCCTTGGGTACTTAATTCTCTGTTGTCTTAAGTGCTCTAAAATGGATTGGGATTTTAAATACAATGCAGTGTGAAGGTTTAAGTAAAATGATTAAATTTTGTTTCTTATTTTTCTTGATGAAAGTAATAAATATGAATATCAATAAATGGTGTTTTATACAAATAATGCTATTTTTTAAGTATTAGCTAGATTCACGTAAATAGAAGATTTCCACCAATTATTAACCGTTCATAGTTAGTATGTGATATTTTTCCTGGAATGAATGCATAATTAAAGAATATATATGTACATGTATTTACATTACAATATTTCAGATCTAACTGAATCAGTATCACAACTTAATATGTACACTTAGAATAATTAAGTTATGAAAAGTCATAGTGATAATCTGAGTAGGAGTTTGCTATTTGTCTTAATTTACATAAAACCAAATTAAAACTTGAAGGTTACAGTCAATAATGTTTCTCTATTTGGTTTCATCCAGACACAACCTTTTCAATGTGCAATTCTAAATATCCTTTTACAAGCATATTCATATATACTGTCTACCATGCATATTATATTATGTCTTTTTATTGTCTCAAACTAAATGGAATGAATTGAATCCATTATGATCTGCATATACACATCCCATCTTTTTACAAAAATAGCTGAAAGGAGGTCTTTTCATAAATTAGAGTAAAGTATATATATGCAATATACACCATTTGTGCTTTCTAAATGTAGTATTTTGAATTAATATACATGTACATGTTCACTCTTGTGAAAATTAAAAGCAATTAATTATAATAATATAATTTTTTTCTACACATCAAATTCTATAATGAATGTCTCTAGAAAGTTAAAAATGTAAATAAATATTCAAATGACAGATCATTAGGTTAAAAGAAATTTCAAGAATCATGTATAGGATACCTGGATGTGAAATAATATCTTCAACATTTTCATTATTTTATTTTGACTCTTATTTACAGATAATTTTGAATAAAAACAAAGAAATTTAATATATTTTAACAGAGTTGGATAATTAATTCCCAAAATAAAGCAATTGTGTTATTTACTCTCTTAAACCTTATAAAAGGTACCCATTGGATTATTGCCCCTTAACCCAAGCTGATTGCATAAAAATTATTTCTTGTTCAGGATTGCAACAGGTGTGTAAATTGGGCAAATAAACATTGCAGATTACAATGGGGTGTTTACCTAGAGTTATAGACAATATAGGATGTTTATTGTATGTTAATTAGATTACCCTCTGTAGCTCACACTTACTATGTTTAGCGCATGTGTCAATATTACCTCATGTGACAGCGACACCTATTGATAGAATGCGTTGTGTTTTGTCCGACGTGATCTTATAGATTTGTCTATAAATGTTCGACCTCTTGGACATTAGCTCTGACTTCGACGACACACTTTGAAATCTAATTAAACCAATCATAACCAGGAAAACGACAAAGTTTCAATCTTTAATAACAAACTAGTCAAATAGTCAACACAATAAAAAGCAAATAATAGCAAGATGAGATCAAATGATATCAAAAAGTACAAAAATACCGCCCCCTCTTTCCCGTATTAATAATACATGATAAAAGCGGGATTACTCTTGCTAAATGTTCTGAACCTAGGTAAAAATCCTATCAAAACTCCTGTTTAATGAACTTTTAGACTGGCAAGCCCAAACGTGTACTATTATTATATTATATTATTATTATAATAAATTAATCTAAGAGAAAGAAAGCGAACTTGTTAGACTTAAAAATCTTTACAAGCTACCGATATACACGTATATCTGAGTATATATACCCGAAATACAAAGGTCAATACAAAGATTAACAGAATTACTAACTAATCAAACTCTCTCATAACACCTTACAATAGCCAATCAGAATAAGCGTATCAAAACGTACTTAGGAATGTGCGTAATATGGCACTATATACGAAATGAAATATAAACCATATTGAAGCACATTAAACGCAAAGTAAATAATGTATGTAAAAGGATTTATCAGTATGCGTTAGGATTAATATGATAAGATAAAGGTACTAAAATGATAAAGTCTCGTTATAATTAAAGTGTAACAATTTGTAAACATGATAATACACTATCAGATGGTCAACGTCACAGTCACATAGGTACAGTATGAGCAGGTGTTGTTGTCTTATTCTACAGAAGCCAATACTTAATAATTCAATAATTTGTCTAATGACAAAAAAACAAAAAAATATATGTAACACCAGAGACAAATGATACAAGCATTCTTACTCTAAACAAAACAACAGTATTGCTTTATTATTGTTTCAAAACGCTCATTTAAGTGTGGGTTTACATTTGACAAAATGTACAGTTAAAAATGCAATAAATTTGAAAATGTAGGATATAAAGGCTTACGTTATGACTCTAAAGAATTCTAAATACAGTAAGCATTTGGCAAAATCTTATTTTACAGAATGTGAATAAGAGAAAAAATTTTAGTATTATACAGCGTGGAGAACAAAAGGTATCAGTATTGATTTTAAAACTTAGGTCCAATGTAAATTAATTTTTAAAAGATGTCTTAATTTCATGGAAAGAAATGATGGATAAACAAAGCAAATGTGTAATAATGTCATTGATATTATTCATGAATATCCACTTTAGATGAATCATAATGCTCAAGTCATTGGGCAATGTGTATCATATAAGCATTAGTATAAAGAAGGAAGCATTGTATGTTAATGGCATTTTAAAAGAAGGCAGTACATTTTATCATGAAGAATTTAAGGAAATATATATATGTACGGAGGACAAATTTTCTGTAATATAATTGAATTATCACATCAATAAAACATCTATGAAAATGTGAAAAAATTTATTGTGAGAAAAATTTGTGGGCCTTGGGTACCAAGTACAAATCAAAGATACTAAATAATATAAAAAAGTATTGTCACTAATAAAAAGGGTTCAAAAGAGATGAACAGTTTTTTTTAAATAAAAGAATAGATATTAAATCACATCAAATGGTGGAATATTTTTCAAGAATTTGAAGATGAGGATTGGAAATCTATATATCAATCTTTGTATAACATAAATGATCAAAAGTTACAATGGTTTCAATTTAGAATAAAGCCTTATATATAGACCACTAATAAGGCAATTTTAGAAAGGGGAATTAATGATAGTGTGCTATGTACTTGTGCAATACAGAAGTATAAACTGTATAATACACATCCTTTTGGGGTGTAGCAAAGTTCAGAACTTACTGCAGAAGGTGAAGAATAAATTTGCACAATATTCTGGTGATATACCAGAAAAATTCTCAAAAGGACATTTTTGTTACAGACTATTTGCCAGTACATTGGACAGGATAATTATAAATTATATGAAGTTTACAGAATGAAATGTTTAAAAATTTTATAATCATTTTAAAGGTATAAATTTTATCTTAAGTATATGTATCAGATATATAACACTCTATATGTGATGAAAGGGACTTCTGATTCATTTATTAAAGCATGGAGTTAATGTTTACCAATTTTCTTGACATATGTGGGTGATAACTGAATAATACAAGTTGAATTTGAAATAAATATATGTACATGTTCAATTATTATATATTTCAATAATAAACCAGTTCTACCAAGAAGGGATAAGGTAAAGAAGTATGACTGAGAGTGTAATATTCACACATTGTATTATATTACAGCCTAAATCAGTAGATGATAAACACAATTTCATGCTATTGCCAGTAGTAGTTTATAATAATAAGAGCTACATATAAGATAATATGATGTATTTCCTATGTTAAAGACATGAAGACAATTTCAAACTTTTCAATATAATGATATATACATTCATTATGAGACGTAATAATTCTGTCTCTGTTTGCTCCCGTTTGTGTTTTGTCCGTTTCAATTACGTAACAATAATACAGATTTCTTCATTCTATATCAATAAACACATGTAATCAAGTATACATGTATGTTAACAGATTTGAGAACAAGCTTTCATTAAGACTGTCTTATACATAAAAATCTGTGATACTTGTTATTAAAAAGGGCATAAATTTACCTTGACCTTTTTAACTCACCAGTTTGGAGATTATAGCTGCAAAAATGTTGACTCCTCGTAGAACAAAATTTTACATGCATTTGGTAACTTCAGTTTCGTAAAAAACCTTTGAACTTAACATTTTAGATGATTTACACACAAATTGTTTTCATCAATAAGAATACTGGGAAAAAACTTATCCTTAAAACTACTGGCAAAACAGTATCAATCATTCAATGCCAGAAAGTTCAGTATTCAATGAAATTCAGTGAATTTTCTCAACAAGATGTATCTTGTATGTATTAAGCCTTCCTTCTGCAAAAAAGAGGCATGTTGCTTTGTACATGTGGGTCTTTTGGTTTGTGGACCACATATATCCACCCAGTATCGTGAGAATCCTATGTTTGATAGTGATATTTCATATATGGGGTGTTTATGAGTAGAAAACCCCTATTGATTCTCAGGTTAAAAGGCCAAAGGTTACCAAGTGTGTGTTGTACTTTATACAACTGTACAATATAGTACCAGAAGGAAGCATTATACTATCATCTCTTGTTACACTTGTTTTTTTTTCATTTTTTTTAGAAAGCAGTCCTAGCTGTGGTTAGAAGGATGGACGAAAATGAAGAACATTGTCTTAAGTTGACATATGAGAAGTATGATTTTAAATTTTTCAAATTTGAGCATTTATAACCTTTTATAATTCGCAAAATAATAATTTACAACGATGATAAAACTTTGTAACTTTGCTTGGTTAGAACAAAAAATTAAGAATCAATAGCATCATTTCTCATGCATTATGACAAGACAACAGCATATGTACAGAGTATTCTCCACATTCCAACACATGGATTTAAAAATATGTATTTCATTAGGCTTGAGTGTTTGAACTTTAAAACAACTGTGAGATGGTTTTGATTGATGCTTAATCCAGAAAAAGGAAAACTTATATAGTGTGTTCACATCCAGCCTTGTCTTCCTCAAATAAGCTCGAGTTATCTCTTTCAATTGATTACAATTCTTGGACTTGATTAATCTCTGCCTATAAAAACTTTGACTTAACTTGAATTTTGTTATGAAATCGCAATGTATATTCTTTGAAACTATTAAATGATTGATTATATTTCTAATTGAGACTGAATTTATGATATCTGCCATGATAATACATAAACTTCTCAAAATTTTAATAAAGTTTTCATGGTAGAAATGAAAAATGAGTTGTAATCCAACATGGCGACACAAACTCTACTTGTAGTAGTGTGACACCACATGGGAAGTTATATATGTCAGTTTCACTACATGCAGAGGTGGATTATGATGAAAAAAGACATATCAGTGAGTCTTTATTTTCTGTTTATAGCTACTTTAACATTTGAATTGTTGTAACATGTTTTATATATACATCTATGCAAGTTGTAGATTTCAGGACAATGATGTTGAAATGGTGATAAATGAAACAAAGGAGATCCACCATGATCAAAACTGGAGCTTCTCAAGTATTGCAGGTATGTGTGGATGTAAACAGATCAATTTATTGATATTACTAGATAGTTTGTTAGTCCTCCCCTCTTGATTCTTAAAACTGCATGTTCATCTTTCAATATTAGCAACGATCAGCATGAACCTAGGTAACATAAATATAGGCAGAAATTAAAAAAAGAACTTGCACCACCCTCTATATACTCATTTTTGTGCAATTGGGTGTATGAAAGGAACATTTAATTTGATCCCTTTATTTCAATTATGAAGTTGGGTACATCGTTGTCTAGCTCTGATGTTTAAGGTTATTGATCATCTTTTGGTTCCCTTATGTATCATTTAGATGAAACAGAGTCCCTGTGTAACAATGCACTTTGTCATGTAGGAAGATCCTAAATTACTAAAGATGGGCCTGTAGCCATGGACATAATTACAAAGCAGTGTACCAGGCATGTGCAGCCATGTTCTATGTTCATGTTAATTGTAAACAAGCACGACAATATCTTTGAGAAGTTGCATCTCTAATACAACACATTGTGTTTATGCAAAGTTTACAGAAATATCAGATTGGTCTGGTATTTTAAGTTCAAAGGTCAAGCAAGTAAATACATGATGTAATACATGTAGATAATGAAGTGGTGTTGTATAAAATGTGAGATGATATATCTAAATTAATTTTTCGTTTTGTATATCAATAGTTGTGGTGGTAGTCTGTTCAAATAGATAGAATTTTTTTACTAAATAAAGTTTACACCCAGTGCAGGGGATATATAGGAATCACCCTGTCTGTCTGTCCATCGACCTTGTTTGGGCCGTAATTTCTTAGTGCTATATATAGTGTTAAATCTAGGATTCAAACAGAGCACCTGCTTTATATGACGATCCATGTAAATATATTGCTGGCCCAAGTGATTGTCTCAGTTAAAAGTACATAAGTAATAGTAATTATTTATAACGGTTAATGTTCATTAACATTTATTGACTTACAGACAGTAAATATTCTATTGATTCAAGAAATACTAAACGTCATGTTTTATAATCAGTTATCTTGTTCAGTTCTTTAATCGTAAAAATCTGACACAGGAGTAAACTTTGTGAGTTTTTTGCTCCTCTTGTTACATCAACTACTACTTATGTTGATATTGTTGTATCAAATGATAAAAGATATTCTGAAATATAATTTTCGCCGGAAATAATAAACAGTGTTCTAAATTATCAGAGGAAATGTGGGGAGTAGATCCTAAATATTTTGTGTCAAATAGAGAAAATTAGATAAATATTAAGTAAGACATTTAAAATGGATAGGTTTTGTTTGTATTAGTGAAGCTTCTAAGCGATCGTGACCGGCTACGTAAACAAATTCGGAAATAAGATATTTAGAGCCGACATATTAATCACAGTCACTCTTCATTTTGATGTCCAAAACTGTTGTCAGGGCTTTAAGTTCTTCATACTACATCTTTGAAAGCAGCAAGATGTATTCCTGTATGAATGAGGAGGCCACAGTTCCTTGTACTTGTAAATTTGATAAACAGAATGGTCATCACGATTCCATACATTTGGCATCAAATGAAGCAAACATCTAACATATATCAACATTGTTAACGATTGATAATAATAACTTTACACCACACACACACACACACCAATCCCTTGTCTAAAGGTTCCACACATTGCTTCCCAACGTGCGTCAAATTTGGCGATTTGTTTATAAGTAGTCTGAATCATACCCACATTTGCATCTCAGTAGCAGAATCATACATGTGGAAGATTCAGACAACATATAAACAAACCGGCAGCAGTAGGACAGATAATATTTTACATAATTGTGTGTCATGACCTTGGTTCACAGTCACATCTACAGGATTTAAGTCACTGTATAAATATAGTAAAATTCCTTGTCTGGACCAGAACTTCTTTGCTCTACATTGTGGATCGATAATATTTCACAAAATAGTTGTCCAGAAACCCATGGTGTATCAGGACCTGGAACTTGGGTTATATCTACTGGTCTAAGCTGTACATGTACACATTAACTAAAATTCTTGTCTTGGCTGTAATTTTTTTGTTCAAATGTTGACATTATATGAGGACTTCATGAAAGAAGATACTTCCATTCTTACAGTTTTCACAGAATTATGACCCTTTCAACTGGGATGTTGGCCTGTCAGAAAATCTTTCTTCTTCTTTCAATGCATGACTGAATATTGTAATATTTTTTCTTTTAACAGAATCTTTTAAGTGTGTGTGGAGAAATCTGCGGAATGAAAAGAATAGAGGATTGACTGGCAAGATGGAGACATCATGCTAAAATGAATAAGAGATGTATGTCTAATTTTGACTAAATTATGTAAATGTGTTACACTGTGTACAGTTTTTTTTTATATCCCAAACCAAAAGATCAGGGACGAATTGTTTTGTTGAAAAGTGAAGACCAAAGCTAAAATTTATCTAATGTAGCTCAAATATGAAGCTCAAAATAATATTGTCCGGTATCCTGGTTTACTACATATTACAGCCAGCACAGTTGCTTGCTGCAAGTTTGAAGCCTTTCTTGTTTGTGAAATACGATCTCCATTTTTTTCGTTATGTCAATCCCGATATTTTTCTTGAAAAAAAAACTTGAGTCGGGGAAGGGAGGGTGGGGTGGTAAAACAGGGTCGGTCGGGTTGAAGGAAACACAATTATTTGTTTTAGGCTTATTAAAAAAGTTATGGTTACAGGTACCAACTATTGAACTTGTGACTTTGATCTTCACATTTGATCCACATGTCTATTAATTCACCTTTGAATGAATATTTATCAACCATGAAAACCAGGGCTTTCATATTTCATGTGTCTTCCTTTGGGTCAAACATTATTAGACCTACATTCCAGCCTGTACAACCTATCCGAGTAGTAAAAAAATGTCGACCTACCGACCCTTAAATATTAAGCCATGTTATAGGAAACATATTGGGGAGGGGGGGGGGCTAAATAGTATAATTTTTTTAACTTAACCTTCACATCAGAATATTGCTTCAGGTGACCGTATGCATATTTCAGAAATATATCTTATGTATAAATAACACTTTCCTCATGAAAACATTTTTGCCCCACAGGTATATTATTGATTTTCCAAAGAATCCTAGAGAGTACAAGCAGTTTCAATATGGAAATTGTATAATATATTGATTCTGCTTGTCTGAGGCATTTGTTAGAATCCAGGCATGTGCATGTAGATCAGTAGTTGCTTTTACATAGGTTGTAATTTTAAACAAGACTGTAATATTGGTACATTGTCTTGAAACGTAGTATGAAAAAACAAGAAAGAACCTCAATTATATCACATTGATGACAACATTGTTTTTAAAATAACAATAATAGCTAGAGTTTACATATTTAAAATTTATTGTAGAAATTAGAAAGAAGAACTAAAGCCCTGCTGCTGACAAATTAGAGTGAAGAAAAAAAAAAGAGCGAATGAAAGAGGTACTGAACAAAGACTTCATGTCTCCGGAAAAAGACGTCAGCGTTGAAAGGGTGAAGTGTCCTTTTTCGTGGGAATCTATACAACTACGCAAGAGAAAGCAGAGTCTGGATGAGACTTACAAGGCATTATTACCTGAGAAGGCAAAGAGACAGCTTTTCCTACCAATTATTGGGGGTGCTTGTGATATACCACTTCCACTTGTTGCCCCTTTCTGGACAATATCAAAACGTGTAAATTCGGATTAAATTTTATGAAATTGATGTATTTTGATTCTTTTGATTTTAAACATGAAATCCTAACTCAATAATTTGCTTAAATCTTACTATATCATGGTCCTTTGGAGTTAGATAATTCAGTGTTTATCATAATTCGATATGTACTACATATTGTAGTAATTTATTGTGATTGATGTTTTTCAGGCCATTGTTTAAATGTGGACCAATTTATTGTTACATATGACTATGATACATTCATCTCTATCGCTTTTTTAGTTTTGCATATATATATATATATATATTTATGTGGAAATAATTGTTTAAAATTATAATGGACACACAATTTATAGCTTTAACAATATTTTATTATGGGATACGTTTTATTCAAGTAATTTGCAATTACTTAAACTTTAAAAAAAGCATAAGAGGGAAGACTAAAAACATTTGTACATACTTCTCTGTTTACTATAATACTATAGAATAACTCGTGCATTGTGTGTGTGTGTGTGTGTGTGTGTGTAATAGATAAATATACTTTTTTTACGAATGTTCCGCCTTTTGATCTTATGAAGTTAAATTAACAATGTTTAGTTCTCAGCTTAGTATATTGGCTTGCGGCGCCGACGATCCGGGTTCGATTCCCGGGTTGCGCCACTATGTATAATTGGTTGGTAACCTCCTGCTTCCATGTCGCGATATAACTGAAATATTGTTGAAAGCGACGCAAAATTCCAATCAACCAACCAGCGTAGTATAATCCATGGTGACAGTATTAATATTTTGTAATGTAACTGAGAATTTAATATTGTTGATAAAACCAAATGTCCAACATTCTGTTTAAAAGAGTCTTTTAATTTTGTTCATTACACAGCAACTTCCCTATGTAAGAATTTATAAGATTTATATATTTATTTACAATTTTAAGAATATACATGTAGTTCTATTTTATAAATGGATTCTGTTTTGCATGATGAGTTTTTTATGCTATTATTATATAATTTTATAATTTCATAAGGAGTTGTGTTTTGTATAGCTGTAAATAATGTATTCATTTTGAAGAAAGCTTCTGTAACAAAGGAAAAGAAAGTGGTTCCATGAATGACTATATAGGGGTTACTACTTAAAAAATACCAAGATCTGCCTCTACTGATAACATTCTGCAAGCTTTTGGTTGTAAGATGTTTTCCTCTTTGAGAACAATGATAAGAAAACCAATGCCATTTTGAAGTAACTTGTTTCTGATTTTGAAACCGAGACATTTCTTACCCAGTTTCAGTATGATATATGTTGCACAGTCAGCAAGGTTTATTTGAACAAATTCAAGCACTCATTTCTACAAATTTCTTTTATTGTGGAGAAAAATATGTTTCTGCAGCAAATCTCACAGTACCCACAACAATGACCTCTGAAAATATCCAATTTCATGCAGTGAAAACCTTAAAAACATGTCCCAGTTTAGGCAGCAAAACCCATAATACATTTCACGGTTACTGTCAGTTTAAGCACTAAAAATCTCCACAAATGTCCCAGTTTCTGTCCCTTTCGCAGGGAAAACCTCCATAAATGTCCCAGTTTCCGCGGCAAATCCTTTTAAAAATGTCTCGGTTATCGCAGGTTTCCGCCAGTTTATGTACAGTTGGGTGCAGTCCTAACCTTACATTCGTAAGTACATAAACTGGCGGAAACCTGCGATAACTGACACTTGACAAGTTCTCTTTACGTTTAGTTTTTCATCCTGAAAACCAGTCATAAAGTTTAGTCAAGTACACTTGATATCAAGTTTACTTTAAAGAAATTCCGTCTTCAAGTTTACTATCACGTGACACCAAGTTTACTTTTCACGTTTGTTTATTACAATTATCCAGTTTCGTAAAACACGATAGAAATAATTATCTTATGTACAATTGCATATTCTATATATAAAAATTGTTTTAATAGAAAAACTTAGTAAATGTACATTTATATAGAAACTAAACTAAACTTCAAGTACACTTGGAGTAAACTTGGAATCAAGTTTAGTACTAAACTTGGAATCAGGTTTACTATTATACTTGATTCCAAGTTTACTCTGTTGTCGCCAAGTAAACTTGAAAAGCAGTCATAAAGTTAACTTGAAGTGCATTTCATGTAAGGTTAGGACTGCACCTAACTGTAGTAACCTGCAGTAACTGAGACATTCCCTGCAAGTTTCCGCCACGGAAACCTGCGGAAACCCTAGTTTCAGCACGTTTCTGCTTGCGAAAACCTCAGGTTTCCGCAAACTGAAACTTGGGGGGGGGGGAGTGTGTAATATGCATGGTACATCATTCAAAAGAATTCACGATATCTATTATACATAAAAGTGGTCATGATATACAGACAAAGGCCATCTATCCTCATATGTATACACATATATACTAGAACGCATACCCTTACGCCCCCCCCCCCCCCGTTCTTGTTAAGAGGTTATCAAGGCTGCACGAGTCCTCATTTCGTATCAATGAATATCAATACAAGAGTCAAAATCGTGACAATGCGTAAACTATCGTGGAAACATCACAACTTATATACAAGTATCAATCCGATCGTTTCTAAATTTCATTCCGTGTTTAGAGCAAGTACGTAACTGTAAAGTCTAATTTCGAGTTGATTTGTTTTGTTACACTCTTAACGTCCACCACGCTGAAAAGTGATTGACTAATAATTGATAATTGTCAATAGAATTAAATAAAAGGTATTCTAGTATACACATAGTCTCATGCATGTACATTTTGATACCAACATTTCAATCGTAGACCTTGTAATAGTTGAGAAAATTTTAAATAGGCCTGTCAAAATCTCTTCATAAAAGTTTGCAGTGTACTGGAGACAAGACCCTCTGTTTGTAGTCTCATATGCATAGAAATTGCCAATATAATTAAATACACAGTATTTTTGTCTACATACTAGGACGTCATGTACATCTTAATACTACCATTTTACATATAAACCACGTAACACTTAGAAATTGGGAAATATTAAACAGGTCTGCCATTTTTCCCTTCCTGTATCGATCATGGATTACATCATATGAACCTTATTTTTAAAACCTGGTAGATAAGAAATCTGAAAAGAAAATGGAATAAGACAAGTTGTAGGCCACGCTCCTGAGTCTCATGATTTTATTAAGACCAAGTTCCTCTACACCTCGAAATATATCAGAAAATGAGTTTAAAAAATACGCCTGTCAAAATCTCTTCATAAAGTTCGCAGTATACTGGAGATAAGACCCTCTGTTTGAAGCCTCGTACATATAGAATTGTCAATATATTATAGAAAAAGTCTTTTTGTCCACACACTTGGGCCTCGTGTACATTTTGAGACAAATATTTTACATATAAACCATGTAATACCTAAGAAAAAGGGAAATACATATGTATTATAGAGACCTGCCATTTTTTTCTTCATTTACCAATCGCGGGTTACACGATATGACCCCTATAAAAAATCTGACAAGTAAATGGAACAAAGACAAGTTTTAGGCCACGCTCCAGAGTCTCATGATTTTATTTATACTAAGTACGCCTCGAGACGTACGAGAAAATGAGATAATTCATGTAGGCCTGTAGAAGAATCTCGCAAATCAGCCTCCAAACATGCCACATGGAGATGGAATTCTGAAAAGCATTTTCTCACTAACTGCTCAAAAATTGACTCTAATACTGGTACTAAAAATTAATTTGATATGTGAAGTGTAAATGGATACATATACTTACGATAGATGTTTAGAGAATCTCACTGATTTTTTGCGATTACTTTGCCAGGTAAATTTCTGCAAATTAGCCATTATTTTCTGTTTTGATCTCGTTCCAAATCTCTTGTCTTGCGATAGTTTAATAATAATTGCTTCCTTGTGTAGGGAGTTGCCAATCCTTCTTCATTATAAGTCGTTGGTATGAATGTAAACCTTGTGGTACATATATCCTCCCACGAGTTGGTTTATTTCCTTCTTTTAAACTTACAAAATATACTTATCAGGTATATATTAAAACATAACTTTTCATGTATGATTGAAATTCTTATACTATAAAAGTATCTAATAGGTGACTGAAACAAGAAATTCAACCGATATTAGAAATAAACTTGGTATCATTAATGTAGATTCATCATTCGCGCCACAGATGCATACAGTCTATGACCCCTACATGATATTAATGGCCAGTTTTGTACTGTTGCACAGGGAAATATCAATGCTTTCCTACGTATTTTGTGATAAAAGGCATACCGATTAAGGAAGCTAATTGAAGTGAATAAATGGAACTGTTGTACGGAATGGGAGTTGTAAGAAGGGAACAGAAACACGTCGTCTCCCTCTTTAAAAAGGGGGTTTAACAAGGTGGCTTTTATCCCAATTATTATAAGTATGAATGCCATGTGAAAAAAAATGGGTCAATTGTAAACCCTTAAAATATCCTTGTGATACATATATCCACCCTCGAGTTGGTTTATTTGGTTCTATTAAACTTACAGAATATACTTATCAGGTATATATTAAAACGTAACCTTTCAGGTATGATTGAAATTCTTATACTAGAAAAGTATCTAAACTTATATTGTATGGCGCTGTGGTCTCTTACGTAATGCACAGGACAGGTACCAACATCATACAAGTAACATGATCATGTTTTGTCAATGAAACATTCTACGATAATTTACATTACTTCATTCCTTTGAATCCGGGGTCCGCGCTTCCTCCCTTTCTTATATTTCTCATCAGTGATAACAATTCAACGTTCTTAACTCTAAAGTACCAGCTTATTTTAAAGTGTGTAGTGTGCATGATATATCTTTCAACAAAATTCACGATGTCTTATACATAAAACTTGTCATGATATACAGACATAGGCCATCTATCCTTATATGTATACGCATATATAGTAGAAACGCATACCCTCTTAAGACAGGCTCCCCCGTCCCCCGTTACGAGGTTATTCAAAGCTGCACGAGGCCTCGTTTCGTGTCAATGAATATCAATACAAGAGTCAAAATTTATCTACGTGACAATGCGTAAACTATCGTGTTTAACGTTCTCTTAGTTTCAAGAGGCCCTTGAAATGACACCGTAACGGTCAAGATGTCGATGAATCAATTATTAGTCAACCACTTTTCACCGTGCTGAGTTTCGACATGGTGAATTAGAAAGTACACATACATGTAAGGAAATAAATGCCTTTATGGTAACAAAGAGCAATTAGTGTAAATAAACCTTTCAGTTGCTCCTGAATTGTTTTAGGAACTGTTTCATGTCCCTCAATAATAATTGTTTCAACTTTTGCAATTTTCTCTTCCTTTTTTCTTGATAACTTCAAGGAATGTTTTCTTTAATCCTGATTGAAGAATTTTCTTCCTTTTCTCCACACTTTCTTCAATTCTAATTATATGAGTCTTCTCTTCTTGTTGGCCCTGTTTGTAATGTTTTGTCTTCTTCAATTTACTTGTATACTGTTGGTTTTTTTCTTGAGGGCTTCTTTCTTTCCTCTTTATTCTCAGTGCAAATTCCAGAGTCCTTGTACTAATTACTATTGATAAAAGTGAATGTCTTATTCAGTATAAGGTCAAGTTCTAATAATGTATCCTCGTTCTGACAGAGATAAGTTGCATTTTGAATTAGAGAAGGTTTTTCTCTGCATTGCACTGCTAAGGACTTCAAGGATTTGGGGCCTTTCTTGGCTGAAAATAAATCAACAAAATCTCCTGAAGCAACATCATTTGAATCTACAGTAAAATGGCCTTCCTCTGTCACTTCAATGACTTTCAAGTCAATGGTAAAATATGGAGAGGATCTGTATTGAAGTGGTAAATCCTCCCATGATGAATCTGCTCTATTTGTTACTGCAAAAATGTGTGTGCAAGGATGTAATGTCCATATCTAAGCATGACATACACAGCTTGGCATCCTTTGATCATTTTCTAAAAGCACTTTATAACCAGTTTTCTGACAAGGGTCTGTTTGACTTTTCACCTGTAAAATCAATTAACCATTTTAGTATTAATTGTTTTTAATTGAATTTCATTCCCAATTACATGTTACATTGACATAATTTCAATTTTCTATGTGAAAGAATGCTCTACATGTATAACCATATTCACTAATAAATGCTTGATCCTCTTAACAAAACCAAAAAATCAAATGCCAAAGTGTATATCTACCAGGAATGTTTTATTTCCTATGTGGTTCACTTCACTTGGTTTAATTGTATTGGATAACTCCAGTTTTGTCACACAGTGCTTGATAAAACCAGGAGGCCTGGTTTTCAAAAATTCTGGAACCTCTTTGCTGTAGGATCTTGCATAACCCTCTGTAGCAGTGGCATTTTCTCGTACATATCTAAATTACATAATAAAAACAAATTAGTTGTTTTGATAACAGTGATTGATATTTCTTCCTGCTCACAGTAAATAATATGAGTAAATAATATGAAATTAAACAACAATGGCAAATGAAATAAAACATGTATCGAATTATTCTCCATTTGATAAATTTTATCATGCAGAAGAACATTTTTTGATATAAAATGGCTTACTCCTCTCTGTTGTTCTCTAGACTCTACTATGTACATTGGTCAATGTGATGCTACTGCAATTATTGTTATAATACAAGTATACTTTGTCTGGTTACTATAAGATAATGTGATAAGTTAAAATGCACACATGCATGATGTAAAAATAAACGTACATACATTATATCCGAATGATATACTGTATTAACTGTAGTAACTATGTAGTATAAGTAAGAAAAACTAAAGACAGGCTACAAGGAAACATATCTGTTCCAACTATATTTGGAAGGATTTGAGATGAAGCAAACACCACATGTTCAAATGCAACTAAACATCAAAATTAACATTTTCTAACTTGTACAATTTTTAAAATCTGACACATATGTATCTAAGATCACGTTCAGATGGCTGTAAATACCTGAAATTTAATGACTACATGAATTTGTTGGTATTTACACTTTTTGATGGATAAAACCCCACACAAGTGCATGCTCAAAGCTAAAGAATATAAGTTATACAGGACTTATTAGAATTACACTTAACTACCTTATTTCTTTTTTTTAAAAACTTAAAACCTCAAATTAATTGAAACCAAATCTCCTAGGAATGTGAAATTGCACACTGGAACAACTGACGTGGGTCCATCCTGAATACAGAGAACTCTCCACACGCTATCTTTTTTAAAAATTGGCAAGGGAAATAATGTCTGTTAGTCCAAATACATGTACCACCTAGTTACTGAGAACTGCTGTATACTTGAGAGTTACTCTTTAATATAAGTTGTATTATTATTATTCCATTTAAACAGCTATGTTACAATTGATAACATTCATGTTACATACATATATTACTATGGAAAGCACATGGAGGACAGAAACACGTGTACAGCTATATATTGAAGCGAGTATGTATATCTATGCATATAATGTCTTTATATCTTACATGGTATAGTCACTTGTGTCATAACATTGCTTAAACTTTAAAAATAATAACGTTTTAATTCAATCAAACAAAATAAACATACGAAGTGTTAGAACAAAATAAAAACTGCATACAAATTGAAACTTTGAAATTTAAAGTTTTTCATCTAATTCCAAAGAAACTGGTTTGTTGTTCTTGATTAAGCCTATGATGGATCATCATCTGAACAATTTTAAGTTGAAATTGTGGGAAGTTAATGGAAGATGAAGGACAACAGACAACCAACAATATGCTGTAACAATACTACTAGTTCAATAGACTAATTCCAAGTTTTCATTTACGCTTTGACATTCTTATGAATTATCATATAAAGTACATGATTACTGACAAATACTGATCTTTCAATTATCGAATTTCAATTCACTTTAAGACGAATGGAAGTGCAAATACGTTTTTTAAAATATTGAATAGATTATCGCCGTTTTCCCTTTGGTTTGTTCACTTTTAATGCTTTTGCTTTAACTAATCTTAAAGAATGCTGTTTAAATTATGTGCTTACAGGTAAACAAATTCACGTAAATTTTTTATAATAAACAATTTTAAAAGGCAAAAAAACCCCCCAAACAAACAAAACTCAGAAATAGCCTATTGAACCTTTGTTATAGATCAAATAATCATATTCACGCTGAAATCATTTAACATACGAAAGAGGAATGTAACTGGGGAAAGTAATCAATTTATTATGTCTGAACTTACTTGAGCATCATGGCTGGTATATACTGTTGAACTAGACAAGCTATCATTCCTGATACAGTGTTCTTTTTTCTTTGCTTCAAAAACTGGTATTTGAACACCTTATTTTGTCTCTCGAGATCATTGTTTGTATTAACCAACAAACCTGATCCATATCTGTAGGTCCATACCCAACGCTATATTCAGAATACTATAAATGTAAATTGCATTGTGCATTATAATTGATTTTAGATAAATGGTTTCTTTTTCCATTTTATTTTAGTACTTACACAGATAAACACAAAACTACTTGTTAAAAAGTAAGAAGTTATACAAACATATATTACCTAAAGTTAAAAAGGGTTTTAATGAGGACAAACTGCAAAATTAATGAAATGGATTAATTTTACTTTACATAATTACGATTAAAATCGACAGTTTGGTATAAAAATATTATTACAGATTCAATTTCTAGTCATGAATTCATTCATGCATGTAGTTGTGAACACAGACAGAAATATGTCCCTGGGAAAGTCTCCTCTATAGCAATTATTTCTCTCTCGCAAAACTCAGTCATAAAAAATTGTGGTTACCAATGCCAATCTGGTGGTTTGTCTGCTGCATTCTCAACCCATTTCTGTAAAGTTTTGAGCCCGTGAATGATAGAACATTTCATTTCATTTTGGACAAGACATTCTGCCACTACAATATATCCCACATTCGTTTTCACAGCTAGGAAAAAAAAAGTGGAAGGGCATATTTGGTTGTCCTATATGTGGCATCCAGTAGGCAAAGGGAATTTCCATACCTAAAATATTCTAAGGTAATTTAGAAGACATAGACTTTATTCTATTGATATTTTTTAATAATTGTTTAGAACTTATTTTCGATTATACAAATTCATTGCTCACCAGATAGTTTTCATAATACTGTAATGGGAATCCATAATAAAAATCCAACTATGTTGAGATTGCTCATTGTTTTGAAAACACATACAGTAGTGTATATAAAATTAGAATTTTCATATAAACCTGAACAAACGATGGCGCTGGAATTCAGTTTGGTGGCAAAAGAAAAACTCTGTTGTCTCCATTTTTTGTATTTGTGGAAACACTTCATCCTCATCATCCTGTTTCACACACTCTACTCCTTACAGGATATCAGTGTCACTAGATTCAGAAGCGGGCATAAAGAGGAAGTGGTCCTTTGGATAATTACCTTGCCACTTAATAACCTTTTGCAGCAGGTTTTCTGATCTGTCTTGGAATATCTACACATAAGGAGGATGTGTTTGGGAAATGCCTAGTCTAATGCCCCCCAAAATGCAGTCAATGTTCAGTATTTGAGAAGAAGGTCAAAGATCATAGTCGAAGCTACAAGGAATACACATGTTTTATATCAAACCTAATTTATTAAGGTACACAAGATATAATCAAAATTAACGTTAATGCAAACGGGTTTTGCCTCAAGCAGACTGCATGACAAATGGGCCAGAAAATGTATGCCCAAAATCTATAGTTCCAGAAGCATAAAAATGTCCTTATATATCTTTTCTTCATACAAACACAATAGTAAAGAAAGACATTGTACATCAGTATAGATATGACATTGCTTAAGCAAACAATACACTTATGTAATACATGGTGTCAACAAAAACTCGCAAAGGACGGCGCATTTCAGAAACATTTGTAACACCATGTCCAACTAGTTCCCCAATTTTGCCCCTTATTTCCTTGGACAAAGGGTTCATGAAGCCTGTAAGCTATGCATTAAGATAGAAATCTTGCAATGATATTTCATACAAAAGTTTAATCATTGAGAGATGAAATTAAAGCATAATTTTCATTTAATCAATAGCAATGTGTTTTATTTGATACTTACTTCTCCAGTTAGATGAGTTGATTCATGATTATCATCTTTGGGCAGTAATATATATATATTCGCCTTTGTTTTTTGGATTCACAGTTTACTGAAAGGTCATCTCTAAGTCTCACACTGCATCTCCTTTTCAATTTCTCTGTGTTTTTCTGTACCTGTATAAATCATCAAAACATAATCAAACATGCAAATACAAACTTAAATCTGCTTTCTTTAAATCATAAATTATTATAAATATGAAGGTGGAATTTATAGTCTTTCAGTGTGCTGTCAGAAGAGAACAGAACTTTATTACACTCGAGATCAAATTGACATGTCCAGGAACATAATTGATATAAAATACAGCATGCGTTTACAAGATGGTCAATATCATATATATATACATACATTCATAAATATAAATACACAAATCAATAGCTGATGTAAGTAATTAAAGGTGGTATGATAAATTAAGTGGGAGGCAAAATCAAATTATGAGAATTTCTTGAATATTAATGAAATAAATTTACATAAGTTTCGCAAGTCTTTCTTATTTTCACATTGAAGTAACTTTTGAAATTTTGTCATGTTTGGTCGATTACAAATATTTTGATCTGAATATAGTTTTCGCGTTGTAGTACATTCAAACAGATAGTGAAACTCATCGCCACTTAAATTGTTGTAACATAGAGTGCATTTTCTATCTTCTCTTTCAATTTTATGCCATCGTCCAGTTTCTATTGGCAGTCTATGATTAGTTGTTCTAAATTTTGTAAGTACAATTCTATTTGATTTTGACAAAAGTGAAAAATAATTTTCTATAGAAAGGTTTTCTTTAAAACAACGATATATTATACATTTTGGAGATTCTTTGACAGTGTTCATCCAGTTTTGCTAAGCTTGCTCAGATAACCTTAATTTTACTGCATTCGAAAACCATTTCATGTTTTGAACATTTTGTGATAACCAAATATATGAAAAACCCAATTCATTCAGAGTGTTGAATACATTGGTCATCCATTTATGCTCAATATTCATATTATTGTCGTTTAAAAGAGCCCAATACAGAAGGCTAGATATTTTCTCTGATTTGCCATGTACCATTTTAGACCAAAAGTTTAAAATTCTTTGTTTAATGGTAAATATCAATGGCTTTACACCTGTTTCACCATATAGCATACAATGAGGAGTAAAACTTCACACTGAATATAATCCTTAACTGTAGAAATCAAATACAACAGAATTCCAAATGCTGACCTGGTAGTCAGGAAAAAACAGAACATCTTTCATTACGATCTTTGCTGGGCAGTTTGTTTTTTAGTTGCTTGAAGCACTTGCCTGTACTTCCGTGGTACTGGGTGATATCCCTTTTCAGTAATAAAAATAAACATACCTGTTTACATCTACACCAATAATTTACCAGACTAACCTTGTATTATATCACTGAAAGATGTCATTCACATCATTAGAAGTGTAGCATGCCATGTTATAGATGTATAGAAGTGGCATATATGACCTTAATGTTGGGGGATATGCCAGACTGACCTTGTCATCTGCCATACTAACCTTGTATTATATCACAGAAAATATGTCATTTGCATCTTTAAAAGTGTAGCATGTTTTGTTATAGATGTGTTGAAGTGGCATATATGACTTAAATGATAGGGGATGTGCCAGACTGACCCTGTCATCTGCCAGACTGACCTTGTATTATATCACTGAAAGTTGTCATTCACATCAATAGGAGTGAATCATGTTATGTTAGAGATGTGTAGAAGTGGCATATATGACCTTAATATTAGGGGATATGCCAAAACTAACCTTCTCATCTGCCAGATTGACCTTGTATTATATCACAGAAAGTTGTCATTCACATCATTTGGAGTGTAACATTTTATGTTATAGATGTGTAGAAGTGGCATATATGACCTTTATGATAGGGGATATGCCAGACTGACCCTGTCATCTGCCAGACTGACTTTGTATTATGTCACTGAAAGTTGTCATTCACATCATTAGGAGTGCAGCATGTAAATTATATATGTGTAGAAGTGGCATATATGACCTTGATGATAGGGGATATACCAGACTGACCTTGTCATCTGCCAGACTGACCTTGTATTATATCACTGAAAGTTGTCATTCATATCATTAGGAGTGTAGCATGTTATGTTAGAGATGTGTAGAAGTGGCATATATGACATTAATGATAGGGGATATGCCACTGACCTTGTCAACTGCCGGACTGACCTTGCATTATATCACAGAAAATATGTCATTTGCATCATTAAGAGTTCAGCATGTTTTGTTGTAGAAGTGGCATATATGACCTTGATGATAGGGGATATGCCAGACTGACCTTGTCATCTTCCAGACTGACCTTGTATTATATCACTGAAAGTTGTCATTCACAGCATTAGGAGTGTAATATGTTGTTAGAGATATGTAGAAATGGTATATATAACCTTTATGATAGGGGATATGCCAGACTGACTTTGTCATCTGCCACACTGACCTTGTAATTTATGACTGAATAGTTGTCATTCACATCACATGATTTAAGGAGTGTAGCATGTTAAATAGATCATTTAGTTGCATTTATTATAAATTATATTTGTTTTGGTATGTGACAAATTACAAATTCAAAAATGATGCATTCAGTAGTTGCAAAATATGAGAACTACAGCATCTCATATATGGAGTTTTGTTGTTTAACATTTATTTAGTTTTTGTTGTGATTTAAGGGATTATGATATCATGATTTGGTGATCTGACAAATATGTGGATTATATAGATTTATATGCATATGTACAGAGAAGCTCAAACCCTACTCACTTTTGGCAAAACCTCTCTTTTTTCGTCTCCTTCTTCTTTTTATGTTTATCTTTACCATAGATACAATGCCTTTCATACCTTGCCAAGATAATGAAAGGAGACCCACCATATGGTTCAATGTAGGTATCCCCAACATCATGGAACCTTATTCTAGCTTTCTCATTTATACGTACAACAATTCCTTAAATTCATTTCATGCTTCACTTTTAAGATAATATGTATGCTTGCAGATTTCTATTTGAAATTTTGTTTAAAATGATTGGATGTCCATATAAAGTTATATATAATTAATAAATTTCATAAGGTATTAGATAATGTTATATATAACACAGATACCTTTAGTATATATAGATACATGTATATGCAATATAGCAAATAATGATAATTATTTTCAGTGTAACTTATTTGTAAAGATTCAAAACCTTACCAAGTATATTTGAAAAGACATGATTTTAAATCTATTTCCTGAAAGAGAACATTGTTTTCTACTTTATCATATTTATTTCATTAATCTTTGATTATACAAATGTACCAGATTTGAATAGATATTAATTTCAAAAATGCTATGCCATCAACATCCACCATAAAAACATATATAAGTAAAGAGGTAAAGTAACATATATTTGCTATTGGACTTTGAATATAACATTTAACATGTATGTGATATTTTTATCATCTGACATTAATGCATACATAAGATAAGGATGTCAAAATGTCTAGCACTACTGGAGTTCTTTGAGTCAATTATTCTCACCCTCAGACAAATACCTGTGCCATATTATCACCTCTATCTCTCTTGTTCCAGCAGATGGGCATTGATGCGGACTACAAGTAATCATGCTTTAAGTGGATTAAGTTTATCAACCCTGTCTATCTTGTCCCAGAGGGTGGGTACAGATATTGAATGATTTAGGTTGTTCAAATTACAATGTATACATGTACATATAACAGCTTCCTTATGTTAATCAATATTTGATATTTTACAGTTTACATTCTATATGAATGACAGGGCCATTACTTGCGGCTACCTGACCACCATTTAGCCATTTCAGCAGATATTTCATACTATTTTACAAACCTTATTACTGCCTACTCAAAAAATTGTTACATTTCACCTTTTTCATACAAGCCTGATAAAAAATTATTGATTATGAATGTAAATGTTTAATCGTCATGTGTATCCAATCGATGATTTTAGCCTTGTAGATAATACATTTTATGCTAATTCGTTTTAAAAACATGTTTCTACTTACAGACTTCTATTTAAATTGAATTATGCATCTATTTAAATTGAGCTATTCATATCTAACCAATTCAAGATATAAAGAATATATATAAAGAAATCGCTATAATAACTTGATATAATACGATAGATCTACTTCTACGGTACTTACGAATATTTGATTTTCCGAAGTTTGCTTCTTTTTTTCCTGAAACAAATGTGATAGATATTCCTATCTCATAGGCTCTCCGTACAGCCTCTGCTTCTTCAATCGAATTTACCTACCTTGCACATACCACGCCCCGAAACAGGTGTCCATAAGTCGCTCCTTCGGGAACACTTACTAGCTTCCATGTTCGAAAAACGAAAGTACGACTACATAGACAGCATGGTTTTATTTATAATCGACGCGTCACCTCGTAACATGAATATATTCATTAGTTGTGATGACGCAGTCGGCCTGGCGGATTACATTTAAAGCCTACCTAATAGGAAACATTCAAGAGGGGGGGGGGATTTACTGATGTCAGCCAGTATTCTTTTTCAGGTACATGTACATTTGCTTATGTTAGGGCATGTTTGTTTTCAATTTTTGAGAACACCAAACCGTTATCTATCATTTATGTGTGTATTAAATGGAATTTTGATGTATATTTTATGTAAGGATCACCTCCAACAAAGGCTTTGAAATAGTTTGACCAGATGAATGTGGCTGCTATATCAAGGAGAACATTTGCGTCTCATTAATCTATGCATCTACATCCAGTGGTCAACCAGGTCTGGCAAACCTTCCAAAGGCATTATTTCGATGACATGAGGAAAAAAGGCCACCTATCACCATTGGAGGAGATGGCCGTGCTTACAACCCTGGTCATAGTGCCAAATTTGGCAGTTATACATTTCGTGATTTAGACTACATGTTGGTAATAGATGTAGAGTTGGTTCAAGTAACTTATTAAAAATAACATAATCCATTCGATGAAATAATGGTCCATTTACAATGTACTGTGGTATTTCTACACGTATATATATTTAAAGAACTCTCCCACACGCACATGCACTCTCCACTTCAAAGTTGTAGGAGGTCATACTGGTACACTAATACCAGTAATGGGAATATTCATCTCTGTCGATACAATATAGATTTGTAAATATTATCATTGTCTGTTTAGAAACAAAAAAATTCTCTCACATTTTTAGAGTAACGAAGTAAAGAGTAGTAACCACATGGAACTTGAAGAAATGAAACGTGGGATTGCCAGATTAAAAGATGAAGGAATGAATATTGAAGAAATCATTGCAGGTCGCCATATTCAGATCAAAAGATTCATCAGAGAAGAAATGCCAACTACTACTCACCATTTTGATGTTTGGCATGTTGCTAAAGGTACAGCAAAAGCTAAGACACTAAATCATTAATTTGAAACATTGATAACAAAATCATTATTGTTATATAACTAATGCATACCTGCTTCAAGCATTGAAATTTAACAAACAAAATCAATGAAATTTGATTATACATGTAATATTTTGGCTCTATATATAGGATTGAAGAAGAAGCTGACAGCTCTGAGTCGCCTAAAGGAGTGCGAAGCAATTACACCCTGGACTCGGAGCATTACCTACCATCTATACTGGGTACCTGCATCAACTTCTGAAGGTCACCAAGAAACTTTAATAAAGAAATGGACTTCCCTGCTGAAGCACATTGAAAATGTTCATACCCATAACGGGAAATATTTCCAAAACTGTGAACACGGGACATTAGAGGGCCGGGAAAGAAAGAAACAATGGATCAGGCCTGATATGGACATGCCAACAATATATTTTGCTAATTGTGTTCTGCAAGTTGATGAATATAATGTTCATGTTTAATCGGTTGATAAGAAAGTGTAAAAACTGTTGTATCATACTTTCTCTCTTTAGGAACCACAGCTACAAGATGTTCTGCTGTCAAGACAGATCATGAAAGACGTGAAAAAACTTAGTCCTGGTGCCCAGACATCATCTCTAGAAGCATTTCATTCAGTGGTTAACCAGTTTGCCCCAAAAATGATAGAATTTTCCTACCGAGGAATGTACAGCAGGTAATTTTTCTGAGTTATGTTCTGTCATTAATTCTGCTTTAATTCTCTTATTTCTCATTAAATTAAAGTTTAAACTATTTATGAAGTCTCACCTTATTATTTCTGTTTCGTAGAATAGTTATAGCTGCCCTCCATTTTAACGAAAATGGGCAAAGGGAACAGGCATTTCGGAAGGATGAATTAACACATCAATAATCTTTCCAAAGTACAAGAAGGGTGATTATGTGTTGAGAGATGAAAAAGTTGATTGTACATATTGTAAGAACCAATGATTTTGCACATTTTTATAACGTATACATGTACATTTATTTTATAAAATTTGCCAAATCAGTAAAACTAGCCTTTGAAGTCAAGTTTTTACCCATATATATGTATATATTATCATTTATATATATTATATATAAATATATGTGTGTGAATTGCAATTACAGTTTATATCCACAACCTTATGAATGCCTTCATAAACTTTGTAGAATCATATGGTGCTCAGAACAGACCATTAGAACACCAACCAACACAGCTTTCACCCAATGCTCAAATTACAAGCGACCAAGACTGGAGGATGTGATAAGTCTATCTAGATACAAATAATGTCATCAACAGGATCAGTTGTATCAACAGAGGACAACCTCATATACATTGTATTTGTCTAACGTTTGTTTATTATAAAATCATTTAAATTATTGTAATTATATTATGTACATATTCAGTAAGTGAATAGAAAACTTCAATTTTCTCTCAAAACAATCACAATATATATATTTGAATTTGTTTAATAATGTTATAAATTACATACACATTTTAAATATTCAGATTTGTTGATGTGTACAAAAGGTAAAAGATAGTTTGATATGCATCTTGAAATCCTTTGTACTCATTATCGGGATTTGGATATTCTTGTCTTATTTTTGTCACTGCACAGGCCGGCATACAACACGGATTTCTCTTCCTAAAACTCCCCAAATCCAACGAACAAATTGCCTGTATGCAGTATATCTATATCGCCTGAAAATATATATGGTATATCACTGAACAATGTTTTAATTTAGACATTGGAAAAGTGTCCTGGTAATTCGGGGTTACAAGATCTTTTCCAGAATTGTGCCATCATATTTAAGAGATAGGTTATCACATGCTTGTATGTCCTTATATGACTGATACTTTGATGAAAGTGATGTAAAACACCATTCAACAAACCATTTGAAATAAAAGTGTGAGGTCTTTCATTCAACTCATCAACCCCCTCCCCCCCCCCCTTTTTTTTTAAATGTGGAAAAAATCCAAGATACAAACAAGACGACACTGTAAAGATATTTGACACAAAAGAAGAATATAAAAACTTTTGATTGCTATTTCATAACAAATCTTTTGTTAAGTCAACTGAATCTTAATTAAATACATGTACTATACATGAGAAAATAAACTTACTCATTTTCGATTTGTATTTGCTGTCCATACTGTTGCTTGTAATGGTATATGCTGCATCCAAAACAAACTCATCTAAGCATACAGTCTGAAAACCAGGATGTTTTGTGATGCATTTCACTTGTTTTAATCCCATCGAATTGAATTGGTCCATCATCTCTTTTGCTTTGGGGTTTTCAAGACAGTATTTACGTTCAAACAACATTGGCATAATAATGCAGTTGTGGCATGTACAACTGAAATAAACATACAATGATTAATAGAAACATGCAGTGAAAAGAAATGAGATCTCCATCTTCCTCTAATTGATCACATTTTGTGATTCGGAGTCCGCTGGCGAGTCTACATAGGGTTCCAATTGATATGGACGAATTCCTATCACATACTTCTTTCTGAGTGGTCTCTCTCCTCTTCACTTTCTTCATGCTCCGATAAATAATCGGATGAAGAAAAGGAAAGATCAAGATCCAGATCGTGATCTAAATCGTCTCTTCCTTGAATCGCGATTTCCATGTTGCTGGCAATTGTACAGAAGAGACAAACTTCTGACGTCATTACTTTTATCGGTCATCGCTGACCTATATCCAGCAGAGCACTATCTCCAGGTGTAAATGGACATGTTAGATAAGTCGTTTCTCCGCTAATTAAGAACATATCAGTGTCGGACTTTTTTTCCTGTCATCAGTTATGTCAGTAACTTTATGATTATGTAAAGAAAAAAATAGCATTGCCCTTGTTCTTTAAAATGGAACATTTCACGTATGATTGAAATTGTTTTACTAGAAAAATATCTGAAATAATATCCGCGATGTATGGCGCTGTGATCTCTTACGTAATACACGGTACAGGTACCACCATCATACAAGTAACATGATCATGTTTCTGTGATCTCTTACGTAATACACGGTACAGGTACCACCATCATACCAGTAACATACGGGACAGGTACCACCATCATACCAGTAACATACGGTACAGGTACCACCATCATACCAGTAACATGATCATGTTTCTGTGATCTCTTACGTAATACACGGTACAAGTACCACCATCATACCAGTAACATGATCATGTTTCTCAATGAAACATTCTACGATAATCTACAGTACTTCATTCCTTTGAATCAGTGTCGGCGCTTCCTCCCTTTCTCATCAGAAATAACAATTCAACTTTCTTAACTCTGAAGTCCCAGTTTATTTTAAAGTGTGTAGTGTGCATGGTATATCATTCAAAAGAATTCACGATATCTATTATACATAAAAGTGGGAATGATCTACGAAGGCCATCCATCCTTATATTTATACATTTATATAGTAGAATCGCATACCCTTTTAAGACAGGCCTTCCCCCGTGTTTCTGTTACGAAGTTATCAAGGCTGCTCGAGGACTCATTTCGTTTCAATGAATATCAATACAAGAGTCAAAATTTATCTACGTGACAATGCGTAAACTATCGTGCAAACATCACAACTTATATACGAGTATCAATCCGATCTTATCTAAATTTCATTCCGTATTTAGAGTGAATACTTCAGTGTAAAATCTACCTTTTTTGGTTATTTGTTTTGTTACACTCTCTACGTCCAACACGCTAAAAAGTGATTGACTAATAATTGCTTAATCAACATCTTGACCGTTACGGCGTCATTTCATGGTTCATTGCCTCTTGAAAGTAAGACGATGTTAAAAAGAAGGCGATGTTTTATACTGCAAAAACACAAATGAAATGTGTATCTACTGATTAATGGGAATGAGTGGCGAATAGTAACACGAAGGTAGAGCGATTTGTTTTGCATTTCATCGGAATAAAGAGGATTGAGGACATGCTGCGATCGCGGAAACATTAATCAACTACTTGTAATAATACTATAACCAAGTTGATTTTGGTTATACAGTGTCGTAGGTTCTGGAACTTATCGTGACGATGATTGTCATGGAACTAGGAACGAGGATGGCGATGCGTAGAGAGACTGCGGTGCCGTGGTTCCAGGATGACGTTCTTGAATAAGTTCAAAAACACGTGAAGTATAGATTTTCCAGATTTATTTTGGCGAGTTGGATATTGTCAGTCTGACGCTGACTCGAAAACTAAATTGTACAATGTATGATCAAGAATTTTATAACAAACAGTAACAATAACAAGTATACAAGAGGTGTTTTTAAAGAGATTATGATAAGTGATAATTGCGTAATAGATAATTAAGGTGTTGTATTGACAAAACGTTTCTTACTTTTTGAGTCACCGTGTCAATTAAATATACAAAGACGTAATTGCTGCCAAACACAAAATAGTTCCGAGTTAATAGACGGAAATAATGGAATTATAGCACTTGCACAGAAATAAGTTTATTGAAATTAGATTATTACAATAAAAGTGAATTGTCATATTTTTCTTTGTGATAATACGGTTATTCACGCGTGCAGAACGGTGAATACGGCACGAAATGTATTGGTCGTATGATTATTAAGACCTTCATTAATATCGTTGTCTGATTGGATGAATTTGATTAGGCATGATCATGTGGTCATCTAAGATCAAAGACGAATCCAGTTTTCACACAGGGATGCCGAAAAACAGCAAACATTCGTAAAATGATCAATAATAAATGTTTGAAGTTCAAATTCTATTATGTGACTGAAGCAAGAAATTCAACCTGGAGATTCAATATGGCGCCAAAAGTGACTACACGCATAGAGTAGCGCTCTTGAAAAATTGGCAATTTTGGCAGAATTCGTGATTACTGTAGCCTAAAATTTGAATGAGACTTATATGGAGGTATGTGCTTTGTGATACTGTGAATAATTTTTGAGGAAAATCAACTATCTGACAGTTTTTGAACAGGGAAAATTTTGTATGATATTTGACAGTGAGTACTCGTCACAAAACGTCCAACGGAGCAAGCGAGACGGCCGTAAAATCTAAGTACTTTCCTACTAAAAAGGGCGTCAATACACAACCAGGTAGACCGGTCACGCGATCTCACAGTGAAAATGCTAACGATACTAGCGTTAATTCCAACACTGATGAAAATGAACGAAGTTTAAGTGATCTTGAGGAAATTAAAAAAGCGATCAAGTGTACAGTGAAAACTTCGGAGTTAGACGAAATAAGATTTGACATTAAATCTACTGTAAAAAAGGACGATCAGAAAGAAATAGTAGCATGCATGGTGAAAGAGCTTAAGAAAGAACAAAGAAAGGAAATCGAACATAAAATGAAGGAAAGTGAAGACTTTAACAGAAGAGAAAGGAGTAAAATGCAAAACGAAAATGCCAAGTTGAGACTAGAGAGCGAAGATTTAAGGGAAAACATCAGTGCAAGGAGAGCGGAGATATCCGAGTTATTTCTCTACAGATTTGTCGAGGATAGAAGATTTGAATTTCCCTCAAAACTTACAAGAAATAAAAAAGATAATTCAGTCATGGTCTCGAAGACTCTTAAGTACTAATGGAAGAATAACTGTGGTTAAAACTATTCTATTACCAAACTTGACACACCTTCTTATTGCTCTTCCAAACCCATGTGAATCAACTATAAAAGTTATTGAACAATTATTTTTAAATACATATGGAACCAAAAAAAAAAACAGAGAATTTCTAGAAAATGCATAATACAGGATTACAAATTTGGTGGGTTAAGAATGATGTGTATTAAATCATTTATGAAAAGTTTAAAGATAACATGGGTAAGAAGAATAATAAATGGAGATGAGCATCTATCATGGCTGAAACTTTTATCTAATTCACTTCCTCTTAACTTGGGATTTTTTCTAAACTTTGGTATTGAATATTTAAGATTTATTTCAAACTCAGTTGATAATGCTTTTTGGAAAGATGTGTTCATATCATTTTATCAGTTTAGAAATCTTGTTGACTGTGAAGAATATTTGTATGAACCATTGTGGTACAATAATATGCTTAAAATTAACAACAAAACACTATAATACGAATTGGATTAACAAAGGAATATTTTTTATCAGTGATTTAATGGATGAACATGGGAATTTGCTGTCTTATGAATTGTTTTGTGCTAGATACAGCTTCCATCCACCATTCACAATATATTATGGCTTAAAATCATGTATTGAGAAAAGGAAGTTAAATATAGATGTGTTCCCTTTGGTTCATTATCAAATAAGATACCCTTATTATATATAAATCCTTAATAGAAACAAAAAGGGTTCCAGAGATTTTTATGACATCTTTGTTAGAAATAAGTATATTAGACCAAATAGTGAGAGAAAATGGGAAGTTTAACTTCAGTTACCTTTTGGTTTATCTTATTGGGAGAATGTTAACCTATCAGTACATACCAACACTAATGATTGTAATTTAAAAAGGTTTCAATATCATGTCATCCACAGAATCTTAGGAACAAATGTAATTTTACAAAAAAAATAGGTATCAAAGATACAAATATGTGTTCCTTTTGTCATATTTTTCCAGAAACAATTTGCCATCTTCTATTTTATTGTGACATTTCTCTTAAAATTTTGGAGAGAATTTGAGAAATGGCTTCGTGACACTTTTGAAATTGATATTTGTTTAAATGTCCAAATTATTATATTTGGATTAACAGGGAAAAGGAACAATAGATTAAATATTATTATCTGCATAGTAAAATACTATATTTTCAAACAGAAGTTGACAAATTGCATTCCCTATTTTACAGGTGCTAAAGGCAATATTATTGACTATATAAAATCAGAAAAATACATATTTAAAAAGAATGCTCAAAATGAAAAGTTTTCAAGGAAATGGGGTAGGTTTCAAAACTTATTACTAAATTAAATTTCTCTGAATTATTACTTTTGACTTTGTGTGCTTTTTTTTCTGATTTTTCTTTTTCTCTGTATATGTGAATCTTTTTATTTTGTAGATGTGTTCAACATGTGTTCATAAAGTAGCTTTACTGTGTTATAGATATTTGTGTATGTTTCATTTCATTGAATGCTTTTTGTCTTGTGATTGTATTCTACATGTTTTTGTATGTGTGTATGCATGTGTTTATGTTAGCTGTAATGTGTTGCTCTTGTATGATATTATTGTTAAATGCTTCTTGTCGAGAAGTGATATAATGGTATTGTATTCTTTGTAATCCCATATATGTATGTATGTATGTTTCAATGTGAATTAAAAAAAAGAAATTCAACCGAAATTAAACAAACTTCGTATCATTCATGTAGATTCATCATTCGCGCCACAGATGCATGCTGTCTATGATCCCCTACAGGTCATTAATGGCCACTTTTTTGTACTGCTGCACAGGGAAATATCATTGCTTTACTGCTTACATTGTGATAAAAGGCATACTGATTTAAGGAAGCTGATTGATGTCTTAATAAATGGAACTGTTTTAGGCATGGGAAGAAGGGGAACACGAGATGGGAGTTTTGAAAAGGGAACAGAAACGCGTCAAGTCGCCCTCTTTAAAAAGGGGTTTAACAAGGTGGTCATATATCCTCCCACCAGTTGGTTTATTTGGTTCTTTGAAACTTACAGAATATACTTATCAGGTATATATTGAAACGGAACTTTTCACATATGATTGAAATTGTTATAATAGAAAAATATCTCAACTTATACCCGCGCTGTGATCTCTTACGTAATACACGGTACAGGTACCACCATCATACCAGTAATAATATCCGCGATGTATGGCGCTGTGATCTCTTACGTAATACACGGTACAGGTACCACCATCATACCAGTAATAATATCCGCGATGTATGGCGCTGTGATCTCTTACGTAATACACGGTACAGGTACCACCATCATACCAGTAATAATATCCGCGATGTATGGCGCTGTGATCTCTTACGTAATACACGGTACAGGTACCACCATCATACCAGTAATACACGGTACAGGTACCACCATCATACCAGTCACATGATCATGTTTCTGTGATCTCTTACGTAATACACGGGACAGGTACCACCATCATACCAGTCACATGATCATGTTTCTGTGATCTCTTACGTAATACACGGTACAGGTACCACCATCATACCAGTAATAATATCCGCGATGTATGGCGCTGTGATCTCTTACGTAATACACGGTACAGGTACCACCATCATACCAGTAATAATATCCGCGATGTATGGCGCTGTGATCTCTTACGTAATACACGGTACAGGTACCACCATCATACCAGTAATAATATCCGCGATGTATGGCGCTGTGATCTCTTACGTAATACACGGTACAGGTACCACCATCATACCAGTAATACACGGTACAGGTACCACCATCATACCAGTAACATGATCATGTTTCTGTGATCTCTTACGTAATACACGGTACAGGTACCACCATCATACCAGTCACATGATCATGTTTCTGTGATCTCTTACGTAATACACGGGACAGGTACCACCATCATACCAGTAACATGATCATGTTTCTGTGATCTCTTACGTAATACACGGTACAGGTACCACCATCATACCAGTAATACACGGTACAGGTACCACCATCATACCAGTAATACACGGTACAGGTACCACCATCGATATCATACCAGTAACATGATCATGTTTCTCAATGAAACATTCTACGATAATCTACAGTACTTCATTCCTTTGAATCAGTGTCGGCGCTTCCTCCCTTTCTTATCAGAGATAACGATTGAACGTTCTTAACTCTGAAGACCCATCTTGTTTTAAAGTGTGTAGTATGCATGGTATATCTTTCAACAAAATTCACGATGTCTATTATACATAAAACTTGTCAGGATATACAGACATAGGTCATCTATCCTTATATGTATAAAAATATATATTAGAAACGCATACACTCTTAAGACAGCACGCTTAAAACTGATTGACTAATAATTGCTTAATCGACATTTTGACCGTTACGGTGTCATTTCATGGTTCATTGCCTCTTGAAAGTAAAGAGAATATTAAAAAGAAGGCGATTTTTTTACTGCAATAACACATATGAAATGCGTATCTACTGAATAATGCGAATGAGTGGCGAATAGTAACACAAAGGTAGAGCGATTATTTTGCATTTCATCGCAATAACGAGGATTTAGGACATGCTGTGATCGGTGATTCCTTAATCAACTACTTGTAATAATACGGTTATTCACACGTGTATAACGGTGATTACTGCACGAAATATATTGGTCGTATGATTATTAAGACTTAGATTAATATCGTTGTCTGATTGGATGAATTTGATTAGGCATGATCACGTGGTCAGCCAAGATGAAAGACGAGTCCAGTTTTCACACAGGGATGCCGAAAAACAGCAAACATTCGTACTATGATCAATAATAAATCTCTGAGGTTCAAATTCTAATATGTGACTGAATCAAGAAATTCAACCGAAATGAAAAATAAACTTGGTATCATTCATGTAGATTCATCATTCGCGCCAAAGATGCATGCCGTCTAGGACCCCTACAGGTTATTAATGGCCGCCTTTTTTCTACTGTTGCACAGGGACATATCATTGCTTTCCTGCTTACATTGTGATAAAAGGCATACTTATTTACCTGACTGACTTGTCAGGATATACAGATATAGGCCATCTATCCTTATATCTATAAAAATATATAGTAGAAACGGATACCCTCTGAAGACAGGCTTAACCTCCCCCCCCCCCCCCTCCTTACGTTCCTGTTACGAGGTTATCAAGGCTGCACGAGGCCTCATTTCGTTTCAGTGAATATCAATACAAGACTCAAAATTTATCTAGGTGACAATGCTTAAACTATCGTGCAAACATCACAACTTATATACGAGTATCAATCTGATTCTATCTAAATTTCATTCCGTCTTTAGAGTGAGTACTTAACTGTAAAGTCTAATTTCGAGTTGATTTGTTTTGTTACACTCTCTACGTCCAGCACGCTTAAAATTGATTGACTAATAATTGCTTAATCGACATTTTGACCGTTACGGTGTCATTTCATGGTTCATTGCCTCTTGAAAGTAAGAGAATATTAAAAAGAAGGCGATGTTTTATACTGCAATAACACATATGAAATGCGTATCTACTGAATAATGCGAATGAGTGGCGAATAGTAACACGAAGGTAGAGCGATTGTTTTGCATTTCATCGGAATAACGAGCATTTAGGACATGTTGTGATCGGTGATTCCTTAATCAACTACTTGTAATAATACGGTTATTCACACGTGTATAACGGTGATTACGGCGCGAAATGTATTGGTCGTATGATTATTAAGACTTTGATTAATATCGTTGTCTGATTGGATGAATTTGATTAGGCATGATCACGTGGTCAGCCAAGATCAAAGACGAGTCCAGTTTTCACACAGGGATGCCGAAAAACAGCAAACATTCCTACTATGATCAATAATAAATCTTTGAAGTTCAAATTCTGATATGTGACTGAATCAAGAAATTCAACCGAAATTAAAAATTAACTTGGTATCATTCATGTAGATTCATCATTCGCGCCAAAGATGCATGCCGTCTAGGACCCCTACAGGTTATTAATGGCCGCTTTTTTGTACTGTTGCACAGGGAAATATCATTGCTTTACTGCTTATATTGTGATAAAAGGTATACTGATTTACCTGACTGACTTGCCTGGATATACAGATATAGGCCAGCTATCCTAATATGTATAAAAAATATATAGGTAAAACGGATACCCTCTTAACACAGCGCCCCCTCCCCCCCCCTCTCCGTTCCTGTTACGAGGTTATCAAGGCTGTACGAAGTCTCATTTCGTTTCAATGAATATCAATACAAGAGTCAAGATTTATCCACGTGAAAATGCATAAACTATCGTGCAATCATCACAACCTATATACGAGTATCAATCCGATCCTATCTAAACTTCATTCCGTCTTTAGAGTGAATACTTAACGGTAAAGTCTAATTTCGAATTGATTTGCTTTGTTACACTCTCTACGTCCAGCACGCTTAAAACTGATTAACTAATAATTGCTTAATCGACATTTTGACCGTTACGGTGTCATTTCATGGTTCATTGCCTCTTGAAAGTAAGAGAATATTAAAAAGAAGGCGATGTTTTATACTGCAATAACACATATGAAATGCGTATCTACTGAATAATGCGAATGAGTGGCGAATAGTAACACGAAGGTAGAGCGATTGTTTTGCATTTCATCGCAATAACGAGGATTTAGGACATGCTGTGATCGGTGATTCCTTAATCAACTACTTGTAATAATACGGTTATTCACACGTGTATAACGGTGATTACGGTGCGAAATGTATTGGTCGTATGATTATTAAGACTTTGATTAATATCGTTGTCTGATTGGATGAATTTGATTAGGCATGATCACGTGGTCAGCCAATATCAAAGACGAGTCCAGTTTTCACACAGGGATGCCGAAAAACAGCAAACATTCGTACTATGATCAATAATAAATCTTTGAAGTTCAAATTCTGATATGTGACTGAATCAAGAAATTCAACCGAAATTAAAAATTAACTTGGTATCATTCATATAGATTCATCATTCGCGCCAAAGATGCATGCCGTCTAGGGCCCCTACAGGTTATTAACGGCCGGTTTTTTTGTACTGTTGCACAGGGAAATATCATTGCTTTACTGCTTATATTGTGATAAAAGGCATACTGATTTACCTGACTGACTTGTCTGGATATACAGATATAGGCCATCTATCCTTATATGTATAAAAATATATAGTAGAAACGGATACCCTCTGAAGACAGGCTTAACCCCCCCCCCCTCCATTCCTGTTACGAGGTTATCAAGGCTGCACGAGGCCTCATTTCGTTTCAGTGAATATCAATACAAGACTCAAAATTTATCTAGGTGACAATGCGTAAACTATCGTGCAAACATCACAACTTATATACGAGTATCAATCTTTTCCTATCTAAATTTCGTTCAGTATTTAGAGTGAGTACTTAACTGTAAAGTCTAATTTCGAGTTGATTTGTTTTGTTACACTCTCTATGTCCAGTACGCTTAAAAGTGATTGACGAATAATTGCTTAATCGACATTTTGACCGTTACGGTGTCATTTCATGGTTCATTGCCTCTTGAAAGTAAGAGAATATTAAAGAGAAGACGATGTTTTATACTGCAATAACACATATGAAATGCGTATCTGCTGAATAATGCGAATGAGTGGCGAATAGTAACATGAAGGTAGAGCGATTCTTTTGCATCTCATCGGAATAACGAGGATTTAGGACATGCTGTGATCGGTGATTCCTTAACCAACTACTTGTAATAATACGGTTATTCACACGTGTATAACGGTGATTACGGCACGAAATGTATTGGTCGTATGATTATTAAGACATTGATTAATATCGTTGTCTGATTGGATGAATTTGATTAAGCATGATCACGTGGTCAGCCAAGATGAAAGACGAGTCCAGTTTTCACACAGGGATGCCGAGAAACAGCAAACATTCCTAAAATAATCAATAATAAATCCTTGAAGTTTAAATTCTAATATGTGACTGAATGAAGTAATTCAACCGAAATGAAAAATAAACTTCGTATCAATCATGTAGATTCATCATTCGCGCCAAAGATGCATGCCGCCTAGGACCGCTACAGGTTATTAATGGCCGCTTTTTTCTACTGTTGCACAGGGACATATCATTGCTTTACTGCTTACATTGTGATAAAAAGCATACTGATTTACCTGACTGACTTGTCAGGATATACAGATATAGGCCATCTATCCTTATATGTATAAAAATATATAGTAGAAACGCATACCCTCTGAAGACAGACTTACCCCCCCCCCCCTCTCCGTTCCTGTTACGAGGTTATCAAGGCTGCACGAGGCCTCATTTCGTTTCAGTGAATATCAATACAAGACTCAAAATTTATCTAGGTGACAATGCGTAAACTATCGTGCAATCATCACAACCTATATACGAGTATCAATCTGATCCTATCTAAATTTCATTCCGTCTTTAGAGTGAGTACTTAACGGTAAAGTCTAATTTCGAATTGATTTGCTTTGTTACACTCTCTACGTCCAGCACGCTTAAAACTGATTAACTAATAATTGCTTAATCGACATTTTGACCGTTACGGTGTCATTTCATGGTTCATTGCCTCTTGAAAGTAAGAGAATATTAAAAAGAAGGCGATGTTTTATACTGCAATAACACATATGAAATGCGTATCTACTGAATAATGCGAATGAGTGGCGAATAGTAACACGAAGGTAGAGCGATTGTTTTGCATGTCATCGGAATAACGAGGATTTAGGACATGCTGTGATCGGTGATTCCTTAATCAACTACTTGTAATAATACGGTTATTCACACGTGTATAACGGTGATTACGGTGCGAAATGTATTGGTCGTATGATTATTAAGACTTTGATTAATATCGTTGTCTGATTGGATGAATTTGATTAGGCATGATCACGTAGTCAGCCAAGATCAAAGACGAGTCCAGTTTTCACACAGGGATGCCGAAAAACAGCAAACATTCGTACTATGATCAATAATAAATCTTTGAAGTTCAAATTCTGATATGTGACTGAATCAAGAAATTCAACCGAAATTAAAAATTAACTTGGTATCTTTCATATAGATTCATCATTCGCGCCAAAGATGCATGCCGTCTAGGACCCCTACAGGTTATTAATGGCCGGTTTTTTGTACTGTTGCACAGGGAAATATCATTGCTTTACTGCTTATATTGTGATAAAAGGCATACTGATTTACCTGACTGACTTGTCTGGATATACAGATATAGGCCAGCTATCCTAATATGTATAAAAAATATATAGGTAAAACGGATACCCTCTTAACACAGCCCCCCCCCCCCCTCCGTTCCTGTTACGAGGTTATCAAGGCTGCACGAGGCCTCATTTCGTTTCAATGAATATCAATACAAGAGTCAAGATTTATCTACGTGAAAATGCATAAACTATCGTGCAATCATCACAACCTATATACGAGTATCAATCTGATCCTATCTAAATTTCATTCCGTCTTTAGAGTGAGTACTTAACGGTAAAGTCTAATTTCGAATTGATTTGCTTTGTTACACTCTCTACGTCCAGCACGCTTAAAACTGATTAACTAATAATTGCTTAATCGACATTTTGACCGTTACGGTGTCATTTCATGGTTCAATTGCCTCTTGAAAGTAAGAGAATATTAAAAAGAAGGCGATGTTTTATACTGCAATAACACATATGAAATGCGTATCTACTGAATAATGCGAATGAGTGGCGAATAGTAACACGAAGGTAGAGCGATTGTTTTGCATTTCATCGGAATAACGAGGATTTAGGACATGCTGTGATCGGTGATTCCTTAATCAACTACTTGTAATAATACGGTTATTCACACGTGTATAACGGTGATTACGGTGCGAAATGTATTGGTCGTATGATTATTAAGACTTTGATTAATATCGTTGTCTGATTGGATGAATTTGATTAGGCATGATCACGTGGTCAGCCAAGATCAAAGACGAGTCCAGTTTTCACACAGGGATGCCGAAAAACAGCAAACATTCGTACTATGATCAATAATAAATCTTTGAAGTTCAAATTCTGATATGTGACTGAATCAAGAAATTCAACCGAAATTAAAAATTAACTTGATATCATTCATATAGATTCATCATTCGCGCCAAAGATGCATGCCGTCTAGGACCCCTACAGGTTATTAATGGCCGGTTTTTTGTACCGTTGCACAGGGAAATATCATTGCTTTACTGCTTATATTGTGATAAAAGGCATACTGATTTACCTGTCTGACTTGTCTGGATATACAGATATAGGCCAGCTATCCTAATATGTATAAAAAATATATAGTAGAAACGCATACCCTCTGAAGACAGGCTTAACTCCCCCCCCCCCCCCTCCATTCCTGTTACGAGGTTATCAAGGCTGCACGAGGCCTCATTTCGTTTCAGTGAATATCAATACAAGACTCAAAATTTATCTAGGTGACAATGCGTAAACTATCGTGCAAACATCACAACTTATATACGAGTATCAATCTTTTCCTATCTAAATTTCATTCCGTCTTTAGAGTGAGTACTTAACGGTAAAGTCTAATTTCGAATTGATTTGCTTTGTTACACTCTCTACGTCCAGCACGCTTAAAACTGATTAACTAATAATTGCTTAATCGACATTTTGACCGTTACGGTGTCATTTCGTGGTTCATTGCCTCTTGAAAGTAAGAGAATATTAAAGAGAAGGCGATGTTTTATACTGCAATAACACATATGAAATGCGTATCTGCTGAATAATGCGAATGAGTGGCGAATAGTAACACGAAGGTAGAGGGATTCTTTTGCATCTCATCGGAATAACGAGGATTTAGGACATGCTGTGATTGGTGATTCCTTAATCAACTACTTTTAATAATACGGTTATTCACACGTGTATAACGGTGATTACGGCACGAAATGTATTGGTCGTATGATTATTAAGACATTGATTAATATCGTTGTCTGATTGGATGAATTTGATTAAGCATGATCACGTGGTCAGCCAAGATCAAAGACGAGTCCAGTTTTCACACAGGGATGCCGAGAAACAGCAAACATTCGTAAAATAATCAATAATAAATCCTTGAAGTTCAAATTCTAATATGTGACTGAATGAAGTAATTCAACCGAAATGAAAAATAAACTTCGTATCATTCATGTAGATTTATCATTCGCGCCAAAGATGCATGCCGTCTAGGACCCCTACAGGTTATTAATGGCCGCTTTTATTCTACTGTTGCACAGGGACATATCATTGCTTTACTGCTTACATTGTGATAAAAGGCATACTGATTTACCTGACTGACTTGTCAGGATATACCGATATAGGCCATCTATCCTTATATCTATAAAAATATATAGTAGAAACGCATACCCTCTGAAGACAGACTTAACCCCTCCCCCCTCTCCGTTCCTGTTACGAGGTTATCAAGGCTGTACGAAGTCTCATTTCGTTTCAATGAATATCAATACAAGAGTCAAGATTTATCCACGTGAAAATGCATAAACTATCGTGCAAACATCACAACTTATATACGAGTATCAATCTTTTCCTATCTAAATTTCATTCAGTATTTAGAGTGAGTACTTAACTGTAAAGTCTAATTTCGAGTTGATTTGTTTTGTTACACTCTCTACGTCCAGTACGCTTAAAAGTGATTGACTAATAATTGCTTAATCGACATTTTGACCGTTACGGTGTCATTTCGTGGTTCATTGCCTCTTGAAAGTAAGAGAATATTAAAGAGAAGGCGATGTTTTATACTGCAATAACACATATGAAATGCGTATCTGCTGAATAATGCGAATGAGTGGCGAATAGTAACACGAAGGTAGAGCGATTGTTTTGCATTTCATCGGAATAACGAGGATTTAGGACATGTTGTGATCGGTAATTCCTTAATCAACTACTTGTAATAATACGGTTATTCACACGTGTATAACGGTGATTACGGTGCGAAATGTATTGGTCGTATGATTATTAAGACTTTGATTAATATCGTTGTCTGATTGAATGAATTTGATTAGGCATGATCACGTGGTCAGCCAAGATCAAAGACGAGTCCAGTTTTCACACAGGGATGCCGAAAAACAGCAAACATTCGTACTATGATCAATAATAAATCTTTGAGGTTCAAATTCTAATATGTGACTGAATCAAGAAATTCAACCGAAATTAAAAATAAACTTCGTATCATTCATGTAGATTCATCATTCGCGCCAAAGATGAATGCCGTCTAGGGCCCCTACAGGTTATTAATGGCCGTTTTTTTTCTACTGTTGCACAGGGACATATCATTGCTTTACTGCTTGCATTGTGATGAAAGGCATACTGATTTACCTGACTGACTTGTCAGGATATACCGATATAGGCCATCTATCCTTATATCTATAAAAATATATAGTAGAAACGCATACCCTCTAAAGACAGGCTTAACCACCCCCCCCCCCTCCGTTCCTGTTCCGAGGTTATCAAGGATGCACGAGGCCTCATTTCGTTACAGTGAATATCAATACAGGACTCAAAATTTATCTACGTGACAATGCGTAAACTATCGTGCAAACATCACAACTTATATACGAGTATCAATCTGATCCTATCTAAATTTCATTCCGTCTTTAGAGTGAGTACTTAACTGTAAAGTCTAATTTCGAGTTGATTTGTTTTGTTACACTCTCTACGGTCCAGCACGCTTAAAAGTGATTGACTAATAATTGCTTAATCGACATTTTGGACCGTTACGGTGTCATTTCATGGTTCATTGCCTCTTGAAAGAAAGAGAATATTAAAAAGAAGGCGATGTTTTATACTGCAATAACACATATGAAATGCGTATCTACTGAATAATGCGAATGAGTGGCGAATAGTAACACGAAGGTAGAGCGATTGTTTTGCATTTCATCGGAATAACGAGGATTTAGGACATGTTGTGATCGGTTATTCCTTAATCAACTACTTGTAATAATACGGTTATTCACACGTGTATAACGGTGATTACGGTGCGAAATGTATTGGTCGTATGATTATTAAGACTTTGATTAATATCCTTGTCTGATTGGATGAATTTGATTAGGCATGATCACGTGGTCAGCCAAGATCAAAGACGAGTCCAGTTTTCACACAGGGATGCCGAAAAACAGCAAACATTCGTAAAATGATCAATAATAAATCTTTGAAGTTCAAATTCTAATATGTGACTGAATCAAGAAATTCAACCGAAATTAAAAATTAACTTGGTATCATTCATGTAGATTCATCATTCGCGCCAAAGATGCATGCCGTCTAGGACCCCTACAGGTTATTAATGGCCGCTTTTTTGTACTGTTGCACAGGGAAATATCATTGCTTTACTGCTTATATTGTGATAAAAGGTATACTGATTTACCTGACTGACTTGCCTGGATATACAGATATAGGCCAGCTATCCTAATATGTATAAAAATATATAGGTAAAACGGATACCCTCTTAACACAGCCCCCCCCCCCCCACCCTGTTCCTGTTACGAGGTTATCAAGGCTGCACGAGGCCTCATGTCGTTTCAATGAATATCAATACAAGAGTCAAGAATTATCTACGTGAAAATGCATAAACTATCGTGCAATCATCACAACCTATATACGAGTATCAATCTGATCCTATCTAAATTTCATTCTGTCTTTAGAGTGAATACTTAACTGTAAAGTCTAATTTCGAATTGATTTGCTTTGTTACACTCTCTACGTCCAGCACGCTTAAAAGTGATTGACTAATAATTGCTTAATCGACATTTTGACCGTTACGGTGTCATTTCATGGTTCATTGCCTCTTGAAAGTAAAGAGAATATTAAAAAGAAGGCGATTTTTTTTACTGCAATAACACATATGAAATGCGTATCTACTGAATAATGCGAATGAGTGGCGAATAGTAACACGAAGGTAAAGCTATTGTTTTGCATTTCATCGCAATAACGAGGATTTAGGACATGCTGTGATCGGTGATTCCTTAATCAACTACTTGTAATAATACGGTTATTCACACGTGTATAACGGTGATTACTGCACGAAATATATTGGTCGTATGATTATTAAGACTTTGAGTAATATCGTTGTCTGATTGGATGAATTTGATTAGTCATGATCACGTGGTCAGCCAATATCAAAGACGAGTCCAGTTTTCACACAGGGATGCCGAAAAACAGCAAACATTCGTACTATGATCAATAATAAATCTCTGAGGTTCAAATTCTAATATGTGACTGAATCAAGAAATTCAACCGAAATGAAAAATTAACTTGGTATCATTCATGTAGATTCATCATTCGCGCCAAAGATGCATGCCGTCTAGGACCCCTACAGGTTATTAATGGCCGCTTTTTTTCTACTGTTGCACAGGGACATATCATTGCTTTACTGCTTACATTGTGATAAAAGGCATACTGATTTACCTGACTGACTTGTCAGGATATACAGATATAGGCCATCTATCCTTATATCTATAAAAATATATAGTAGAAACGCATACCCTCTGAAGGCAGGCTTAACCCCCACCCCCTCCGTTCCTGTTACAATTATCAAGGCTGCACGAGGCCTCATTTCGTTTCAGTGAATATCAATACAAGACTCAAAATTTATCCACGTGACAATGCGTAAACTATCGTGCAAATATCACAACTTATATACGAGTATCAATCTGATCCTATTTAAATTTCATTCCGTATTTAGAGTGAGTACTTAACTGTAGAGTCTAATTTCGAGATGATTTGTTTTGTTACACTCTCTACGTCCTGTACGCTTAAAAGTGATTGACTAATAATTGCTTAATCGACATTTTGACCGTTACGGTGTCATTTCATGGTTCATTGCCTCTTGAAAGTAAGAGAATATTAAAGAGAAGGCGATGTTTTATACTGCAATAACACATATGAAATGCGTATCTGCTGAATAATGCGAATAAGTGGCGAATAGTTACACGAAGGTAGAGCGATTCTTTTGCATTTCATCGGAATAACCCCCGTGGGGTCCCCGGGGTGATAAGAATAGGACCTCCGTACCTCTTGCGTGTCGTAGGAGGCGACTAAAGGAGGCACTCGGGGAATTCTTATGAAAGATTCCCAAGCACCCTCTTGCTGGTCGCGGTTATAGACCATATGAGGCATTCTGTTTGCCGTGGGATGCAACCCGTGTCGTTGGAGGACGGGATCCTGGTGGCTGCGGGCATTTTCAAACTGCGGTTTGTTTGTGTCCAACACTCCACTTTGGCCCTTACTTCAGCTAGACGGGCGGTCGGATGGGCCCGATCCTGATCAATCGGCTTTGTCATGCCAAGCCCTCATCTATCTTGCTTATTCCATCTTGATGTACTATGCATATTGTGTAGTTTTGTCTAGTTTTATGTCATTTATTGCGTATTCCTATTTTTCATTTGAGAAGGCGGTGGCTTATGGGCCAATCGATTGTAAATTTAAAGTATTTGCATGTCATAGACTGTTATGAAATGTTTCTCGACTGGTACCCGAGTTACTTTTTCTGCAGTTAAATGCATTTCTTTACTTTATGGTCGAGTATACTCTCACAACCACTCCAGTGCATTGCTGTCGGAGATCCACAGCGTATTGCCCGGTCGCTGTAGACACTCCCTGGAGGGTGGGTGGTTGTGAGACTGAATTATTTTCTTTTCTCATGGCGTCCTCTACACAAAACCACCAAACTTTGAATAAACGAAAACGTCTTTTGGACAATATTGATAATACTGCTGTACAACCTGATGATGACTGGTCTCGTTTTCTGGTGATATCTTCTGAAGATGGTGCTTTAGCTAAGGCTTCGCCCTTCTTAGTTGATAAAACTATTCAATCTGTTGCCGGAACAGTTAAAAACGTTACCAAGCAAAGGAACGGACATCTTATAGTCGAATGCTTGAAGAAACAACAGTCAATTAATTTACTAACATTGGACCACATCGGTCACATACCTGTAAAAGTGTCTGTTCATCATACGCTCAATACGTGTCGCGGTATTTTGAGAGATAAGGATAAGACTCTCACTTCGCTATCAGACGAAACAATACTAGCGGAATTGAAGAGCCAGAAAGTCGTAGGTGTACGACGATTTATAATCAAAAAGGATGGCAAAGACATTAAAACAAATACTTTCCTCCTTACGTTCAGTACACCCTCTGTACCCCCGAAAATAAAGCTAGGCTATGTTACAGCCAACGTAGAATTATATTATCCATCACCGTTGCGCTGTTTTACTTGTCAAAAATTTGGTCATTCACGGTACAGATGCAATCGCAAAAAAAGTATATGTCATCGTTGTGGTCATGAAGAAGTTGAAAATATAGTTGTAGATGAATTTGATGGTGAAGTCATGGATCATGGGGATGCCCATTTTGAAATGCCTTGTGACTGTACACCCTTTTGTGTGAACTGTAAGGGGAACCACTGTTCATCCTCGAAACAATGTCCCGCGTATTTACGCGAAGTTGAAAGTATAAAACTAAAAGTTGAGAGAGGTGTTTCTTTTTACGAGGCAAGAACGTTGTATGAAGCTTCCCATGCTCGCTCATTAGCAACAAATAGTTACGCTGCTGCCGTTCTCACAAAGAAAACAGCAACTGTTGGTTGTCAAACTGAGATTTGCGGTATTCAAACTGAATTACCAAGTCCATCTTTTAATGTAAAAAGTTCCTCGACTTCATCATCAAACTCATCTCAAGCGTCATCTTCGCATGTAAAACCATCTGTGCCCACAAAACCGAGTCAGTCATCGAAAAAGATACAAAATAAAAGTAAAACAAATAAACAATCTTCTAATACGTGTGTTGCAGACGCAGCTACAAAAAATAGATTTGATGTTTTAGGAGAGGAGGATGAAGTGCATCCTTCTGCTCCTAATATACGAGCTAGTGAGAATTCTCACAATGTCGATACACGGGATTGTAGCAAATCCCCAACGAAGAGAGGTCGCAAGCCTTCTCTTGCTCGTCTCAAAGAGAAATGAATAATTCGGATAATATAATTCAGTGGAATTGTAGTGGTTTAAAAGTTAATTTTAATGAATTGAAAATTCTCGATCAAAAATTCTCTCCAGCAGTATTATGTTTACAGGAGACCCATCTTAAGGACACAGATTCTTTTCAATTTAAAAACTTTTCACAATATAATGTTTATAGTAATAATGAGAGAGCTGCGGGTGGCTCGTCAATTTTTATTAGAAATTCTATATTGCATAGTAGTGTTATTTTAAACACACATTTACAGGCTATCGCTGTGCGTGTAACATTACATAAAACTATAACGTTTTGTTCAATATATTTTCCTCCGACTTTAAATATAGATCATAGAGAATTGGACAACTTGGTTGAACAACTGCCTAAACCATTTATTATATTGGGTGATTTTAATGCTCACAATATCTTGTGGGGCAGTGATAGCAATGACGCCAAAGGTAATATAATTGAAGATTTTATAGCAAAACATGGTTTATGTGTCTTTAATGATGGGTCTAGTACCTATTTACACCCAGGACATGGTACACTGCAAAAAAACCCCAAGTTTCCGTTTGCGGAAACCTGGCGGAAACCCTGCGGAAACATGAAGTTTCCGCCAGGTTTCAGGTGGCGGTAACTTGCTGGAAATGTCCCAGTTACTGCGAAAACCTTGCGGAAACCTTCCGGAAACTTGATGTTTCCGCAACTGAAACCTTGCGGAAACCTGCAGTAACTGGGACATTTCCAGCAAGTTTCCGCCATCGGAAACTGGCGAAAACCAGGACATTTAAGGAAATGTACGTAAATGAAACCAGCTGAACTCAGAACATATCCTCCATATAAACTGGAAAATTAAATTTTTCTGTAACCAGCTGGAGACCAAAGGAGGTTTCCGCTACGGAAACTGGCGGAAACCTGCTGAAACTAGGACATTTTGTAATAAATGAAATATCTAATTATGTAGTAAAGATGCCAAGAGATGTTGTTTCCCCGGAAGTAATGGTAGAAATCAACCTCTTGCAATTCAATAAAAACTGACAGCTAATTTTGTATCTTGAAATCTAATATATCTACTGTATAGGCCATCACATTTTCAGAGACAAAAAAAAAAAAATACACAAACAAAAGAAATACAATAATAATTCAAAATTGTTTAATAGTATTCAGTATATTTTCAAACTTGCACATACAACATTCACAAAGTAGCTGACAAACAAAGCTTTTTAAATTCCTGTGTTTTGAAAATGTTTACAGCGTTTCATTTCGCCACTTCAAGATTAAACAAAACCAGAGCAAATGAATGAAATCAATGTTCTGTCCTTGTAATCAAACTATCTGAATTTTCACAAATACGTGTTCCTGTAAGAATTTGAAACTTGCGACGTTGTGTACATTGAGAATTGCATTCTTTAATGTCCTCTCATTGATATTCTGTCACTGATCTTCTGTCATCTTAATCCTGCTTCTGAAACAAGAGATGTAAATTAAAAACTACACATACATGTACATAAGAGACTAAAATCAGAAATTTAACTTGGAACTACATGTCCATACAATTAAGTGCTTTAACAGAACAATTCTGAATAAGCTTCCCTAAACAATACACCAAAAATTACGATTTTATTTTTTAATTCCATGCACAGATCTACCTCAAATGTCAACAAATCTAAATAGATTCCAGTGGCAAAATATAACAGTACTTGCAATCGTGCATAACAAGGACAAATACTTTTACAAAATTTAGTAGAAAACTGACAGTCATTAGGGGCCAAATGGATGCCTGTCGCCATGACCTTGACTATAATTTTGTATCAATGGAAAGGTCTTGTCACAAGGAACACAGATGCTAAATAATAAAGCCCTACTTCTAATAATTCAATATTTACAGTCAGTGTTAAAGTTTTTCAAATGCAGGTCAAAGGTCAATGTCAAGGCCCCATAATATCAAAAGAAATGTCTTTTCATAAGGAACACACATGCCAAATATGAAAGCCCTACTTCTTACGGTTCCACAGTTATGGTCAATGTTAAAGTTTTTCAAATGCCGGTCAAAGGTCGATGTCAAAGCCACATGATCAAAAATCTTGATACCAACTGAAAGGTCTTGTTATAAGGAACATACATGCAAAATATGAAAGCTCTACCTGTGACAGCGTAAGAGATGAGGCCAATGTTTAAGTTTAGTTGACAGACAGACAGACAGAGTGATTACTACAGTATAGGGCACTCACTTATGAAGCAGGGCCTAAATAAAGAAAATATAAGAGAAAGTGAATCGTTAATTGATAGATGTATAATGGGAAAAAAAATAATCTTACACATGTTTGCTGGCTTTACTTAGAAAAGCTACATTAATGATAAGAAATAACTCTGCAATTTCTTACTAAAACAATATACATATATATTTATCACATGTTTGCTGTTTATGCAGTGAAATATCGCTATGTCATAAATTAATTTATGACAGCTGACGTCATAGCGTGGATAAGAATTTTGTTAAGGCTGTGTTTATGAAATAAACACATTTAAACTGAGTGTAAACATGTGATAAAAGAATCTGAAATGAATTTTCATTTCATATGGTATTAATGAAATTCGTTGTGTGTTTTATATCCCCTCGCCAAGGTTCGGGGATATAAAACAAACAACTCGCTTCATAAATACCGTATGAAATGAAAATTCATTCAAGATCATTTATAATTTATGACATTTTATCACATTTTTCTTCCTCCCTCAACCCTTTTAGCTTTCTACAATATTATATATGAATATCAAATAAACTAAGTAGCATATTACCATATCACTAGTGAAAATTACTTCTAGTACTTGTATATGTATAAGCAAAATTATACTGTATAGAACAGAATGTATGCATATTTTTTACATTGTTTGTAGTTCCACATATGTCAGTTTAATATATGATTCAGCTTAGTTCAATTTGTTGGGAGCTTAGCTATTAGATTGAAATGTCTCAAGTTCAAATCCCACAGGTAGCTATTCGGTGTCATATGTTTCATGTCATGTTATGTGGCACGTCAATGATCCCTCACTGCTTCACATAGGTTTGTTGCATATGTCTAAATTTCTGTGTAAATTAAAGAAGACTGAAGAATCAAGCAAACAAAACTACAGTACAATAAATATTTTGTTTATCGTTTAATAAACAAAGACCTTAATTAACTTCCCTTGGTATATATTGACAAGGAGAGAAGGACCGAGGGATTCAAACCCAGAACTGACTGAAGTCACAGGTCATAGAAGCAATAACCCCGTGTCCCCTCTGTGTATAATATGCTATTAGCATATGTTTTAGTATATTATACAGAGAGGGGCACAAGGTCAAGCTTGCATCTACGACCTGTAACGTAAGTGAATGGGAGACTATGTGAATTACATGTATTTCCATCACATACATATAGCTTTATTTTAGACCACTCACCCAAAAAGGCCCTAATGTGCTAATGTTAACAGTGGGATAGAGAAGTATGATAATCAAACCCTCAATCACTACTTAAAATTAGATAATAGTACTTGAAACAATGTAAAAGTCTCTAACCTCCCATCTTACTTTTCTTTGTATCTCTGCATTTCACATGCTGAATTTGATTTTTCCTCTATTTCTTCTTTACAAGATCATCTTATATATTGTGATTTTCTGAGATTTTTTCTGCATCTGCAATTGAGCAACAATTCATTCTGACAGCAATAAAATTTTATAAATCATAATTACTATATACTCACACTAAGGCTTAATAATTAATTGTGCTAAAAGAATTATAGTACGTTTATTAGTAGACTTCCAAGCATAATCAGTAGCCCCTATTTTTAGTATATATTTAATATAATAATGGTGATAGGGGCTAGCTATCAAGCACGCTTGGTCTCTAAGGATAAAAATAGCAGCTTTATAAAGAGTTTTTTTTTATGAAAAGCTAATTCTTGATCTGAATATTAATCAATTTAATTCAATACTTTTATTTAATGTTGATTTTTATATATACATGTAGCATTTAACATGATTATCAAAAAATACTGATACTCCTTTTTAAAAAATCAATGATAATAATGATCAATACAATATCCATTCATTGATTCAACTTCAAGAGGTCCCTTGACAGTGAAAGGCAAATGTTGCTTTTTAGGGTCACTGCCTGAAAAAAGAAGGGGCACCCCTTACATTTGCCATTAGAAGAGTACATCATTACATATATCAACATCTTTATATCAAAAATACTACATTACGTTTATGCACACAGTATATACATCTACATGTCGATGGATAGAATTTCAGCACATGAAGTGATGAATGAAGTAATTAACCTTAATTTAATACCCCACCCCCCCCTTTTCCCTTATACTTTATTTTTTAATTGATAAATCCTATTGGGTAAGATATAACATTTCAAGTTAAACATCAACTGTTTCGTACATACATGCAACATTTCATGTCTTTATCAATGAAATCACGCTGTAGCTGTATGTACACTTACTGTACAGTACTGGCTACTGCATCATCATCATGTACGCGTCAGATCGGGATCACTCGAACATGAATTAAAAATCAATGAACTGTAAACTAGTTGATGAATAGATTATGAATTTGGATATACATACCTTGCGTATTTAACTTTAAATACAGATCTTCTGTAAAGGACTTCTAGATGATTGGAAAAAAACCTTCTCGAGAGAGCTTCTGTCATGTTTGTTTTGATTTCGATCCGCGGGAGAGCTGTATGTTTTGAGCATTCTGATTGGTCAATTTAAATATATTTTTTAAAAATCCATAAATTTATATTCTAATTTTAAGATTACTATAATAACGATCTTTGTGAGAGTTGTCTCAGGATAGTCGCGGGAATCAATGCAGAATAAAATACAATTATATCATTTTTTTTTCGTCTGCATTTCCTCTGATTAATAAAAAAAAAAAGAGGGGGGGAGCGGGATTTTTATTGGTTCAGATCCGTGTTTGGTTTGATTTATACAACGACTTATAAACAACTTGCTTATAAGTCTTTGATTTATATTAAAGAAAATCCGGCCCATTACAACAAAATTATCTTTAAAATTAACCACATCCAGGGACGTATATAACGCACGTCCCTCCCACATCAAAATCCATACAGTGTCAGTTCATTGGCTTTCCATCGATCATTTCAAATGTTTTTACAGAGACATCTTTTTGTGAACTCAGAAAGATTTCTTTAAGAGAGGGCAGATCATGGAGATTATAATAAACTAAGAAATGCCAAATTGTCATGCGTACCGTACGCGCCAATGATTCCCCGGGGTAACCGGCCCGGACCCCTATGCCGGCTCTAGCGGGACCGGCCACTCCAGGCTTGGATGGAAGTCTACAGGCGCCAAGTCTACATCCTTGTCACACATGCCTCTGGGTCCGCCACTGGCACACTTTACAACAGTTTTGATATTTATTTTCCCTCTTCACGGATTATCTTGATACGACTCTGGCAAGGATTTAGAAACAAAATTTTGGTTTCAAAATCTCACATGCTATTCCAAGGACTTATATGTGTAGATATATAAGTCCTTGGCTATTCTTATGCCGGCGCAGGACTTTATTAATTAATAGCATATGGGGAAAAAAAACCCACACAAACATTTCCCCCGTTTCCCCATTCTCGGCTAAAAAGTACTGAACAACTTCGTGTGCCCCTGTAGGCCTATACGCGGGGACTTCGCTTCGAATTTTACATATATTTGAAATGATCTGTTAATAGCCTAGTCATTCAATATTCAGCAGCATGGTATAAATGTACGTATATAATATGAATATACTGTGTAATGTCACAATGCATATAACATATACCTGGTAACGGTAAAGTTTATTGGAGAACAATAGACCGGATAGAAAGGTGTGAAAAGATGGGCGCAAGGATGGAGCTTATGGAAGTTACTCAAATTGCAAATTGATAAATATGCAGGAAATGAAATTAATTCTTTTTTCTGATACATTTTTACAAATTCCACACACATCAATGTTTAAAACTTAATTGATCAAAAATTTTACCAAGGAATTGATTTAGCAAAACACGCTCCATTGTTCAATACAATTGTGCAACCCCCCCCCCCCCCCCCCCCCTTTGTCAGGTAATCGAGGTTTTCTTTGAAGTTCTTCATACTTTTACATACATGTACTCTATTTTTCACTGTATCTTGGTAGGTTTAGTCTCAGTGGTAACTGAGATTGATTTTTTTTGCCTTTTCTCACATGGGATTAACTAAATCTCTCTCTCCGAGGCTTTATCTCTCTGTCTATCTCTCTCTCTCTCTCTCTCTCTGAGCAGTGAATGCCACTGCCTCCGTACAGTTATTATGCTGTTACAGAATTTTAGAAGTTGATATTAACAAGGACTTATAAACAACTTGTTTATAAGTCCTTGATATTCAGTAATAAATAACATTACAATAAAAGATTTTATCTTTATTTTCAAATTGTGCAGAGAATTTTGTATATAATTTATTTCAGTAGATGTTCGATACATCCATCAATGAGCAAGTAGGGAAAAATGCTCCCGCCTCGCTTTCCTATCGCCCTAATCCCTTGTTCATATCTATATACATGTATGTATAATATATATTCTTGGGTTTTTTATATATATATATATAGTTATACTTTTAATCACAGGGCTTTCGGATCGTTGCCCCCCTTCAATTATACCAATATATATTGGTATAATTGAAGGGGGGGGGGGGGGGGCAACGAGCCGAGAGCCATGTGCTTTTAATATACAGTAAGTACTTTCCACCAGGTATTGCCGTGACTTGACTTGGATCGAAATAAAAATCAGTCGAGATGAACGTGTAAACATTGAGATGCCTGTTGAACTAGGAGTACATTTTTATTAAAAAGTATTAAACATTAGTGAAACAATAGTATGCACATTATTCTGACTTTTGTAGAAATGTGTATGGGTAAATTTTGTTTGTTCATACTTTGAAGTTCAGTTTGAATTTTCTCTGTCTGTAGTCTGTTGGCACCACTACAGTACAGTACATGTATCAATTAGGCCTCTATAAATTAATGGCTTTGATACTAAACCTAGTTACAAAAATGGCCTTTGACCAGAGACATATAAAGTATATATGTCTCTGCCTTTGACTTTGTAATCAATATTATGTTTAGTGTAAGTTCTTGGTTATCTAATATCAATATTACTATTAGGTTGCTCATCTAACTTGATTGATTTAGTATCATCATGTACTAAATCTAAGAGTAAGATACATAAATATATTTGAATTTGAAACAAAAATATAGTTTGAAATAGATATACTGTATAGGAAATGTCAAGATATTTAAAGAAGAGCTTGTGAAGTATAATTATACATTGCATTTCTAGCTTCTAGCAATATATTGATTTGCCTTTTTTTTTTATTATGATTACTTATCCAATACATTTCAGTTAATTGCCATTTTCTTTTAAATGAGAAATTGCTTAATTTATTTACTTAGACAGTGGAGTACATTCTGAATGTGATATTTAAGTGTTTAAGTAATATACAGAAAAGAGCTTTTACATGAAAATGAGATAACAATTTTCAGATTATATGAGAAATGATTTTATCAAAATATCATAGGATTATATATACCGTTATGAACCAGTCTACCTCTAGTAAAACTAGATTATCATATATCTCATTTAACTTAACAAACAAAATCACAATGCATATAGTAGACTTTTGGGTTTAGAAAAATTTTAAAAGGTATAATTTCTATCAGCTTTATGTCTTTATATTTCATAAAAAATTGACAGTCATCTGTAGTCTGCTTAACTTTATTATTAAGCTTTATGACATTTCACTTCTCTCAGCATTTGTAAAAAGTACATACACATATTAATGAAACGATTAAAAAATAAAAGTTAAATCTTAATTGACATAAAGTTCCTGTAGAACTCAGATTGTTAAGTTTTGAATATTAGTTTCCATTACGTTTTCGCCTTGCAGAAACCTGTAGAAGTGTTTGTGAGAAGTTTCAATTATGCAAGTTTCCGCAGGTTTCCGTTGCAGAAACCTTCCGGAAACTTGATGTCCAAGTGAACTCTTAGCATTTTTAAGAAGACCATACACATATTATTGAACTGATTGAAAAAAAAAAGTTGAATCTTGATATAAATTTTCTGTAGAAATCAGGTTGTTAAGTTTTGAATATAAGTTTCCATTAAGTTTTCGCCTTGCGGAAACCTGCGGAAACTTTAAGCCAAAAGTTTCCACCAAGTTTCCGCAAAACTGAAACCTGCGGAAACTTCACATGCAAGTTTCCGCAGGTTTCCATTGCGGAAACCTTCCGGAAACTTGATGTCCCAGTTTCCGCAAGGTTTCCGGAGTTGCGGAAACTTGGGGGTTTTTTTGCAGTGGTACTTATACTTCAATAGATCTTACTATAACTGATCCATCGCTTTTTACTGACTTTGTGTGGTCAGTTCATGACGATTTGTGTGGAAGTGATCATTTTCCACTTATATTAAAAAGTAATATTGCATCAAGTAATACATGTATTCCACGTTGGAAGCTAAATAAAGCTGACTGGAGTCAATTCCAATCTGACTGTCATACAAATTTAAATCAAGTAAATCATTTGAGTAAAACTGATCCTATTCTTTCGTTTACAAATACACTTGTTCAGATTTTTGAAAAGAATATTCCAAAAACCTCTACCTTTCAAAAAAAAAAAAGAAAAATAATCCTTGGTTTGATGATACTTGCAAAAGTGTTATCAGAGATCGCAAAAAGGCTGAAAAGGTATTCAAAAGGCATCCTATTACTTCTAATTTAAATAAAGTTCGCCAGTGTAGAGCTGCTGCCAGGCGCACAATTAATCACAGCAAACGTTTATCATGGAGAAATTACGTCTCCAAAGTCAATACTCGCACGCCTACTAATAAGGTATGGAAGATGATAAATAAGATTAAAGGCAAAGGTACTTCAAATACTGTTAAACATCTTGTTCATAATTCTAAAGTTTTAACATCTAAACACGATATTGCTAATTGTTTAGGGGAGACCTTTTCGAAAAACTCATCTTCTGATAACTGTCTTCCTCAGTTTGGTCGTATTAAACAAAAATCCGAAAAAATAAAATTGAAGTTTGAATCAAATAATCAAGAAGATTATAATGAGCCTTTTTCGATCGAAGAATTACATTATTCACTACAGTGCTCTAATGATACTGCAACTGGTCCAGATGAAGTACATTATCAAATTTTAAAACATCTTCCTTTGGAATCTTTACATATTCTACTAAATATATTTAATTACATATGGTTGAATAGCGAATTTCCACAATCATGGAGAGAATCTATTGTTATTCCCATTCCTAAGCCTGGAAAGGACCATACGGATCCTATTAATTATAGGCCGATATCTTTAACGAGTTGTATATGTAAAAGTTTAGAACGTATGATTAATGAGCGTCTTGTCTGGTTCCTGGAACACAACAATCTTCTCACTGATATTCAGTGTGGTTTCAGGAAGCAGAGAAGTACCACTGATCATCTTGTGCGCCTTGAAACATATATTCGTGATGCTTTCATAAATAAACAACATGTAGTTTCTATCTTTTTCGATCTGGAAAAGGCGTATGATACGACCTGGAAATATGGTATTTTAAAGGATTTATATGATATGGGTTTAAGAGGCAGTTTGCCTATTTTTATTTCAAATTTTCTCAAAGATAGACGTTTTAATATTCGACTGGGGTCCCATGTTTCTGATTATTTTGAACAGGAGATGGGCGTTCCACAAGGAAGTATACTATCTGTTACTCTTTTTAGTATTAAAATAAATAGTTTGGCACAGATGTTGAAAAACGATATTGATGGTTCTCTATATGTTGATGACTTTTTGATATGTTGTTGCGGGAAAAATATGAATATGATAGAACGGAAACTTCAGTTGTGTTTAAATAATATATTTCAGTGGTCTATTGAAAATGGTTTTAAATTTTCGAAAAATAAAACTTCTTGTGTGCATTTCTGTCAAAATAGACGAATGCATAATGACCCTGAACTTTTTATGGACGGTAATAGAATAAATGTTGTAAACGAAGTTAAATTTCTTGGTGTTATATTTGATAAACGACTGTCTTTTATACCGCATATAAAGTCATTAAAAGTAAAGTGCTTAAAAGCCTTAGATATATTAAAAGTTTTATCTGGTACAGAGTGGGGTGCTGAAAGTACAACCTTGCTTCAGCTTTTTAGATCGCTGGTTCGATCAAAGCTGGACTATGGTTGTATTGTTTATGGTTCGGCCAGGAAGTCCTATTTACAGTTTCTGGACACCATACATCACCAGGGCTTGAGATTAAGTCTCGGTGCTTTCAGGACCTCACCTGTACAAAGTTTATATTCGGAAGCAAAGGAACCACATTTGAAAGAAAGAAGAATGAAATTAACATTACAATATATAATTAAATTGTATGCAAAACCCATCAAATCCTGCATTTAATTGTGTCTTTAAGCCGAAATATGAAATACAATACAATAATAAACCAAATAACATTCAAACTATAGGATTACGTGTTAAACCACTTATCGAGGAGGCTGGCATCACGCTATCTGATATAGCTAAATACGAAATACCTTCTTCACCACCATGGTTGATGAAGAGACCTACAGTCGTACTAAAATTATCTGATTATAAGAAAATTGATACCAATTCTCTCCAATATCAACAAATGTTTTCGGAGATTGCGTCTTTGTACTCCGATTATAGATCATATTATACAGATGGTTCTAAGACTGGTGATAGAGTTGCAGCTGCTGCAGTAACAGATAACGACATTTCTCTATCCGTACGTTTACCTAAGAATAGCTCTATATTTACTGCTGAAGTTAACGCTATACTTTTAGTCCTTTCTCACATCGAAAGAAATAAATATTCCAAAAATATCATTTATTCTGATTCTTTATCATGCCTTCAGGCTATTAAATATTTCAATACCAATAATCTATATGTTCTGAAGATTTTAAAGAAAGTTGACTCTCTGTTGACAAATAATTTGGAGGTTGTATTTTGTTGGGTTCCGGGACATATGGGTTTGGTTGGGAATGTTAGAGCTGATAACGTAGCAAAAGAAGCTGTATGTAGATCTAATACTGTGGGTAAAATTCCATATACCGACTTTAAAACTTCTATTTTAAATTATATTGAAAATTTGACACAAGAAGCTTGGGATCATGAAGTTAACAATAAACTTCATGATTTCAAGCCAATTTTTAAAAATAAACTACATTGTTATCATAGTAATCGTCGAGATGAAGTTGTTACTTATAGACTCCGCATGGGACAGTCCTGGATAACTCATTCTTACCTTTTAAAGGAAGAGCCTCCTCCAGAGTGTGTCTTTTGCGGATGTCTATTAAGTATTAAACATATCTTATTAGAATGTGCAGACACTGCACACATTAGAAATACCTATTATACTGTAAAAAGTATGAGCGAGTTATTTGAAAATGTCAGTATTTGGAAAGTTCTTGGATTTTTAAAAGAAGTTAACATATATAGCAATATGTATTTTAATTGTGTATACATGTACATTTTAGTAGTATCATTTATATGTAGATACGATATACAGTGAGAGCTGGTCTTTCGTAGATATTTTTAATTGCTCTTTTTAATGTGATTCGATTTGTGTTAACTTGTGACCGTCGCCATATGGGTGGAATATTCCCGGTGCGACGTAAAACAATAATCTATCTATCTATCTATCTATCTATCATCGGAATAACGAGGATTTAGGACATGCTGTGATTGGTGATTCCTTAATCAACTACTTTTAATAATACGGTTATTCACACGTGTATAACGGTGATTACGGCACGAAATGTATTGGTCGTATGATTATTAAGACATTGATTAATATCGTTGTCTGATTGGATGAATTTGATTAAGCATGATCACGTGGTCAGCCAAGATCAAAGACGAGTCCAGTTTTCACACAGGGATGCCGAGAAACAGCAAACATTCGTAAAATAATCAATAATAAATCCTTGAAGTTCAAATTCTAATATGTGACTGAATCAAGAAATTCAACCGAAATGAAAAATTAACTTGGTATCATTCATGTAGATTCATCATTCGCGCCAAAGATGCATGCCGTCTAGGACCCCTACAGGTTATTAATGGCCGCTTTTTTGTACTGTTGCACAGGGAAATATCATTGCTTTACTGCTTATATTGTGATAAAAGGTATACTGATTTACCTGACTGACTTGCCTGGATATACAGATATAGGCCAGCTATCCTAATATGTATAAAAAATATATAGGTAAAACGGATACCCTCTTAACCCCCCCCCCCCCCTGTTCCTGTTACGAGGTTATCAAGTCTGCACGAGGCCTCATTTCGTTTCAATGAATATCAATACAAGAGTCAAGATTTATCTACGTGAAAATGCATAAACTATCGTGCAATCATCACAACCTATATACGAGTATCAATCCGATCCTATCTAAATTTCATTCCGTCTTTAGAGTGAATACTTAACTGTAAAGTCTAATTTCGAATTGATTTGCTTTGTTACACTCTCTACGTCCAGCACGCTTAAAAGTGATTGACTAATAATTGCTTAATCGACATTTTGACCGTTACGGTGTCATTTCATGGTTCATTGCCTCTTGAAAGTAAAGAGAATATTAAAAAGAAGGCGATTTTTTTACTGCAATAACACATATGAAATGCGTATCTACTGAATAATGCGAATGAGTGGCGAATAGTAACACGAAGGTAGAGCTATTGTTTTGCATTTCATCGCAATAACGAGGATTTAGGACATGCTGTGATCGGTGATTCCTTAATCAACTACTTTTAATAATACGGTTATTCACACGTGTATAACGGTGATTAAGGCACGAAATGTATTGGTCGTATGATTATTAAGACTTTGATTAATATCGTTGTCTGGTTGGATGAATTTGATTAGGCATGATCACGTGGTCAGCCAAGATCAAAGACGAGTCCAGTTTTCACACAGGGATGCCGAAAAACAGCAAATATTCGTATTATGATCAATAATAAATCTTTGAGGTTCAAATTCTAATATGTGACTGAATCAAGAAATTCAACCGAAATTAAAAATAAACTTCGTATCATTCATGTAGATTTATCATTCGCGCCAAAGATGCATGCCGTCTAGGACCCCTACAGGTTATTAATGGCTGCTTTTTTTTTCTACTGTTGCACAAGGAAATATCATTGCTTTACTGCTTACATTGTGATAAAAGGCATACTGATATACCTGACTGACTTTTCAGGATATACAGATATAGGCCATCTATCCTTATATCTATAAAAATATATAGTAGAAACGCATACCCTCTGAAGACAAGCTTACCCCCCCCCCCCCCCTCCGTTCCTGTTACGAAGTTATCAAGGCTGCACGAGGCCTCATTTCGTTTCAGTGAATATCAATACAAGACTCAAAATTTATCTACGTGACAATGCGTCAAGTATCGTGCAAACATCACAACTTATATACGAGTATCAATCCGATCCTATCTAAATTTCATTCCGTATTTAGAGTGAGTACTTAACTGTAAAGTCTAATTTCGAGTTGATTTGTTTTGTTACACTCTCTACGTCCAGTACGCTTAAAAGTGATTGACTAATAATTGCTTAATCGACATTTTGACCGTTACGGTGTCATTTCATGGTTCATTGCCTCTTGAAAGAAAGAGAATATTAAAAAGAAGGCGATGTTTTATACTGCAATAACACATATGAAATGCGTATCTACTGAATAATGCGAATGAGTGGCGAATAGTAACACGAAGGTAGAGCGATTGTTTTGCATTTCATCGGAATAACGAGGATTTAGGAAATGTTGTGATCGGTAATTCCTTAATCAACTACTTGTAATAATACGGTTATTCACACGTGTATAACGGTGATTACGGCACGAAATGTATTCGTCGTATGATTATTAAGACTTTGATTAATATCGTTGTCTGATTGGATGAATTTGATTAGGCATGATCACGTGGTCAGCCAAGATCAAAGACGAGTCCAGTTTTCACACAGGGATGCCGAAAAACAGCAAACATTCGTACTATGATCAATAATAAATCTTTGAAGTTCAAATTCTAATATGTGACTGAATCAAGAAATTCAACCGAAATTAAAAATAAACTTCGTATCATTCATGTAGATTTATCATTCGCGCCAAAGATGCATGCCGTCTAGGACCCCTACAGGTTATTAATGGCCGCTTTTTTGTACTGTTGCACAAGGAAATATCATTGCTTTACTGCTTACATTGTGATAAAAGGCATACTGATATACCTGACTGACTTGTCAGGATATACAGATATAGGCCATCTATCCTTATATCTATAAAAATATATAGTAGAAACGCATACCCTCTGAGGACAGGCTTAACCCCCCCCCCCCTTCCCTCCGTTCCTGTTACGAGGTGATCAAGGCTGCACGAGGCCTCATTTCGTTTCAGTGAATATCAATACAAGACTCAAAATTTATCTACGTGACAATGCGTAAACTATCGTGCAAACATCACAACTTATATACGAGTATCAATCTGATCCTATCTAAATTTCATTCCGTCTTTAGAGTGAGTACTTAACTGTAAAGTCTAATTTCGAGTTGATTTGTTTTGTTACACTCTCTACGTCCAGCACGCTTAAAAGTGATTGACTAATAATTGCTTAATCGACATTTTGACCGTTACGGTGTCATTTCATGGTTCATTGCCTCTTGAAAGAAAGAGAATATTAAAAAGAAGGCGATGTTTTATACTGCAATAACCCATATGAAATGCGTATCTACTGAATAATGCGAATGAGTGGCGAATAGTAACACGAAGGTAGAGCGATTGTTTTGCATTTCATCGGAATAACGAGGATTTAGGACATGTTGAGATCGGTAATTCCTTAATCAACTACTTGTAATAATACGGTTATTCACACGTGTATAACGGTGATTACGGCACGAAATGTATTGGTCGTATTAAGACTTTGATTAATATCGTTGTCTGATTGGATGAATTTGATTAGGCATGATCACGTGGTCAGCCAAGATCAAAGACGAGTCCAGTTTTCACACAGGGATGCCGAAAAACAGCAAACATTCGTACTATGATCAATAATAAATCTTTGAAGTTCAAATTCTAATATGTGACTGAATCAAGAAATTCAACCGAAATTAAAAATAAACTTCGTATCATTCATGTAGATTTATCATTCGCGCCAAAGATGCATGCCGTCTAGGACCCCTACAGGTTATTAATGGCCGCTTTTTTGTACTGTTGCACAAGGAAATATCATTGCTTTTCTGCTTACATTGTGATAAAAGGCATACTGATATACCTGACTGACTTTTCAGGATATACAGATATAGGCCATCTATCTTTTATATCTATAAAAATATATAGTAGAAACGCATACCCTCTGAAGACAGGCTTAACCCCCCTCCCCCCGCCCTCCCTCCGTTCCTGTTACGAGGTGATCAAGGCTGCACGAGGCCTCATTTCGTTTCAGTGAATATCAATACAAGACTCAAAATTTATCTACGTGACTGCGTAAACTATCGTGCAAACATCACAACTTATATACGAGTATCAATCTGATCCTATCTAAATTTCATTCCGTCTTTAGAGTGAGTACTTAACTGTAAAGTCTAATTTCGAGTTGATTTGTTTTGTTACACTCTACGTCCAGCACGCTTAAAAGTGATTGACTAATAATTGCTTAATCGACATTTTGACCGTTACGGTGTCATTTCATGGTTCATTGCCTCTTGAAAGAAAGAGAATATTAAAAAGAAGGCGATGTTTTATACTGCAATAACACATATGAAATGCGTATCTACTGAATAATGCGAATGTGTGGCGAATAGTAACACGAAGGTAGAGCGATTGTTTTGCATTTCATCGGAATAACGAGGATTTAGGACATGTTGTGATCGGTGATTCCTTAATCAACTACTTGTAATAATACGGTTATTCACACGTGTATAACGGTGATTACGGCACGAAATGTATTGGTCGTATTAAGACTTTGATTAATATCGTTGTCTGATTGGATGAATTTGATTAGGCATGATCACGTGGTCAGCCAAGATCAAAGAGGAGTCCAGTTTTCACACAGGGATGCCGAAAAACAGCAAACATTCGTACTATGATCAATAATAAATCTTTGAAGTTCAAATTCTAATATGTGACTGAATCAAGAAATTCAACCGAAATTAAAAATAAACTTCGTATCATTCATGTAGATTTATCATTCGCGCCAAAGATGCATGCCGTCTAGGACCCCTACAGGTTATTAATGGCCGCTTTTTTGTACTGTTGCACAAGGAAATATCATTGCTTTTCTGCTTACATTGTGATAAAAGGCATACTGATATACCTGACTGACTTGTCAGGATATACAGATATAGGCCATCTATCTTTATATCTATAAAAATATATAGTAGAAACGCATACCCTCTGAAGACAGGCTTAACCCCCCTCCCCCCGCCCTCCCTCCGTTCCTGTTACGAGGTGATCAAGGCTGCACGAGGCCTCATTTCGTTTCAGTGAATATCAATACAAGACTCAAAATTTATCTACGTGACAATGCGTAAACTATCGTGCAAACATCACAACTTATATACGAGTATCAATCTGATCCTATCTAAATTTCATTCCGTCTTTAGAGTGAGTACTTAACTGTAAAGTCTAATTTCGAGTTGATTTGTTTTGTTACACTCTCTACGTCCAGCACGCTTAAAAGTGATTGACTAATAATTGCTTAATCGACATTTTGACCGTTACGGTGTCATTTCATGGTTCATTGCCTCTTGAAAGAAAGAGAATATTAAAAAGAAAGCGATGTTTTATACTGCAATAACACATATGAAATGCGTATCTACTGAATAATGCGAATGTGTGGCGAATAGTAACACGAAGGTAGAGCGATTGTTTTGCATTTCATCGGAATAACGAGGATTTAGGACATGTTGTGATCGGTGATTCCTTAATCAACTACTTGTAATAATACGGTTATTCACGCGTGTATAACGGTGATTACGGCACGAAATGTATTGGTCGTATGATTATTAAGACTTTGATTAATATCGTTGTCTGGTTGGATGAATTTGATTAGGCATGATCACGTGGTCAGCCAAGATCAAAGACGAGTCCAGTTTTCACACAGGGATGCCGAAAAACAGCAAACATTCGTAAAATGATCAATAATAAATCTTTGAAGTTCAAATTTTAATATGTGACTGAATCAAGAAATTCAACCGAAATTAAAAATGAACTTGGTATCATTCATGTAGATTCATCATTCGCGCCTAAGATGCATGCCGACTAGGACCCTACAGGTTATTAATGGCCGCTTTTTTGTACTGTTGCACAGGGAAATATCATTGCTTTACTGCTTACATTGTGATAAAAGGCATACTGATTTACCTGACTGACTTGTCAGGATATACAGATATAGGCCATCTATCCTTATATCTATAAAAATATATAGTAGAAACGCATACCCTCTGAAGACAGGCTTAACCCCCCTCCGTTCCTGTTACGAGGTTATCAAGGCTGCACGAGGCCTCATTTCGTTTCAGTGAATATCAATACAAGACTCAAAATTTATCTACGTGACAATGCGTAAACTATCGTGCAAACATCACAACTTATATACGAGTATCAATCTGATCCTATCTAAATTTCATTCCGTCTTTAGAGTGAGTACTTAACTGTAAAGTCTAATTTCGAGTTGATTTGTTTTGTTACACTCTCTACGTCCAGCACGCTTAAAAGTGATTGACTAATAATTGCTTAATCGACATTTTGACCGTTACGGTGTCATTTCATGGTTCATTGCCTCTTGAAAGAAAGAGAATATTAACTAGAAACGAGCTCGTTGCTAAAGCAACGAGTAGGTTTCACAAGTTAAAGTCGAAGCAGCGAAGCTGAGATCTCCTACTCTAATACAAAATTCTTTTTCACGATCCAGATATCTGATCTTTAGTGATGGTATCCACATTGCGCAATCTACTTGCAGAAATTGTAGGTAACGGCGACTTACATTATACACATTATACTGAAGCCTACATCGCACAATATCGACTACTCTTGACCATATATTTGAAACAAGAAACATGTAGGACAATCACACTTAGTACAATCTGCACGTGTAACCTAGATCTTCAGTCCTTACTGCCCGCTTTATGTTGTTTATTTATTAACTTACGCAAGGTATTTCGCGTGTACAGATGTTTGACCTTGAATCGCTTCTCTGCTGGAATAAACAATTCTCCTCGCGATGAACTTACGCAAGTTATTTCGCGTGTACAGATGTTTGACCTTGAATCGCCACTCTGCTGGAATAAACAATTCTCCTCGCGATGGCCTTTAGTAATGCCGCTTTCCCCAATATACAAAAGAAAGACTTGACAATGTCTCGTATTCCGCAGGTAAAGCACTGTAACTGGCGATTAATTCACACACGTTTGAAGTCCTGTATAACAGCGGCGCAGTGCGAGGTATTAAGCAAGGCAAATTCACCGCGCTTCTCTAATGTGTAATGCCGACGCTCGGAGAAGATTTCTTTATAGCCTTGTTCAGCAGTAGCTCGTAGAATGTAAATTTGCTTTTTTTTTTCTTTTTTTTTTTTTTTTTTTTTGGGGGGGGGGGGGGGGGGGGGTTTTTTTATTTTTTGGGTTTTTTTTTTGTTTAAGAATTCGAATGCATAATACTTTCTCAAACTCTATTTTATAGAAAGCACTTTAAATCGCGATTGAATTAATCGCGAGTTACTGCGCCTTGTCCATGGAAGAAGTCCTATATCACAGCGGTGTCGTGCAAGGTATTGACCGCGCTTCTGAAGATATGTTTATTGCGTTGTTCATCAGTAGAGTGCCCAAAATTTGATTTTTGTTTAAGAAATCGAAATCAAAATGCTTTCTCAAACTCTTGTTTTTATAATTTGTTCATACGACGAATAAAAAATACTTGAAAGTTACGCAAGTAAGATATTTTTATAAAAAAATCTTTAAATTGCTCACTTTCAAATACCGGGAAACATGTTTCATAGTAAAATCGTTACGGAAAATCGTTTCGTAATGTTTTGGAAACTAAAAGACTAAAAATAAGACAGTTTTGAACATTACGTAATTTTTAAAAAACTTTAAATTGAAATAGAGGCCAAACTAAAAGAGATAGATAATATCGGCCGATGAAAGTTCTAAAGATATGAACCTAGAGAACATAACAGTGAAAATTTGAGAGATCTACCATTAAAACTAAAAGCTACATACGCGAAAATCGAAAAATATTAAATCTTACGTAATTCTCTTAAAACGTCGTATATTTCGAAAAATTTTTTCATTAAACGGGAGTATGTGTCTGTTAGAATGAATAGCCGAAAGATGAAATTTCAAAGTAAAGAGTCGGTAGATACCCTCATTCCCTATCATGCTACCAATTTTCACATCTCTACCTTCTTTAATAAGCGAGCTTTAGCTGAAACCATTTCATTAAACATTAATGAACTTTATGTGACGTTGAAAGCATCACTTTAAAGGGGGTTGTCGTGTTTAAACCTAAATAACTCGAAAACGGTAAGAGTTAGCGAAAATTTGATGGCAATGTTATGCATATAAATTTTCGCGCAGAATCGATTGCAACAATCCCCGATTCGATAAGATGAAAATTAATGGAGTTATGACGTCATTTACAAAGTATGACGTCATTTTCAGGAATTTGGTACCATGCCTATTCCCTTTTGTCAGTCGGTAGATATTTGCATTCTCTTTTATGCTACCAAATTTCATACCTCTAGCTTTATCAATAAGCGAGACACAGGTACCTGAAGTTTTAAATTGTATTTTCAGGAAAGGCCAAACACTGAACTTTGACCGCAAATATCTCGAAAACGGTAAGAGATATCGAAAATCTGAGACCAGACCTTTTTCCTTTAACTAATTTTTCAAGCAGAATCGATTGCAACAATCCCCGATTCGATACGATGAAAAATAAGGGAGTTATGACGTCATTTAGAAAAGTATGACGTCATTTTCAGGAATTTGGCACCTTGCCAATTCCCTTTTGTCAGTCGGTAGATATTTGCATTCTCTTTTATGCTACCAAATTTCATACCTCTAGCTTTATCAATAAGCGAGACACAGGTACCTGAAGTTTTAAATTGTATTTTCAGGAAAGGCCAAACACTGAACTTTGACCGCAAATATCTCGAAAACGGTAAGAGATATCGAAATTCTGTTGCTGGTATTTACCATTTTACTTTTTCACGCAGAATCGATTCCAACCGTCCCCGCCTCGATCCGATGAAAAATAAGGGAGATATGACGTCATTTACAAAGTATGACGTCATTTTCAGGAATTTGGCTCCATGCCAAATTCCACTTGTCAGTCGGTAGATATTCTCATTCTCTATCATGCTACCAAATTTCACACCTCTATCTTTCTCAATAAGCGAGCTATAGGCGAAAACATTTCATGAATAATTAATGAGTGTTGATGACGTCACAAACATCACTTTAAAGGGGGTTGTCGTGTTCAAACGCAAATAACTCGAGAACCGTAAGAGTTAGCGAAAATCTGAGAACACTTTACTGGTAGGTATTTGAACGCTCTATCGAATGGAAGAAACCCGATCAAAATCCGACTGCAAATAAAGTCGCTAGACCTTGCCAAAGATTTGATTCGAAAATTTTCAATAATTTCAAAAATATTGGCAGCATGCCATTTTCATTCTAGAGGTAGATTAAGAATGTGGAAACATGTTTAGATATAAAATTTCATGCCGATATCTCATTTAATAAGAGAGATATTAACGTATGAATATTTAATTAGCTTTGATGACGTCATAGCGAATTTTCCCACGCTCATTGTGACTTTATTTATGGTCCGATTTCAAAAATTTTTCATATTCCAAATCAGACCATTAAAATCTTTCATCCTACTGTCTAAAATCTAAGATTGAAATATTTTTTTTGAAATGAAAACAATCGGGTCAAGGTCAACTTTTTCGGTGTAGAGCTACGAAATTGACGCAGTGACATAAAATCTTGCATCTCCTTTTCTGAATCGAATGCTGAAAATTTCATTCCAATCGGACAAATAATAAGGAAGATATAGCGATTCAAAATTTTGGCGTCGTAGGTGGCGCTGCGCGCTTATAAGCGGTAATTTAGAAAATTAAAAAAATCAAATCTTGAAAATTTAATTTCGAATCGAACACTGAAAACAGAATAGTAATATCTTTAATAATGAGTGATTTCTGAGCCGTCACAAAAAAAAAAACGGATGAAGAATAATAATAATAATAACTAGAAACGAGCTCGTTGCTAAAGCAACGAGTAGGTTTCACAAGTTAAAGTCGAAGCAGCGAAGCTGTGATCTCCTACTCTAATACAAAATTCTTTTTCACGATCCAGATATCTGATCTTTAGTGATGGTATCCACATTGCGCAATCTACTTGCAGAAATTGTAGGTAACGGCAACTTACATTATACACATTATACTGAAGCCTACATCACACAATATCGACTACTCTTGACCATATATTTGAAACAAGAAACATGTAGGACAATCACACTTAGTACAATCTGCACGTGTAACCTAGATCTTCAGTCCTTACTGCCCGCTTTATGTTGTTTATTTATTAACTTACGCAAGGTATTTCGCGTGTACAGATGTTTGACCTTGAATCGCCTCTCTGCTGGAATAAACAATTCTCCTCGCGATGAACTTACGCAAGTTATTTCGCGTGTACAGATGTTTGACCTTGAATCGCCACTCTGCTGGAATAAACAATTCTCCTCGCGATGGCCTTTAGTAATGCCGCTTTCCCCAATATACAAAAGAAAGACTTGACTATGTCTCGTATGACGTCATTTAGAAAAGTATGACGTCATTTTCAGGAATTTGGCACCTTGCCAAATTCCTTTTGTCAGTTGGTAGATATTCTTATTCCCTATCATGCTTCCTTTTGTCAGTTGGTAGATATTCTTATTCCCTATCATGCTACAAAATTTCACACCTTTAGCTTCCTCAATGAGCGAGCTGTAGGGGAAACCATTTCATGGATAATTAATGAGCTTAAGTCACGTGACAAACATCACTTTAAAGGGGGGTTATCGTGTTCAAACGTCAATAACTCGAAAACGGTTAGGTACTGTTAGGTATTTGAACGCTCTAGCGAATGGAAAAATCCCGATCAAATCCGACCATAGATAAAGGCGCCACACGTCGCCACACATTTGATTCGAAAAATTCCAATAATTTCAAAAATATAGGCATGATGCCAATATCCTTCTATACGTAGATTTAGAATGAGGAAACAAGTTTAAACATTGAATTTCATATCGATATCTCATTTAGTTAGAAAGATATTAACGTATGAATATTTCATTAGATTTGATGACGTCATAGCGAATTTTCAAACGCTCATTGTGACTTTATTTATGGTCCAATGTCAAAAATTCTTTCACATTCGAGATCAAGACGATGACATCTCCACGTCTACATTCTAAAATTTACAAATTGAAATATTTCATTAAACTGAGAAAGTCAATTTCAAGGTCAGCTTTTTCGGGTGTAGAGGTACGAAATTGACGCAGTGACATAAAATCTTGCAAATCGTTTTCTGAATCGAACAGTAAAAATCTCATTCAAATCGGACAAATAATAAGGAAGATATAGCGATTCAAAATTTTGGCGTCGTAGGTGGCGCTGCGCGCTTACCTTTGTACCTTACATCATTTCAGATTGTAACTTATTTTCAAACTCCAGCTTAACATTGTGAAGTCACAAGTTTAAAGAATTGACCCATGTCGTGCTTGTATGAGACATGCTGATAATCCAGGATATTTTCATTTAAATTTAATACAATTAAGTTGAGCTTAGTGCTAATGAGAGACGGAGAGATCTTCAACTTCAACAGTTTTAATGTATAAAATGACATGAAATAATAGAAATGAGATGACAAGCTGACATAGGTGAGAATCAATGTATTTTGAGAGAGTGGCAACTCAACTGGAACTCAAAATTTGAATATGTATTTTTAGCAACAGTGGTCACTTTTCTTGTTCAATCGAAAAAGCGAAGTGCAGAATTTGTGCATACCATTTTGAGAAGCTAGCATGTACATTTTTCAATGAATTCTGCCGAGTAGGTTCAGTGTTAAAATTGAAAATGTAAAATTGTGTTTTAGCAACAGCGGCCATATTTACGTCCGATCAAAATAGAAGCATTAAATTAATGCTTAATATAGTGATTAACTGCTAATAAGTTTTCATTGAAATCTGCCCAGTAGCTTCAGAGAAGAACTTTAAAATGTAAAGTTATTCTTAGCGGCGCAAAATTTGTGCATATTACGATAAAGAACAATTGTGTAAATTTTCAATGAAATCCGTTAAGTTATTTTTGGGAAGAAGTCAAAAATGTATTTTTAGCAATGGTAGCAATGCTTTTAGGCGGTCAAAACACAAAGCGTTAAAGTTGTGCATACTGTGGTGTGGAAAACCATGTAAATTGTTGATGAATTTTTCCCAGTTGTATGAGATGAGAAGTCACATATATCCAAAAATGAATGGATTGGCGGCGAGAATGGATGACGGATGATTCACCATGGCAATAGATCACTTTGGCTCAGGGGAGTTAAAAACTCTTCACAAACTATAAACATAGACCATATACTACACTAAAATGGAGAGCATACTCCAAACAAAACTATTAATGCTACATATAGACATATCAAATAATGTAAAGAATTCAAATCAATGTTACAATATATAAAGCGAATAGAACTATAATGATAATATTTGACTTAAAAGCAAAAGTTGCATTGTAAGTTCAAAGTTGGGCGATCATGAATGAATATAAGAATGAAGAGTTGACATTGGGTCATGAAAGTGTATGTGTGTATATTGGCTCAATGGCTTTAAATTTATTCTCTAAACCGGAGATAGTTAATCAGAGGTAGATTGATATGAAAGTTATTGGTAAGAGGCACGAGAGATGACATCTTATAAAATATCAATGATTATGCAATCTAAAAGCATTTACAAGGAAGATATGCTTTTGTTGTTCAGAATTTCCAATCCAGGTTTTCTTTAAGAATTGTAATGTTTAGGTGATGGGCAAATGGGCGGTGAAATTTATTACGTTTTCTAAATTGAAGGGATTTCATTAGCTGAATATGAAAGACTTGCTTTTAATATTATTTCAATTGCGCCAAATGAACAATCTTGTAAATCAACTGGCAAATGTGTAAGATAAATATTAAATTAACATACCAAATGATAAATATCACAAATTTTATTCTTTTTCATTGAGACACATTTAATTTTGTTAACTAGAAGAATTTTAAAACATCAAAGTCTATTATCTAGATTGATCTATTCCTCCTTCGACCCAGTATCAAAATGATAAGGGTATAAAGCTCTCATTTAGGTTGGATAGAATTGAGATGTGGAACAAAATGGATGTCTTAACCACAAATTAAAGTTAAAAAATGTCCACAATATTAACATCTTTTCACTGGTGACTTAAAAGCAGTCATAAACATAGACAAATGTAGACTGTACGAAATTGTCTGACTCTGAGAGAATGCAGGAAATGTTCAATTTTTAAAATTTCTCCTTATATGAAATGATGGATTTTTTGTTAAAATCTACAGGGCATTGACCAACATTTGAACATTTTTAGAACATTGCCAGCAAAATCCATACATAAACCATATAAAGATTAGTTTTACAATTTAAATGTTGTAAAACAATATGTAATATAAAACTCATCAAACATTAGAACTCAAAATCTAAAATGCTACTATAGAAAAGAAACTATCTAAGAGTATAAATAATAGAACTAGCACATTTCCGTATTATGTAGAAGCTGACATCTTGGGAAATATTTTGCTGGGGCCATAGCTTTATGAGGACAGCATATCTACAAGTGAAACTCGAACTGAGGCGCGGGACTTCTATGATGGAGAACTTTCACCAGCTAATCTAAAATCAGATACTTTCTTCGGCTGATATTGTGCAGGAACTCCCACAGAGGAAAATATCGTGTCAAGGGCCATAACTCCATCGAAAATAGCAATATCCATGTTGAAGTTTGAACTGAGTGGAAGTACAGTTCTCGTGTATAATATGCACCTGTGCTATAGATGTTTGATTTTCTGTAGAAAAATGTGATTGATACACTGGTTAATCCTGTATGGAAGATATAATTGGAGGATATTAGAGTTTTTGTTTTAAATAGGAACGTTAAAACTAAATGTTGATGGTGAGTCAGGCAGATAATGGGAAAAACCAATCTATTTAACGGGACTTTTTTGCAATGGCCAGAAATGTAAGAGGTTTAATTGTGAAGGTTGTAGTTCTGTATGAGGAATGAAGGTATTGCCTTGGATGCCTTAGAGGAGAAGTTCCATGTCATCAGCCATTAAGTCTTCTTCCCTGGAAATAAGATATGAAAATTACATCAACGATGTTCATTATTAAATTTCACTGTTGTGGTAAAAGTTGTTACAATTAAGATGAAATATCAAACATGTTGTTTTGTTTGTTTGTTTGACTTTGTTTAAAGTCACACACGAATATTTCACGTATATGGTGTCAGCATCTGCAGGGCAAACAAATTTAGACTTGTGCAATGGATCTACCCGAAGCTGTGAGGGATCTTTTACGTGCCACGCCTTCTATGAAACGGGACTATAGTTTTTACTGTCTCATCTGAAAGATACCGGTGTGGCTGGGATAGGACTTGAACCGGTGACCTCTCAATCACAAGCCGAACGCGCTATCCACTGCGCCACACCGTCTTCAAACTTGTTGTATGGGTATTTATTCTGAATCAATGTTGATGACATTAAAGTTTGTCAGAAGTTCTTGATGCACATTGTGTAGCACATGCAGCATTGATGTGACGACATTGCGAAATTTTAATTTTATGGAATTAAAGAGAAAATATAAATGTATGGGAATGGACATGAATGTGAAAATGAAATGATTGTGGCATGAAAACTGAAGATGAAGTTATTGATATTTACACGGTAGTCATTGGAACTGTCTGAGAGGTGTACTTTAGCATGGTATTTAAGGCTAGATTTTTTACATGACATTGGCAAACTCCTTATACAAGAATAGTAGTGCCATCCACTCAAACAGCAGCGCCTTAAATCACATGACTTTTTTGATACAGTTATGTATTAAAACTTGCTTATTAGGAAAGTTAACTCACAAAAATGTCACAACATTTTTCTTTCTTCTCCCACACACCCTCTTCCCTTCTTTGAAGGTGCCGGGCTGGAACAACAAATTTAGCTGCTCTTCTGTTACATTGAAGACATCGCCATCAATATAGATGGACAAGTTGGAGCTGAAAATTATGGTAAAGTATCAATGTGTGGGGTTCAGTAATTTGAAATCATGGTGGCTGGCAATAGCGAAAGAAATATATCTTTGCAAAGATTATTAATGAGAGTTAATGGGTATGTGTGTTGTGAAGCAGTTGATTCGCAGTTCTATCATAAAGGTTATATACAAGTTGAACTTTAGAGGTGACGATAATTTGGTTGTAAGATGTACCATGGTATTTGGATGAAGAATCCCATGTGGGTCTATATTGCCCACCTGGACTTAAGTTGCTTATTGATATATTTAGCAGCACGGGCCTTGTTTTTGTTCCAAATGAAAGTAAAATTTGTACATAATATGGGGGGATCTGCATATTAACTTTCATTCAATTATAGTCAAAAGGTTTATAGTAGAAGTCAAGCGGGTGAAATTGTACTTTTAGCTACGACGGCCATGGTTTTGTTCTAATCAAACAGGTGGTTCAAGTGGGCCTGTATTGCTGTCTGACCAAAATATGCTGATGCAATTCAAATGACATTTGAAAAATTTGCAAATACATACAATTTTCTGTCTGAGCTCGATGCGAAATGCAAAGCTAACACATTTCATGACGAGGCACTAACAAATTTCATTGCATTCTGATCAGTAATTACAGAGCAGAAGGCAAAAGTGTGCAATTCTATTCTTAGCAACAACAACCATGTTTTTTTTTCTTATCACAAAACGAAGCACATTTTCATTGAATTATGCAGAGTGGTTTCAGAGAAGAGGTCAAAAAATGTAAAGTTATTTTTTTAGCAACAGGGGCCATGTTCTTCTTCCAATCACAAGACACAGCTCAAAAGGTATCCATACTATGGTGTAGCCAAAGGGTGTAAATTTTGTATGAATTCTGATCAACAGTTTCAGGGTAGTAATAGATGTAAATGTCTATTTTTTGCATCAGCGGCCATGTGCTTTGCCTCATTGTAAATCATGCTAAGTGCAAAGTTTGTGAACACTATGTTGTGGGATAAGGAAGGATATATTCTATAAATTCTGCGCAGTTATCATGGTGGAGTAGTCAGAAATTTAAATCTATATTCATAGCAGCGTTGGGTTTGTCTTTATCCTGTCAGACATCGACAAGCATTTCCTTTGAATTATGCAATGTAGTTTCAGCGTAGGAGTCAAAAGTGTAAAGTTAATTTCTTAGCAACGGGGGCCATGTTCTTTGTCCAATCGTTATACATAGCTCAAAATTTGTGCATGTTATGGTGTGGAATAAACATGTAAATTTTCCATGAAATTTGCTCAATTTCTTCAGAGAGAAAATAGATGAAGAATTTAAAATTTTTAATTTAGCAGCAGCGGCCATTCGCTATGTTTGATCTCACAGCATAATGCGAAATCTGTTCGTACTATGGAGCGGTGTATGGTTGCAAATATTCAATGAATTCTGGACATTGTTACAAAGAAGTTGGGGTGGTAGATTTTAAACAATTAATAACTAAGCGCTGTCCAGTAGTTTCAGAGAAGTTGAAATTGTAGAGTAACATTTTAAGGAAGGTGTGGAACTACCATGTCAATTGTCAAATTCACAGTAGTTTTCGGGACTACACACCTTTATAGGCCCCCAGGGGGACTGGACAGACCTAGATTAGTTCATGCAAATATAAACCTCCAATTGATCATGATGAGACCATAATTAGGTCTCTCAAGCATATACTATTTGATATGGAGTGTTTTCAAGATTTCCAGACCATACCATTTTATAGAGCTCCTGGGGGTGGCAGAACTTAAACTACTAGATCACCTACCAAACATCATGAGAACATAATTAGGGTTCTCGGACTTATACCATTAGATAAGCAGAGGTTTAAAGATTTAGGGACCATGCATCTTTATTGGGCCCCAGGGGGTCTGGATTGGACCCAAATTGAACTCACACCTTTAGACTGCCTACTAAACATCATAAGAGCATAATTAGATCTCTTTGACATATACCATTAGATTAGAAGAGGTTACAAGATTTAGGGACCGCGCCTATTTACTGGACTCCGTGTGTTGTAGATTGGACCAAAAATGCCCACATCATACACATCTAGACTGCTTGCCAAATAATGGGACTATAATAAAGTTTCTGGGACCAATTGTCTTGGAGGTGATGCGATAACATGATTTAAAGAGTGGTAATGACCACGCACCTTTTCTGGGCCCCACCCCCCCCCCTGGAGGGAGGAGCAACACCGTAATCACTCATGCTCATCTACACCCCAGTGTCAACAAGATAGGACTAATGTTAGGTCTCTATGACATGTAGTCTCTGAGGGGATATGATATAAAGAGTTTTACTTACGGTTCAAAGGAGACAGCCTCAATGATTCCTTGAAACTCCTCTTCTGAGTCAATGTTCTATAAAAGAGAGGAACATTGTTATGTTTTGATAGGAACATATAATTATTCCCATTTCTATGAGTATTTGCTTTACTTGTGAAGTTTCTTGGTTTGGATGTCATTTGCCAATTTCAAGTGGTGTGTAGGCATATTCTGTGTCATTTGGTTTGGCTAAAAGTTTTGTAGCGATGTTTGTGATCTTGGAAGTTAATTGGTTAATGATTGTGTGAGTTTGTAAGCGGCTTCACCTTGGTGTTGCAAAATGTGAATGGGAAGTTGTAGGCAATGACCCTTAAGTCTAAAATTCTCTTATCAATGATAGCTCGCGATCCATCTTAGGGGAAAATGTATGGGAACTGCTGTTGGTTCTGAAAAACTCACTTGTATCAGTGATTGTGTGATTTTCCCCTTGATATTAACTTAATGGACTCCTTTAAGGTTTAGTTTATTGTGCATGGGTCATAGCCTTGCATCAATCTTTCAGCCTTGCATCAATCTTCAGACAGTTACCAATATCTAACCTGAATATTTTCTAGGTGTATTTATTTGTAACTCAAATCTTATTTCAAAACCCACAAACATTTGAAGGTGTGTATTTGACAACTGTTGTTTGTGTATAGACTTTGCTTTTGACCTTCCTTTGGACTAGTATTAGACGTTTTCTCTAAAAGTAATGTGACAACTATGTATGTGAAATATGAAGGTTAACCTCTAACAACGGTCTTACACTTCCTGAGGTATAGTTCTGGTGGTGGTGTTTGTATGGTTGAGAATAGCAAACATTGACTTCTTGGGAAGTGGTTGTTAAACGTGAGGTGTAGTAGTGTCCAATATGTATTTTAACTGTGTGGTCCTGTACGTGTTATAATACTATTACTAACACTGCCAATTGTGAGATAATACTGTGACAGCGAGTTGGTAGTTATTTGGAGGCCAGTGTGTGGGAAAAGGTATGGATATACATATCAATGATTTAAGTGGTGCATTTGTTATCGTTGTGTGCAAGTGGAATATATAGTGTCGTAAAGTTAGTATTAAGAATGATTTTTCACATAATGTACAAACCTTGACTTCTGTGCTGCTGGAGGAATTAAGGGATCTCCTCCCTTGATAGAGGTCCACATGCAGGCATGTCACCTCTATCGTGGATCCCACCCGAATATCCAGGCTGGAGTGTTCCCCCCACAGTTTTATGTCAATTTTTGTGTGTTCGTCGCCTATGGAAACAATTTTCCGGACTGTCTCATTTGTGGTGATTACACTGGAGACCTGGAAAGGTTAAATCACACATAAATGTTTTGTACTTTTAAAACATATGGTGTAATATTACATGTGATGATGGTGTGGAAAATATTGACATCAAGTTGATATTAGCCATCATAAGTGTGTTAAGATTCGGAGTCTAAATCAGATATGAGCCTTAGGTCACCAAAATTACACCATAATGAAGCTTTTATTATTAAATTAAAAGTGGGAGATGTGATATGGAGATATGTGTTGACATGTAGATAGAAATAGTTTGGCTAATATTTGATATTGCCTAAGCTGAAATTGTCTCTAGTAGTCGACCTGAAATCCCATAGTGTAATTATTTGCTTGCTATCAAGACTGAAGTGTTGGTTTCAAGACATACTGATATCAATTATGGTGTAGTTGATGTCCAATTTCATGGTGTATGCTATAATGTTCATTCAATAGCAATATCAGTATCAAAAATAAGAAGTTATCTTACAAGAGGCCCCATGGGCGTTAACGGTCATCTGACACATAATACAGGATTTCAAATTTTGAATTATTCAATATTGATTTAAAAATCAGATGACTTAGATACCACATACAAAAGTTGGTCAAGGCATTTCAACAAACTTCTCATTGTTTCATCTAAGCATTGCACAATGTATATATCTCTACCCTCAGCTTTTTGGTTATATAGAAGACTTAGATGTTTCCTGTAGGTATTCTACGCATTTGACTTTTGGGAGTTGGAAAATGGGCCATGGTAATTCAATTTAACAAACTTTGTAGCCCTTCATCCACTATGTTATAGGCCAAACACATTCCCTTGGGCCTTCTGGTGGATGGGTAGAAGATTTTTGATGGTTTGATACATTTTTAATTTTGCGACTCAGCAAGTTGGTCAACACTTCATTTCTGCATAAAAATAACAAAGTACAAAAAACATCAAAAATTATGTATCCGATTTCAATGAAATGAACAAACTTGAGACATACATCCTTCTAGATCACTCAGATGCTATTAGTTGTATTGTCCATACAGTGGTTCTTGAGAAGAAGATTTTCAAAGATGGGTACTCTCTGAAATCTATTTTTAGTCCTAGTGGCACCACCCGTTGAAGAATCCTCCCAAAGATGACCACATTTGTCGGGGACCTTGAGTACTTGATGCATACCAAGTTTCATCAAATTCTATGGAGTGGTTCTGAAATACTACTTCAAAATGTGAAAAGTTTACAAAAATTTTGTCATTCCCCCACCACCCCCTTTTCTTGGAAGTCTTGAAAAATTCATAAAAAATCCATAACAAGGAATATGGAAAGAAAATTCTTCGTAGTAGTATTCTGCATAAAAATCACAAAAGTATGAGGAGCGAAAATGAGTTAAGTCCCTTGTTTTTGCAAAGAAAATACTAAGTCCAAAAAGAAAAAGATGTTTTTGATATCTTAAAGTTAAAATTTTCACAAAAATAACATTATCTGATTGTAATGATTCTAATAAAAGAGGAAAAAATTTAAAATTTTTTGCCCTGGATGGGGATTGAATCTACAACCCCAAGATTCCTTTGAACCTTTCCTTCCTACATCACAATCTTAATATTTCATAAAGGATCTAAAATTAAGATATTGATGAAATATTTTCACTGTGGCATTTTTTTGGTCTAGATATGATTTATTTAAACCAAATTACATTATCAAATTATAAGATGTGGAGTCACAAAGAATACACACATGAAGTTTGAAAGCCCTATCTGTCACTGTTGGCAAGTTATGAGCAAGGTTAAAGTTTTTCAAATTTAGGTCAAAGGTCAAAGTCAAGGACCAAAGGTCAAAAATGTTTGTACGAGTGTAGAGGTCTAGTCACAAAGAATACACACATGAAGTTTGAAAGCCCTATCTGTCACTGTTGGCAAGTTATGAGTAAGGTTAAAGTTTTTGTCTACGGACGACGTTGACGACAACGACGACGCTGACGACGACGACGCCGTGGGTATGACAATAGCTCCCCAGACATTAGTCTCGGCGAGCTAAAATTGAGTAATCTCAAAATAGTGATGTTCGGTTATGATATGGGGCATGTGCAAAGATAATGTGGTTTAATCAGTGCTTTGATGGATTTTTCCTGTTCAGCTCACCAGTAGTTGGGTTTTTAATTCATTGCTTTTATCTATGACTTGCAGCTTTCCAAAGGAGAATGTTACAAATGCGATCAATCATTTTTTCCTGATAACTTCTTGACTCAATATTTAAATGCTGGTCCACATCATGAAAAGGTAAAGTAACATATACTTTAGACATATCTCAGCAGCTGGACTGGTTTATGTTATCTGAAACAATAATCTATCAATAGTTATCAGAGCCATTAATGCTTATGTCCTAGGATTTATAGCCTAGAAAATTTGTTGCAGCAGCATTGCAATCATCAATATTGGAGTTGGGGGCCTGTCACATATATCTGTTGCTATGTCACCCAGTATCAAACCTACATTGACTGTGGAACTGGCTACAGCTTAATGATAACTTTAACTGCGCTCCTCAATAACAACATTGTCATATTAGTTTGGGGATACGTCACAAGACGGAAGATCAGACAGGCAGACAGATGGGTGGGAGAGGGTCAACAGGTGACCAGAATAGCTCATGTCAATTTTTGGTCCAGGTGAGTTTAAAGTGCCAAAAAGTCATGGATCCACATTAGGTAAGCAGGAATCAATGGGATATATAACTTCTATAACAGGGTTAGCCTCATTGTCTGAGTGGTTTATCTGTCATGGGAGTGTCACAAGGTTATTTGAGCTATGGGAACTGTTAATCATATATAATTTAATACACAGAGTTGTGAATGTACCATTGTGATTGTACAAATCATGGATTTTACATGCAGTCAATCAATAGGAGAACACCCCATAGAAATCAAGGTTTTTCATGACAGCAGTTGTGGGTAATACACTACTTTTTATCGCCAGGGGTCACTGTGCATTGAAGAATATGTCAAAGGGGTTATATTGTATATATGATATTAAATTTCTGCTATATGTATTGTATGTCTAGCCACGGTATGTTTGATAAGCTCTTTCTTTTATATTGACCTTTTGAGCAGAGCCTTCTCCTCAAAGAAATTGTGAGCCTATTGCAATGTTATCAGGATGATAATTTTTATGTTCACATTTTATGAAGGAAATGAATTGGTCATTTGTTGTGGATGGATTGTGTTTGAAGTGATATTTTTAGGTGTTTTTCGTTACTTACATTCGCCACCTCCCCCTTCACGCTTACTCTCGACTTGTGGTCCAAAGAGTTTATACTGCCCAGTTCGACCACTTGTGGATGGGCGAAATTCCTTAGGATATCTTCCTTGATTTCGGGCCTTTTTGTGTGCATGACCTGAAGCATTGGATATCACATGAAAAGTCATATTTAAGAATAAACTGCATCATCATAGTATTTTAATCTGGAAAACCTCAAGCTATAATTAAGAAATCTGCGTATCACAAATGTAATGCCTTTAGCCTAAATAAATTGCCAACAGGGTAATGTATGTCAATGTTGTTCAATGGTCATTGACCTTAGTGTCATTAGAGAACTTTCATGACTTGATAACGCTAGCTCATTGCACATTCTTGAAAGCAAACCGTGTGGAAATATTATGCTTTGGTTTTCATTGGTGGCTTTAAGAGTTTGTAGATACAATTGTGTGTTCGAAAGTGGTTGAGCATAATTTACAGACGATTTTTTCATGATTCTCTCGACACATCTCCATTTCTAATGTTGGGATGCAACTCATTGATGTGATTCCATATCTGTTGTTTTTAGATTGTGACTCATCTAGACAGTAAAACCAGAATGGCAGAAGTCTCTGTTGAGACTGGAGCTCTACTGTTCTCTGCTCAAACAACAATATATCTTCAGATTAGAAGGGGTAGAAATATATTTGGACCACACATGTATGTTTTGTATTGAACATGCACAATTAGACCACCAATCAAACATTATGTGTTCATAATTAAGTCTTACAGACATATACAATAAGAGTAGTAGGGGGACCAAGATTTTGGGATCACGCCCCTTTGTGGGGCCCCAGGGGGTTCGAACTGGTCCAAAATTGCACATGCACAACTACATGTTCACCACCTATTCAACAAAATGAGACCATAATTAGATCTCTAGGATATATACCTTAAAAGAAAAGGAGGGAACAAGATTTTGGGACTACGCCCCTTTGTGGAACCCCAGGGGTCCGCACCATACCAAAATTATACATGCTCAACTAGATCACATACTAAACATGATGAGACTATAATTAGGTCTTTGGGACATATACCTTAAGAATAGAAGAGGAAACAAGAGTTCAGGACCACGCCCCTTTGTGGGACTTTAGGGGGGTCCGGTATGGACCAAAATTGCTCATGCACAATTACACCACCTATCCACAAAAATGAGACCATAATCAGCTCTCAAGGATATATACTTTCAGAGAAAATGAAGAAACAAGATTTTGGGACCATGTCCCTTTGTGGGACCGCAGAGGGTTTGGACCAGACCAAAAATTATACATGCACAACTAGATCACACACCAAACATAATGAGACCATAATTAGGTCTTTGGGACATATACCCTAAGAAAATAATAGGGAATGAGATTTTGGGACCACGCCCCTTTGTGGGGTCCCAGGGGGTCTGGACCAGACCAAAATTGCACATGCACAACTACATCACCTATCTTACACATTGATACCATAATTAGGTCTCTGGGACATAAACCTTAAGAATAGAAGAGGGAACAAGATTTTGGGACCACGCCCTTTTGTGGGACCCCAGGGGTGCGGACCACACCAAGATCATACATGCACAACTACATCATATACCAATCTTGACGAGACCACAATTAGGTCTCTGGGACATATACCTTAAGAATAGAAGAGGGAACAAGATTTTGGGACCATGTCCTTTTTTAGGGGTCCCTGGGTGTCCTGGCCTGACCAAAATTGCACATGCACAACGACCAGATACAAAAGATGATGAGACCATAATTAGGTCTCTGGGATATATGCAATCAGAGAAGAAGAGGGAACAAGATTTTGGGACCACGCCCTTTTGTGGGCCCCCAAGGGGTCGGAACAGGACCAAAATTACACATGCACAACTAAACCGCCTTCCCAACAAGAAGAATCCATAATAAGGTCTCTGGGGTATATACCTTCATTGGAGAAGAGGGAACAAAATATTGTTTACAGACGGATGTCCGGACAACGGACGAAGGACCATCGCATGAGCTCGACTGGTTGAGACCAATAGAGTAGAAAAAACTGTTAATGTCCTAAATTACGAGACATTAGCAATGGGTGTTGTTAAAAATGAAAGTGTCATCTAATAATTAGGATATGTAAATCTATGTTTATAGTGCATTAGTGAGGAAAATCCGAAATTGTAATTCAAGATCACTCACCACAGTAGACTGCGCAATTTTTATGGTTCCGTCTGGTAGAGTAGCGTATTTGACAATCACAAATGACTTTCCAGCCTTGAACAAATGAATATGGCGTTCATGTACCACAACTGTTGTGATGCTTGAGTAGTTACTTGATGAGCTTAAGACGAAGCCCGTGCCATACAGCCCTCCTGTTGCATATTTACGGATGCTCACATCTTCAGCCACATACACAGTGATGGGCTTTGGTGCCTACAGATAGAAATTGATTATTTCCAGTGACATATCATATCAGTCGCTGCTGAATAACGTTTATTTTTCAAACTGGATGATTGAGATTAGAAAAATTATAAATTATATTGCAATATGAATCCGTTATTTGTAATTGGTTACAAACATACATTTTACAAGAGGCATTGGTCGCCAAATTAACAATATATATTATATTGGATTTTATTTCATTCTGATTTAGTGATGTAATAGATTTTGATATTCATGCCAGCAATGTTTTAACTAAATGCAGGAGGTTGTGATTTGTAATGTGTATCTATTGACGACCAAGCCATTGCTATCAGTCTGAACGGAATAGGTTAAGGTTGAGCTCAGCTGCAAGATTTATTCCCTAGAGCTCCCAGTAATGTTCAAATACAAGAAAATATTATGAAATTGTCCAACATTAAGGACTGAATCCTTGAACAATGGGCCATGTATTTCACAGTGTCAGAACAGTAGGAGTTTTATAAAAATTATAAACAAGCATTTAGGTTTGAATTAATATATACTTTCACTATATTCCTATATTGGATCCACCTTAGGGAACGAACCCCACATCTAGTGGCTTTGAATCTCTGGGCTTAGTTAGAGGGCTTGATTGCTGCTATAATTATCCATTTAGTTTTTCAAAAAGATGTATGGAAGTAAAGGGTATTTTCAAAGATTTAAGTCATTCTCATTATATAGCCCTATTCGCCCTACCCTAGGGCCTTAACCTTTAATTCAGTAATTGAGGAGCCATGGATTTTTCAATAGGGGTACACAGCTATATGAGTTAATCTAGGCGTCTAAGGTCGTAGCATTTTACAGATACAGTTTCATGAGTCTGACAGTCTGCTGCTATTTCACTCCTCTCACAATCAGTTGATCAAATTCAATAACCCAAGCAAAGATCAGAAGCAAGATCTGTATTGATAGTGGGTTTTGTGAATATAAAAAACAAGTTATCTACATACATTTTTCAAGCTGTAACTTGGGAGATTATGAGTTCTATTATCGTGATTGAGATTCTATTATCGAGATTGATCAGGCTAGCTTCTTTGTATTAAGTTGTAGGTTGTAATGGAACACAGATTGTAAATTGCATCATGTTTCTGTGAATTTGGATAAATGTGGTAAATGTTGCATGCAAGACATCTATCAATCGTCCTTCAAAAAGGCCGAGCAACCAGCTTATCTTAATTATGCTTCATTCAATCATTTGACCAATGTGATAAATGTCTATCAGCCCCAAACGGACCATCATGTGATCTCAGTTAAAACAGAGTATTAAAGACTTGGATATCTCAATAGCAAATGAGATATCGTAATGTTTGTAATATAAATTATATTTTGTCGCATAGCCCCGGTCCCCGTAAACTTAACTTATACCGTAAGCTTTAATTTCGACCTGATTGGGGTAGGATTTTCCCTATTATCACTTGTTGAAGAAATTGAGCAACAAACATCATCTAGATCATTGTGAAAAACTTCAAACCGGAATTGATTTCCTGCATTTTGAGCGACTTCATGAATAAAAAATTTTCATTCTTGATTTATTCAAAACAATTTAGCATTATCCTTTTACTTTTGTGGTGGTGTAAATTGATGATACTGATAGCTCCATCTAAACGGACCAACAACTCTGCCGAAGCTGGATTGGTCAAAGAACAATAATTATTGAGATCGTGATTGGCTGTATGTGGTGTAGGGAGAGAGGGGCTGCTTTATTCCGAATGATGTATCGGAGGCTGTGATTGGATATAATTAGTTGATCAATCGATATATAAGGATTACAATCATATCGCCCCATTTCCATTTTGCCCCAAACTATTACGCCCCAACTTCAGAACGTCCCAATTTCAGAACGCCCCACTATGGTTTCATAACGCCCCAACTTTATTTAGTGCACCAGGAATCACTTAATAACGCCCCAACAGATATATTCATTACGCCCCAATATAGATTCATCACACTTCAAATCAGTTTGATTACGCCCCAAATCAGTCTCATTACTCCCCTGGTCAGTTTTTATTTACATCCCAAGGGAATTTAATATATAAATTTTTCTTTAGTATTCCAATACTGTTAATGACTGTATATAGGTGGACATATATAGCACATGTATTGTATGTTTATGTCACTGTTTTTGCACCGATATCCACTTTTTGGGGTCGCCCCCCTTCGAGCATGTTTTTTCGAGATTAAGGTGGACAAACTGAGGTATACTGTTAAGATTCAATTAGAGGACAGTTTGGCAATCATTTTTATATGTATAAATTATAAATGTTTAAGGTGTAGAAAGTTGTGTAAATCTGGCTAGGAGTGGGGTGATTTAATATGAAACCCTATGGGGAAAATAATTACCACCATACCAAGCTTTGACCTGGAGGTCAAATAAAGGTAACTATCGAGATTGTGATTGGCTGAATTTGGTGTAGGGAGAGTAGGATTGCTATTTTGATGTATCGGAGGCTGTGATTGCATATAATTAATTGATCAATCGATAAGTAGAGAACGATTCTGCTGTAAAATCGCAGATTTTTTTCTCTGGTAAAAATATTTTATGATTGAAATATGGGTGGTTGTTTACATTCGATTTTTTGTCACTTTTTGGGGGCGCCCCCTTCGAGCATGATTTTCTCGAGATTAAGGTGGTCAATCTATAGTATACTGTTAAGATTCAACTAGCGGAGGGTCTGACAAACATTTTGATATATAAATTATATATAGTTAAGATGTAGAAAGTTGAGTAATACTGGCTGGAAGTGGGGTGATTTAACATGGGACCCTATGGGAAAAATAGTTACCATGCTTTGACCTATAGGTCAGATACTAAATTTCTCAAAACTGCAGTTTGACCTCATTTTCTTCTCCATACAGTCCGTTTATCTTATCAATAGGTCTAATTTGCCCCAAATGTTGGTTCAAAATACCTGAAATTTTTGATATTGTCACTTTTAGAAAAAAAAAAGGGGGGGGGGTAAATTTGAGAAAAATAACAATTAGATTATTCGCTGAATTTCATCAAAGATTGAAAAAAATTTAACATCAAATTGGGCATTTTCACATATTCAAGTCTCAGGGCCCAGCATGAAAAAATGCACAAAAACCAGAAAATTGCAATAGAATCTCTTAAATACTGTTTCAAATGTCTAAGTTATCCAATATAAAGGAAATAAATCAGTCATCCATGCAAAATACAAAAAAATTTCCTCGTTCAAGTCAAAAACATTCCAAATGATTGCGAAACATGTACAAAACCATGCACTTCTAATGGTCAACTTCTAATATGAACATCACTGGTATGTGTGTGTTTTAGTACAGAAAATGTAAAATTCTGCTTATAAAAATATTATTCAAAAATTAATTAAGCTCAAAACTTGAGTAAACCTGGTTTTGACATGCTAATTCAATGTGTTATGAATCAAACTGAAAAGCTAAATTAGGTCAAAGTCATAAAGAGACATCAGTTTACAGGCCCCTTGGACAGGACCCCTAATCCAAATTCAAATGTATGTGTCCATTTTCAGTATTGCACTATGCTCCAGATGGGTGTAGTCATCTTCAATGTAGCATTGCTCATATAATTTTGCATGGATTTTAATGAAATTTTCAATTTTTTATTCAGAAATCAACACACTATGGTTTGATTTATCCTTGTATAGTATGATAAAGAAGGTAAATACCACTATAGGTCAAAGAAATGTAACTATCGAGATCGTGATTGGGTGAATTTGGTGTTGGGAGAGAGGGACTGCTATATTGATGTAGTGGAGGCTGTGATTGGATATAATTAATTGATCAATCAATAATTTAAGAGCGATTATGCTGTAAAACCGCAAATTTTATTCTCATTTCTCTAGTAAATATATTTTATGACCGAAATATGGGTGGATGTTTTCATTCGAATTTTTGTCACTTTTTTTTGGGGGGGGGGGGGGGGGGGCTTCGAGCTTGATTTTATCGAGATTAAGGTGATCAACCTATAGTATACTGTTAAGAATCAACTAGCGGAGAGTCTGACAAACATTTTTATATATAAATTATATATAGTTAAGATGTAGAAAGTAGTGTAAATCTGGCTGGAATTAGGGTGATTTAACATGGGACAGTTACCATGCTTTGACCTGACCATAGACTACAGTTTCCTCCCTTGTTTCATGTACCACGCACATAGTCCCCAAAAAAATTAATGTTTGCATCTTCTTCGATTTATTTACCAGTGTTGTCATGGTATTTATAGTGAGTTAAACATGCCCTCTGGTAGAAAAGAGTTTGAAAAAAATTATAAAAATGATATTAAAGCTTTTTGGTGCATTCCTGGGTATGTCATGAGGCTGAAATGTTGTCGCATGAATACACTACTTCAAGACTTGAGAGTGAGGTCATAGGGGTCAAGATGTGTATTGATAGATATTTTGAGTTTGGCGTATGCAATTTTTTCTGCAGATCATGAAATGACAGCTCTTATGTAGTAGAACAACATACATAAATTTCAGAAAAAAATAAGCGGTGGGATTTTTGCAATGATTTTTTAGTTTACAAAGGAAACAACAGGAAAAAAAACTGTTGTCTATGGTCACCTGGAGTTTTTCTGTCGGAAGCAACAACTGTGGGACTACAAGTAGACACGGAAACGGGTATAAATTTACGGATTTTATAACGTAGAACACGATGGGTAGAATCGCCGCGATATCGGGTAATTGCCTACATCTCATCTGCTCCAAGGAAAGTAAAGTTACACAATCCTGTTGTTTACATTTCAATTGCACCATAACTACTAGAGATGCATGATTTGTGCTCTTGTATGCTCATATGATTATGTCATAAAGTTTTATACATTGTATGGAGGGTCTTTAATTTTAACCGAAATCGATTCCACAATGCAGTTCGCTGGCAATGCGCATGCGCAATGAACGATCTAAACAGCTTGATTCATGAATATTAGTAAATTGGCAATTTTGGCGTAATTTCGATGTGACATTTGATACCCACTTGTGCAAACGATGCTTTGAATATCGGCCTAACCAGAATGTCCACCCTATGCTATGAAATCGATTGCACAAATAAACAAAAAGCCGGTCAGTCATGAAATTCTCTAGACTTATAACATAAAGATAAACCTCCTCCCGAAGATATTATAAAGTAGCATTATCATTGGGTATATTGGATCTCAAATGCTCACACTATAAATATATAACATATATAACATAAACAGTGGTACATAGTACAGGGCCATATGAAGCAATTTCAATGTTACATGCCTAATTCCTAAAAAGCTAGCAAACAGAGGAAGTCCCCCCCCCCCCCTTCCGGGTTCCGACCCTATTAATGGGGTGGGATCGGTAAAACTCAAGTAAGAAATATAATGTAAAACTTGATCCATTTGAAATTTGCTCAATTTCATGTATATGTTTGCATAGAAAACCACCCACAGCCTGCATAAAGTCTGAATCTGCTACTGCACCCTGAGAATGGCTTATGGTTTAGTGCAATGGGGAATCGGTGTGGTTTGAAATGGTGCTCCAAGGAAATTGAAGTTGGACACCCCTGTATGTTCTCAGGGATAAGCTGTCGATACTTTACGATTTAACTGTCCGTGCCAATCAATTAACATAAAAATTGTCAAATCTTTTTGTCCGGCCTTTTTGTCACATCGTCAATCCACCTTTTATAATCTTTATCAAATGAGTCAAAATCACTCACTATGAGTATGATATCAAGATGCAGTAATGTATTACTATAGTGTTCAGCCATGATATAAATTTACAAAGTGAGTCATGACAAATGTGGGATTAGCATATTGACATCTGTTTGTTTACTATAGTGTTATATAGCCGTATAGGGTATTTTGCCCTACGTTAATTACGCATGCGCGACGTTAAAGGTCAGTTATTTAAAATTCTATGGCACGTGAAATCAGCTACCCGTTCCGTTTTTAGTTCCCCGTTTACTCTAGAATTACGGTGTTCACTATGGGATACTAGTATATATACTTTAACTGTTACTTATTTTAAGGACGATAGTTAAGACTATAACACGCCATATTTTGGGTTTAATTCACTATCTTTTCGAAGATAATTTGAAGTGATTATTTGAATATTACAAAAGTATTCAGAGTGATACATGTGGTTCATTACATGTGATGTGTTGCTAAAAAGATTTATACGAGACGTTAGTATCTATAAATAGTCATCGAGTGGTTAAGGTTGTGGACTTCAGATCTTGGGGTCCGGGGCTCTAATCCCGGCATCGGCACTTGAAATGAACAACTCATCCAATGTGTAATCTCTGTTGGCTCTCCAGCTTTGGGGGAAATTAAATGGCCAGGGTGAATAACTTTGTTCGCTGCGGCAGAGTTGTTCCGGTGTGGTGGCACCTAATGAAAGTCGTTAGAAACAGGGACCATACAAGCAGTACAAATCGAATAACCACAACCTTCCAGCATACATGCACACTACATACACAAGTGGAGGGTTGGCTAGAAATACGAGTTGTACTCCGCTCCTTAAAATAAAAATGAGGGAGCTATGATCGAGGCGCTCCTAAGGGGAACGGTCTGGTGAGAAAACTATACATGTAACGGACATTGGTCAATGAGTTCCCCAATACTAATAACATCAATACAGCCTATGATTCAATACAGGGCTGTTGGGTGTCCAAACTGAGAGAAAGAAATCATTTTGATAATCTATGATGAATTTTTTCTTTACAAAATGCTTGTTTGTACCTGGAATTATACATCCGTTCTTCATAAACGAGGTCGTGTAAATTTGTACTTGTAACAAACACTGTATTAATCTTCTAGAAATATTATTCCGAAAGAAGTCGAGATTGTAATCGGTGTCCCGACATAGAAATCTATCACATCTTCTCTCTTAGAATACACAGCTATGAAATAAAATCGCCTGTAACAGGCCGGTTTGGTGTCAAATCAACCTTACGTGCCAATCGCTAAAACAACACTTTAAATTAAGAAACAGGGCTTCATTCCTTCATCGACGGCTTTTAAGAGGAGATCTACCGGCGAGAACTATTCTCGTCATCAACATGAATACGGTCAGACAGGGATGTCCCTGATACCATACCCGGTGGAACGGAGGAAAGGGATTGAATAAGCCATTCTTGCATATAAAATCTTTATAAATATATTCTATTTTCTCTTCCACGCATAGACCTTTTTATATTAAAGTTTTACTTGAAAATTTCAGAAATAAGATGATGATATTTATGCTTAAACCTGAAACCTATCACGTATTATGTTCAAACTTAACAATATATGTAATGTCAACGACATTTGAACCTCACGTGGAGATTTCAAATGCTGTTTTGTCATAAACAACAAAGTCTTACCTCATCTCCTTTTAAACGCTTATTTGGTGTTGCCATTTCTCTGCAGGAACTGAAAGAGATGGACTGTCAGAGTCGAACGTCTTTATATAGGCAGGACGCTGAGCGGCACCATTGTAGTTCCAACACAATATACATACTAGTTTTTCTCACGGCCGCCCGCGGCACTTCAAAGGTTGGCCTACGTCTAGGCATTTACTTCTGGTTTTAGACTTTCATTTATTTGTCATTTTCTTGCTCATATCTACACATCTATGTTCTTAAAATGATGATTTCATTTCCAAAAATACCAAATATGGTAGATAACAATGTCATAGCAAGGTAAATGTTGAAATGAAATCTAGATTGGTTTTTTTTGTAATCAAAGTCATTTTAACCTATAACTCTGCCATTTTCCAATGAATTTTTACCAGGTTTTCTACAAAAGAATTTTTTCATTGTTTTGCAAACAGTCGTCTATCATTTGGATATGTTTCGTACAATTCCAATATTTTCATTTGAAGGAGATGGTATAAGCCCCAATTCTTACTCAAACAGCTAGTCAATAATAATATGTTTGGAGCTGTCAATCACGTCAATCACGTGTTGATGTTCGATAATCGCCGCAACAGCGACTGACCGCTCAAATGCTAATCATCCATGCGAAACCATGCCATGTCGAGCCATATAACGAACATAATTTCAACAAGATACGGATAAATTGACCAGACAAACATAACTTGTAATCATATTTTCGCGTATGATGCGTATCATAGTTTATCTTCGTATCAATTTAGTTAAAAAGAGTATCACAATTAAGTCATAGACTTAGTCCCTGATTTTGAAACTTGAAATGAGGGTGGCATTGTATATACCATGGATAACCATTGAAAGGCATATATCAATTTCGGATGGATAAAGATAAAGAGGTGGGTGGTGTGGGGGTTGGGGTTGGTTGAAAGGTTACCAATGGATGACATTCGCCTTAACGTAGTAAGTAGAGATGGATCCAGGAATTAAAGCTAATGGCCTGACATTGCCACGGTCTATGATGAGGGTATACTTTTCTTAATGTCCATGGGCGAAATTTTACTTTACTCCGTATTTCCTAAATATATATATCTCCAATATTAAAAATTTCAAACGAAGCAAAGAATATGCTATAATTATCAAGGGCAAAGAATTTTGAGCATGGGTAGCAATTGGATAGGGCAGTGCTAAGTAGGAGAATTATAGTAGATTTACATGGGGGGGGGGGGGGGTAATCGGTTTCCGAGGCCTCCGGAGAGCGATAGGGGTTAAGCACTCCGAAGTATGGAGAAAGATTGGGTGTTAGGCACTCCGAGGTCTCCGGAGAACGATAGGGTGTTAAGCACTCCGAGGTCTCCAGAGAACGACACGGGGTTAAACACTCCGAGGACGGAGAACGTGCCAAAGCAACGAGTAGGTTTCACAAGCTAAAGTGGAAAGCAGCGAGATTCAACTAGAGTTTTAAAGCTGAAGTTAAAGTTAATACTCGAAGCATCGAGCTCTAAATTTAAAGATAAAGTTAAAAGGAAATGAGTCGTAAAGCTTACGCGAAAACTCGAGGAGGAGCAGAACCAATTAACGTATCATATGTGTATAAACTCTCCGAAATCGCTATAGAAAGGGTATACTAGAACCTTTTACTTTATAGGTACTAGTAATAGAGATATATAAACTACTGAAATATATTTTTGTTGATAGATCTTCAACTCTCTCAAGACCAATTATGTTCATATTTTTGCCAATTGTGTTTGACGCATATTCTCCAATATCTAAAAATAGAATCTCTTTAATTATGGAGAAATTCTTTCGAGTTTGCTGAGAGAATTCTCTGGACCTTTGCTCGAGGAGATGTTTTAATTTACTTCGCACCTCGAGTAAATTCTTCGGCTTACCTCCTTACTGAATGGTGTATAATGTAAATTTGTCCGACCCGTCTCTGCCATTATTTGAGAACTTTACATCAAAACCTGGTGAGGAAATACAACAGGTCTTAAATTTCTCAGGGTACAAGGTCAGCGGCGGATTCACAGGGGGGCGAAGGGGGCGCGCGCCCCCCCCCCCCCCGGCAGCGCTGATATAAAAAAAAATAATAATGATAATGAAGAAAAAAAAAAAAAAGGAAAGATAAAGAAAAAAGAAGAAAAAGAAAATAAATGGAACTAAAATGGGGCGGAGGAGCGCAATGCAACCTGGCACTCGGATCACTAATCAACGATATTTCAACGTCAACTCGCGTTTTGTAAACAGACAGGCGCGGATCCATTGAGGCGGGGTAGCAAGGGAACACTTAACTTCCGCCCCGACAGTGTCCACCGAATGGGGCACTTCTCCATCATTTTATGGGACTGTAGTCTTGATGAATTATTCACTAATCGTCAAATAGACGCAAAAGACATTCAAGATATCTCTTTTTTGCTTCAATTTTTCAAAAGAAATTCTCGGGATCGAAACCGATCTAAGATGCTGACGACGAGTGACGTATGCCGGTGTTTGTAACGCATTGGCTCCCATTCTTCTTCTTCTTCTACTTCCGATACGAAGTGTACTCAAAGTTGAGCGTTATACTTCATGTAATTTACAAACACGTGTGTCAATCTCCAAATTAGAGTGTCCCTTCCCTTTTTGGTCAACTTGAAGTTGGTGGAATATTTATGTTTACCTCTGAAATTCCATACAGTATCATTATTTTACGGTCTTTTGTAAAATGGACCCATCTGGTCAGGGTGTATTTCCCCAACACAAGATTTCTGTTTATTCACTTTTGATTAAGCTGAAATCAGATCTTCTCGTTATTTTTAATCAAAACACGGGCGAGGCTCTCGACTCGACGGTCATGCGCATACAGAATCAAATTGATACGGCGGTTGTGCAGATCGCCTTGCCCCTTCCCCATCCCCTCCCATAACCGGAAAATTTCATCTTTTAACCATCCAACATGTATACGCATGTAATCTTTTTTTTTTTTCATTTTTTCCCATGTTTATTTAAAACTTGATCGATATTACAGTCAAAATTTAAAAAAAGATGAGACCCATCAATATCGAAAGCCAGTTATATGATCTAAAGGCTTGATTAAGCATCCTCCATTCCCTTTTAATGGTTCAAAATGTCACTTCTATCATAAATTTTGGTACATAATTTGCCAACAGTGAACAGCTCAAAGACGCTCTAGATATCACCATATTTCACTATTTAAAAAAAACCCCTCCCATACCCTCCCCCTCGGCCCTTCGGGCCTCGCGAATTATCATGCCGAACCTTTACGCCCCCCGGCAGTTGAGGTTCTGGATCCGCCACTGACGGTATTTCGAAGCTTGAAATCTTTACGGTGTTAAATTTAGAGGTGCTACTGGCTCCATACCCACTACAAATTAACCTGTATATAATTTTATATTAATGCGGTTGCGAAAGTACAGAAACGGAAAGTTTTTGACGCGAGTTGTCCAATGGGTATTATCCAGAACGAGGTTTGGCGGAATAAATTAATTGGACTTGTAGAGTAATAAATCGAACTGAAAATTTAGCACAGAAAGACTTGCAGAGAGTGGAATTGAGATTAAGAAGCAATAAAGAATATTTGAACTGAGAATTTATATCCCTAGTCGCCTGTCAAGAAAGGTAAGTGTTTGATTTAATCCAAATTATACTTTTCCTTTGTTAACATTTTGGCGCGTTATGTGACGATCAGAGTGCGTAGAATCACAGGTAGTTCGAAATACCGAAACGCCAATTAATATTTACCGAAATGCCCCGAATAAATACCGAAATGCCACCGAAATGCCCCTTATAGATTGATATTTTGTGTGTTTACATATAAATTACTATTATCAATGTTAAAATAACATAAATTAGTGAAATTTTATGACAAAATGTCAAACTTTGTATCTATTTGAGCAAAATAAGAAAAGTACATAATGGAAGATAACTTTTAAGAAAATACCAAGGTATTAAATGTGAATTCTAATAATGTGATCGCAAATACCTCATAATATGTTTATCTAATTTATATCTTTTTAGTTACCAAATTTTGCTTACATAGTTGAAGACTTTTTCATGAAAAAAAAACGTTTTATGTGCAATGATATGATTGATTTTGAAATGCTTTATCTTAAATTCAATAAAGCTTAATAAAACGATGTGAAATGAGAAATTAAATGGTAATGCTATTACTTATGCGGATAAATGTGCTATTATGGTCAATTCAAATGCCATTCTGGTTTTAAGGAGCCATTCCAGTTGTTCGATGCACCCCATCAGAGGAATTCTAGACAGAATCATTTACCATATACCATGTTCATTCGCAATTGCTATTAAATGCAAATTTTTATGATATACTATTGAATTAAGTGAACAAAAATAACACATGATGGGCATTTCGGTAATTATTTGGGGCATTTTGGTAAATAAATAGCATTGTGGTATTTCCAACTAGCGTAAAATCACGGAAATAACGATTAATCACCGAAATAACAGTATCAGATATAACCGAAATAACACATTTTCAACCGAAAGAACACTTGTACGTTGAAAACAATACTAAAAGTCATTAAAATGGTAGCTTAGATTCTTTTACATGAACTCAATTGTATGCTCTTAACGGGACTTAAATATTTCCTCTTGAATTTCCTACGTTATTGTGGTGTACACTATGACGACTGATGGAAATGTCCTGCTACCCCAAATGATAAATAGTCTTTAGTGTTTTTGTTATCACGTTTGCAGACACTTCATACAATTTCCAAATTTTCACTTTAAGAATAATATAAGTATATATGTACAGTAGGGGCGGATAACCGATAGTTTGATTATCAAAGCTAGCGGTTTCTCATCACACATTTTCACACAATTTGTGACCCCTTTTGATATTTTATATGTCAAATCATATTGAAATGTATTATTTTGCCTTATAAAAATCATGAAAATGATAATCTATCACCAAATAACAGTTACTTCAGTGATTAATAGTGTTATTTTGTTGATTACCCGTTATTTCGGTGATTCTACACACCGTGAAGATCATGTGATAAGTTCATGGGACAAAATCATGAATCTGGAAATGAAATGGCTTCCTAACTGATATAATATTTGTCAACCATATGAAATCTACAGGGAAAGCATTTTGCATACACCTTTCTTTTAAATGGGGTTCTAGGTGGATTTTGTAAATACAGTCGAAACTCGTCAACTCGAAGTCGGATAACTCGAATTTCCGGTTAACTCGAAATTTTTTGTTGGTCCGAATTTTTTTCTTTAATAAAGCAACCAAATTTACTACGGATAACTCGAAGTTCGTTTACTCGAAATTCTCGATAACTCGAAGTATTTTCCTGGTCCCAATGTCATATTTCATTCAAATTTGCAAATTTGTAATTAACACGTGTAGGTATGCCGAAGGTAGGGCCAAAAAAAAAAAATATGTGTGTTTACTGTAACATGCCCAAAAATAATAGGGTCAGTAGGTCGATTTATAATTTTATCTTTTTAAAAATTTTTTTTTAAAGGTGTTGTTGAAAATTACCAGAAAAGAGACATGAATATATATAATGACACCAGAATAGAAACATGAAATGGACCAATAAAGAAATACAAGTGCAGGCTTCCAAAATTTTGTGTTAGAATATTGTGTGGCAAAATGCTTATATTAATATGCAGTCTAAAGTTATCTGGTTTATACTTGAAAGTTTCAGGGATTCACCACTCCTCCATAACACTATAATATCCAAAGCCAGCTATGTAAACCTGTACATGGTTTGATTCCAAATGTGAACATTTTTTAAAACTTACAGCCACCACCGAGCTGCAGGACACACTAGTGTCCATGCTACAGGACGCGGTGTCCATGCTGAAAATATCGACTTTCTTACCTTCCGATTAAAGAGCGGTGGGTTGTCTAAATGACAAAGCGGAAGCGGAAAACGGAAACAACCGCGGTCCGGATTTTTGCAAATGAAAACTTTAAGGGTCGGCAACGAAGAATAGGGTCGGTCGGCGGACCGTAAACACACATATATTTTTTTTTGGCCTAGGCATACGGCCTCCCGTTATCGCGAAGTATGTTTCTACAAACAACGTATTTAGTCAGCCACACACACAAGTGAAAGGGGTACTGTGGCATGAAGCCATACAGATCGGGCATTTGTCTGGTGATTAGATAATGACCGTATACTGCCCTTGCACAGTAAATAACCGTTTCTGCTTCGAAGTTAGTTCGTTTATTGCAGCACACGTGAACACGTCACTATTAAATTTATATACAAATGTCGGTATCGATCTTTCAATAAATCAATATCCATACAGGTTTCTTTCGCAAGACGAACATTCGTTCCTGTTTCCCTAAGTTGTATATGAGTGAAAATTTCTCCGGCAGCAGAAAAATGTCTGATAATTGCGATTTACTAAGCAACCCAAATAGATCCGAATTCTGAGCTGAACGACGACAGCGCCGACTTTTTTGTTCAGGAAAGTGAATAATGTTGCATTGTGATTCAAACTTTAATAAGTACAATTTTCAAAGTATTATAATCGGCTTGCATAAATTTCACGCATCGGGGACTTTCTGTCCTGTAAGTGTTAATCATTATCCACGGGAATAGGGTACGAAATATGGATAAAGAGACGTAAAACTCGCACTTCGGATAACTCGAACTTCGGATAACTCCAAGTATTTCCGACAGTGGCACTGACTTCGAGTTAACGAGTTTATGAAATGATGTTGTCTTTCTGTCCGTCCGTCCGTCCTTCTGTCCGTCTGCGTCAACAATTTGGTTTATTTCTTGCGTTTAGGTCCGTTGCATAATAACCGTTAATAATATCTCTTTCAAACTTCATATGTAGATAGACCATGATGTATTCTACCCATTGCCGCCTTTGTCTGTGACCTTGACCTTGAAGGATAAGTGTTCAAGGTTAAATTGGTAATTAGCATTTAGGTCCATTACAGAGTAACCATTAACAATATCTATTTCAAACTTCATATGTGGATAGATCATGATGAGTTCTACCCATAGCTACCTTTGCCTGTGACCTTGACCTTGAAGGATAAGAGTTCAAGGTGAAATCTGTATTTAGCATTTTGGTCCATTACAGAGTAACCATTAACAATATCTGTTTCAAACTTCACATGTGGATAGACCATGATAAGAGGAGAGCAGTAGAGCTTCAGTCTCTAGAAAGACTTGTGGTCTACTATAATAAGCTGACATATGCTTGTATGTAACCAATTTGTTCCCAGGTGAGCGACATAGACCCATGGGGACACCTTGACCTTTAGCTCACCTGAGCCAATGGCTCAAGTGAGCTATTGTCATAGTGCTTCGTTTGTCGTTTGTCCGTTAACTTTTCACATGTTCGACTTCTTCTTCAGAACTGTGGAAAGGAATTTGATGGAACTTGGTAGACATGAACTACTCATGGTACCCTACAAGTGTTGGAATTTTTCGTCTGGATTCGTCAAAAGGTGGCGTCACCACAGTCAAAAGTAGGTCAAAGAGGGTACTCTCCTTTGACAAACTTCTTCTTCAGACCGGGAACATACAGCGACAAACAGAATGCATAGGAATGATCTAGAGGGATGTGTAAAGAAATGTTGTTATTTTTGGTTCCATTCCGAGATAATTTGATTTTTACATAAACGCGCATTCGAATGCATTAGAATTTTTCACTTTTATAACCACATACAAGAAAAAAAATACCTGTGACGTCATGTCATTGATGATATCTTTACGCAGCGTACTTGACGAAGTGTCAACGAAATATAATCAAGTCCAAATGCAGAATTGTCATATAGAAATTTTATGAGAAACATATTTTCTTTTTAATTTAAATTATAAAGAATAACTATAATATTTCTGACCGGATTGCAAAGCAAGTCCGAACTATGAATTGGCGTATTCCGTCTGTCTGTCTGTCCAACATCAACAAGTTGCCTTTAGCTTGGTTCCTTGCATGCCCTAAAGGATGCTTATGTCAAAGTTGGCATGTATGCTGAATTATTAAAACCCTATCAAATTTCACTAAGGACAATGACCTTGTGACCTTGACATTGACCTTTACGATAAAAATAGAATAACTTCTACACCGTTTTAGATGGAGACTTCATATTTGGTTCATGTGCTGAACAAATGTAGCCCTTTTAAATGACACCAAGGTCAATGACCTTGTGGTCTTGAATTTGACCCCTTATGATAAGATTAGAATAACTTATATTATTAGAAAGTAGTGACATCATATTTGGCATGTATGCTGAACTATTAAAACCCTTTCAAATGACACCAAGGTCAATGACCTTCTGACCTTCACCTTCACGAGAGAAATAAAATACCTTTTACACGGTTACCTTTGCAATCTGGTCATTTTGTCCTTGACTGTTTCTTGTTTAATTATTTTATCAGAACGGTTACTGTCAAATAATGGTTTAACTTTCAAAATCTTAACTTTTAGACAAAATAGAGATCTTTTAAAAGAAAAGGGGGAGGGGATCTACATTTTCTGCTTTGTGATGGTGTGAAGTATTCAGATGAAGCTGGGTAAGAATGAAATGTTTATGACACTCTAGTCAATGTTCTATTTGGTCAGATCTCTTAACAAGTGGTGCTATCTGATGTAAAAGTAGCTCACGAAAGGTTTCTGTCATTTAGAAACTTAATCAGGTCTGAAGCCTACTGAGACAAGCAATATCACCCAATTGAAATATGTATCAATTATTCATTCTGCTTGGCTGATGATCTAGTTGGCATTTGTGACCATTGAATAATATCAGTGTAAATTCTTCCCTCCTAATTTTACTATCTGAATAGTCAAGGTACTCAGGTGAGCGATATAGGCCCACTTTGGCCTCTTGTTAACAGTTTAATTTATTAAATTAAGAGGGAAAGCAAAGTAGTGATTCACCTTGTACAAAACTTTTTGCACTATTCATTATATAAATACAAAGATAATGATCCCATGGATCATTTTCGGCAGATTGTGATTTATGGCTTCTTGAAAATTTACAGGAAATGGTGAAGGGAAAGGGAAAGGGTAGCGGTGGGTCTGTCAAGCAAAGGGGCAGATATAAGCAACCTGAGGATGACCAGTTGAGCAGAAGTCAGGCCTCTGATGTTCAGAGGATTGCTCCAGCCTCCATGGAACAGGCACCCAGCACAGAGGGGAAGTCCCGGGCCAGGACCCAGGCCTCTCCTAGTGAGAGAATGGGCCATCAAGCTCAAGAGTTTCCTCCTTTCCTCTTGAGAAGTCGTCTGAATTCCCCTGAAGGTGGGATGCCACTGAGCGCTGATTCCATGACTGAATGTACGCAAGTACCTTTGCCGTCAGCAGGCACTGCAGCTCAGGCGCAAACTGGGGAAGTACCCACCTCTACGGCAGTGGAGGTGAGGCCCAGTATAAATCACTTGAAAAAAGAGGGGGACAAAGACTTTGTACCTAAAACCACATATCGTGTCTCTAAAACCACAAATATAGTATCTGAAAACTGCAAAACATGGTCAAAAGTTGAATACAAATGTAGAACATAATGATCAATGTGAAACTATATTAACTTTCAGAGCTACATCAAACAGTAAAAACGAGTCTAGTAAAGACAGCAGTTCAGAAGTAACAGAGAGAGTTAAAGCATTACAGGGAAACTTCCATCAAGGAAATGCAATATTTGGTCTAAATGCCGGAAGCCAGTGTGTTGCAAACTGTTTGACGGCAGCAATATTCCAAACACAAAAGGTAGTTGACAGATGGACAGCTCATGACATGGACGCTATATTGATCACAGGGAATGAGTTGTATACATACATTCAGGCCAGTAGCTCCATACAACATAAACTTCTCCTTATAGAAGAATTGCCGAAGGAACTTGATGTATATGGACGATCTTACAGATTTGAAATTCAGGAATCGTTGGCCTCTTTTATCTCTCTAGAAGAAGAGGTAGACATGACTGATTTCAATGCATTCAATCTTCAAGGTGCAACACAAATGACACTTGCTGATAGGAATGCTTGTTTTGTTTGCTTCAATGGCAATACTATTTTGATTGGAAAATGCTCTGGTCAATATTTTGTTTTTGATCCTCATGCTCGGTCAACAACAGGTTTAGTGTCAGCGGATGGGAAGAGTTCATGCATCTTATATCAGTCCCTAGATGGTGTTTATTGTCATGTAATCAATTTATTCAAATCCATGAATATTCAAAGACTTGTTCAATGTGAAGTAACAGGAATATCAATTACAGATAAGGATATACTTCCTGTAAACCAGGATATAGAGCTGCTATACCAAGAGGTGACACTACCTCAATCTGAAAGACTAGATAGTTCAGAATATCCTAACTGCAACGTTGAAATGATTACCTCTAGCACGGATAATCAATGCAATGTCAGTATCAAGAACATATCACAGTCAGACCAGAAGATGAATGATGACATTGACAATGACATTATTGTGTCAACAGTTACAAACCCAGTGTGTGCCTTTCACCCACTGTCTGAATCTTTGCAGAATGATTTATGCAGCAAACTGGATTTAAGAATACACAATAGAAGTGCACGAATGACCAACGAGTGTATAGCGGAAGCTGGACCCCCAGCACATATATACAAAATAACAGGTGATGGTAATTGTTTCTTTAGAGCATTGTCATACAACTTAAGCAATACAGAGAATCATCATGTTTTAATCCGGCAAGAGGTATGCAAACATGTTCAACAGAATCAAATGTTATTTAGATCTGTCATGAGAGATCAAAATGAAAGTATGGATAGTTACCTGTGGACAATGACACAAGATCAAACATGGGCAACAGAATTTGAAATTATTGCAGCTTCACATATGTTGTGTTGTAATATTCATACATTCAGTAATGGCAATTGGTTATGTTATTCACCAACCCTAGTTGACCCTAGTATAATTGTACCCAAGGAGGCAATCTATTTGGAACATGCCAGCGGTAACCACTACAATGTTGTTTTAGACATTTTCCAAAACAAATCAACAGGTGACAGCCTTTGCTCTAAGGACATCATTTCGAAGCCAAACAACCTTTCTTACTTCAGCAGAAAGAGAGAATTGGCAAAACAAAAGATAGAAAAGAAGGCAGCTCAGGCTAGACAAAAGAGGAGTATGGAGTTGAAAAATAAGCATGATGCGTGTAAAATGGTGAAATGTAAAGACAGCCAATGTAATTGTCTAGATTCTGCTCAATGTATAGGCAAATGTACTTGCCTGATTTCTGTAAAGTCTGGTCGAGGTAAAAGTATGTCTCGAAATTTAACAAAGGAAAGGATACGATATGCCAGTAATCCTTTGTTGAAAGAGAAGAAAAATGAAGATTGTAAACAATATTATTCCAACACTAAAGGCATGAAAACCAAACTGACAAAGCAAAGATACTTCAGTGATACAAAGTATCGAGAGGAAAAAATGGTTTCAAGTAGAGCTAAGTATGCAAATGATATAGAATTTAAGGATAGATTAAAGCAAAATAGCAAGAGGAAATATGAGACTGACTTGGAATTCAAAAATGAAGTTAAAGAATACAGTAAGAGAAAGTATAAGGCAGACATGGATTTCAAAAATGATGTCAAAGAATTCAGTAAGAGAAAGTACAAGACAGACAAGGATTTCAAGAGCGAAGTTATAGAATTCAGTAAGAAGAAATACCAGAATGACGTCAAATTCAGAAGTGAAGTAAAGAACAGAAGTTTGAAGAAATATAGGGATGATCTTGAATTTCAACAGAGAACAAAAAATATAGCTAAAGAGAAGTACATGAGAGACATTGAATTTAAGAAGTCCAAAATTGAGAAAAGCAAACAGACTTATGAATGGAATGTTGTTAAAATTCCACAGTATAGACATACACAAGCCAAGGAAAAGTGCCTCAATAGATACAAGAAGAAGCCTAGTGACACTTGTGGTGTTGTGGATAAATTCAAAATGGAAGCGGCAAAAGGACCTGTATTTGTTTGTTCTTGCTGTCAAAGACTTTTGTTTGAAAATCAAGTTCAACAATGTACTTCGCATTTGTATGAAGGTAAAGGTGAAGAGATAAGAACAATAGCAGAATGGTGTATCTTTGGCACTACAGATGAATCTGGATGTTTGTGGATTTGCAAGACATGTCACAGGAAATTGTTATCCGGTGTTGTACCTGCAGAGTGTTTTAAAAATGGATTGCAATTGGAAAAAATTCCAGAGTGTTTATCAATTTTAAATCAATTGGAACAACACTTAGTGGCTTTACATATCCCTTTTATGAAAGTAGTCAACCTACCAAAAGGAGGACAAAATGCAATTAATGGACCAGTCGTCTGCGTCCCATCAAATGTAAACAAAATGTCTTCCCTGCCAACGCCAAAGGATTCAGATCTGATTATCCGTGTCAAATTGAAGAAGAAGCTTTCTTTTAAAGGTTATCATGAATATCAGTTTGTTAATACTAGGCATGTTCAATTAGCAATAGAGTTCTTGGCGAGAGAAAACAAATGGTATTCAAAAGAGAATGATACTGGAGCAGAGAAAGAGATGTCAGCAATTGTGAAAACTGAAAAGGTTAAAGATAGTAAGCCACATCAAAATGAAATGATAAAGAATGACACATTAGGAACCAAGTCGGAAGCATCAGGTTCTTCCCATCATGGTTCAGGATTTGATATTGATACAGAAAATGCAAATGGTGTCGTTCATTCTGTAGAAAAACAACTGGCAAATGCACATGAAGGTAGCACATATGACGAAGAAAACAATGGTGTGTTGTATGATACCTGTCTCCAGCCATGCGATATAGGACAGGAAGTATTGGATCATTACTTTGATGAAATATTTAATCTTGCACCCGCTGAAGGAAATAACCCAGTCAAGATATTACAAACTGAAGGAAACGAAGCTAAGTCCTTCCCTGTTCTCTTTCCCTATGGTAATAACACATATGATGAGGCACGGAGCACACCAATCTCCATATCACGCTATTTCAATAATAGATTGATGCATGCTGATTCAAGGTTTGCACAAGATACTCAGTACATATTCTTCTGTCAGTATGTATCCGAACTGAAGCAAGTTATCGAGAAAACGCAAATTTCTCTCAGGAAATCAAACGCCAAAACCAAAGATGGAATTAATATATCGGCCAAAACATTACAAGATCCATCAGAATTGAAGAAACTCCTTCAAAATGACGAAGCATTAAGGTTTATGCAGCCTATCAGAGGAACTCCTTCTTATTGGCAAAATACCCAGAAAGATCTGTTCGCTATGTTAAGACAAATAGGAATTCCAACTTGGTTTTGTTCTTTTTCTGCTGCCGAGTTCAGATGGCCAGACATCATAAATGTCATTTTGCAGCAACAACATGACAAAAGGGTATTTGAAGACTTGGATTGGTTGCAGAAAAGCAAGATATTAAAGAGCAACTCTGTGACAGTGGCAAGGATGTTTGATCATCGTTTTCATGTTTTCTTACGCTCAGTCATAATGTCACGGGCAGAGCCAATAGGGAAAATAAAAGACTACTTCTACAGAGTAGAATTTCAACAGAGAGGTTCGCCCCATGTTCACTGCCTCTTCTGGGTAGAAAATGCTCCGAAACTAGAAAATGGTGTCAAAGAAGTTTGTGAATTTATTGATGAGTATGTAACCTGCGAGTTGCCTATGGACGACGAAGAATTGAAGGAAGTTGTGGAAAATGTGCAACAGCACAGCAAGAAGCATTCGAAATCCTGCAAGAAAGGAAATAAAGAGTGTCGTTTCAACTTCCCAAGACCACCATCTGAAAAGACCTTCATTGTAATTCCAGATGATGAGGAATTGTGTTCCAAGCAAACAAATTCTGGGTGCTCGGCTAATGGGAAATCAAGAAATCCAGAGAATAAAATGAATGAAAGGGAAGCAAAGGAATTACTACAAGGTATCTGGGATGAACTACAGTCAGGATGTACAATTTCAACCAAAGATCTATTTCATAAGCTGGGAATAAGTCAAGGGGAATTTGAGGAAGCAAACCAGGTCTTATCTTCAAAGAAAAGTATTGTATTGAAGCGCAGTCCAAGAGATGCATGGATCAATCCATATAACCCTGTATTACTGAAATGTTGGGATGCAAATATGGACATTCAATATGTGTTAGATGCCTTCAGCTGCATAGTTTATATAGTATCTTATATATCAAAAGCAGAAAGAGAGATGGGACTTCTTTTAAAGCAAACACAGATTGAAGCTGAGGAAGGAAACCTTAGTGCCAAGCAAACAATGAGAACTATTGGATCAGCTTATCTAAACCATAGGGAAGTTGGTGTGCAAGAAGCTGTTTATCGCGTATGTGGTCTTCATATGAAGGAATGTTCCAGGAAAGTGGTATTCATACCAGTTGGTGAGAATCCTACGAGATTGAGCAAACCATTATCACAAATGAAGAAATCAGAAGAAGACTCTGATGCTGAGGAAGTATGGATGTTGAACATAGTAGATAGATATTTGGCAAGACCAACAACAGCAGAATTTCAAGTGATGTGTTTAGCGACATTTTCATCTGTATTTCGTATATTAAGCAAAAGCCAGGTTAGACAGAGCGAACATGTATTCCAGTTGCAAAATGACAAAGGCTTCATACAAAGACGGACACGCACAGAAAATGCAATTATCAGGTACTATAGAGCAAACGCTGAGAAATCCCCAGAAATTTTCTACAAATGTCTATTGCAACTTTTCCTGCCTTACTGGTTTGATGCTCAACTAAAACCACCAGCATTTGATCTATATCAAACATTTTATGAAACAGGAAATGTCAAACTTGAAGGTGAGCAGAATATTCGAAAGGTCAAAGATATCGTTGAAGAGAACAAGTCGGTGTATGTGATGAATGAAGATGAAATTTCTGCAGCTGAAAAGAAATTCGACACATTCGGGGAACAGGAAGATGCATGGGGAAACTTGTGTCCTGAATCGGAAGTTCAAAGACAGGAGTGTTTGAGTGAAAGAAAAATTGCAGATGAAGACGATGAGCAGAATGCATTGACCGTTGTTTTAGACTCTGATGATACCGAGGGTACATGTTTGTATGCTGTAGATCAAGGTCATGTGACAAATGCTGAGAGGCTGAAAGTACTGCGATCAATGAATGAAAAGCAAACAGAAATTTTCTACTTCGTTCGAAATTGGTGCATTGAGAGTGCTCTCAAGAGATCACCAAAACCAAAACCATTTCATGTATTTGTGACTGGTGGAGCAGGCACTGGGAAAAGTCATCTTATCAAGGCTATAAAGTATGAAGCATCACATATTTTGTCTAAAGCTCTCACAGATCCTATGAAAGAAACTGTACTCTTAACAGCTTTCACTGGAACAGCTGCATTCAACATATTAGGGTGTACTGTCCATCATGCATTCAAGCTGCAGAAGCGACTGCCATTACCATATGAACCTCTGTGTGAGCAAAGCCTTAGTGCATTGCGTCTTCACCTTGATGATGTCCAGATTCTTGTAATTGATGAAGTTTCTATGATTTTCAAGAGATTGTTATACTATGTCCATGAGCGTCTCGTTCAGATAAAGCAATGCAAGGAACCATTTGGTGGTGTGTCAATCATTGCTGTTGGTGATTTCTTCCAGTTACCACCTGTGCGTCAAAAGAAGTCTGAAAGACTCTACAATACAAGCGGTCTATACCCAATTGACTTTTGGCAGGAAATGTTTGCTTTAGTGGAACTAGATGAAATAATGCGGCAAAAGGGAGACCATGAATTTGCTGTTATGTTGAACACTTTAAGAAAAAGAACACTCGACCAAGCCATTCCAGAGAATATACTTTCAATGTTGAAAGAATGTCAGAGACAAGCGCCAAAAGACATTATGCATGTGTATGCTACAAATGCTGAAGTTGATGCCTATAACTTGGAAATGATAAGAACTTGTCCGTCAGAACTTCTCGAGATACCGGCTAAAGACTTTAAAAGGGAACACACGTCGGGAAAACTTACTGCAATGCAAAGTGCAGAAACTAAAAAACAAACAAACGATAAAGACCGCCTTCCGGCCTGTTTACTGGTTGCAGTTAAAGCAAGGGTAATGCTTTCTAGGAATGTTGATGTGGCTGATGGCCTTGCAAACGGAGTCATTGGCACTATTGTAGACATTGTGAAAGAGAGGAATGCTACTAAAACTGGAAAAGAAATGGTCAAATCTATCGGTGTACAGTTTGACAATGAAAGAGCAGGTCGTCAGAAGTCCATCAGATCTGGAGACAAATTAGTTGTGTACATTGAAAGAGTGGAGGATGAGCCAACTAAAAGTGGTGTAGTTAGGCATCAGTTCCCTCTGAAACTTGCGTGGGCATGTACAGCACATAAAGTTCAGGGACAAACATGTACAGAGATAGCCGTGAATCTAGACAAGATGTTTGCCCCGGGCCAGTCATATGTAGCCTTGAGCCGTGCCACTTCAAAGTCTGGATTATACATCGAATATGAGAGTGAAGATTCCTTACATTCCAAAATTTTTGCAGACAAAGAAGTTGAAGAGGGTCAAAGCACTATGAAGCTGTTTAGTAGCCCAATATCACACAAGGTGATAGATGACCCATCATACAGTAATGTCATCAACTTGATCCTTCTCAACATTCAGAATTTGATAGCTAACATAACCCAACTGAGATTTGACAAGCGATTCTTAAATGTAGATGCAATTTGCCTTACAGAGACATGGATTAATGCAGAGACAGATGTGACAGGTTTAGAATTGACAGGATTTACTCTTAGTCATAGATCAAGACAAGAGTCATATGATGACAAGAACGCCAAATGTCGAGAACTTAGAGCTTCAAGAGGAGGGGAGTTGGAATTTATATTAAGGATAATGCAGATATCACAGTGGAGTCATTATCTACCAGCAACATAGAAGCAATGCTGTTTATGGCACAAAATGGCAAAGTTGCAGTTGTAACAGTATATAGACCACCATCATGGCCTGGGCGGCAATGTCTGACATCTCTGCAATCATTGATATCGGAAGCTTTCAGGAAAACTAATGCTGTAGTAGTCATGGGGGACTTCAATGAGGACATATATGAGAATGAAGGATGCATATCTCGAGAAATGAGGAGACTAGGATTTAATCAGTTGGTCAGCACAAGAACTACAGACAGAGGAACTATAATCGACCATGTTTATGCATCTCAGGCTGTTAAGGTTTTGTGTCGTGTATTACCAGTATACTACAGCTACCATGATGCTATACATGTGCAGCTTGCACTTTCCTAACACATCAGTTGTACTGGAAAACTCCAATCTCTTCATCACGAGCTCACTAGGTGTAAATCTCTGAGATTTTATATTTAAATATAATTTATTATGAGAATGATATACTACTCCTTTGTCATTTAACAAATCAACTATGTTAAACTGGAGCAACAGCTGTTACAATTTATGTTAAGCCCTGGCATTTTGAAATACCGAAACATTGCCATCACAACTTCTCCGTCACTGTCATCAGAAATTGACGTACTTGTAGGAAGGGCAGCATGGGATATGACTATGACGAAAGGATACTCTCCACAGAAATCTTTGGATAGAGTTATGGGACTTTGAACTTTGAAACAGTGCTTTCAATTTTGCCATTTCTTGTCATCGAAGCACCACTTTTAAAGTTTAACATAATTATACCAAATTTCATAGGTAGGTAGGACACCAAATCTAGATGTGCCAGAAGACTGAAAACTCTGCTCAGAAAATCTCAGAGGAGTAATGGGTTTGGACCCTAGAAACAACACATTACATATGGTCAACCTTATCAGCATAAATCAACCTTCACTGTCCATCACAATTTCACCAACTTCTTAGATATGAAAGGTAGTATGCAAAGTTGTATTTGTTGGGAAGAAACTCTGCTCAGGAAATTTGGATGGAGGTATGAGACTTTTATTGGAAGGAAGTGTGGGACTTTGAACTTAGAAACAGGGCATTCAAAATGGCCAAACCTGTGTTACTGTTCAACATAATTTTACCAAACTTCCTATGTAGATAGCACACCATGGTAAAGTGTGCATTAGGAGAGAAAACTTTGCTCTGGAATTTTTGGAAGGAATAACGGGGCTTTGCTGTTTCAAATAGTGCATTCCATATTGCCAAACCTTTTCATCCCAACACCTCCTTAGCATACTTTAGAATTTCAACATACTTCATAGGTAGATAGTGAAGCTTGTGAAATGTGCATGAAGGGAGAAAACAGTTCTTTAAAGAGGGTGGAAGGTTTTATGGGACTTAGAGCTTAGAAACTTGAATTCTATATATGGCCAAATCTTGTCATAGCAACTCTTCCATTTATCAGAATTTCACCTAACTTCATAGGTAAGTAGCACCGCATTTGAGAATTTGTATATAAAGGATAGAAACTTTGCTGCACAAGTCTTTGACAAAGTTATGGAATTTGAACTCATAGTCAGTGTATTCCATATGGACAGTCTTTCCAATGCTGTATACTCAAAGAAAACTTCCAGCGTGGGCATTCGTATCGCTCTGGCATAATTCAACCTATCTAAGGAGCTGTTACTGTCAAATGATTTTCTCCAATGTCTTGCCTAAAAAGTGCCTATTTATTCAGATTTTCCATTAAAAAATGGATATGGTGGGTGGCTCATCAATTTTTTTTTCTATTTTGTAAATGTGTAAAGGATCTTGTTTAAGCTTTGAAAGAATGAAATATTTATGACCCTCTTGTAAATCTTCAATTTTTTATCCAGATCTCTAGATAGTTGGAACCACCTAAGGCAGAGGTAAGTCGCAAAAGGGCGCTGTCAATTCACAAAGTTGATTTGGTCTCAACATATATTAGAAAACCGGAATTATAAATACTATCAACCTGATGATAGTATGAGTGAAGAATTATAGCAAATCTCGACTAGTTGACATTTCTAAGGAGTAAATATTTAAATGTACATTCCCCCTCCCATTCATATGTATGATGATGGAATTCAATATTTCATTTGGTGCCTAGTACATAAGAGTGTGTTGTAACCTTGAACTATGATCATGTTCAATGTCACAGTGTGCATACTGGATAAGTGTTTGTCTGGCCTTTAACTTACATTTCTGTTCCCGATATACAATGAAAGTTTTTCATTTATCTGAGGTCAAGCTTTTAATAAATAGAATAGGTGAGAGATTGTTCAAGCTGTCACTTCTACGCCTCTGCATGGATTACAGTAATATTTCACAGATATAATACTTAAAGTAATGTATGATACAGTTGTTGGCCCTTTGAACCTTTCAAGGTTGACATGAAAATGACATCATGAATAATGTGGCATTAGACTCACATCATCATTATGGATAATATATGAAGCTTATTATACGCCCGTTTTTTAAAAAACGGGACGTATTATGTTATGGCGCTGTCCGGCCGGCCGTCCGGGGTCCTGTTTTCCAGACTTTTTTTCGCCATTTTTACAGATATTTAAATGAAATTTGGTATGTAGCTTTGTTTTATGCGGCGTCAGTACCAGTTTGAGTTTCAGCATGATTGACCTACTTTTGACAGAGTTATGACCCTTAGACCTCAAATTTCAAGATTTTTTTTCAAAAATTCATTAAAAATCTAATTTTGATCAGAATATTATGAAATTTACAATGAAGCAAGGAAAATGTACCAACTATCCCATATCTTACGTTTTTTAAAAAATTTTTCTTCGTTTTTGAGAAATCGATAATTTTAGGGGGGCGGGGTAACCATTTGTCAAAAGTAATGTTTTCCGGACTTTTTTCTGCCATCTTTCAAGATAATGCAATGAAATTTGGAAAATAGCTTTGTTGTAAGCAGTATTAATACCAGTTCTCATTTTGTAACGATTGACCTACTTTTGGCCGAGTTATGTCCCTTGGACTTTGAAAATATCAGTGGATTTTTAGCTTTACAGACTTTTGGTATAGTTTTCCGGACTTTTTTTCGCCATTTTCCAAGATATTGGGATGAAATTTGGTATGTAACTTTGTTTCAAGCGGCGTCAGTACCAGTTCGAGTTATGGCATGATTGACCTACTTTTGATGTAGTTATTGCCCATTGACCTCATATTTCAAGATTTTATTAAAAAATTCATTAAAAATCTATTTTTGATCAGAACATTCTAAAATTTATGATGAAGCAAGAAAATGTACATAATATTAAATATCGTACGGTTTTTAATATTGTTTCCTTCCTTTTGAGAAATTGATAATTTTAGGGGGGAGTTGGTGTAATGTTAAATGAAAACCGTATGTTGAATTCCATATATTGAACTGGTCCCGTTCAAATTAAGCAACGGGCGTATTTTGCCACGCTAGGCGTTGCTCTTGCCTCTCTTGTCACAAGTTTGTATTAATGTAGTAAGATACTAAAATCATGCATAAACGCAGTAGGATCCTTCTTCTTGCAGGATTTTGGCCATGTCATGAACACAAAGGTTTTCAACTCATATTGGAGATGCACAGTTGAAACTTGAAGAATGAAGGCAAAGGTATGGGTAATTTGTAAGTTATCTAATAATTAATCTCCTTGATTGAGATGACCATTGACCTTGGAGTTTTGTGTACTGCAATTCAGAAACATTGTTAGCTATCAGTTTTTGATTGCTTAGTTTAGCAACTCTCATGTTTCTCATGTCATGGTGACAAATCCATTAAGACCTTACCATACATTATTCCTATAAACCAATAACCTTTGACCACAGGGTTCAGCCTTCTATTCAAAAACATAAATATTGGCTATAAGTTTCAATTGCCGAGTGCTTGGGCTCTCTAATTTTACGTGTGCATTTTTCATGACAACATTTTTCATCTTTAATCTTGAATTTGCTATTACTTCTTCTCCAGAACTGCAGCACAGAAATTCGGAAGATTGAACTCAAAGTCCTCTACAGAGTCTGTGTTTTAGACAATCATTAATCCAAAAAGGTAGCCATGGCCTTTCAACGGCAGACCTATTTGGTATCTCCATATCAGCTGCATTGAATTTTGCCAAACCTTGTAGGAAGTAAGTAATTAAGGTCCTCTACCAAAACTAATTCAGGCCAAAATAAACCCAAGAGAGGGTTCGCTCATTATAGGAATTTCAGGGTTGAATTTTAATGAGACATTTTTAAAAGACAATATTAACAAACGTGTGTGTATGTTTGTAAACAATGAGTTTTTCAAGTCTCGCATAGGATTAATAATAGTGGGATAATCTGTCTGTATCTTATTGATATGAGTAGTATCATCAAAACCATCTACCCAATAGAAGTATGTATCAATAATTTATTCTGCTTGGCTGATGATGTAGTTGACATTTGTGATGATTAAATAATTTCACAGTAAAGTGTTCCCTCCTACTAATATTCTCTCAAAAGTCAAGGTACTCAGGTGAGCAATACAGGCCCATTTGGGCCTCTAGTTTAAGGTATATGTCCCAGAGACCTTATTATGGTTTCATCATGTTTGGTATGTGATCTAGTTGTGCATGTATAATTTTGGTCCGTCCTGACCCCCTGGGGCCCATAAAAAGGGGGGTGATCCGTAAATCTTGTTCCCTCTTCTTCCCTGAAAGTATATATCCTAGAGACCTAACTATGGTCTCAATTTGTTGGCGAGATGGTGTAGATGTGAATGTACAATATTGGTCCGGTCCAGACCCCCAGGGCCCCCACCAAGAGGCGTGGTCCTGAAATCTTGATCCCTCTTTTTTTCCTAATGCATATGTCCCCAAGACCCAATTATGGTTACATAATGTTTAGTATGTGATCTAGTTGTGCATGTATAATTTTGGGCATTCCGAACCCCCTGGGCCTCACAAAATCTTGTTCCCTCTTTTTCTCTGAAGGCATATAACCTACAGACCTAATTATGGTCTCATTTTGTTGAATAGGTGGTGTAGTTGTGCATATGTAATTTTGGTCTGGTGCAGACCTCCTGGGCCCCCACAAAGGGGCTTGGTCCTGAAATCTTGTTCCCTCTTCTTTTCTTAAGGTATATGTCCCTGAGACCTAATTATGGTCTCATCACGTTTGGTATGTGATATAGTTGTGCATGTATAATTCTGCTCCGGTCCGGACCCGATTGGATCCCACAAAAAGACGTGGCCCTAAAATCCTATTTCCTCTTTTTCTCTGTTGGTATATAGCCTAGAGGCCTAATTATGGTCTCATTTCAGTGTTCTAGGATTCGATTACCCGTTACCCAAGGTAAGTGAAAATTGAAGTCGGGTAACTGGAGAACTTCATGCAACTTACCCGTTGGTAAGTGAATTTTGAAGCATTATCCGAAGTACATATTTCCTGAGACAGACCATAACATCACCCTCTTTAGGTAGAACGACAAAATATGTAGAGCAAAAATGCAAAAATTCTGTTGTAACTGAGCAAGTCGGCAATAATATTCGGTCGAGAGATAAACCGGAAATGATATTCTACAATGTAAATGTAGAATTGTTCCGGGATATCGTTTTCAGTTTTCACTCTGCGATAATAAAGCGTGTCAAAGTATTTAGCACTGTCTGAATATTATCGACGTTCGTAAACATTATGCATGGAAAATAAAAGATATCTAGCACATTAATAATTAACAACTGGAACTTGAGCCATGGGAAAAACTTTGAATTGTTAAAGTGACATTTGAACTGGATAGTTAAAGAAACACCAACTTGTCTTGTTCACGATGTTGTTCTTGATGTTTGCCGTTGTTTTACAATTGCCCCCACAATAAAATTCATGTTAAGATTGACAGTTTGCTTTGGGTAAGTGAGTTTTCTAGCTGGGAAGTGAATTTTGAGTGACCACTTACCCGTTGGTAAGTCGTTTTCATCTAAAATCCTAGTTGGGAAGATAGTGTTGTTGTGCATGTGCAATTTTAGGTCTGGTCCGGACCCCCTGGGCTCTTTAAATCTTTTCCCCTCTTCTTTTTTGTCTGTACATGTCCCAGAGACCAAATTTAGTCTCATCATTATCAGTTGTGATATAGTTGTGCACGTATAATTTTGGTCCGGTCCGCACCCCTTGGGGTCCCACAAAATGGCGTGGTCCCAAAATATTGTTCTTCTATTTCTCTCAAGGTATATAATCTACAGACCTAATTATGGCCACATATTGTTGGATCGGTGGTCTAGTTGTGCATGTGCAATTTTTGTCCCGTCCCACCCCCCCTGGGCCCCCACAAGGGGGTGTGGTTCCAAAACCTTGTTCCCTCTTCTTTTTTGTCTGTATACGTCCCAAAGACCAAATTATACTCTCATCATGTTTGATAGAGGGTTTAATTGTGCATGTATAATTGTAGTCCAGTCCAGATACCGTAGGACTCTTCAAAGGGGTGTAGCCTTAAAATCTTGTTCCCCCATTTTCCATGAAAGTATATATGCGAGAGATCTAATTTCAGTCTCATTTTGTTGGATAGATGGTGTAGTTGTGCATGTGCAAATTTGGTCCATTTCGGACTCCCTGGGGCCCCACAAAGGGACATGGTCCCAAAATCTTGCCCCTCGTCTATTCTGAAACTGTATGTCCCAGTGACCCATGGTCTCAATTTTGATGGGTAGGTGGTCTAGTTCTGCATGTGCAATTTTGGTCCACTCCCGACCCCCATGGGGTCCCATAAAGGGGCAAAGTCCAAAAAACTTGTTTCCTTTTCTTTTCAGAAGTTATATTGTAAGTTGATAAAAGCTGACCACTAGAGCGTCAGTCTCAACAAAGATTTCTGGTGTTATGCAATCCAGGCATACTGTCTTGAGCATTTTCTTGATGAAAGATATCTTGCCAGTTTATCTATGTATACAAACTTTAAACCAAAGCACAATAATTATATGAATATATTAGTACATTCAATATTCGTTAGACTTGAATGCACCATGAGAAACTGGAAATGCATAATTTTCAAGATAACATTGAAAGCAAGCTGAGTTTTAGAAATTTCTAGGTTCAAGGGCTAATTTATTGACAAAAGTTTTATATGCCATTCCAGATGTGGAATCCTCAACTCTACAAACTATATTAAAAGTGGAATATGGAAAGATGGCACCACCTATCCCATTAAAAGCAAGGAAGACATTGTGGTAGAGGGAAGAATATAAATATCAAGAACTCCATTCAACTGCAGATATATTCTTGTATAATTGACCATGTTGATGTCATCTATCAGATTGTATTATATCGCTTATATTTTTTAACACAAATGTGGTGGAGTTACATTATCAGTATCTACTATATCGATAGTACAATAAAGAGGCATCAGCAACAGTTTTGACAAAAGATGATGCTTAGCAAATCGAGAGCCTGGAATAAATGATTAGAGAATCTTTGAGGATAATAAACACTTACGCAACTATAAAGCTGACATGGCTATCAGAATGGGAATTGAGATATATGTATATATATACATGTATTTAAAAGCACAGGAAAGCGATAACGATACTAAAACAACATAATATTGTCAAATTTTCGAAGCAATCGGCTTCTTCTTCAGGACACACACAACACTTACATAGATTAAATAACAGGAAAAGGAAGATAGAAAAACATATACATAGCACTAGTCTAATAAAACTGGTATCTTGCGTCAGCTACATATTGTGTGTTTCTCTCTACGTATTCTAATAGGAAATACATGTATATATATATATGTATCACAACTACAGAAATGAATGCCTACTTCTGTGTGCCTAAAGACCTTTTAACTCCTTGATTTAGGATTAGCTAACTCTGATAATCATGATACTCCATTCAGTAGAAAGTTTTATGCGCCCGTCTTAAGACATATTATGGTATGGTAATTTCTGTCTGTCGGTCTGTCTGCTATGGAACACAATATCTTGAGGAAATATCAACAGTTCCCAATGAAACTCACACAAAATGCTTGAATAGTATCAAGGAAGTCGCCGTACGTTTTTGAGCAAATTCCGCTTTTGTCATTCTGGAGTTATGGGACTTAAGTTTTATTTTTGCTGTTTTAAAATGCTATTGAATGCAATAACTTAAGTAAACGTCAACTGTCTTCCATGTAACTCATACAGAATGCTTGAATAGTGGAGTGGAAGCCACCTTTCGCTTCTGAGCAAAATCAGTTGTGTCGTTTCAGAGTTGTGGAACTTGGGTTTTAGTTTTGCCATATTATAATGCTATAGAACGCAATAAATTTTGTACACCGTTTTCCTTGAAACTCTGGCAGAATGCTTGAATAGGAAAAATGAAGCTGCATTTCCATTTTGTGCCAATTCTGTGTTGTCGTTCCTGTGTAACATCAGTCATTATCAACTGTTTCCCATCAAACTCATACAAAATGCTTAAATTGTAAAATGGAAAGGCGCCTTTTGATTTTTAGGTCATCTGACCCCAAGGGACCGATGACCTATAGTCATCATGCTTCGTGCGCCGTGCGTAAACTTTTCACATTTTCAACTTCTTCTTCAGAACCGCTGAAAGGATTTTCATGAAACTTGGTATGGATGAAGTGCTAGAGGTCCTCTACCAAGTTTGTTCATTTTGTCCAAATCCATCAACAGGTGGTGCCACCAGGGCTAAAAAATAGATCCCAGAGGGTACCCCTCTTTGAAAATCTTCTTCTCCAGAACCACTATGTGGACAATAAAACTAATGGCATCTGAGTGATCTAGAAGGATGCATGTCTCAAGTTTGTCCATTTCGTTAAAATCGGATAAATAATTTTTAACGTTTTTTTGGACTTTGTAATTTTAATGCCGAAAAGAGGGTTTTTTTTTCTTTTAGAAAACATTGATGCATTAATTTGGTTTAATTTGATGATTTTTATGATGAGAAATAGTATTGCAAAGAAATTTTTTCAATATCTCAATTTTTAGATTTTTTATTAATTTTTTAAGACTTTCAAGAAAAGGGGGGGTGGGGGGTGGGGTGGGATAACATTTCACAGATTGAACTTTTTTTTCGGAACCATTCACTGAAATTCAATGAAACTTGGCATGCATCAAGCGCTCAAGGTCCCTGACAAATGTGCACATCTTTGTCAGGATCCATCAACAGATGGCGCCACCACAGGCAAAAGTAGAGTTGGTCTCATTTTGCTGGATAGGTGGTTTAATTGTGCATGTGCAATTCTGGTCTGGCCCGGACCCCCTCGGGCCTAACAAAGGGGGCGTGGTCCTAAAATATTGTTCCCTCTTCTTCTCTGTTCGTATGTATCCTAGAGATCTAATGTTGGTCTTATTTTGTTGGATAGGTGGTCTAGCTGTGCATGTGCAATTTCGGTCTGGTCTGGGGCACCACAAAGAGACGTGGTCCTAAAATCTTGTTCCGTCTTTTTCTCTGTTGGTATATAACCTAGAGACCTAATGTTGGACTTATCTTGTTGGAGAGGAAGGGTATTTGTGCATGTGCAATTTTGGTCTGGTCTGGACCCCCTGGGGTGTAGTCCCAAAATCTTGTTCCCTTCTCTATTCTGACTGTATATATCTCGGAGACCTAATTATACTCTTATCAAGTTTGGTAAATGGTTTAATTGTGCATGTATAATTTTTGGTCCAGTCTGAACCCCCTGGGGCCCTAAAAAGGGGTGTGGTCTCAAAATATTGTTCCCTCTTTTTCTCTGAAGGTATATATCCTAGAGACCTTATTATGGTCTCATTTTGTTGGATAAGTTGTTTAGTTGTGCATTTGTAATTTTGGTCCAGTTTGGACTCCATGGGGTCCCACAAAGTGACGTGGTCCCAAAATCTAATTATGATCTCATGATGTTCGGTAGATGGTCGAGTTGTGCATGTGCAATTTTTGTCTAGTCCAGACCCATCAGGCCCCACATAGAAGTGTGGTCTAGATATATTTTTACTCCTTCTTCTTTGAAGGTATGTTGTTGTTTGCGTAGAGGAGAACAGTAGAGCTTCAGTTTCGACAAACTTCTGATTAGCGAATCCCCTTTTGTCATTTTGGATTTATGGAACTGTGGTTATATTTTGGCTCTAATTAGATACTATGGAACGCAATAAATCTACCTAGGTCAACAGTTTTCCATGAAACTCACATAGAATGCTTCAATAGCATAAGGGAAGCTGCTGGTTGTAATTAACCATATATTTCAACTGATCCTGTCTAGAGTAACCGACGGGCGTATTATGCCATGCTAGGCGTTGCTCTAGTTAGCTGTATACAATTTAGGTAATGGTTAAGCACTTTGCTTCCATTGTAAATGGCCAGGGTTTGATTCCCGGATTAAGCCACTATGGTTAAGATGTTATTAAACTATAGTTCCCATGTTCCAACAAAATTTAAACATTGTTGAATGCGAAGTTAAACCATTATAAAGCAACCACCCAATTTAAACATGTTTTAGGTTGCTTGGACACATTATCCAGACAGCCATTGTAATATCCCTAATGTCGGAGATCATCTCAGCGTCCGCGTGCAAAAAAATTAAACCTGGGCTCTATTTTCTGTATTAATAGGGATAGAGCCTTGAACTTCATATATGCATACCTGATGAAAGCACTTATCATTTGAACCCTTGACCTTGGGAGCGTGACCTCCATATAAAACGTTAATTTAACAATAACTATGGTATTAAGAGGCATCTGCTTGTTCAATTTAATGTTATAGATGTATACTTTACATATGTGTTCTTTTCCTATGCCTTTTGCACTGTTTAAAAAAATGTATATATTAATTCTTGAAATGAGAAGATTTCTCAAATTAAATCGAAGTTGAACTGACATTTCTCCAGCATGTTATTTCATCCCCCTAAATAGATAATATTTGGAATTACCCAGCCGTGCCGTCTGTTTATCTCTCTGCCACCTTGATTTAAGGTTTGGGCAAGCCACTTCATGCACAATGTTCATGCAAATATCACCCCATATTAGCAAATTTTCCTTATCAAATTAGCATCATTACATAGGCTTTAGAAGCAAATCGAGAGTGGGGGTTCAGCACAACCCCTTAGGAATTTTAACAAGGAGAATAAAAACCCAGGGACAAAAAATGTTTGGGGTAGAGAATTCAAGCACCCTCCCACTCGCACACACCACCCTAACTCAGAAACCCACGGATTAAAAGCCCTATAGATGTTGGCTTTGGCACTTTCTATGCTGTGTCTGTCCACAACCATCCATATATAGACTTTAGAACTTTATATTTGCATATTCAGTATGTAAGGTCATTCATGGCGGGTGTAGCTAGACAAACAGAAGATACTCAACACTTCCGGGCATCTCTGAATTCCAGTGGACCGTGAACTACTAGTATGCACTGTGGATTATTGTTCTCAAGTCATCTGACACCAGATACTTTTATGTTACATTTATGAGACATGTACTTCCTTTGCCGTTTACAATTTATAATGAAGCCGGTGTGGCGCAGTGGTTAGCGAGTTCGGCTTGTGAACGAGAAGTCGCCGGTTCGAGCCCCCGTCCCGGTCACACCGGTGTTCTGTCTTTCGGATGAGACAGTAACAACCGAGGTCCCGTGGCACGTAAAAGATCCCTCACTGCTTCGGGTGTGTCCGTTGCACAGGTCAAAATTTATAGGCCCCGCATCAGGCAGACGCCGTCACCATATACGTGAAATATTCGTGGTGTGACGTAAAATCAAACAGACAAACAAAACAATTTATAATGAAAAGTTCCCCGTGGAGGGGACACTGATTACCCCTCTTCCAGAAGTTATGTTGTTGTGGCACTATTTACAGTATCTGTCTACACCCATTTAGAGATGGAGAGGAATTTTCTTTTTAGCCCCAAACAGGCATCGCCGAATGGAACTATACAGGTTTGCCCTCCGTCTTCATCCGCATACATTATCCGGACTTTTTATGCCCCCGGTTCGAATATTCGGGGGCATATTGATTTTGCCTGTTTGCCAAATTTAACCTTGGCCATAACTTTTTAATCATAAAAGATACAGATTTTTAATTTGACATGCATAACTTCTAATGAAACCCTTTCAGATGAAACACCATGTGACCTAGACCATAACCATTACTAAAAAAATAACCCATTTCAGATTTAGGGGTCGATAGTTCGAATGCAGCTCTGGTCATGCCGGTGTCCTGGATGAGAATGTGAAAACCGAGGTCCCGTGTCATGGTAGGCATGGCACGTTTGAGATCCCATACTGCTTCGTGTTGGTCCGTTGCAAAGGTCAAAATTTGTATGCTACGCTTCAGTCAGATGCCGTCACCATACACGAGAAATGATCGTGGAGTGACAATAAACAAAACAAAAAAAAAACTGTTTGGAAGGTGTTGCAGTCGTGCATGTTCAATTTTGGTTCAGTTGGGATCTCATAAAGGGGCGTGGTCAAGAAACCTTTTCTCTGACAGCGTATGTCCTTAAATCCTACTTCTGGTCTCGTCATGTTTGGTAGATGTGCATATACAATTTTGGTTCGGTCCGGACCCTGGGCCCCAATACAGGGGAGTGTTCCTCAATTCCTGTTCCCACTTCTTTTCTGAAAGTATATATCCCAAAGACCTCATAGTCTTATCATGTTTGATCGGCAGTCTAGTTGTGCATGTACATTTTTGGTCCAGTCCGAACCCCAGGGGTCCACAAAGGAGGGTGGTCTCTAATGGTAAATGTTGAGACCAGTAAAGCTCCAGTGAAAGACTACCAACATGAGTTACAGATCAAGTTCGAATGTCGCCACGATCCTTATACTTTTTTCGTAGAATTTATGGCCCTTAGAATCGGGAAACGTGTAACCTAGATCTTCAGTCCTTACTGCCCGCTTTATGTTGTTTATTTATTAACTTACGCAAGGTATTTCGCGTGTACAGATGTTTGACCTTGAATCGCTTCTCTGCTGGAATAAACAATTCTCCTCGCGATGAACTTACGCAAGTTATTTCGCGTGTACAGATGTTTGACCTTGAATCGCCACTCTGCTGGAATAAACAATTCTCCTCGCGATGGCCTTTAGTAATGCCGCTTTCCCCAATATACAAAAGAAAGACTTGACAATCTCTCGTATTCCACAGGTAAAGCACTGTAACTGGCGATTAATTCACACACGTTTGAAGTCCTGTATAACAGCGGCGCAGTGCGAGGTATTAAGCAAGGCAAATTCACCGCGCTTCTCTAATGTGTAATGCCGACGCTCGGAGAAGATTTCTTTATAGCCTTGTTCAGCAGTAGCTCGTAGAATGTAAATTTGCTTTTTTTTTTTCTTTTTTTTGTTTTTTTTTTTTGTTTTTTTTTTTTTTGGGGGGGGGGGGGGTTGGTTTTTTTATTTTTTGGTTTTTTTTTTTTTTTTAAGAATTCGAATGCATAATACTTTCTCAAACTCTATTTTATAGAAAGCACTTTAAATCGCGATTGAATTAATCGCGAGTTACTGCGCCTTGTCCATGGAAGAAGTCCTATATCACAGCGGTGTCGTGCAAGGTATTAAGCAAGGCAAATTGACCGCGCTTCTGAAGATATGTTTATTGCGTTGTTCATCAGTAGAGTGCCCAAAATTTGATTTTTGTTTAAGAAATCGAAATCAAAATGCTTCCTCAAACTCTTGTTTTTATAATTTGTTCATACGACGAATAAAAAATACTTACGTAAATCTTACGTAATTCTCTTAAAACGTCGTATATTTCGAAAAATTTTTTCATTAAACGGGAGTATGTGTCTGTGAGAATGAATAGCCGAAAGATGAAATTTCAAAGTAAAGAGTCGGTAGATACCCTCATTCCCTATCATGCTACCAATTTTCACATCTCTACCTTTTTTAATAAGCGAGCTTTAGCTGAAACCATTTCATTAAACATTAATGAACTTTATGTGACGTTGAAAGCATCACTTTAAAGGGGGTTGTCGTGTTTAAACCTAAATAACTCGAAAACGGTAAGAGTTAGCGAAAATTTGATGGCAATGTTATGCATATAAATTTTCGCGCAGAATCGATTGCATGAATCCCCGATTCGATAAGATGAAAATTAATGGAGTTATGACGTCATTTACAAAGTATGACGTCATTTTCAGGAATTTGGTACCATGCCAATTCCCTTTTGTCAGTCGGTAGATATTTGCATTCTCTTTTATGCTACCAAATTTCATACCTCTAGCTTTATCAATAAGCGAGACACAGGTACCTGAAGTTTTAAATTGTATTTTCAGGAAAGGCCAAACACTGAACTTTGACCGCAAATATCTCGAAAACGGTAAGAGATATCGAAATTCTGTTGCAGTGTATACCATTTTTACTTTTTCACGCAGAATCGATTCCAACCGTCCCCGCCTCGATCCGATGAAAAATAAGGGAGATATGACGTCATTTACAAAGTATGACGTCATTTTCAGGAATTTGGTACCATGCCAATTCCCTTTTGTCAGTCGGTAGATATTTGCATTTTCTTTTATGCTACCAAATTTCATACCTCTAGCTTTATCAATAAGCGAGACACAGGTACCTGAAGTTTTAAATTGTATTTTCAGGAAAGGCCAAACACTGAACTTTGACCGCAAATATCTCGAAAACGGTAAGATATATCGAAAATCTGAGACCAGACCTTTACCCTTTAACTACTTTTTCACGCAGAATCGATTGCAACAATCCCCGATTCGATACGATGAAAAATAAGGGAGTTATGACGTCATTTAGAAAAGTATGACGTCATTTTCAGGAATTTGGCACCTTGCCAATCCCTTTTGTCAGTCGGTAGATATTTGCATTCTCTTTTATGCTACCAAATTTCATACCTCTAGCTTTATCAATAAGCGAGACACAGGTACCTGAAGTTTTAAATTGTATTTTCAGGAAAGGCCAAACACTGAACTTTGACCGCAAATATCTCGAAAACGGTAAGAGATATCGAAATTCTGTTGCTGGTATTTACCATTTTACTTTTTCACGCAGAATCGATTCCAACCGTCCCCGCCTCGATCCGATGAAAAATAAGGGAGATATGACGTCATTTACAAAGTATGACGTCATTTTCAGGAATTTGGTACCATGCCAATTCCCTTTTGTCAGTCGGTAGATATTTGCATTTTCTTTTATGCTACCAAATTTCATACCTCTAGCTTTATCAATAAGCGAGACACAGGTACCTGAAGTTTTAAATTGTATTTTCAGGAAAGGCCAAACACTGAACTTTGACCGCAAATATCTCGAAAACGGTAAGAGATATCGAAATTCTGTTGCCGGTACTTACCATTTTACTTTTTCACGCAGAATCGATTCCAACCGTCCCCGCCTCGATCCGATGAAAAATAAGGGAGATATGACGTCATTTACAAAGTATGACGTCATTTTCAGGAATTTGGCTCCATGCCAAATTCCTCTTGTCAGTCGGTAGATATTCTCAATCTCTATCATGCTACCAAATTTCACACCTCTATCTTCCTCAATAAGCGAACTATAGGCGAAAACATTTCATGAATAATTAATGAGTGTTGATGACGTCACAAACATCACTTTAAAGGGGGTTGTCGTGTTCAAACGCAAATAACTCGAGAACCGTAAGAGTTAGCGAAAATCTGAGAACACTCTACTGGTAGGTATTTGAACGCTCTATCGAATGGAAGAAACCCGATCAAAATCCGACTGCAAATAAAGTCGCTAGACCTTGCCAAAGATTTGATTCGAAAATTTTCAATAATTTCAAAAATATTGGCAGCATGCCATTTTCATTCTAGAGGTAGATTAAGAATGTGGAAACATGTTTAGATATAAAATTTCATGCCGATATCTCATTTAATAAGAGAGATATTAACGTATGAATATTTAATTAGCTTTGATGACGTCATAGCGAATTTTCCCACGCTCATTGTGACTTTATTTATGGTCCGATTTCAAAAATTTTTCATATTCCAAATCAGACCATTAAAATCTTTCATCCTACTGTCTAAAATCTAAGATTGAAATATTATTTTTGAAATGAAAACAATCGGGTCAAGGTCAACTTTTTCGGGGTAGAGCTACGAAATTGACGCAGTGACATAAAATCTTGCATCTCCTTTTCTGAATCGAATGCTGAAAATTTCATTCCAATCGGACAAATAATAAGGAAGATATAGCGATTCAAAATTTTGGCGTCGTAGGTGGCGCTGCGCGCTTATAAGCGGTAATTTAGAAAATTAAAAAAATCAAATCTTGAAAATTTAATTTCGAATCGAACACTGAAAACAGAATAGTAATATCTTTAATAATGAGTGATTTCTGAGCCGTCACAAAAAAAAAACGGATGAAGAATAATAATAATAACTAGAAACGAGCTCGTTGCTAAAGCAACGAGTAGGTTTCACAAGTTAAAGTCGAAGCAGCGAAGCTGAGATCTCCTACTCTAATACAAAATTCTTTTTCACGATCCAGATATCTGATCTTTAGTGATGGTATCCACATTGCGCAATCTACTTGCAGAAATTGTAGGTAACGGCGACTTACATTATACACATTATACTGAAGCCTACATCGCACAATATCGACTACTCTTGACCATATATTTGAAACAAGAAACATGTAGGACAATCACACTTAGTACAATCTGCACGTGTAACCTACATCTTCAGTCCTTACTGCCCGCTTTATGTTGTTTATTTATTAACTTACGCAAGGTATTTCGCGTGTACAGATGTTTGACCTTGAATCGCTTCTCTGCTGGAATAAACAATTCTCCTCGCGATGAACTTACGCAAGTTATTTCGCGTGTACAGATGTTTGACCTTGAATCGCCACTCTGCTGGAATAAACAATTGTCCTCGCGATGGCCTTTAGTAATGCCGCTTTCCCCAATATACAAAAGAAAGACTTGACAATGTCTCGTATTCCACAGGTAAAGCACTGTAACTGGCGATTAATTCACACACGTTTGAAGTCCTGTATAACAGCGGCGCAGTGCGAGGTATTAAGCAAGGCAAATTCACCGCGCTTCTCTAATGTGTAATGCCGACGCTCGGAGAAGATTTCTTTATAGCCTTGTTCAGCAGTAGCTCGTAGAATGTAAATTTGCTTTTTTTTTTTTTTTTTTTTTGGGGGGGGGGGGGGGGGGGGGGTGGTTTTTTTTTTTTTTGGGGTTTTTTTTTGTTTAAGAATTCGAATGCATAATACTTTCTCAAACTCTATTTTATAGAAAGCACTTTAAATCGCGATTGAATTAATCGCGAGTTACTGCGCCTTGTCCATGGAAGAAGTCCTATATCACAGCGGTGTCGTGCAAGGTATTAAGCAAGGCAAATTGACCGCGCTTCTGAAGATATGTTTATTGCGTTGTTCATCAGTAGAGTGCCCAAAATTTGATTTTTGTTTAAGAAATCGAAATCAAAATGCTTTCTCAAACTCTTGTTTTTATAATTTGTTCATACGACGAATAAAAAATACTTGAAAGTTACGCAAGTAAGATATTTTTATAAAAAAATCTTTAAATTGCTCACTTTCAAATACCGGGAAACATGTTTCATAGTAAAATCGTTACGCAAAATCGTTTCGTAATGTTTTGGAAACTAAAAGACTAAAAATAAGACAGTTTTGAACATTACGTAATTTTTAAAAAACTTTAAATTGAAATAGAGGCCAAACTAAAAGAGATAGATAATATCGGCCGATGAAAGTTCTAAAGATATGAACCTAGAGAACATAACAGTGAAAATTTGAGAGATCTACCATTAAAACTAAAAGCTACATACGCGAAAATCGAAAAATATTAAATCTTACGTAATTCTCTTAAAACGTCGTATATTTCGAAAAAATTTTTCATTAAACGGGAGTATGTGTCTGTGAGAATGAATAGCCGAAAGATGAAATTTCAAAGTAAAGAGTCGGTAGATACCCTCATTCCCTATCATGCTACCAATTTTCACATCTCTACCTTCTTTAATAAGCGAGCTTTAGCTGAAACTATTTCATTAAACATTAATGAACTTTATGTGACGTTGAAAGCATCACTTTAAAGGGGGTTGTCGTGTTTAAACCTAAATAACTCGAAAACGGTAAGAGTTAGCGAAAATTTGATGGCAATGTTATGCATATAAATTTTCGCGCAGAATCGATTGCAACAATCCCCGATTCGATAAGATGAAAATTAATGGAGTTATGACGTCATTTACAAAGTATGACGTCATTTTCAGGAATTTGGTACCATGCCAATTCCCTTTTGTCAGTCGGTAGATATTTGCATTCTCTTTTATGCTACCAAATTTCATACCTCTAGCTTTATCAATAAGCGAGACACAGGTACCTGAAGTTTTAAATTGTATTTTCAGGAAAGGCCAAACACTGAACTTTGACCGCAAATATCTCGAAAACGGTAAGAGATATCGAAAATCTGAGACCAGACCTTTCTCCTTTAACTACTTTTTCACGCAGAATCGATTGCAACAATCCCCGATTCGATACGATGAAAAATAAGGGAGTTATGACGTCATTTAGAAAAGTATGACGTCATTTTCAGGAATTTGGCACCTTGCCAATTCCCTTTTGTCAGTCGGTAGATATTTGCATTCTCTTTTATGCTACCAAATTTCATACCTCTAGCTTTATCAATAAGCGAGACACAGGTACCTGAAGTTTTAAATTGTATTTTCAGGAAAGGCCAAACACTGAACTTTGACCGCAAATATCTCGAAAACGGTAAGAGATATCGAAATTCTGTTGCTGGTATTTACCATTTTACTTTTTCACGCAGAATCGATTCCAACCGTCCCCGCCTCGATCCGATGAAAAATAAGGGAGATATGACGTCATTTACAAAGTATGACGTCATTTTCAGGAATTTGGCTCCATGCCAAATTTCTCTTGTCAGTCGGTAGATATTTTCAATCTCTATCATGCTACCAAATTTCACACCTCTATCTTCCTCAATAAGCGAGCTATAGGCGAAAACATTTCATGAATAATTAATGAGTGTTGATGACGTCACAAACATCACTTTAAAGGGGGTTGTCGTGTTCAAACGCAAATAACTCGAGAACCGTAAGAGTTAGCGAAAATCTGAGAACACTCTACTGGTAGGTATTTGAACGCTCTATCGAATGGAAGAAACCCGATCAAAATCCGACTGCAAATAAAGTCGCTAGACCTTGCCAAAGATTTGATTCGAAAATTTTCAATAATTTCAAAAATATTGGCAGCATGCCATTTTCATTCTAGAGGTAGATTAAGAATGTGGAAACATGTTTAGATATAAAATTTCATGCCGATATCTCATTTAATAAGAGAGATATTAACGTATGAATATTTAATTAGCTTTGATGACGTCATAGCGAATTTTCCCACGCTCATTGTGACTTTATTTATGGTCCGATTTCAAAAATTTTTCATATTCCAAATCAGACCATTAAAATCTTTCATCCTACAGTCTAAAATCTAAGATTGAAATATTTTTTTTGAAATGAAAACAATCGGGTCAAGGTCAACTTTTTCGGGGTAGAGCTACGAAATTGACGCAGTGACATAAAATCTTGCATCTCCTTTTCTGAATCGAATGCTGCAAATTTCATTCCAATCGGATAAATAATAAGGAAGATATAGCGATTCAAAATTTTGGCGTCGTAGGTGGCGCTGCGCGCTTATAAGCGGTAATTTAGAAAATTAAAAAAATCAAATCTTGAAAATTTAATTTCGAATCGAACACTGAAAACAGAATAGTAATATCTTTAATAATGAGTGATTTCTGAGCCGTCACAAAAAAAAAAACGGATGAAGAATAATAATAATAATAATAAGAAAAGACAGTAGAATAATAAAAGGTTTCACAAGTGAAACTTGTGAAACCTAATAATAAGAAAAGACAGTAGAATAATAAAAGGTTTCACAAGTGAAACTTGTGAAACCTAACTAGAAACGAGCTCGTTGCTAAAGCAACGAGTAGGTTTCACAAGTTAAAGTCGAAGCAGCGAAGCTGAGATCTCCTACTCTAATACAAAATTCTTTTTCACGATCCAGATATCTGATCTTTAGTGATGGTATCCACATTGCGCAATCTACTTGCAGAAATTGTAGGTAACGGCGACTTACATTATACACATTATACTGAAGCCTACATCGCACAATATCGACTACTCTTGACCATATATTTGAAACAAGAAACATGTAGGACAATCACACTTAGTACAATCTGCACGTGTAACCTAGATCTTCAGTCCTTACTGCCCGCTTTATGTTGTTTATTTATTAACTTACGCAAGGTATTTCGCGTGTACAGATGTTTGACCTTGAATCGCTTCTCTGCTGGAATAAACAATTCTCCTCGCGATGAACTTACGCAAGTTATTTCGCGTGTACAGATGTTTGACCTTGAATCGCCACTCTGCTGGAATAAACAATTCTCCTCGCGATGGCCTTTAGTAATGCCGCTTTCCCCAATATACAAAAGAAAGACTTGACAATGTCTCGTATTCCACAGGTAAAGCACTGCAACTGGCGATTAATTCACACACGTTTGAAGTCCTGTATAACAGCGGCGCAGTGCGAGGTATTAAGCAAGGCAAATTCACCGCGCTTCTCTAATGTGTAATGCCGACGCTCGGAGAAGATTTCTTTATAGCCTTGTTCAGCAGTAGCTCGTAGAATGTAAATTTGCTTTTTTTTTTCTTTTTTTTTTTCTTTTTTTTTGGGGGGGGGGTTGGTTTTTTTATTTTTTGGTTTTTTTTTTGTTTAAGAATTCGAATGCATAATACTTTCTCAAACTCTATTTTATAGAAAACACTTTAAATCGCGATTGAATTAATCGCGAGTTACTGCGCCTTGTCCATGGAAGAAGTCCTATATCACAGCGGTGTCGTGCAAGGTATTAAGCAAGGCAAATTGACCGCGCTTCTGAAGATATGTTTATTGCGTTGTTCATCAGTAGAGTGCCCAAAATTTGATTTTTGTTTAAGAAATCGAAATCAAAATGCTTCCTCAAACTCTTGTTTTTATAATTTGTTCATACGACGAATAAAAAATACTTGAAAGTTACGCAAGTAAGATATTTTTATAAAAAAAATCTTTAAATTGCTCACTTTCAAATACCGGGAAACATGTTTCATAGTAAAATCGTTACGGAAAATCGTTTCGTAATGTTTTGGAAACTAAAAGACTAAAAATAAGACAGTTTTGAACATTACGTAATTTTTAAAAAACTTTAAATTGAAATAGAGGCCAAACTAAAAGAGATAGATAATATCGGCCGATGAAAGTTCTAAAGATATGAACCTAGAGAACATAACAGTGAAAATTTGAGAGATCTACCATTAAAACTAAAAGCTACATACGCGAAAATCGAAAAATATTAAATCTTACGTAATTCTCTTAAAACGTCGTATATTTCGAAAAATTTTTTCATTAAACGGGAGTATGTGTCTGTGAGAATGAATAGCCGAAAGATGAAATTTCAAAGTAAAGAGTCGGTAGATACCCTCATTCCCTATCATGCTACCAATTTTCACATCTCTACCTTCTTTAATAAGCGAGCTTTAGCTGAAACCATTTCATTAAACATTAATGAACTTTATGTGACGTTGAAAGCATCACTTTAAAGGGGGTTGTCGTGTTTAAACCTAAATAACTCGAAAACGGTAAGAGTTTAGCAAAAATTTGATGGCAATGTTATGCATATAAATTTTCGCGCAGAATCGATTGCAACAATCCCCGATTCGATAAGATGAAAATTAATGGAGTTATGACGTCATTTACAAAGTATGACGTCATTTTCAGGAATTTGGTACCATGCCAATTCCCTTTTGTCAGTCGCTAGATATTTGCATTCTCTTTTATGCTACCAAATTTCATACCTCTAGCTTTATCAATAAGCGAGACACAGGTACCTGAAGTTTTAAATTGTATTTTCAGGAAAGGCCAAACACTGAACTTTGACCGCAAATATCTCGAAAACGGTAAGAGATATCGAAATTCTGTTGCTGTTACTTACCATTTTACTTTTTCACGCAGAATCGATTCCAACCGTCCCCGCCTCGATCCGATGAAAAATAAGGGAGATATGACGTCATTTACAAAGTATGACGTCATTTTCAGGAATTTGGTACCATGCCAATTCCCTTTTGTCAGTCGGTAGATATTTGCATTCCTCTTTTATGCTACCAAATTTCATACCTCTAGCTTTATCAATAAGCGAGACACAGGTACCTGAAGTTTTAAATTGTATTTTCAGGAAAGGCCAAACACTGAACTTTGACCGCAAATATCTCGAAAACGGTAAGAGATATCGAAAATCTGAGACCAGACCTTTCTCCTTTAACTACTTTTTCACGCAGAATCGATTGCAACAATCCCCGATTCGATACGATGAAAAATAAGGGAGTTATGACGTCATTTAGAAAAGTATGACGTCATTTTCAGGAATTTGGCACCTTGCCAATTCCCTTTTGTCAGTCGGTAGATATTTGCATTCTCTTTTATGCTACCAAATTTCATACCTCTAGCTTTATCAATAAGCGAGACACAGGTACCTGAAGTTTTAAATTGTATTTTCAGGAAAGGCCAAACACTGAACTTTGACCGCAAATATCTCGAAAACGGTAAGAGATATCGAAATTCTGTTGCTGGTATTTACCAGTTTACTTTTTCACGCAGAATCGATTCCAACCGTCCCCGCCTCGATCCGATGAAAAATAAGGGAGATATGACGTCATTTACAAAGTATGACGTCATTTTCAGGAATTTGGCTCCATGCCAAATTCCTCTTGTCAGTCGGTAGATATTCTCAATCTCTATCATGCTACCAAATTTCACACCTCTATCTTCCTCAATAAGCGAGCTATAGGCGAAAACATTTCATGAATAATTAATGAGTGTTGATGACGTCACAAACATCACTTTAAAGGGGGTTGTCGTGTTCAAACGCAAATAACTCGAGAACCGTAAGAGTTAGCGAAAATCTGAGAACACTCTACTGGTAGGTATTTGAACGCTCTATCGAATGGAAGAAATCCGATCAAAATCCGACTGCAAATAAAGTCGCTAGACCTTGCCAAAGATTTGATTCGAAAATTTTCAATAATTTCAAAAATATTGGCAGCATGCCATTTTCATTCTAGAGGTAGATTAAGAATGTGGAAACATGTTTAGATATAAAATTTCATGCCGATATCTCATTTAATAAGAGAGATATTAACGTATGAATATTTAATTAGCTTTGATGACGTCATAGCGAATTTTCCCACGCTCATTGTGACTTTATTTATGGTCCGATTTCAAAAATTTTTCATATTCCAAATCAGACCATTAAAATCTTTCATCCTACTGTCTAAAATCTAAGATTGAAATATTTTTTTTGAAATGAAAACAATCGGGTCAAGGTCAACTTTTTCGGGGTAGAGCTACGAAATTGACGCAGAGACATAAAATCTTGCATCTCCTTTTCTGAATCGAATGCTGAAAATTTCATTCCAATCGGACAAATAATAAGGAAGATATAGCGATTCAAAATTTTGGCGTCGTAGGTGGCGCTGCGCGCTTATAAGCGGTAATTTAGAAAATTAAAAAAATCAAATCTTGAAAATTTAATTTCGAATCGAACACTGAAAACAGAATAGTAATATCTTTAATAATGAGTGATTTCTGAGCCGTCACAAAAAAAAAAACGGATGAAGAATAATAATAATAACTAGAAACGAGCTCGTTGCTAAAGCAACGAGTAGGTTTCACAAGTTAAAGTCGAAGCAGCGAAGCTGAGATCTCCTACTCTAATACAAAATTCTTTTTCACGATCCAGATATCTGATCTTTAGTGATGGTATCCACATTGCGCAATCTACTTGCAGAAATTGTAGGTAACGGCGACTTACATTATACACATTATACTGAAGCCTACATCGCACAATATCGACTACTCTTGACCATATATTTGAAACAAGAAACATGTAGGACAATCACACTTAGTACAATCTGCACGTGTAACCTAGATCTTCAGTCCTTACTGCCCGCTTTATGTTGTTTATTTATTAACTTACGCAAGGTATTTCGCGTGTACAGATGTTTGACCTTGAATCGCTTCTCTGCTGGAATAAACAATTCTCCTCGCGATGAACTTACGCAAGTTATTTCGCGTGTACAGATGTTTGACCTTGAATCGCCACTCTGCTGGAATAAACAATTCTCCTCGCGATGGCCTTTAGTAATGCCGCTTTCCCCAATATACAAAAGAAAGACTTGACAATGTCTCGTATTCCACAGGTAAAGCACTGTAACTGGCGATTAATTCACACACGTTTGAAGTCCTGTATAACAGCGGCGCAGTGCGAGGTATTAAGCAAGGCAAATTCACCGCGCTTCTCTAATGTGTAATGCCGACGCTCGGAGAAGATTTCTTTATAGCCTTGTTCAGCAGTAGCTCGTAGAATGTAAATTTGCTTTTTTTTTTCTGTTTTTTTTTTTTGTTTTTTTTTGGGGGGGGGGGGTTGGTTTTTTTATTTTTTGGTTTTTTTTTTTCTTTAAGAATTCGAATGCATAATACTTTCTCAAACTCTATTTTATAGAAAGCACTTTAAATCGCGATTGAATTAATCGCGAGTTACTGCGCCTTGTCCATGGAAGAAGTCCTATATCACAGCGGTGTCGTGCAAGGTATTAAGCAAGGCAAATTGACCGCGCTTCTGAAGATATGTTTATTGCGTTGTTCATCAGTAGAGTGCCCAAAATTTGATTTTTGTTTAAGAAATCGAAATCAAAATGCTTTCTCAAACTCTTGTTTTTATAATTTGTTCATACGACGAATAAAAAATACTTGAAAGTTACGCAAGTAAGATATTTTTATAAAAAAATCTTTAAATTGCTCACTTTCAAATACCGGGAAACATGTTTCATAGTAAAATCGTTACGGAAAATCGTTTCGTAATGTTTTGGAAACTAAAAGACTAAAAATAAGACAGTTTTGAACATTACGTAATTTTTAAAAAACTTTAAATTGAAATAGAGGCCAAACTAAAAGAGATAGATAATATCGGCCGATGAAAGTTCTAAAGATATGAACCTAGAGAACATAACAGTGAAAATTTGAGAGATCTACCATTAAAACTAAAAGCTACATACGCGAAAATCGAAAAATATTAAATCTTACGTAATTCTCTTAAAACGTCGTATATTTCGAAAAATTTTTTCATTAAACGGGAGTATGTGTCTGTGAGAATGAATAGCTGAAAGATGAAATTTCAAAGTAAAGAGTCGGTAGATACCCTCATTCCCTATCATGCTACCAATTTTCACATCTCTACCTTCTTTAATAAGCGAGCTTTAGCTGAAACCATTTCATTAAACATTAATGAACTTTATGTGACGTTGAAAGCATCACTTTAAAGGGGGTTGTCGTGTTTAAACCTAAATAACTCGAAAACGGTAAGAGTTAGCGAAAATTTGATGGCAATGTTATGCATATAAATTTTCGCGCAGAATCGATTGCAACAATCCCCGATTCGATAAGATGAAAATTAATGGAGTTATGACGTCATTTACAAAGTATGACGTCATTTTCAGGAATTTGGTACCATGCCAATTCCCTTTTGTCAGTCGGTAGATATTTGCATTTTCTTTTATGCTACCAAATTTCATACCTCTAGCTTTATCAATAAGCGAGACACAGGTACCTGAAGTTTTAAATTGTATTTTCAGGAAAGGCCAAACACTGAACTTTGACCGCAAATATCTCGAAAACGGTAAGAGATATCGAAATTCTGTTGCTGGTATTTTCCATTTTACTTTTTCACGCAGAATCGATTCCAACCGTCCCCGCCTCGATCCGATGAAAAATAAGGGAGATATGACGTCATTTACAAAGTATGACGTCATTTTCAGGAATTTGGTACCATGCCAATTCCCTTTTGTCAGTCGGTAGATATTTGCATTCTCTTTTATGCTACCAAATTTCATACCTCTAGCTTTATCAATAAGCGAGACACAGGTACCTGAAGTTTTAAATTGTATTTTCAGGAAAGGCCAAACACTGAACTTTGACCGCAAATATCTCGAAAACGGTAAGAGATATCGAAAATCTGAGACCAGACTTTTTTCCTTTAACTACTTTTTCACGCAGAATCGATTGCAACAATCCCCGATTCGATACGATGAAAAATAAGGGAGTTATGACGTCATTTAGAAAAGTATGACGTCATTTTCAGGAATTTGGCACCTTGCCAATTCCCTTTTGTCAGTCGGTAGATATTTGCATTCTCTTTTATGCTACCAAATTTCATACCTCTAGCTTTATCAATAAGCGAGACACAGGTACCTGAAGTTTTAAATTGTATTTTCAGGAAAGGCCAAACACTGAACTTTGACCGCAAATATCTCGAAAACGGTAAGAGATATCGAAATTCTGTTGCTGCTATTTACCATTTTACTTTTTCACGCAGAATCGATTCCAACCGTCCCCGCCTCGATCCGATGAAAAATAAGGGAGATATGACGTCATTTACAAAGTATGACGTCATTTTCAGGAATTTGGCTCCATGCCAAATTCCTCTTGTCAGTCGGTATATATTCTCAATCTCTATCATGCTACCAAATTTCACACCTCTATCTTCCTCAATAAGCGAGCTATAGGCGAAAACATTTCATGAATAATTAATGAGTGTTGATGACGTCACAAACATCACTTTAAAGGGGGTTGTCGTGTTCAAACGCAAATAACTCGAGAACCGTAAGAGTTAGCGAAAATCTGAGAACACTTCACTGGTAGGTATTTGAACGCTCTATCGAATGGAAGAAACCCGATCAAAATCCGACTGCAAATAAAGTAGCTAGACCTTGCCAAAGATTTGATTCGAAAATTTTCAATAATTTCAAAAATATTGGCAGCATGCCATTTTCATTCTAGAGGTAGATTAAGAATGTGGAAACATGTTTAGATATAAAATTTCATGCCGATATCTCATTTAATAAGAGAGATATTAACGTATGAATATTTAATTAGCTTTGATGACGTCTTAGCGAAATTTCCCACGCTCATTGTGACTTTATTTATGGTCCGATTTCAAAAATTTTTCATATTCCAAATCAGACCATTAAAATCTTTCATCCTACTGTCTAAAATCTAAGATTGAAATATTTTTTTTGAAATGAAAACAATCGGGTCAAGGTCAACTTTTTCGGGGTAGAGCTACGAAATTGACGCAGTGACATAAAATCTTGCATCTCCTTTTCTGAATCGAATGCTGAAAATTTCATTCCAATCGGACAAATAATAAGGAAGATATAGCGATTCAAAATTTTGGCGTCGTAGGTGGCGCTGCGCGCTTATAAGCGGTAATTTAGAAAATTAAAAAAATCAAATCTTGAAAATTTAATTTCGAATCGAACACTGAAAACAGAATAGTAATATCTTTAATAATGAGTGATTTCTGAGCCGTCACAAAAAAAAAACGGATGAAGAATAATAATAATAATAATAATAAGAAAAGACAGTAGAATAATAAAAGGTTTCACAAGTGAAACTTGTGAAACCTAAAAAGAAGGCGATGTTTTATACTGCAATAACACATATGAAATGCGTATCTACTGAATAATGCGAATGAGTGGCGAATAGTAACACGAAGGTAGAGCGATTGTTTTGCATTTCATCGCAATAACGAGGATTTAGGACATGCTGTGATCGGTGATTCCTTAATCAACTACTTGTAATAATACGGTTATTCACACGTGTATAACGGTGATTACGGCACGAAATATATTGGTGGTATGATTATTAATACTTTGATTAATATCGTTGTCTGATTGGATGAATTTGATTAGGCATGATCACGTGGTCAGCCAAGATCAAAGACGAGTCCAGTTTTCACACAGGGATGCCGAAAAACAGCAAACATTCGTACTATGATCAATAATAAATCTCTGAGGTTCAAATTCTAATATGTGACTGAATCAAGAAATTCAACCGAAATTAAAAATAAACTTCGTATCATTCATGTAGATTTATCATTCGCGCCTAAGATGCATGCCGACTAGGACCCCTACAGGTTATTAATGGCCGCTTTTTTGTACTGTTGCACAGGGAAATATCATTGCTTTACTGCTTATATTGTGATAAAAGGCATACTGATTTCCCTGACTGACTTGTCTGGATATACAGATATAGGCCATCTATCCTTATATGTATAAAAATATATAGGTGAAACGGATACCCTCTTAACACACCCCCCCCCCCCCCCCCCCTGTTCCTGTTACGAGGTTATCAAGGATGCACGAGGCCTCATTTCGTTTCAATGAATATCAATACAAGAGTCAAGAATTATCTACGTGAAAATGCATAAACTATCGTGCAATCATCACAACCTACATACGAGTATCAATCTGATCCTATCTAAATTTCATTCCGTCTTTAGAGTGAATACATAACTGTAAAGTCTAATTTCGAATTGATTTGCTTTGTTACACTATCTACGTCCAGCACGCTTAAAAGTGATTGACTAATAATTGCCTAATCGACATTTTGACCGTTACGGTGTCATTTCATGGTTCATTGCCTCTTGAAAGTAAAGAGAATATTAAAGAGAAGGCGATGTTTTATACTGCAATAACACATATGAAATGCGTATCTACTGAATAATGCGAATGAGTGGCGAATAGTAACACGAAGGTAGAGCGATTGTTTTGCATTTCATCGGAATAACGAGGATTTAGGACATGTTGAGATCGGTAATTCCTGAATCAACTACTTGTAATAATACGGTTATTCACACGTGTATAACGGTGATTACGGCACGAAATGTATTGGTCGTATTAAGACTTTGATTAATATCGTTGTCTGATTGGATGAATTTGATTAGGCATGATCACGTGGTCAGCCAAGATCAAAGACGAGTCCAGTTTTCACACAGGGATGCCGAAAAACAGCAAACATTCGTACTATGATCAATAATAAATCTTTGAAGTTCAAATTCTAATATGTGACTGAATCAAGAAATTCAACCGAAATTAAAAATAAACTTCGTATCATTCATGTAGATTTATCATTCGCGCCAAAGATGCATGCCGTCTAGGACCCCTACAGGTTATTAATGGCCGCTTTTTTGTACTGTTGCACAAGGAAATATCATTGCTTTTCTGCTTACATTGTGATAAAAGGCATACTGATATACCTGACTGACTTGTCAGGATATACAGATATAGGCCATCTATCTTTATATCTATAAAAATATATAGTAGAAACGCATACCCTCTGAAGACAGGCTTAACCCCCCTCCCCCCGCCCTCCCTCCGTTCCTGTTACGAGGTGATCAAGGCTGCACGAGGCCTCATTTCGTTTCAGTGAATATCAATACAAGACTCAAAATTTATCTACGTGACAATGCGTAAACTATCGTGCAAACATCACAACTTATATACGAGTATCAATCTGATCCTATCTAAATTTCATTCCGTCTTTAGAGTGAGTACTTAACTGTAAAGTCTAATTTCGAGTTGATTTGTTTTGTTACACTCTCTACGTCCAGCACGCTTAAAAGTGATTGACTAATAATTGCTTAATCGACATTTTGACCGTTACGGTGTCATTTCATGGTTCATTGCCTCTTGAAAGAAAGAGAATATTAAAAAGAAGGCGATGTTTTATACTGCAATAACACATATGAAATGCGTATCTACTGAATAATGCGAATGTGTGGCGAATAGTAACACGAAGGTAGAGCGATTGTTTTGCATTTCATCGGAATAACGAGGATTTAGGACATGTTGTGATCGGTGATTCCTTAATCAACTACTTGTAATAATACGGTTATTCACACGTGTATAACGGTGATTACGGCACGAAATGTATTGGTCGTATGATTATTAAGTCTTTGATTATTATCGTTGTCTGGTTGGATGAATTTGATTAGGCATGATCACGTGGTCAGCCAAGATCAAAGACGAGTCCAGTTTTCACACAGGGATGCCGAAAAACAGCAAACATTCGTAAAATGATCAATAATAAATCTTTGAAGTTCAAATTTTAATATGTGACTGAATCAAGAAATTCAACCGAAATTAAAAATGAACTTGGTATCATTCATGTAGATTCATCATTCGCGCCTAAGATGCATGCCGACTAGGACCCCTACAGGTTATTAATGGCCGCTTTTTTGTACTGTTGCACAAGGAAATATCATTGCTTTACTGCTTACATTGTGATAAAAGGCATACTGATATACCTGACTGACTTGTCAGGATATACAGATATAGGCCATCTATCCTTATATCTATAAATATATAGTAGAAACGCATACCCTCTGAAGACAGGCTTAACCCCCCTCCGTTCCTGTTACGAGGTGATCAAGGCTGCACGAGGCCTCATTTCGTTTCAGTGAATATCAATACAAGACTCAAAATTTATCTACGTGACAATGCGTAAACTATCGTGCAAACATCACAACTTATATACGAGTATCAATCTGATCCTATCTAAATTTCATTCCGTCTTTAGAGTGAGTACTTAACTGTAAAGTCTAATTTCGAGTTGATTTGTTTTGTTACACTCTCTACGTCCAGCACGCTTAAAAGTGATTGACTAATAATTGCTTAATCGACATTTTGACCGTTACGGTGTCATTTCATGGTTCATTGCCTCTTGAAAGAAAGAGAATATTAAAAAGAAGGCGATGTTTTATACTGCAATAACACATATGAAATGCGTATCTACTGAATAATGCGAATGAGTGGCGAATAGTAACACGAAGGTAGAGCGATTGTTTTGCATTTCATCGCAATAACGAGGATTTAGGACATGCTGTGATCGGTGATTCCTTAATCAACTACTTGTAATAATACGGTTATTCACACGTGTATAACGGTGATTACTGCACGAAATATATTGGTCGTATGATTATTAAGACTTAGATTAATATCGTTGTCTGATTGGATGAATTTGATTAGGCATGATCACGTGGTCAGCCAAGATGAAAGACGAGTCCAGTTTTCACACAGGGATGCCGAAAAACAGCAAACATTCGTACTATGATCAATAATAAATCTCTGAGGTTCAAATTCTAATATGTGACTGAATCAAGAAATTCAACCGAAATGAAAAATTAACTTGGTATCATTCATGTAGATTCATCATTCGCGCCTAAGATGCATGCCGACTAGGACCCCTACAGGTTATTAATGGCCGCTTTTTTGTACTGTTGCACAGGGAAATATCATTGCTTTACTGCTTATATTTTGATAAAAGGCATACTGATTTCCCTGACTGACTTGTCTGGATATACAGATATAGGCCATCTATCCTTATATGTATAAAAATATATAGGTGAAACGGATACCCTCTTAACACAGCCCCCCCCCCCCCCTGTTCCTGTTACGAGGTTATCAAGGATGCACGAGGCCTCATTTCGTTTCAATGAATATCAATACAAGAGTCAAGAATTATCTACGTGAAAATGCATAAACTATCGTGCAATCATCACAACCTACATACGAGTATCAATCTGATCCTATCTAAATTTCATTCCGTCTTTAGAGTGAATACATAACTGTAAAGTCTAATTTCGAATTGGTTTGCTTTGTTACACTATCAACGTCCAGCACGCTTAAAAGTGATTGACTAATAATTGCCTAATCGACATTTTGACCGTTACGGTGTCATTTCATGGTTCATTGCCTCTTGAAAGTAAGAGAATATTAAAGAGAAGGCGATGTTTTATACTGCAATAACACATATGAAATGCGTATCTGCTGAATAATGCGAATGAGTGGCGAATAGTAACACGAAGGTAGAGCGATTCTTTTGCATTTCATTGGAATAACGAGGATTTAGGACATGCTGTGATTGGTGATTCCTTAATCAACTACTTTTAATAATACGGTTATTCACACGTGTATAACGGTGATTACTGCACGAAATATATTGGTCGTATGATTATTAAGACTTAGATTAATATCGTTGTCTGATTGGATGAATTTGATTAGGCATGATCACGTGGTCAGCCAATATCAAAGACGAGTCCAGTTTTCACACAGGGATGCCGAAAAACAGCAAACATTCGTACTATGATCAATAATAAATCTTTGAGGTTCAAATTCTAATATGTGACTGAATCAAGAAATTCAACCGAAATTAAAAATAAACTTCGTATCATTCATGTAGATTCATCATTCGCGCCAAAGATGCATGCCGTCTAGGACCCCTACAGGTTATTAATGGCCGCTTTTTTGTACTGTTGCACAAGGAAATATCATTGCTTTACTGCTTATATTGTGATAAAAGGCATACTGATTTCCCTGACTGACTTGTCTGGATATACAGATATAGGCCATCTATCCTTATATGTATAAAAATATATAGGTGAAACGGATACCCTCTTAACACAGCCCCCCCCCCCCCTCTTCCTGTTACGAGGTTATCAAGGCTTCACGAGGCCTCATTTCGTTTGAATGAATATCAATACAAGAGTCAAGAATTATCTACGTGAAAATGCATAAACTATCGTGCAATCATCACAACCTACATACGAGTATCAATCTGATCCTATCTAAATTTCATTCCGTCTTTAGAGTGAATACTTAACTGTAAAGTCTAATTTCGAGTTGATTTGCTTTGTTACACTCTCTACGTCCAGCACGCTTAAAAGTGATTGACTAATAATTGCTTAATCGACATTTTGACCGTTACGGTGTCATTTCATGGTTCATTGCCTCTTGAAAGTAAAGAGAATATTAAAGAGAAGGCGATGTTTTATACTGCAATAACACATATGAAATGCGTATCTACTGAATAATGCGAATGAGTGGCGAATAGTAACACGAAGGTAGAGCGATTGTTTTGCATTTCATCGGAATAACGAGGATTTAGGACATGTTGTGATCGGTGATTCCTTAATCAACTACTTGTAATAATACGGTTATTCACACGTGTATAACGGTGATTACGGCACGAAATATATTGGTGGTATGATTATTAATACTTTGATTAATATCGTTGTCTGATTGGATGAATTTGATTAGGCATGATCACGTGGTCAGCCAAGATCAAAGACGAGTCCAGTTTTCACACAGGGATGCCGAAAAACAGCAAACATTCGTACTATGATCAATAATAAATCTTTGAGGTTCAAATTCTAATATGTGACTGAATCAAGAAATTCAACCGAAATTAAAAATAAACTTCGTATCATTCATGTAGATTTATCATTCGCGCCAAAGATGCATGCCGACTAGGACCCCTACAGGTTATTAATGGCCGCTTTTTTGTACTGTTGCACAAGGAAATATCATTGCTTTACTGCTTACATTGTGATAAAAGGCATACTGATATACCTGACTGACTTGTCAGGATATACAGATATAGGCCATCTATCCTTATATGTATAAAAATATATAGGTGAAACGGATACCCTCTTAACACCCCCCCCCCCCCCCCCCCCCCCTGTTTCTGTTACGAGGTTATCAAGGCTTCACGAGGCCTCATTTCGTTTCAATGAATATCAATACAAGAGGCATGAATTATCTACGTGAAAATGCATAAACTATCGTGCAATCATCACAACCTACATACGAGTATCAATCTGATCCTATCTAAATTTCATTCCGTCTTTAGAGTGAATACTTAACTGTAAAGTCTAATTTCGAATTGATTTGCTTTGTTACACTCTCTACGTCCAGCATGCTTAAAAGTGATTGACTAATAATTGCTTAATCGACATTTTGACCGTTACGGTGTCATTTCATGGTTCATTGCCTCTTGAAAGTAAAGAGAATATTAAAGAGAAGGCGATGTTTTATACTGCAATAACACATATGAAATGCGTATCTACTGAATAATGCGAATGAGTGGCGAATAGTAACACGAAGGTAGAGCGATTGTTTTGCATTTCATCGGAATAACGAGGATTTAGGACATGTTGTGATCGGTGATTCCTTAATCAACTACTTGTAATAATACGGTTATTCACACGTGTATAACGGTGATTACGGCACGAAATATATTGGTGGTATGATTATTAATACTTTGATTAATATCGTTGTCTGATTGGATGAATTTGATTAGGCATGATCACGTGGTCAGCCAAGATCAAAGACGAGTCCAGTTTTCACACAGGGATGCCGAAAAACAGCAAACATTCGTACTATGATCAATAATAAATCTTTGAGGTTCAAATTCTAATATGTGACTGAATCAAGAAATTCAACCGAAATTAAAAATAAACTTCGTATCATTCATGTAGATTTATCATTCGCGCCAAAGATGCATGCCGACTAGGACCCCTACAGGTTATTAATGGCCGCTTTTTTGTACTGTTGCACAAGGAAATATCATTGCTTTCCTGCTTACATTGTGATAAAAGGCATACTTATTTACCTGACTGACTTGTCAGGATATACAGATATAGGCCATCTATCCTTATATCTATAAAAATATATAGTAGAAACGCATACCCTCTCAAGACAGGCTTAACTCCCCTCCGTTCCTGTTACGAGGTTATCAAGGCTGCACGTAGCCTCATTTCGTTTCAGTGAATATCAATACAAGACTCAAAATTTATCTACGTGACAATGCGTCAAGTATCGTGCAAACATCACAACTTATATACGAGTATCAATCCGATCCTATCTAAATTTCATTCCGTCTTTAGAGTGAGTACTTAACTGTAAAGTCTAATTTCGAGTTGATTTGTTTTGTTACACTCTCTACGTCCAGCACGCTTAAAAGTGATTGACTAATAATTGCTTAATCGACATTTTGACCGTTACGGTGTCATTTCATGGTTCATTGCCTCTTGAAAGAAAGAGAATATTAAAAAGAAGGCGATGTTTTATACTGCAATAACACATATGAAATGCGTATCTACTGAATAATGCGAATGAGTGGCGAATAGTAACACGAAGGTAGAGCGATTGTTTTGCATTTCATCGGAATAACGAGGATTTAGGACATGCTGTGATCGGTAATTCCTTAATCAACTACTTGTAATAATACGGTTATTCACACGTGTATAACGGTGATTACGGCACGAAATGTATTGGTCGTATGATTATTAAGACTTTGATTAATATCGTTGTCTGATTGGATGAATTTGATTAGGCATGATCACGTGGTCAGCCAATATCAAAGACGAGTCCAGTTTTCACACAGGGATGCCGAAAAACAGCAAACATTCGTAAAATGATCAATAATAAATCTTTGAAGTTCAAATTTTAATATGTGACTGAATCAAGAAATTCAACCGAAATTAAAAATGAACTTGGTATCATTCATGTAGATTCATCATTCGCGCCTAAGATGCATGCCGTCTAGGACCCCTACAGGTTATTAATGGCCGCTTTTTTGTACTGTTGCACAAGGAAATATCATTGCTTTACTGCTTATATTGTGATAAAAGGCATACTGATTTCCCTGACTGACTTGTCTGGATATACAGATATAGGCCATCTATCCTTATATGTATAAAAATATATAGGTGAAACGGATACCCTCTTAACACAGCCCCCCCCCCCCCCCCCACCCCCACCCCTGTTCCTGTTACGAGGTTATCAAGTCTGCACGAGGCCTCATTTCGTTTCAATGAATATCAATACAAGAGTCAAGATTTATCTACGTGAAAATGCATAAACTATCGTGCAATCATCACAACTTATACGAGTATCAATCTGATCCTATCTAAATTTCATTCCGTCTTTAGAGTGAATACTTAACTGTAAAGTCTAATTTCGAATTGATTTGCTTTGTTACACTCTCTACGTCCAGCACGCTTAAAAGTGATTGACTAATAATTGCTTAATCGACATTTTGACCGTTACGGTGTCATTTCATGGTTCATTGCCTCTTGAAAGTAAAGAGAATATTAAAGAGAAGGCGATGTTTTATACTGCAATAACACATATGAAATGCGTATCTACTGAATAATGCGAATGAGTGGCGAATAGTAACACGAAGGTAGAGCGATTGTTTTGCATTTCATCGGAATAACGAGGATTTAGGACATGTTGTGATCGGTGATTCCTTAATCAACTACTTGTAATAATACGGTTATTCACACGTGTATAACGGTGATTACGGCACGAAATATATTGGTGGTATGATTATTAATACTTTGATTAATATCGTTGTCTGATTGGATGAATTAGATTAGGCATGATCACGTGGTCAGCCAAGATCAAAGACGAGTCCAGTTTTCACACAGGGATGCCGAAAAACAGCAAACATTCGTACTATGATCAATAATAAATCTTTGAGGTTCAAATTCTAATATGTGACTGAATCAAGAAATTCAACCGAAATTAAAAATAAACTTCGTATCATTCATGTAGATTTATCATTCGCGCCAAAGATGCATGCCGACTAGGACCACTACAGGTTATTAATGGCCGCTTTTTTGTACTGTTGCACAAGGAAATATCATTGCTTTACTGCTTACATTGTGATAAAAGGCATACTGATATACCTGACTGACTTGTCAGGATATACAGATATAGGCCATCTATCCTTATATGTATAAAAATATATAGGTGAAACGGATACCCTCTTAACACACCCCCCCCCCCCCCCCCCCCCCCCCCCCCCCTGTTTCTGTTACGAGGTTATCAAGGCTTCACGAGGCCTCATTTCGTTTCAATGAATATCAATACAAGAGGCAAGAATTATCTACGTGAAAAATGCATAAACTATCGTGCAATCATCACAACCTACATACGAGTATCAATCTGATCCTATCTAAATTTCATTCCGTCTTTAGAGTGAATACTTAACTGTAAAGTCTAATTTCGAATTGATTTGCTTTGTTACACTCTCTACGTCCAGCATGCTTAAAAGTGATTGACTAATAATTGCTTAATCGACATTTTGACCGTTACGGTGTCATTTCATGGTTCATTGCCTCTTGAAAGTAAAGAGAATATTAAAGAGAAGGCGATGTTTTATACTGCAATAACACATATGAAATGCGTATCTACTGAATAATGCGAATGAGTGGCGAATAGTAACACGAAGGTAGAGCGATTGTTTTGCATTTCATCGCAATAACGAGGATTTAGGACATGCTGTGATCGGTGATTCCTTAATCAACTACTTGTAATAATACGGTTATTCACACGTGTATAACGGTGATTACTGCACGAAATATATTGGTGGTATGATTATTAATACTTTGATTAATATCGTTGTCTGATTGGATGAATTTGATTAGGCATGATCACGTGGTCAGCCAAGATCAAAGACGAGTCCAGTTTTCACACAGGGATGCCGAAAAACAGCAAACATTCGTACTATGATCAATAATAAATCTTTGAGGTTCAAATTCTAATATGTGACTGAATCAAGAAATTCAACCGAAATTAAAAATAAACTTCGTATCATTCATGTAGATTTATCATTCGCGCCAAAGATGCATGCCGACTAGGACCCCTACAGGTTATTAATGGCCGCTTTTTTGTACTGTTGCACAAGGAAATATCATTGCTTTACTGCTTACATTGTGATAAAAGGCATACTGATATACCTGACTGACTTGTCAGGATATACAGATATAGGCCATCTATCCTTATATCTATAAAAAATATATAGTAGAAACGCATACCCTCTCAAGACAGGCTTAACCCGCCCTCCCTCCGTTCCTGTTACGAGGTGATCAAGGCTGCACGAGGCCTCATTTCGTTTCAGTGAATATCAATACAAGACTCAAAATTTATCTACGTGACAATGCGTAAACTATCGTGCAAACATCACAACTTATATACGAGTATCAATCTGATCCTATCTAAATTTCATTCCGTCTTTAGAGTGAGTACTTAACTGTAAAGTCTAATTTCGAGTTGATTTGTTTTGTTACACTCTCTACGTCCAGCACGCTTAAAAGTGATTGACTAATAATTGCTTAATCGACATTTTGACCGTTACGGTGTCATTTCATGGTTCATTGCCTCTTGAAAGAAAGAGAATATTAAAAAGAAGGCGATGTTTTATACTGCAATAACACATATGAAATGCGTATCTACTGAATAATGCGAATGAGTGGCGAATAGTAACACGAAGGTAGAGCGATTGTTTTGCATTTCATCGGAATAACGAGGATTTAGGACATGTTGTGATCGGTAATTCCTTAATCAACTACTTGTAATAATACGGTTATTCACACGTGTATAACGGTGATTACGGCACGAAATGTATTGGTCGTATGATTATTAAGACTTTGATTAATATCCTTGTCTGATTGGATGAATTTGATTAGGCATGATCACGTGGTCAGCCAATATCAAAGACGAGTCCAGTTTTTCACACAGGGATGCCGAAAAACAGCAAACATTCGTAAAATGATCAATAATAAATCTTTGAAGTTCAAATTTTAATATGTGACTGAATCAAGAAATTCAACCGAAATTAAAAATGAACTTGGTATCATTCATGTAGATTCATCATTCGCGCCTAAGATGCATGCCGTCTAGGACCCCTACAGGTTATTAATGGCCGCTTTTTTGTACTGTTGCACAGGGAAATATCATTGCTTTACTGCTTATATTGTGATAAAAGGCATACTGATTTCCCTGACTGACTTGTCTGGATATACAGATATAGGCCATCTATCCTTATATGTATAAAAATATATAGGTAAAACGGATACCCTCTTAACACAGCCTCCCCCCCCCCCCCCTGTTCCTGTTACGAGGTTATCAAGGCTGCACGAGGCCTCATTTCGTTTCAGTGAATATCAATACAAGACTCAAAATTTATCTACGTGACAATGCGTAAACTATCGTGCAAACATCACAACTTATATACGAGTATCAATCTGATCCTATCTAAATTTCATTCCGTCTTTAGAGTGAGTACTTAACTGTAGAGTCTAATTTCGAGATGATTTGTTTTGTTACACTTTCTACGTCCTGTACGCTTAAAAGTGATTGACTAATAATTGCTTAATCGACATTTTGACCGTTACGGTGTCATTTCATGGTCCATTGCCTCTTGAAAGTAAGAGAATATTAAAGAGAAGGCGATGTTTTATACTGCAATAACACATATGAAATGCGTATCTAATGAATAATGCGAATGAGTGGCGAATAGTAACACGAAAGTAGAGCGATTGTTTTGCATTTCATCGGAATAACGAGGATTTAGGACATGTTGTGATCGGTGATTCCTTAATCAACTACTTGTAATAATACGGTTATTCACACGTGTATAACGGTGATTACGGCACGAAATATATTGGTGGTATGATTATTAATACTTTGATTAATATCGTTGTCTGATTGGATGAATTTGATTAGGCATGATCACGTGGTCAGCCAAGATCAAAGACGAGTCCAGTTTTCACACAGGGATGCCGAAAAACAGCAAACATTCGTACTATGATCAATAATAAATCTTTGAGGTTCAAATTCTAATATGTGACTGAATCAAGAAATTCAACCGAAATTAAAAATAAACTTCGTATCATTCATGTAGATTTATCATTCGCGCCAAAGATGCATGCCGACTAGGACCCCTACAGGTTATTAATGGCCGCTTTTTTGTACTGTTGCACAAGGAAATATCATTGCTTTACTGCTTACATTGTGATAAAAGGCATACTGATATACCTGACTGACTTGTCAGGATATACAGATATAGGCCATCTATCCTTATATGTATAAAAATATATAGGTGAAACGGATACCCTCTTAACACACCCCCCCCCCCCCCCCCCCCTGTTTCTGTTACGAGGTTATCAAGGCTTCACGAGGCCTCATTTCGTTTCAATGAATATCAATACAAGAGGCAAGAATTATCTACGTGAAAATGCATAAACTATCGTGCAATCATCACAACCTACATACGAGTATCAATCTGATCCTATCTAAATTTCATTCCGTCTTTAGAGTGAATACTTAACTGTAAAGTCTAATTTCGAATTGATTTGCTTTGTTACACTCTCTACGTCCAGCATGCTTAAAAGTGATTGACTAATAATTGCTTAATCGACATTTTGACCGTTACGGTGTCATTTCATGGTTCATTGCCTCTTGAAAGTAAAGAGAATATTAAAGAGAAGGCGATGTTTTATACTGCAATAACACATATGAAATGCGTATCTACTGAATAATGCGAATGAGTGGCGAATAGTAACACGAAGGTAGAGCGATTGTTTTGCATTTCATCGGAATAACGAGGATTTAGGACATGTTGTGATCGGTGATTCCTTAATCAACTACTTGTAATAATACGGTTATTCACACGTGTATAACGGTGATTACGGCACGAAATATATTGGTGGTATGATTATTAATACTTTGATTAATATCGTTGTCTGATTGGATGAATTTGATTAGGCATGATCACGTGGTCAGCCAAGATCAAAGACGAGTCCAGTTTTCACACAGGGATGCCGAAAAACAGCAAACATTCGTACTATGATCAATAATAAATCTTTGAGGTTCAAATTCTAATATGTGACTGAATCAAGAAATTCAACCGAAATTAAAAATAAACTTCGTATCATTCATGTAGATTTATCATTCGCGCCAAAGATGCATGCCGACTAGGACCCCTACAGGTTATTAATGGCCGCTTTTTTGTACTGTTGCACAAGGAAATATCATTGCTTTACTGCTTACATTGTGATAAAAGGCATACTGATATACCTGACTGACTTGTCAGGATATACAGATATAGGCCATCTATCCTTATATCTATAAAAATATATAGTAGAAACGCATACCCTCTGAAGACAGGCTTAACCCCCCTCCGTTCCTGTTACGAGGTGATCAAGGCTGCACGAGGCCTCATTTCGTTTCAGTGAATATCAATACAAGACTCAAAATTTATCTACGTGACAATGCGTAAACTATCGTGCAAACATCACAACTTATATACGAGTATCAATCTGATCCTATCTAAATTTCATTCCGTCTTTAGAGTGAGTACTTAACTGTAAAGTCTAATTTCGAGTTGATTTGTTTTGTTACACTCTCTACGTCCAGCACGCTTAAAAGTGATTGACTAATAATTGCTTAATCGACATTTTGACCGTTACGGTGTCATTTCATGGTTCATTGCCTCTTGAAAGAAAGAGAATATTAAAAAGAAGGCGATGTTTTATACTGCAATAACACATATGAAATGCGTATCTACTGAATAATGCGAATGAGTGGCGAATAGTAACACGAAGGTAGAGCGATTGTTTTGCATTTCATCGGAATAACGAGGATTTAGGACATGCTGTGATCGGTAATTCCTTAATCAACTACTTGTAATAATACGGTTATTCACACGTGTATAACGGTGATTACGGCACGAAATGTATTGGTCGTATGATTATTAAGACTTTGATTAATATCGTTGTCTGATTGGATGAATTTGATTAGGCATGATCACGTGGTCAGCCAATATCAAAGACGAGTCCAGTTTTCACACAGGGATGCCGAAAAACAGCAAACATTCGTAAAATGATCAATAATAAATCTTTGAAGTTCAAATTTTAATATGTGACTGAATCAAGAAATTCAACCGAAATTAAAAATAAACTTCGTATCATTCATGTAGATTCATCATTCGCGCCAAAGATGCATGCCGTCTAGGACCCCTACAGGTTATTAATGGCCAATTTTTTTCTACTCTAGCACAGGGAAATATCATTGCTTTACTGCTTATATTGTGATAAAAGGCATACTGATTTACCTGACTGACTTGTCAGGATATACAGATGTAGGCCATCTATCCTTATATCTATAAAAATATATAGGTTAAACGGATACCCTCTTAACAGCCCCCCCCCCCCCCCCCCCCCTGTTCCTGTTACGAGGTTATCAAGGCTTCACGAAGCCTCATTTCGTTTCAATGAATATCAATACAAGAGTCAAGATTTATCTACGTGAAAATGCATAAACTATCGTGCAATCATCACAACTTATACGAGTATCAATCTGATCCTATCTAAATTTCATTCCGTCTTTAGAGTGAATACTTAACTGTAAAGTCTAATTTCGAATTGATTTGCTTTGTTACACTCTCTACGTCCAGCACGCTTAAAAGTGATTGACTAATAATTGCTTAATCGACATTTTGACCGTTACGGTGTCATTTCATGGTTCATTGCCTCTTGAAAGTAAAGAGAATATTAAAGAGAAGGCGATGTTTTATACTGCAATAACACATATGAAATGCGTATCTACTGAATAATGCGAATGAGTGGCGAATAGTAACACGAAGGTAGAGCGATTGTTTTGCATTTCATCGGAATAACGAGGATTTAGGACATGTTGTGATCGGTGATTCCTTAATCAACTACTTGTAATAATACGGTTATTCACACGTGTATAACGGTGATTACGGCACGAAATATATTGGTGGTATGATTATTAATACTTTGATTAATATCGTTGTCTGATTGGATGAATTAGATTAGGCATGATCACGTGGTCAGCCAAGATCAAAGACGAGTCCAGTTTTCACACAGGGATGCCGAAAAACAGCAAACATTCGTACTATGATCAATAATAAATCTTTGAGGTTCAAATTCTAATATGTGACTGAATCAAGAAATTCAACCGAAATTAAAAATAAACTTCGTATCATTCATGTAGATTTATCATTCGCGCCAAAGATGCATGCCGACTAGGACCACTACAGGTTATTAATGGCCGCTTTTTTGTACTGTTGCACAAGGAAATATCATTGCTTTACTGCTTACATTGTGATAAAAGGCATACTGATATACCTGACTGACTTGTCAGGATATACAGATATAGGCCATCTATCCTTATATGTATAAAAATATATAGGTGAAACGGATACCCTCTTAACACACCCCCCCCCCCCCCCCCCCTGTTTCTGTTACGAGGTTATCAAGGCTTCACGAGGCCTCATTTCGTTTCAATGAATATCAATACAAGAGGCAAGAATTATCTACGTGAAAATGCATAAACTATCGTGCAATCATCACAACCTACATACGAGTATCAATCTGATCCTATCTAAATTTCATTCCGTCTTTAGAGTGAATACTTAACTGTAAAGTCTAATTTCGAATTGATTTGCTTTGTTACACTCTCTACGTCCAGCATGCTTAAAAGTGATTGACTAATAATTGCTTAATCGACATTTTGACCGTTACGGTGTCATTTCATGGTTCATTGCCTCTTGAAAGTAAAGAGAATATTAAAGAGAAGGCGATGTTTTATACTGCAATAACACATATGAAATGCGTATCTACTGAATAATGCGAATGAGTGGCGAATAGTAACACGAAGGTAGAGCGATTGTTTTGCATTTCATCGCAATAACGAGGATTTAGGACATGCTGTGATCGGTGATTCCTTAATCAACTACTTGTAATAATACGGTTATTCACACGTGTATAACGGTGATTACTGCACGAAATATATTGGTGGTATGATTATTAATACTTTGATTAATATCGTTGTCTGATTGGATGAATTTGATTAGGCATGATCACGTGGTCAGCCAAGATCAAAGACGAGTCCAGTTTTCACACAGGGATGCCGAAAAACAGCAAACATTCGTACTATTATCAATAATAAATCTTTGAGGTTCAAATTCTAATATGTGACTGAATCAAGAAATTCAACCGAAATTAAAAATAAACTTCGTATCATTCATGTAGATTTATCATTCGCGCCAAAGATGCATGCCGACTAGGACCCCTACAGGTTATTAATGGCCGCTTTTTTGTACTGTTGCACAAGGAAATATCATTGCTTTACTGCTTACATTGTGATAAAAGGCATACTGATATACCTGACTGACTTGTCAGGATATACAGATATAGGCCATCTATCCTTATATCTATAAAAATATATAGTAGAAACGCATACCCTCTGAAGACAGGCTTAACCCCCCTCCGTTCCTGTTACGAGGTTATCAAGGCTGCACGAGGCCTCATTTCGTTTCAGTGAATATCAATACAAGACTCAAAATTTATCTACGTGACAATGCGTAAACTATCGTGCAAACATCACAACTTATATACGAGTATCAATCTGATCCTATCTAAATTTCATTCCGTCTTTAGAGTGAGTACTTAACTGTAAAGTCTAATTTCGAGTTGATTTGTTTTGTTACACTCTCTACGTCCAGCACGCTTAAAAGTGATTGACTAATAATTGCTTAATCGACATTTTGACCGTTACGGTGTCATTTCATGGTTCATTGCCTCTTGAAAGAAAGAGAATATTAAAAAGAAGGCGATGTTTTATACTGCAATAACACATATGAAATGCGTATCTACTGAATAATGCGAATGAGTGGCGAATAGTAACACGAAGGTAGAGCGATTGTTTTGCATTTCATCGGAATAACGAGGATTTAGGACATGTTGTGATCGGTAATTCCTTAATCAACTACTTGTAATAATACGGTTATTCACACGTGTATAACGGTGATTACGGCACGAAATGTATTGGTCGTATGATTATTAAGACTTTGATTAATATCCTTGTCTGATTGGATGAATTTGATTAGGCATGATCACGTGGTCAGCCAATATCAAAGACGAGTCCAGTTTTCACACAGGGATGCCGAAAAACAGCAAACATTCGTAAAATGATCAATAATAAATCTTTGAAGTTCAAATTCTAATATGTGACTGAATCAAGAAATTCAACCGAAATTAAAGATGAACTTGGTATCATTCATGTAGATTCATCATTCGCGCCAAAGATGCATGCCGTCTAGGACCCCTACAGGTTATTAATGGCCGCTTTTTTGTACTGTTGCACAGGGAAATATCATTGCTTTACTGCTTATATTGTGATAAAAGGCATACTGATTTCCCTGACTGACTTGTCTGGATATACAGATATAGGCCATCTATCCTTATATGTATAAAAATATATAGGTAAAACGGATACCCTCTTAACACAGCCCCCCCCCCCCTCTCCGTTCCTGTTACGAGGTTATCAAGGCTGCACGAGGCCTCATTTCGTTTCAGTGAATATCAATACAAGACTCAAAATTTATCTACGTGACAATGCGTAAACTATCGTGCAAACATCACAACTTATATACGAGTATCAATCTGATCCTATCTAAATTTCATTCCGTCTTTAGAGTGAGTACTTAACTGTAGAGTCTAATTTCGAGATGATTTGTTTTGTTACACTTTCTACGTCCTGTACGCTTAAAAGTGATTGACTAATAATTGCTTAATCGACATTTTGACCGTTACGGTGTCATTTCATGGTCCATTGCCTCTTGAAAGTAAGAGAATATTAAAGAGAAGGCGATGTTTTATACTGCAATAACACATATGAAATGCGTATCTAATGAATAATGCGAATGAGTGGCGAATAGTAACACGAAGGTAGAGCGATTGTTTTGCATTTCATCGCAATAACGAGGATTTAGGACATGCTGTGATCGGTGATTCCTTAATCAACTACTTGTAATAATACGGTTATTCACACGTGTATAACGGTGATTACTGCACGAAATATATTGGTCGTATGATTATTAAGACTTAGATTAATATCGTTGTCTGATTGGATGAATTTGATTAGGCATGATCACGTGGTCAGCCAAGATGAAAGACGAGTCCAGTTTTCACACAGGGATGCCGAAAAACAGCAAACATTCGTACTATGATCAATAATAAATCTCTGAGGTTCAAATTCTAATATGTGACTGAATCAAGAAATTCAACCGAAATTAAAAATAAACTTCGTATCATTCATGTAGATTCATCATTCGCGCCAAAGATGCATGCCGTCTAGGACCCCTACAGGTTATTAATGGCCGCTTTTTTGTACTGTTGCACAAGGAAATATCATTGCTTTACTGCTTATATTGTGATAAAAGGCATACTGATTTCCCTGACTGACTTGTCTGGATATACAGATATAGGCCATCTATCCTTATATGTATAAAAATATATAGGTGAAACGGATACCCTCTGAAGACAGGCTTAACCCCCCTCCCCCCGCCCTCCCTCCGTTCCTATTACGAGGTGATCAAGGCTGCACGAGGCCTCATTTCGTTTCAGTGAATATCAATACAAGACTCAAAATTTATCTACGTGACAATGCGTAAACTATCGTGCAAATATCACAACATATATACGAGTATCAATCTGATCCTATCTAAATTTCATTCCGTCTTTAGAGTGAGTACTTAACTGTAAAGTCTAATTTCGAGTTGATTTGTTTTGTTACACTCTCTACGTCCAGCACGCTTAAAAGTGATTGACTAATAATTGCTTAATCGACATTTTGACCGTTACGGTGTCATTTCATGGTTCATTGCCTCTTGAAAGAAAGAGAATATTAAAAAGAAGGCGATGTTTTATACTGCAATAACACATATGAAATGCGTATCTACTGAATAATGCGAATGAGTGGCGAATAGTAACACGAAGGTAGAGCGATTGTTTTGCATTTCATCGGAATAACGAGGATTTAGGACATGTTGTGATCGGTGATTCCTTAATCAACTACTTGTAATAATACGGTTATTCACACGTGTATAACGGTGATTACGGCACGAAATATATTGGTGGTATGATTATTAATACTTTGATTAATATCGTTGTCTGATTGGATGAATTTGATTAGGCATGATCACGTGGTCAGCCAAGATCAAAGACGAGTCCAGTTTTCACACAGGGATGCCGAAAAACAGCAAACATTCGTACTATGATCAATAATAAATCTTTGAGGTTCAAATTCTAATATGTGACTGAATCAAGAAATTCAACCGAAATTAAAAATAAACTTCGTATCATTCATGTAGATTTATCATTCGCGCCAAAGATGCATGCCGACTAGGACCCCTACAGGTTATTAATGGCCGCTTTTTTGTACTGTTGCACAAGGAAATATCATTGCTTTACTGCTTACATTGTGATAAAAGGCATACTGATATACCTGACTGACTTGTCAGGATATACAGATATAGGCCATCTATCCTTATATGTATAAAAATATATAGGTGAAACGGATACCCTCTTAACACAGCCCCCCCCCCCCCCCCCTGTTTCTGTTACGAGGTTATCAAGGCTTCACGAGGCCTCATTTCGTTTCAATGAATATCAATACAAGAGGCAAGAATTATCTACGTGAAAATGCATAAACTATCGTGCAATCATCACAACCTACATACGAGTATCAATCTGATCCTATCTAAATTTCATTCCGTCTTTAGAGTGAATACTTAACTGTAAAGTCTAATTTCGAATTGATTTGCTTTGTTACACTCTCTACGTCCAGCATGCTTAAAAGTGATTGACTAATAATTGCTTAATCGACATTTTGACCGTTACGGTGTCATTTCATGGTTCATTGCCTCTTGAAAGTAAAGAGAATATTAAAGAGAAGGCGATGTTTTATACTGCAATAACACATATGAAATGCGTATCTACTGAATAATGCGAATGAGTGGCGAATAGTAACACGAAGGTACAGCGATTGTTTTGCATTTCATCGGAATAACGAGGATTTAGGACATGCTGTGATCGGTGATTCCTTAATCAACTACTTGTAATAATACGGTTATTCACACGTGTATAACGGTGATTACGGCACGAAATATATTGGTGGTATGATTATTAATACTTTGATTAATATCGTTGTCTGATTGGATGAATTTGATTAGGCATGATCACGTGGTCAGCCAAGATCAAAGACGAGTCCAGTTTTCACACAGGGATGCCGAAAAACAGCAAACATTCGTACTATGATCAATAATAAATCTTTGAGGTTCAAATTCTAATATGTGACTGAATCAAGAAATTCAACCGAAATTAAAAATAAACTTCGTATCATTCATGTAGATTTATCATTCGCGCCAAAGATGCATGCCGACTAGGACCCCTACAGGTTATTAATGGCCGCTTTTTTGTACTGTTGCACAAGGAAATATCATTGCTTTACTGCTTACATTGTGATAAAAGGCATACTGATATACCTGACTGACTTGTCAGGATATACAGATATAGGCCATCTATCCTTATATCTATAAAAATATATAGTAGAAACGCATACCCTCTGAAGACAGGCTTAACCCCCCTCCCCCCGCCCTCCCTCCGTTCCTGTTACGAGGTGATCAAGGCTGCACGAGGCCTCATTTCGTTTCAGTGAATATCAATACAAGACTCAAAATTTATCTACGTGACAATGCGTAAACTATCGTGCAAACATCACAACTTATATACGAGTATCAATCTGATCCTATCTAAATTTCATTCCGTCTTTAGAGTGAGTACTTAACTGTAAAGTCTAATTTCGAGTTGATTTGTTTTGTTACACTCTCTACGTCCAGCACGCTTAAAAGTGATTGACTAATAATTGCTTAATCGACATTTTGACCGTTACGGTGTCATTTCATGGTTCATTGCCTCTTGAAAGAAAGAGAATATTAAAAAGAAGGCGATGTTTTATACTGCAATAACACATATGAAATGCGTATCTACTGAATAATGCGAATGAGTAGCGAATAGTAACACGAAGGTAGAGCGATTGTTTTGCATTTCATCGGAATAACGAGGATTTAGGACATGTTGTGATCGGTAATTCCTTAATCAACTACTTGTAATAATACGGTTATTCACACGTGTATAACGGTGATTACGGCACGAAATGTATTGGTCGTATGATTATTAAGACTTTGATTAATATCCTTGTCTGATTGGATGAATTTGATTAGGCATGATCACGTGGTCAGCCAATATCAAAGACGAGTCCAGTTTTCACACAGGGATGCCGAAAAACAGCAAACATTCGTAAAATGATCAATAATAAATCTTTGAAGTTCAAATTTTAATATGTGACTGAATCAAGAAATTCAACCGAAATTAAAAATGAACTTGGTATCATTCATGTAGATTCATCATTCGCGCCTAAGATGCATGCCGTCTAGGACCCCTACAGGTTATTAATGGCCGCTTTTTTGTACTGTTGCACAGGGAAATATCATTGCTTTACTGCTTATATTGTGATAAAAGGCATACTGATTTCCCTGACTGACTTGTCTGGATATACAGATATAGGCCATCTATCCTTATATGTATAAAAATATATAGGTAAAACGGATACCCTCTTAACACAGCCCCCCCCCCCCCTCCTGTTCCTGTTACGAGGTTATCAAGGCTGCACGAGGCCTCATTACGTTTCAGTGAATATCAATACAAGACTCAAAATTTATCTACGTGACAATGCGTAAACTATCGTGCAATATCACAACTTATATACGAGTATCAATCTGATCCTATCTAAATTTCATTCCGTCTTTGGAGTGAATACTTAACTGTAAAGTCTAATTTCGAATTGATTTCCTTTGTTACTCTCTCTACGTCCAGCACGCTTAAAAGTGATTGACTAATAATTGCTTAATCGACATTTTGACCGTTACGGTGTCATTTTATGGTTCATTGCCTCTTGAATGTAAAGAGAATATTAAAAAGAAGGCGATGTTTTATACTGCAATAACACATATGAAATGCGTATCTACTGAATAATGCGAATGAGTGGCGAATAGTAACACGAAGGTACAGCGATTCTTTTGCATTTCATCGGAATAACGAGGATTTAGGACATGTTGTGATCGGTGATTCCTTTATCAACTACTTGTAATAATACGGTTATTCACAGGTGTATAACGGTGATTACGGCACGAAATGTATTGGTGGTATGATTATTAAGACTTTGATTAATATCGTTGTCTGATTGGATGAATTTGATTAGGCATGATCACGTGGTCAGCCAAGATCAAAGACGAGTCCAGTTTTCACACAGGGATGCCGAAAAACAGTAAACATTCGTACTATGATCAATAATAAATCTTTGAGGTTCAAATTCTAATATGTGACTGAATCAAGAAATTCAACCGAAATTAAAAATAAACTTCGTATCATTCATGTAGATTCATCATTCGCGCCAAAGATGCATGCCGTCTAGGACCCCTACAGGTTATTAATGGCCGCTTTTTTTCTACTGTTGGACAGGGAAATATCATTGCTTTACTGCTTACATTGTGATAAAAGGCATACTGATATACCTGACTGACTTGTCAGGATATACAGATATAGGCCATCTATCCTTATATCTATAAATATATAGTAGAAACGCATACCCTCTGATGACAGGCTTAACCCCCCCCCTCCGTTCCTGTTCCGAGGTTATCAAGGCTGCACGAGGCCTCATTTCGTTTCAGTGAATATCAATACAAGACTCAAAATTTATCTACGTGACATTGCGTAAACTATCGTGCAAACATCACAACTTATATACGAGTATCAATCTGATCCTATCTAAATTTTATTCCGTATTTAGAGTGAGTACTTAACTGTAAAGTCTAATTTCGAGTTGATTTGTTTTGTTACACTCTCTACGTCCAGCACGCTTAAAAGTGATTGACTAATAATTGCTTAATCGACATTTTGACCGTTACGGTGTCATTTCATGGTTCATTGCCTCTTGAAAGTAAGAGAATATTAAAAAGAAGGCGATGTTTTATACTGCAATAACACATATGAAATGCGTATCTACTGAATAATGCGAATGAGTGGCGAATAGTAACACGAAGGTAGAGCGATTGTTTTGCATTTCATGGCAATAACGAGGATTTAGGACATGCTGTGATCGGTGATTCCTTAATCAACTACTTGTAATAATACGGTTATTCACACGTGTATAACGGTGATTTCTGCACGAAATATATTGGTCGTATGATTATTAAGACTTTGATTAATATCGTTGTCTGATTGGATGAATTTGATTCGGCATGATCACGTGGTCAGCCAATATCAAAGACGAGTCCAGTTTTCACACAGGGATGCCGAAAAACAGCAAACATTCGTACTATGATCAATAATAAATCTTTGAAGTTCAAATTGTTATATGTGACTGAATCAAGAAATTCAACCGAAATTAAAAACAAACTTGGTATCATTCATGTAGATTCATCATTCGCGCCAAAGATGCATGCCGTCTAGGGCCCCTACAGGTTATTAATCGCCGCTTTTTTGTACTGTTGCACAGGGAAATATCATTGCTTTACTGCTTACATTGTGATAAAAGGCATACTGATTTAAGGAAGTTGATTAATGTCTGAATAAATGGAACTGTTGTAGGCATGGGAAGATGGGGAACACTGGATGAGTGTTGTGAAGAGGGATCAGAAACACGTCAAGTCGCCCTCAGGGGCGTAACAAAACATGTTATGGAGTGCAAGCACAGAACGGCGAGGGGTATGGGAACCGCTTTAGGTCCCCAGCGGGTCCAGGGCAGGGCCTTGGTAGGGGGTCCTGTGGGGCGAAGCCCCCCGGCGGAAAACGAATTTGAGCATTTTTGAGGCCGACAGACAAGTTTTTAAGGCCTTGAAAATGATTAATATCAGACCCCAAATTTCAAGGTTTTTGTCTTGTGGGAGTAATTTTCCATACAATTCAATGATTCAAGAGTCGATTTTTTGGAATTGAAGGAATAAATGGACAACTGTCAAGTCTTATTAAACAAGAAAAAGTCGCAAAAACTTTAGTAAATCAATTCACAACGACTGTCTACTCATTGAAAAGGAACGGCAATCGTCTTTTGCCCATTTCTGCAAATTTATCAATGACTGCATCAATATCAACTGGGATTTCTTTATGAATATTCAATACACCGATGCTGGATAGTCTATCGTTTGTCATTGTAGACCGCAGCCAGGTCTTGATCCTGCGCATAGCGCTGAATTGAACGTTCAGAGGAAGCGGTTGATACTGGCATCGTTAGCAGTATATAAAGCATCCTCGAAATGTTTGGATATAAATCCGCATCAATCTCAGATAAAGTTGTCACGAGTGTTTCAGGTTTCTTTAAGTCATGAGGTGCAATGGTCCATCGCATTTTCCATCTTGCTACCTCGCTTGTGAACAGCTCGAAATCGGTTGCTACAAAGTCGTTCTCGAAAGCATCGAAAATTCGTTTCAACATTTCGTCGTTGAGCTTTCCGTGTTGCATCGGAATCAGATACTGTGCGCAAAATCTAGGTTTTGCTGTAACAAGCCTTTCCTCTAATTCACCTGCGTAAAAATCAACAAACTCATAATACAAAGCTCGTCTACAGTACACCTCAGGAGTATCTGCAGGTGTATTATTTCTGTGTTCCTGCCGCCCAGTTCGCCTTGGCAAGCACGGTTCTATGTCGTATGTAGCAGCGATTCGTTTGGCTTTGTCAAACAAAGAGGCCCATACATCGTCGTCATTGCGTTCCTGTCTCAATAAAGCAATGATCACTTCTGCCTCAGTAGCTGCTTGTACCAAGTCAGTGTCCACCTTCTGTAGTGCAAGAGACAGTTTGGCTGTCGATTGGAGTACATGTTCTACCGTGACAAGAGCTACGATGAAGTCAAATCTTAATATAGTGTTCAATAAGTCCCTAGCTTTCTTGTCTTTCTTGTTGTTGAGCTCCTCTAGCGACTGCACAACCGTATCGAACGACGATCGAAAAGTGAACAGTGCATCGGCTCTAGCACTCCACCGTGTTTCACATAGCATTGTGATTTTGGTTCGTCGGCCTAATTCTTCTTTGGATTCAGCGTTGTCGGTAAGTTTTTCCTGAAAAGCAGATAATCGCTTTTTGTTTGAAGCACCATCATAGGCCTGGGCTCTCATGTTATCTTTCTGAACACCGTATTTATCCAAGGCACCGAGAAATTGATCTGCTAGCTGTGCACCAGTAAGGTCTTCCGCTTCAACAAAGCCTAAAAACTCCTCACGAACCTCAACTGAACCATCTTGTTTTTGTCAACAAATCTGACGCATACAGAAATCTGTTCTTTTGTCGACGAATCTGTAGCCTCGTCGGCAATAAGGGCAAAACATGGTGCTTTGTTGCAATCTGTAACAATACCGGTTCGTATTTGGTCTGCACAAATATCTAACAACTCATTCTGGATCTTTGGGGACAAATAACGCACATTTTTAGTTTTGTCGTTTAAGTGATCATTCAACAAGTCATCTGACAGAGCACGATAATGTAAAATTGAGATAAAGTTTCCTTTGCTCTCTTCGTGTCCCCGAATTGCAATATTCTGCTTTCCACAAAGGACAAGCGCTTCTATCAGGCATGCCAATATTTTCCGGTTCTTTTCAATCTGCAAACGAGCTTGCTTGTTTACCTGCATGCATATGTCTCCTGACTTTCCTTTGAATACGGATACGAATGACTCGGCCGCTACGTCACAACTGTGGTGATTAGACCCTTTTTTGGTGTGGCGTTGTATTGCTGTACCGATATTTGCCCAGTCGTTTATAGGTGTTATGAATCCTGTTGCCTTACCCTCCTTGTCCCCAAACAAGCAACAAACACTGCAATATAAGGCGTCTTCGGCGACCGAATAACGAAGCCAGCGATGCTGATATAGCAAATCTGGGTTCAGCTTTCTGTTCTTGCCCCGAATATACCTACAACAAGCAAACTTTGTTTCGCCTTACCGTACATTTGACAATCCACATCATGGGTGAAATGAATGAATATATATATATATGATTTGTCCGAATTGTGCACTGTCCTATGATACAATGTACATGACTATGGATGACAATGATCAAAATGTAGGTCAATGCACATACTGCCTAGACCACGACATTGCTTTAACACACATTTGAGTAAAAGTGACCATATTTCGTTCAAACATGATATAATACAAATAAGATCAATGACCTAAGTGAATTTTGCGGTAAAATCCTATTCATTCCAACCCACAGTCTTTGAAATCTTTACCGATTCCGATCAGGTATTTGAGCAACAAACATGTAAACGGACTTTAATGATCATTCTCAATCTCCTGTGTAGTAAATGATCAATTTAATCGATACCACATTTCACCATTTTCATGTACTATTTTCATGAAATGTGTGTGTTTTTGTCACACGTATATTCATTCCGATAGGCCCAAAATACCACCCCCCCAACACACACACACACACACACACACACACACACACACACACTTGAGACCACTACATGTACGTGAAACTTTAACCTTTATTTATTTTACAACGATTAAGAAACAAGTTAATAACTTATATTAATCGTGCTCGTTGGTCCAGATGATGGCGTGAGGATGTCGTTATTGTGGGAGGAAACCGGAGAACCCGGAGAAAACCCACGAAGTCAGGTTGGTGACAGCCACACCATCTCACGTACGACACCGAGAATCGAACCCTTGTCGCATTGGTGAGAAGTGAGCGCGCTACCGACTGCGCTACCTGACCCCCTGAGTCATACCTGAGACTGCATAAAAAATCCTAAGATTAATAGGCTATGAGAAAACTGTGATGGAAATTTTGATAATTGATGGACAGACACACGGACAAGCCAAATTGAAAATACGTCACATCATTGCTCATTTTTGCTACATGTACTATGCATCACTCGCAGTATCAGCGGACATAATACAACTCTCAATGTCTGATTTTGTTGCTTCTGTACACATGAAATAGCCACTAGTTATCGGGGGGGGGGGAGACTTGCTGATATTACAAAAAAATATCTGGTTTATTTGTGTCCAAAACTTCGAGCCGGACTATTTTTTTAAGTCTTCCTGCCCACCCCCCTTTAAAGATCAAATAGTTGCACCCTGATTGATTTAGAATTTTAACAAAATTGTTATGTTACGACAAATTTAGGAGACTGGTGGTACCCATGTGTGCTTAGCAAGACAAACCATTTATGGGGAAATGTAATCATGACATGGTAGCAGCTATGAGCTAACACTTTTGATTTTCTTAGATATATTTTCTGACAATATGAATTTAACTTACGAAAATGGAAATGAGAATTTATGGGCATCACTCCACTGTTCTTCAATTAATGTCATTTTGTCTTTATCAGATAAGTCTTTCAAGCTGCGTTTTCCAATGTCTATGTATGGCGGGAGATATTTCGACACTGCCACTGATATTGAATGTCCCACAACTTCATCAGGATTCGATCCCTCACTGGCCTCAGGCTCATGCATATCACTATCGATATTGTCACTGACATTATCAGACTGATTTGTAGTCAAACCAGACGATTCTGGCACATTTTCAATAGAGTCTTGTGTGGAACCTTCATTTGCAGATGCTGTGGACTGAGATTCATCAGTCACCTTCGATTTATTTACACAAAACGACAATATTGATCTTTGCATGATGTCGACTTTTCGAAAAAATATGACATGTAAACTTTAGTAACCCTTTTGTAGCTCCACAAAGAAGAGCACAAGATAGGTCCGTGATCGGAGGGAACACAAAGAGTTTCCAGAAAGTGTATTGCATATTGAAAGATTGGACTATGTGGACTGAGTGACAAACGGGTATTGGTAAATAACTGGAACGGAGATAACCGGAACGAACAACGGACATTTCTTTTTTTTTTTTTTTGGTGAAAATTATATGCAAGCACATGCTTTTTGCTACAATAGTAGTTACGCCCCTGGCCCTCTTTTAAAAAAAAGATGTGTAACAAGGTGGCTTTTTATTCCCTTTATTATAAGTATGAATGACATGTAACAAAAAAAATTTAGGTCAATTGTATACCCTTAAAATATCCTTGTGATATATATATCCTCCAACGAGTTGGTTTATTTGGTTCTCTTAAACTTACAGAATATACTTATCAGGTATATATTAAAACGGAACTTTTGACGTATGATTGAAATTCTTGTACTAAAAAAGTATCTGAACTTATAGACCCATTGCGCATGACGTCATGATTTTAGGGGTCCGCTATTTTGGAGGGATAAACAAACGCAAGGAGATGTACTGTACATCACGCCTAAAGATTATCAATTTACCTGTGTATTTTCGTCAAGTTTTCGATTATATGTTATACAGTTAATTAATATGTAATCATGGTCCTCTCCTGTGCTGTAATTGGATGCTCCAATAGGTCCGACAGAGTCATTACAAATGAAGGTAAAGAGTGTGAGGAACTTTCGAGTGAGCGGCGTAGGAGATGGTTGGCGGCCCTTGGCCAGGATCTGACAGGGAAAAGCTTGATAACATAAGAATCTGTTCTGACGATTTTGTTTCCGGTGAGTTTTCTTACCTATTTTTTAATAAATTTTCTATCTTCAGGAAATTTGAGGGGTGTAAATAAATTCAGGGCTCACGCTGGTGGGCGACATAGTCGCTTTTGTAGCCTTGACTTCGCCCCATTTGCACCTGAAAGCGAAGTCAAAGTCGCCTTGTGTATTTAAACGGTAGATGATAAAATTATGCAATGTAATTGACCATTGATCTTAATTGCCAGTACAGGATTCACCTGTTTTACGGTTGATTGAACATCTTTATGACTAAAAACATCGACCGGAGGTGACAGCAGTTTTCAGTCACTATCAAAATAAACTGAAAATTACCTGAGACTGTGATGTTTTTAATTTCTTTGTCTTTGTTAACTATGGCTATTTCATTTATAAAATAAAATAGTAAGTTAATAATTGACAACACAAGTCAAATACTCTAAAGGCTTAGAACATGTGCTTCAGGTTGCCACTCTTGATGGGGGTGTTCAAATATTTTTTTTATGGGTGATCAAATAAATTTTGATTGGAAAATGAAAAAAAAAAGAGAAATACAAGACACAAACAAAAAATTTAAACAAAAATGGCAAAATACAAAAAAAAAGCTAGGATATAAACAAAACAAATAACTCAAAACATATTTTGATTTTGATGAAAATTCATTTAGAGATAAACAAATTTTCAAAGCAGTCGAGTATAAAAAGAACAAAAATTTCAAAATCATGTAATATGAACAAAATGTTAAAATTCAAATATACACAAAATGAAAAATTAATAAAAATTAGGGGAAAAAATTATACAATAAATCAAATTAAATCTCAGGCTAGTGGGAACTTAAACAGTGTTGCGTATCATTTTACATTAAAATCACTTCTCCCTCACATAGTACCATTCTAAATTCTTTTTCACTAATCAATTAATGGTATAAATATTTTAATTTATAGGAAAGAAAGCTGATCTTTACTACAAAGACAGTCCAAACTGGGTTCCAACTTTAAAGATGGGCACGAAGCAGATGACACCAACTTCGCAGCTAGTTGTTAGTATATATAACCGTCGGCAAGAGAGAACACGGAAAACAGAGGTTGCCAAAGTGCTGCTGGACCTTAGTTCTCTCCGTAGTGAGAGTCTTGACCCCATAGAAGAAACTGATGTCCAAACAGACATAAGTGGAACATTCATTCAGGCAATGTCAGATGAGTTGCAACAACTGCGGACTGAGAATTTAAAGTTAAAGTCAGATGCTGAAAGTGTAAACGTAAAATTCTCGAAAGCAGACTTTGAAGGAAATGATGAAAAAGTTAAGTACTTTACAGGACTGCCTTCCTACGCCACTCTGATGACACTGTTTGTGTTTTTGGAGCCTTACCTGCCAACAAAACTTTCAGTGTCAGTTGTCAGCTTTGACTAATGTACATTTTTTTGGTCACATGACACTCTACACTTTCCTTTGGAAACAAGTGTAGTGGAACCACGATATTTCACAGTTATCGCTGTCACAGCAAATCATTTTTCCAGATTCTACTCGGTCACAATAACACCATGTCTGTTCTTTGTTAAGTTCAGTAATAAGAATGCTATCGGTTTTAGCACATATTTTTCCCAACACTGATTTACTAGGCAACCTCGAGTAAAATTTTCCAACTAGTTCTGGTAGCACAGCATTATAGAATAGAGTTCTAGACTTCAATCACATGTCAGCCCATAGGTATTGACTAAATACAACTGACTCTATATGTAGGTCTTTTTAAGTCCAAACAACAAAGAAGCAGACTTCCATCTTAGTGACCCCCATCTGTGTTTGAATTTGGTAGTAATAGCTGTGATCTTTCTTTGGCCTAAGCAGAAGCTAGAAGTATCATCATTGAGTAGTTCATTCCGTTTACAATTAGGGCATTTTATTTCGACACAAGCTTGTCCATAGCAGTCACATGTTGCAATGCCATCTGGTGAGGCAGCAATGTACGGGACTTCTGTGCTTATATGAAGTCCGCTTTCTAGAACTGCAAAGTTTTCATTACACTTGCTCATCTCCTTTGTAAATGCATCTAATGCTACTTTCTCATGCTCGCATCCCCACTTTGTAGCTGCTGTCGAAAATTTGCTGCTTCCGGATAACACATTGCTTTAATAAGACTTTGCGATGGATTGCTTTCATTCTTGATGCGGTAATACGCCCTGCCCTGAAGTTGAACCACAATTTTGAAATTGCTTGGCCTCGAGTAGCTTCCTCCACACATCTCGCTTGTTCCTCTGTTACGGTAATATCAACGGTACTGCATCTATCAAGCAATGATTTAAAATTCACAGACAAGGTCTCTTCATCCTTGAGATCATGAAGCACTTTCGGAAACTTATTGTTAACACTTTTTGGTATATATTTGTCAGCAAACTTTGGTATAACTGAAAGTAAAGCTGGTTTGTGGCCGGCATTGTAGAGGCTGGAATAGAAATCAGAAAGTTCAGAATCTGTTGGTTCTGGAATGACTTTTCTCCCAAGTTTAGTTGCTGTAACAGGTGATTTCAGGCCTGCCACAGTATCGCAGAAATTTCTCTTACTGGTTTCGGCAGAGGTAAAGTAAATATTTCTCGTTTCATTATAACAAACGCCCTTCACTGCAGTGGGTAACAACCATAATGCCGGCTCCTGGGTAACGGTTCTAGAATCTCTTACACTTACAGTTCCTTCTACTGCAAAGAGTAAAGCACCGATATGACTACAGGCCTCTCCTAAACCTGCCATACAGTTACAGTGGGCGGTTTCTATTGCACCTGTGGAACTGGCGATGATCCAAGGAATAAGTGGCTTTTCCCGCAGCCTCTGGGAATGCAACACCTGCAAAAAATAGTGTCAAGTTAATATAAATTCTTGAAAGTTTCAAGAATTAATTATAAGAGTGTGGGTGTTTATGCATGCTAAAACTCCTTATTTACCTACATGTACTCAGTGTTAAAAATGTTAGTAGCGTTACAGCAAACCAACAATTTTTTATTGATAGCCTAGTGGTTTTTTTCTTTTCTAAACCTTATTTACTTTACACGGTTTCGGACACAAAATATTACAACTTATATTCAAGCCCCTCTCCATGCATAATGTAGTTAGTAGTCATTATAATTATAAATATAAACCTGTTTTACAGCTATTGATCTTGTATCATATAGGCTTATCATATGATCTCTTAAAACTCACATAATGACTAGATAAACATTGTAATAAAAATATCCAGAACTTTAAGTATCATCTTGGTTTTTATTGTTATGCAATATCTACTTCCTGTGGAACAGTCCATTTTTTATAAAATACCCCCATAATTGCTAAAATGGAACAACCCATCTACTATATAAAGAGCTGCTGACCAGAATCAAGTCACTCTCTGGTAAGTGAGCATCAGGTAAGAAAAACAAGAGAAGAGGATCTAATAAGGTATTAATATATTAAAGGTCGATAAGGATTATTACTATATTATAAGGTTTAAATTGTGGCTAACAATAATTCCGCTTGTGTCTGTCATGTTGAAAGGTCAGTAGTGGCCTGCCATATTGACTGACACTTGGTAGGACAAAGTGAGGACGACCATTCAGATTATTACTTGTGGTTGACCAGAGTGGCAGCATAGTGTTCTGTCATGTTGAACAGCCAGTAGTGGCTCGACATATTGGCAGACACTTTTGCATACCAGATTGGTGATCATAAGGTCGGCAAATCAGTAGGCGTCCTTTACGACAGTTAAATTACACAAAAGTTTTAAAGTTAACATTTTCAAGTTGTTATTGTTATTTTATCCAATCATTTTATGTACAGTTTAATTGCCTCATTTTATTATATGTATATAGTGATTCGTTTTACTTTGTTCATTTGAATATATGTATATATTGACTCGTTATTTCTATCTCTGCATACAGAGACTTACCCACTGTTGTTAACCAAATAGGATAACAAAATAAAAATACCGCTCGCACGTTACAACATGATATGGGCTAATAAATCAATCATAGATGTGATAACAAAACAGCACTGAGTGAAAACACTCATTTCAATGAAATGCTGATGCACAAATCAAGTAAATTTTCTGTAAGTAAAATACCTTAGCTGTTATGGTTGACGAAAGATCTCTAACCCATCCGGAAACGAACTGGTTGTATGCGTCTTATCCTTTGTAACTCTTGAGATCGTCTAATGTATACGGACTATGTGTAAACAGAAGGTAATTAACTATGTTGGGGTAGGTGACCTTTGGCCACGTACTGATTTCATAACGATCTTGATTGTCTATCAACGCTAGTTTTCCATCATACCGTCCTCTTTCAATCGTATTTAATCCATCTCGGTACAAGTTATTTGAAGTAGGTTTTCTTTTTATTGCCGATCCCAAAGGAGCCCCAAATTTTATTGACGTGATTCACGCTCTACTTGTTTAAGTTTGTATCCCTCCAAAATGGCGGCGCATCCGGGTTACTAGGCCAAGCATCGGGGAGATGCAAGGGGTCTATACTCTGTATGGCGCCGCTGGGATCTCTTACGTAATGCACAGGACAGCTACCAGCATCATACAAGTAACATGATCATATTTTGTCAATGAAAAATTCTACGATAATCTACATTACTTCATTCCTTTGAATCCGGTGTAAGCGTTTCTCCCTTTCTTATTCCTGTCATCAGTAACAAGAATTCAACATTCCTAACTCTGAAGTCCCAGCTTATTTTAAAGTGTGTAATGTGCATGGTATATCATTCAAAAGAATTCACGATATCTATTATACGTAAAAGTTGTCATGATATACGAAGGCCATCCATCCTTATATTTATACATATATATAGTAGAATCGCATACCCTCTTAAGACAGGCCTCCCCCAACCCAAACCCGTTCCTGTTGCGAGGTTATCAAGGCTGCACGAGGACTCATTTCTTGTCAATGAATATCAATACAAGAGTCAAATTTTATCTACGTTACAATGCGTAAACTATCGTGGAAACATCACAACTTATATACGAGTATCAATCCGATACCATCTAAATTTCATTCCTTATTTAGAGTCAGTACTTAACTGTAAAGTCTACTTTCGAATTGATTTGTTTTGTTACACTCTCTACGTCCAGCACGCTGAAAAGTGATTGACTAATAATTGATCAATCGACATCTTGACCGTTACGATGTCATTTCATTGTTCTATCACCATGTTAAATTCACATTTTGATAAAATTCTTTATTCAGATACTTATTATTGTAATGATTGTAAATTCTTATCAAAAACTTATGTTCCAAATTTCATATGATAATTCATTTACTTAATCACTATGGTTTCTTCTATCTTGTGTGACATTTTTATTTCTCGTCAGGAATTTCTGGCTTTACACCTCTTTTGTTAATTTACCATAAAAAGTAATAAGTTGTGTAAATATTTTCTTTATCTACTTGGCTCTAACAACAAATTCGTAGAAACTGTAAAAAAAAAACACTTTTGATGTCTTATACCACAATTAGTGTTACGTAATCTGATTAAGATCTTATGGTTCGAACCCACGCCAATACGTGTCATCTGTTTTAAGGCTCATATAGGATAAAACTATTTGTATTTCTTCGTCTACGTATATATATTCAAATTCAAACTTTCGTATTAATTTCGGAAGTCAGACTCGCTACTGACAACACCCGACTGGTCATCGTTTATTTAGTTCGGACGTCAGAATATTTTCTGACTTTACCGACTGTGATATTGTTATATTCACATTATCTATTGTTGTATTAAAGTGTAAAATCGGACTTTACTCTTCACTTCTACTTCTATACCGTATATACGGGAACAACCTACGGGAATACGGCAACGTCAGCCTCACGACATCTACGCCAACATTCCCCGTTTTTCAACTTATATACGTTTATACTACGTTATGACGAAATCTGCGTCATAAATGGTGGAGAAAGTGAGATGTTCCCCTGTACCTCGGCGGAAAAGTGAGTTATTTCCCCGCTCATCGCGCATCTTCTGGACCTAACAACAATGGATAATTACTCATTACAACAACGATGGTATGGACAATATCAACCATATTCACTATACAAGGACACACAGTACCATTCAACCTGGAAACGCTGGTTTTACTGTAACAACATCGGATATATCGCCAAATATTACCGAGAAAGCGATAGTGAAACCTAGGCCAAAGCGAAAACAACTCCGGGATTTATAGAGGCTACAAGATTTCAAACAAGAGAATTTCCGTTTTCTAATCTTAGGAACACTGCCTTTCTTATGTGTCTAGACACAAATCTGGCTCTCAAAGTGGAGTTAAGAGAAACAAAATGACAGTTGAAGGAATATATCTCACGTGACTCCAAGACAAAGCAGTCGGAAGAAAAAGTACGGGTGTGCGAAATAGATAATTCAAATTTAAAAGAAACAAATAAATCGGCTTCAAAAAAAAGAAAATAACATCATCAAAGATAACAAAATAAAGGAGAAATGTATCGCCCTGGAAAATGAATGTCATATTCAGAAAACAGGATCTGAGTAAAAAGATCGATTGTTTAGAGAATGAAAAAGCCGACATGCAACAACGATGTGAAAATCTCGCAAAACGCTCGGAAACCAATATTCAAAATTTAGAAACCAACATCCGTTAACTTAAAGCCGAAAACAACAAATTACGTGAGAAAAATAATGAAAATGAATATAAAATTTGGGATTTAGAGGATAATTTGGACATCGTTCATTCACAGTGTTACAGTTTGAATATTAAACCAGACTCAAACCGAGAGCCATCCTCCGTACCATATCAACCGATCCAGCAAGGCGTGTCGTACCAACCTCAACATATGTTGTACCTATCACATCAGGAAAATCTGAACCAAACGCATCAGCAAAATGTGTCGTATGTACCGCTTCAACCAACCTGGACTACGAACCAGCATTTTAATCCTTCTAATCCAAACAACCAATACCAAAAGAGGAACAAAAAGACGGCAGCTCAGGCGGTAGGAGACTGAACTCAATGTCATCTAGAAATCGAAGTGCTTTTAATTTTCAAGGAAGTGTTGGACGATGATCATTACGAATTTACCAAGATTGCTATGTTTCAGTGACTTAAAACTCTATTCATCGGTTCACTGTTATATTAATGACCTATAAAGTATACGCATAATATTATTCATTAACTCATCTCCTTTCCTATGATACTATTTCATATTATGTATATTGCATTCATAACCATGTAAGGTTTTTGTCATTTATCTGTCGTACATGCATCATGTATCCCATAATTTTCAACATTTAAAAAAAATTTAACTATTTAATCTTTGGGGACATAAGTTGTGTAAATATTGGTAATTCATTGCCTCTTGCAACGAAGAGAATGTTAAAAAGCAGGTGATGTTTTATACTGCAAAAAAACATTTGAAATGTGTATCTACTGAATAATGCGACTGGATGGCGAATAGTAACACGAAGGTAGAACGATTGTTTTGCATTTCATCGAAGAAGTAGGACATGTTATAATCGGTGAATCATTAATCAACCACTTTTATTATCCCATATATTCTACTCTACTCTATTATAATGTGTTCCCACACAACTCAGTTTTCCTGAAATTAACCAGAGTTATCTCCCTCATTGGAGTACAAACCCCTGATTTTATACATCACTGCCCATATAGACCATTCTATTGGGCAGTTACTCAATAGTTATCTGCCATTTACCGATAGGTTTCGCGGTCGTATCCGCCATTACGGTACTGAAAAAAATTATCGAGATAGTAAAATGACCTATGAGCGTAATGGTTAAAACAATATTTGTGTTTATCAACGTTTAGTTGAAAGATCTGATCAGTGAATATGATTGAAAATTAATAAACGTATTTTATTTTATAGTCCTTTATGAATTTCAGTTTAGAATTTAAATTTAAAAACCAGAAAAAGAAAAGGAACCTTTCTCCGGCGTTACCAAAAACGTTGGTCACCAAGCTAAGTTATTTATTCAGTAATGAATGATGTATTAATGTATTACAGATTAATTAGATAGTTATTAAATAATAATAAAACTAAAATAAAATTCACAGACATATATTGACTACTTTCAAAACATAGTCTATGTTTCGGCAAATATCAATATTAACACCTAGACCATTTCACAAACGAAGATTTTTCGTAACTTTTACTCAGATAGATTATCACTAAATTTCAGTATGCAGATAAATTGCTGTGTTCGGGGATGAGAAATTTCATCTACTTAACTATTTCCAAATTCAGGCTATCCGTATTTGCAAAACCTGGGTTTGGAAGTTTTGGAAAATCCTTGAAAAAATTCGTGTATCTTTTGGAACATGACCTGCAGTTTTAGGAAAATTGAATACAACTCTACAAAAGTAACTTTGGTAAACAGCGGCGGATTTATGTTAATCAATTTGCTTCAATCAACATACATGTGTATCAATAATAGCCTTATGGATGATGGGGTTAAACAGCCGACATAAATCCAGTAAGTTTTTTGCGTAATACGGACGACATTTTCTGAAATGTAGCTTTAACTTTTGCCAAGGATACCTATGCTGAGATATTTTAATAGATCAGTACTAAACAGCCAATTATTCATAAAAACTCGCATTATAAGTGATAAGATATAATCTATCGGGTCAGACTTCTTTAAGCCCACGGAAGATTTTAAGCCCACTGTAAGTCCACTGTAAGCCCACCGTCTTTTTTCATTTATAATATGATATCATTTGAGTAAAATCAAAATTTTTGTATTATATTATGTTAATTATATTTTATTAATTTTTAAATGTTTACTCAATTTGTTTTAATTATTCATTTTATGTATTTAAAGTAAATGTAATTTCATACATGTACAGTTGCTTTTTCAAATTTGTTCATTGTCAATATTTTACATATCTTTTTCTATTTTTTTGTAGTTGTGCATATCTTTATATTGTTCTTTATTAATGAATTATTCATATTTGTTTGGGTTTTGTTTTTTCTTTCTTTGGGTTTTTTTTTTTTTTTTTTTTGGTTTTTTTTTTCTTAGGTAAATATTAAATATTGAACTTCATACTTATTTATCCATTTATTATTTATTGATTAATTCAATTAGTTTTGTGGTAATTAGATAATAAATGTACATCTATTCTTCATTGTGAATCTTAAGGTGGCTTGAGTGTCGTGCTTTTTATGGTTAAACTGGTCGAATTCATCTTCTAAACTAAAGATATATGTTTGAAGTACAAAAAATAAAACAAAAATGTATATGTTGCTTGCCTTCTTCTTGTTTAATGGTAGCACAAAAGTATGTACCGTCAGTGAGATTTAAAGTATTGTTTTTACATAAGCCTTGATAAGGTCACATGACAATCATAGGTCTATAACACAAATAATTTTCACTAATTATAACAATTACACTTATACAAATATTGTAGAAACATAATGCCAACATTTCAAGCCATGGTAACAATTTCATCATAAAACAGTTCCATGAAATAGGTGTCAAAAGTTACTACAGCATGTAAATATTTCAGGTTGAAATAAATGTGTAAATATCTAGAAATAGCTATAACTTTGAAAATAATGGTTAAAACTTCATAAAATTTGGCATACTTATTATTTGTTGTTTACAATGAGAATAAATCATAAAAATAATACTTAGCAAGACTTTTTTTTTTTGTTTGACAGGCATCTGAATACTGTCTCGGGCATAATTTTTCATCAAATATCGACGATGAATTCGTGTTTTTTTATATATAATTTGCAATTAATGAAAAAGTAATGGTTCAAACTTCAAGAACATTGCAATATACATTGTTTTTAATATCTGCAGCACATAGATAAGGTGTGCAATCTCCATTTCTAAATATGGGTATTTTAATTTAATACTGGATATTTTTTTTTTAAATTGGTGAAAACCGCTTGTAATTTACTACATGTACTTTTGAATTAATGAAAACCAATGGCCATGACACAATGATACATGCAATATATACTATTTGCAACATCTGCAAGGTATATATAAAACATACAAAGTAGTCTATGCCCTATATATCCTATAGAGAAGGCCTCTTCAGTATCATCTATAGATTATTTTTTCACCAAAGATTTCTAAAGGAAGACATGTCATTTGACGATATAGTCCAATATGTAAAAAGTTCATCATGTTAGAAAATAGGCCCCATAATTCCTGTCAAAAAATAGACAGCAATATCTGTATAATCGTGATCAACGGCAACGAGTCCACTTACTGTAACATCGACATCGTCACACTCGCACTCTATAGATCGATATGACACAGGTTCATCACAACTTATTCGTTTCTCTAATGCCTTCCTTAGCCCCTTTATTTTATCACTATAACCTGTTTTTGCCAGTTGTCCGTTTCTTTTTTCTCCGAAATCTGTTGGACATGACGACGATTGACTTTTCACCGACAAGGAACAACACGGCATAAAAATAAACTACGCAACGGTAACAAAAATTCCGGAATGAAACTATGACGTCACACGACACTCGAGCCACCTTAAACTTAAAACTTTATTTTGTTTATCTATAAATAAAGTTGAAATCTAATATACATTGTCAAGTTTTAAAGCGTTTGTGGGTAATAGTAGTTGTTTTTGTATTCCTTACACGTTTGATTTGACCCGGTTTCTTAGCAAGACGCACATGGGATATTTAGAGAGCCATCGGATGATTCAACAGTTTTTCCGGGGTTGGTCCAAATCTTATAAATTTATTGTATACTTTACTTCTTTGCTCTTCAGAGAGTTCAATCCAACAGTCATGAGGTATTCTTAAATGCCTTGCATGTCCCGATAATTCTAAATTTCCTCTCCCATGTAGTGCCCCTCTGATTTCTATTAATTGGCTTTCATGGATTTCCCTTAATCTTTCAATTAATTCAGGTACTTTAGAAACCTTCCAGTTACCTAATAATTTAATTTTGTAGTTCATGCTCTCGCAATTCTTATTCTTCCAGTTTGACGGTATTCCAGGGTTTTTCTGGCTGGGGATGAAAATTTTTTCTTTAATAGTTGGTAGTAATTTATTTGTGATATATTTATTTTGTCCTAATTCAAATTTCTCTATTACATGTATTTCTGTTTCGCACTCTAGGTATGCAACACGAGAAGATGAGTTTAATAGTCCAGAGGGGCCAAAAATTGCATTTGTTATATCACTTCTATTGTTTTCTGGCAGGTTTTGACTAATAAGGTTTCGTTGTGTTTTCCTGTAAATGTCGCGTACAGAGAATGTGTTCTGATGATGGAAACGATGTTTGAATTGCGTTTATTAAAGCCTGTTCTTCATCTGTCCCAAATACAATTTTTTTTTGTTTGGATCTGCATTCCTAAAGTTGTCCTAATTTTAGAAAGAAAGTCACAGTATGTACTGTACGATCCATCCCAATGTAGAAGCGAAGGGCCAAACATGATAGGAGAAGTGGATGTACATTTTCTTATAAGATTAAAATTTTGATACACCATTGCAGTTAGGAAACATGGTACGAGATTAAAAGTTCTATCAATACCAATCTGTTATCATGCAGTTCTTCATGTCTTCCAGTTGTTCATTGGTAAAACAAATAATACTGGGTGGTTTATCATTATCATTTGCTACAATACATTGTGTGAAGTTATTACCTTGCAGAGAGTTCAGAATAGATTGCATATCATCTGCCAAATAGTTTTTAGATGGTGGGTTTTCCTGTTTATTTTTCTGTACTTTGCATTTTTTATTACTTTTAGATCAATCAAATGTTCTTGGTCTGCTTTTTCTATGTCTTTTGCGATGTTTGATGGTGTTTTTTTATGATTAAGCCCTTCATCTATGATTGAATTTTGGATTAATATTAGCCGCTTATATGGTTACTTCGTAGTTCTTGCGTTTGCATGGACACTTTCACCTGGGTATTCCCCGAGATATTCAAATACAGCTAATGCAAGTTTGTCGTCGTTGATCATGTTGGGAATCTGTGTGAACCAACTCACACGTCTTTGGTATTTAGGGTCTCTTTTAAGTTTTGAGTAGTACCTCTAATATATATCTATAACGTGATGAAAAAGTAAAATAGAAATTGACCCCGCCCAGTTTAGTGTTCCAGTTACGTACAAAAAAGACGGACAGACAAATAGATGGAGAGTTTAAACTATTTTGGATGCAATTATCAAAGACTAAAACCTTTGAAGTGATTTTGCTTTTATTAAAATGGTTCAATTTTAACAAGGTCCATTCTAAACAAAAATTGAACTTTAAACAAAAGACCTATGTAATCTTGGAAAATCACTGAAACATGCCTTTAAATTTAAAAATACATTAACATTATGTTCATGAATGACACATTTTCATGTTACACTACATTTCAGTATTTTTGTGAATAAACTTATTTATTGTTATAAAAGGATTCACACTGTGCTTGTCTTTAATTAATTAATTGATTATTATTCCAGGATATGTCCTTAATTAAGTACTATGTTTATACAATAATTATCAGTTATACTTAGTTGCTTTAAAACATTAAGTACATACGATAAACAATCACATCATGTATCATAAATGAAATCGATATAGATTTTACATTATCAATATACTACGGACAACGAAGAATTACAACATAAAACAATTTTAAATTCATAAACGCTACAAAAAGTAAGTGGGATATTTACATAACATTGCATAATATATGGCAGACATTAAGGTGGCCCCACGTTTATCTTAAAAAGGTAAAAAAAAATCACGTAGGACAATTGGAAGTACAATTATATATGATGACATACACCACACCCACATAATCACTTTTTTGTATCTTCGTGGATATTTCATGATTAAGAAATAAAAATAACAACATTTAAATGTTCAAACGTGTTATGGCATTTGTATAAGCCAATGAAAATGAAATACGATTTAACAATTAAACCTTATATCAGAGACATGTATACACATGTCTCTGCTTATATTTGATTACTTTAATGCATTAATTTCCACCAATGAAAATGATTGACGACAAAGTAATTAAACGTGCAACTCGCCGGAACTTTTGCTGAAAAAATGAAAATAATAAAATCACAATAAAACGTAAATTACTTCCATATGTTAATATTTAATTTTTACTTTTGAAATATCAGTCCTTTTTGTGAATGAAATAAACTGCATATTACTAAGACATAATGATTCATCTCTTCATTTCTAATCGATTTAATAAACCAAGAGTTATCGTTCTTTAAACATGGCGATCAAAACAAACATTAAACAGAGACATATAAAGGGACTTTTACAGTGGGCTTCAAATCTTCCGTGGGCTTAAAGTAATCTGACCGAATCTATCTCCGTTTGCTTTAGGTTTTGTAAAGTATTGTTACTAAGACAACCCATGGCAAATATCCTGTATTTCACTTATAACCACTGTCAAAACTGCAAAAACAACTTAATAAAAAAAACCATATTAGGTAGTATCAGCTGATGCAAGGGCTTGTAAACTTGTTTAAAAGTCCTTTACTGATGATACGAGACTAGGCTGATGATAGCCATATTCAGTACCTTAATGGCGGATAGTCACGTAATCTAAAGATGGCCGCGTCCGTGTATTACGCGATAGACTGGTCTATACAAGTGTCTGAGTTAACTTTATTTTTAATATAATCGCATAGTATATCTAAATGTTATATTGAAAATATTCAACTGATTGATTATATTTACTGATTAATCGAGACTGAAGTCAGAAAATTTGCCCTGAAACTTTGATGAAATTAAAATAGTAGTAATGGAAAAAGTCCGAGAGTTGTACTCCAACATGGCTGTTAATGCTGGTAGTGTGACATCACATAGGCAGACTCTATACTGTACTATATCTGTAGTAATTCCATTGTACGTGTTATTTCTCTGATTTTTTTCCTCCGAGTTCGGGTATATTTTGTCGTCTATCGTCTGTTTTGGTCTATTTTTCATAGATGCTGAGTTATTTATCCATTATTCAGTTAAATGACTTATTTGTTCGGATTTGAGTACAACTGCAAGTAATCATCGAAAAAATACCGAAGATTTAACTACAAGCTTATCTAACCGCAGTATTTTTATTCTTGAATTGAAATAGAGTTCAATTGGGAAGCTGTTCAACGAAAGTTTCAGGTTCTTCGACATCATCATATAGATGTAGGCATTAGTTTTAATTTAGGTTAGTAGCAAAAACCGCATGGTTTATATGCATACAAAAAAAAAAGGATAACAACAACAACAACAACAACACATACACACACGTTCATAAGAACAAATGCATTTAGGAGGAAAGACAAATACGACCGGAAATATACAGAATTACGTACATGTAACACACACGCACACAAAAACACACACACACAATCACACCAGACACAAACACAAAATGTATATTTAAGGAATACTCAAATCACAGAAAATCGTAAGAGTGAGGCATTTTTAAGATATTTTGCAAGGTTTAACCACTGTGTACTGTCTTCGTAAATCATTCTACAAAGGACACTCAAGAAGAAAGTGAAACTCATCTTCAACATAACCAAAATCACAGCAATGGCACACTCTATTGTGCCTTCCAACTCTAATACATCTCTAATACATCAACCTTGTTCTATATTAAGTTTATGTGAAGATAATCTGAACTTTGTAATATATAAGACCAAATTTTCATGAATGGATTTACGCAAATAATATTGAAGTGAAAAATTATCAATCTATTACAGATTACTGATAAGTTCGATTTTCCGGCATGCATCACAACGATCCCCCCTTACAGACACAGACCACAGACATAGATACATGCCCTTCCCAGCAGTGATAAGAAACGTGCTTGATTTTACCAAACCTTAATAGTTTTATACCATTTCAATTTCCTTCGGATCCGTCTGGGTTCCATTTGGGTTTTATAAATATCCGATCACCTGGTCTTTGTCTAGTGGAATTGGAAATTTGTGGAAATACGTTGTTTTTATGATTATATTTATGTCAGATGTAGGGTTATCAAAAACATCCAGAAACAAAATATGGAGCTTTGTAAAATTTATGAACATTTGATGTGGTAGAGCAGATTCCATATTAATTATATTGATGGAACCATCTACATTTTAGTGTGTGTATGTAGTCACGTATTCTCTGATGTTACAATTTAAAAAAAACCATAAGTGTGTTAGGGCATGTTGGCATATGGTGGTAGTACAGTGGGGTTATGATTTTCCGGTTGGATGTACAACGTTCGTCCAACAATGTTAATTGTACTCGATATCCTATTATTGGTTGGTCGGAAGCAATACGTTGCCTAACTTTGGGTCAATGTAAGAAAATAACGTTTTGGGCCGTGATGTGATGTATGTCGGGTGTGTCACGTTAGTCGAAAATTGATAAAATAATAATAATAATAATAATAATAATAATAATAATAATAATAATAATAAACCAGTCACGATATATTGATAAAACATACACTATATGCACGACTTGGTGGTCCCTTGAAGCCTGCGTGACCTAGTGGTATCGCGCTGGACTCCTGATCGGGAGGCCGGGGTTCGAGTCCCCCTCTGGTCATGCCGGTGTCCTGTCTTTCGGATGAGACAGTAAAAACCGAGGTCCCGTGCCGTGGTATGCATGGCACGTTAAAGATCCGGTCTCACTGCTTCGGGTGGGTCCGTTGCAAAGGTCAAAATTTGTATGCCCTGCATCAGGCAGATGCCATCACCATAAACGTGAAATATTCGTGGTGTGACGTTAAACACAAATCAATCAATCAATCAATGGTGATCCCTTGTTATTACCAAACAAGCATAATTTTTATCAAAAAAAAAAAAAAAAAAATCGAGATCTGGAATCTGAATATTTGAAATCCCATATGTCAGGTGGGAAAATCGAACAACTGGAATTACATTTATAATTTTCTAGTGTTTTAAGTTTATATATGCAGAAATCAAATATGCAAAGTTAATCACATCATCTACTATCGGAATAAAATTCACGTTCACTTACAAGGTAAAGTGGTATTGGGCCTGTTTCGCTCACCTAAGATATCTTGTGATTGTGACAAATCGTTATTCGTGTTCAAGTTGTCCTACTAAACAGAGAACACTCAGTCTAAGTCACAGGGTGTAAAACTGTGGCCGGATCGAGGAATCCAACCCAAAACTTTCAGTTTTCATGGCAAACAGTCTTACCTTAGATTAAGTTAGAACATAGCCCAAGATTCTATGCCTTTCTCCCATCTTAAGATAATGGCAATTTGTGGGAGAGGGTCAGAATTTGCACCCTATAATCCAGTCAGTGTTTTAAGATAAAATAAGTTAAAGATCTTATTTGGAAAAGATATCGATATAAACAAGCAAGTTAAAGTGTCATTTATTGGATTAAAGGTTGAAGGTTTACTGTGCAAATGTTTATGTGTTGCCAGAGGCATGTACATTCCGATACTTGCTGGTATCACTGAAAATTCCAACTTCTGATGCACAAACTGACCCCCACCCACAAACTGACCCCCACCCACAAACTGCCGATATCAAAAGTGGGAGCTAGAACAGCAGAGAATCTTGGACTAGTTAGAATCATACGGTCAAATACTAGAATCTATCACAAGATTTATAGATTTTACCTGTCGCAACACTGTAGCTTCAAAATTTGGCCATCCTATACATTATATCTATTAGGTGTGAGAGTGTACTTCAATGCCCTAGCATCATCTTCATAACGTCAAGGTTTGAGATTACACTATGATTGTCAAGAGTTTTAGTGAAGCGCAGTGTAATCTCAAACCTTAATGCTATGAAGATGCCTTACCATAGGCCGTAATGGCAACTACTGATTGTGAATCACAACTGATTTGGATATAATTATTTATCTATCTCTTTGTGCGTCCAACCCGATCACCAATTCGCCAAATGCGAATTCAAAATTGAAATGGCTACACGTTTTCAGTACACGAGTATCAAGTTGGTGAATACTGTATTCACTCATGTATGATACACACTTTTTTTTCATAAAATCTGACTTTGATCCTCCAGGTGTGTATTATGCACGAAATCTAAAACAAGAACCTTTTTTCATATGTAAGAATTAGTATTTCTGCAGCGATATTGCTGTAAATGTCCGCTGACAACGATCAGAGCATGACCATTAGACTCTGGGAACCCTTACTTGACCACTGAAATGGATTTTAGACACTTGATAAATTGATTTCAGTTTTACCTCCTTGCGTTGAACACTTTACAATATGCACTGAAATGAAATTGTTTTTACAAATGCAATCAAATTATCTAATCAACGTGGATCAAGGTGAAATGGCTTCACGGTCAAACAATCAGCCATTACCATACACCCTGCTGGGATAATTACTTGCTCGCATTTCTTCTACCTTTACTGCTGTGCTAATCAATTTATTTTGTACAAACATTGACACTTCGAGGTAACGAGTGTAAAATATATAGCAAATGGCTGCTTTGCTTCATTATCGGTATTTTATCAAGAATACTAATTACAGTTGCTAATTCCTATAATTTTATTAACAATTCTTTATAATTTTCTGTCTATTAACACAGTTTGTATCACAAATTAATTTTATTACGCGCATTATATCTAATAAATGCCTCAGCCATTGTACTGAAAACACAAAATAAGACATTCTCTATATATTACAGAATACAATGTAAGTAATAATATAACAATTTATATTATGGTTGAGTATTACTGAGTATTACTGATTGAAACTGTGTCCAGTGGACATTTTAAATGCCCACTCTAAAAATGCCCACTGTGACCAGTGGGCAAATTAAGTTCCACCCGGACTGTACTGTACACTTCTTACTTCATCTTTTTCCAGGTTTGGTCAGAGAAAACATTATGAAGTGAAATTACATACTGGTGGAGCATGACAACAGTGACAGCCTTTGTTGAGGGCTGGGATTTTGTTCAGACTCTCGGAGAGGGAGCATATGGGGAGTAAGTATGATTGTTGAGGGCTGGGATTTTGTTCAGACTCTTGGAGAGGGAGCATATGGGGAGTAAGTATGATTGTTGAGGGCTGGGATTTTGTTCAGACTCTTGGAGAGGGAGCATATGGGGAGCAAGTATGATTGTGGAGGGCTGGGATTTTGTTCAGACTCTTGGAGAGTGAGCATATGTGGAGTAAGTATGATTGTTGAGGGCTGGGATTTTGTTCAGACTCTCGCTCTTGGAGAGTGAGCATATGTGGAGTAAGTATGATTGTTGAGGGCTGGGATTTTGTTCAGACTCTTGGAGAGTGAGCATATGTGGAGTAAGTATGATTGTTGAGAGCTGGAATTTTATTCAGACTCTTGGAGAGGGAGTATAATGGGAGCAAGTTTGTCCAGGTTAAGGATTTCCATTTATCATCACTCAAGGTGAATGAAAACCGAGATGATGTGATTTGGAATCAAAAGACAATCACTGATACATGTATGTAATTGAATCTTAAAGTACCAACTAATTAAGTAATTTGTACACAATTTGAACAATTCAAACCAGTTATAACAGAAAGCGCTTTTATTGGACCTCATAATGTATGTCTGTTGCAATATGCTGATGATACAGCACTTTTTCTCGATGGTACTGAAAAATGTCTCAAAAGCGCATTGGACTTATTATTCCAATTTTCGAAATATTCTGGTCTGAAACCAAATATTACTAAAACAAAAGCTATCTGGATGGCTCTAAATGTAACTCCACTGAAAATTTATGTACTGATACCAATCTTACTTGGACAAATGAACCTTTCAACATTTTAGGTATAAATTTTACTGCAAATTTAGAGAATGTTGAGAAACTTAACTTTGATGAGGGTGTACAAACTATTATTAAAAATATTAAATCTTGGTCAAGGAGAAATCTCACTACTCTTGGTAAAATTACAGTAGTAAAATCCATTCTTTTACCAAAATTAACACATCTTTTCATATCATTACCAAAACCTGCATCTAAAAATATCAATCAACTTCAAAAAATTTTCTATAACTTTATTTGGAATAACAAAAAAGATAGAATTTCTAGAAATACCATCATTCAGGATTACCAAGAGGGGGGATGCAGAATGATTGATATTGAAAATTTCATTAAATCATTAAAAATTACATGGATTCGCAGACTATTTCGCTCAGATTGCATTTGGACCCGCGTATTTAACATAACAATAAATAGTGATAATAAAGCCAATTCCCATTTTGGTGTAGATTATATAAATAAACTGATTCGGAATACTGTGAATCCTTTCTGGAAAGAAGTTTTAACTTCTCTTATGGAATTTCAAACAAAAGTGACCCCCCAGTCTATAAATGAAATTCTGCTTTCCCCACTATGGTATAATCCCCTTAGTAGAGTTGATAATAAATCTATGGTCATTCAAAATCTTTACAAAAAAGGATTTATCTTTGTCCAAGACTTACTAAAAAATAATGGTGATGTACTCTCTCATCAAGAGTTATGCAACAATTTTTCAGTAAATCTACCTTTTACAACATATTTCGGTTTGGTTAAATCTTTAGTAAAAGTGTGGCCAGTCCTCAAAGATAGCCCTCATAAATGTAAATTGCCTTGTTTGCCTGCTTTTTTGAAAATTATTTTGGCTTCTGAAAAAGGCTGCAAGGACATATATGAAATTTTCATCAAATCTGCATATAAAAAACCAAAATGTGAATTAAAATGGGTAAATGACCCTAGTTTAAATTTAGTAAATACACCCTCTAACTTTTGGAAACAAACATTTTTAAATCCTTTTAGAATCACAAAAGACACTAAATTGAGATGGTTTCAGGTCAGAATAATTCATAGAATATTGGCTACAAATAAACTGTTAAATATCATTAAAATTAAGAATTCTCCTTTATGCAATGTATGTAATACAGAATCAGAGACTATCGTTCACTTATTTGTCCTTTGTAATCCAGTTAGAGCTTTGTGGATGGAATTAGAAAACTGGATTCGTTTTAACACAAATTTAAATATTTTCTTATCACCATCCAATATAATATTTGGAGTTCATCAATATAATTGTAATACATTAAACTTAATTATTATTCTCCTTAAATGTTTCATTTATATAAAATCAAGACAAAGTGCCAATATGACCTTCTGTGGTTTTAAAACATATTTGTTGAATTACTATGAGACTGAAAGGTACATGTATCTTAGAAAAGGAGGTGAAGATGAATTTAATAAGCGATGGCACACTTGGAAAAACTTGTTTGTAGCCTAAACTCTATTATCATTATTATTATACAACTTGCTCATACTTTAACTATTGTGAACTTGATATCTAATTATCATCAATGCATATATTCAACAATATACTTACCGGTATATGTATATATGTGTATATGTATGTGTGTATGTATATGTATATATACCGTATATATGTGTGTATGTTTTTATGTGTATGTTTATGTGTATATGTGTGTGTATATATATGTATACTTCACTACACTACTAGTACTACTTGACAATTGAATACACTTATATTTCATATGTTGTATAAACAATACATTTCAGTACATGATATATTTATATAATATATATATGTCTGTGTGTGTGTGTGTGTGTGTGTGTGTGTTATTATGTTTATGTTTATGTGTGTATGTACATGCATATACATTTATATTTCATGTATTGCGTAAACAATATACATTTCAGTATATGATACCTTTTTTCTTCCCTTTTAATAATATATTTTTATATTTGAAAGAAAATATTTATGATTCAATACACTATCTTCAGAATACTTATACATTCAAAATATATGGTTCAGTTGCACCATGAACTAAAGTATGTAGAATTGAATAAGACGAGAAATGAATGAGAGAGAAAATCTGTGAGTGAAAGATGTGTATTGGATGTGTATTGTCTTGTCGTCTATGTTTCATTGTTATATGTTTATTATATGTTTGTCCTACATGTATTATTAATAAAAGTAAAAAAAAAAAAAAAAAAAAAGAAAGCGCTCTTAGACTTCAAAGGAAAGCACACTTGTTATAATAGAAACAGGAACACTTAGTATCACAAATATTTTATGCCAAAGCATTACATGACATAGCGATGGATTTTACATAGGTCTTCATTTATATTGTATTGATCATTTTGAAAGGGCCAAGAGGCTGAAAATTTGCAAATCAATTATATCAGTATATAAATTTGTGTCATTTTTGCCACTATGTTTGAGTACAGTTAACATCTTCTTTATGAAAGGATCAAGTCATCATGTGCTTTGTATTAAAAAATAGTGCCAGAGGTAGAACATATCCACTTTCTCAACTTTGTTTCATTTATCCTATAGTGCATGGAATCTGATGAATCACTTTTAGGCTAGATCTTTGCTGCCGGGGGCATTAGTGTTTCACAAACACAGTTTGTTTTATTCAGAGTTACCTGTGATATGTACATTATATATGTAAGACAGCACCTTTTACAATCATTGCATATGTGTAACAGACATTCAAGACACTATGCCTTATTTGACTTTGAACGTCAAGGAAATAATCAGGAGAGTTCAGTAGAAGGGTTTATAAAATGAAAAGCAAAATGAATTAAAATCTAATTAAGACAAGTTATAATATGAATCATTGAATTCAATATTCTAATGATATACTTAGATAAAGATATTGAATTGATGTTTGGTATAAAGATACGTCATGAAGATATTTAGGTCAAGTTTATTATGCTCAGTGATGAAAACTTTTAAATGGAAAAATTTTGTTTCTGGGTTATTATGAGGAGTAGATGACCTCTAATGTGGTCATGTGAGTTATACCCATGTTTCAAAACAAAAGGGAACCATATGCTATGTCGGTGTTGCTCTTGTTATGTAAAACTTCAGCAATGCAGAATATACATAATAATTCCTATAAAGAATTTCATTTATAGAATGAGTGTCTTAATCTGTGTATTGTTATTGGAATGCAAAACAAAACAAGTGTATTTATTGTACATATAATGCTCATAAGCATTCTATATATATGGGTCATCATTGTCAGTTTCATTTGTTTTCTTAAATCCCCGCTTTCCACTTTATAGATCTATACATTAATTATTACATCTTTGTGGATTCAGTTTGCAGGTCAGAACAGCCAAACGTCTCGTCTTGTACATAATAAATGCACTATGGCGTCATGAACATGATTATTGCATTACATTACATTACATTGCATTAAAATGCATTACACTCCAGTTTAAGCATTTCATCTCAAATTACATTGTTTGTGCATATACAGTCGAACTTCAATAACTCGAACGTCGAAAACTCGAAACCCTCTGGAAACTCAAAGTCATCCTACGGTACCAAGAACATTTCAAATATTGTAATGCTATTTGCCTTCCCAAACTCAAACTTCTGAAACTCGAATACCCACGAAAACTCAAAGTAATTTTCAAATCCCAATAACAAATTTGTGCTAATTTCACCTTCGAAAACTCAGAGCATCTTACAATCAGAAACTCGAAGCAAATAACAGGATAGAATGCAATTGGCTTGTTTACACAGCGATAAAAATTTCACTGTTGTGTGCATACAAGTTTGATGGACTTGTGCATGGGGTCTTATATTACACGTTTCACGTTAGTAACAGGGACAATCTAATTAAAATACAGATCTTGTTCTCTCGTGGAGAAACGTTTCTCCACGAGAGAACAAGATCTGTATTTTAATTAGATTGGTAACAGGGACGTATATAATTATATTAGATATATACATCCCTGTTAGTAATGAAACAATCAGGGTATCATAGTTATTATCTATGGATTATTTATTTTGATTTTAACTGCCGTAATTATGAAAGAAGGTTTTTAAAAACTGCTAATGGTGAAAATTGTCTTGAATTACAAGCTGCAAATTTTAAATAGTTATCGAAGTTAATGAACTTCATCTAAGATATTGAGCCAAGCCCTTGACATCATTAAATAGTGCCAATGCCGATAAAATGGCTTTATAAGGGCAGATCTCCATGTTATACATTTTTTTATTAGTTTTATTAAATACTTGGATGATATTTGACATGATACGCATTTGAATTAAATGAATTTAGAATATTGTATTGTCTTTATGCTATTTTTAGAATTACTGTAGTACAAAACGTACATAAGTAATAAGGTTCGATCTTTCCCCTTCTAGTTTCCTGCGAATTTCCGCAACTTCCAAAACTCGAACCTACCGAAACTCAAAGTGATTTCGTAGGTCCTGAGCACTTTGAGTTGTCAAAGTTCGACTGTTTGTTAAAATTTTAACAAAATAGTGAATAGCTTGTTAATATTTTCGTGATAAGTAAATAGAAATATAAAGATTGAAAATGTACCTTTGTTGCATTTTTTTCTCCTGAGACAACTACTGATTTGTAACGTTATCGTGTAAAGTCCCATATTACTCTTGACTTTAAGTTGTGGAGTTTAAATATTTTTGAGAAAATATAATTTTCTATTTGCAGAGTGAAGCTTGCTGTAAACTCCGAAACCCAGGAAGCTGTTGCTGTCAAGATCATCAATGTGGAAAAGACACCTGGTGCAGCAGAAGCTGTTAGGAAAGAGGTCAGTAAATTCAAATGCAGAGGTTGTCATGAAAGAGGTTAGTAAACTCACATGCAGCGACTGTCAGAAAAGAGGTCAGTAACCTTTCAGGCAGGGGCTGTCAGGAATGAGGTCAATATCCTCATAGCTAGAGGCTGTCGGGAAAGAGGCAAGTACCATGATTTGTTTACCATATTCACTCGTTTTTAGCTCACCTGAGCCAAAGGCTCAAGTGAGCTATAGTCATAGTGCACCGTCCGTCGTCGTCGTCATCGTCCGTCGTTAACTTTTTCACATTTTCGACTTCTTCTCTGGAACTACATTGCAGATTTGGATCAAACTTTGTGTAAATGATGTACTCAAGGTCCTCTACTAAAATTGTGTTCGGGATTTAGATTCCCTCAGGGGTGGATCCAGGGCGGGACCAAAAGTGCCCAAAAGGGTACCCCTCTTCAAACATCTTCTTCTCCAGAACCAGTATATAAATGGGGAAACTAATTGCATTTCAACAATCTATAAAGATGGGTTATTAAAAATTGTGTTCGGGGTTAAGATCCGTCAAATAGAAATTTTCGCTTTTTTGACGTGTTTCTGGACTTAGTCATTTCAATGAAGAAAAGTGTCATGTTTTTCAGTTAATTGATATTGATGATTTCTTAATGACTATTTTGATCATAATTGTGGTAAGGAATATTATTGTGAAAGAATTTTGTCATTATCTCAATTTTTGGATTTTTTATGAATTTTTTAAGACTTCCAAGAAAAAGGGGGGGATTGGCCATTTTTCACATTTTCAAATTTTTCTACGAAACCACAGGAAAGATTTTAATGAAACATGGAATACATGAAGTACTAATAATCCTCTATCAATGTGGTAAATTTCATCCAAATTGGTTAACAGATAATGCCACCATGTCTAAAAAGTAGGTCTCACAATGGTACATATAATACTTGGTAATTGAAATATGGAGAGTAGCGGATCAAATCCAGCTGTGGTCAAAAAATTTTTTTTTTTTTTTTACACATCTAAATAAGTTTTTAGATGTTTCTAATCACTCAACATATGAAATTAGGAATTTTACGTTTAAGACTTCCAAAAAAAAAAAGGGGGGGGGTGGCCATTTTTCACATTTTCAACTTTTTCTACAAAACTGTTTGGAACTACATTGCAGATTTGGATCAAACTTTGTGTAAATGATGTACTCAAGGTCCCCTACTAAAATTGTGTTCGGGATCCAGATTCCCTCAGGGGTGGATCCAGGGTGGGACCAAAAGTGCCCAAAAGGGTACCCCTCTTCAAACATCTTCTTCTCCAGAACCAGTACATAAATGGGGAAACTAATTGCATTTCAACAATCTATAAAGATGGGTTATTAAAAATTGTGTTCGGGGTTAAGATCCGTCAAATAGAAAGTTACGCTTTTTTGACGTGTTTCTGGACTTAGTCATTTCAATGAAGAAAAGTGTCATGTTTTTCAGTTAATTGATATTGATGATTTCTTAATGACTATTTTGATCATAATTGTGGTAAGGAATATTATTGTGAAAGAATTTTGTCATTATCTCAATTTTTGGATTTTTTATGAATTTTTTAAGACTTCCAAGAAAAAGGGGGGGGGGGGGGGCCTTGGCTATTTTTCACATTTTCAACTTTTTCTACGAAACCACATGAAAGATTTTAATGAAACATGGAATATATGAAGTACTAAAAGTCCTCTATCAATGTGGTAAATTTCATTCAAATTGGTTAACAGATAATGCCACCATGTCTAAAAAGTAGGTCTCACAATGGTACATATACCACTTGGTAATTGAAATATGGAGAGTAGCGGATCAAATCCAGCTGTGGTCAAAACAAATTTTTTTTTTTTTTTACACATCTAAATAAGTTTTTAGATGTTTCTCAACACTCAACATATGAAATTAGGAATTTTACGTTTAAGACTTCCAAAAAAAAAAAAGGGGGGGGGGGGAGTTGGCCATTTTTCACATTTTCAACTTTTTCTACAAAACTGTTTGAAGGATTTTAATAAATCTTGATAGAAATAAGTCACTTATGATCCTCTTCAAATTCTGTTGTTTTCGTCCAGACCTCTTTACAGGTGGCACCACCATAGTCAAAAGTAGGTCACAAAAGAGTTCCCTCCTTTAACAATATTCTTTTTCATACGGGCTGTATACAGAGACAAACAGAATGCATAGAAATGATCTAAAGGGATGAGTGAAGACGTATTGTCATTTTGGTTCCCTTCCAAAATCAAATTTTAGAATTTTTTTTCGACATTTCTTTGGACTTGGTGTTTCAATGCAGAAAAAATAGTGTAATATTTCCTAGTTAATTGATAATGATGATTTCTTATGGACTATTGTGATCATAATTATGGTAAGGATTGTTACTTTGAAAGAATTTTGTCAATATCTCAATTTTTGGATTTTCTATGAATTTTTTAAGACTTCCAAATGAGGGTGTATAGGAACAATTCAATCACATTTTTCACTTCTGCTGTTATACCATATGAAAGATTTTAATGAAACAAGGAATACATGAAGTACTAAAGGTCCTCTATCAATTTGGTAAATTTTTATCCAAATTGGTTAACAGATAATGCCACCATGTCTAAAAAGCAGTTCTCACAATGGTACATATACCACTTGGTAATTGAAATATGGAGAAATTTTTTTTTTCATTTCTTTACACATCTAAATAAGTTTTTAGATGTTTCTTAACACTCAACATATGAAATTAGGCAATTTTAAGTTAGATCTGGACAATATTTGAAACAATTGTTGTTCATGACCCAGACTTGAAATCAGTCAACAAAAGGCCCCACCTAAAGAAAATGACTAACTTGTTGCCCTGAATGACTTCTTGCAGAGACAAAGGAAATGCTTAATATCAAAATCACATGAATGGATGTGCGAAAAAGTGTTGTTTTTTATTCTAGCCTGAAATAAAATTTGACATATTTTCAACATCTGTGTTGACTTAGTCACATTAATGCAAAAATAAATGAATTCTTCCTTCATGCATGACTGATCATCTAGGTACTCAGGTGAGTGATATAGGCCCACTTGGGCCTCTTGTTTCATAAAATCTGACTTCGATATTCCAGATGCGAATTATACACCAGATCTAAACAAGAACCTTTTTTCTAGACATAAGTTAGAATTCATATTTCTGCAGCGATATTGCAGTAAATGTCCGTTTACAACGCTCAGAAAATGACCATTAAATTTTGGGAACCCTTACTTGACACTTGATAAAGAGATTATCATTACAGTTTGACCTGCTTGTGTTGAACACTTTGCAATATGTGCTGAAATGAAGATGTTTTTACAATTGAGACTAGGATATTTTAAAATAACAAGTGCCGATGCAATCCAATTATCTTATCATTGTCGATCAAGGTAAAATGGCTTCACAGTCAAACAGATCAAATCAGCCATTACCGTACACCCCACTTGGATAATTGGTTGTTCGCATTTCTTCTACCTTTACTGCTGTGTTAATCAATTAATTTTGTATAAACATTGGCACTTCGAGAAAATGAGTGTAAAATATATAGAAAATGACGGCTTTGCTTTATTATAGGTATTTTATCAAGAATACTAAGTGGCTTATTGTTACAATTTTATTAACCATTCTTTAGTTTTCTTTCTATCAACACAATGTTTGGATCACAAATTAATTTTATTATGGCAGTTGGGTTTATCCCAGTCATTGAATATCCTAAGGTTCAGGCGCGTAACCAGTTGTGTTTTCCATAAAGTAAAATCTGTAATACAGAGATTTTTTCTAGGTAAACTTAAGGTTCTTGATTACTTGTTTATGCGGAAATTTTACCTGCGTATTATACACGAGATGTAGACTTTTTCTCCTATTATTTTCCAAAAGTTTGGGGTGCGTATTATACATGGATGCGTGCTATACACGAGTGAATACGGTATATAGACTGTCAGGAAAGAGATCAGTTACCTAGTATATAGAGATTAGGAACCTAATATGTGGAGCCTGTCAAGAAAGAGGTCTGTATCTTGACAAATAGAGGAAAGAGGTTAGTGACGTGAGATGTAGAGACTCTCAGGAAAGAGTTATAACGTCGTTTAGATTTTCTTTAAAACATGGCGGCGGGTATCCCAGCTCAGAGATTTGCAAACGCGTCCGAAGAGGAAATTCAGAGGATACTCGATGATAGGGTTGGTAAAAATACTAGGAATGTAATCAAGACAGCAGTGAATTTGTTACCGAGTATCTAGAGGCAATGGGAACATCAGTTGAAGAGCTTTGTGATATATCCGTGGAGGAAATGTGCGATATATATTACATTTATTAGATGACAAGTGGTATAACAAAACAGTTGTTGATTGGGATTTTCGGGCAACAGCTGATCTGTTGGACCCTCAGACAAACTGTTGACTTCGGCCTTGGGCAACAGTTCGTCCTTGGGTCTAACAGATTGGCTGTTACCCTCAACCCCAGTCAACAACTGTATATTACTGATCAAACAAATACTTTTCAAGAACTAATTACATTTTATAAGAAATGTGATAGTCAGAAAAGGGGTTAGAAATGTAACATTATTAGACTGTCTTGAGAGACGTCAGTGGTCAAAGCAGAGACTGTTGCAATAGAGGAAGGAGATTGGTAAAGTAACTTCAGCAAAGACAGGACACCTACAAGCCGTCACAGAGCCTCAACTTGGCAAGCACCTCACCAGCTAAGCAACCCCAGTTCATTTACAGCTGTAAATCTTAGCATAATGCCTCTCTTGATTTCAATTAGATTCAGTATGAGAATGACAAAGGCTTTTCTTTGGGATGAGACAGTAGAAACTGAAACCCCATGTCATGGTAGTTATGGCACTTGACAGATACATCATTGCTGTGAGTCAGTTCTTTACATAGATCTGAATTTCTGCATGATGCTCCAAGACTATGCAGTCATCATTTAAGTGAAATGATTTTGGTGTGACATAAAACAATAAACATACAAACAAAGATGTAAACAAAGTTGTATCTTATCATTATGTAGCATGATTATTGTATCTCTCTGCATTACAGGTCTGCGTCCATAAACTTTTGAATCATGAGAGTGTTATTAAGTTCTATGGCTTCAGAAAAGAAGGGAAGATGCAGTACCTATTCCTGGAGTATGCATGTGGAGGGGAGCTCTTTGACAGGATAGGTATATTACTTATATGCTGTTACATCTAGGTGTCTTCAAATATTGCATATGTAACCAGAATGGATAACATGGGCCATACCCTTATAATGTGTAAATTACAGTATATTTTCTATGATTTAAAAATTTTACAGGATATCTTTAGTTGGGCCATTGCTAGAAATTCCATAAAAGGGGTTGATGTTTTGGTTACTTTGGTACTGTCATTACTAAATCATTGCTAAATCCCGCCTGCCATTTAAGCGTTTTATCTAAGCAAACTAGCATGGCACCGCACCATGCCCCTTTTATGCGGCGCCATATCCTTTATCTGAGCGCCTTGCGCTTATTTTCCTTAAGTTATCATAGGACTAGAGATGATCGATCTTTATTCACGTAATATGAAACCTCCCAAAAGATCATTATATACTTTGACCCTTTCCGCGCATTACGTAATTGTCTAAGTCAGCTGTTTGACCCACTAAATATCAGCCATAACCTGCATACTGTGCTGCCTGTTACTTTCCGGGTGTTAATTTGGGGATTTTAATCAAAGTTACCTTCTTAGATTTAATTTACATCTGTATATGAACAAGGTTTGACTTGGTTGTCTGAATGTCAAAATAGTAATTTTGCAGGTCACATTCACATCTGTTTTCAGTCAGATATTAAAGGAAATTAAAGGATGTCTGTCCCTTAAAAACAACTGTACTAGGATTATAGAAAAGTCAAACATTAAATGAAAAATGGCTGTAATTTAATGTCGTATTGCTGAATTGTTTTTTATAGCTAGTCACGATCACTTAGAAGCTTCACTCATATAAACAAAAACTACCTATCTTAGATGCCTTACATAATATCATTTGACACCAGATATTTAGAATTTACTCTCCACATTTCCTCTGATAATTTTGAAAATTGTTTAGTAAATCTGGCGAAAATGATATTTCAGAACATCTTTTATCAGTTGATACAACAATATCATCATATTAAGTAGTTGCAACAAGAGGAGCAAAAAACTCACAAAGTGTATTTGCACTATCAGATGTGTCTTATTTTTACGATCAACTGAACAACATAACTGATTATTGAATGTGAATTTTCAGTATTTCTAGAATCAGTAGAGTATTTACTATCTATAAGTCAATAAATGTGAATGAACATTAACTATTATAATTTATTACTATTACTTATGTACTTTGAACTGAGACAAACATTTGGGCCAGCAATTTATTTACAAAGATCGTCATATAAAGCAGTCACAAAACTAAAGTAACTGATAACGTAAAGGGGACAGATACAAGTTATCCATTATTGATTCCAGCAATTTCCATTATGATTTTGAATTTGAACTATTCAAGCTTCAATCACACTTCCTACATGAAGCAGATCCAGGAATTTATTTGTGAAGGAAAATTGGGTGGATGGGGAAGACTGAGAGAACTTTAGCTTTTGTTAGTAGCAAATTGTTTTCTTTATTTTGATCAAAATATTGGTCAGGTTAATTTAAATATTTATTTCAACTTATAAATTACAACTGCACATCAAGGACTTATAAACTTGTCTATAAGTCCTTGTGCACATGCATACATCTAGATCCCACATTACATTTCCTTTAATAACACCATCTTTTCATTTAAAATAATAGCATTCACATTCACATACTTAAGTTATGTAAAAAATAATGATACATACAAAGACTGTCTAAGGTACAAAGGTACAAAACTTGCATTTTCTCATGTTGTCAGTAATAGACAGAAGAAGCAGTGCTGCTCTTGGAGAAGTTTATATTAATTTACAAGCACAATAAGTTTACAAATTGGGAATTTATGCAGTGCTCAAAAGCATATAATGATTGCAATTATGTTATTGTAACAGATGTTTGATTAAGTTATAGTTCCTACACTGTGAAAAGGAATTTAATCTGAAGAGAAGCTGGAAATAAAATTTTCATCAAAAACAATGTTAAGTATTGCAAATTACATCAAATTATCAATATTAAGAACAATTTCATTTAACATTTTTAAATATCATCTAAGTTAATAAAACAAGGAAATAATGCAATGTTAAACTAAATTTTTAAATGTATTTGATGACAAAAGTCGCTAAATTAAGTGCCCTTTTTACCAAATACCAAGTTAAAAAGTGCCCTTTTGATGGAAAAATTTGTGTGTCCTTTTGGAATCTTATATTCTTATATTACTATAACCGTGTCAAACCCTATTTGTGTACGTATGTAATTTAAATCTAAGAAGGCAACATGGATTAAAATGCCCCGATTTATACCCGAAAAGTAGCAGGCAGCGCAGTACGCTGGTTATGGCTGATATTTAGCGGGTTAAACAGCTGACTTAGACAATTACATAATGTTGTACAGAAAGTTTTATCAAATTCTAAAGAGGACACATCCGAAGCGATATTTGTTATATACTGGCCTTGTAAATAAGATCTTTACGAGAGTTTCATATTGCATGAATGAAGATTGATTTTCATGAAATGATGACTTAGATAAAATAAGGACATGGCACACAGAAAAAGGGTATGGCGCTGCATCAAAAGTGCATGGTGCAGCAGTTTGCTTTAGAAAAAACACTAGGTTCAAATTTCCTCTGATGTCGAATTTACCACTCACATTGGCACATACAGTGAACGAAATGATACGTTTAAAATATTTCTTAATCACCTCAAATAATTCTTATTGAAAACTCTACGCTAAGGAAATTGGAATCATTTTGATCAAGCTTGTGATCAAGAAAAATCACTTGTAGCAGATTCATGTAAATTAAGATGCTCTGTGTAATGCATGTATTATAAAGTGTCACATGGATTAAGCAGTAAGTACTGTATAACACAGTTACAATTAAGGGATTGCCAGGTCTACTTTTAACCAAGCTCATTATATAGTTTCTTTGTGACATCACAATTAAATTAATGTTTGATATACAGTTGAAACTCGTTATGTCGAAGTAGACGGGACAAGAGCAAATATTTTGACTTATCCTGAATTCGAGGTAAACATCAGCTGTTTATGTAACCATTTTGGATCATTCTTATTTACATATGAATATACATGCATTTTTTTACCTGTTACTCTATATTTTAGTCTGTGTAATGCATCTTTCTACTGACTAAATTATAAATACTACCTGTCAATTTAGTGACAAGCCGATAAATAAAGAAAAATTTATAAAGTCTTATTTTCAGCTCTTTATATTTTTAACTCATTTAATAATTTACAAGCTGCGAAAACGATATTGACCTATAATCTAGTAAGATGTCTTTACTAATAAGATTAGCATATTTTGAAATAACAAGTCCGATGCAATCCAATTATCTAATCATCATCGATCAGGTGAAATGGGTTCACTGTCATACAATCAGTCATTGCCATGCACCCCGCTGGGAAAATTGGTTGTTCGCATTTTTTTTTACTTTTACTGTTTGTTAATCAATTTTTTTTTATTCAAACATTGACACTTTGAGAGAACGAGTGTAAAATATATAGAAAACAGAGTTTTTGGACTGTAAAATGCCTTTGACATAAGCAGAATTTCCACTTAACCGACTTTGACTTAACCAATTTAAAAGTAAAATCATATAGAATTTAAAGAAAAACTTCGGGACTTCAACTTGACTTTGAGATAAATGGAATTTCGACTTAAGCAACTTTGAGATAACGAATGTCAACTGTATATAGTTTTAATCATATACACTTAAATATTCCATATTCTCTTCAGAGCCTGATGTGGGAATGCCTGGACAAGAGGCTAATAAGTATTACCAGCAACTTATCAATGGTGTGGTAGGTATCTAGCTAGAGCAGGTTGGTTCAGTGGTAACACACTGAATTCATTAATTGTTTCCTGCTGTAAGAAAGGATATTTTTAATGTAGTTTATCATCTGACATCCTCATGTGTAGTAAATTATGGCACATAAGATCCCTCATTGCTGAGGGTTGGTCCGCTAAATGATGGGGCCATGTACAAAGAAGGTGCTGCTATCATCAAAGTAAAGTTGTCTTTGTGAGTTAATAACACAGCGTCACTCATTTCATGTTTTGAATTTTTTTTTTTCTGAGAGTTTACTTGCTAGAATGATGTTCGTGGAAAGTTATTTTCATTGAAACTTACAGTAGTACAAAAAAGAGTACCAACATTGGTAAGCAAGTAAATTATGACATAAAACTATAAATAAATAAATAAATAAGTAAATAAATCTTCCTGAGAGTATCTGGGAAAGTGGACTGATGTTATTGTTTCCATGTACTAAAAAGGCAAACTGTGATGTTCATAATATAAAAAAGAATTTAGGATAATGTCACTTAATCTTTTCCGCTGCAGCAAATATATTTGTCATTGCCATTCTTCATGATTGTGGGAGTGTTCATTTAATGAATCATGTCTGGTGAGCAGTTAGTTATAGAATCTACTGTTTGATTGGTTAGTGCAGTTTTGTATGAAATGAAGTACCTTGTACATGTACCTTTTGTGAGTAACGTTTGAAGTCATTTGAGCCTTTGATACAGATCAGGTCATATTTTATTTTCATTGGCTATGAGCAATTCTAAAACAAGTTTTTCAACAAAGTCTGTCCATTCTCATACAGAAATTTCAAAAGCAAATGAAGGCAGTTTTACTTGTGGTTTATTAGTGGCAGCTCTAACAAGTGTGTTGTGCTTTGTTGATGAATGCTTTATGTATCATTTAGTTTAAACAGTATTTATTTTGATAAATTTTACATACATAATTCTTTTCATTTAAATGTTACAAATGAGAACATAATGAAAACCTAAATTGAATTTAAATTGTTAAAATGGAGAAGGTTATATAAAAATATCATGAAGCAAATTTTTCTTTCTGTATTATTTATGCAGTTTTTTCATCCCTCAATAAATTGAATGTATTTATTTCTACCATTGTATATTTACAGCCATTGTACACATACATGTATAAAACCTATTTTTCTGGTTGTAGGAATATTTACATACGAAGGGTGTAACTCATAGAGACCTCAAGCCAGAGAACCTCTTGTTGGACGACTTCGGTGAGTATAGTACTTCTTCAGGTTTGTAAATGTATACATTTAAAGAATGACCATCTTATTGTTGATGTTTGTGGAAAATTAAGCCCGCACGTCACGCACAAATTCAGTGATTCGTGAAGGGATTCTTTGAGAATTTGCATGTGACATGCTGGTTTCATTTTCAATGATCAACAACAATAAGACATTAATTCCTTGCATTTTCCATTACAAAGTATTTTTGCTAATATTTTGTGTTCTACAAATTGATTTTGCATTTCTTAAGTACTTTCATTCCTAAAATAAATATAATTGGTAAGGTGACAATTTGTTAAATTCTTCTAACCTCATTTTCAAAGCTTCATGTACTAACTTTATCCATTAATTACATCATAATTGTGCACATGCCATCGTATTATTCATGGAAAATAAACTCCACCATCCTCTGTATTGTTCATTTAGAGAAATATGATGAAAATGGAAATATTTGGTTTTGGTGTCTTTTGTTGGTAACCTGATAAGCTGATTTATAAATACCATCTGAATGTCATAAAATAAACCTATGATATTGTGAAACTCTTTGTGTAACACTTACATTTCATCTTTTTCCTTGGATCTGTTTTTGGGTATATTTGCAAGGTATAACTTTCAAGAGGAACAATATACATGTTATATTTTGGTTGTCATATCAAGTGTAGGCTGGACTATAAATAAGAGTAGAGTCATACTCCAGGACTGTGAAAAAAATCTCTCAGTCCTTCGGCCATGATGAAAGAAAACCAGATTCTGGACAGACATACTGTCAGACTACAGGGAGTTCTATGTACATGGCTACTGAATTCACTTTATTTTGATTTGATAACTCTATCCATTTTTTGTTGCATTTTGCAAAATTTCATTATTTATATGTAGATCTCTTACAATTTTCAAATATGTGAAACATACTAAAATTTATTCTTAACTTTGAGGTACTTGTCATCATTGCCAGCAGTAAATTGGAATAAATATACAACGACATTTATAATCAAACATAGAAAATAAAAACATAAAAAACACAGTTCAACCGATGATCTACCTATATGTATAGTACATTTCTCCTGAGATAGAATTATAATGATCAAAATACTTGCTGCAGTTTTGTGTATAATCAGTTTAGTGTATAATCAGTTTAGTGTGTATTCAGTGTCATTGATTAGGTGCTGCTAGAATAAATTAGAAATCTGTAAAATTTACATTATCTAAGACTGAACTTGTGAAAAATCAGCATTGGGGAAAAGTTAGAAACAGCAATACGTCTCTTTTAAAATATCAACCCACTCCAACTGTCTCCTTGTATTGACCCTACTCATCTGAAAAGAGGAAGTCTTCAGACTGATTTAGTTTAAGATTTTCTGATACAATTACATCTTATGTCAATGGTTTGTGGACTCATGACATTATAAACATTAACTTCAGTATACATGTAGTGATAATAGCTGATGCTACAGGAACAGTTTACATGTTGATGAAAGATAAATAAATCTGTAAATAACCCCATTGAAACTTTTATGCTAGGATGATTTATGGGTTTGGGTTTTTCTTTTTGACAAGTAAGTTTTGTTGTTGATGTACTCGCCTGATGGGCAAGAGCTCTGATAATTTTCCCACAACCCTGATACTCGCAAATTTACACAGAAATAAATTCCTTACCCAAACAAACTGATTTACAGTATGCATTGATATATATATATATCAACCATTTGTAATGTAATAAATACGCTACCATGTTTTCCATGAAATTTAACTTAATGAGTATGTTTACATAATCTGTATTCTAAATAAATGTCATACAGTTTAGAAAGTAGTCCATGTTTAATGAGTCTGGCCCACATTGCTGAGAGGGATGCAAGACATCATTCAGTTCACATTCAACTATATTGAAGTGAATTGTGTTTCCCAACAGTATTTGTGTTTGTTAAACTTCATTGTCTGAGACTGTGATATCTGGAATACATGGAAGGCAGTCAATGACTCATGAAATTTTCCTCAATTACTTTGCTGAATTTGCCTTCATATTAAACATTGTTCAGTCAAATAACACCATAGATTTATTCTCAAGATGTTAAGCTCTCCAGTTTACTTCAAGTGGAAGTTTCGTTTCCAATTAACATTTTGCCAGTGATTTCCTGTAATAGAATGACTGTGTTGATATTGTCGTCATATGTCTGTCAGTTTGTCTGTTCGTCCGTCATTAACTTTTTCACATTTTCGGCTTGAGCATGTCAGCACAATTTACCAGTACACAATAATTAATTGAATATTTACATGCATTGTTGTGATAATTCTTATAATGTGAATTTGAATAATATAATACTTCAACTTTATCAATATGCTTACTGTTAATGCCGTAAATAATTGTGATACATGCATTGGAATTTAATGAAAAGCAATAGTAGAATTCTAAAAGCCGTTAAAATAAGGGTAACAAAAACTGTTTCCAAACTATGCACACACTTCACTATTATGATTCAGACTCCAAAAACTCATGACAGATATTGCCAATTTTGACTTATGTACTTGAAATTTGATCCATCATAGGAAAAATTCATGAATAGCTAAGTTTTGAAAAACCCACATGATTTTTGCAATTTCTAAATTTAGTTTATTAAATTCATTCAATGAAGAGTGTGATTAGACTTAAATTAATTGTTTAAGAATAATTTTTACTATTTTGACTTTTAGATAGTCTGCTGAATTCTCCAAGTATTTCTGTGAATCCTTAAACTTCCAGATACCAAACACCGACACAATTTGCAAAATTCCTCTTGATAAATTGGACCATATATATTTTGAAAGACTTGACACTATTTACCAAACTCCTCTTGATAAATTGGACCATATATATTTTGAAAGACTAAGACTATTTGCCAAATTCCTCTTGATAAATTGGACCATTTATATTTTGAAAGACTGACACCATTTGCCAAATTCCTCTTGATAAATTGGACTATATATATTTTGAAAACCTCACTCTCTTAGATTGAAGTTGTGGAACTGGCCACATTTATCAATATTTCATTAACTTTAATACCTTACGTTACTTAAAAACTAAAATTCTTATTTTAGCTTTAACTGTTAATAGGTATAAAGAAAACAACATCTGTCTTACAGATTAAGTCTATGTGCCCCATAGGTCATGGTAATATGAATATTTCCGAACACATGGTCAAGAAGATTCAAGTTGATAATCGGAACAACTTAGTCATAATTAAGATAACATTACAGATCAGCAAATTTTATCTGTTAATTTTAGCCAAAATTCAATTTGAAAAGGGCATTCCATATATATTAAAATTCAGTAGGGCAGGATATGATGAAATATGAGTTTCAAATTAAAAAGAAAGTGTTGTCATAAATGTCTTCACTATTTATGATGTAATATGAAAGAGATTTAACATTTTTTTAAGAGATCTGATATTTGAAAATCATTTCTTCTACTGAGTTATTATTCTTGCCTATATCAGTTTCCCTGTCAAATTTTACCTCTGTTACAATACTTCTATGGTGTTATTTTTTTATTTTTTTTTTTTATTATTATTGCAACACATTCAACACAGTGATATATACAAAAACATTACAGTTGCATACAGAAGACAGGTTCATAACATTGATTGACATGCAACTGCATTTACATAACATTTGCACACACCCCATCACCCTTACACACACACACACCATCACTCAAACTCTCACACACTTTAGAAACATAGGACATACATATGTACAGTAACAACAAAAAGGGCATGGGTTTTCTCATACTTAGCATATACACAGAGATGACAACTGCTCCGATTTCGGCGGAGCATCTCCGATTTCAAGCCCCTAAATCCGCGCTCCGATTGATGTAAAGTTTGCTCCGATTTTTTTTTCGGCATCACCGTAGCTGGAAATCCGATTACTTTAAAACGAAAGTAGCCAAAATGGAGTGTAATAGTGACAAAGAGAAAACAAAAAGTGCCGGCAATTAGATGAAGATGTGTACAATAAAACCACGCCTAAAAAATTAAACGCCAGCATAGTCAGCAATATAATGTTGCAATAAAAGACTGCACAAAAGACTAGAACTATAACATACTCTTTTCACCCAGTTTTTGATCTTTGTTTTTTTTTATTATTTATTTGTGTTTGTTCAAGAAGGGCATAAATTAAAGATTTTAACTACAATAACACTCAATTTTTACTCATTTTGAAAACTATATTTTCCATTTTTGTTTCGGCTTCAGGGGGGCTTTGCCTCCCTCTATCAGGACTTCGCCCTGAACCTGACAAGGGGGCTGCCACCCCCTTGACCCCCTGCTTCTCTGAGACATAATGAAATGTTGGCATCTCTGTATACATAGTACAATATACACAACATAAAGCATTATACATGTATATACACATACATATAGTGTATTTGTATATATATATATATAGACTGTCACATAGACACATGCATATACATGCATATACTTACATATACATACATACATATATACATATACATGCACATATGCATGAGCTAGAAAGATCTAATTATCACAAAATAAATAGAAATAAAACAAAACGATATATTTGTCAAGGTTCACCAGATTGATAAAAAGAAAGGGAGAAAATTAGAGAATGTTATTTTCAAACGCTTTACCAACTAATTTCCAGTTATCTTTGAATACATCAATTTTATTTCTTTTGTAAAAAACGCATTTCTCCGTTTGATATTTTAAAAACAAAGTTTTTTTTGAGAACATTGATAATAGGAAGTTTAGGAATTTTGGAACAAAGGAATATATATTGTTTAGTCCACAAGATAATCAAATTTATAGCTATGTTTTCTTTAAAGTTTTCTTTTCCAAAAATTATATCTATCATAGTAAATGATAAGTTGGTGTTACAAGATATATTTATAAATTCAGTTAAGTTCTCCCAAATGATATTTATCACTGGGCATTCATAAAAAAACATGCTCCATTGTCTCTGAATAAGAATTACAAAAAGAACAGATATCTGAAGGTTTTATATTAATTTTCTTTAAGTAATAACCAACAGGGATAATGTAGTATTTGGAATTGAAGCCATTGTAAAGATGAATCACTAGTGGTATTAAAACATATTTTGAAGCTTTCATGTAATATATCATTTTCAACAAAGGGTATTTTATAACTCCATTTTATAAATGCAGTAGGTTGGCTTTTATTTTTTATTAGTAAGTTGTATAGATATTTGGTTATTTTATCTTCGATTTGTATAATAAAGCACTTATAGTGAAAGGGCAGGTGTGGTAAACTTATATCTTTCTTTAAATCAACAGTTGTTTTTGTACTAACTGTGAAATGACTGATATTATACCATTGAACTGCATAGTACATATGTTTTCAATATTAAATTTTTCCTCAAATTCTCTTTTTGTCAGTAGATTTTTTTTCTTCATCAAAAGTCTTGAATTATTTTGACCCAATTTGAATACCATTGCTCAATGTAAATAGGCTTTCTGTTAATTTGTAATTTGGCATTATACCAAACTGGAGAAGATAAACAAACATTATTTTCATTCACTTGTAGTTTCATTACCCTTTGCCAGCAAAGTAAAGTATCTTTCCAAAAGCTATTTTTTGTAATTTGGACCATATGTGTTATAAATTCATCACCAAAATCTATGAGGTGTTTCATAATATCTTTTCCATAGGTTTCTATAAAAATATCCTTCCATATCTGATTTTTTTTCAGTAATCTATGAATCCAAGTACATTTTAATGAGGTTATATCAAAAATATCATTGTTTAATTATTTTCATATTTTACCATTAGGGTTAGGTAAAGAAATAAACAAATGATTTAGTTTGGGTATAATAAGAGATTTTGCTACAGTGACCCAACCTATAGGGGTAAGTAGGCGTCTACTCCATTGTTTTATAAGGGCATGGACCTTAGGTAATTGTATTTGATAATTCATTTCAACGATATGTTCAAGATTTACACTAAACTTAATGCCTAATAAATCAAATGTTGATGCCCCTCCAATCCATTTTCCATCTAGAATGATGAAATACTTTGTTACTAAACTTTTTAGATCCTATCCAAATAATCTTGGTTTTTGAGCTATTGATTCTTAAGCCATATATTTTTGAAAAATATTCTAAAGTATCTAAAGCTGAGAGATTTTCTTGACCTATCAGAAATAACTAAGGTATCATCAGCATACTGGGAAATTTTATGCTCATTGTTATTTATAATAATTCCTTTTATATCTTTGTTTGACTTAATTAAAAATGACAGAATCCCTGCACATAAGAGGAAGATATATAGGGCAACGGGATCACCCTGACGACAGCCACGTTCAATATTTATTTGCCCAGATAAGAAACCACTTTGCAAGATAGAGGATTTAAATTTTGAGTTAAGAATTTTAATCCATTTGATGATATTTTGACCAAAATTGAAAAAATTTAGAACTTTGTATATAAAAAACCATGAAACATAATCAAATGCTTTTTCAAAATCGATTATGATAAGTATACCCGGAATATTTTTATCTTCTGTATGAGACATAAGATCATTTATGAAACGAGTATTCTCCCCAATATATCTTCCACTTAAGAATCCTGTTTGAGAGTTTGATATCAGCTTATCAAGACAAGATCTAATACGATAGCTGATGCATCCAGAAATCAATTTATAGAAGGTATTCAAAAGTGTGATTGGCCTCCAATTTTTAAGATGTTGCCTAGGTTTTCTCCCTTATGATACCAAATTGTTGCGAAGTTTGTAAAGTTTCATTTTTATATATATTTTGTATTGCTCTAATAATAAAATATTTTAGATCTGACCAGAAAAACTTGTAGAATTCTGCTAAGAAGCCTGAACTACCCGGAGATTTATTATTCTTTAATTTCTTAAGAGTATTTAATACTTCTGATTCTGTGATATCACCTTCTAGCATTCTACATTCTTCTTCATTTAATTTAGGTATATTTTGTTCATTAAAGATATCCTCTAAGTTTACGTCAATCAACTGATCTTCCTTACTTGAATATAAATTTTGATAAAAATTCCTTTGTTTGATTGAGAGTATCATTTTGCTCATATGTAATATGTCCATCATCTAATTCTAACTTTTGAATTGTTTTATTTATGAAATTCCTTTTTTCTAAATTACAGAAATATGAAGAAGGTTTCTCTCCCTTGTCTATCTAACGAGCTTTTGATCTAATGACATGTCCCTTTAATTTCTCTTGTTTAATGTGTGTAAGCTCAGTTTTCTTTTCATCAAGCAAATGATTTTTACTTCAATCAGACTGGCATTCAATTTCTAAATTATCAATTTCTTTAATCAGTTGCTTTTCTTGTTTATCTTTTTCTTTTTTTTAAAAAATAGAGTATGAAATTGTTAATGCTCTAATTTCCATTAGGAGCACCTCAAAAAATGTGCAATCGTCTATTGAAAACTGTATGGTGTTATCTGGTACTGTAGCAATACTACTTTGATTATAGATTATTACTGCATATTGGGATTTTATCTGTGAAATTCTTTGTTTAACTTTTTGAACATATTCTTTGTCAGAAAGCAGTAAGTTATTAATTTTCCAAAGGCCTGGGCCATGTTTAAATTTATTGAATTTTATATCCAAAATCACACTTGAATGGTCTGACCTATAACCTGCTTTAATTGATATGTTGTCGACAATACTACATGTATTTTCTGATATCAAGAAATAATCTAATCTCCCATGCTTCACTGGATTCTTTTTGTGCCTAGTGAAGACTTTTTTGTCAGGGTTAACAATTCTATAATAATCCACTAAATTAAGCTCACTCATCATTTCTAAAATCTTCTCTCTTGCATTAGGGTTGTTAATATTTGTATAGTTAAATGCATCTAAATTAGGATCTAATACCACATTGAAATCACCACATAGAATACAATGGGGATTGTTAAAATCTAAAATTACCAAACAAACATTATCAAAGAATTCTGGGGTGTCTGAGTTGGGACCATATATATTTATCAAAGTTACATTCATTTCATTAATACACATATTCAAAGTGAGCATATTTCCGTGACAATTGTCTTGCCTATCAAGGATCTTAAATTCAAAATTATTATTAAACAGAATTGCCACACCTCTTGAGTTAGAGTTAAAGGAGTTGAAAAAACAATTATATCCCCATTGTGACTCAATATATGGTTCCAACTTGGTGATAAAATGTGTATCTTGTAAACATATAATGGCATATTTTTTATCTCTGTAAAAATTAAGGACATCTTTTCTTTTTGATGGAGAGCCGAGACCTTGACAATTCACAGGTGCTATTTTAAGGCTCATCTCATCATTCGTTGGCATTGACATTGTAATGTGTAGTTACATTTACTATTTTTGTGTGCATTTGTTTCAAACATTTGGATAATATATACATTGAAACCACCATGTAAGTCCCTTCATCACCTTCAAACATTCTTATCTACATATATTCACACATAAACAACACACTCACGTTCACATTCACATCCATTTTCAAAATCTTCAATGAAGAAGTTGGCGAATTTAGAGTCAACTCTCAAATCTGGATGAAAGGAAACTTTGATATACTAATTTTTATCGTAGAAAACCCTCCTTATCAAAAGCTATTTTACATATTTTAACACTGTATAATAAAAGTGTGAATCCTTTATCTTTATAATACTTTAGCATAGCCTATTACTAGTATTAGTCGTGTCCTGATGTTTTCACTTTTCGTAACTGGAAGTTCCTTATGTCAAACTATCACTCCGAACCCTAATAGCGGGTTATTTAAACGTGAAAAAAAGAAGCTAATTTGTAGAAATGTGAAATTACTCATCATCAATGTCAAAAAGAGAGTAGAATGAGTTGCACTGATAAAGCATGGAATTATAAGATGCTCTGAATAATTTGATCAGCAATATCGGTCATAATGTTAAATCTGCAGGGCCTGAGACATTGTCCGCTGTACCATCGAGAAATGACAAGAGTTATGTTGTGAATATTGTTTTCACGTGGATGTTTCAAAATTCTTTTTCCTGCTTGTTCCCGGCCAGCCTGGTTCTAACACCACTTTCCTTGTATTTGGAGCTAATGAGGTGCAATTTCTGATGTTCTTCTGCTATTTCGGGCGGAGATTGTGGGGAAATTATAAATGGTAGTCTAATACCAGCCTTTCTTTTCATTCCTTGAGTGGCCATAAGCTCAAACTTTTTTTGACCGTCAGTAAGTTTCCTGGTTATCGATCGTGGTTTCCTGTTAGCATTTGGTGTAGGGCTGTTTCTGTGGATTCTAACAAAATTAACATCAATTCCTAGATGCTTTTTTATTTCCCTTGGGATGGATTCCATGAGATTCTCCGTTGAGTTCCAACTTTCCTCAAGATTGTAGATCATAATATTGTCCGGGATCGATCTACTTTTGAGTTCTGTAATTTCTTTGCCTTGTATTTCGATTTTCCTATCCATCCTGATCATAACTGACTTCATTAAATCTATCTCTTGTCGGAGCGTGCGATTTTCCTCACGCAACTCTTTAACATCAGCTTCATTGTACTCCGACAACTCTGCTACACTTTTGATTTGACAGTCTAAACCATCATGTCCCCAAATATCTTCTTTAGTATCTTTTAAAACTTGATCTAAAGCATCTAATTTAGATAACTTGTTTTTGATGTCACTGATATCATTTCTAATGTCGGATAGAGTTGTACTCACGGATTCCTCATTATTGTTTTTGCTTTTCGCTTCACTGACGCTCGATCTCAAATCCCTTTGTTGTTTTGATGCCATTATTTGCTCTTATTAGCACACAAAATATAATCCAAAAGTATAAAATGTAATCTACACCATGCACACAATGATTCACACAAGTTTGGAGACTATGAATAGCGTATGACAGGAGATATATAAAAATTTTCTCTCCTCCAAATTTTATGCGTCCACCTATTTCCATCTATTGTGTGATTTATTCTGTAAAACTGGTATCATTATGGAGAAAAGAATTTGATAGATCTGTATAGGATCTTGATGATAAAATTAGAAATATTCAAATAAGTGTGACTTTTGAGGAGCACTGGTTTGGTGGTCAGCATAGACAGATGTGTCAGTCCAGTGATAAATTTGTGGGTTAACAATGAAAGGAGTTCAATCAAATTTGCTCACTCACCATCAAATAAATGAATTTCAAAATACGATCATTATTAAGTACATGTATCAGTATTGATCCAAATTTAAGGACATGTTTTCTGTAGTATTTTTGCCTCATAGGCTTTCATATGTACATGTATTGAATAACAAGAATTTTTCACAAAGTTCGCGATTTAGTTTAAGAAAAATGTGTTTTTATTTCCATGAGTACAGTATTTTGTAATTTCGAAAAGAAAAAAACATGATATATTCTTTAACTATGAAATAAAAATGACTCTCGCCAAACAACTAGACAGATGACAAGCAATAATTGCATATCTGTGAATCAGTTTACCTGTATGAATAATTGTATACAGGTATAATGAATTTAAATCACGCAGTGTCTGGAGATATATCATAGATCATGATACTTTTGCAGTGACAGATGAAGATTTTTTTTTTCAGAACTCAAATAAATTAATCATTAATTTCACATTAAACAGCTGTATCCCTTACATCCACTTAATATACAAAGTGAGCTTAATATACAAAGTGAGCTTAATATTTTGAAGTTCATTCCAAGAGTCTACTCTGGGTAAATCAATTGGTGAAAATGTTTTTTTCTCATTTTCAAGTAGTTATACAACTTGACAAACCATTTCACACTGACTCCTTTAATTACAGAAAGAGACAGATCAACTTTGATTTCACTCATGTCTTTCCTCTCCTTTCCTTCCTTCCTCATGTGATCAGCATAAAACTGTTGAAATTCTGACTTCAAGAAATCCTTCCTACACTTGTTTGCACTCAAAGCCATAGGTTGTAACTTCAGTGGAATTGTTGAGTAAAGAAGACAATTTGACTTAAAATGTGGACAGAAATATTCAATAATTTGTCCACGAAAACAGTAAAAAATGACAAGAGATTTATGACCAAGTGGCAGATCAATTCATCAATTTTATTTGACACATACGGGCTTGATTTATTTAAACATATTAATCATTCTTTCTTCGATTGCCCAGTGATTTTCTGAATGAGTTAAGTGAAATTCAGAGGGGATCTGAGTATATCATTAATGGGAAATTCTCAGTACCCGGTACTTTTCTTTTTGACATTCTATTCTGATCTGAATATGTAATTATCACATTCACTCGGGTATTAAAATCAGTGAAGGCTTTGGTTTTAAAATGGAAACTGACAACTTAAGATAAATAAAGTAAATGATTTCATCTATAAATACTACACTGATATTTATAACTTACTGTGTTTTTAAAAGTATTTTCATGAATCCTAAAGTACTATAAGTATTTTTATGAATCGTAAATACTTTAACACTCCCTATAAGATTAATTAATAACAAATTAAAAACATTCTTGTTTACAAAAAATGAGATAAAAAATTAACATACATTTTTTAATACTACATGATCAAAAGTAAATCTCTGGTATATTGAAACCTGCACATGTTGAAGTAGTTTTCATTGACGGTATAGTTTTAGGATATTCTGCTCAAACTGTAACATAATGTATACTACATAACTATTTTTTTTACATTTTTTGCTCCAGTTATTGTTGTTTATATATATTTTATCATCTCGTACATGATTTTCTGGGTTTATTTTTAAAGTTCTATTGAAAAGCTAATGAAAATTTACTTTACAAGGTATCCTTTGTTACAGGTAATTTAAAAATCTCAGATTTTGGGTTGTCAACAGTTTTCCGTTACCAGGGAAATGAGCGAATGCTGGAGAAGTGTTGTGGAACAGTACCATATGTTGCTCCAGAGGTGTTATCACGGAAACCATATCATGCAGAACCAGCAGATATCTGGTCATGTGCTGTGATTTTGGTTGCTCTCTTGGCAGGAGGTATAAAAAGTCATTTTTAAGGTTGATTGTATCGGGACTGAAGTGAACAATTTTGATAATTAATATTCTAGCCTCTTCTGTACACTTCCTTTTTTAAATTTCTCATTAACAGAGGAATGTCATCGATAGATCATTATTTTAAAAGTATATTGATACAACTGACTTTGATATGATATAGATACATTGTTTTAATATCAATACATTTCAGCATAGAGATTGCAACAGTTTTGTTTATGTTTGTTTTATTCTTTTCTTTGAGCATAATTGATGTTGTTTTACCTCATAAAGTTTTTTGGATGATTGTAAATTTGAACTGAGACTTTGTGTTCCTTTCATTTTAGCAGAGAATAAGAAAATACCAATATGTAACAATATTTTTGTCAATAGGTATTTAGAAATTCAGGTCAGTGACATCCCTATCACAATTATGAAGGGAATTTTAAAATGAGATGTATTGAAATTCTTCTTATATTTATGTAGTCATAGCTACGTGTATTTAAGATCCCTTTTTGTATTATGTGTTCCATGTATTATGTGTTCCATGTATTGTGTGTTCCATGTATTGTGTGTTCCATGTATTACATGTTCCATGTATTACATGTTCAATGTTTGATAAGAATTTGGAACTGCTTTCTGTTTTATATTAATCATAGTGCTAATGTAAGAGCCACTTCTAATATAGACAAAACAGCAAAACTCTCCATCACAAAGATTTCGTATTACGTTAACACGGTGATGAGTATAAAAACTATTACTTTTCATATTTTGTATTTATATCTCATAAAAGTAAACCTTTGCCATTTTATGTAAATTCTCATAATTTCATTGAGTCAGTTCCAAATTGTTTATGTACACTAAAATGTCAGAGTACTGCTCTTAGTGTTGTGAAGTGGCATGGAAGGGTCTAGTGTCATAACACTCAGTTTTTTAGCTCACCTGAGCCAAAGGCTCAAGTGAGCTATTGTGATCAATCACCGTCCGTCGTCCGTCTGTCGTCCGTCGTTAACTTTTCACATTTTCGACTTCTTCTCCAGAACCACTGAACAGAATTTGATGAAACTTGATAAGCATGTAGTACTCATGGTCCCCTACAAGTGTTGTTGTTTTTCGTCCGGATTCATCAACAGGTGGCGCCACCACAGGCAAAAGTAGGTCAAAGAGGGTACCCTCCTTTGACAAACTTCTTCTTCAGACCGGGGGCATACAGAGACAAACCGAATGCATAGGAATGATCTATAGGGATGTGTGAAGAAGTGTTGTTATTTTTGGTTCCGTTCCGAAATCAAATTTTTGACGTTTTTTTGACGTTTTTTTGTACTTGGTAGTTTTAATGCAGAAAAGAGGTATTTTTTTCTTTTAGTAAACATTGATGCATTAATTTGGTTTAATTTGATCATTTTGATGGTAAGAAATACTACTGCGAAGAAAATTTTTCAATATTTTATGTTTTGGATTTTTTATGAATTTTTTAAGACTTTCAAGAAAAAGGGGGTGGGATAATTGGTGTAAACATTTCACAGTTTGAACTTTTTCTTCGGAACCACTTGCTGGAATTTAATGAAACTTGGCATGCATCAAATACTCAAGGTCCCCGACAAATGTGGTCATCTTTGTCAGGATCCATGAACAGGTGGCACCACCATAGACAAAAGTAGGTCACAGAGGGTACCCTCCTTTGACAAACTTCTTATTCAGATTGGGTGCATACAGCGACAAACCGACTGCATAGGAATGATTAAGAGGCATATGGGAAGAAGTGTTGATATTTTTGGTTCCATTCCGAAATCAAATTTTTGACGTTTTTTCATTTTTATTTTGGACTTTGTTATTTTAATGCATTAAAGAGTTATTATTTTCTTTTAGTAAACATTGATGCATTCATTTGGTTTCATTTAATCATTTTTATGGTAAGGAATGCTGGTGCGAAGGAATTTTTTCAATATCTCGATTTTTGAATTTTTTATGAATTTTTTAAGACTTCCAAGAAAAGGGGGGGGGGACAATTTTTCATATCTTCAACTTGATCTACAGAACAACTTGAAGGATTGTGATAAAACTGGGTAGGATGCAAGTACTCATAGTCCTTTTCAAAGGTTTTTTTTTTTTGTGCGGATCATCCAAATTGGTTAACAGATAATGCCACAATGTCTAAAAGTAGGTCTCACAATGGTACATATACCACTTGGTAATTGAAATATGGAGAGTAGCGGTTCAAATCCAGCTGTGGTCAAACTTTTTTTTTTTTTTTTTACACATCTAAATAAGTTTTTAGATGTTTCTCAACACTCAACATATGAAATTAGGAATTTTACGTTTACGACTTCAAAAAAAAAAGGGGGGGGGGGGGGGCGGTTTTGGCCATTTTTCACATTTTCAACTTTTTCTACAAAACTGTTTGAAGGATTTTAATAAATCTTGGTAGAAATAAGTCACTTATGATCCTCTTCAAATTCTGTTGTTTTCGTCCAGACCTCTTTTTAGGTGGCGCCACCATAGTCAAGAGTAGGTCACAAAAGAGTTCCCTCATTTAACAATATTCTTTTTCATACGGGCTGTATACAGAGACAAACAGAATGCATAGAAATGATCTAGAGGGATGAGTGAAGATGTATTGTCATTTTGGTTCCCTTCCAAAATCAAATTTTAGAATTTTTTTCGACATTTCTTTGGACTTGGTGATTCAATGCAGAAAAAAGTGTCATATTTCCTAGTTAATTGATAATGATGATTTCTTATGGACTATTGTGATCATAATTATGGTAAGGATTGTTACTTTGAAAGAATTTTGTCAATATCTCAATTTTTGGATTTTCTATGAATTTTTTAAGACTTCCAAATGAGGGTGTATAGGAACAATTCAATCACATTTTTCACTTCTGCTGTTATACCACATGAAAGATTTTAATGAAACATAGAATACATGAAGTACTAAAAGTCCTCTATCAATTTGGTAAATTTCATCCAAATTGGTTAACAGATAATGCCACCATGTCTAAAAAGCAGTTCTCACAATAGTACATATACCACTTGGTAATTGAAATATGGAGAGTAGCGGTTCAAATCCAGCTGTGGTCAAAATTTTTTTTTCATTTCTTTACACATATAAATAAGTTTTTAGATGTTTCTCAACACTCAACATATGAAATTAGGCAATTTTAAGTTAGATCTGGACAATATTTGAAACAATTGTTGTTCATGACCCAGACTTGAAATCAGTCAACAAAAGGCCCCACCTAAAGAAAATGACTAACTTGTTGCCCTGAATGACTTCTTGCAGAGACAAAGGAAATGCTTAATATCAAAATCACCTGAATGGATGTGCAAAAAAGTGTTGTTTTTTATTCTAGCCTGAAATAAAATTTGACATATTTTCAACATCTGTGTTGACTTAGTCACATTAATGCAAAAATAAATGAATTCTTCCTTCATGCATGACTGATAATCTAGGTACTCAGGTGAGCGATATAGGCCCAATTGGGCCTCTTGTTAATGTTTACTTTTAAAAACATTAAGATATTCAAAATTCTGTACTATCTGCATTTAATGGAGAGAGATGTGTGCAAACATATATATAATATATTGAATGATAAGCACAAGATACTCTTGGGTTTGATCATTTTGGTGACTAGATGCACTATCTGTATATTGGTCATGTAAACTGAGGTCAGATCTGATACCATAAGTGAGAAAATAGTTATCAGTATAATTTGCTTTGGTTTTTTTGTGAAATGAATGAAAATGACAGTTTTGAAATCCTATTATTATGAGTGTTAATGCTATATAGTGAGATGTTACTCCAATTTATATATTGATGTTCTGTTTTTAGAACTGCCTTGGGATGAGCCAACCTACGGATGTCAGGAGTATTGTGATTGGAAAGATTGTAAGATTACGTTGTCGCCATGGAATAAAATAGACAACCTGGCGTTGTGTAAGTTTCAGAAATTACATGTACTTGCTTGTTGTTACCAGATAAGTAAGTCTTCAGTATTGGGCCCAGATTTGTGACATATGCATTTTCTCAGTATTGTAGCAACAAAAAAGGACAATATGAAATATTACGTGTGTGACATGGTGTCCTAAATAATTTTATAACATAAACAAATGAAACAGCTTTCATATTCATAGTATGAATTCTGATGTATTATTGAATGCTTTTATTGAAAAAAAAGCTTTTGAAATAAAAATATGTTTTAAAGGTTTTTACCATGTCAAGCAAAGTGGACACCATAACATACGTTTTTATCTTAATCTGTTTTTGATATGAAATCAAAATTATGAAGAGTCATTCCACAATATGGTTATCTGATACAATAATTAAAATAGACTAGAGTGTAAGGCAAGATTAAATCGATATATCATGACCAAAGTTCTATTAATGATGCTTTTTTTAAACTGAATTACGTGCATAACAGGACACGAAAAATTAGGATGTATCAATAAATACCTGAATACCTGAATAAATATCTGAAATAACATTTATATTGTAATAATGCTCATTTTTGTCTAATGCATACCTTTTTTTAAAAGCATTAATACAAGTATCACTTTATTTGCGTATCCTCAAAAGAATGTGGCTACAACATAACGAGCGTACTCGAAAATTACATTACACATTCTTAGTACAACTTTCAAAAACACTCTATATTAATGGTTGAAATACAAAATGAAGAATGTTTAGACTTTGTTCTTATAGTTTATGTTTGGAAACAACCACTAAAATAACAAAATGGTTAACTACATTCATAACAATGGACATGAAATGCGGTTGATTTTTGTCGCGTCTAATCGGAAGTAAAAGTACTCGTTTCCAAAATAACGTTATTAAAGCATCTTGGTCTTTATTTTATTTAAAGCATCGGTAAAAGATGAGCCTTTGGATTATTGGGTCAGACAAAGATAATTCATCAGAGTAGCATCATAACTTTAGATTACCATTACGGGCGTTATATTGGACACGATAAATGCTATACTGTTTGACCTCTGTGACCGTAAATGTTTATCAAGAAAGTACAAATAGACGTAAAAAAGGGCAGTGCATGTTTTTTGTTTCAAATCTTCATCTTTATAATATTTTAAATCGGTAATTTACTTTCCAAGGACAATTGCAATTTTACAAATATTTTTCTTCTGTTTACGTTTGTTACGGTTTTTTCTTTGGGGGCATATGCCGGACACCACATGTTCTTCCATCTTTGTACAACAATGACGCATAGGAAATCCCCAATAGGTTGCCAATTTTAGCAATAGCCATAAATAGAAATGCAATGACACGATGAATGATGATCTGTACTCGGTTAGCGATGTTGTATAAAAGGCATTTACGTTCATTATGTTTTGGACACGATGACCGTCATATTATTTGATTATTCTCTAAGTGGTAATTCAAACATCAGGAATCAAATAATAGATAATCCTTTGTATCCAAGGGTATAAAAACAATAATGATTATAACGGATATCAACCAAAATAAAAATGCCATCGCATTAATTTTGTAAAGTTTATTATTGCAGAGGACACAAAGGATAACGAGCATAATACAACATTTGTTGTAGTTTTATCTAGAAAATGGATAAGGGTAGATTCGTCGTGATTTATGGATGAGATTTATGAAGATTCATTTTAATCAGTGGAATAAATTGTTTTTGAGGTTAACTTAACAAATTCTGGAAATAATTGACTTTCAAATAGGTGCTTTTCAATGTCACAATTCAAAGGTCAAATTTTAGCATACTTTTGATGTAACAAAGCCTTGTTTTTAATAAGTAAAACCTTTTCTCTCATTTTTTAATATCATAATATTCATTTATTGATATATTAACGATGTGAAAGTATTGAAATGCAAATAAAGACATTTTGAAGTTTTTTAATCAATTCTCATATCAGTATATGTATAATGACCCAGTACTGAAAACTTAAATAGATAGACTTATAAATTAACAGTTGAGTTTAATTATTATCACAGAGTTATTCTTAAGTCCATGGCATACCATAATTTTTGGACTGTAGGAGGATATTTTTTTTAAAACCAAGTCCCCTTAACTTGTACAGTGCTTTGACTCAATGTATGCTTATGATGAAACATTTTTTCTTCTTTATTGAAAAAATCTCAAATCATTAGACTTTTATCTCTCTCTAAGTTGGTATATGTATGAAAATGTCCATCTCAGTATGAATGCTACACCTTAAGTGTGTACTCTGTTGGAAGTTAATTGAGGGTGACATTGGTGTTTAGGTCTTGATATTCTGGATTTCGGACTAGTTACATGACCCATTTTGCACTATAATGGTTCTCATGAGTCTAGGGGTTTTCTGAGTCTCTACAAATAATCTGAAATTTTTAATTTCTTTTTAATTCTGCAGTCATATGAAATGTAGGGAAGAAAAGGGGTCAATCTTCATATGAATCTTCAATGAATTTTTACAGTTTATGACTCCTGCGTATCTTTGCAATCTGATTAAAACCATATCTTTATTCTGCTTCTCTGTTTGTGCCATTGCGAATAAAAATCTGGCGAAACTCCATAAGGGGTCATGTTCTAGTGAACTCTGATTTTTAGCCAACCTGTAGATCGGCTACAAATTCCTAGGAATGAAATTAACATCCACAGCGTGCGTGACCCATAAGGTAGATTTTGAACAGTGTTTGTTACAAATTGTGTCACTATCATGTGCCTAGCCGAGTCATTGATTGGCTATGGGAAATAACAGTTTCTTCATGTGATCTTAATGTAGTGTTACACTGGTTATGACAAACTCCCAGTTTCTCCCCCAGACAGATCTTAATGTGGAGTTACACTGGTTATGACAAACTCCCAGTTTCTCCCCCAGATAGATCTTAATGTGGAGTTACACTGGCTATGACAAACTCCCAGTTTCTCCCCCAGTTAGATCTTAATGCGGTGTTACACTGGTTATGACAAACTCCCAGTTTCTCCCCCAGGTAGATCTTAATGTGGTGTTACACTGGCTATGACAAACTCCCAGTTTCTCCCCCAGTTAGATCTTAATGCGGTGTTACACTGGTTATGACAAACTCCCAGTTTATCCCCCAGGTAGATCTTAATGTGGTGTTACCACCAAGAACACCAAGAATTGTGGGTAAATGCAGGTGATCAATAATAAGTTTAAAAAGTATATCTTTACTATAGAATTATACATTTAATCTTAAATTGCACAGGAATACAGGTGTGCAGATAACTTGGATGGGTTTGATTAAGCCAGTAACCATGATGCCCCTACTTAATATGTTGAACACCAAACCCTTACAGGGTGTTCATGTCACTAACCAGTCCAAAGATACCTGATAATTAATTGTGATGGGTGCAGGAAGTAGGTGACAAATAAAGTGAATATTTTGCAAATATAACGGCTAAGAGAACTCTTTTTCAGTGATAATTAAGATATCTGTATACACCAGTTAAACAACATACAAAGTATTAATAGAGATAGTTTGATATTCATTCTAAGTGCATCTACAGTTTCAAGTGCACCATGGACGGTAACTGTGTCAAGGAATACCCAAGTATAACACTCAGGTGTTAATTACATCATGCAATCAACTATATGCATTACATGTATATGTATCATACATCCCTATGTATTAAAGTAGAAAGCCGGCGTGGCCTAGTGGTATCGTGCTGGCCTCCAGATCGGGAGGCCGGGGTTCGAGTCCCGCTCTGGTCATGCCGGTGTCCTGTCTTTCAGATGAGACAGTAAAAACCGAGACCCCGTGTCGTGGTATGCATGGCATGTTAAAGATCCCTCAGTGCTTAGGGTGGGTCTGTTGCCAAGTTCAAAATTTGTATGCCCGGCATCAGGCAGATGCCGTCACCATATATGTGAAATATTTGTGGTGTGACGTTAAACCAAGATCAATCAATCAATGAATATTAAAGTAGATAATGTGTTTTCCTTTCAGCTTTATTACGAAGATTGTTGGTAGAAAATCCAAAGAAACGATACTCTTTAAAACAAATAAAAGGTCATCAATGGTTCAACAAGAATTTCAACAAAAAAGGTAAATTACTAGGATACAGTTGTTACAAAGTGTTGTCAGATATAACACATACACTGGATTCTGTAATATCTTATACAATACAGTCATCAATAGTTTTACCAGATAAAAAGTTATGCATAAGTTTCCTTTTCTTTTTTTTTTTTTTGTTAATTGAGTTCTTAGATTTTAAGACAAACATTAAATGCTAGTTTGAAATTGTTTAACAATATTCTACAGTTGTTCAGTTTTTTCAGATTTGAAAAAATACAAAATGTTTCAGTCAATTATAACTACCAAATTTCAAATCAATCCATTGTGTATGACTGTATAGTGATGTGTGCTTATGATAAAGTTTTATACACAAGTCAGGTTTGTTGTGTATAGGTAGTACAAAGAAGTGTTTAAGGCTGTTGGTCATTTTATGTATATGTCATAAGGTATAAATTGCTATGCAAATACTAGATTTAGATTACAGTGTTAAAATAAGCATCTTGTAAGTCAAAAGTCTGCACATTTGGTGGTAAGTCATGTGTTAACTTTTAACTACAGTCACAAAACCTACAGTTCTGTAAAGCCAATATGGTGACATTTTTAGAGCAGAAAATTATGAATGTAAGGGGGAGATAATCACCAAGAATGACGAATATTAACAAAATCTCATAGACATAAACGTCCAGTCTTTTTCTGTTTTGAGGTTTATTTTACAAGTTAAATAATATATGCTTAGAAATAATTTAATTATATGCTGAAATCAAACGATGCAAGTAATATTTTTACATATGAGCTATGATCGCTTGATGTTAATGGCATTAAGTGTATATATATAATAAAAAGATTACAGTATAATGATGTAGACAGTTTGATGTTATTCTATTAAATGATGGCATGTCAGAATATGAGAAAAAATGTATGAATTTGAAATGTAAATATTTTAGATTTTAATACGGCATAAAGTATAACACTTGTAGAATCTCCTTTGTGTTATAATTACATGTACATCCTGCTATTAAGATAGAAATATGTTATGGTTATTTGAATATTTATAGTTTTTTAAACAACGGAAAAAAGCAAAGGGAACAACTATTACAACAATCTATCTACCAAACAAATCAACTAAACTGAACATTTCAAAGCAAAATTAGAAATGAATATAGAAATATTGATGAAAATAAAAGATATAATAGCAATATGATAAAGAAATCAACAGATTAAAAAGAAACAGTATCAAATATAATTATGTATTAAAAAAATCATAGAAAAAATTACATGTGCACCCAAAAGAAATTACAAAAGTTAACGAAAGGATTGCATATTGTAGCTATTAACTGTGATATCTATCTGTGCCCAATTAATACAATACATGTATAGCACATCATAACTAATCTTTTGGATTTATATTTAAAAATTTCATTCCAGTAGTTTTTGAAAGGGGGTACTCCACCTTCTGGTTCTACAGAGAAATCAATGAGGAAAAATATTTTGTTTTGTTTTTATTTTCACCTGCAAGCATTAATAAGTTTGTTTAAAGTTGAATTAATGTTGGCAAAAAAGTTGCGAGTGTAAGGTAACTTGACAAACACTGGTATGCCCTGATCCTAGAATATTGGTTTTCAAAATTCCAAAAATAGGAGGCCATTAATGTATAAGCACTAAACTGATTTCATAAAACCAAATTCATTCTGCAACGGATGATGACAAGTCCCTTCTCAATTGAATTTGAGTCCTGTATGCACACTGCGGGGAATAAGAAATTAATTACATCTTTCACAGATAGTTTTCATAATTACTTGTGTATAATGCACACTTTGCTGCTAATTCCAGAATTGATACAATAATAATCTAGTACAATTGGTTTAATTTGTTACTCTTTGTAAAACATAGAGAGTTTTCACTTAGGCCAAAGCATTGACAACATTAAGTGACTGTGAATGAATGTAAGTGCAAAAATTTCACTTCTCCCTTTATATGAACAATCATAAAATTTTTGATTAAGAAATGCCTTTAATATGATTTATTTCTTATTATTCAGTTTTTCATTCATCCTAGTTTAATTCAGATTAATATTCCATTGTCTGAAACATAAAGAATAAGTTATGGAATGTGGAGAGTTTCTGTGTTACAGATAGGGAACAAGCTTTCCATGTGAAGGTTTTCCTTGGATGGAATATTATCATTTCTATTGCAGGACCATGGAATAAATTCCCCACTAACTCTCCCTCGAATTCACCCAATTCTACCGGACCATTTAAAAGGATATGTTCAGGCAACATGTCATCTCCTCCTACGTCTCCTGACAGGTAAGAAAGGCAGTTATCTCCCCTGCGTCTCCTGACAGGTATGTAAGGCAGTCATCTCCCCCTACGTCTCCTGACAGGTACGTAAGGCATTCACCTCCCCCTATATCTCCTGACAGGTATGTAAAGCTGTTATCTCCCCCAACGTCTCCTGACAGGTATGTAAGGCAGTCATCTCCCCCTACGTCTCCTGACAGGTATGTGAGGCAGTCATCTCCCCCTATGTCTCCTGACAGGTATGTAAGGCAGTTATCTCCCCCTATGTCTCCTGACAGGTATGTAAGGCAGTCATCTCCCCCTACGTCTCCTGACAGGTATGTAAGGCAGTCATCTCCCCCTACGTCTCCTGACAAGGTATGTAAAGCAGTTATCTCCCCCTATGTCTCCTGACAGGTATGTAAGGCAGTTATCTCCCCCTATGTCTCCTGACAGGTATGTAAGTCATCTCCTCCTACGTCTCCTGACAAGGTATGTAAGGCAGTTATCTCCCCCTATGTCTCCTGACAGGTATGTAAGGCAGTCATCTCCCCCTACGTCTCCTGACAAGGTATGTAAGGCAGTTATCTCCCCCTACTTCTCCTAACATGTATGTAAGGCAGTCATCTCCCCCTATGCCTCCTGACAGGTATATAAGGCAGTCATCTCCCCCTACGTCTCCTGACAGGTATGTAAGGCAGTCATCTCCCCCTATGTCTCCTGACAGGTATGTAAGGCAGTCCTCTCCCCCTACGTCTCCTGACAAGGTATGTAAGGCAGTTATCTCCCCCTACGTCTCCTGACAGGTATGTAAGGCAGTCATCTCCCCCTACGTCTCCTGACAGGTATGTAAGGCAGTCATCTCCCCCTATGTCTCCTGACAGGTATGTAAGGCAGTCATCTCCCCCTACGTCTCCTGACAGGTATGTAAGGCAGTTATCTCCCCCTACGTCTCCTGACAGGTATGTAAGGCAGTCATCTCCTCCTACGTCTCCTGACAAGGTATGTAAGGCAGTCATCTCCCCCTACATCTCCTGACAGGTATGTAAGGCAGTCATCTCCCCCTACATCTCCTGACAGGTATGTAAGGCGGACAGTGAATGATGTGGGGGAAGAAAACTGTTGTATAGCATTTACTATGTACCCAATACTGTTTACATTTATACCAGTACCCTGTACCATATCTTGAAATATTTTATGATATTTTAAAGCTAATTTATTTATCCTAAAAATGCAGAGTAAACATTTTGTATGTGACAGAAAGGGTGACAGAGAGGGTTTGTACCAAAACCAATCAAAAGATCGGAAGTATAAGAATGGTTAACAATGCGCAATGTAATAGGGTGAAATGTTCTTTTGAATGTTATTATTTTACTTGAAACATTAGTTATGGAAAGATTTATTGTTAAAGTATCACATAAAAACAAAAATATTGTATTGTTTGAAAATTAACAGTATCATACCATTTCATTCTTGCATGTGTCCATGCATCCAGAAAACATAAGGTGTACTCTCTGTGGTTTTTGAAATCATTTTGTGTAAAAGTAGTGCAATTAGAATTAAATACTTAGAGAACCTGCATCTCATCTCTACTATACATTTTGTAAACCTAGTAAAAACAATGATGTTATTTAATGATAACAGTGATGATGCTGTTTTACTTCTTGATGAAGTGGAAATGTTTATGTACTGTAATAAGACATACTGATATATTAAAATCTGTTAAACAAATGGCTAGTAATAGCTATGTAGAGCTGTAACAAAGGAAAGCTGGCAGTCAATGATGGATAATGAATGATAATCCAGGCCTCAAAATTAGCAGTTATCTGGTCGTCAAAAACAACCTAAAATCTCTTTGGACAACCTAAAATTTCAGTAAATATAATTGAGGTCGTCCAAATTTTCTTTAAATTTGCCAATTTGACGACCTAAAATTTTTGCCAATTTTGAGCCCTGATAAACTGAAACTATTGGTTTAAATTGATTTTAGATTGATTAGATTTCTAGCTGAATTTTCTCAATGCACATTTGTACAACATTTTGCACATCTGTGATAAATAGATAACATATAAAATCCATATGGACTTTTTTATCAAAAACAATATCCACAGATTTAATTGTACACTGGATTTTCTGTATAATGTATTTTCCCTTTTTCTATTTCAGTGAAAAGTCTAAATTATCCTGTTCTCAACCTGAGGCACGTCACAGTCCAGAGAACACCTCAGAACAGATGCGGACCGGACCAGAAGACCTGGGTCCAATCTTCAGCTTCTCTCAACCAGTTCATACAGATCATATGCTGTTGAGCAGTCAGATCCAGGGGACACCTGGCTCATCACAGGTTAGTAAACTTTTATTACCTGCTAGAGCACTCAGATGAAGGGGAGGACTGGCTCATCACAGGTTAGTGTACTTGTATTACCTGCTATAGCACTCAGATATAGGGGAGGCCTGGCTCATCACAGGTCAGTGTACTTATATTACCTGCTAGAGCACTCAGATTCAGGGGAGGCCTGGCTCATCACAGGTTAGTGTACTTATATTACCTGCTAGAGCACTCAGATTCAGGGGAGGCCTGGCTCATCACAGGTCAAGTGTACTTATATTACCTGCTAGAGCACTCAGATTCAGAGGAGGCCTGGCTCATCACAGGTCAGTGTACTTACATTACTTGCTAGAGCACTCAGATTCAGGGGAAGCCTGGCTCATCACAGGTCAGTGTACTTATATTACCTGCTAGAGCACTCAGATTCAGGGGAGGCCTGGCTCATCAAAGGTGAGTGTCCTCATGTTAACTGCTAGAGCACTCAGATCTAGGGGACACATTGTTAACGTCTTTATTTTGGCTGCTAGAGTAAGGATGTCCTTCATAGAGGAATAGTGATGGCCCTATGATTATAATGAAAATATACAAGCCTTGCCATGCCATGATTTTGTGGATAAGAATTGATAAAAAATAAATAAAAAATGAGAGGTTTATCATCAGGGGCAATGTGTAAATTATGATTCACAGATAAGACACATTTCTCAACAACTAAAATCCTTCACGATTTGCATATAGTTACCTACCAAATGCAGTGTAATTCTCTATGTGGGAAACTTTTATCATTAAAGTTGTCCACATCAAAGACAATGGATTTGGTAGGTGTACTTTCTGCTACGTGTGACAGATTTTAGCTGTAAAGCCCCAGTTGCACAATTTAGGGTTATAGATAACCTGGAGTTAAAATCTTACCCCAGGCTAAAGTTAATCTAGCATTTAGACTAGTGCATTTGGTGCATTAAGAAAAGGTTACTGCTAATTGAATCCAAAAATGCTGACTTTGATACATTTTGTCTATTATATATCAAGGATTTTTTTTTTTATCTTCTCTTCATAAGCATAATTTCCTTCATTTTTGACTAGTTTTAACTATGAAAAAAAAGAATGATGTCATAATATAAACTTGTATGTGATGTTGTATTTCACCAGGGTAGAAGTGCATGTATAAAACTTTAAAGCCTGGACTTTCAATTAAGGTTATAGTTGCAAATTTTCAGTTTAAGCAGTGTATCGCATAACGAATGTTAGAACAAGGAACATCTCTATGTTTCTATTGTGAAATTTTCATAAAACTTGAAATGAGAAAAATAGTTTATCCCCAACTGCTGTTGTATACTTATGATTGGGTCTTGCATGCTGTGTGTGTGTATGCTGTGTATACACACATGGTATAAGTATTAAAATGGTAAACATAAAATCACTATTGGAGATGGAGATGAAGGACTTGAAATTTCAAAATGCTTTAACAGTAATTTCAATCTGCTTCTCAGATTCCTAAGATTTATGTTTAAAATATGGTATACAGGGTGTTTCATAATATCTGTCCCCATTCTTAACCGTAGTAGTTTTGTCAAAAGTAACCACACAACAAAAGTGAATATATATTTGCATAGCAGACAAACCAAAATTTTGAATAATATGTAATTTGAACACAGTACCTTCAAAACTGTCAAAACTAACCGGCGTCATTCTTATAGGAGATGTTCAATATGACGTCCGCGTTGAGCAATTACGACGTCAAGTCTGTGTTTAAAATTTTCAATAACATTTTGACATGTTTCCTGGCTAATAGAGCGGATTTCTCTCCTGATTGCTGTTTTCAGTTCATCGGTATTTGCTGGCGTCGGTTTGTACACCCGGTCTTTCAAGTATCCCCACAAGAAAAAGTCAAGGGGGCTCAAATCAGGCGAGTGTGGCGGCCATTCCTGATCCATCTTAAGGGAGATGAATTTTGGTCCAAAGGTTTTTCTCAGCCAGTCTAACACATCCCCAGCTGTGTGTGGAGCAGCTCCATCCTGTTGAAACCATACATTGTCAATGTTAATTCCCTTCCTCTTCAATGCTGGAACAAACTTCCTCTTCAGAAGACCAAGGTAGCGATCCTTATTTATAGTTTCAACACTACCTTCGTTGTCTTCGAAAAAGAACGGACCCACGATACCGCTGACACTCAACGCTGCCCATGCAGTAACCTTTGCACTATGTAGTGGTTTCTCTATACAAAAATCAGGTTTCTCAGTCCCCCAAAATCTGCAGTTCATCTTATTAACTTGTGCGTTCAGATAGAAATGAGCTTCATCCGAAAACCAAAGCGAGTCAATTATATCAAGATGAGACATCATCCAACGTGCAAACGATATGCGGCCTTCAATATCACTGGTTTTCAAATGCTGCATTATGGAAATTTTATACGGAGTTAATTTCAGATCAAATTTCAACATTCTGTAAACAATAGTTGCACTAGTAGTGTTTGATATATCACCTAGTATTCGTCGCACTGACCTTTGAGGTGTTTCGCAAATAGCAGTTTGCACTTCCGCGATATTTTCGGATGACCTTGCAGTTCTTGGACGCCCGGAGTTTCCATGTCTTCTATCTTCCACTGATCCCGACTCCTCGAAACGTTTGACAATTCTTTGTATCTGTTTCTTCGTGAGTCTCTCCATTCTAGGATGATTTTGCTTCATGATTTTAGCTACAGTTTTAGGTGATTTCGTCTCATAATAAAGTCTAACAACATCTTTGCATTGCAGTTTTGTAGGAGGCATCTTCAAAACAAGCCAACAGAAAATGACGTCATCAATGACGTCATTACGTCAACACTTTCCCGTATTTTTACGTTAATACAAAATGATCATTTATGCCCTTCAATTTGGTGGGAAGATTATCATTATACATGCAAAATTGAGCATTCTACAACATTTTGTTTTGGGGACAGATATAATGAAACACCCTGTATATACATACATGTAACTATATAGCAGATTTGGTCAGTAATACATCCTGTAAATCTTAAGGTGATGAGATAGAACAAACAAGTAAAATAGCACATAAAAATGTGGGCACCTGACAACAAAGTGATGTTATAATAGAGGTTAACAGTTGTTAAATTTAAATTGTGGTGAAATAGATCTACATGGCATTAATAAACTATGATTGTATACAACACAGTTTTAACCAACAGACTTGCTAACCCCATATTAAGAATATAACCTAAAGTTAGGTCAAACCAGAGGATGAATTTAGCCATGGATTGTGCCACTGGGTCCTTATTAGCCTACTAGTACAGGTAGAGGATGTGGCTTTGAATAACTTCCCTGCAAATGTATAATTTTAGACATAAGGATGCTGATTTATGTTGTGGTCTGCTAAACATCATACCATTTAGGGATCACTGTTATTTCATGCTTTATACATGTACACAGTACACAATGCCTGCATAATAAGTTAATATCTGTTTCTAAACAATTTCACGTTAGAAAAAATAATACATGTATGACAGGATATTTCCCATCAAAATAGAAAATCTTTAATTTCTATTGCTGATTTTTTTTTATGAAAACAATCACTTAGAACCTTCTATGTTATCATACTCATGTTCTTCGTTGGCCCTTTTGATGTTTTTCTTCCTTTAGACAAAATTATCTTTGGATGCAATACAGGTTTTGAGACCATTCTGCCTGTAGACCATTGTGGAAATGTGTCACAACTGAGAATTGCTGTTTATTTGCATGTACATGTATATTATATAAGATTTATACCAAAAAATTGAAAAAAAAACTTAGTACAAGGATCGCGAAATCTATATGTCAAATGATCTGCAGCATCCATGACTTGGGTGGTTTTGTTATGGATGACAAATCTTTCTTGGGTGGGATTCCCGATCTCTGTATAAGCTGGTGATAGATTATACATCAAATCTGCTGACTATTTACGGTATTCACTTAGAATTAACAGTGTTAAATCTAAGGAGACCTGAATTCTGAAGTCATTTGCACTGTATGGAGAAAATAGAGCCAGTGATAATCCATAATTTACATCAGAGATATATATACTTAATAATATTCACGGTGTGACGTAAAACAATAATCACTCAATATACTTAATATCTCTGTTTAAATATACTGACACATACATTGATTTTTAAGAAATAAATTCATGTAGTCATCTATGGTCACAGATTAATATTTGACTTGGTACTTGTGAGTTATGTTATGCTTGAAGTATTCCAATTTATTTTCGTATAATTTTCCTCATTCTTGAATATGTTGCCTTACTGTACCAATACTTACTTCTGTATCTGTTCAGATAGTCTTCGCTTTTTAAATTTTAGACGCCGTGGCAGAAACTGGTGCGTAGAATGACACGATTTTTTGTGAGAACAGACAGAGAAGGAACAACAAAAGAAATAGATAGAGTGTGTGAACTGTTGGGGTATAGCTGGAAGTACAGTTCTCCTGGAATGGTATATATTACACAGCTTATAGTCCATTTTATTTTTTTTTCAAATCAGGTCCGTTATAAAGACCCTTCCCAATATATATTTCATTGTTTTTTCCCTAAAATTTGTCTAAATATTTCCCAAACTTTTAGTATTGTGCAAATGGGACAAAAAATTCCCAAATGGAAAGGTACGGGCACCTTTGAATATTAATAAGAAACAACATTGTAGTCAGTCTATTTAATGAGTACTTACTGTGGAAGATTTAAGAAAGTCACATGTCAAGCAAATTTAATTGTGGCAAATTAAGTTGTTTTAAAAAATGACAGATGTTAAAGAAAGTTGAATGATACAGTGACTTAATTATTTACAGGTTTTAGAAATGGCTTACATCATCCTAGCAGAGTTCTCGGTAACACATCAAAAACATCAAATACGGAAGATTGTGATTATGAGAATCTAGAATCACCGCCAGTCCCAGATGGAAAGATATCAGTCGAGGTAGACTTACTTCAACTTAATCTTAACCGAGGTGTTAGCCAAGGTTGGGATGTCGAAGTATGTTGCCCAAAACTGATATCTTTCGATCTGGGAAGGGAGGTGATTCTTGATTCATTTTCTTGCCAAATAAACCCCCTTTCTACCCCCTTCTTCATTCTTACCACTTTACACATCTCTGTCCTAGTTTCAATACTACACTAAAAACATAGTTCCAGATAGGAAAGTTATTTTAATAACAATAATAGTGTGTAACAAGAGCTTCAAACCAGTCAACATAAGTAAACAAACATATAGATATATAAAGAGTTGATTAAAACTTTTTTTTGTATCTCAATATGTAAGTAGAGAGCTTAGTAATACACCGTACTAGATCGATGTTCAAGATCCATTGATCTACATGTAGAACCCCACTTCAGTGGAATTCTTCAGTCTCGAATGCGAGAATACTGATTGACTATTTGTACTTGTGCTTTTATACATACTGTTCTTTTGTTTTCGAATGGGGCAGAAAATCTGCCCAAATTAGAACGAAAGATTTTTAAAGGTAAAAGAGAAAACAGAAGACAGTTGACAAAGCTGTATGACACAAATCACCAAAGACCTGCACACAAAAAAAATGACAACAGCAGAATATACATGGAACTAAAAAATGAGACATGAACAGAATGAGTATTTGTGATCTTGCTTATTGATAGGAATTCACAATTTTTAAAACAAGAGAGTCCACATATGTGTCTCTGTACACATCTTCATTCTATGGCAGTTAGTGTTATTAAATTGAATTGAGTATTTATTGATTGGGGAAGCCTGACCATGTAAATTTTTATACACTGTTTTATCTTCTCTGCATCATGTCACATAATGGGCTATAGAATTCACCTGTATGCTATATATATCATTATGATTATAAGACATGAAGATCTTGTTGTCTGAGACACATGGATATTGACAATAAAATCTAGATGCGTCGTAGCAAAAATTGGAAGACAGTAGAAATTCTTTTGATGAAAACTGCACCTTTCAAAATATGAAACTGACTGACTGTATCAGCTGAAAAGGTTTTCATTCAGTCTATGATTTAAGGATGATCACTCATATGTTACAGAGTATCAAGAATTTCAAATTTTATGGGTTTTTTTCTAAAGTATTTGAATTGTTCTTTAGTTTGATGTCAAAATTAAAGAAAATATTTGGGGGTTAGTGTCAAGTTATGTCTAGAAATAGTACAAGGGATTGTTTGCTTCTGTTCTTATAAACATTTTAGCATTTTCAAATCAGTTTTATAATTTGTGTCAAAAGATGTTAATTAGATCCTTTAAAGTTATGAAAACTGAAAAAAAAATACTTAAATCAATATATTAAAGAAAATTTTAATTAATTAAATTTTATTTCAGATGAGAAACGAGTAAAATTAATTCAATTACATACTTAGCAAATTTGCACTTTTTAATTAAAAAAAATCACCTTAAAGGAGTACATGTTTTAAACGTTTTAGAATTTTACACTAAAAAACAAGATGGGTTACTACTCTTTCATTTCATGCATAAAAAATATAGGTTAGTGTTAATATAAGAGAAAGACAATCCTGAAAAGGAGCTGTCATCCAAAGATATTTTCTGGATCTCTAAATAATTGAAGATCAACCACTTTTGACTATATTTAAATACTTTGAAAGTGAGCTTGCACCCATTCATCGCCATTATTCTTTTCATCAATACATTTAGCATGACATTTTCAAGAGACAGAGCTAGGCTGAAGGGGGCTGAATGTTAGAAAGAAAAAGGGATGGAAGGGAGAAAAAGCAGGATTCAGAGACATGAGTCAGATTAGGGAGAACACAGTTTATGTCAAATAAATGAGAAAAGTGATTTAGAATTAATTATTGCTTTAACAAACTAGATAACCAATGATCTAGATAACTTGTTCTATATCACATTACAAGATAATAAAAACCATCACCTAGAGCTGTATATAGAGTTTACATTTATTCATAAATTAACTGAAATGTGTCAAGGTAATCAACCCATAACCAGCCTCAAGTGACAAAATAAGACATCAACAAAAATAATTTCTGTTCTGGTTATATGTGAAAGTAAAATGCATGTCATCTTAGATGATTTTGATGTTTGTGACTGTAAAGTTTGGGATTGTAGAATATGAATTCCTTTAAAGGAGTTACCTCCCCTAGTTACTAATATAAAAAATGTAAAGTGCAGAAATACTGCATGTTGAACTTCATTTTTGTTTATGAATATTTATAAATTACAATATTACGGAACTTATAACCACAAGTTTCTCCAGAATTTTGCCTTTTGTTAAGAAATATGAACAAATTATAATAATTCCCATAAAGTTCAAAACAAAGTTTAATTATCCCTTTTGGACCGAATAACATTATTTTCAAAAAATCCTTTCAATAAAAGGTCTTATTTTGTAAGATGCTTAAAAATTATTCATTAAAATTTGACAAAGAATCCTGAGTTTTGGCTGGGTTTCACTATTTTCACTTGGTGTGTCCAAGGACTCATCATTTATAGAGTGTACAGAGAACTCTGAGCATAGTGTTTATAATGTATAGAGCCCTTGTATGTCAGTCATTAAGGTACTCGGCTCATAACGTAGAGGTTTCTGGTTTCTGTTTATATTGCTGTGCGATGCTAAATGAAATAATCTTGATATGATGTGAAATATGAAACAAAATGTTGTAACTGAGAATAAAATCAAAATGTCTTGTAATTAGTAGAAAATACCAGAGGTTGATGTTGATAATTCATTTATGTATGAAGAAACATTAATACAGTATTCACAAAGTGTATGTAATTAGATAGTTGTTTGGAGGAAAAATAGTATACTCTGTAAGGATTATTTTTATGACAAAACAGATTGGTTAAGACCAACATATCAACAAAGGGACAGTAACTAAATATCTAGAATATAAGAGACACTTCGGCAGAGCTGTTCAGAATGATTCTTTCATGCAAATTACATGTTGACATGGTTTCCTCTATAATCAATGCTATTGTATCAATTTTCTATTACTTAGGTAACCGTGACAACATTAGATCGAAGAAATATGCCTCTGGTGTTTAAAGCTTGCTTAATAGAGATGGGAGAGAACCTACTGCTAGATTTCAGACTTTCAAAGGTACAGCATGTAGAACTTTGCTTTACAGACTCTTTTGTGATTTCATATTTAAGCATATATGACAGATATTACCCAGGACCATCAATCAGACTTATATAATTTCAGAACCTTTATGTTTATAAAATGTTATGCCTGAATTATATTTTGGGCCTGAACTGTTTACTATGCAAATTATCTACTATGATGTCCCCTTCCAGGAACAAGTTTCATAGATCGTCATAATTCATTAATGTGGTCATAGTGGGCAATATTTATTTAATTTTTTAAGGCGTTGAGCATTTGCTCGAAAGTCTTCTACGATCGTAAAAATTTTACCTCTGCACCGCCTATTTAATTCACGTAACAAAGTAGTACCTTCTTTAAAGTACTTAAAGTAGTAAAAGTTCTCGCAAAACCGGCTTTGTTATCCTTGTTATTGAAATTTCATGACACAGAAATAGGTTTAAGCATAGGTCTGCTTAACTTAAATTATCAGTATATTGCCCTAAAACACTTATTATTCTGTCGCTTATTGTGTGTGTTAAAATATTCATTTGCCGTAATGATGCAAGCCAATTATGAATTAAAATCGCACTTCATGGGAATTTTTCCAAATATGGGGAAGACCACTTGACGCCTTATTTGGAGAAATCATAGTAGAACGCTTGTAACACACGCAATCAAGGCCTAATTTGACATAAAAGCGCCAGTATGGAAACCGATCGCGCGATCTTCGAAATATATATAAATAATGTATTAATAATATATTTAGATATAAATTCAGTTTAAAAAAGAACAAATAAAATATTTCACAGAAACCTAAATATAGACTGACAATGCGTGTCACAAAGATCTTAAAATATCTAGACAGGTGACCGCTAATTCATAACAAGGCTGACCTAGGTTCAAGTGACGCATTATCGGTTATATTTATCTCACTGGATTTCGTTTTGTTTCATTCATTTAACCTAGAATCAACAATTATCAACAAAATTAATTACATCCTCAAGGCTAAACATCACGAGCCTCTCGTAAATTACATCAGGTACTGTATACCTGTGCTGTGTATGATACTGCAGACGAATTTTAAAAATATCTACATGCAGTGTGTACAGCTTCTTATCTGCCCTTACCACCTGGGCTATAAATAAAATTTGCTGGACAGGGAATAGCCTTTACAAAATGGCGGTGGACACTTGTCTCTTCGTGCAACAATAGCAAGCAAGAGTGGGTAACTCCAGTCTATCTTAAATTAGCATAGCTTTTTAAAAAGCTTAGGTTGCAATGGGAATAGCATTAAATGTTCAAGATGTTGGTCACAAAGCCAAAAAGCTTTATGTAAAAAGGAATTACTTGTGTTTGAAACCATCTTTATTTGCGCAGTTGTGAATTTTCACGCTAAAATTTCGAAAGCCACGCCTTATTTTTGCCTTATTAGGGAAGTAGCATATGTATATATTACATGGTCTTCCCCATAGACTGCATAGTTAGAAAAGTTCCCACGACGGCATAAAAAATGGCAGCCGATAAAGTTTTCATATTGCCTACAAAATTTAATGCGGATGTAAAGGATGATAGCATTTTAAGACAGATTTTTAGATTGAATGCATGAAAAATAAATTAAGTAGAACTCACATGTGAAGATTTTATCTTAAATCAACCGATAAAGTGCAATTGTAATTCACAATAGGCTTGCGTCATAACGGCGAACAGCATGACGTTGTAGCCCTTGCACCTTCAATAAATGACCGAATAATAACTAGTGCCTTAGGACGATATATAGAAGCTGTTGGCCCTAGTGTCAGTTTTAGTTGCTTAGACAAAAACTGTAACCTAGACCATATCTTAAAACAAATAAAGCATAAGGCTTCCATATTTTACAAGCAATGGTAACAACTTGTCCATTTCTATCTTTGTAAAAAAAAAAATGGCAATGGTGTTCGATTGTTTTCACATGTACATTCTTTGTGAAAAGGCATTTGACATATTTCTGCAAGAATGAGGTAAAGAACAATAAAATGTTATGATGATGTCATAATCAATACCACTGTCACCAAGGATGTATAGTTTAAGAGTCTTAACTATACTTCCCTGCTGTCACGAAGGAAAAAAGTTTTTCTTTTTCAACCTTACTTTCCTATTGTAAAATGGACACACTAACTGACACATACTAGCATTTTTATGGGAGAAGTTGAATGGAATTGGGTAACAAAATAAACTTAAATTTCCTGTCAGAGTTGATATGTGTGAAAATGCCAAAAATGAAAATTGACTTACATTAACTTAATTGTATATATACAAGAATTTAAAGCAATTATCGGAAAAGCTAAATCTATGAAAATCAAAATTTAGAAATTAACTTAATATTTGTAGCGAAATAAAAACCTAAATTACCACAAAATATAGGTTATGTAATAATTTTATAATAGGAAAGTAAGGTTGAAAAAGTAAAACTTTTTCCTTCGTGACAGATGTCTTTTTCTAACTTTAAATTTTTGTTATTTAAAGTGAGCACATGACTAAGTTAGAAAAAGGCACCACTTATAATTCTTGATTTCCTCTTGATAACGGATCCCATCAAGAAACTGTTTACCATATATCTTACTTTATGACAAAGCCCACTGGAATTCGGAGTTCAACAAAAAAGATGAACGCAACTGGTCATTTTCTACTACTTTTGACAGCTTTAAATCAAATTTAGCTCGACGCCTTTGTGGCTCTTCAAGCCTTTGATTCTTTTTAATTATGATACCTTTTTAAAGTAACAGTAACCAGACTCAAACGTTAATATATGAACATTTTTACTGTAAATTTTACACATTAATCGTCTGTGTGTATATTTGAAACTGTGTGATTTGGACTAGAACTAGATCTGAATTGAGTAACTTGTAAAACTGAGTATTTCGAGTATTTCTTACAACTTTTCAGATCAAATACTGAAAAATCACATTAGTTATCCGATATTTATGCGATATCGTGAAATATAGAAACTTACACCGGCATGTTGACCTTAGCCATCTTTGTGTTATGTGACCTTCCTCCACGAAACTGAGAGTGTTCATGTCTGGATCTGGTTTTCTAGTAAAAGAAATCAAACTGGTGTTCTGGCTGAGAGCTTTATGTGACAATCAGACACCCAGTATATCCACAATACTTTTATGTCTCTCAGACTGTTTGAACTTCTACAGTTCGGCAGGTCTGAAAATGAATTTTCACCAATAATTTAAAAAGATTAGTACATTACAACAGCTTTTTAATACTATTAGTACATTGTTGACTGATGTCTAAACACAATAAACTGGTGCTTATCTTATCCATAAAGGTCCTGATAGTTATTACATGTACTTGATTTTAGTTGTATGACCACATTTTCCATCAGTTTACTGCAATGTTAAGCTTCCACTATGAAGCAATCTTCAGTTTTCATCGAAAACTTCAAATAAATTTTAATGTAAGAACTTCAAGAAGTAGAACAAACTACGTATCTTTGAAAAACTCTGGACAAAACTGGACTGGATTATTTAGGTTGTGTTTAGTGTCAATGGAACAAGAAATATCAACTTAATGGGGGAAATTTAAAAAAAATTTTTTAAATTTGTCTACTGAAGTTAGTCGTTATGGGAGGAATATTCCGGTTGATGTCCATGACGATAACATACAAAGTTACATTTTATACCTGAGGAAGGATGCAGATAGTAATGTCATAAATCTTTCCTTGTTACTGGGGGAGGGGGTGGAGTTTACCATGTTGAGCTCTCACATACTCAGATAAGATAACATTCCTTATTGACATCATATTGGCTTGTATTTCCTCAATGAGTACAGGTATGTATGAAATGAAGTTTTGTCATCAAATATATATATATATATATAATTAACTTGCAGTTATTGTGAATGAAGTTTGAGATTTTAATGAATGTTTGTAATTTTAGGGTGATGGATTGGACTTTAAGCGGCATTTCATCAAAGTCAAAGGTCACATGAAACAGATCATCAGCAAGGCTCCACCCCTGTGTCCTCAAGTACTGTCTCAGATTGGATAACTGCCAAAACATTGCCCCAGGATGTTGTATTATCCTGCTTTTCTTATATAGACTTAGTGCAAAGACATTGCTTTGAATTAGACATATTCTGTGACTCTGTGTAATCTACTTTAAAGAGTTTCCATGGTAATGATATTGAAGGTGTAGATTTTGTTTTGCTTTGGGTTTTTTTTTTCGGGGGGGGGGGGGGGGGGGGGGGGGTTGGGGGGGGGTTGGGGGGGGGTTTAAACTTTTCATTGAGCTTTAATGCTTAATGAGTCTTTAAGTATTGAGTCTTTTCATTATACTGAGTTATTTCCCATATGAGCAGGTATCTGATGTCATTCCATTTTTACGTCATACAATTTCTATTTCACAAAGGTTTCCATAGAACTGGTTAACATTAAAATATCTGCTCATTTGGGAATTAATTCAGTATAATAAAAAGATCTTATGAGGACTTTACATTGTCACAATTCTTTTTCTTGTTTGTTGGGCCTTTCCATTTTTAAGAAGATACTGAAATCATTTAATTTTCTTTGCGTTCATGGTTTTGCGGCGAATCTGATTGGTTAAAAAATTTAGTTCATTTCTGCATGAACAAAATTTTGAGTGCAGATATGTCACAATTGCCGGCGCTACTTTCCTCTGGAATGCGAAACCCCATTCTATTTATGGAACCGTGATTCCCGTGTTGTTAATCGATTGCATAAAATTGTTTCGTTATATATTACAAATGCAAAGTACAAAAGAAATCGCACTTCACTTCAGAAACTATTAAATATAGAATATAATTTCTTACTCTTATTTAAAAAAAAAAGTAAAATATAACTAGGTCTATCAGTTAAGCTACAGTACAGTGCTGTTTGGAAATACATGCAGTCAAGTACAAAATAAAAACAGTACTCGTCGGCTACTAGCCGATCGTTTGACAGCGGACGTTGATAACTAAAATATCTACGGTATCATACCCGACTGAGCCAACTGAACGGGCACCAGAGCAGGTGCTGCCTCCGATCCAAGTCCTTGAGCCTACACTTTCCACCTTGTGACACGCACATGCAGTAGTCAATACTGTATGCATTGCATTTCTACTAATACCATTTAAAATATAAATACCTTTGGTAACAGATTATCATCCTCATATGCATCTTTCATTAAGTCGTGTTTTTAATGATTGTTCATTCTTTTTCACTTCTAATCTTTTCAATAGACACTGGGATCAAATTTTTCGAATTTCGTCTTAGCCGCCATTATTGACTTCAAAATGTTGTTTACCTTGTTATTATATTACTACGCGATCAAGTCACATGTATTCAGAGATAAAAAAAAGTAATGTAGTGCCATAATAAATTATGTTAATTGGACACTTATTAAATTTTTGTTTTCATATATAAGCTAGATAAAATGATAAGAAATGAATCCTATATTTTTTTGGTTGATTGAGGTATCAACCTAAAATTTGGACGAAAACTTTTGCATCAATGCGCTTCGCGCACTGATGCAGTTTTCCGTCCAAATTTTAGGTTGATACCTCAATCAACCAAAAAAATATAGGATTCATTTCTTAACAATATACACATGTATGGTCTCTGCTTTCTTGTCAACAACTATTGTTGAAGTGTTGGTATATCTTTGTGAATTTGAACATCTAAATGTCACCAACTTGTAACCTTTTGCCTTCAGATTTTCAGTGCATTGGGGTGCTTTAAGTGCTAGAAATTGAGGAGTAGTTCTGTCCTTGCAACCAAAATTGTCACATGAACATTTGCAATTATTTTCCTATATCTAGTTATGCTCCCCAAAATCTTTCGGGGGAGCATATAGTCGCTGCCATGTCCGTGTGTCTGTCTGTCCGTACATCGGTCCGAGCTCATAACTCCCATACCTTTCATCAGAATTTGATCATACTTAAATAAATAAAATATTATTTAGGTTAAGGGCTTTTGGACAGAGATCACTCAAGGTCATTTCTGAAAGGTCAAGGTCACTTATTAACTATGACTTAAAGTTACATGAAGTTATTATATCTCTTATACCTTTCATCAGAATTTTATCATACTTCACCAAAATATTATTTACATTAAAGGCTTTTGGACAAAGTTCACTCAAGGTCATTTCTGAAAGGTCAAGGTTACTTATTAACAGTGACTTAAAATACCATGAAGTACTTATATCTCCGACACCTTTCATCATATTTTGATTTTACATCACCAAAACTGCTACTTCAGTTAAGAGCTTTGGACAAACGTCACTCAAGGTCATTTCTGAAAGGTCAAGGTCACGACAAAAAGTTTTATTTCATAAGTAATCAAGGGCAAGCTTACTCATTTTAGTTTAAGATACTGTGATCACTTGTTGTTCTACAGTTGACTCAGTTGGATATCCATATGATACATTGAGATTTGAAATCGTCATCAATTAATACAATAATTTTCTATATATTGTGTCATTCATTTCCTTCATTATTGCTGTGCTTTTTGAAGCATCCATCAGTTTAACTGATTTTTTGTATATGAATTGAGTCATCAGTTTCCTGCATTATGGCTGCCTTTCAGGGAGCATAAATCAGTTTTACTGATACTCTTGTTTCATTTCCAGAACATTTACATATCAATCAGACTAATTATTATATAAGTTATGATACAAAAGTTCTTAGAATTAATATAAATAAAAGTACAGTAACAAATGTTAAATTTGATAGAGAAATGAACATGGCCAAGAGGAATCACTTTGTATGAGAAAGAATTTGCATAATGTGCATTACCAACAGATTTCTTTAATATTTGTAAATTTGTAATAATTAATATAATACACAAATTAATTCATGGCAGATTTACAAGTATATTTTGAATTGTTTCTCAAAAGTCTATTTAACTTAAATTTTGTGATAAAATTAACAAGTATAATGTTATTTTCAGTTTCGGCTTAGTTATCTTAATTATCTGGACAGTTTCATGACACTGTCTTTAAAAATAATCAAATCACTGATTTTTAGGGTGCACAGATTTGATGTCTATGACAGTACATGTTATTTGAATGCTTGGTCATTACAATTGTTATATGTATATTCCTTGTACTGTTGACATTATTAGAAAAAATGCTCACCTCACTTCATGATTTCACAGATATATATAATGTGATTATATGGTTGTTTGTATGCATGAATGTGTATCTGTATGAAAAGTACAACATAAATTGATACAAAGGAAATTACTGCTTGTTATCAATGATCTCTATTATGTAAATGCCAGGGTTATGTCCCTTGTATTGGCAGAGGTTGGTGTTTTATGGTAGAGGATATATGTACAAAGGTATATAGAGAAAAACAAAAACATCTGACTGGGAAAAATCATTATGTAGCAAAACTCGATAAAGATGAAAGTATGCGAGAGTATGTAGGGAATACCATGGACATCTAATCAAGATAAATCATTATGTACCCAAAACTCAATAGAAGTGAAAGGAAAACCACCAACATCTAACCAGGATAGATCATTATGTACCCACACTTGACAGAGGTGAAAGTATACTGTTTTTGAACAGCATTATAAACCCCTCTGCCATGCTAGATAATGCTCGTGTAGTCACTTTTGGTTTCCTGTTGTTTCACCTCCTGATACTTGATTCAGTTGCTAAGAGATTCAAACAAATACTATCACACATCTTCATATAGGTTTACTTAGACCCAGTTTTCGTATAATGACTTTGACCTGCATAATTTTAAGCTCTACAGGACGAAAGTCCAGAGAACTTGTGTCATACCCCCATTGTCGTTGTCATCTGCGGCATCAGTACACAGAACTTTAACCTTGGCTATATTTTTTGAATTGGGAAAGATACAGCTTTGATATTCCACATATGGGTTTCTCATGACCAGGGCTTGAATTGATACCATGACTTTTGACCTGGTGTCTTTAAACTTGGATTTTGACCTACATTTCAAAAACTTTAACAAATGCTTTACATTATGAACTGCAAAATAATTCCTCATGGCATTTACTATTGATTTTCATCTCTGAGATGTTTTGATCAATAACTTCTTTATAGACATCTTCATGTTGAGGTTGGAAAATGCCATATCCCGAACAATCTGTGCGTTACATGTATTCTCTTTGAAAATAAACACCTATTTTGGGCGAGCTTCTGAGAACTTGTGCTCTTCATCTACTGTTCATACAAAAAATAACAGAAATCTTCATCTATAATCAGTTTTAAAGCCCATTTCAATCGAAGTCATATTTTATTATCCCTGATTTAAAGACTTTCACAAAATCTCCAATAAACAGGATATAAATAAACCTATAATAAGTAAAATTACAGATTCTTGATTAAAACACTTGTTCTGCTGCTACATGTACATGTATTACATGTCACAATGTGTAATTGAGTAAAACAAGTGAAATCGAACGCTGGGTATTATTTTACAATGCTAAAAGGATTATGTTGTTATTATAATGTGAATGCAAATCCTTGACAGTTAACAAACTACAATGTAAGAACATCAAAAATAGTTGACATACTGGTCAATGATGAGAACCATATACACTATATAAAGACAATTTCAGAGCATTTATCTGAAGACACTGATGAATGTAAATACAGAATAACTTCCATGTGATACATGTATACTTGCAAATACATAATCCAGACGCGGATCTAAAAATGTAGCCAGACAACTTCAACCTGCTTATTGTTAATATGACAAGCACCCCCCCCCCTTCTTCTTTTAAAATAGAGTGCCAAGGCACCAATAGCATACCGTTGGAAGTATAATCAAAAGTGGGGCAAGCTATAGATTTTGTTTTGTTTCGTAATGTGATAAAAAGGCGGCCAGAAAGCCCCCCCCTCCCCGCTTCCCATGGCCTTACATGGACAAGCCTGTGACACGATAATTTATATGCATGTTCTCTCTTATAATAGATGAGATAGGCATTTGATATACATTTGCCATGATTGCAGTGTTTGTTTCGCCGTGAAGGTTTTTGCAGTTTATGTATTTGTCGAGTGACTAAAGTAATTACGATAGGTGGCCAAGAGAGGGGATGGTTTCGTCCAGAGAATTAATATCTAATTATGCAAAATAATTAATATCTTGATAAATTCAAATTAATAATATTGGACGGGTACCTTACTGACATTGTTGGACGGGTACCTTACTGACATTGTTGGACGGGTACCTTACTGACATTACTGAACGGGTACCTTACTGACATTGTTGGACGGGTATCTTGCTGACAATTTTAGACGGATGATTTTTGCTGGGAAATAACGTTGCATGAAATGTATGTTAACATAAATGGCATGTAAAGCAAGGCCAGAAATAATGGATATACACGTGTTACTGAAATGAATGAATTTCTGGTAATTAATTGAAAATTTCGAGGAAGAAGGGGTGGGGGGATGGGTGAGGGGTTTGTGAGCCAAGCACAAAGACATAATTATTGAATATCAATACAAACACTAGACAATACACATATACACAGTTTAATATATATTTAAAGATCAACTATATACAAAAATGTATGTTCATATCATGAATTAAATACACGTTTTAAAAAACATAATGTTCAGCAATAATGATACCTAGTCTGAAGCACTATTGACTACTTTCTGATTCCAGTGGTCACCTGATCTGATAGACCACTATCTGATTCCAGTAGTCACTTGATACTATTGACCACTATCTGATTCCAGTGGTCACTTGATCTTATTGACCACCATCTGATTCCAGTGGTCACTTTATCTAATTGAACACAATCCGATTCCAGTGGTCATTTGATCTTATTTACCACAGTCTGATTCCAGTGGTCATTTGATCTTATTGACCACTTCTGGCTCTAGTGGTCATTTATTTTATTGACCACAATCTGATTCCAAAGGTCATTTGATATTAGGGACCATTATCATTTTCCAGTGGTTACTTGATATTATTGACCACTATGTTTCCTGAGGTCTCTTGATTTTATTGCGGGTTCGACTCCCGCCTTGGGCACACCCGTGTTCCGTCTTTCGAATGAGACAGTAAAAACCGAGGTCCCGTGTCACGGTAGGCGTGGCACGTAAAAGATTCCTCACTGCTTCGGCTGGGTCCGTTGCAAAGGTCTAAATTTGTATGCAAAGCATCAGGTAGATGCCGTCACCATATACGTGAAATAATCGTGGAGTGACGTGAAACAATAATCAATCAATCAATTGATCTTATTGACCATTGATCTGATTCCAGTGGTCACCTGCTCTTATTGACCATTCTCTGATTCCAGTGGTAATTTGATCTTATTGACCACTTTTAATTCTAGTGATCATTGGATCTTATTAACACCAATCTGATTCCAGTGGCCATTTGATCTTATTGACCACTATCTGATTCCAGTGGTCATTTGACCTTATTGACCACAATCTGATTCCAATGATCATTTTAGACACTCGGAATAATATGCAGGAGTTTTGCTTTTTTTTACAACTAACAGTTTGATCACTTGATCTTGGCATCCAGGATTCGATGCCAGAGTTTATTTAATGCTACAGAAGGATGTGAGGAGTGAATCAGGCCTGAATACCTACAGAGACCAAAGCGGTGACCAAGATCACCAGTAAAACCAGTATCAACATCAGTAAAATCTCCATTGCTGTTAGATCCCCATTTTCTCTCCCCTTCCACAGCTTTGGTTTTATTATGTTTCCACGAATCAGTCCAGGATCATGTATCTACAATGAGTTGTTGTCTCTTATTTATGGTAGGAAAGATAGGGTAGATTTGAATATATGAATTAATGAAATGAATTTACCTGAAAATAACTTACACACAGAATGCTGTTATCTACAATAAAGCAAAACCACAAATGCTTACTCTTAATCCATCGGTCAATAGAAAAGTTTTTAAAAAATATTTTACACAGAATCAAAAGTAGCAATAGGTTCAGATAGAATTAACAGTTTTAGCGGAAAATGCAATCGACATAACGTTTTTTATCAGTGGCACAGTTCTTTATAAGGAAACAATGCACTGACCTTGAGCAGAAATTCCAGAACATGGACATCTGTGGTCAGTATATTGACTGGAACTAAAGGCCGGTCATCCGTGTAATTCTCGATTTCTAACAGTCTCCTCGTGTTTATATCTAAGCTCTCCATGACGTCATTTCTCTCGTTGTCATACGGTCGTGTATCAACTTCCGCGTTTGTAATGACGGCAAACAAAGGCACACCTACATGTAGATGTAATACTTTGTAAGTACATATTATTGGTAATCTATCTACATGCATGAGAGTAGGTTTGGTATAGTAGTTAAGCACCTGGCTTGGGATGGAAAGGATTCGGGTTCGATTCCCATTTTGCTCCAGTCCCTTTAAGATGTTGGTTACTTCCTGCTTCCGTGTCGTGATATAACTGACGATGTGTTGAAAGCGATGTGAAACACGAATTGATCGTGTAAAACATACATTTTTTATTTTACTGTAAGCAGACGATGATAGAAATCTTGACATTTTTCAACATAAGTCAGTGGCGGATCCAGGATTTCCGAAAAGTTGGCCCACATATGTATTAGCCAAACTACTCAGCCATTTTTGGTGCCAAATCTGGATTTTTACTTGTAAATACTTGGCGAAAAGGCCCCCCCGGCCTCCCCCTCTAAATCCGCCACTGTTAGTTATAGTTCAAATATACTCTACCAAATGTTGCCAGTGGCGGAGTTTCTACGTACCAGAACACGTATGTAGCTAAACCGAGAAATAAAAGGGGTAGTTTTATATTGGGACCGGGGGACCTTCCAAAAACCAAACTAAACAAAACAAAATAAAACAAAGGACTGAAAATACCGTAATTTTGGTCAAATCTGAACCATATCGATCTATTTCATGTATCATAATTTTCCCAGTGTGCTTCATTAATGAACCAACATGCGCGTAGTAGTTACGCCACTGGATGCTATACATGGGCTGGAACGGAATTTTATATTGGAAAGTGGGAGGAGGGGTGTTGTCTCTAGTGTCACTTAAGAACTGCTGCGGTTATATATAGCCATGGTATTCCCAAAGGGTCACAGGGATTCCTCTGTTTATAAGATTGTGATTATTGAAGGCCATTATCTGACTGTGATCCTAAGATTAGTAATTATATCATATCAAGTCGTTGAGGTAAATGTGAAAAATGATCATTTGGTATTTATACAGGGATCACGTGGATGTTGAAGTAAATTACACAAAGATATTGTCATTTGATAACTTTTGATTTTTCTGATCAAAAGTGATCACATGACAACTGACAATATTGTCATCAAAATTTTTAATGAAAGTTTGTCTTTTCATACGTATACCTGATCTCCTTGTCTCGTCGTAAACCGTTTTCAGTAAATTCTGTGGTAGTTTGCTCGTTCTTTTTGATATTACCATGACAACGATGTCAATGGGATCGCTGTGTGACTGCCAGTTTCGGTTGATCGTCTCTCCTCTGTTGTAGAGATGGACGAGATCGTACAGGTCTATGTTGACTGGTAGGTTTCCGTGGAGAATTCCTCTCAGAATGACATTGTTTATACTGGGACGGTCGGAGATTAACGGTAACGAGTCACCGTCCTGTAGCCCCATTATATCTACAAAAGTCGGGTAGAGGTGGCGCTTTTCTTTCCCTTCTTTCATGTACCGACTCCCGGCTATGCTGTTTGATTATAAATTGAATTAATATAGTGAAAATATGACTACATATGTCCAAGAGACGTTAATGTCCCACTAAATCGAATATTTTAAGGGCATTTTTATATCATCAAGAGCCCTGTTTTCAATTAGGGGAAATTCAAACTTAAAGCTGATTTCTCACCATAAAAACCCCGAGATGTTTCGAAATTTTTTTATGCGAGCGAGGTCGACCTAGGTTGCTCCCGTATATTTTATGAATACTAAATGCACGTCTGACCCAAATGCTCTCCTTTACCATATATAAGAAATGTCAAATCGACAAATCTTGACATTTACTGGCGGCGACCTGCACGGACTGTCAACACGGCTGTACAAAACGTACGAAAATTTTGTTTCCACACAATGCACAGTACATAGACATTTAACACTAGACGGATTCATTTATTTATATTTTTACATTTGTTTAATTCCTTTACAACAATTTAGTTATGTGTCATTATTTCATTTCTGACTGGTATTATACGATATTGATGCAAGTCGACATGTATAATGTAAACGTGCATATGTTATTACATTTCATAACATGATCCACCATAGATAGGAGACGCAGGGGTCTTGTGTGGCTAAACATTCCCGCTTCTTGCCTTGCCTTTTAAACCCGTCTTCCAAATTCTACCCAAGTGGCATTCGCCCAAGTTCACTCCCCTCAAATTTTCACTTCTTCCCTGCATCCCACCCCTTCCCTCATTTCTTCTCTTTCCCACCTCACCTCAAAATAAAATGAAATTCGAAATGAGTATACCATCATTCCCAAGAACACTTTCTTGAAGTATTTTTACATTTATAGAGACAGAAATGATGGAGAGAGGAAACAATCTGTTTGCTCTTCAAACAGCATGTGTTCTTTTTATCAATTCTTTCCTTGGGGGGGGATAGCAGTGGTGGATGGGTAAGAAGTTTCGTACGGTATGCATACTTTTATGAATAAGTCGAATAGTTATAAACGAAAAGCATATTAATTAATTATAACTGATATATGATTTTTAAACATTTTTTTCGTTCTCTTAACCCCTCCGCCCTCCCTTTCGTTTTTTTTTTTACACCTGTTTAAGAGATCTTGGGCAAAAAAGCCTTCGGTCGTTCCGTCCGTCTGTATATACTTCCGTAATTCTGCAGCGTCTGATAACTTTCAATAGAATGTTGTTACAGTTACTAAAAATTCAACAGTAGGTATATACCCTAAGCGCCATCATGTGACCCCGGGGGTAGGACATTGCCAGCTATGTCCTGGAGCTGGAGCATACATGTCTCAAACACGAAGGTTGTTTAGCTGAAGATGTGACTAGTTCTTAAATTTATATTAGCATCGCACTAGTCCGTCAATAATATAAATTATCATTGTCATATAGTTTTCTGTTTCCGTACTATTATTAATGAAAAATGTTTGTACTTGAAAAAAAAAATAAAACAAAATTTAATAAAATGATACCTTTGTGAATCCAGACGTCAGAAGAGGGGGGGGGGTTTCTTGGGACGGAATAAACCTACTCTTTCGGAAAGTTTTATGCACAAGTTTTATTAATTAATTTTGAGGCTGGAACCTTTAACTGGCGCAGATTTTTTTCTTCTTGCAAAATTTAGACACTACATTGCTTTGTACAATATATCTTGGAGTGTGGCTATAAGTAATAAAATGGCTGAGGCAAAACTGTAAAAATAACCCCCTTTCCAAACCGAAAAGTAATTAATCTGGATGGTTCTCTGTTATCAGATCCAGAGAAAGGGGCATGGATAATAGGAACCCCACCCTTTCCCCTTGCGCACACATTCCTTATGTCATATAACTGTTTCCTGGCAATATAAGAGACAGATCCTTTTCATGGTTTTACAGTTACCACGTTACACTTTAGATCAGTAACCCCATCTCTTTTTCATTCAAAATCGCTCCATTCGCTTGTTGGTTGGTTGGTTGATTTGTGTTTTACGTCGCATTCAACAATATTTCAGTTATATCGCGACATGGGAGCAGGAGGTTACCAACCTCTTAAACATAGTGGCGCAACCCGGGAATCGAACCCGGATCGTCGGCGCCGCAAGCCAAGCACTTAACCACTACACCAAGCCTGCCCCTCGCTCCATTTGCCCCTGATGTGTATAAGTTCTATGAGTCTCATACTTTACAAATAACATTATTCACCATATACTCAATATATAGGATCTTGAACAGAATCTAGTGTATAATTTTGAAGATTTCGTTTTCATTCTATACCATTTCCTGTTTGTATGTTACTTATTCGAACACTCCAAAAATGTGTCAACAAACTATGTGTAAACTGATGTGTATTTGTTTACAGTAAAGTATGCATGTATAAATTACATTATGCTTTCCAAATGTGTTCTCTTTTGTGAAGGATTGGAATTTGGCTCTTGTGATTTGGAGAAAGGATAGTATTACCTGAATATCGTAAGTTTTCAAATGACCTATATTTCATTTTTACATTTGCGTGGAGAGGGTGGGTTCGTTAAAAGTACAACTGAATATATGATACTATTTGTACAGTATGATATATGTCATACCTGGTCATATTACAGTATCTAAATAAATATTACATGTAATATAATTTGTTCGTTCAATTTTAAAATTTGTTTATTTACGTTACGCACGGTTGGGTGGATGGCCTTTTCGTGGCAAATGCATACAACATTACAGTATCATGTGATCTATTGTAATAACTAACTTTGTATTATTTCTGTATGTTACTTCAAAAACAAAACGAAGAAACAAAAAATGAAATACATAAAGATAATTACTTGTATGTCTGTTTGCGACGCCATGTTGCCCCTGTCGTGTTTTCGATCAAATGTCACGGTTGCATGACTCCGCCTGGTTCTTTTATACTGTAGGCGAGAGCTCTGTTCGAGCATTTGGGTCAGACGTTCATCTAATATTCATAAACATACGGAAGTGAGGTTGACCTAGGTCAACTTCGCTCCCGTAAAAATTTTCGAAACACCTCGGCTTTTTATGGAGAGAGGCCAGCTTTAACGTAGAATTCTTACATGACATATGGGGACGACCATTCGATTCTGGGGTTGGGGGGCGGGGGGGGGGGGGGCGGGCAAATTTAGTCGAATCGGATTATTTATTTTCAGATCTTTGATTGATGGAGTATTTATCTCCTTGCCCAGATAGCATGACTACGTTGGGCCAACGTTGGCTAATGGTTGGACCGTTGGCGTTGGGCATACAACGTTGGGCCAACATTGGGCCAATGTTATCATAACTCTTTCTCACACGTGTTCAGAGATTAGTTGGTAACACAACGTTGGCCCAACATTGGACCAATACTGTAAGATTGGCAAAACTAGATGTCGGAGTTACTTAAAACAAAAACGTCGGACCGACGTTGGGCCAACATCAATATTTTTATGTGGTTTATTGCGAAGATGCACAACATTAAACCAGTATTGGGACGATGTTAAAATGTTACGGTAAAATGAAGTACATAAATGTATCATTTATTTAATGGTGTACGGCGGGGATGTTGGAGATGTATAAAGTAATGTTTAATTAATAATTCAAAATTACGTTTAATTGTATAAACATTTATGATTATATAACAGTACTTTATTAAACATATATGAACACACACTTTAAACATGCATAAGGAATTGTAAACAATGAAATCAAATAAAAGAGAAACACACTTGTGCATAAATTCTTTGATTACACAACTGTTCTTGAGTGTTAGAAGATTCTAAGATAAGAGCATATTTACTGACCAAGTAATTAGGTCAGGGTTCTTCACAGTGGGAGACTGGCCAGTTACTATGGTAATCTAGATATGTTATATGTTGGGATGGTCACAGTTTTATTCTTTTGCGTGTCCAGCATTCTGATCTCGGAAGTTTACCAGTACAGAACAACGCATAAAGTTAAAACAGCAACTAAGAAAAGGGGGGAGGGGGACGAAGTATTTTATAGTGGATTTTGTTCAATTCATCATTCATATATCAAGAACATGTAAGTATATCATTTATCTTCAAATTTCCAGATTTTCAAAAGGCCAAATAAGCCACGAATTTTCAAATAGTTTGCTTTGATATCAAATTTAGATAACCTCAAATTGTTAATCCTTGTGCGCTTTGTGCATGTACTGTGTTATTTAAGAGATTATTATTTTTTAAACATGAAACATATATATAGTGTGTGTGTATGTGTGTGAATACACATAAAGTACCAAATGAGATCGTCATAGTATAATACAAATACTTGTAATACTTATAATAAGAAAAGAAAAAAATAATGATAATATTTAGGTCAAGTTATACATTTAACTCTATGTTATATAAGGTAATACATGTATCTATAAATAAAAAAAAATGCCCTTTTAGGTTAAATTTCTCATTCGCATTGGTGAGGAGAACATGAAGAAAACAGAAAATTAGTAGCCTTCGTGTTCTTGAACTTGCCAGAGAAATCAACTGGATGGGCAAAGGAGGAAAGCTGACCTTTTCGAAGTTAAAACTCGGGAGGTTTTAACAAGTAAGTTATCCTGAAAGCAACTTAAACAAATATAGTTTACAGTAATTCATTTGCATTAGAAACATAAATGTTCTTTAAATGAAGTGCTGAGTGTGAAGACTTATGTTTTGTACACATATCGTCAACTTATTTATTTATTTATTTATTTTTATTCATTTTATTTTATTTTAATAATTTTTTCTTTTTTTTTTTTGCATTTCTTCATAAGACTTATTTAACATATTAGATATTTATTTATTCAAAATTGTTTTAAAGCAATAAATTGAACTCCAATTTAAAGGAGCTGTTTGAGCAAGCTGCTATGAGCTGATTCCAGTGAGGTTGGTAACATGGTAACATCAAAAAGGAATGGAATAGCTAATTCATGTGAATGAGAAGGAGGACGGATCGAAGGAGGACGAAAAGAAAGGGAAGAACGAAAAACAGAGAAAGAAAGAAGTCAATCCTCACGAAATTAAAGTGACGTCAGCACACATTACCGGTCATTAAAAACATACATAGAGTGTATTTAATGTGTTCAGAAACTTAGAAATATGTATTTTAAGAACAAATTATTGTGTATATTTAAATCAGATGTGTATTAGATTTGCATTTTTTGTTTGTTGTGGGCGCACAATAAATCTAATCACATATTTTATTTTGTTCTGATAATTTGTAGCAGTATAACAATTAAACCTGATATACCTTGTACCTTTGATTGGGTAAATTGTTTCTCAGCAGGCTTCTTCATGTGCAGAAAAACAACATTTTAAAACATTGGGAAGAATTTGCACACAGTGTATTTTAAAGTTTAAGGGAAAAGTTACATTAATAACCACCTGTTGTAATGATTGTTGTCACAAACCTTGGCCAAATGTCACCAGCATGAAATTGGGCCAATATTGAGCCAACGTTGATCCAACATCACTAACAGTGGGCCGACGTTGGCCCAATGTCACATATGTTGGGGCAACATCGGCCCAATGTTGGGCCAATGTCAGAAGGAAACACACACCACATTGGGCCAACGTTGGCCCAATATATTGGGCCAACATTGGGCCGATGAGCAAAATTGCATTGGGCCAACGTCATTTGCCAACATTGGCCCAATGTAACAGGTGACATTGGCCCAACGTTGGCCCAATGTTAGCTTGCTATCTGGGTGATTCCTTGGACAGATTATATATTTTCTATAATTTTTTGTCGTCAGTTAATACTTGTTAGAATTGCACTGTAAACATATATAATTAACAAAACATGCTGATATAAAGTGAACTCGACAAATTTTAATCGCATAGGTGTCTGGTATCCAAGGGGAGAATTTTCATTTATCATTATAGAAGAATGTGTGAAGTAGTGTTGTTGTTTGGATTCCAGTCTGAATGTTAGTATTCTATTCATTTTTTTATTTACTTTGAGTTTGAGCTATGTCATTTTGTTACTTGTTACTTAGGTTGTCATGTATGTTACGTGAGGATACATGTTTTTGTCGGTTTTACTTTTGTTCTCATTGTAAGTTTTACGTTTGTTTTTATTTAACATTTGAATAGATGTTCTAAAATCATTTGGTAAATGTCTTGCTGAACTGATTTCAGTAAAACTTAAGAGGTATGATATACTGCCAACAAATAAGGCCTCCGTGAATTTGTAAAATGTACATGATTTTAATTTGAACATCGACTTTGCATTTATGCTCAGGAGAGAGATAAGGCAAATTCAATTAAGACCCATTTTGGCAACATGTTAACATTAAAATATAGGTGTGTCTGACGTAAAAATGAGGGGCGCACAATACAAGAGGGAGTTGGGGAAAGGAGTTGGAAATTGGCGGCAGGGGACATGAGCAACATTATTCCAAACAAGAACCTTAAAAGAAAATCTCCCAGAAAGCAGACGATAGAGCCCTTGCCCCCTGTCCTACACTCAAAATGGACATACAAATATATACATATTTTTTAAAAAGCAACAATTCTATTAAGTTAAGTTGAATAGCACGATTTTCCCAATGTTATAAATTCCGCAGAAATTTGAGTCATGCATTTAAACTACATCACAGTATAATACACAAGGTAAAAGTCGACCTGTCTTCTATAGAACACTCAGATTTATATTTACGCGATCTGGTATATTTGCATGCTAGCAGAATATTTATCTTCATTTCAGTCACATCCAGATTTTTTTATTTTTAGCATTTTCAGGGTCAGGATATTTATTTCCAAAAAGTGCTAGAACACCACCCCCTCCCTCTTCAAAATCAAATGGTCGTTCCCTAAATACACATTAAGTGTAGAAAACACTTTAGAAGTTAATGCACAGAAATCTGATTGCCTATGAATGTAGTGAAGAATTTAATTATGTTACAATTTCGAGTAGTTCACAACATGTACATGTATGGAGACCACATGATTTAATGTGCTTGACTCTGAGAATACTATAGCCCCTTTAAAGGTACGATACCTGCTTCATAGTATAGACAATCATCTATCCTGCTTCATAGTATAGACAATCATCATACCTGCTTCATAGTATAGACAATCATCATACCTGCTTCATAGTATAGACAATCATCTATCCTGCTTCATAGTATAGACAATCATCATACCTGCTTCATAGTATAGACAATCATCATACCTGCTTCATAGTATAGACAATCATCATACCTGCTTCATAGTATAGACAATTATCATACCTGCTTCATAGTATAGACAATCATCATACTTGCTTCATAGTATAGACAATCATCTATCCTGCTTCATAGTATAGACAATTATCTATCCTGCTTCATAGTATAGACAATCATCTATCCTGCTTCATAGTATAGACAATTATCATACCTGCTTCATAGTATAGACAATTATCATACCTGCTTCATAGTATAGACAATCATCATACCTGCTTCATAGTATAGACAATTATCATACCTGCTTCATAGTATAGACAATCATCATACCTGCTTTATAGTATAGACAATCATCATACCTGCTTCATAGTATAGACAATCATCATACCTGCTTCATAGTATAGACAATCATCATACCTGCTTCATAGTATAGATAATCATCATAACTGCTTCATAGTATAGACAATCATCATACCTGCTTCATAGTATAGACAATCATCATACCTGCTTCATAGTATAGACAATTATCATACCTGCTTCATAGTATAGACAATCATCATACCTGCTTTATAGTATAGACAATCATCATACCTGCTTCATAGTATAGACAATCATCATACCTGCTTCATAGTATAGATAATCATCATACCTGCTTCATAGTATAGATAATCATCATAACTGCTTCATAGTATAGACAATCATCATACCTGCTTCATAGTATAGACAATCATCATACCTGCTTCATAGTATAGACAATCATCATACCTGCTTCATAGTATAGACAATCATCATACCTGCTTCATAGTATAGACAATCATCTATCCTGCTTCATAGTATAGATAATCATCATACCTGCTTCATAGTATAGATAATCATCATACCTGCTTCATAGTATAGATAATCATCACACCTGCTTCATAGTATAGACAATCATCATACCTGCTTCATAGTATAGACAATCATCATACCTGCTTCATAGTATAGATAATCATCATACCTGCTTCATAGTATAGACAATCATCTATCCTGCTTCATAGTATAGACAATCATCATACCTGCTTCATAGTATAGACAATCATCATACCTGCTTCATAGTACAGACAATCATCATACCTGCTTCATAGTATAGATAATCATCTATCCTGCTTCATAGTATAGACAATCATCTATCCTGCTTCATAGTATAGACAATCATCACACCTGCTTCATAGTATAGACAATCATCATACCTGCTTCATAGTATAGATAATCATCTATCCTGCTTCATAGTACAGACAATCATCATACCTGCTTCATAGTATAGATAATCATCTATCCTGCTTCATAGTATAGACAATCATCTATCCTGCTTCATAGTATAGATAATCATCATATCTGCTTCATAGTATAGATGATCATCTATCCTGCTTCATAGTATAGACAATCATCATACCTGCTTCATAGTATAGACAATCATCATACCTGCTTCATAGTATAGATAATCATCATACCTGCTTCATAGTATAGACAATTATCATACCTGCTTCATAGTATAGATGATCATCTATCCTGCTTCATAGTATAGACAATCATCATACCTGCTTCATAGTATAGATAATCATCATACCTGCTTCATAGTATAGACAATCATCATACCTGCTTCATAGTATAGATAATCATCATACCTGCTTCATATTATAGACAATCATCATACCTGCTTCATAGTATAGATGATCATCTATCCTGCTTCATAGTATAGACAATCATCATATCTGCTTCATAGTATAGATAATCATCATACCTGCTTCATAGTATAGACAATCATCATATCTGCTTCATAGTATAGACAATCATCATACCTGCTTCATAGTATAGATAATCATCATATCTGCTTCATAGTATAGATAATCATCATACCTGCTTCATAGTATAGACAATCATCATATCTGCTTCATAGTATAGACAATTATCATATCTGCTTCATAGTATAGACAATCATCTATCCTGCTTCATAGTATAGACAATCATCATACCTGCTTCATAGTATAGACAATCATCTATCCTGCTTCATAGTATATACAATCATCATACCTGCTTCATAGTATAGACAATCATCTATCCTGCTTCATAGTATAGAAAATCATCTCTCCTGCATAAATCATATAAATTGGTATCCGTAGCACAGACTTAATTCTAAGCAGTCTCACGTTCCTCAAGGTCATGTGTTAAAACCTCTCATTTTGACGAAGTCTAAGATGTTAACAGATTGTACTCTATAGCTTTGAAGAACGAATTCACCTAAATACTGGTGCTATTTATTGAAAAAAAATCCTTTAATTTTACAGAGACACTCTGAGAATTGTAAAACATTATCCAAAACAGAACTTGAACTGAATGCTTTATCACTTCATCATTTGCTTCTCTATGAAACGCAAACCTGTTTTTTAATTCTTTCTGTCAAGACAATGTCGAGGTAACTCGAACTTTGCCTAGATTTTTAACAATTCATTTTGCATACAAAATACATTTTGTAAAACTTATTTCTATCGGAGCAGTCTACATTTCTGATGCAAATTTGGTTCAAAAATGTGAATACTGAAATATACAAAATTATATTAATTCTATCAAGGCATTCTGACGTGACGGCGTGGAAACCAGATTCGGACGGACGGACCTTGGTAACATTATACACCCGCCCCCTCCCTTCCCAACTTTTAAAGACAGGGTCATAAGTATTCAACATCTAGAATACGGTATGAATGGAAGAGTCAACATTCACAGATGAGCCAATCAGATACTACAATGTATGTCATAGACAGTAAAGCTAACCCACCATTGTAAATGATCCCTGCAACGTGGATGTTCAATCCCTAACTGTGTATATTCTGTAAAATGTCCAGTGATGGAAGCAATTATCGTGTTAACGAGGGAGGATTTCCCGACACCATGTTCACCAAAGAAGAGAATTCGTTTCGGCCGATGATAACACTCTAAAAGCATTTTTAATTCTCGTTTCAAACGATTCTTATTTTTTTCCGAATATATATTGGCTGCAAGTAAATGTTATATAAAATGTTATAATTACAATTAAAACTCTCATTTAAGTCTTGCTAAAGTTATATCTTAATCATTGTAAAGATTATGACTATAACGTCACCGTTGACCCAAATGAATGGGCCTATCTCGCTCACCTGTCGCCATGCTCTGGATTTACCCCTAAAATATGTGGCCGAAAAACAACTCTTCCTGTATGTGTCTCTTAAAATAATACTAATTTCATTACATTTTGATAAATAACGAAATCCAATATAAGCAACCACCAACCAGAAAATCATAGGAATCACACGAAAATGTGCAAAATTATACAGTCCATAAAAGGGGGAGTTTAAATGTTACCTCAGAATGGAACAAATACAACAGAATTTATAAAAAGGATCCTCTAGAGAATCCTGATGCCTCCGGTTTGTTGATTTATAAACCCGGTAAGAAGACATTTGACAGAGGAGGGTGCCCTCAGCTGTCTATGTTATCCCACCCTGGATCCAACAAATGGCTAATCTGGTCAACAACAATAATATTTACAGGGTGTTTAGTGTGGGATATTTTATCCCTACAAAATCTCATCGAAATCCCGTGAGTGTTTCCGAAGATGTTTTAAATGTGAAAGTTAATGGACGACATATACATACTCCGACTGCGAACCAAACACGTTTCCGTACTGAGTGAAGTCATGTGACTATAAGAGTGAGTGCATGAATATAGAGAAACATATATTTAAACAAGAAAATCTATTGACGCAAGCGTCAAAGTTTCGGGCCGTAACCAAATTGTTCACTGACTTATATTTCCATACTATAGGTTTCGACCTACCTATAGTGTACAGTTGTTTAAACACCGTTTATTTTTTGACTTTATGTAATAAGCTCAGTACAAGTTTGATTATGATATGTTCCTAGAAGTAATACTGTAATTTGAAAAAAAAGTTAAATTGCGATATTTGTTGGTTATGAATGAATAATATTTGAAAGGATAATGCCCCTTCATACTGAAAAATAGCATCCTAAAATATCGTCAAGAAACTACTTTAAAACTATTAGCAAGTCAATACTTAGCACGTGGCCCTTAGTACTTAGTGTGTAATTTGGCGACATGTATAATTGTTTTGAAAAATAAAAAAAATTCATTGCTCCCAAACTCGATGTCGCTTGCTATATGTTTACCCATAAACTTGACCTTGAATATGACCTTGACAGTCTCAGTTTGACCCTCGGCTCTCATCGTAATAAATCAATCCTGCAAGTTTGATTTGAAGTATAGATGTTTAACTACATTATGACCAATAATGTGAAAGCGTGACTGACAGACAGACGGATGGACATCGGACAAATTGATTCAAATGTTTTGTTTCGCAGGTGACATAAAAAAGGGTCTGAAAAGTACAATGTAGATGCAATTTCGATGAAATCTAGATATGAAAGCAGTTTTAAGGGAGGAGTAAGCATCTTCTGTCTAGTTGTGCAGGCAGGAAAGTCATGGCACATTATACATGTCTAGTTATCACAGACAGACAAAATGAGAGTAAAGGTTAATGCTATGTGTTCAGCCATTTCATGCCAAGTATTTATAACACTTTGATTGAAATAAACATAATGTATTGATGAAAATCACTATGTGTAAGCTAGGGCAAGTGTAACACACCAAGTATGTTGAAAGTTCATTTCTGTATTCTAAATTTCTTACTGATACTTGAATATGATTAGAAATGATATACAGATCAGATGAAAAACTTTTCTCTAGGAAAACACTTGTATAAACAATAGAAAAAACTAAACATTTGACTAGCATGCAAGATTTTTGGTCATTCTTTGAAATAGATAATGTTATCAAAACTTACAAAACTTGACTGCAAGTCAATGTAAACAAATTATGCTGGGCTCAAATATAATTCAAACTAATATTGAAAGCAAATTTGTTATAAATCCCAAAATTTAAAAACAAATAATATTTGGATAATCTTGTCAAGTACAAGTGGTGTTACTGTTTATGTTTATAGTACAAATCAAAAATCAAATCATACTAAGATTAATCAATACAATAGGACTATTATAATTGTTATATCAAATAAATAAATCTATGCTACGGTTTAACTTTTAATTTTGAAATAAGACTTTGAAATGAAATATATATAATATGAAATATATATTGGAATAATTGTTCACCAATCTTTACTTTGAATCAAATATAAAATCTGTTACTTAAAATGCTTTCAATATAACCTCTAAATTCAAAATATCTTTCAATATTATTGACTGAAGCCAAATTAAGTATATTACAATGAAATCAATTTCACCAAAGAATAAAAATTTGAATTTAAATGTTACAGTTTAAGTTTAAAAATTCATGGGGATTTTTTTTTACCTATTATACTTTTGGAATTTTGAACAAAAAGGTTTAAAGTAGTAGTATCAAAACAGTTTGTATTATTTTGAATTACTTTTAATTTTCTTGCAATTTCTTACTAATTTCTATGAAAACTTTAATTCAAATTCATATCTACATAATTAGTGATAATAATTTCAAACATGACCTGTTGTCTTTATTTATCTTTAAGTAATCATTTTGTTGTACAATTAACCTTTAAAAATATCGTAGAAAATTTGTTTTTATGAAGTTATGCCCATCTCGCCTCTTATTTTTGGAGGTTAATCGTACAACCTAAGATACTTTTGTTTCAGACAAATGTATGAAATTATAGATGATAACATGCAATTAAAATTTGAATCAATGACTTAAAAGGCTTAAATCGGTATAACTTGACTTAAAACATATTTTTGTATGCTTCATTTTATGTATCAATGTTTAGTATACGTTTACATATAAGTCTTAGAATACAATTTCTTCAGTGATCACTTATAATTTTAATCAAAGGAAATACTGGTGAATTTTTATTCTGTAATTTTCTTTTCGGTAGATTTTACGATCTTTTCGGTAAACGGAACCTCTCCGGTAATCCCTTCTGTACTATCGCGTACAGCAAGATTTCTAAAAATAAACTAATAAACATTGAGCACAACATCGCCGTATATACATATCTATAAATAGCGCCGCAACGATGATGTCATAATTTTCTGCTCTTATAATAACAGGGAAAAAATATGTACAAAGGATGTGAACGTAACGTATTTGTCCAGCGTTTTAATGACCTTTAGTGACCAAGATGATATCTAGTAAACAAAGTAAATACCGCAGTGAATCATAGTACTTTACAGGGCAGCAGTAAATCACAGTGTTTTCTCCAAAGTTAAATCAGTAAATGGGCCGGCTCGTGCCGGCCCAAATAACACGTTTATACATACTGGGATTACAAATAGGTTCGGATTTTGGTCATAGACTCAATATGGCCTTGACATTGGAGATCTGAACTTGAATCAATGTAATGACACATCCTTGTGTCGTGGACAACAACTGTGTGAAGCAAGTTCATGTTACAGTCAGTTTTATGCACCAGACACTACTTTGGTCACAAGGTCATATGCTTACTGAACCTTTTTTTCAAGATTGGGTTATTTCCCCCGCCATTTACGTTGTCTTAGCTCTCAAAACGATCGTAAACGAAACATGTGCTTTTGCTCAAGATACAGTGCATGGCTCATATTGTCATAAATTCAGTGGTAAAACATTGCGCTAATTCATGGGTCGCCCGTTTAGTTTTCAATACTGGAGTACTGACGTCTACCTAGAGCGAAATTTGATTAAAGGAGTGAAGCCATGGTTTATTGTGCTTTTAGTCAAATGAAGGTCAAGATGAGGCGATCATAAGTTAGGTCTAGAAACTGGAATATGTCGATTCAAAATATATCGTCAGGCTCAAATTCTCAAATTTTCGAAATACATTGAAATCAAATTAAACAACGATAATAAAAAAAATTATAGTCTAAGGATTGGATTAGTAGCACTAGGGTTCAACCTTGACCTTGGAGGTACGACTATAACAAAATACACACTTGTGGTATGTCCATATCACAGTATACAGCAAAGGGAACATCATCTTACATTGAAGATTAATGATAAAATTACTACATAAACATGCGTAATTATTACATGTAATAGATGATACTACTTAGTAAGAAGTTGTTAACGTACATGAACAGGATTCAGATGAATGGGAGCCTCCCATGATACAACAGTAATTCTCCTATCGTTCACATCCCAAAAGCTCAAGGTACAGTAGAAGATCTGATTAAATGTTATGTCGAAGTCGGCGAGACCGGAGCAAATACATCGACAACCGAAATTTGAGATAAGCATCAAATTCATTATTCTCTGTTTATGTGATCAGTATATACACCCTTCTTTCTTATCTACATGTATTGATAATAATGCATGCTTTTGCCGATAAAATATTATCCTTCCATACACAAAGAAACTCAACTAACGCCAAATAAAAGTAACTTTTTATATAATAGTTAAAAGTAAAAAAGGAAAGTCACATTATGCAATAATTCTAAATTAAGTTCTCCTGCACTGAATAATGCAAGCACTGGGTCATCATTGATAACCTTATGCATATTTGTAGCACTATAATCTCTCAGTGTGGTCCTCATGTACTCCGTGAAACCACTTGTCTATTGTACACTTTCGTGACGTTTATAGCACTATACTCTCTCAGTGCTGTCTTCGCGTACACCGTGAAACCACTTATCTATTGTACATGTTCGTGATGTTTGTAGTACCACTTTATCAGTGCTGTCTTTGTGTACTCCGTGAAGACACTTGTCTATTTATTGTACAATTTCGTGACGTTAGCAATTAACAACTTAAGTTGGAGACGAAAGGTCCAGAGGTACGGCGTCGGTCTTCAGATCTGAGGACCTGCGTTCGATTCCGGTCGTCGGCTTGGATCTTTGGGCAATTTATCATCTTATACCTCCCACCCATCCACTCCCCTTCCCCGACTCTCTCCAACCCCGTTCTGTCCTTCGCTTGAGCCAGCATAAACAGAGGTCGCGTGTCACAGTATACGTTGGCATCATAGACGTTCTATTGCTCAGCAATAATGAGAATATTGGACCATTTTGTCACTGGTTTGGATACATATCTTAGTTGTCATGTCGTGGTATCGTGCAAAAGTTAGATATAAATTCACAATACAATATTAATACAATACATACAATACAATACAATACAATACAATATATATCTTATAACACATGACAATAGTTACAATAATTTCATAATCTTACACGCAACCACAGATAAGTTCAAATCTCAATATAATATATCTACAATTCAAACGTACTTACGTGACTCGCGAAACCAAGATAATATTAACAAATACATGGAATTGAAATAAAGATACGTTGTCAATTATCGGGCAAGTCTTCATAAAATAACTGCTTTTTTTTCAAGAACACATAGGATACGTGCATCGAAAACAAAATGTTGGAATAAACTAGTACATGTATATATATTGATTATTACCAAACAGGAAAAAATGTAAGCAAGAATTTATTAAATTTAGAATTCTTATACTGAGCATGCCTAAGTTTTTTTAATTCAAAGTGTTTACTTTTAGATCTCACAGTACATTCATTTACAAAGTAAATTTTGGATTGCAGTGGGAAAATGTAGTTGAAGTGTGCAATTAGTTTTATTTTCTCTCTTCTTTCCGGCCGGTGATTGATCTTCTGGTGGTTTTGGTTTTCTCTGACTGTTGTGCAAGTTGCCATGGTTCCAAAGATACAGTCCTCGTTGACATGAACATGTGTCACAGAATCATCTCTGGCTTCTGTCTGCTCCAAGCATGCCAACCATCTCTCAGTTATTTGAACGAATGAGAGCTTTTGGACTCTATAAGCTCTCACTGAGATGATATGAATGGTAATGTCTTCCCTACCATGCTTGTATGCTTCCAGTGCTGGCCTGGCTGTAATTCATGTATCACAAATAGTACAGGAAAAGGGATACATTCTAATGTGGTATGTTCCGATATGTATATATAGCGTCTCATAGCCCTAGCCGTCTTTCCACTGTATGGACACAACAAATATCTTAACAGTGGACATCTCTGTCAATGTAGAAAAGTAATCTAAAGAGCCGTCCCCCTCCCCTTTTTTTTTTTTGACTAATTTTAATTAAACACATAAAGTTCAATTCACATCCACATCTGGAAATTTCATTATTGAAATACTTATTGCATGTAGGGGAACAGAGATGGCAAATTTAATTTTGCTGTGTAAGATCAACATTTTTGAAGACCAACAAATATGGGTTTTAGGTTTAGCTTTTTACCTCCACCAACTTATGTGTTAGTTATATTGTCCATAATTTTTCTAGATTTTTTTCCCCTGTTTCAGCAAATCTAAATGCTGTCTGCTAACCATGGCTGTCCTACTGGTTTATAAGTGTTATAACTTTGTTGCTTGCTTCACTCTTTGCTAGATTCTAGGAAACTTTCCGCATGTAGTTAAGCCTAAGAATCATGGTATCCATCGATCTTTCCTACAAGATCTTCATTTCGAGTATCTAGTAATTTGCTAATATAGGCCTTTGAATTTAGCTTTTTCAATTCAGTACTATTGTCGATAGCTTTCTCCCATTTTTTGGGTCCTGTCTCTGAATTTTGCCACAATATTTGTCTGCTATTTCCTTAAATCGATTTGTCAAGATTCTATGCCATCATACAAACTACAATTCCTCTTGGTTCTTCTATACCTCTACTCAATGAACTGTGGCTTTGAATTATTACTTTCTTCTCCAAATTACCCGCAGTAGAGAAAAATGTCAGTAAACAGTATTAAAATAACACAGACGAGGTATGTTTAACACAGGTGAATATACCTGGGTAAGTTGCTCAGCTCTTGACCAAATGGTCCCGGATTCGACTTCAGCCGTGGACACCCCAGTTTTCTGTTTTTCGGATGAAACAATGAACATCGAGGCCCCTTGAACGTACGTAAAAGATCCTTCACTGTCTCAGAAGAATAAGATCCAAAGACATGCGCGGATACAGAAGGGGGTATCGGGAGTCTGGACCCCCTTGGCATCCAAATATTTTACCAAAAAAGGGTAATATTTGGGCATTTTTGGGGTTGGACCGCCCTCGTCTAAGAAAAAATTTACCTTCTTTGGTTGGACCCCCTCTGACAAAAATTTCTGGATCCGCGCTTGAAAGATATAAATTTCTATGAAATGCATCAGGCAGATTCCTTCACAATAGACGTGAAACGTAAACTAACGTAAAACAATAATTAATTACAGGTGAAAATTTTTCTCCTTTAGAAATTACATTTTAATATATATTGCAGCTGGCTCATACGTACAATGTCCTGTGAATCTCGCAAAAATAAACGCTCGCAAATATGTTTACAAAACTCATATTCATAATAAAATTGTGAGTGTGACAGTATATCGCATACTGTACACATATTAACCAGTGATTTGACAAACGTAGACGCGTAATTATACATGTAGATTCTGATCATCGGTTATGAATGTTCACAATCAGTTGTCGCTGTCCTAAATAGCTTGATTCTGTAAATCTGGTTTCTAATCCAAACAATGTACATTCTCGGAGATATAATTTTGTTCGTACAAGGGGAAAGAGTGATGAGCAGAGTTTGAGAGCAAAATTGTTTGCTCCATTGCTAAACCTTCTACAGAGAATAATGCTTTTCAATACTTTGCTGTTACAGACCCAATTTCTGATGACACAGATGAAGTGAATATGATGCAGAATACTTAAAAGGTCGTGATACGAACCGTACTGACGAAGAATTAAACACACATATATGTGATTGAAGCCTATCAGGCGAGGTTTGGATTATCGCAGTCCCTCTGTTAAATCAGAGCTTTACATTTTGTAGTTTTAATGATAAGTAGCTGGTGTCACATGACTATGGCACTGGCAAAAGTGTACCACAGTGGACATTCACGTACCCCGGAAATTCTGAGGTTAGACCAGGTGCCCGGGAGGAGTGAGCGTCTCCTGTTTGGCTAGCCACACCTGCCGTGAATGCCCTCAAATGCAGATGAAACGAATATTATTCAGCACTGCATAAATACATGAATATGAACAAACACTGTGTAGAAAGTGCCACAGCCACACAACACCAGGAAAGGATATAAGAACCATATGACTAAAATTTCTTGTACGAATAACGCTATCTCATGCTATTCTTCCGTTTTTAAAGGATGTACTTTAAACCGACCGATGAATCCTGCATTTTGGGCTTATTTCAAGAAAATGACAGCGTGATCGCTGATATAGGTTTTACTATCAGAGATCTTCTTGAGAAAAGAAGGTGCAAGTTAAACATTCCGTCATTTAAAGGTGTAAATCCAAGAAACATTGACAGATTTCATGATATGGTTAAAGGAGTTGTATTTGTGCAAATGTTGAAAGAGTATTTTAGATTATATCGTAGAATATGTAGGTTTGTATGACGGATTTTGTATTACTGTTCAGGGTTTGGCTGACCCTCTCTCTCTCTCTCTTTTAAAGGTATCATACCCAAATTTGAAGATATATTCCATTAAATGTCTTGCTTATCATGTGGTTGAAAGGAAAATTTATTAATTTGGTCACTATTTACAATGCACTAAGGATGTTTGGATATTGGGAAAAATTATCATCTATGCTGATTTATCTGATGAAGATGACAAACATGCTTTAACACTTTATACTGAATAATAAGCTCGCCCCGACGAAAATCTGGAGAACTATTGTTATACCCCCAGGGTCGTCCGTAGACAAAAACTTTAATTTTGTTCATAACTTGTGAACAGCAAGAGATAGGGCTTCCATACTTTCTATGTGTATTTCTTTCATTGGGTACCAAGTGTTTTGACCAAGTGACCTTCACCATGAGGTTTGAATTTGGTTACCACCGGCAAACTCTGTTGTCTTCAGGGAAATTTTATTTTTGCGGGGAATTCTTAAGATGCAAAATGTATAAAACACTACTGAATCTGGTTTAGCACTATCCCATTAAAAATTCACAAGGAAGCGTAGTGGGGAAAGTGGAATAATAGATGTTGTGCATCGAACAATAAATTAGGAAAACGTAAAGTGTCATCATGGTCGGTAAAACTGTCAGGACAGATTATTCCCTTTCTTTTAGATTTTTGTCGGGTAAAGTAATTAAAATCTGTATCAAAATTTGTGACTGATTATATGTATACAGGTAATTGATCGTGTCTTCGATTACCTGTATTCATGTAATCCACAGTGTATTCTGTGGCCAGCTAAGCCAATCAAAAACCTGATACATTGAAATGCGTCAGTTACATGTATTTTAAATTAACAAGATAGATGCTATGTATATAGAGAAACACAAACATGTCTAGAGCGCAAATATAATGCAAACAATACATTGCATAATCACTATATCCGCTCCCGAATGGAGTTCGAACCCGATACGCCTGTTTGCCAATATCCCTCTTTACCACGGCACCATGATTTACAAAAAAATGATATTACAAAAAAAAAAGTTTCGAAGTCGTCTACTAGGAAACGGACACGTAAGTGCACAAAAGGCATGAGAACATTGGAACAGTTTATCCTACATACATAGGGCATATCCAATGGGGGCAGATACATCACTGCAAACAAATAATAATACAGCACAAACAACGACTAGGGTGGCAAAATCCCACAAATACTAGTAGTCATAGCCGCCAAGACCCTGTTTATAGATTTTGAATTATTAGATTTAGAATCGCAATACTAAACTACAAAGCTAATTCTGTTATATATTTATATGTATATAAAATTCGAAGGGAAAATGATAAAATCTTGTCAACTGTGAAGGAATTCGGGGCTAATATTTTCATCAATCGTAGCATCACGCTTTTTAAGAAATGGTGTCATATTTCATTTTTGTTTGCAGTTTGATTTCTTATATGTATAGTGAAAAGATAGGCATGATTAAAATACTGTTTTTTAGCAGAATAACAGGATATAAAACTGACACATTTGTCAACTTAACGAATCTATCCAACCATTTGGCTTGATCCTCCAAAAATCACGAATTGATTCGCCCATATGAAGGGCGAGGAGTTCAAAATGGTAATAAGCATGAAAGGTGGCAGCAAGAGAATAAGCGAGAAGTGATTTTCCTCTATTCAATTAAACGAACGAAGTGGTTTTTCGTCATCTACTTCCTCTCACGATCCAAGCTTTATGAAGACTTTTTATCATTCTGACTGACTTTTATATGTTTTACATCTGAAATAATCTTGGAGTTTTTTTCATTGCAAAAGTACATCTGATTTACAACATTTGATGTCTGATTAAATATCAAAGAAATTTAAAAATGGGGAAACTTCCAGAGAATTTAAAAGAACAATATTAAAATTTCTGAAACTTACGTTTTTTCAAATTCTTTCCTCCATTGGCACAACTTGCCGAAGAGGACGGTAAGCTGAGTAAACGGATGTGCGAATTCGATTCCACTGGACAGGTTTTTAATCATGAGAATTGTTTAAAAATTATCATATTCCAGGTAGACTACTCGTCTAGGACATTGGACATTTTATTAGTGTACAGTTTGGTTTTTCTGAATTGCTAGGGTGCCTAGTTTACCTCTTGCCAAAATGACTGAGATTGATACAGAAATCCAAGATATGCATAACAGCGGGGTCATAGAAGCTTCTATTGGCCCTTGTGGCCCTCCTGTGGTTTCAGTCAAGAAAAGGGATAATACCCTTAGATTCTATATAAATTACAGAAAATTTAATGATGTCACATACAAGAATAGTCATCCTATTCCAAGAATTGACATCACATTAGATAAATTAGCCGAATCAAAATACTATTCCACAATAGATCTCAAAACTAAATACTGGAAGGTCAAGGTCGCAGCTGAGGACCGACCTAAAACCGCCTTTTTCAATACCTGACGGAGGCCACTTGCAATTCATATCAATACCTTTGGCTTATACAATTGCCAGCCAAGTATTGGACAACCTGTCATGGGGCATTTGTGTGGTGTACCTAAATGACATCATTGTTCAATCTCGTAATGGTGATCTTGACAAACCTTTAGAAAATCTAGAAAAAAAGTATTCTTAGGAGTGTCTGAAGCAAATTTAAAAATTGATTCCCAAATGTTAATAAAAATCAAAATGACTGGGATAAACTTATACCAATACTGTTGATGGCCTATGGGTCTTCTGTACATGAGTCCATGAATGTAAGCCATTACGAAAAGGTCTTCGGATATAACATCTCATTTCCCACAGATTTATGCCTTGTGAGATTATCCCAAACATTAACAAAAACTAATAATTTTACTAGATCAAATCTTAATATTGAAAATGAAAATATGACAAGAGAATATAACTCAAAATTGCAATTAAACATTTATGATCCTGGCAATACAGTTTTGTTACATACTAAGAAAAATTCAAAATTAACTCAAACTGGGAATGTCCATATGTAGTTATAAGTAAAATTAATGAAATTTGTCAAACTAAGAAAAGGACAAACGCGCAATTTAATTTGTTCATCACAACAATTTAAAACGATATGTAGGTAGTCATAAACATACATGCTTTAACAACGATCTTGAAGAGGACTCCTGTACCCACAGTTGCCCAGATATTTCTGCAACGATTGCGGAGAGGAACAGAAATTTCCGCCATCAAGTAGACAGACATGTAGTTACAGAACATTCTGGGTTTAACTTCCGCGGAACTGGTTACTCGTTTATCGTGGCGAAGCAGGACCAGAAATCTGCTTGTTCAGCAGGTGATGGATCAACTATCCAACTGGAGAATAGATCAACGTTTACCTTCACTGAAGAGGGATGAAAGGAATATCAAGATTTCGTTCGTAGGAACAGAACAAGGGTGAAGCAGTAGATGAAGAAACTGACCATTCCTATGTCCAACCAATTCCTGACTGGAGCCCCAAAACGGAAAAGGGCCATCCCAACTGTCCCTCATCATCTGAAAGAAAAAAGAGGAATTACTGGCTCAGTTATGTGGAGAAGTCACCATGGAGCTATACAATACATGAATATAAATAATATACTAGAACATATAACACATTACAAAAATATTTGATTGTAGTGAAGAAACGAAAGGAAAATAAACAGAAGAAAAACCGCAAGCCCGAAACCTACATGTAGTACCACCACTGACGAAATCACAATTACTGTTCCAAAGTTAGTGACATATCACTCAGAACTTTCTGAGTCTGAAAACGAATTCATGAAAGAAAAAGTGGAAACAAGTGCAAGAAATATAGAAAGTGATGATAAAAAAAATTGAAAATAGTCACACCATAGGGAGTGTCGAGGATCATGAAGACAAAAGAGAAAACGAAGACGAGAATATTATGATAATTGAAAAATCTAGTCTTTCAGTTCGCTGCGGAAAACTGTTCGAATGAGAGTCAAAACAAGGAGCTTAGACTGGAAGTAGGAGGCTTTCAGTATGTTCCCAGTATCCCAACCTTACAGAAGGAGGTACATGCCATAGCCCTCTACGATGACGCTGAGTTCTTTGGACTTCATGGAATGATAGACTGCTTGGAAAACAATGTATAGGAATGTTGAAATGGGAGAAGTTCTAAGCTAAAAAATGAATGACCTGAAATTAAATATTTCAAAGTGAATATTTAATGATGACATATCCCAAATATTTTAATTGTTCTTGAACTTTCATATTATTGTTAAATATCATTCATATGTAATAATTGTACACTTCAATGTGCATCTGGTGCACAAAATTAAAAGGCATATATGTTCTATACTTATAATTCATTTATAAGTATATAATTTGTAATATATGCATATACTCAACCCGCTTAATTTTACTCACTTGATCTGTCCTTAGATAGATTCTTTGGTTCACTTTTTTGGTCCTTTTGATTCACATAGCTCTGTCCTTAGATAGATTCTTTGGTTCACTTTTTTTGGTCCTTTTGATTCACATAGCTCTGTCCTTAGATAGATTCTTTGGTTCACTTTTTGGTCCTTTTGATTCAACACTGCTCTTCAAAGATTTATATATTTTGAGAATTCCAATCATTTGGCCACGAGCATCACTGAAGAGACATAAGTTGTCGAAATGCGCATATGGTGCACTAAATTATAAGGTATATATGTTCTATATTTATTATAACCACTAGGCCGGTGTCACTGCTGGTGGACTGATAGTCCCCGAGGGCATCATAAGTCTAGTTTTCAGTGCTTTTGTACTGACATGCAATATATACTTAAAATTTTCAGCCATCAAATTAAATAAATCACTCTAAAACTAAGGAGTATCTCCCTCATGCATAGCTCTGTCCTTAGATAGATTCTTTGGTTCACTTTTTTGGTCCTTTTGATTCAACACTGCTCTTCAAAGATTTATATATTTTGAGAATTCCAATCATTTGGCCACGAGCATCACTGAAGAGACATAAGTTGTCGAAATGCGCATATAGTGCACTAAATTATAAGGTATATATGTTCTATATTTATTATAACCACTAGGTCGGTGTCACTGCTGGTGGACTGATAGTTCCCGAGGGCATCATAAGTCTAGTTTTCAGTGCTTTTGTACTGACATGCAATATATACTTAAAATTTTCAGCCATCAAATTAAATAAATCACTCTAAAACTAAGGAGTATCTCCCTCATGCATAGCTCTGTCCTTAGATAGATTCTTTGGTTCACTTTTTTGGTCCTTTTGATTCAACACTGCTCTTCAAAGATTTATATATTTTGAGAATTCCAATCATTTGGCCACGAGCATCACTGAAGAGACATAAGTTGTCGAAATGCGCATATAGTGCACTAAATTATAAGGTATATATGTTCTATATTTATTACTAAGTTCATTCGAAAAGAATGATATTCTACGCAGGGGGAAGTGTTACGAATTATCTCTTTATTATAATCTTTCCTCTAAGTTCATAATCAGCTGTTCTGTTTAGTAATTATATCTTCGATCCTTCTTATTCCTATGCTTCAGTCTTCTATATGATTATTTATAACATCCTCGTAAACGTTGTCTTTATAGTACTTTTCCTGTTGTCATTTTACCCCGCTTTTCCTTATGCACTCCCTGTAGTTTGACGTCATCATACTACTCTAGTTCTTGTGCATAGCATACAGTTCGCTATAAAAACAAACGATTCTCTTTATTTCCTCGCTCTGATTTCAATCTATTGACCATTACCGTGTGATTTAATGGTTCGTTGCCTCTTGAAACTAAGACAAAGTTAAAAAGAGGGGGATGTTTTATACTGCAATAAAATATTTGAAATGTGTATCTAATGAATAATGCGAGTGGGTGGCGAATAGGAACACGAGGGTAGAGCGACTCCTTTGCATTTCATCGGTCAAACGAGAATTTAGTACATGTTGTGATCAGTGAATGATTAATCAACTACTTGTAATAATACGCTACTTCACACGTGTACAACGGTGATTACTGCACGAAATGTATTGGTCGTATGATTATTTAATAAGAGCTTGATTAATATCGTTGTCTGATTGGATGAATTTGATTAGGCATGATCACGTGGTCAGCCAAACTCAAAGACGAGTCCACATTTCAAACAGGGATGCCTCAACAATAGATGTTTGAAGTTCAAATTCTAATATGTGACTGAAATAAGAAATTCAACCGATTTTAAAAATAAACGTGGTATCATTACTGCAGATTAATGATTCGCGCCAAAGATGTCTGCTGTCTAGGACCCCTACAGGTCATTAATGCCTGCTTTTTTATACTGTTGCACAGGGAAACAGCAATGCTTTACTGCTAACATTGTGATAAAAGGCATACCGATTTAAGAAAGTTGATTGGTGTCTGAGTAAATGGAGGTGTTGTATGCAAGGGAAGAAACGGAAAACGGGATGGGGGTTTTCAAAAGGAAACAGAAACACATCAAGTCGTCCCTTTAAAAAAAGGGGTTTAACAAGGTGTCTTTTCTTACTTCCCTTTCTTAGAGGTATGAACGCCATGTGAAAGAAAATTGGGTTAATTGTGAACCCTTTAAAGAACCGTGTGAAACATATATCCACCCACGAGTTGGTTTATTTGATTCGCTTAAACTTAGGGTACATTCCATTATTCGGAACAATCGGAAACGATTCCGGTCTGATAATGGAACGATTGTGGTTCCAACTTGTTCCGGAAGTAGCAGCAGATATAAACAAACAATGTGTCAAATTCTTTTTGTTTAATGATTCTTTTTTAGATGATCCTTAATATGTTATGTTTAGTTCATTAAATTCATTTGAGGATTTTAATGTCTTATGTTTATCAGAACGTTCCAGCAGGGTTTCAGTTTTGAATTATGTAGAATCAGTTGTCCCACGTTACAGTTTTAGTGAATTTAAAAGTTACTTTCGTTTATCACCTACAACGTTTGAGATTCTGTTGTCTTTTATTATGTCTCATACTCCGTTGACGCGAGCTGTCGAACAAGGCAAAGCTCCTGTGCCTCCAGAGAAGCAACTTCTGCTTTCTCTATGGTATATGGCATCGCAGGAATGCACGAGATCTATTGCAGATCGATTTGATGTTACCAAGTCAAGCGTGCATCGCATTATCAGGAGGTTTTTTACAGTCTCATTTGATATTAGAGGCAATTTTATTATTTGGCCAACTGGTGAGCATGAAAAATAATGATAAATGTTCCAAGTTAAACTATTTACTGCATGATATATACACTGCATATCATAATAGATAGTTTCCACTGAGTTCCCTCCTGTGGTCAACCATATTTGGGGTCAAACAAGAGATTTTTATTCATAGTATTACCAATTTTAAGACTTTTGTTTACATAATATTGCACCAACATTTTTTGAAATCATTTCTTAAGAGTTATTGGTTTGTAAGCATTTCATATTTTCAAAGATGATTTCAAAGAAATTCAGTCTGTATCTTTGTTGATTAAAGCACAAAACTTCACACTTTGACCCCTAAAATGGCTGACAACGGGAGATAACTCCTGTTATTTTTTGTTCAGTGAAACTATCTATTTACAAGTGTATGAAATCATGAGATACAATCACTAGAATGCTTAACAATCTTTGAATGTGAATGTTAAGTCTATATTCAGAAGCTTAAAGTGTGGGTATATATATCATTAATAAGAAAGTATTGCCTGCCATAGCTTCAATTTATTCCTTATGTCAAAATATATGTGTAAATTGCCCTTAAATAAAGAGCTACCCAGGTATAGCATTATGCAAATCAAAAAGATAGAAGAAGACCTCTGACATATAGCCCCACAATTCATACTTAGAGTCTTTCAAATTGAAAAAGTAAATATTTACATGTGCTTGTATTTTCAAAATCACAAGTGTTATGGTAATTTTCTCTCAATTAATTTTTAAAATTTCTTTTCACTTTAGGTTTCAACTTACTATAATGTTCAAAGTTTCTTTCCAATTTGAATTATAATAATTTATAATGAACAGTGTTATTGGATATAAAAGGACGGGATATATGTAGTTCCAATGGAGTATTTTCATAATAGAGTTATTTCCCATCTGACGTAAAAACCATTGTGACATCATACAATTTGTATTAAGTATACCACTTTAACAGTCACATTTTGAGTACATTTTGTAATGGAAGAAGATGAAGAAGCATCAGTTTGGTTACTTCATTTCCCATACTTCCATTCATAGGTTTTACACCATAATGCCTAAATGGTACAAATGTATTAATGTCAGATACGTACAATTGCTCAAAAGGGAAGTATATTTGTGTGATGAAAGATGCCTGATATTATTCACACACACACACACACATATATATATATATATATATATATATATATATATATATATATTATATATATATATATATATATATATATATATATATATATATATATATATATATATATATATATATATATATATATATATATATATATATATATATATATATATATATATATATATATATAAAACAAAAAATAACAGGAGTTATCTCCCGTTGTCAGCCATTTTATGGGTCAAAGTGTGAAGTTTTGTGCTTTATATATATATATATATATATTTATATGTATGTAATTACAAAGGTTGGTTGGTTGATTGGTGTTGTACGTCGCTTTCAACAATATTTCAGTTATATCGCAACATGGAAGCATGCACATTAAGGGGAAAAATATAATATATATATATATATATAAATATATATATATATATATATATATATATATTATTATATATATTAAAAATGAAATTAAGAATATCATGACTTTCATCTGTTAGCGCTTATCAATTTCCCGTTACATGTATTTGTTATTTTTATTATACACAGCTATTTCTTACTTGGGCAGGTATACAAAAAGGAAGTTAATCAAACCTAAGAAAATCAATATTCAAAAAATAAACACACACTTAAACAACTACAGCATGTTTGTAAAACATATGCCCCTGCATCATGGGTTTAAATCATAGCAACAACACAAAGCTTTCCTATATTATAAATTTCATGTGCCATAACTTCTGTAAATATTACCAATAGTGGCTTTCTCTTATAACATATTAACCTTCAAATATATAGGCATATTTCCAGTTTGATAAAATTTTAACTTACCTGTGCTTAAAAGAACTTGAACTAGTTCTAAATAAAAACAATCCTGCGCAAGTTTATTAGTATACCTAGAAAATTATTTAGAAGATCAGCTTCTAAAAATAAAGACTAAAGTGGTGATATAGCAATACATTAAATACAAAATGTTTTCAAGGAAAAGAGAATGACTGCTAGCTATTGTTGCTTAATTCATCGATGCAAAGATCATATTTTTATTCAAATTACAAAATATTAGATACTTCTTTCTAAAGGTTTGTATATAAGCTAGCAAACTTAACAGCTAGCAATTATAGTTGACTTACATGAAAATTTAAAATCAATGTATTTCAATCATACAGTTTGCAGACCAAAAAAAAAGAGGCCCAAGTGGGCCTTTATCGCTCACCTAACCTTATTTTGCTTGTTCAACTGACAGCTTGAAAAATTTGCAGATAAAAATAAACATTCCTAACCCTTAAAGTTATACTGATTAAAAGGAAGTGAATGCTCAACAAAATAAAAATTCCAAAAATTGAGATATTTACAAAATTCTTTCGCAGTAATATTCCTTACCATAATTATGATCAAAGTAATCCATAAGAAATCATCATTATCAATTAACAACATTTGTAGGGAACCATGAGTACTTTATTCATATCAAGTTTCAATGAAATCTGTTCAACGGTCCTTGAGAGGAGATCGAAAATGTGGAAAGTTTACGACGGACGGATGGCACGCTATGACTATAGCTCACTTTAACCTTTGGCTCAGTTGAGCTATAAAAACAAAAATAATTGTATTCTATTGTTTTAGTATATGTTAATCTTTTCTATAATATTTATAAATCTTGATTTCATAAAACTTCATACCTACTCTAAATAATTGTATTTGAGCAAAAGAAAGAAAATACAAATAATTAATGATGCATATTAATGTGTAATGTATTATAATTCTAATTTTTATATCATTAATGAATAAATAGCAAATTATAATATATAATTCAAGAAATATAAGTATTTAATTGTAATATTTGAAATGTAGAATCTTAAAAGGAAATTGTTATATTAATTAAAAATACCCAGTTGGAAAAATTCTTGAAAATGCTGAAAAATTCAAAAAGTTGGCAGGCTTCCCAGGAGTATTTGGAGCAATAGATGGACACACATAGAGATACCAAGACCCAGTGATCACTGTGGTGCATATCTTAATAGAAAAAGATCACATTCCATGGTTCTTCAGGTACATAATAGTGAATCAAAATAAGAACCCTAACAGACAAGAAAGTTGTAGCAAAGATGCAATATGCCCAGTTGCAAAACATTCATATTCCCAATATGAAATACCAGTATAGTCCTATTTAATTACTGCAGAGCAGAATTTTTCTTATAAACACCTTTGCTGTCTGTCTAAGTAATGCCCGCGGCATAAAGTTCAGATATGCAAAAGGGCATCTTTTATGGAAACACTCGAGGTACAATAGAGGAGGTAAAAATAACTGTTACCACACACTGTAAGAAATACATGTGCAAGGGTTTTAAGTTTTGAGCTGTATTTTGGAAGATTTTAACAACCAAGTTCACAGTGACCTTGACCTATGACCTTGGGTCATGGGCAACAATCCTGTAAAATATTATCTAAATCCATCCACCCAATAAAGACATGGCTCAGACATAGTTTTAACAACCAAGTCCACAGTGACCTTGACCTTTGACTTATGACCTTGGGTCAAGATCATGACATAACCTTGGGTCCTAGGTAACAATATTGTGAAAAATTATCTAATTCCATCCACCCAATAAAAAGATATGGCCTGGACACAAATATGCACAGACGGACAGACAGACGGACATGGTGATTCCTATATACCTCCCAAACTTTGTTTGCGAAGGGTATAATATGCAACATCCTGGGCTCATGGGGAGTATGTGTATGAAGTTTCATTTCTATACTTGAACAATTGTAGGACTTTTTGATAGTCTGGGAATGAATTGCTGACACCCTTAAAATCATAAATAATATTTCATTATGTAGTTTTATTGTGTATTTTGCAACCCGGCTAAAATGAATGATATTGTTACTTTACTGCCACCATCTTATTTTCAATATAATTACATATATCTCAAGTTTATTAATATACCTTGCACCATATATTCACACTAAAACTTCTTAAGTAAAGTGAGGATAACTTTTATCTAACATACATATACATAAGAAGCAACATTTTCTCTAACAGGCAGTATGCGATGTAAATTTGTCATTTGTTGACATCTATGCTGGTTGGCCTGGCTCATATAAATTTATATTTAATACCAAGTTAAAAAACAGAAACAAATTTTCAGAACCCTATTGACTCCATTTAAAGATTTAGGAAATTTGCGCCCCCAGAAAAAAAATTACAATGTAAAACATGCAAAAACAAGAAATGCAATTGAGAGAGCTTTTGGATTGTTGAAAGGTAAAAGTATAAAACACTTAATCACATTATTGTTTTGAAACAAAGATATAGTTTTAAAAGATGTGGAATATTACTTGCATGGAAAAGAGGTAATTAAATTTAATATAACAGATAAAGTATTCACTTCTGATAATATATATTAAATTAATATGTACATACTGATAATCCTCTAGATGTATAATTGAAGTTAACCGTAAATTCTACAAACATTACTGTATTAATTGCTCCTTTATCATTAATATGCTACCATACATATAGGTAAATGGAGAAGACTGAAATTTACTGATATGTCCAATACAGAAGACATTGTGAAATGTATTCTCTCTGCTTGTGTTCTACACAATTTTGCACTTGCCTCAGATGGAATAGAAAATGAAGAATTTGAAACAGATTCATCAGAGGGCGATCAAGATACGTCAGACACTTTAATGGAAAATCCAACCGTATCACTTGCTATACAGAAAAAAAAATGTTGTGAAAAATTTGTTACTCTGTTACTCTAGTTGATAAAATATATCAACTTAAAGTAATAGAATATCTGAAAAAACCAATGCATACTGAATGCCATAGTCAGGAACACTATCATTAAGTGGTCTGTATCACTTAGTTCTTTATGAATGAATTTTGAAATTACACAAATATCTGACATCTCTCTAACATGGTTTTTTCCATAAAAATATAGGGGCTGGTTTTTCTGATTTATACAAGTATTCAATCCAAGTACTGAAATGTGAATACTCAATCATATTTAAAGCACAATTAGTGAAGAAACATTTCATAAACATCAATTCACAAAAGAAATATGAATATTAAATAACAAGAGCAATGCCTATGTTGTAAATATGCCCATAAAGATTTTACCTTTGACCCATAACCTTCAAAAGAAAGGTGTCATTCTTTTGTCATAAGAGTATGCGTACTAAGTTTGAGGGTCTTAGTCGAAATTACTTTGTCTGTATCTTGTTTACATATTGCCATGTGGACAGATAGACATAAAGACAGACGGCCAAAATCATAATGACATTCAGGCTGGGGAGTATATCCATCGTAATGATAGTTTTACTTTCTATTTACCTTACTTTCCAGACAACTTTCTCGCATATAAATTTAAAAACCTCTCCATTAAGTCACATATCCATTCATTATGCTCTCTTATAATTCTTTCAATCATCTCCTCTTTCTTTCCTTTCATCACTCATTACTTTCAAAAATTCTAGTACACTTTCATTCTTTCTCTTGCGTCTTTTCTGTTTTGGCATATCATCCTCACTCCTTCTTTCTTCTTCTTCTAACTGCTCCACATGCTACAGTGAAAACTGGGGTTACAGATGGATTTCCTCCCAGAGCATTTCTCATTTCATTATGGAATGAAAATGTTTTGTGGTTATTTCCACTTTTCTTATTGTGAAGCTCAACCTAAAGAAAGGATAATTACTAGGAAATGTTTTAACTAATTCAAATGACATATATAATGATTAGTACATTTAATTTATGTGGCTGCTGTGGGTATTTGTCCTGTTAGAACAGTTTTAGTAAGTTCACTGAGACTAGAAATTCCTGAAACACAATACTATACCACATAATAAGTTATCTACACTACCACGATCAACATATAATTTTAAAAATCCTTACACTTAGGGGTTACCATGCTTGTGTTTTACCAAAACTGACAGGGTATCGGCGAATGCCCTGTCAGAAATTGAGTTTCAATGCGAGGCGTTAGAACCCCATTCTAATGCATTTAACAAAAATAATTACAACTAGAAGCACATAGTTATAGTTTTCTAAGCCAAGTCGCTAATTACAGTCATATCAAAAACTGTGAAGGCTACGCTACGTCACAAGTCAGAAACTGCGGGGTATCGTGACATCATAAAAAACTCTAGGGGTATCGTGAATACCCTTGCAGTTTTTAAATCGGACAGCCAATGAGATCGCGTGTTACAAACAGAATGCATTGAAATTAAATATAATATCGGTAAATAATTCTATCTTCTTCCAATACGAAGTGTACTCAAACGTTGAGCATTATACTTCATGTCATATACATATATAAACAAACCTCTTTATCTTTTGCCTCCAATTTCATCCATTTATCTTTTAATTGACACCATTCTAAATTTGTTCCTTCCTCTGTATTAAACTGTGCTGCAATTCCTTTCCATATGCTTTTCTTAGTTTCCCTACCTCCATTGAATTTCTCATATGCTGCCTCCCTTAAACTTAATCATCTTTTAGTAGCTGTCTCTGTCCAAATATATTTAAAAAATTAAAAGAGAATATTGACATAAAAACTCACAATGGGTAATAAATTAATTTTTTGGAGACTATTCAAATGCACTGCAAGATCTTTTTTATGAGTCCAAAGAAAAAAATCAAACTGAAGCCTTACATGTGTATACCAAGTGTATACCAGGTAATTACATACAATGCAAATCTGTGTACTAAAGTCTTCTACTGTGTTTAGTTTTTCATAACCTGATTTGTCAACCAAGGTAGTCATCAAGGGCTCTAACTAGCCGACACACTTTTCACTCATCTGCAACTGCTCAATTCAAATCTATTCAATTTCACCAAACCTTACAGGAAACAAGTATTCAAGCTACCAAGTTTGTGTTTTTCAACCCCAACCACACACCAAGATGGCTGCAAATTGGCCAACACATTTTCTATGTACCTCTTTCTTTTTACATTGCCAGTTTATACTTCCTTGAAACCAATAGACTAATCATTATCTAGGGAGTAATATTTAATGGTCCTTTAGCTATCAAGTTTCAGTTTGTTGTCAAATGATCTGTAACATCTTAATGATGAAAAAATGAATTTATTTATTCATTTTCCACAAAAATGGCAATCATTGGTAGGTAAGTCTGTTAAAATTTGGCTCAATGAAAAGTATCTATCTATAAGAAATATCTTTTGAAAGTGATATTTCTATGAAATATTACAGATATTACTTGATTTTATACAATGGATATCTACAGACTGTATAGCTTTTGATTAATAAACAATAAAATGACTACAGATCATTATTGCAGTTATTGGTCATTAATTGGACCTATTGTTTTTACATTAAAATAAAACAAAGTATAATATTAATATTGAATAAAAGTTACCAATGTCTTGAAAGGTGACTGATTTTTCCGTATTATTTTGATCAACTGATGGACCTGGTACTGCAGAATCTGTTAAAAAAGATTTCAGCCTTTATCTCTTCTCTGCAGTTGTCAGAGGAAAACGCATTCCGGAAAAGGAATCTTGAGAATCAGCTGTGAAACCTAACATGGTAGAGATAATTCCGACACGAATTCTTCTTGAGAGTAACCTGACATAGAAATATTTCATAAAAAATCATCATTTTCAAAACCGTGTCCGCCATCTTGGAATGATTTGGAACCTCCAAAATCACCGCTCCAGCCGATCTGATCCGATCATTAAGAGAAACAACCGGAACGTTCCGCATAATGGAACGCACCCTTACAGAATATAGTTATCAGGTATGTATTAAAACGGAACTTAAATTTCTTTTCACGTATGATTGAAATTCTAATACAAGAAAGGTGTCTGAACTTCCCCGCGCTGTATGGCGCTGTGATCTCTTACGTAATGTACAGGACAGGTACCACCATCATACAAGTAACATGATCATGTTTTGTCAATGAAACATTCTACGATAATTTACATTACTCCGCATTTCTTTTGTTTCTTATATTTATCACGGGGGACAACAATTCAACGTTCTAAACTCTGAAGTCCCAGCTTCTTTTAAAGTGTGTAATATGCCTGTTATATCATTCAAAAGAATTCACGATATCTATTATACATCAAACTTGTCATTATGCACAGATTGATTGATTGATTGATTTTTTGTTTTATGTCACACCACGAATATTTCACGTATATGGTGACGGCATCTGCCTGATGCGGGGCATACAACTTTTGACCTTTGTAACGAACCCACCCGAAGCAGTTAGGGATCTTTATGCCATGCATACCACGACACGGGGCCTCGGTTTTTTCTGTCTCATCCGAAAGACATGACACCGGCATGACCAGAGCGGCACTTGAACCCCGGCCTCCCGATCAGGAGTCCGAAGCGATACCACTAGGCCACGCCGGCTTTCATTATGTACAGACAAAGGCCATCTATCCATGAATTTGTGTACCCGCTAAAGACAGGCTCCCCACTCCGATACTGTTGTGAGGCTATCAGGGCTGCACGAGGCCTCATTTCGTGTCCATGAATATTAATACAAGAGTTTAATTTAACTGAGTTACTACATATAAACTATCGTGGAAATATCACAACTTATATACGAGTATCATTCCGATACCATCTACATTTCATTCAGTATTTAGAGTGAGTACTTAACTGTAAAGTCTTATTTCGCGCTGATTTGTTTTGTTACACTCTCTACGTCAGACACGCTGAAAAGTGATTGACTAATAATTCATCAATCGACATATTGACCGTTACCGTGTCATTTCATGGTTCGTTGCCTCTTGAAACTAAAACAATGTTAAAAAGAAGGTGATGTTTTATACTGCAATAAAACATTTGAAATGTGTATCTATTGAATAATGCGAGTGGGTGGCGAATAGGAACACGAGGGTAGAGCGATTGCTTTGCATTTCATCTGTGAAAGGAGGATTTAGTACATGTTGTGGTCGGTGAATCATTAATCAACTACTTGTAATAATACGCTACTTAACACGTGTATAACGGTGATTACTGCACGAAAAGTATTGGCCGTCTGATTATTTAATAAGAGCTTGATTAATATCGTTGTCTGATTGGATGAATTTGATTAGGCATGATCACGTGCTCAGCCAAGATCAAAGACGAGTCCACATTTCACACAGGGATGCCGAAAAACAGCTAACATTTATGCTATGATCAATAATAAATGTTTAAAATTTAAATCCTTCTATGTGACTGGAGTAAGAATTTCAACTGATATTACAAATACACTTGGTAACATTATTGTAGATTGATGATTCGCGCCTAAGATGCATGTCGTCTATGACCCCTACAGGTCATTAATGGTCGCTTTTTTGGTACTATTGCACAGGGAAATATCAATGCTTTACTGCTTACATTGTGATAAAAGGCATACCCGTTTGAAGAAGTTTGTATACATGTGAAGAACGGGAACATGGGATGGGAGTTTTGAAATGGGAACAGAAACACATCAAGTCGCCCTCTTAAAAAGGGGTTTAACAAGGTGGCTTTTTATACCCTTTATTACAAATATGAACGCCATGTAAAAGAAAATTGGGTCGATTGAAAACTCTTAAGGAAACCATGTGCTACATAAATGCACCCACGAGTTGCAATTTTTTCGTTCTTTTAAACATACAGAATATACTTATCGGGTATATATTAAAACGGAACTTTTCACGTATGATTGCAATTCTAATACTAGAAAAGTATCTGAACGAACCCCCACGTTGTATGGCGCTGTGAGCTCTTACGTAATGCACAGGACAGGTACCACCATCATACAAGTAACATAATCATGTTTTGTCAGTGAAACATTCTATGATAACCTACTTCATTCCTTTGAACCCGTGTTCCGCGCTTCCTTCCTTTCTTATATTTCTCATGGGTGATAACAATTCAACGTTCTAAACTCTGAAGTCCCAGCTTTTAAAGTGCGTAGTGTGCATGGAATATCATTCAAAGGAAATCACGATATCTATTAGACATAAAACTTGTCATGATGCACAGACAAAAGCCATCTATCTATGTATTATACACATCTGTAATAGAATCGCATACCCTCTTAAGACAGGCTCCCCCTCCCCCCTTCCGCTCCTGTTGCGAGGTTATCAAGGCTGCAGGAGGCCGTATTTCGGGTCAATGAATATTAATGCAAGAGTCATATTTATCTAGGTTACAACGTAGAAACTGTCGTGGTAAAATCACAACATATATACGAGTATCAATCCGATACCATCTAAATTTCATTCCTTATTTAGAGTCAGTACTTAACTGTAAAGTCTAATTTCGAGTTGATTTGTTTTGTTACACGCTCTACGTCTCGCACGTTGAAAACTGACTGACTAATAATTGATCAATCGACATCTTGACCGTTACGGTGTCATTTCATGGTTCATTGCCTCTTGAAACTAAGAGAATGTTAAAATGAAGGTGATGTTTTATATTGTAATAAACCATTCGAAATGTGTATCTACTGAATAATGCGAATAGGAACACGAGGGTAGAGCGATTGCTTTGCATTTCATCGGTGAAAGGAGGATTTAGTACATGTTGTGATCGGTGAATCATTAATCAAGTACTTGCAATAGTTTAGTTTAGTTTATTAGTCTTAAGCAATACAGCTTATTGACATGCATGTAAAGTAAAACATTCAATATTACATACATAATTGTCAGTAGCGAAAGAGATACAATGGTACAATGTTATATAAATACAATGTAATTGACACAATATAGATATAATTATATATGAAGTTTTCTAATAACAAAAGCATTTTTTATATATTTGCCAAGGTTACAAAGTTCTTTTACATTTTGACTGGCAAATATCTGTATTGCAATAATACGCTACTTCACGCGTGTATAACGGCGATTACTGCACGAAATGTATTGGTCGTATGATTATTAAGACCTTGATTGATCTTAAGACAGCCCCCCCCCCTTCCGGGCTGCAGGAGGCCGCATTTCGGGTCAATGAATATTAATACAAGAGTCTAATTTATCTAGGTTACCACGTAGAAACGATCGTGGAAATATCACAACATATAAACGAGTATCAATCCGATACCATCTAAATTTCATTCCTTATTTAGAGTCAGTACTTAACTGTAAAGTCTAATTTCGAGTTGATTTCTTTTGTTACACGCTCTACGTCTCGCACGTTGAAAACTGATTGACTAATAATTGATCAATCGACATCTTGACCGTTACGGTGTCATTTCATGGTTCATTGCCTCTTGAAACTAAGAGAATGTTAAAATGAAGGTGATGTTTTATATTGTAATAAACCATTCGAAATGTGTATCTACTGAATAATGCGAATAGGAACACGAGGGTAGAGCGATTGCTTTGCATTTCATCGGTGAAAGGAGGATTTAGTACATGTTGTGATCGGTGAATCATTAATCAAGTACTTGCAATAGTTTAGTTTAGTTTATTAGTCTTAAGCAATACAGCTTATTGACATGCATGTAAAGTAAAACATTCAATATTACATACATAATTGTCAGTAGCGAAAGAGATACAATGGTACAATGTTATATAAATACAATGTAATTGACACAATATAGATATAATTATATATGAAGTTTTCTAATAACAAAAGCATTTTTTATATATTTGCCAAGGTTACAAAGTTCTTTTACATTTTGACTGGCAAATATCTGTATTGCAATAATACGCTACTTCACGCGTGTATAACGGCGATTACTGCACGAAATGTATTGGTCGTATGATTATTAAGACCTTGATTGATCTTAAGACAGCCCCCCCCCCCTTCCGGGCTGCAGGAGGCCGCATTTCGGGTCAATGAATATTAATACAAGAGTCTAATTTATCTAGGTTACCACGTAGAAACGATCGTGGAAATATCACAACATATAAACGAGTATCAATCCGATACCATCTAAATTTCATTCCTTATTTAGAGTCAGTACTTAACTGTAAAGTCTAATTTCGAGTTGATTTCTTTTGTTACACGCTCTACGTCTCGCACGTTGAAAACTGATTGACTAATAATTGATCAATCGACATCTTGACCGTTACGGTGTCATTTCATGGTTCATTGCCTCTTGAAACTAAGAGAATGTTAAAATGAAGGTGATGTTTTATATTGTAATAAACCATTCGAAATGTGTATCTACTGAATAATGCGAATAGGAACACGAGGGTAGAGCGATTGCTTTGCATTTCATCGGTGAAAGGAGGATTTAGTACATGTTGTGATCGGTGAATCATTAATCAAGTACTTGCAATAATACGCTACTTCACGCGTGTATAACGGCGATTACTGCACGAAATGTATTGGTCGTATGATTATTAAGACCTTGATTGATATCGTTGTCTGATTGGATGAATTTGATTAGGCATGATCACGTGGCCAGCCAAGATCAAAGACGAGTCCACATTTCACACAGGGATGCCGAAAAAAAAAACTAACATTTGTGCTAGGATCAATAATAAATGTTTGAAGTTTAAATTCTTATATGTGACTGGAGTAAGAAATTCAACCGATATTACAAAGAAACGTGGTATCATTACTGTAGATTGATGATTCGCGCCTAAGATGCATGTCGTCTATGACCCCTACAGGTCATTAATGGTCGCTTTTTTGGTACTCTTGCACAAAGAAATATCAATGCTTTACTGCTTACATTGTGATAAAAGGCATATCCTTTGAGGAAGTTTGTATACATGTGAATAAGGGGAAGATGGGGTGGTAGTTATGAAATGGGAACAGAAACACATCAAGTCGACCTCTTAAAACAGGGGTTTAACAAGGTGGCTTTTTATACCCTTTATTACAAGTATGAACGCCATGTGAAAGAAAATGGGTCGATTGTAAACTCTTAAAAGAACCTTGTGCTACATACATGCACCCACAAGTTGCTATTTTTTGGTTCTTTTAAACTTACAGAATATACTTATCGGGTATATATTAAAACGGAACTTTTCACGTATGATTGCAATTCTAATACTAGAAAAGTATCTGAACGAATCCCCGCGTTGTATGGCGTTGTGAGCTCTTACGTAATGCCCGGGACAGGTACCACCATCATACAAGTAACATAATCATGTTTTGTCAGTGAAACATTCTATGATAACCTACATTACTTCATTCTTTGAACCCGTGTTCCGCGCTTCCTTCCTTTCTTATATTTCTCATGGGTGATAACAATTCAACGTTCTAAACTCTGAAGTCCCAGCTTTTAAAGTGCGTAGTGTGCATGGAATATCATTCAAAGGAAATCACGATATCTATTATACATAAAACTTGTCATGATGTACAGACAAAAGCCATCTATCTATGTATTATACACATCTATAGCAGAATCCCATACCCGCTTAAGACAGGTTCCCCCACCCCTTTCTGTTGCGAGGTTATCAAGGCTGCAGGAGTCCGTATTTCGTGTCAATGAATATTAATACAAGAGTCTAATTTATCTAGGTTACAACGTAGAAACTGTCGTGGTAAAATCACAACATATATACGAGTATCAATCCGATACCATCTAAATTTCATTCCTTATTTAGAGTCAGTACTTAACTGTAAAGTCTAATTTCGAGTTGATTTCTTTTGTTACACGCTCTACGTCTCGCACGTTGAAAACTGACTGACTAATAATTGATCAATCGACATCTTGACCGTTACGGTGTCATTTCATGGTTCATTGCCTCTTGAAACTAAGAGAATGTTAAAATGAAGGTGATGTTTTATATTGTAATAAACCATTCGAAATGTGTATCTACTGAATAATGCGAATAGGAACACGAGGGTAGAGCGATTGCTTTGCATTTCATCGGTGAAAGGAGGATTTAGTACATGTTGTGATCGGTGAATCATTAATCAAGTACTTGCAATAATACGCTACTTCACGCGTGTATAACGGCGATTACTGCACGAAATGTATTGGTCGTATGATTATTAAGACCTTGATTGATATCGTTGTCTGATTGGATGAATTTGATTAGGCATGATCACGTGGCCAGCCAAGATCAAAGACGAGTCGGCATTTCACACAGGGATGCCGAAAAACAGCTAACATTAGTGCTAGGATCAATAATAAGTGTTTGAAGTTTAAATTCTTATATGTGACTGGAGTAAGAAATTCAACCGATATTACAAAGAAACGTGGTATCATTACTGTAGATTGATGATTCGCGCCTAAGATGCATGTCGTCTATGACCCCTACAGGTCATTAATGGTCGCTTTTTTGGTACTGTTGCACAGAGAAATATCAATGCTTTACTGCTTACATTGTGATAAAAGGCATATCCTTTGAGGAAGTTTGTATACATGTGAAGAACGGGAACACGGGGTGGGAGTTGTGAAATGGGAACAGAAACAGATCAAGTCGCCCTCTTAAACAAGGTGGCTTTTTATACCCTTTCTTACAAGTATGAACGCCATGTGAAAGAAAATTGGGTCGATTGTAAACTCTTAAAAGAACCTTGTGCTACATACATGCACCCACGAGTTGCTATTGTTTGGTTCTTTTAAACTTACAGAATATACTTATCGGGTATATATTAAAACGGAATTTTTCACGTATGATTGCAATTCTAATACTAGAAAAGTATCTGAACGTATCCCCGCGTTGTATGACGCTGTGAGCTCTTACGTAATGCACAGGACAGGTACCACCATCATAGAAGTAACATAATCATGTTTTGTCAGTGAAACATTCTATGATAACCTACATTACTTCATTCTCTGAACCCGTGTTCTGCGCTTCCTTCCTTTCTTATATTTCTCATGGGTGATAAGAATTCAACGTTCTAAACTCTGAAGTCCCAGCTTTTAAAGTGCGTAGTGTGCATGGAATATCATTCAAAAGAAATCACGATATCTATTAGACATAAAACTTGTCATGATGCACAGACAAAAGTCATCTATCTATGTATTATACACATCTGTAGTAGAATCGCACACCCTCTTAAGAAAGGGTCACCCCCCCCCCCTCTTCCGCTCCTGTTGCGAGGTTATCAAGGCTGCAGGAGGCCGTATTTCGTGTCAATGAATATTAATACAAGAGTCTAATTTATCTAGGTTACAACGTAGAAACTGTCGTGGTAAAATCACAACATATATACGAGTATCAATCCGATACCATCTAAATTTCATTCCTTATTTAGAGTCAGTACTTAACTGTAAAATCTAATGTCGAGTTGATTTGTTTTGTTACACGCTCTACGTCTCGCACGCTGAAAACTGATTGACTAATAATTGATCAATCGACATCTTGACCGTTACGGTGTCATTTCATGGTTCATTGCCTCTTGAAACTAAGAGAATGTTAAAAAGAAGGTGATGTTTTATATTGTAAGAAACCATTCGAAATGCGTATCTACTGAATAATGCGAATAGGAACACGAGGGTAGAGCGATTGCTTTGCATTTCATTGGTGAAAGGAAGATTTAGTACATGTTGTGATCGGTGAATCATTAATCAGGTACTTGCAATAATACGCTACTTCACGCGTGTATAACAGCGATTACTGCACGAAATGTATTGGTCGTATGATTATTAAGACCTTGATTGATATCCTTCTCTGATTGGATGAATTTGATTAGGCATGATCACGTGGTCAGCCAAGATCAAAGACGAGTCCACATTTCACACAGGGATGCCGAAAAACAGCTAACATTTGTGCCAGGATCAATAATAACTGTTTGAAGTTTAAATTCTTATATGTGACTGGAGTAAGAAATTCAACCGATATTACAAAGAAACGTGGTATCATTACTGTAGATTGATGATTCGCGCCTAAGATGCATGTCGTCTATGACCCCTACAGGTCATTAATGGTCGCTTTTTTGGTACTGTTGCACAGAGAAATATCAATGATTTACTGCTTACATTGTGATTAAAGGCATACCATTTGAGGAAGTTTGTATACATGTGAAGAAGGGGAACACGGAGTGGGAGTTCTGAAATGGGAACAGAAACATATCAAGTCGCCCTCTTAAAAAAGGGATTTAAGAAGGTGGCTTTTTATACCTTTTATTACAAGTATGAACGCCATGTGAACGAACATTGGTTTGATTGTAAACTCTTAAAAGAATCTTGTGCTACATACATGCACCCATGAGTTGCTATTTTTTGGTTCTTTTAAACTTACAGAATATACTTATCGGGTATATATTAAAACGGAACTTTTCACGTATGATTGCAATTCTAATACTAGAAAAGTATCTGAACGTATCCCCGCCTTGTATGGCGCTGTGAGCTCTTACGTAATGCACAGGACAGGTACCACCATCATACAAGTAACATAATCATGTTTTGTCAGTGAAACATTCTATGATAACCTACATTACTTCATTCCTTTGAACCCGTGTTCCGCGCTTCCTTCCTTTCTTATATTTTTCATGGGTGATAACAATTTAACGTTCTAAACTCTAAAGTCCCAGCTTTTAAAGTGCGTAGTGTGCATGGAATATCATTCAAAAGAAATCACGATATCTATTAGACATAAAACTTGTCATGATGCACAGACAAAAGCCATCTATCTATGTATTATACACATCTGTAGTAGAATCGCATACCCTCTTAAGACAGGCTCCCCCTCCCCCCTTCCGCTCCTGTTGCGAGGTTATCAACGCTGCAGGAGGCCGCATTTCAGGTCAATGAATATTAATACAAGAGTCTATTTTATCTAGGTTACCACGTAGAAACGACCGTGGAAATATCACAACATATATACGAATATCAGTCCGATACCATCTAAATTTCATTCCTTATTTAGAGTCAGTACTTAACTGTAAAGTCTAATGTCGAGTTGATTTGTTTTGTTACACGCTCTACGTCTCGCACGCTGAAAACTGATTGACTAATAATTGATCAATCGACACCTTGACCGTTACGGTGTCATTTCATGTTTCATTGCCTCTTGAAACTAAGAGAATGTTAAAAAGAAGGTGATGTTTTATATTGTAAGAAACCATTCGAAATGCGTATCTACTGAATAATGCGAATAGGAACACGAGGGTAGAGCGATTGCTTTGCATTTCATTGGTGAAAGGAAGATTTAGTACATGTTGTGATCGGTGAATCATTAATCAAGTACTTGCAATAATACGCTACTTCACACGTGTATAACAGCGATTACTGCACGAAATGTATTGGTCGTATGATTATTAAGACCTTGATTGATATCGTTCTCTGATTGGATGAATTTGATTAGGCATGATCACGTGGTCAGCCAAGGTGAAAGACGAGTCCACATTTCACACAGGGATGCCGAAAAACAGCTAACATTTGTGCTAGGATCAATAATCAATGTTTGAAGTTTAAATTCTTATATGTGACTGGAGTAAGAAATTCAACCGATATTACAAAGAAACGTGGTATCATTACTGTAGATTGATGATTCGCGCCTAAGATGCATGTCGTCTATGACCCCTACAGGTCATTAATGGTCGCTTTTTTGGTACTGTTGCACAGAGAAATATCAATGCTTTACTGCTTACATTGTGATAAAAGGGATACCCTTTGAGGAAGTTTGTATACATGTGAAGAAGGGGAACACGGGATGGGAGTTGTGAAAGGGGAACAGAAACACATCAAGTCGCCCTCTTAAAACAGGGATTTAACAAGGTGGCTTTTTATACCCTTTATTACAAGTATGAACGCCATGTGAAAGAAAATTGGGTCGATTGTAAGCTCTTAAAAGAATCTTGTGCTACATACATCCACCCACGAGTTGCTATTTTTTGGTTCTTTTAAACTTACAGAATTTACCTATCGGGTATATATTAAAACGGAACTTTTCACGTATGATTGCAATTCTAATACTAGAAAAGTAACTGAACATATCCCCGTGTTGTATGGCGCTGTGAGCTCTTACGTAATGCACAGGACAGGTACCACCATCATACAAGTAACATAATCATGTTTTGTCAGTGAAACATTCTATGATAACCTACATTACTTCATTCCTTTAAACCCGTGGTCCGCGCTTCCTTCCTTTCTCATATTTCTCATGGGTGATAACAATTCAACGTTCTAAACTCTGAAGTCCCAGCTTTTAAAGTGCGAAGTGTGCATGGAATATCATTCAAAAGAAATCACGATATCTATTCGACATAAAACTTGTCATGATGCACAGACAAAAGCCATCTATCTATGTATTATACACATCTGTAGTAGAATCGCATACCCTCTTAAGACAGGCTCTCCCTCCCCCTTCCGCTGCTGTTGCGAGGTTATCAAGGCTGCAGGAGGCCGCATTTCGGGTCAATGAATATTAATACAAGAGTCTCATTTATCTAGGTTACCACGTAGAAACGATCGTGGAGATATCACAACATATAAACGAGTATCAATCCCATACCATCTACATTTCATTCCTTATTTAGAGTCAGTACTTAACTGTAAAATCTAATTTCGAGTTGATTTGTTTTGTTACACTCTTTCCGTCTCGCACGTTGAAAACTGATTGACTAATAATTGATCAATCGACATCTTGACCGTTACGGCGTCATTTCATGGTATATTGCCTCTTGAAACTAAGAGAATGTGAAAATGAAGGTGATGTTTTATATTCTAATAAACCATCCGAAATCTGTATCTACTGATTAATGCGAATAGGAACACGAGGGTAGAGCGATTGCTTTGCATTTCATCGGTGAAAGGAGGATTTAGTACATGTTGTGATCGGTGAATCATTAATCAAGTCCTTGCAATAACACGCTACTTCACACGTGTATAACTGCGATTACTGCACGAAATGTATTCGTCGTATGATTATTAAGACCTTGATTGATATCGTTGTCTGATTGGATGAATTTGATTAGGCATGATCACGTGGTCAGCCAAGATCAAAGACGAGTCCACATTTCACACAGGGATGCCGAAAAACAGCTAACATTTGTGCTAGGATCAATAATCAATGTTTGAAGTTTAAATTCTTATATGTGACTGGAGTAAGAAATTCAACCGATATGACAAAGAAATGTGGTGTCATTACTGTAGATTGATGATTCGCGCCTAAGATGCATGTCGTCTATGACCCCTACAGGTCATTAATGGTCGCTTTTTTGGTACTGTTGCACAGAGAAATATCAATGCTTTACTGCTTACATTGTAATAAAAGGGATACCCTTTGAGGAAGTTTGTATACATGTGAAGAAGGGGAACACGGGATGGGAGTTGTGAAAGGGGAACAGAAACACATCAAGTCGCCCTCTTAAAACAGGGGTTTAACAGGGTGGCTTTTTATACCCTTTATTACAAGTATGAACGCCATGTGAAAGAAAATTGGTTCGATTGCAAGCTCTTAAAAGAACCTTGTGCTACATACATCCACCCACGAGTTTCTAATTTTGATTCTTTTAAACTTACAGAATATACTTATCAGGTATATATTAAAACGGAACTTTTCACGTATGATTGCAATTCTAATACTAGAAAAGTAACTGAACGTATCCCCGCGTTGTATGGCGCTGTGAGCTCTTACGTATTGCACAGGACAGGTACCACCATCATACAAGTAACATAATCATGTTTTGTCAGTGAAACATTCTATGATAACCTACATTACTTCATTCCTTTGAACCCGTGTTCCGCGCTTCCTTCCTTTCTTATATTTCTCGTGGGTGATAACAATTCAACGTTCTAAACTCTGAAGTCCCAGCTTTTAAAGTGCGTAGTGTGCATGGAATATCATTCAAAAGAAATCACGATATCTATTAGACATAAAACTTGTCATGATGCACAGACAAAAGCCATCTATCTATGTATTATACACATCTGTAGTAGAATCGCATACCCTCTTAAGACAGGCTCCCCCTCCCCCCTTCCGCTGCTGTTGCGAGGTTATCAAGGCTGCAGGAGGCCGCATTTCGGGTCAATGAATATTAATACAAGAGTCTAATTTATCTAGGTTACCACGTAGAAACGATCGTGGAAATATCACAACATATATACGAGTATCAATCTCATACCATCTAAATTTCATTCCTTATTTAGAGTCAGTACTTAACTGTAAAGTCTAATTTCGAGTTGATTTGTTTTGTTACACGCTCTACGTCTCGCACGCTGAAAACTGATTGACTAATAATTGATCAATCGACATCTTGACCGTTACGGTGTCATTTCATGGTTCATTGCCTCTTGAAACTAAGAGAATGTTAAAATGAAGGTGATGTTTTATATTCTAATAAACCATTCGAAAAATGTATCTACTGAATAATGCCAATAGGAACACGAGGGTAGAGCGATTGCTTTGCATTTCATCGGTGAAAGGAGGATTTAGTACATGTTGTGATCGGTGAATCATTAATCAAGTACTTGCAATAATACACTACTTCACACGTGTATAACGGCGATTACTGCACGAAATGTATTGGTCGTATGATTATTAAGACCTTGATTGATATCGTTGTCTGATTGGATGAATTTGATTAGGCATGATCACGTGGTCAGCCAAGATGAAAGACGAGTCCACATTTCACACAGGGATGCCGAAAAACAGCTAACATTTGTGCTACGATCTATAATCAATGTTTGAAGTTTAAATTCTTATATGTGACTGGAGTAAGAAATTCAACCGATATTACAAAGAAACGTGGTATCATTACTGTAGATTGATGATTCGCGCCTAAGATGCATGTCGTCTATGACCCCTACAGGTCATTAATGGTCGCTTTTTTGGTACTGTTGCACAGAGAAATATCAATGCTTTACTGCTTACATTGTGATAAAAGGCATACCCTTTGAGGAAGTTTGTATACATGTGAAGAAGGGGAACACGGGATGGGAGTTGTGAAATGGGAACAGAAACACATCAAGTCGCCCTCTTAAAAAAGGGATTTAACAAAGTGGCTTTTTATACCCTTTATTACAAGTATGAACGCCATGTGACAGAAAATTGGGTCGATTGTAAGCTCTCAAAAGAATCTTGTGCTACATACATCCACCCACGAGTTGCTAATTTTGATTCTTTTAAATTTACAGAATATACTTATCAGGTATATATTAAAACGGAACTTTTCACGTATGATTGCAATTCTAATACTAGAAAAGTATCTGAACATATCCCCGCGTTGTATGGCGCTGTGAGCTCTTACGTAATGCACAGGACAGGTACCACCATCATACAAGTAACATAATCATGTTTTGTCAGTGAAACATTCTATGATAACCTACATTACCTCATTCCTTTAAACCCGTGGTCCGCGCTTCCTTCCTTCCTTATATTTCTCATGGGTGATAACAATTCAACGTTCTAAACTCTGAAGTCCCAGCTTTTAAAGTGCGTAGTGTGCATGGAATTTCATTCAAAAGAAATCACGATATCTATTAGACATAAAACTTGTCATGATGCACAGACAAAAGTCATCTATCTATGTATTATACACATCTGTAATAGAATCGCATACCCTCTTAAGACAGGCCCCCTCTCCCCCCTTCCGCTCCTGTTGCGAGGTTATCAAGGCTGCAGGAGGCCGCATTTCGGGTCAATGAATATTAATACAAGAGTCTAATTTATCTAGGTTACCACGTAGAAACGATCGTGGAAATATCACAACATATAAACGAGTATCAATCCCATACCATCTAAATTTCATTCCTTATTTAGAGTCAGTACTTAACTGTAAAGTCTAATTTCGAGTTGATTTGTTTTGTTACACGCTCTACGTCTCGCACGTTGAAAACTGATTGACTAATAATTGATCAATCGACATCTTGACCGTTACGGTGTCATTTCATGGTTCATTGCCTCTTGAAACTAAGAGAATGTTAAAATGAAGGTGATGTTTTATATTGTAATAAACCATTCGAAATGTGTATCTACTGAATAATGCGAATAGGAACACGAGGGTAGAGCGATTGCTTTGCATTTCATCGGTGAAAGGAGGATTTAGTACATGTTGTGATCGGTGAATCATTAATCAAGTACTTGCAATAATACGCTACTTCACATGTGTATAACGGCGATTACTGCACGAAATGTATTGGTCGTATGATTATTAAGACCTTGATTGATATCGTTGTCTGATTGGATGAATTTGATTAGGCATGATCACGTGGTCAGCCAAGATGAAAGACGAGTCCACATTTCACACAGGGATGCCGAAAAACAGCTAACATTTGTGCTAGGATCAATAATCAATGTTTGAAGTTTAAATTCTTATATGTGACTGGAGTAAGAAATTCAACCGATATTACAAAGAAACGTGGTATCATTACTGTAGATTGATGATTCGCGCCTAAGATGCATGTCGTCTATGACCCCTACAGGTCATTAATGGTCGCTTTTTTGGTACTGTTGCACAGAGAAATATCAATGCTTTACTGCTTACATTGTGATAAAAGGCATACCCTTTGAGGAAGTTTGTATACATGTGAAGAAGGGGAACACGGGATGGGAGTTGTGAAATGGGAACAGAAACACATCAAGTCGCCCTCTTAAAAAAGGGATTTAACAAGGTGGCTTTTTATACCCTTTATTACAAGTATGAACGCCATGTGAAAGAAAATTGGTTCGATTGTAAACTCTTAAAAGAACCTTGTGCTACATACATGCACCCATGTGTTGCTATTTTTTTGGTTCTTTTAAACTTACAGAATACACTTATCGGGTATATATTAAAACGGAACTTTTCACGTATGATTGCAATTCTAATACTAGAAAAGTATCTGAACGTATCCCCGCGTTGTATGGCGCTGTGAGCTCTTACGTAATGCACAGGACGGGTACCACCATCATACAAGTAACATAATCATGTTTTGTCAGTGAAACATTCTATGATAACCTACATTACTTCATTCCTTTGAACCCGTGTTCCGCGCTTCCTTCCTTTCTTATATTTCTCATGGGTGATAACAATTCAACGTTCTAAACTCTAAAGTCCCAGCTTTTAAAGTGCGTAGTGTGCATGGAATATCATTCAAAAGAAATCACGATATCTATTAGACATAAAACTTGTCATGATGCACAGACAAAAGTCATCTATCTATGTATTATACACATCTGTAATAGAATCGCATACCCTCTTAAGACAGGCCCCCCCTCCCCCCTTCCGCTCCTGTTGCGAGGTTATCAACGCTGCAGGAGGCCGCATTTCGGGTCAATGAATATTAATACAAGAGTCTAATTTATCTAGGTTACCACGTAGAAACGATCGTGGAAATATCACAACATATATACGAGTATCAGTCCGATACCATCTAAATTTCATTCCTTATTTAGAGTCAGTACTTAACTGTAAAGTCTAATTTCGAGTTGATTTGTTTTGTTACACTCTTTACGTCTCGCACGTTGAAAACTGATTGACTAATAATTGATCAATCGACATCTTGACCGTTACGGTGTCATTTCAGGGTTCATTGCCTCTTGAAACTAAGAGAATGTTAAAATGAAGGTGATGTTTTATATTCTAATAAACCATTCGAAAAATGTATCTACTGAATAATGCGAATAGGAACACGAGGGTAGAGCGATTGCTTTGCATTTCATCGGTGAAAGGAGGATTTAGTACATGTTGTGATCGGTGAATCATTAATCAAGTACTTGCAATAATACGCTACTTCACACGTGTATAACGGCGATTACTGCACGAAATGTATTGGTCGTATGATTATTAAGACCTTGATTGATATCGTTGTCTGATTGGATGAATTTGATTAGGCATGATCACGTGGTCAGCCAAGATGAAAGACGAGTCCACATTTCACACAGGGATGCCGAAAAACAGCTAACATTTGTGCTAGGATCAATAATCAATGTTTGAAGTTTAAATTCTTATATGTGACTGGAGTAAGAAATTCAACCGATATTACAAAGAAACGTGGTATCATTACTGTAGATTGATGATTCGCGCCTAAGATGCATGTCGTCTATGACCCCTACAGGTCATTAATGGTCGCTTTTTTGGTACTGTTGCACAGAGAAATATCAATGCTTTACTGCTTACATTGTGATAAAAGGCATACCCTTTGAGGAAGTTTGTATACATGTGAAGAAGGGGAACACGGGATGGGAGTTGTGAAATGGGAACAGAAACACATCAAGTCGCCCTCTTAAAAAAGGGATTTAACAAGGTGGCTTTTTATACCCTTTATTACAAGTATGAACGCCATGTGAAAGAAAATTGGTTCGATTGTAAACTCTTAAAAGAACCTTGTGCTACATACATGCACCCATGTGTTGCTATTTTTTTGGTTCTTTTAAACTTACAGAATACACTTATCGGGTATATATTAAAACGGAACTTTTCACGTATGATTGCAATTCTAATACTAGAAAAGTATCTGAACGTATCCCCGCGTTGTATGGCGCTGTGAGCTCTTACGTAATGCACAGGACGGGTACCACCATCATACAAGTAACATAATCATGTTTTGTCAGTGAAACATTCTATGATAACCTACATTACTTCATTCCTTTGAACCCGTGTTCCGCGCTTCCTTCCTTTCTTATATTTCTCATGGGTGATAACAATTCAACGTTCTAAACTCTAAAGTCCCAGCTTTTAAAGTGCGTAGTGTGCATGGAATATCATTCAAAAGAAATCACGATATCTATTAGACATAAAACTTGTCATGATGCACAGACAAAAGTCATCTATCTATGTATTATACACATCTGTAATAGAATCGCATACCCTCTTAAGACAGGCCCCCCCTCCCCCCTTCCGCTCCTGTTGCGAGGTTATCAACGCTGCAGGAGGCCGCATTTCGGGTCAATGAATATTAATACAAGAGTCTAATTTATCTAGGTTACCACGTAGAAACGATCGTGGAAATATCACAACATATATACGAGTATCAGTCCGATACCATCTAAATTTCATTCCTTATTTAGAGTCAGTACTTAACTGTAAAGTCTAATTTCGAGTTGATTTGTTTTGTTACACTCTTTACGTCTCGCACGTTGAAAACTGATTGACTAATAATTGATCAATCGACATCTTGACCGTTACGGTGTCATTTCATGGTTCATTGCCTCTTGAAACTAAGAGAATGTTAAAATGAAGGTGATGTTTTATATTCTAATAAACCATTCGAAATCTGTATCTACTGATTAATGCGAATAGGAACACGAGGGTAGAGCGATTGCTTTGCATTTCATCGGTGAAAGGAGGATTTAGTACATGTTGTGATCGGTGAATCATTAATCAAGTACTTGCAATAACACGCTACTTCACACGTGTATAACTGCGATTACTGCACGAAATGTATTGGTCCTATGATTATTAAGACCTTGATTGATATCGTTGTCTGATTGGATGAATTTGATTAGGCATGATCACGTGGTCAGCCAAGATCAAAGACGAGTCCACATTTCACACAGGGATGCCGAAAAACAGCTAACATTTGTGCTAGGATCAATAATCAATGTTTGAAGTTTAAATTCTTATATGTGACTGGAGTAAGAAATTCAACCCATATAACAAGGAAATGTGGTGTCATTACTGTAGATTGATGATTCGCGCTTAAGATGCATGTCGTCTATGACCCCTACAGGTCATTAATGGTCGCTTTTTTGGTACTGTTGCACAGAGAAATATCAATGCTTTACTGCTTACATTGTGATAAAAGGGATACCCTTTGAGGAAGTTTGTATACATGTGAAGAAGGGGAACACGGGATGGGAGTTGTGAAAGGGGAACAGAAACACATCAAGTCGCCCTCTTAAAACAGGGGTTTAACAGGGTGGCTTTTTATACCCTTTATTACAAGTATGAACGCCATGTGAAAGAAAATTGGGTCGATTGTAAGCTCTTAAAAGAATCTTGTGCTACATACATCCACCCACGAGTTGCTAATTTTGATTCTTTTAAACTTACAGAATATACTTATCAGGTATATATTAAAACGGAACTTTTCACGTATGATTGCAATTCTAATACTAGAAAAGTAACTGAACGTATCCCCGCGTTGTATGGCGCTGTGAGCTCTTACGTAATGCACAGGACAGGTACCACCATCATACAAGTAACATAATCATGTTTTGTCAGTGAAACATTCTATGATAACCTACATTACTTCATTCCTTTAAACCCGTGGTCCGCGCTTCCTTCCTTTCTTATATTTCTCATGGGTGATAACAATTCAACGTTCTAAACTCTGAAGTCCCAGCTTTTAAAGTGCGTAGTGTGCATGGAATATCATTCAAAAGAAATCACGATATCTATTAGACATAAAACATGTCATGATGCACAGACAAAAGCCATCTATCTATGTATTATACACATCTGTAGTAGAATCGCATACCCTCTTAAGACAGGCTCCCCCTCCCCCCTTCCGCTCCTGTTGTGCGGTTATCAAGGCTGCAGGAGGCCGCATTTTGGGGCAATGAATATTAATACAAGAGTCTAATTTATCTAGGTTACCACGTAGAAACGATCGTGGAAATATCACAACATATAAACGAGTATCAATCCCATACCATCTAAATTTCATTCCTTATTTAGAGTCAGTACTTAACTGTATAGTCTAATTTCGAGTTGATTTGTTTTGTTACACGCTCTACGTCTCGCACGTTGAAAACTGATTGACTAATAATTGATCAATCGACATCTTGACCGTTACTGTGTCATTTCATGCTTCATTGCCTCTTGAAACTAAGAGAATGTTAAAATGAAGGTGATGTTTTATATTCTAATAAACCATTCGAAATGTGTATCTACTGAATAATGCGAATAGGAACACGAGGGTAGAGCGATTGCTTTGCATTTCATCGGTGAAAGGAGGATTTAGTACATGTTGTGATCGGTGAATCATTAATCAAGTACTTGCAATAATACGCTACTTCACACGTGTATAACGGCGATTACTGCACGAAATGTATTGGTCGTATGATTATTAAGACCTTGATTGATATCGTTGTCTGATTGGATGAATTTGATTAGGCATGATCACGTGGTCAGCCAAGATGAAAGACGAGTCCACATTTCACACAGGGATGCCGAAAAACAGCTAACATTTGTACTATGATCAATAATCAATGTTTGAAGTTTAAATTCTTATATGTGACTGGAGTAAGAAATTCAACCGATATTACAAAGAAACGTGGTATCATTACTGTAGATTGATGATTCGCGCCTAAGATGCATGTCGTCTATGACCCCTACAGGTCATTAATGGTCGCTTTTTTGGTACTGTTGCACAGAGAAATATCAATGCTTTACTGCTTACATTGTGATGAAAAGCATACCCTTTGAGGAAGTTTGTATACATGTGAAGAAGGGGAACACGGGATGGGAGTTGTGAAATGGGAACAGAAACACATCAAGTCGCCCTCTTAAAAAAGGGATTTAACAAGGTGGCTTTTTATACCCTTTATTACAAGTATGAACGCCATGTGAAAGAAAATTGGTTCGATTGTAAACTCTTAAAAAAACCTTGTGCTACATACATGCACCCATGTGTTGCTATTGTTTGGTTCTTTTAAACTTACCACTTATCGGGTATATATTAAAACGGAACTTTTCACGTATGATTGCAATTCTAATACTAGAAAAGTATCTGAACGTATCCCCGCGTTGTATGGCGCTGTGAGCTCTTACGTAATGCACAGGACGGGTACCACCATCATACAAGTAACATAATCATGTTTTGTCAGTGAAACATTCTATGATAACCTACATTACTTCATTCCTTTGAACCCGTGTTCCGCGCTTCCTTCCTTTCTTATATTTCTCATGGGTGATAACAATTCAACGTTCTAAACTCTGAAGTCCCAGCTTTTAAAGTGCGTAGTGTGCATGGAATATCATTCAAAAGAAATCACGATATCTATTAGACATAAAACTTGTCATGATGCACAGACAAAAGTCATCTATCTATGTATTATACACATCTGTAATAGAATCGCATACCCTCTTAAGACAGGCCCCCCCCCCCCCCTTCCCCCTTCCGCTCCTGTTGCGAGGTTATCAACGCTGCAGGAGGCCGCATTTCGGGTCAATGAATATTAATACAAGAGTCTAATTTATCTAGGTTACCACGTAGAAACGATCGTGGAAATATCACAACATATATACGAGTATCAGTCCGATACCATCTAAATTTCATTCCTTATTTAGAGTCAGTACTTAACTGTAAAGTCTAATTTCGAGTTGATTTGTTTTGTTACACTCTTTACGTCTCGCACGTTGAAAACTGATTGACTAATAATTGATCAATCGACATCTTGACCGTTACGGTGTCATTTCATGGTTCATTGCCTCTTGAAACTAAGAGAATGTTAAAATGAAGGTGATGTTTTATATTCTAATAAACCATTCGAAATCTGTATCTACTGATTAATGCGAATAGGAACACGAGGGTAGAGCGATTGCTTTGCATTTCATCGGTGAAAGGAGGATTTAGTACATGTTGTGATCGGTGAATCATTAATCAAGTACTTGCAATAACACGCTACTTCACACGTGTATAACTGCGATTACTGCACGAAATGTATTGGTCGTATGATTATTAAGACCTTGATTGATATCGTTGTCTGATTGGATGAATTTGATTAGGCATGATCACGTGGTCAGCCAAGATCAAAGACGAGTCCACATTTCACACAGGGATGCCGAAAAACAGCTAACATTTGTGCTAGGATCAATAATCAATGTTTGAAGTTTAAATTCTTATATGTGACTGGAGTAAGAAATTCAACCCATAATACAAGGAAATGTGGTGTCATTACTGTAGATTGATGATTCGCGCCTAAGATGCATGTCGTCTATGACCCCTACAGGTCATTAATGGTCGCTTTTTTGGTACTGTTGCACAGAGAAATATCAATGCTTTACTGCTTACATTGTGATAAAAGGGATACCCTTTGAGGAAGTTTGTATACATGTGAAGAGGGGGAACACGGGATGGGAGTTGTGAAAGGGGAACAGAAACACATCAAGTCGCCCTCTTAAAACAGGGGCTTAACAGGGTGGCTTTTTATACCCTTTATTACAAGTATGAACGCCATGTGAAAGAAAATTGGGTCGATTGTAAACTCTTAAAAGAATCTTGTGCTACATACATCCACCCACGAGTTGCTAATTTTGATTCTTTTAAAGTTACTGAATATACTTATGAAGTATATATTAAAACGGAACTTTTCACGTATGATTGCAATTCTAATACTAGAAAAGTATCTGAACGTATCCCCGCGTTGTATGGCGCTGTGAGCTCTTACGTAATGCACAGGACAGGTACCACCATCATACAAGTAACATAATCATGTTTTGTCAGTGAAACATTCTATGATAACCTACATTACTTCATTCCTTTGAACCCTTGGTCCGCGCTTCCTTCCTTTCTTATATTTCTCATGGGTGATAACAATTCAACGTTCTAAACTCTGAAGTCCTAGCTTTTAAAGTGCGTAGTGTGCATGGAATATCATTCAAAAGAAATCACGATATCTATTAGACATAAAACTTGTCATGATGCACAGACAAAAGCCATCTATCTATGTATTATACACATCTGTAATAGAATCGCATACCCTCTTAAGACAGGCTCCCCCTCCCCCCTTCCGCTCCTGTTGCGAGGTTATCAAGGCTGCAGGAGGCCGCATTTCGGGTCAATTAATATTAATACAAGAGTCTAATTTATCTACATTACCACGTAGAAACAATCGTGGAAATATCACAACATATAAACGAGTATCAATCCCATACCATCTAAATTTCATTCCTTATTTAGAGTCAGTACTTAACTGTAAAGTCTAATTTCGAGTTGATTTGTTTTGTTACACGCTCTACGTCTCCCACGCTGAAAACTGATTGACTAATAATTGATCAATCGACATCTTACGGTGTCATTTCATGGTTCATTGCCTCTTGAAACTAAGAGAATGTTAAAATGAAGGTGATGTTTTATATTCTAATAAACCATTCGAAATCTGTATCTACTGATTAATGCGAATAGGAACACGAGGGTAGAGCGATTGCTTTGCATTTCATCGGTGAAAGGAGGATTTAGTACATGTTGTGATCGGTGAATCATTAATCAAGTACTTGCAATAACACGCTACTTCACACGTGTATAACTGCGATTACTGCACGAAATGTATTGGTCGTATGATTATTAAGACCTTGATTGATATCGTTGTCTGATTGGATGAATTTGATTAGGCATGATCACGTGGTCAGCCAAGATCAAAGACGAGTCCACATTTCACACAGGGATGCCGAAAAACAGCTAACATTTCTGCTAGGATCAATAATCAATGTTTGAAGTTTAAATTCTTATATGTGACTGGAGTAAGAAATTCAACCGATATTACAAAGAAATGTGGTGTCATTACTGTAGATTGATGATTCGCGCCTAAGATGCATGTCGTCTATGACCCCTACAGGTCATTAATGGTCGCTTTTTTTTTGGTACTGTTGCACAGAGAAATATCAATGCTTTACTGCTTACATTGTGATAAAAGGGATACCCTTTGAGGAAGTTTGTATACATGTGAAGAAGGGGAACACGGGATGGGAGTTGTGAAAGGGGAACAGAAACACATCAAGTCGCCCTCTTAAAACAGGGGTTTAACAGGGTGGCTTTTTATACCCTTTATTACAAGTATGAACGCCATGTGAAAGAAAATTGGGTCGATTGTAAGCTCTTAAAAGAATCTTGTGCTACATACATCCACCCACGAGTTGCTAATTTTGATTCTTTTAAACTTACAGAATATACTTATCAGGTATATATTAAAACGGAACTTTTCACGTATGATTGCAATTCTAATACTAGAAAAGTAACTGAACGTATCCCCGCGTTGTATGGCGCTGTGAGCTCTTACGTAATGCACAGGACAGGTACCACCATCATACAAGTAACATAATCATGTTTTGTCAGTGAAACATTCTATGATAACCTACATTACTTCATTCCTTCCTTTCTTATATTTCTCATGGGTGATAACAATTCAACGTTCTAAACTCTGAAGTCCCAGCTTTTCAAGTGCGTAGTGTGCATGGAATATCATTCAAAAGAAATCACGATATCTATTAGACATAAAACTTGTCATGATGCACAGACAAAAGTCATCTATCTATGTATTATACACATCTGTAATAGAATCGCATACCCTCTTAAGACAGGTCCCCCCTCCCCCCTTCCGCTCCTGTTGCGAGGTTATCAAGTCTGATAGTCAGCATTTGGTGTATATGAATATTAATACAAGAGTCTAATTTATCTAGGTTACCACGTAGAAACGATCGTGGAAATATCACAACATATATACGAGTATCAGTCCGATACCATCTAAATTTCATTCCTTATTTAGAGTCAGTACTTAACTGTAAAGTCTAATTTCGAGTTGATTTGTTTTGTTACACTCTTTACGTCTCGCACGTTGAAAACTGATTGACTAATAATTGATCAATCGACATCTTGACCGTTACGGTGTCATTTCATGGTTCATTGCCTCTTGAAACTAAGAGAATGTTAAAATGAAGGTGATGTTTTATATTCTAATAAACCATTCGAAATCTGTATCTACTGAATAATGCGAATAGGAACACGAGGGTAGAGCGATTGCTTTGCATTTCATCGGTGAAAGGAGGATTTAGTACATGTTGTGATCGGTGAATCATTAATCAAGTACTTGCAATAATACGCTACTTCACACGTGTATAACGGCGATTACTGCACGAAATGTATTGGTGATATGATTATTAAGACCTTGATTGATATCGTTGTCTGATTGGATGAATTTGATTAGGCATAATCACGTGGTCAGCCAAGATCAAAGACGAGTCCACATTTCACACAGGGATGCCGAAAAACAGCTAACATTTGTGCTAGGATCAATAATCAATGTTTGAAGTTTAAATTCTTATATGTGACAGGAGTAAGAAATTCAACCGATATGACAAAGAAACGTGGTATCATTACTGTAGATTGATGATTCGCGCCTAAGATGCATGTCGTCTATGACCCCTACAGGTCATTAATGGTCGCTTTTTTTGGTACTGTTGCACAGAGAAATATCAATGCTTTACTGCTTACATTGTGATGAAAAGCATACCCTTTGAGGAAGTTTGTATACATGTGAAGAAGGGGAACACGGGATGGGAGTTGTGAAATGGGAACAGAAACACATCAAGTCGCCCTCTTAAAAAAGGGATTTAACAAGGTGGCTTTTTATACCCTTTATTACAAGTATGAACGCCATGTGAAAGAAAATTGGTTCGATTGTAAACTCTTAAAAAAACCTTGTGCTACATACATGCACCCATGTGTTGCTATTGTTTGGTTCTTTTAAACTTACCACTTATCGGGTATATATTAAAACGGAACTTTTCACGTATGATTGCAATTCTAATACTAGAAAAGTATCTGAACGTATCCCCGCGTTGTATGGCGCTGTGAGCTCTTACGTAATGCACAGGACGGGTACCACCATCATACAAGTAACATAATCATGTTTTGTCAGTGAAACATTCTATGATAACCTACATTACTTCATTCCTTTGAACCCGTGTTCCGCGCTTCCTTCCTTTCTTATATTTCTCATGGGTGATAACAATTCAACGTTCTAAACTCTGAAGTCCCAGCTTTTAAAGTGCGTAGTGTGCATGGAATATCATTCAAAAGAAATCACGATATCTATTAGACATAAAACTTGTCATGATGCACAGACAAAAGTCATCTATCTATGTATTATACACATCTGTAATAGAATCGCATACCCTCTTAAGACAGGCCCCCCCCTCCCCCCTTCCGCTCCTGTTGCGAGGTTATCAACGCTGCAGGAGGCCGCATTTCGGGTCAATGAATATTAATACAAGAGTCTAATTTATCTAGGTTACCACGTAGAAACGATCGTGGAAATATCACAACATATATACGAGTATCAGTCCGATACCATCTAAATTTCATTCCTTATTTAGAGTCAGTACTTAACTGTAAAGTCTAATTTCGAGTTGATTTGTTTTGTTACACTCTTTACGTCTCGCACGTTGAAAACTGATTGACTAATAATTGATCAATCGACATCTTGACCGTTACGGTGTCATTTCATGGTTCATTGCCTCTTGAAACTAAGAGAATGTTAAAATGAAGGTGATGTTTTATATTCTAATAAACCATTCGAAATCTGTATCTACTGATTAATGCGAATAGGAACACGAGGGTAGAGCGATTGCTTTGCATTTCATCGGTGAAAGGAGGATTTAGTACATGTTGTGATCGGTGAATCATTAATCAAGTACTTGCAATAACACGCTACTTCACACGTGTATAACTGCGATTACTGCACGAAATGTATTGGTCGTATGATTATTAAGACCTTGATTGATATCGTTGTCTGATTGGATGAATTTGATTAGGCATGATCACGTGGTCAGCCAAGATCAAAGACGAGTCCACATTTCACACAGGGATGCCGAAAAACAGCTAACATTTGTGCTAGGATCAATAATCAATGTTTGAAGTTTAAATTCTTATATGTGACTGGAGTAAGAAATTCAACCCATAATACAAGGAAATGTGGTGTCATTACTGTAGATTGATGATTCGCGCCTAAGATGCATGTCGTCTATGACCCCTACAGGTCATTAATGGTCGCTTTTTTGGTACTGTTGCACAGAGAAATATCAATGCTTTACTGCTTACATTGTGATAAAAGGGATACCCTTTGAGGAAGTTTGTATACATGTGAAGAGGGGGAACACGGGATGGGAGTTGTGAAAGGGGAACAGAAACACATCAAGTCGCCCTCTTAAAACAGGGGCTTAACAGGGTGGCTTTTTATACCCTTTATTACAAGTATGAACGCCATGTGAAAGAAAATTGGGTCGATTGTAAACTCTTAAAAGAATCTTGTGCTACATACATCCACCCACGAGTTGCTAATTTTGATTCTTTTAAAGTTACTGAATATACTTATGAAGTATATATTAAAACGGAACTTTTCACGTATGATTGCAATTCTAATACTAGAAAAGTATCTGAACGTATCCCCGCGTTGTATGGCGCTGTGAGCTCTTACGTAATGCACAGGACAGGTACCACCATCATACAAGTAACATAATCATGTTTTGTCAGTGAAACATTCTATGATAACCTACATTACTTCATTCCTTTGAACCCTTGGTCCGCGCTTCCTTTCTTTCTTATATTTCTCATGGGTGATAACAATTCAACGTTCTAAACTCTGAAGTCCTAGCTTTTAAAGTGCGTAGTGTGCATGGAATATCATTCAAAAGAAATCACGATATCTATTAGACATAAAACTTGTCATGATGCACAGACAAAAGCCATCTATCTATGTATTATACACATCTGTAATAGAATCGCATACCCTCTTAAGACAGGCTCCCCCTCCCCCCTTCCGCTCCTGTTGCGAGGTTATCAAGGCTGCAGGAGGCCGCATTTCGGGTCAATTAATATTAATACAAGAGTCTAATTTATCTACATTACCACGTAGAAACAATCGTGGAAATATCACAACATATAAACGAGTATCAATCCCATACCATCTAAATTTCATTCCTTATTTAGAGTCAGTACTTAACTGTAAAGTCTAATTTCGAGTTGATTTGTTTTGTTACACGCTCTACGTCTCCCACGCTGAAAACTGATTGACTAATAATTGATCAATCGACATCTTACGGTGTCATTTCATGGTTCATTGCCTCTTGAAACTAAGAGAATGTTAAAATGAAGGTGATGTTTTATATTCTAATAAACCATTCGAAATCTGTATCTACTGATTAATGCGAATAGGAACACGAGGGTAGAGCGATTGCTTTGCATTTCATCGGTGAAAGGAGGATTTAGTACATGTTGTGATCGGTGAATCATTAATCAAGTACTTGCAATAACACGCTACTTCACACGTGTATAACTGCGATTACTGCACGAAATGTATTGGTCGTATGATTATTAAGACCTTGATTGATATCGTTGTCTGATTGGATGAATTTGATTAGGCATGATCACGTGGTCAGCCAAGATCAAAGACGAGTCCACATTTCACACAGGGATGCCGAAAAACAGCTAACATTTGTGCTAGGATCAATAATCAATGTTTGAAGTTTAAATTCTTATATGTGACTGGAGTAAGAAATTCAACCGATATTACAAAGAAATGTGGTGTCATTACTGTAGATTGATGATTCGCGCCTAAGATGCATGTCGTCTATGACCCCTACAGGTCATTAATGGTCGCTTTTTTGGTACTGTTGCACAGAGAAATATCAATGCTTTACTGCTTACATTGTGATAAAAGGGATACCCTTTGAGGAAGTTTGTATACATGTGAAGAAGGGGAACACGGGATGGGAGTTGTGAAAGGGGAACAGAAACACATCAAGTCGCCCTCTTAAAACAGGGGTTTAACAGGGTGGCTTTTTATACCCTTTATTACAAGTATGAACGCCATGTGAAAGAAAATTGGGTCGATTGTAAGCTCTTAAAAGAATCTTGTGCTACATACATCCACCCACGAGTTGCTAATTTTGATTCTTTTAAACTTACAGAATATACTTATCAGGTATATATTAAAACGGAACTTTTCACGTATGATTGCAATTCTAATACTAGAAAAGTAACTGAACGTATCCCCGCGTTGTATGGCGCTGTGAGCTCTTACGTAATGCACAGGACAGGTACCACCATCATACAAGTAACATAATCATGTTTTGTCAGTGAAACATTCTATGATAACCTACATTACTTCATTCCTTCCTTTCTTATATTTCTCATGGGTGATAACAATTCAACGTTCTAAACTCTGAAGTCCCAGCTTTTCAAGTGCGTAGTGTGCATGGAATATCATTCAAAAGAAATCACGATATCTATTAGACATAAAACTTGTCATGATGCACAGACAAAAGTCATCTATCTATGTATTATACACATCTGTAATAGAATCGCATACCCTCTTAAGACAGGTCCCCCCTCCCCCCTTCCGCTCCTGTTGCGAGGTTATCAACGCTGCAGGAGGCCGCATTTCGGGTCAATGAATATTAATACAAGAGTCTAATTTATCTAGGTTACCACGTAGAAACGATCGTGGAAATATCACAACATATATACGAGTATCAGTCCGATACCATCTAAATTTCATTCCTTATTTAGAGTCAGTACTTAACTGTAAAGTCTAATTTCGAGTTGATTTGTTTTGTTACACTCTTTACGTCTCGCACGTTGAAAACTGATTGACTAATAATTGATCAATCGACATCTTGACCGTTACGGTGTCATTTCATGGTTCATTGCCTCTTGAAACTAAGAGAATGTTAAAATGAAGGTGATGTTTTATATTCTAATAAACCATTCGAAATGTGTATCTACTGAATAATGCGAATAGGAACACGAGGGTAGAGCGATTGCTTTGCATTTCATCGGTGAAAGGAGGATTTAGTACATGTTGTGATCGGTGAATCATTAATCAAGTACTTGCAATAATACGCTACTTCACACGTGTATAACGGCGATTACTGCACGAAATGTATTGGTGATATGATTATTAAGACCTTGATTGATATCGTTGTCTGATTGGATGAATTTGATTAGGCATAATCACGTGGTCAGCCAAGATCAAAGACGAGTCCACATTTCACACAGGGATGCCGAAAAACAGCTAACATTTGTGCTAGGATCAATAATCAATGTTTGAAGTTTAAATTCTTATATGTGACAGGAGTAAGAAATTCAACCGATATGACAAAGAAACGTGGTATCATTACTGTAGATTGATGATTCGCGCCTAAGATGCATGTCGTCTATGACCCCTACAGATCATTAATGGTCGCTTTTTTTTTGGTACTGTTGCACAGAGAAATATCAATGCTTTACTGCTTACATTGTGATAAAAGGGATACCCTTTGAGGAAGTTTGTATACATGTGAAGAAGGGGAACACGGGATGGGAGTTGTGAAATGGGAACAGAAACACATCAAGTCGCCCTCTTAAAAAAGGGATTTAACAAGGTGGCTTTTTATACCCTTTATTACAAGTATGAACGCCATGTGAAAGAAAATTGGTTCGATTGTAAACTCTTAAAAAAACCTTGTGCTACATACATGCACCCATGTGTTGCTATTGTTTGGTTCTTTTAAACTTACAGAATACACTTATCGGGTATATATTAAAACGGAACTTTTCACGTATGATTGCAATTCTAATACTAGAAAAGTATCTGAACGTATCCCCGCGTTGTATGGCGCTGTGAGCTCTTACGTAATGCACAGGACAGGTACCACCATCATACAAGTAACATAATCATGTTTTGTCAGTGAAACATTCTATGATAACCTACATTACTTCATTCCTTTGAACCCTTGGTCCGCGCTTCCTTCCTTTCTTATATTTCTCATGGGTGATAACAATTCAACGTTCTAAACTCTGAAGTCCTAGCTTTTAAAGTGCGTAGTGTGCATGGAATATCATTCAAAAGAAATCACGATATCTATTAGACATAAAACTTGTCATGATGCACAGACAAAAGCCATCTATCTATGTATTATACACATCTGTAATAGAATCGCATACCCTCTTAAGACAGGCTCCCCCTCCCCCCTTCCGCTCCTGTTGCGAGGTTATCAAGGCTGCAGGAGGCCGCATTTCGGGTCAATTAATATTAATACAAGAGTCTAATTTATCTACATTACCACGTAGAAACAATCGTGGAAATATCACAACATATAAACGAGTATCAATCCCATACCATCTAAATTTCATTCCTTATTTAGAGTCAGTACTTAACTGTAAAGTCTAATTTCGAGTTGATTTGTTTTGTTACACGCTCTACGTCTCCCACGCTGAAAACTGATTGACTAATAATTGATCAATCGACATCTTACGGTGTCATTTCATGGTTCATTGCCTCTTGAAACTAAGAGAATGTTAAAATGAAGGTGATGTTTTATATTCTAATAAACCATTCGAAATCTGTATCTACTGATTAATGCGAATAGGAACACGAGGGTAGAGCGATTGCTTTGCATTTCATCGGTGAAAGGAGGATTTAGTACATGTTGTGATCGGTGAATCATTAATCAAGTACTTGCAATAACACGCTACTTCACACGTGTATAACTGCGATTACTGCACGAAATGTATTGGTCGTATGATTATTAAGACCTTGATTGATATCGTTGTCTGATTGGATGAATTTGATTAGGCATGATCACGTGGTCAGCCAAGATAAAAGACGAGTCCACATTTCACACAGGGATGCCGAAAAACAGCTAACATTTGTGCTAGGATCAATAATCAATGTTTGAAGTTTAAATTCTTATATGTGACTGGAGTAAGAAATTCAACCGATATTACAAAGAAATGTGGTGTCATTCCTGTAGATTGATGATTCGCGCCTAAGATGCATGTCGTCTATGACCCCTACAGGTCATTAATGGTCGCTTTTTTGGTACTGTTGCACAGAGAAATATCAATGCTTTACTGCTTACATTGTGATAAAAGGGATACCCTTTGAGGAAGTTTGTATACATGTGAAGAAGGGGAACACGGGATGGGAGTTGTGAAAGGGGAACAGAAACACATCAAGTCGCCCTCTTAAAACAGGGGTTTAACAGGGTGGCTTTTTATACCCTTTATTACAAGTATGAACGCCATGTGAAAGAAAATTGGGTCGATTGTAAGCTCTTAAAAGAATCTTGTGCTACATACATCCACCCACGAGTTGCTAATTTTGATTCTTTTAAACTTACAGAATATACTTATCAGGTATATATTAAAACGGAACTTTTCACGTATGATTGCAATTCTAATACTAGAAAAGTAACTGAACGTATCCCCGCGTTGTATGGCGCTGTGAGCTCTTACGTAATGCACAGGACAGGTACCACCATCATACAAGTAACATAATCATGTTTTGTCAGTGAAACATTCTATGATAACCTACATTACTTCATTCCTTCCTTTCTTATATTTCTCATGGGTGATAACAATTCAACGTTCTAAACTCTGAAGTCCCAGCTTTTCAAGTGCGTAGTGTGCATGGAATATCATTCAAAAGAAATCACGATATCTATTAGACATAAAACTTGTCATGATGCACAGACAAAAGTCATCTATCTATGTATTATACACATCTGTAATAGAATCGCATACCCTCTTAAGACAGGTCCCCCCTCCCCCCTTCCGCTCCTGTTGCGAGGTTATCAACGCTGCAGGAGGCCGCATTTCGGGTCAATGAATATTAATACAAGAGTCTAATTTATCTAGGTTACCACGTAGAAACGATCGTGGAAATATCACAACATATATACGAGTATCAGTCCGATACCATCTAAATTTCATTCCTTATTTAGAGTCAGTACTTAACTGTAAAGTCTAATTTCGAGTTGATTTGTTTTGTTACACGCTCTACGTCTCGCACGCTGAAAACTGATTGACTAATAATTGATCAATCGACATCTTGACCGTTACGGTGTCATTTCATGGTTCATTGCCTCTTGAAACTAAGAGAATGTTAAAATGAAGGTGATGTTTTATATTCTAATAAACCATTCGAAATCTGTATCTACTGAATAATGCGAATAGGAACACGAGGGTAGAGCGATTGCTTTGCATTTCATCGGTGAAAGGAGGATTTAGTACATGTTGTGATCGGTGAATCATTAATCAAGTACTTGCAATAATACGCTACTTCACACGTGTATAACGGCGATTACTGCACGAAATGTATTGGTCGTATGATTATTAAGACCTTGATTGATATCGTTGTCTGATTGGATGAATTTGATTAGGCATGATCACGTGGTCAGCCAAGATCAAAGACGAGTCCACATTTCACACAGGGATGCCGAAAAACAGCTAACATTTCTGCCAGGATCAATAATAACTGTTTGAAGTTTAAATTCTTATATGTGACAGGAGTAAGAAATTCAACCGATATTACAAAGAAACGTGGTATCATTACTGTAGATTGATGATTCGCGCCTAAGATGCATGTCGTCTATGACCCCTACAGGTCATTAATGGTCGCTTTTTTTGGTACTGTTGCACAGAGAAATATCAATGCTTTACTGCTTACATTGTGATAAAAGGGATACCCTTTGAGGAAGTTTGTATACATGTGAAGAAGGGGAACACGGGATGGGAGTTGTGAAATGGGAACAGAAACACATCAAGTCGCCCTCTTAAAAAAGGGATTTAACAAGGTGGCTTTTTATACCCTTTATTACAAGTATGAACGCCATGTGAAAGAAAATTGGTTCGATTGTAAACTCTTAAAAAACCTTGTGCTACATACATGCACCCATGTGTTGCTATTTTTTGGTTCTTTTAAACTTACAGAATACACTTATCGGGTATATATTAAAACGGAACTTTTCACGTATGATTGCAATTCTAATACTAGAAAAGTATCTGAACGTATCCCCGCGTTGTATGGCGCTGTGAGCTCTTACGTAATGCACAGGACAGGTACCACCATCATACAAGTTTCACAACACCTTTTTTTTTTGTTGTGTGACTTATTTCAACAGAATTTTTGCTGTGTGACTTATCGCAACAGAGTTTGGCTGTTGCGCTGCTTCTGCTCTCTTGTGCGGCTTCTTTCCTTGGGACGATCCCAGTTCGGGTTAATCCGTGGAGTCTTTAAAAAGAGGCGAAGAGCGGGAAATAAAGTTGATGTTATTTATTAAGCGCAATCACATAAAGTCTTAAAATAATGAAAGTAATTGAAGTAATAATGATAGAAAACATGATAGTAACGATTAACAAAGTCAGTATAAAATCATTTAACACACACACAATATGGAAGAAGAAAGTATTGAAATGTAAATAAACTCATGTCAAACAATATAAACACTTGTTCAGTTTAAAAGAAGGAATTTATCGCAAGTCGTCTTGCTTCTAAAAAGATTAGCATACGAATAACAAATAAAAACCTATCTCGATACACAAAAGAGTTTAAATTGAATAACAGAGAATAAATTGAAATAAGATTAAAATTAATAACAATTAATAAAAGTTTACTATAAACAATATATAATTTCACATACCTTTAAAAAGAGGCGAAGAGCGGGAAATAAAGTTGATGTTATTTATTAAGCGCAATCACATAAAGTGACGCGCATTTCCCAACTCTTGCCCGACGTAAAAATCAGTTTTAAAGAATTGACCAATGAAAAGTTCGGAAATGGCGGATGGTCAGACAAAAAGAAGTAAAAAGGTGATAACCGCGGAAGAATAATTAAACACACGTAATTGGAGGGGAGCTCAAACCTGAGTAAATAAAATGACCGTGTATGACACGTAATGTTTGGACAGTTAATTGATTGAATAACAATAAGATATATACGATCAAAAGAATGAGATTTAGCAGACAGAGATTTGACAAACGCTAAATAAACAATTATAGAAGTCAAAAGGTATGAATGACCCGTAAAATGACCCTAGGGATTTTCACACTTTGTAAAGACAGGACACTGATACAAAACACATAGTTGAAACAAGAGAGAATAACTGTATAAGTAATTTCAGATAAATAAAAGTACATATAAAATCCTGAAATGAAAGCTTTATATGCGAATGAATAAAAAAATGAAAATGAGGGAAAATGTGTATGTGACAATACCCCCATGGTCCCAGTAGCTTTGGACCCCAAAGCTTTATAGGAGACTGAATAAAAAAAATGAAAAGTTAGAATATTGATATAACAATAAAACACCTGTAAATATATACATAAGAAATGCAAAACATACGCAAGTAAATGAGCAATGCATGAACAAATAAGTGAAGTCATGCTTTTCAATAATTGTCAAGCCTGAGACGGTGATAAAAGTAAAAATTTCAGGAACATACTGAACTTGGTATATAACTTGATTAGTTGTAAAACATCGAATCGCATAGAGCTTGAACAATTTTAGATCACACCTGTATGTAGAATGCAAAACTAAGGACGAACTGACGGGATAATAATCATGAATGACATGATAATAAAAACGTAAACGTATGAGAGTACGTAAAAGTGTCGTAACGTATGAGTTACACGTGAGAAGGTCGTAACGTATGAGTTACACGTGAGAAAGTCGTAACGTATGAGTTACGTAAAAATGTCGTAACGTATGAGTTACATGTCGTAACGTATGAGTTACATGTCGTAACGTATGAGTTACATCAAAAGTATGCAAGTTAGTGCACAGTTGCTAGTTATGTACGCACTAGTAGGTATATAGCTCGAAAATACGAATATATATATGCAATACTGACCAAAACAACATTTCTACAGCTTCATAATCTAAACCATTTGGTGTAATCTTACGAACCTATAAGGCTAAAGCTACCAATACAGATACATTCAAGGGAAGGAACTCGAGGGTATATGCATAATAGGTCTATGTTCGACAATTGCTAATCAGCACTAGGATCGCCCAACCATACTAAAACATACACAATTCCATTAATAAGAATGCCGAGGTAGACACACGTACAAAACATAAAGTAGAATAAGAAAGTAACAACCTACTATGGGTTTCAACAGAACCAAAAGGAACCAAAAACTGGACTATGAGACATGGTAAAGTCTATGAGAGTTTAGTGATCAGCTAAACAACTCTAGCACTAGCAAACAGCAGGAGACCTACTAAATTTAGGGCGACTCTCCACAAGTCATAGAAAGGATTTTAGAATATTGTATACATGTATATGTATTTGATGTAAATAAAAGGACGTCCGCTACTTATGAAAGACACCACACAAATAAGTTGAAAAACTTAAGCACTAAAATGTTTGCACAATATGTAAAGGGAACCTCCTGTATACCAAACAATTTAGAAAACTTCACTATAAAAACTTCAGTATAAGTCAAAAATTGCAAAAGACGAGAAAAATGAAATGACAATCAAGGCATGGCAGAAGATAGTGAGAGATGCCTTAGATATAATCAGTGACGTGGGGCGGTGGGTGGGGGGGGTGTATATACCGGTATGTCCGTTGATAAAGTACACAAAAGGACTGCGAATTAGAATTTATTCTTGAAACTAGATCTGCGTGATTTACCCGCTTTAGTAAATCTGCGATTGAGATCACGGAGGACCTCTTCGTCAAATGAGGAATCTGGTTCCCATGTTGTAGTTCCATCTAACCATTTGACTCTAAAATGTCGAACACCTTTGATCATCCCTCCTCGTAGAATTTTTTCGAAATTCCATGTTTTGTCATCAGGTACCGGAGGTTCTGGAGGCTGCGGGTCGGGAAGTTGTTCAGGTAATGGTCGTGTGTCATCTACTGCTGGTGGTGGATGATTGACAGCTGGACCCGGAAGTGGTAAGTTGGTTCCTTTTGTGCCACCAGGTGGCTCCTCAGCCTGCGGAGGGTTGACATTAGGGAGTGCGTTGTTGTCAGGGTTAGCTGCCGGTACAGGGATATCATTCGCTGGTAACGGTCTATGTCGGACTGGGACATTCTCAGGTGGAAAGTATCGCTTTAGGTTGGTGGCATTCATCATTGATGCGTGTATTTTTCCATCCGAAACACGGCACAGCTTGAATGTAAAGTTTGGTCCTTTGCCTACAATGCGGTATGGTCCATGGGATTTGTCATACAGTTTGTGTGATAACCCTGTGGGGACTTTGTGGTTTTTCATCAGAACGAGGTCTCCTATGATGAAATCTGGTGATCGAACACGTTGATCATGATAATCTTTGTTCTTTGACTGATGATGGAGATCATTTGCTTTGGCAATGTCAGTAGAAGTTTTAAGTATCGATAACAGGTCTTTCATGTATTGCTTGGCGTTTCGCTGCATGTTATCTTTAGGTTGCAGGGATGCGTCGAATGGTAAACGCATTTCTTGTCCGAATAAGAGTTCATAAGGTGCATATTCAGTAGACCCGAGATGAGGGGACTTACGGAATGACATCATAATTCCTGGTAAGAAGCTAGGCCATTTGTCTTGTTCATTTGTACAGTATGCTCTTAGTGATTGGGCTATGGTGCTGTTTTGCCTTTCAACAAGGCCGTTGGTATTAGGGTGGTATGAGGACGTGTGGTACTGTGTGATTTCAAAAATTTCGCATAGCGCATTGATCAGCTTGGACATGAAATTGCGCCCTCGGTCTGACATCAGTATTAACGGTGAACCATACCTGGCAAATATTTCTCGAAACAGGCATTCTGCAACTTCTCTGGCATCTTGGGATTTAAGAGCGAATGCCTCAGGCCACCGAGTGAAGGAATCGATACAAAGGAGAATGTATTCATAACCATCGGGCGTTCTCTTTAACGGGCCTAGGATGTCTATTTGCCATGATTCAAACTTGTCACGGCGAGGCATAGAAGTCATAGGGGGTTTGGATGGGTTGTAGTCCCTCTTTGCACGTTGACATCTATCACAGGAGCGAACGTAGTCGATGATGTCTTGATTCATCCTTGGCCAGTAGTATTTCTGCATCATTGAGGATCGCACTTTATCAATGCCGAGATGTCCGCCACCTGCTAGGCTGTCATGGTAAGCAAATAGTGCGCTTTTTCGAAGGTCACGTGGGAGAGCGAGCTGAGAGATCAGTTTAAATTCATCTTGTTGGCGTTTGCATCTGCGTTGAAAAAGATGATACAGCAGTTGGTCACTGATATGATAGTGCTGAGACTCGGACACTATTTTATCTCTGAGCTTGCGGTCTTCCGGTAAGGAACCATCTGTGAGATACTTTACTATGTCACTATAGTCAGGACATTCAGATTGAAGGCGAAACAATGTCTCTTTATCTTGTAGTATTTGATGTATTTCGTCATCTTCTATGGCCATAATAACGGTCTCCGGTTCGTCGTAGGAGAAGCTGATTTGGATTCCCTCCTGTACGTCCATGCTTTGTAAGAGTTGTGCAGATCCGGTTGATGAGTGTACTGTACATGTAGGTTGTTGAACAGAGACGGTGGAGACAGTAGGTTCGTCAGTTGTGGGTGGAGTAGGGATTCTGCTTAGGGCATCTGCAACACAGTTCTGCTTGCCGGGTTTATGAACGATGTCAAAATTGTATTCTTGAAGTTTCAGGGCCCAACGTTCAAGTCTACCCGTGTGCTTTGCAGTCTTCAGCCAGATGAGAGCTTTGTGGTCTGTGTAGATGGTGAATTTGTTGCTGGCTAGGTATGGTCGGTAAGCTTGAACACCCCTTATAACTGCAAGTAATTCTTTTTCGGATGTTGTATACTTTTTCTCTTCCCGTGTCAGCGATTTTCCACCATATGCAATTACAACTTCCTTGTTATTGTCAGTTTTCTGTCCCAATGTATAGCCAACTGCTGTGTCGGAGGCGTCACATGATAGAATGAAGGCCTTTGATGGGTCTGGGTACGAGAGAACTGGGGTTGTGGTTAGGGCTCGTTTCAAGGTGTCGAACGCTAGCTGACATTCTTGAGTCCATGCGAATTTAACATTTTTAGCAAGGATAGCGTTCAATGGGCTTGCTATGTTAGAAAATCCCTTGATAAACTTCCTGTAGTAATTAGCCATTCCTAAAAAACTACGGACTTGTTTTTGGGTTGTCGGTACTGGATATCGACTAATGATATCTGTCTTTGTGGAGTCGACCTCAACACCATGGCGCGTGATGATATGACCTAGAAATTTAAGCTCTTTCATGGCAAAATGACACTTTGAAGGTTGAAGTTTAAGGTTGGCTTGCTGCAGACGAGTGAAAACCTCCTGGAGGTGTTGCAAATGGACTTCAAATGATGGAGAAAATATGAGAATGTCATCAATATAACATAAAACAAATTTCCAATGAATCCCACGTAGAACATTGGTCATCAGGGTTTGAAAGGAAATAGGGGCATTCATGAGACCAAATGGCATCCTTTTCCATTCGTAAACTCCGCTCTGCGTAATAAATGCTGCCTTGTGTTTAGTAGTTGGGTCCATTTCTAGTTGCCAGAAACCACTTTTCAGATCGAGGGAAGTAAAATATCTTGGCGAAGAAGACCCCAGAGAATCGAAAACGTCCTCGAGCTGTGGGAGAGGGAATGACATAGGGATGGTAGACTTGTTTAATTTTCGATAGTCTACCACGAAGCGAAATTCTCCGTTTGGTTTTCTAACAAGAAGTACGGGTGAATGCCATTCAGAATTTGATGTTTCTATGATATCATTTTGAAGTAATTCATGTACTTGTCGGTCTATTTCCCTCAGGTTGTCGGGTGTCGTACGGTAATGGGGTAAACGGACAGGACGGGTACCTGGTAAAGTGTCAATTCTGTGTTTGTAGTTGTCAGTTTTGCCAAGTTCGCTTAAGTTTGTGGCGAAAGAGTGTCTGTGTTTATGTAAGAATTCTATCAGAGTCTTTTTCTGTCCACTTGTAAGGTCAGAGTTCGTAAGGTCAAAATCAAGGTCGTTGTCGGAAGGTTCTGATGACGGATTAGAGGATGACTCTAGTGAGAAAACGTGTGGTTCGTCGATCTGAATCACACTAGCTAAGATTTCCCGCTGGTAAATCTGCACTGCTGAATGAGTGGGGTTTAAGATACGCAGTATTGCTTTGCCTCGCTGTACGTGTACCAAGCATCGAGCTGCAGTCAGATGTTTTTTGTATGTCAGAGAAGGGCTAGGTTCAAGCAAGACATTAGAACCATTCTTTACATGCGAGATATTTACTTTGACATTGGTCTCGCTCCGCGGTGGGACCAGTACGGGTGTGGCAGCTCTTGCATGTCCCTCTGCAGCAGATATTAAACAAACAGTGTGTCTCACCTCATTTTCACCTGGTAGAATCAGTTGATTAGATGCGAAATCAATACTGGCCTTGTGTTTGGTAAGAAAATCAACCCCAAGTATGAAAGGATAATGCAGGTCTTGGATGACATGGACAGGGTGGGAGAAAGTAATACCACCAAGAGAGACAGGGATGTTAAGAACACCAAGAACATTCAATTTTGCACCAGTAACACCCTTAATGATGGGATGGGTTGGGGGTTGTAATGAAGTAAGTGGGCATCTAGTTTTTTCAATGAATTCGGAACTAGCAACTGTGATACTTGCTCCTGTGTCTAATAGAGCATTTGTGCGTTTACCTTTAATTGAAATTTCTACTTTGTTTTGTTTTAGAGTCGTAGCCAAATTAATTGTCGGGGAAGTCTCAGGTCTTGGACCTTTAGAGCGTACAGTGTGCCCATCCTTAGATTTGACTCCAAGAACAGGCGCGAGTTCCTATTGTTGATTGTTCCTGAGAAAGGTAGTAATACAAAAACGCTCAAAATGATTACGATTATTACATTTCTGACACAAATGACCTCTGGCTTGACAATTAAATCTAGAAAAGCATGACTTACTTCCACAGTTTCTACAGAATCTTAAAGATTGCTGGGGGCCTCCTTGACTTCCATTGTTAAACTGCCGGTTAGGACTTGATGATTGTTGTCTAGTGTTTTGATTGTTCTGCCATTGCACACGATTGGAATTGGAATGCTGAGGCGGGGGTCCTTGGTACGAATTCGACGACGCGGATGAATATCCGTCGAAGGTTTGATTTGAGTTCTGCTCATAACGACCTTGAGAGGGTGACCTCATTGCGGCGATGGTCTGCTGTAACTGGTTGGTCACATCACAAACGGCGGTCATAGCATTTACCACACTACACTCATTACCCGTGGTAAGTGTCTGTGAATCCATTTTCACTGTCATTTCTGCTATGGACGCTGCGGTTCTTAGTCCTTCGATAGTTCGCGGAAACTGCGGCATGACGATTTTGCGTACAGGGGCTAGTAATCCCTTAATTATCATGGTGGTCAGACAATCCTCCGGCATGTTAGAATCTGTGGCTAATTTTAGAATCCTTGATATATATTGGTCTACGTTTTCATTTTCTTTTTGAACGATGTCGACTAGTCCAAGACTAAACGGAATTTGTGGCCGAAATCTATTGAGGAAGTTATGTCTCAGAAGATCTAGAGATGAAGTAACTTCTGAAGACAGAGTAAAGTACCAGTCCCTGGCAGCATCTTTCAGATAAAATGAAAAGTACGATGGAGCGTGATGTACCGGCACATTCATTAACGTGACAAATGTCATGAATTGCTGCCAAAATTGCATAGCTGAGGTCTTTCCATCGTATTTTTCCAGCGTGATGTTGGCGCGTGGTGGTGGTGGTGCTATCGTTTGGTCACCACAGTTCATCGGCATCTGAATGTTCTGGAGGTTTGGCGGTGTGTATGTAGCCGCTGCTGGTGGAATACTTGTGTATCCAGTTGGCTGTAGCGAGGCTAGCTGGTTTGAGTAATGTTCTACTATCACAGGTGATGGCGATGTTACACTATGTTGGTCCGTGACCGGTTCTGACATTTGAGCTGCACTGATAGTATCTGGCGACGTGGCTCCAGTGGCATATAACTGAGGCGGTGGAGGTGGCATGTTTTGCCCTGTGGTGTTTTCAACAGTGTCTACTGATTGATGTGCCGTTTCTGATTGAGTGGGCGGTGGTGGTGGAGCGTGTTGAGGCGGCGTAAGAGGTGGCGCACTCGTCGTTGTAGTGGTAGCAAGCGTATTACCAACTTTTGTTGCTGCCGTCTTCGACCTGGTTTGATAGTTAAGTGGCACATTTGCTTTCCGGCGAAAACCGCTTAAGAGAGAACTTGACGAAGTATGTCGCGCTGAAGTTCCAGGCATACTTGCGTGAATTTACTAATTTGGGGAACACTCGGTAGATACTTTCTTGGCTGCGAGAGGTGGGATCGAACTGATTCTCCACCACTTTTCACAACACCTTTTTTTTTTGCTGTGTGACTTATTTCAACAGAATTTTTGCTGTGTGACTTATCGCAACAGAGTTTGGCTGTTGCGCTGCTTCTGCTCTCTTGTGCGGCTTCTTTCCTTGGGACGATCCCAGTTCGGGTTAATCCGTGGAGTCTTTAAAAAGAGGCGAAGAGCGGGAAATAAAGTTGATGTTATTTATTAAGCGCAATCACATAAAGTCTTAAAATAATGAAAGTAATTGAAGTAATAATGATAGAAAACATGATAGTAACGATTAACAAAGTCAGTATAAAATCATTTAACACACACAAAATATGGAAGAAGAAAGTATTGAAATGTAAATAAACTCATGTCAAACAATATAAACACTTGTTCAGTTTAAAAGAAGGAATTTATCGCAAGTCGTCTTGCTTCTAAAAAGATTAGCATACGAATAACAAATAAAAACCTATCTCGATACACAAAAGAGTTTAAATTGAATAACAGAGAATAAATTGAAATAAGATTAAAATTAATAACAATTAATAAAAGTTTACTATAAACAATATATAATTTCACATACCTTTAAAAAGAGGCGAAGGGCGGGAAATAAAGTTGATGTTATTTATTAAGCGCAATCACATAAAGTGACGCGCATTTCCCAACTCTTGCCCGACGTAAAAATCAGTTTTAAAGAATTGACCAATGAAAAGTTCGGAAATGGCGGATGGTCAGACAAAAAGAAGTAAAAAGGTGATAACCGCGGAAGAATAATTAAACACACGTAATTGGAGGGGAGCTCAAACCTGAGTAAATAAAATGACCGTGTATGACACGTAATGTTTGGACAGTTAATTGATTGAATAACAATAAGATATATACGATCAAAAGAATGAGATTTAGCAGACAGATTTGACAAACGCTAAATAAACAATTATAGAAGTCAAAAGGTATGAATGACCCGTAAAATGACCCTAGGGATTTTCACACTTTGTAAAGACAGGACATTGATACAAAACACATAGTTGAAACAAGAGAGAATAACTGTATAAGTAATTTCAGATAAATAAAAGTACATATAAAATCCTGAAATGAAAGCTTTATATGCGAATGAATAAAAAAATGAAAATGAGGGAAAATGTGTATGTGACACAAGTAACATAATCATGTTTTGTCAGTGAAACATTCTATGATAACCTACATTACTTCATTCCTTTGAACCCGTGGTCCGCGCTTCCTTCCTTTCTTATATTTCTCATGGGTGATAACAATTCAACGTTCTAAACTCTGAAGTCCCAGCTTTTAAAGTGCGTAGTGTGCATGGAATATCATACAAAAGAAATCACGATATCTATTAGACATAAAACTTGTCATGATGCACAGACAAAAGTCATCTATCTATGTATTATACACATCTGTAATAGAATCGCATACCCTCTTAAGACAGGCTCCCCCCTCCCCCCTTCCGCTCCTGTTGCGAGGTTAACAAGGCTGCAGGAGGCCGTATTTCGGGTCAATGAATATTAATACAAGAGTCTAATTTATCTAGGTTACCACGTAGAAACTATCGTGGAAATATCACAATATATATACGAGTATCAATCCGATACCATCTAAATTTCATTCCTTATTTAGAGTCAGTACTTAACTGTAACATCTAATTTCGAGTTGATTTGTTTTGTTATACTCTCTACGTCTCGCACGCTGAAAGCTGATTGACTGATAATTGATCAATCGACATCTTGACCGTTACGGTGTCATTTCATGGTTCATTGCCTCTTGAAACTAAGATTGGTTGATTGGTGTTTTACGTCGCTTTCAACAATATTTCAATTATATCGCGACATGGAAGCAGGAGGTTACCAACCTCTTAAACATAGTGGCGCAACCCGGGAATCGAACCCGGATCGTCGGCGCCGCAAGCCAACTTAACCACTTAACCACTACACCACGCCTGCCCCTACAGGTCATTAATGGTCGCTTTTTTGGTACTGTTGCACAGAAATATCAATGCTTTACTGCTTACATTGTGATAAAAGGCACACCCTTTGAGGAAGTTTGTATACATGTGAAGAAGGGGAACACGGGATGGGAGTTGTGAAAGGGGAACAGAAACACATCAAGTCGCCCTCTTAAAACAGGGGTTTAACAAGGTGGCTTTTTATATCCTTTATTACAAGTATGAACGCCATGTGAAAGAAAATTGGGTCGATTGTAAACTCTTAAAAGAACCTTGTGCTACATACATTCGCCCACGAGTTGCTATTTTTTGGTTCTTTTAAACTTACAGAATATACTTATCAGGTATATATTAAAACGGAACTTTCACGTATGATTGCAATTCTAAAACTAGAAAAGCATCTGAACGTATCCCCGCGATGTATGGCGCTGTGAGCTCTTACGTAATGCACAGGACAGGTACCACCATCATACAAGTAACATAATCATGTTTTGTCAGTGAAACATTCTATGATAACCTACATTACTTCATTCTTTGAACCCGTGTTCCGCGCTTCCTTCCTTTCTTATATTTCTCATGGGTGATAACAATTCAACGTTCTAAACTCTGAAGTCCCAGCTTATTTTAAAGTGCGTAGTGTGCATGGAATATCATTCAAAAGAAATCACGATATCTATTAGACATAAAACTTGTCATGATGCACAGACAAAAGCCATCTATCTATGTATTATACACATCTGTAGAGGAATCGCATACCCTCTTAAGACATGCTCCCCCTCCCCTTCCGCTCCTGTTGCGAGGTTATCAAGGCTGCAGAAGGCCGTATTTCGGGTCAATGAATATTAATACAAGAGTCTAATTTATCTAGGTTACCACGTAGAAACTATCGTGGAAATATCACAACATATATACGAGTATCAATCCGATACACTGCAAAAAAACCCAGGTTTCCGTTTGCGGAAACCCTTCGGAAACATGAAGTTTCTGCCAGGTTTCAGGTGGCGGAAACTTGCTGGAAATGTCCCAGTTACTGCAGGTTTCCGTGCGGAAACTTGAGTTTCCGGACGGAAACCTGCTGAAACATGGTGTTTCCGCAACAGAAACTGGTGGAAACTTGCAGTAACTTGATGTTTCCGCAACTGAAACCTTGCGGAAACCTGCAGTAACTGGGACATTTCCAGCAAGTTTCCGCCATCAGAAACTGGCGGAAACCGGGACATTTAAGGAAATGTACATGAATGAAACCAGCTGAACTCAGAACATCCTCCATATAAACTGGAATATTAAATTTTTTCTATAACCTGGAGACCCAAGGTGGTTTCTGCTACGGAAACTGGCGGAAACCTACTGAAACTAGTACATTTTGTAATAAATGAAATATTTACCAGTAATTATATAGTATAGATGCAAGAGATGTTGTTTCCCCAGAAGTAATGGTAGAAATCAACCTCTTGCAATTCAATAAAAACTGACAGCTAATTTTGTATCTTGAAATCTAATATATCTACTGTATAGGCCATCACATTTTCAGAGACAAAAAATACATAAACAAAAGAAATACAATAATAATTCACAATTGTTTAACAGTATACAGTATATGTTCAAACTTGCACATACAACATTCTCTAAGTAACTGACACACAAAACTTTTTAAAATTCCTGTGTTTTGAAAATGTATACAGTGTTTCATTTCGCTACTTCAAGATTAAACAAAACCAGAAGAAATGAATGGAAATAATGTTCTGTCCTTGTAATCAAACTATCTGAATTTTCACAAATATGTGTTCCTGTAAGAATTTGAAACTTGCGACGTTGTGTACATTGAGAATTGCATACATTAATGTCCTCTCATTGATATTCTGTCACTGATCTTCTGTCATCTTAATCCTGCTTCTGAAACAAGAGATATAAATTAAAAACTACACATACATGTACATAAGAGACTAAATCAGAAATTTAACTTGGAACTACATGTCCATATAATTAGGTGCTTTAACAGAACAATTCTGAATAAGCTTCCCTAAACAATACACCAAATGTTACCATTTTATTTTTTGATTCCATACATGCCATGCATAGATCTACCTCAAATGTCAACAAATCTAAATAGATTCCAGTGGCAAAATATAACAGTACTTGCAATCGTGCATAACAAGGACAAATACTTTTACTAATTTTAGTAGAAAACTGACAGTCATTAGGGGCCCAATGGATGCCTGTCGCCATGACCTTGACCTTAATTTTGTATCAATGGAAAGGTCGTGTCAAAAGGAACACAGAAGCTAAATACTAAAGCCCTACTTCTAATAATTCAATAGTTACAGTCAGTGTTAAAGTTTTTCAAATGCAGGTCAAAGGTCAATGTCAAGGCCCCATAATATCAAAAGAAAGGTCTTTTCATAAGGAATACACATGCCAAATATGAAAGCCCTACTTCTTACTGTTCCACAGTTATGGTCAATGTTAAAGTTTTTCAAATGCAGGTCAAAGGTCGATGTCAAAGCCACATGATCAAAAATCTTGGTACCGACTGAAAGGTCTTGTTATAAGGAACATACATGCAAAATATGAAAGCTCTACCTGTGATAGCGTATGAGATGAGGCCAATGTTTAAGTTCAGTTGACAGACGGACAGACAGAGTGATTACTACAGTATAGGGCACTCACTTATGAAGCAGGGCCTAAATAAAGAAAATATAAGAGAAAGTGAATCGTTAATTGATAGATGTATAGTGGGAAAAAAATAATCTTACACATGTTTGCTGGCTTTACTTAAAAAAGCTACATTGATGCTAAGAAATAACTGCAATTTCATACTAAAAAAATATACATATATATTTATCACATGTTTGCTGTTTATGCTGTGAAATATCGCTGTCATAAATTAATTTATGACATAGCTGACGTCATAGCGTGGATAAGAATTTTGTCAAGGCAGTGTTTATGAAATAAACACATTTAAACTGAGTGTAAACATGTGATAAAAAGAATCTGAAAAGAATTTTCATTTCATATGGTATTAATGAAACTCGTTGTGTGTTTTATATCCCCTCGCCAAGGTTCGGGGATATAAAACAAACAACTCGCTTCATAAATACCATATGAAATGAAAATTCATTCAAGATCATTTATAATTTATGACATTTTATCACATATTTCTTCCTCCCTCAACCCTTTTAGCTTTCTACTATATTATATATGAATATCAAATAAACTAAGTAGCATATTACCATATCATTAGTGAAAATTACTTCTAGTACATGTATATGTATAAGCAAAATTATACTGTATAAATACATGTACACAATGTATGCATATTCTTTATATTGTTTGTAGTTCCACATATGTCAGTTTAATATAAGATTCAGCTTAGTTCAATTTGTTGGGAGCTTAGCTATTAGATTGAAGCTAAGATTGAAATGTCTCAAGTTCAAATCCCACAGGTAGCTATTCGGTGCTATATGTTTCATGTCACGTTATATGTGGCACGTCATTGATCCCTCACTGCTTCAGATAGGTTTGTTGCATATGTCTAAATTTCTGTGTAAAAAAGGAGATTGAAGAATCAAGCAAACAAAACTACAGCACAATAAATATTTTGTTTATCGTTTAATAAAAAAGACCTTAATTAACTTCCCTTGGTATATATTGACAAGGAGAGAAGGACCGAGGGATTCAAACCCAGAACTGACTGAAGTCACAAGTCATAGAAGCAATAACCCTGTGTCCCCTCTGTGTATAATATGCTATTAGCATATGTTTAAGTATATTATACAGAGAGGAACACAAGGTCAAGCTTGCATCTACGACCTGTAACGTAAGTGAATGGAAAGCTATGTGAATTACATGTATTTCCATCACATACATGTAGCTTTATTTTAGACCACTCACCCAAAAAGGCCCCAATGTGCTAATGTTAACAGTGGGATAGAGAGTATGAAAATCAAACCCTCAATCACTACTTAAAATTAGGTAATAATACTTGAAACAATATAAAAGTTTCTAACCTCCCATCTTACTTTAGTTTGCATCTCTGCATTTCACATGCTGAATTTGATTTCTTCCTCTATTTCTTCTTTACAAGATCATCTTATATATTGTGATTTTCTGAGATTTTTTCTGCATCTGCAATTTAGCAACAGTTCATTCTGACAGCAATAAAATTTTATAAATCATAATTACTATATACTCACACTAAGGCTTAATTATGAATTGTGCTAGAAAAATCATAGTATGTTTATTAGTGGACTTCCAAGCACAATCAGTAGCCTCTATTTTTAGTATATATTTAATATAATAATGGTGACATGGGCTAGCTATCAAGCACGCTTGGTCTCAAAGGATAAAAATAGCAGCTTTATGAAGAGTTTCTTAGGAAAAGCGAATTCTTGATCTGAATATTAATCAATTTAATTCAATACTTTTATTTAATGTTGATTTTTTATATATACATGTAGCATTTAACATGATTATCAAAAAATACTGATACTCCTTTTTAAAAAATCAATGACAATAATGATCAATACAATATCCATTCATTGATTCAACTTCAAGAGGTCCCTTGACAGTGAAAGGCAAGTGTTGCTTTTTAGGGTCACTGCCTGAAAAAAGAAGGGGCACCCCTTATATTTGCCATTTGAAGAGTACATCATTACATATATCAACATTTTTATATCAAAAATACTACATTATGTTTTTATGTTTATGCAGACAGTATATACATTTACATGTCGATGGATAGAATTTCAGCACATGAAGTGATGAATGAAGTAATTAACCTTAATTTAACCCCCCCCCCTTTCCCTTATACTTCATGTTTTGATTGATAAATCCTATAGGGTAAGATATAACATTTCAAGTTAAACATCAACTGTTTCGTACATACATGCAACATTTCATGTCTTTATCAATGAAATCACGCTATAGCTGTATGTACACTTACTGTACTGGCTACTGCATCATCATCATATGATACAGTCGTTTTCCTAGTTCCGAATATTTTCCAGTTCCGAATAATTTAAAAAGTGTAGCCCACCAGTTCTTTACAGACAGAGCGTATCATACAGAACTTTTTATTTCATAAAGACAATTCATAAAAGTATTTAAAAATATAAGAATTTTCTTTGAAAGTGAAAAAAGGGTCTCAAGATACAGCACTTTGAATCTAGTTGGTATCGGCGAAATTGTTCATTCCGCCATTTTGAAACTCGAAATTGATTCGTTTTTTGATTTCGTTTTAGACTAATATAAATGGCAAATAATTCTATGCCTTATCATTATAAAGACTAAGTTTCCGATTATATATTCCACCCTTTTTATTACAATTTAGTGGCACAACAGTCCAATACCATGCGTCTGAATGTTTGTTGACATTTTCCTAGTTCCGAACAGCTGAAATTCGTGTGATTGGAACATGCATTTTTTCGCGGAATTTGAACCTTATTGTCATAAGGTCATCTAACAAATAAACACTAGATCTATCAGTTTTACAAACCATCGTAGTCACAAATACGGCATATTACTAACTTATTTTCCGATATAAACAAACAACATATCATGACAAACTAGAACTACATTCGTCTGCTGTGACATAATGACGTTATGCGCAAGGCAGGTGCATGCGGCCATGTTTAATGAGGCTCCATACGGGGAGAACAATGTAATAATGAATTGACGTGTACAAAAGAATGGATGAATTTGCATGATGAGCAAATGTGTTATACAGATTTAACGGACAATACAGAGGCGGATACAGAAAAGTCAATGGCGGTTGGGAAGGGGGTGCACAATTGAAACCCAAGGCTTCATTGAGACACGAAGCTGCTGCTGGTACGGGTTCGGGGGACCTCCCCTGGAAACTTCGGTAAATGGTTTTTAGAATGCTGCATTTTGAAAGTGAAATTTCAAAAGGAAAATAATAATAATTATTATTAAATAATTTTTAAAAATAATAATAAAAACCAAAAAAAAAAAAAAAAAAAAAAAAACCCACAAAAACAAAACAAAAGTGTCAAGACAGCTTCGCGTGAAGCTTCCATTTCTGAGTCTATTTTACCTCTTGTAATTAATGTGATAATAAAGCATTATCTAGTGTTGTGCATGGGAGGCAAGTTAAGACCAGGCGAATGCAAGAGTTGGGTATTCTATGCGGCAGATGCAAAATACCTGAGGGGAAAGACGACAGATTTACAATAGCGTTACACAAAGTCCAAGTTGTTCCTGCGTTCACCGAGTATTTCAACTTTGAAAGACAACGGGAACATACTCCAAGTTACTTAAGTTTCGCGGCCGCAGATTAACATTACATCATTATTATAATAATATTTAAGGTCATATGTAAGGTTTATATACATTCCCCTAGATCATCTTTATGTATATATATATATATTTTTTTTCTTCGTCAGGACACGGAGTGGACAGAAAGTTGTCACTAATCAACGTTGTATAGAAATAAAACTAATTACAATCTTCCACCCCTTTCCTTTGAGCAGCACACGATTCGCGAGCGCAGTTTTCTTTCCTCTCTCCCATCTCCAACTCTACTTTCCTCCAATATAGTATGCGTTTCTTCTCCATGTTCTCACGCCCTTCCCCTCAACCTCCCTCTTATTTACCGGTATAGGTGGATCTAGACATTTTAAATTGGAAAGGGGGCAGAGTTTGACATTTTTCAGCCACACCAATTCAACTTTATTTTTGAAACATCAATTTATGATTCTATATCCCCAGGCTGCGTTACGAAAGGTAAAATTTACAATGTTAAAGTCTGACCCCGCCCACCATAATCACATGATTCCTCTGAAGTTTGGATAGCCCTGAAATGAATTTACAGTTCAGGTTTGTTTAATATTGTTTAAAAATTTTGTTCCACTTTTTAAACCAACCATGAGTTTGCCCCTAAAATACATGCTAAAGGGGGAAAAGCGTTGGTACACAAAATTTGTTTATGCATGAAAAGACAATGGGGCATACAGGATAAAAGGAAGGAAACAAAGGCGGGTGTTGTATTGAGAAGAGAGAGTATAAGGAGACTGGCAAATTTAGAGGAAGGAAATTGAAACTCTGCACTTCTTTCATGAGAAAAGGGAGACGGGAATACCAGCAAGCAGAAAGAAATTAAGGAAAGGGCGCAATACAGGGAAATTACGAGCTCTTTGAAAATAAAAGATTGGTTTGAAGCAGAATAAAAGGGATTTGGTGGGATTTTTGTTGTTGTTGTTTTTTATTTTTTTCTAATCTTTGTTTGTTTGGGGTTTTTTTTTTTTGTTTGTTTACTTGTTTTCTTTTTTTCTTTCTTTTTTGTGTGGTATTGTACATATATAACCATTTGTGGCTAAAAAGAAAATGAAACTTATTTCGACACTCATCACATCTGTGTTTCATTCAGAGGTTCCATTCCTATCTATTTCAGCATTTCCTTATCATATCCTAATCCACACACATACACACAATATCTTAGCTAAAGCGTGCACATCTAAATATCAATGCTCAATTTAAACTCCTCTTTTTAAAACACTCACATGGAACTGTGAAGTTATGTATACCTTGAACTTATTATCGAAGCAATGTCACAGATTTGACGTCACCTTTAAAAAGTTCATGTAAATGCTGAAAAAAATATATTCGTACACACCTATATATGTGAGAAGGATTAAATATTGTTATAGATGTCATCTTTAAATTAATCTTTAAAGTTGAAGGTATGAATACATTATCAGAAAGTCGGCGATTAATGTATCGTACCGATATCTGTTTGTCCTCAATTTTTTCCATTTTCTAAACTGTCATGTAGACACACATAAATGTATAACCGATTTTCATTGTTTTAACAGCAAAAATCTCAACTTTGAGTGAAAAAAAGGAAATTTTCAATCTTACATTTTATTAAAGACGGTTGACAATATAAATATATCACTGTATACCCCATTTGAGGCCCCTTTGTGATACCAGTTCGGAACCGGAAACGTTATTCGGAACTGGGAAAATTACCACTGCTGAAATATCCCATAATACTATGATGTATAGTACGACTTTTACTAATGTGGTTGATAAATTCATTCATTAGACTACACTTAACTAATTGATACCACATAAATTCATCTTTTCTCCCTTTCTACAACGAAGACGACAAAAAATCAGAAACCTGTTCGGAACTGGGAAAACGACTGTATATTCTTACCTAAAATTGGAAAAATATATATATGCATATCAAACCCTATACTGAAAATAAATACTAAAATATTCAAAGAACATATATGTCCCATGTGGTACATTGTGGAGCTACAAAGCTCTTTGAAAGTAATAAAATGGTGACTATCAGTTAAGGACAGACAGTTTATTGAATTATAATACATATTTGACACAAGCATTCCGAAAGACTGACTGACAGACAGACGCCTGAGACGGATGGAGTGCAAACCTATAGTCCCCTTCGACGATGCTGTTAGGGGACTAAATATAAATGTGTTGCAAAGAGTATGTACACAATTTGAACGTATATACTCAAAATGTCACATAGTTTTGGTATCTTCTGGGTAGTCTGACACGTCTAGATCTTGTTTGCAAATTTGCTACTTCAACCTCACTTTCAGAGGTATGAACATCAAATTGACTTTCACTCTCACTTTCACATGTTTCACTTTCTGTGTCTGGATCAAACTGATCAATGATCACATCTTCCTCATCTGACTGAGTGATATCATCTTTGTTTGACATCAACTGAATGGCAATGGATTGTTTTATAGCTTTTACCTTTTCATGTTTATAAGTGAAACTTCCCAGACTGTGATAATTAATGTACTTATCTAAAACTGACACCTTTTGCTTATCAATACAATTGTTTTCAAATAACTCCACCCAGTTGAAGTCCTCATAATTTTTAGAAGTTTCGTTTTGTTTCCTTTTTTGTGTTGCAAGAAAACGTTTTTCTTTATCAGACTTCAAAGTTTCCAGGTGACACACATACTTTCTCACAATATCTTCTGACACAATGTACTTTCTGCTAAATTTTGTGATGCTTTCATGATCAGACGTTGATATTTCTTCCCTGGCAAATACTTTCTTCAAGTTCGCTCGTGGTTGAACGTCATCTGGCTCTCGGTCATGCACTGGAGTTTTTTCATGCGGCAAATAATGAAATGCAGGCAGTCTGTCATAATCTGGATAAGGTCTTGGCACTGGATTGACCATTTCAGGTCCAAGCAAAACAAAACAAACTATATAGATCTACTAGGATTTTTTATCTTGTAAGAGTAAACTTCACTAGACTTTGTAATGGAAGAAGAATATTTGTGAAGGTTACTTACTAATACTGGACAAGGTTTACTGTTGACAATTACAACCACAACTTGGCTTGTCATAATATTTTCACATGGCACATCACCGCTTTCTATGGTGACAATCCTGAGAGAAGGTGCATAGGTCGTGAAATCTAAATATCCCCCGTAAAAAAACTCTCACGAAGGAGACGGTGTGGATGCTGTATAAAGATCTATCAGGACGATAAACCCCATCTCTGTTCCAATAGAGTAGAGTAGTTATGAATATGCTTACACAAAACCTCCAGTTATTTACAGAGGTGAAAATGTTAGCGAGCATTTTATTAGAAGCATTATGGAAAAAGAAGAAATTAAAGAAATTATTCATAATATTGAACCACTGGAATTGTCAGTGGATGAACAGAAGAGTTTTGATGCTTCAACACACTGTCATATTTGTAACATTGGAATAATCGGTTTGAAAGTAAGAGACCGTTGTCATGTCTGCGGAAAATATAGAGGGGCAGCCTGTCAACGTTGTAACCTTAACTTTAGCTATCCGAAATTTATACCTATAGTGTTTCATAATCTTCGTTGTTTCGACGCTCACATACTTTGTCAAGCAATAGGAGTTTTTAAAGAAGAAGAGATCACATGCATACGAAATAATATGGAGAAAGATATTTCTTTTTCACTGGGCAACTTACAATTTATTGATAGTTTTCAATTTTTGAATTGTTCATTATCAAATTTGATAAAAAACATATCTTCAACTGGTACAGACGCATTCAAACTTTTCAAAAATGAATTTCAGAAGTCGCTGATTTGCTTCTCAGAAAAGGTGTTTACCCATATGAGTATGTAGATTGTTCCACAAAGTTTGATGAAGGCTACTTCCTGAAAAAGATGCATTTTACAGTCGTCTATCACAAAAACATATTTTTTGAGTGAAAAAAAGGAAATTTTCAATCTTACATTTTATTAAAGACGGTTGACAATATAAATATATCACTGTATACCCCATTTGAGGCCCCTTTGTGATACCAGTTCGGAACCGGAAACGTTATTCGGAACTGGGAAAATTACCTCTGCTGAAATATCCCATAATACTATGATGTACGACTTTTACTAATGTGGTTGATAAATTCATTCATTAGACTACACTTAACTAATTGATACCACATAAATTCATCTTTTCTCCCTTTCTGCAACGAAGACGACAAAAAATCAGAAACCTGTTCGGCACTGGGAAAACGACTGTATATGCATGTACGCGTCAGATCGGGATCACTCGATCATGAATTAAAAATCAATGGACTGTAAACTAGTTGATGAATAGATTATGAATTTGGATATACATACCTTGCGTATTTAACTTTAAATACAGATCTTCTGTAAAGGACTTCTAGATGATTGGAAAAAACCTTCTTCTCGAGAGCTTCTGTCATGTTTGTTTTGATTTCGATCCGCGGGAGAGCTGTATGTTTTGAGCATTCTGATTGGTCAATTTAAATATTTTTAAAAAATCCTTAAATTTATATTCTAATTTTAAGATTACTATAATAACGATCTTTGTGAGAGTTGTCTCAGGATAGTCGCGGGAATCAATGCAGAATAAAATACAATTATATCATTTTTTGTCTGCATTTCCTCTGATTAATAAAAAAGGGGAAAAAAGGGGGAGGGGGGTGGGGCGGGATTTTATTGGTTCAGATCCGTGTTTGGTTTGATTTATACAACGACTTATAAACAACTTGCTCAGTTATAAGTCTTCGATTTATATTAAAGAAAATCCGGCCCATTACAACGAAATTATCTTTAACCACATCCAGGGACGTATATAACACACGTCCCTGCCATATCAAAATCCGCCATACAGTGTCAGTTCATTTGCTTTCCATCGATGTGAACTCGGAAAGATTTCTTTAAGAGAGGGCAGATCATGGAGATTTTAATAAGTTAAGAAATGTCAAATTGTCACCCGTACCGTACGTGCCAATGATTCCCCGGGGTAACCCCGGACCCCTATGCCGGCTCGAGCGGGACCGGCCACTCCCGCACACCAGGCTTGGATGGAAGTCTACAGGCGCCAAGTCTACATCCTTGTCACACATGCCTCTGGGTCCGCCACTGGCACACTTTACACAGTTTTGATATTTATTTTCCCTCTTCACGGATTATCTTGATATGACTCTGACAAGGATTTAGAAACAAAGTTTTGGTTTCAAAATCTCACATGCTATTCTTATGCCGGCGCAGGACTTTATTAATTAATAGCATACGGGAAAAAAACCCCACACAAACATTTCCCCCGTTTCCCCATTCCCGGCTAAAAAGTACTGAACAACTTCGTGTGACCCTGTATACGCGGGGACTTCGCTTCGAATTTTACATATATTTGAAATGATCCGTTAGCCTAGTCATTCAATATTCAGCAGCATGGTATAAATGTACATATATAATATGAATATAGATCTACTGTGTAATGTCACAATACATATAACATATACCTGGTAACGGTAAAGTTTATTGGAGAACAATAGACCGGATAGAAAGGTGTGAAAAGATGGACGCAAGGATGGAGCGTAAGGAAGTTACTCAAATTGCAAATTGTTAAATATGCAGGAAATGAAATTGATTCTTTTTTCTGATACATTTTTACAAATTCCACACACATCAATGTTTAAAACTTAATTGATCAGAAGTTTTACCAAGGAATTGATTTTGCAAAACACGCTCCATTTTTCCAGAGACATATATACACATTTTTCAATACAATTGTGCAACCCCAACCCCAACCCCCCTTTTGTCAGGTAATTCATACTTTTACATACATGTACTCTATTTTTCACTGTATCTTGGTAGGTTTAGTCTCATTGGTAACTGAGATTGATTTTTTTGCCTTTTCTCACATGGGATTAACTAAATCTCTCTCTCTCTCTCTCTGAGCAGTGAATGCCACTGCCTCCGTACAGTTATTATGCTGTTACAGAATTTTAGAAGTTGATATTAACAAGGACTTATAAACAACTTGTTTATAAGTCCTTGATATTAATAAATAACATTACAATAAAAGATTGTATCTTTATTATCAAGATGCAAGTTGTGCAGAGAATTTTGTATATAATTTATTTCAGTAGATGTTCGATACATCCATCAATGAGCAAGTAGGGAAAAATGCTCCCGCCTCGCTTTCCTATCGCCCTAATCCCTTGTTCATATCTATATACATGTATGTATAATATATAGTCTTGGGGTTTTTTTTATATATATCGTTATACTTTTAATCATAGGACTTTCGGATCGTTGCCCCCCTTCAATATATATATCGTTATACTTTTAATCATAGGACTTTCGGATCGTTGCCCCCCTTCAATATATATTGGTATAATTGAAAGGGGGGGGGGGGGGCAACGAGCTGAAAGCCCTGTGCTTTTAATATACAGTAAGTACTTTCTACCAGGTATTGATGTGACTTGACTTGGATCGAAATAAAAATCAGTCGAGATGAACATGTAAACATTGAGATGCCTGTTGAACTAGGAGTACATTTTTATTAAACAGTATTAAACATTAGTGAAACAATAATATACACATTATTCTGACTTTTGTAGAAAAATGTATGGGTAAATTTTGTTTGTTCATACTTTGAAGTTCAGTTTGAATTTTCTCTGTCTATAGTCTGTTGGCACCACTACAGTACAGTACATGTATCAATTAGGCCTGTATAAATTAATGGTTTGATACTAAACCTAGTTACAAAAATGGCCTTTGACTTTGTAATCAATATTATGTTTAGTTTAAGTTCTTGGTTATCTTTATCAATATTACTATTAGGTTGCTCATCTAACTTGATTGATTTAGTATCATCATGATTCATGTACCAAATCTAAGAGTAAGATACATAAATATATTTGAATTTGAAACAAAGATATAGTTTGAAATAGATATACTGTATCCCATGTAAAGTCTAATTATAGGAAATGTCAAGATATTTAAAGAAGAAGTTGTGAAGTATAATTATACATTGCATTTCTAGCTTCTAGCAATATATTGATTTGCCTTTTTTTATTATGATTACTTATCCAATACATTTCAGTTAATTGCCATTTTCTTTTAAATGAGAAATTGCTTAATTTATTTACTTAGACAGTGGAGTACATTCTGAATGTGATATTTAAGTGTTTAAGTAATATACAGAAAAGAGCATTTACATGAAAATGAGATAACAATTTTCAGATTATATGAGAAATGATTTCATCAAAATATCATAGGATTATATACACCGTTATGAACCAGTCTACCTCTAGTAAAACTAGATTATCATATATCTCATTTAACTTGAACAAACAAAATCACATGCATATTATAGACTTTTGGGTTTAGAAAGAATTTTAAAAGGTATAATTTCTATCAGCTTTATGTCTTTATATTTAATAAAAAATTGACAGTCATCTGTAGTCTGTTAAACTTTATTATTAAGCTTAATATGACATTTCAATTCTCTCAGCATTTGTAAAAAGAACATACACATATTATTGAAATGATTAAAAAATAAAAGTTAAATCTTAATTGACAGAATTCTTAGTTTCTGTAGAACTCAGGTTGTTAAGTTTTGAATATTAGTTTCCATTAAGTTTTCGCCTTGCAGAAACCTGTAGAAGTGTTTGTGAGAAGTTTCGATTATGCAGGTTTCCGCAGGTTTCCGTTGCAAAAACCTTCCGGAAACTTGATGTCCAAGTGTACTTTTAGCATTTTTAAGAAGACCATACACGTATTACTGAACTGATTGAAAAAAAAAAGTTGAATCGTGATATAAATTTTCTGTAGAACTCAGGTTGTTAAGTTTTGAATATAAGTTTCCATTAAGTTTTCGCCTTGCGGAAACCTGCGGAAACATTAAGCCAAAAGTTTCCACCAAGTTTCCGCGAAACTGAAACCTGCGGAAACTTCACATGCAAGTTTCCGCAGGTTTCCATTGCGGAAACCATCCGGGAACTTGATGTCCCAGTTTCCGCAAGGTTTCCGGAGTTGCGGAAACTTGGTTTTTTTGCAGTGATACCATCTAAATTTCATTCCGTATTTAGAGTCAGTACTTAACTGTAAAGTCTTATTTCGAGTTGATTTGTTTTGTTACACTCTCTACGTCTCGCACGCTGAAAAGTGATTGACTAATAATTGATCAATCGACATGTTGACCGTTACCGTGTCATTTCATGGTTCATTGCCTCTTGAAACTAAGAGAATGTTAAAATGAAGGTGATGTTTTATATTGCAATAAAACATTTGAAAGGTGTATCTACTGAATAATGCGAATAGGAAAACGAGGGTAGAGCGATTGCTTTGGATTTCATCAGAGACATATATACACATATATACGCGCTTCCTCCCTTTCTTATATTTCTCATGGTTGAGTGATAACAATTCAACGTTTTAAACTCTGAAGTCCCAGCTTATGTTAAAGTGTGTAGTATGCATGGTATAGCATTCAATCTTAATGACTCGATATGAACAAAAGCTTGAACTCCGATTTAAGATATAGCGTGAGTATTCGACATTAATTGAATCGAACTTGAAAACTGGTCTTTAGAGGTAGGGTCTATTTTCAACATTAAAAAACGACCCCATGTCGAGAAAATCTCCTAACAATACAAGTATTTATCGAAGTACACTGCTTTTGTTAAATAAGTATGGATGTTTTGCGGAGACAGTAGCTGGGAAGAGGATGTTAATATCATAAGTCTAGTTTTCAGTGCTTTTGTACTGACATGATATATATACTTCAAATTTTCAGTCATCAAATTCAGAAAATCACTTTAAAACTAAGGAGTATCTCCCTCATGCATAGCTGTGTCCTTAGATAGATCCTTTGGTTCACTTTTCGGTCATTTTGGCTTCAACATGGCTCTTCAAATATTTATATGTTTTGATCATTCCTACCATTCGGCCACGAGCAATACTGAAGAGACATAACTTGTCGAAATGCGCATATGGTGCACAAAATTAAAAGGTATATATGTTCTATATTTATTATAACCTCTAGACCGGTGTCACTGCTGGTGGACTGATAGTCCCCGAGGGCATCATAAGTCTAGTTTTTAGTGCTTTTGTACTGACATGATATATATACTTCAAATTTTCAGTCATCAAATTTAGAAAATCACTTTAAAACTAAGGAATATCTCCCTCATGCATAGCTGTGTCCTTAGATAGATTCTTTGGTTCACTTTTTGGTCATTTTGGCTTCAACATGGCTCTTCAAATATTTATATGTTTTGATCATTCCTACCATTCGGCCACGAGCATCACTGAAGAGACATAACTTGTCGAAATGCGCATATGGTGCACAAAATTAAAAGGTATATATGTTCTATATTTATTATAACCACTAGACCGGTGTCACTGCTGGTGGACTGATAGTCCCCGAGGGCATCATAAGTCTAGTTTTCAGTGCTTTTGTACTGACATGATATATATACTTCAAATTTTCAGTCATCAAATTTAGAAAATCACTTTAAAACTAAGGAATATCTCCGTCATGCATAGCTGTGTCCTTAGATAGATTCTTTGGTTCACTTTTTGGTCATTTTGGCTTCAACATGGCTCTTCAAATATTTATATGTTTTGATCATTCCTACCATTCGGCCACGAGCATCACTGAAGAGACATAACTTGTCGAAATGCGCAGATGGTGCACAAAATTAAAAGGTATATATGTTCTATATTTATTATAACCACTAGACCGGTGTCACTCCTGGTGGACTGATAGTCCCCGAGGGCATCATAAGTCTAGTTTTCAGTGCTTTTGTACTGACATGATATATATACTTCAAATTTTCAGTCATCAAATTTAGAAAATCACTTTAAAACTAAGGAATATCTCCGTCATGCATACCTGTGTCCTTAGATAGATTCTTTGGTTCACTTTTCGGTCATTTTGGCTTCAACATGGCTCTTCAAATATTTATATGTTTTGATCATTCCTACCATTCGGCCACGAGCAATACTGAAGAGACATAACTTGTCGAAATGCGCATATGGTGCACAAAATTAAAAGGTATATATGTTCTATATTTATTAATTAATGATTCCCTATGAAAAAAAAAATCGAACTGCTGTTTATAAAATACTGTGGCTATTCGATAGTAAGTATACGACCCCAAATCGAGAAAATCTCCTTTTACGATACATGTACTTAGCTAGGTACACTTTCAGTAGGGTAATATTTTAACATTGAGAAAGGATTACTTTGATCGTCTATAAAATGTGTTTGCTCAGGAAATCTCTGGACAATAAATGCATGTAGATTAATTATACGGCAGTAGATTCGCGACCCTTATAGTTTCTTTCGTCATTTATGACATTTGATACAAATATGAACTTTTTACATAGTAAAAATGCTGTGTTGTTACCTATATAAACGTTTTGAAGGAATTCTATAGAAAAAAATCCAATTACTGTTGATATCAAGCGGTCAATTGTTAAAAAATTCGGCCTCTGACAACTGTTTGTCTTCGAGTCAAACTAATAATCTGTTGCCCTCAATTCCAGTCAACAACACACTTTGTTATATCCTTAACACAATATCCCTATATAGATCATAGTGATTACCGGTCCAATATTTTTAACTGTTGGCCCTAGGGCCAACAGTAAAAATTATTGGACTGATGACGTCAATACTTATCTCGCTTTCAAATCTGCCAAAAGCAAAGATGGCGTCGACGTCTGCTAGATTTAAAGAGGTCAGTTAAAATGCGATAGAAGAATTACTTAATTCAAAGGACAGTAACAAATACAATATAATGTGATATGTTGTCCAAAGCCGAAGGTATAACAAAACAATTATTGACTGGGGCCTCGTGCAATATGTGATATGTTGGACCTGAAGACAAAATGTTGCCCAAGGCATTCGGCCTTAGGCAACATTTTGTCTTCGGGTCCAACATATCACATATTGCCCTCAACCCCAGTCAATATCTGTATAATAGAATATTCACAAGAAAATCAAATATCAATATATAAATAAATCAATATATACATGTATATATACATTTATGCGGGGTGGTGGGGTTTTTAGCTCTACTGGTCTCGACCAGTCGAGCTCATGCGATGGTCCTTCGTCCGTTGTCTGGCCGTCCGGACGTCCGGCCGTCTGGCCGTCCGGACGTCCGTCCGTAAACAATTCATTTGTTCCCACTTCTTCTCTGAAGGTATATGTCCCAGAGACTTAATTATGGTTTCATCTTGTTCGATTGGTGGTCTAGTTGTGCATGTGCAATTTTGGTCCAGTTCGGACCCCCCTGAGGTCCCACAAAGGGGCGTGGTTCCAAAATCTTGTTCCATCTTCTTAGATAGTCTAGTTATGCATGTGCCATTTTGGTCCGGTCCGGACCACTTGGGGTCCTAACAAAGGGGCGTGGTCCCAAAATTTTGTTCCCTCTTCTTCTCTGAAGGTATATGTTTCAGAGAGCTAATTAGGGTCTGATCTTGCTGGGTAGGCGGTCTAGTTGTGCATGTGCAATTTTGGTCCAGTTCGGACCCCTTGGGGTCCCACAAAGGGTGTGGTCCCAAAATTGTGTTATGTCTTCTACTATAAAGGTATATGTTCCCGGGACCCAATAACATTCTCATCTTGTTTGGTATGTGGGTTAGTGGTACATGTGCAATTTTGGTCCAGTTCGGACCCCCTGGGTCCCACAAAAAGGGTGTGGTCCCAAGATGTTGTTCCCTCTTCTTCTCTAACAATATATGTCCCACAGACTAAATTATAGTCTAATCCTGTTTGGTAGGATGTCTAGTTGTACATGTGCAATTTTGGTCCAGTCTGGACCACTTTGGACCCCCACAAAGGGGTGTGGTCCCAAGATTCTGTGCCTTCTTTTTCCCTAAGGGTATAAATCCCAGAGACCTCTTTGTGGTTTCTTCTTGTTTGGGTGGTCTAGTTGTGCATGTGCAATTATTGGTCTAGTCTGGACCCCTGGGGCCCCTCAAAGGGCGTGAGTTACCCATACAGAAATGACCCCAATTGTTATTCTTACTACAGTGTACTGTAATTTGAAAGGGGGGTTATAGCTTTGTAGACATATGTGCAACACCTCAACATTTGTATTTCATGTATGTATTTTTATCGTTCAACTATCTTCAATTTCCTCTCTTAATTATTTCCTGTATGGTTGACTTAAGATCGCAGTGTTTGTATGCTAGTCAGAATTGATTTTGGGCGAGTTGTCTTCTAATGTTTATATAACAGCGGCCATTTTGAATAAATTAATGAGAAAAGATCATAGTCCTAGAAAAGAAATAAGAGGAGAAAAACAAAAAGTTTTTATCAATAATGGTTGACCGAAATTATTTAATGCCCAGTAGTAGGCCGTGAATATATCATTTATAAAATAATTATAGTAAGGAAACGGCAATGTATGAAGGAAAAAAGTCACAACCAGTGATTTCCTCCAACATTTACAGTTTCATTTAACTAGGAATAACCAAAATATTGCAAGTAAACGATGTTCACAGTATCCAAAAGTACGGAGGGAATTTTTTTTTAATAAACCATGTTCTTCGTGGTTATAGATATGCTGATCCAAGGAGCACGTAACTCTTCTATCTGCACCACGGTTCAGCGCTTACACTTTGCTATGAATTAATCATTGTCACTAGATAAGAATGGAACAGTGTGAATAAAAACACCAAAAAGATAAATTGTGTATATTTGTAAATAAAATAAACACATTAGCCTACAGTGCGTTTATTATACTATGTCAAGTAATCTCCAGAATTTCCTCTGACTCATGAACTTTATGATGGCCCTATATATATTACACCATGTGATAAAAAATTTTACGACACTTTTACAACCAGATATTGGCAAAGAAGAAAACAGACAAAAGACATTATTAAACATATAACAGTGCCGTAAACTTCTCTTGAAATAGTATGAAGTCATTTCTCTAAAGCATTGACGGGCAATGAAAAAAAAAATGGGATAATGATTTATATATAAATGTATATATGGCTAGCAAAAAAAATTAAGCTAGTCGGAAGAAAAACTAGTGTTTGCATACTTTGTTTCTACACTTGAACCGACATTGGAAAATATCGAAAAGGGGGGGGGGGGGTGTTACAAAAATACTTCATCCCATCCCCTGTTTTGAAAAAAGAGGGGATGGGGCACACGCCCCTTTTGTTACCAGAAGAAAAACTAGCGTTTTACTGCTTTGTTTCCACACTTTAACTGATATTCTAACTACTTGATGATAAAAAATCTTAAAGATTAAAGGGGGTGGAACATACCCCCCCCCCCTTGATTTGAAAGAGGGGCACATTCCCCCGCTGCTGCCCCACCCTTTTAAAAGATAATAAGAGGAAACCAGTAGAGCTTCAGTCTCGACAGAGACTTCTGGTTTTGTTTGTTTTGTTTTTTGCTTTTGGTCAAGAGGTCCCGGATTCGATTCCCATCCTGGTCACACCGGTTTTCTGTCTTTCGGATGAAACTGTATAAACCGATGTCCCGTGTCACGATAGGCGTGGCATGTAAAAGATCCTTCACGGCTTCGGGATAAGTCCGTTGCAAAGGTATAATTTTCTATGTAATGCAGAAGGCATCTCCACTAGCCAAAGCTGTTAATGATTCTCTCTTCTCCCAGCAGACTCAGTTTGTAAAGATGTGGATCAGGAAGATGATATCACAAAATACGTGCGATAATCGTGTAGTGATGTTCATTAAACAAGAATTAACCTAGAGTATATATTCCATTTACAAATTTCTAACGTAATATTTATGAATTTGTTTTCATTAACACTTAAGCCGGCGTGACCTAATGGTATGGCGTTCGACTCCTGATCGGGGGGCCGCGGTTCAAGTCCCGCTCTGGTCATGCCGGTGTCCTGTCTTTCGGATGAGACTGTAAAAACTGAGGCCCCGTGTCGTGGTATGCATGGCACGTTAAAGATCCCTCACTGCTTCGGGTGGGTCCGTTGCAAAGGTCAAAATTGGTATGCCTCGCATCAGGCAGATGCCGTCACCATATACGTGAAATATTCGTGGCGTGACGTTAAACAAAAATCAATCAATAAATCAATCATGAACACTTTGCATCCGCTTCATTCGCAAATTATCAAATTTTCTGAAAGATGACATATAGTTGTCCATATGCATGATGATAATTTTTCAAAAAAGATAATTTGGAAACAGTACACGTTACCCCAAAAGTCCGGTAACCAACTTAAAGTGTAACAGTGTCACCGATCCTGATTTTTCTTTCCGGTGTCAATGTTTTTATCTAAGTATGATCTGTCATTTTAAAAATCCCAGCAAAGTTCGAATAAAGCACCCTAAATAACCTGTAAAAGTATGTTCAAACTCGACGTAAATCGAACTTCTTTTGTAGTTATAACCAAATTCATATTTCCTGAATTGTACTTATATATTTTCTAGGGATTCATAATAAGCTGAGTACTGATCTTTGCGTCTTAATTAATGATTTCGCTAATAAAATGTTTGTGAAGATATTATATAAAGGACAATGTAAAGATGATGGATAAATCCAAACCACAAGTCCAAAAATCATGAAACCAGAGGACGAAAGAAAAAAGAGGAGTTACTGGCTCAGTTATGTGGCAGAAGTCACCATAGAGCTATACAGTACATGAATATAAATAATATACTAGAACATATATAACATTACAAAAATATTTGATTGTAGTGCAATTACGATACCGACTTAGGACGGTCATTTAATTTGACAAAAGCCAAACAAATGGTGTGGTTAACCGGTTTACGGGCCCACCTTCCCACTCACCGTAATTTATAAATAATCCTCCATGTAAAGAACAAGGGTCAACAGGTATCGCATATTGAGAGGTCATAAAAATATAAACACGTAAGGTATTGTAAAATACATAATGGTATAAAAATATATGCGACATCAACATGATAAACCGTGCTCTGCCAGTCTGAAAGCGAGCTAAGACCCTAGATCTGTAGGAGTCCCGACTAACAGTCAGAGGGGACGAGGTTCAGGACCATGTCTCCTCTGAAAGAGGTTTGGACAAGGCCCGTCATATAGTCCCCACCGCCCTGTTAGTCAGCGTGCAACGTTCAAGTAAAAGTCTGCATAAGGCTGTAGAGGGGCCAAATACAAGACCTATAGTCTTTTTGATGATCTCAATATCATATTGTCTATTTATAAGACGTTTGATTATTTTATTACATGATAAAATAACGTTATCGGAGCCTTTTACTTTCCTTAGTTTATATACGAGATCACCGTAAAAATAAGGATGGGAAATTCCATTGGATACATACTGTTGAAAGGAAATATTTCCAAATTTAGATAGAAGTTCTGAATAAGATCTGAAGAATTTGCCGAATGTTTTTCTTAGCTTGTGATATCTGTAACCCTGAGTTAAAAGTTTAGTAGTAATTTGTAAATTTCGTTTATGAAAGTCCAAAACATCGGTGCAGCCTCTGACAAATCGAACTAATTGAGATATATAGATACCATATGATGGGAGTCGAGGGACATCGCCATCCAAGTAAGGGAAATTTACAATAGGAAATCCAAAATCCTCACGTTTATCATAAATATTAGTATATAGGACATACAAAATCAGTGAAAATGAAAAACAAATAGAAAATAACAAAATATGTCTACTTTAAGAGCATATGTGAACCCCTGTGATGGAGTGAGATCAGGTGCCCGGGGAGAGTGAGCATCTCCTGCTTGCTAGCAACACCCGTCACATATACCCAGTAGAAAGAGTCAAATCGTGTAAATTCCATATGTATGGAGAAGTGGAAGTAGGTAATCTTTTAGTATAGAAGGTGTCAAATCTGTGTAAAATGATCGGAATCGGTCTCAGTCCAGAATATCATTTATCATAGATCACGCTAATTCACGAATATGATAATACAGTGTATATCTAAAACCTTATCATCAACATTTTCGGTGAAAACCGGGTTGCGTACAAACACAGTAATAAATCATTCAAAGTGGCATAAAGTGTGTCAAGGAATTTAAATCATTACGGACTTTTGTACAGATGGACACCGAAACGAACAGTTGATTATTCCAACTAGCCTGCTCTTTAAACAGCGAGACGACTTTTCATACGTGGTCAGGACGAAAAGATGCTGAAGATAATACTATAAAATAAATAAATAAATAAAATAAAATAAATAATAATTATAATAAATAAATAAAAATAATAATATACGTATACTTGTCGTCACGCCTCGAGAATTTGTTATCTACATCTTCTTGTGAAGGAAACGCTACTAAGACTCCAAGTGGTGCATGTCTTCCAAGAGTCGTTTCGCCGTTTAAGGTACTGATCAGTCGAATACATGTATGTTTTGCAAGTGTATGAAATAATTACTTGCATTACTACCCAGTGACATAAATCAAGTAAAGTAAATTTCTGATATAGATATGTATATTTCAAACGTTGACGTTACTTTTGAAATACAAAAGGGAGTGAATCACGATGCCAAATGCTATACGTTTGTCGCGAGGGTTTCTAGTCCCTGAATATGTGAAACATGTAAAACCAGAGACAAAGATACTTTCAGAAAGTATATATGTCTCTGGTAAAACAAATCATCCTTCTATGAAATATATATATATATATATATATATATATATATATATATATATATATATTCAGTAAAAAATTATAGGGTTTGATCAGAGGTCCAGACCCCTTATAATTACGATCCTCGCTTCTGTTCTGGGTCCGCTGATGTCTTTGATGTGGATGCTTTTAACTTTATCAAAGGACCATATGCATAATGGGTTAAAGACAAACAAAATGGTGATATAGTATAGACTTTTTTTTCCAAAATAGCCCCCACCTCCAGAAAAAATCTGCCTAGTAAATAGATTTTCTCCCGAGAAAAAAAGTATACTAGTATTTAACAAATGCAATTCGAGTTTAAAATCATCCCCAAACCGCAATTCTTTCCCCTGTATATATTAACTTTTTCTGTATCCACAATGTTTTTGTCAGTTGCAAAGTCCGATTCGTTCCGATATGGAAGGAGGAGGCAAAGGTTATATGGAAGGGAGAATGAGATGGAATGGTGAGAGACATCCCATATGTCCACCCCACTTCCATAGAAACTAGTATTTCAAAGCTATACATAAAATTGATTTGAAAAATTACCCCATGGGCTGTAAAAATTTAACGGCTTGCGTCAATTTTCAATGACTTTTGGGCCGAATTTAGCGTTGAAAACTGACCCACGGTCCGGTTTTTAATATTGAAAACTGACCCGCGGGACAGTTTTCAACGGGTCAGTTTTTAATGTTACACCGGCACGCTGAAAAGTGATTGACTAATAATTGATTAATCGACATCTTGACCGTTACGGTGTCATTTCATGGTCCATTGCCTCTTGTAACTAAGAGAATGTTAAAAAGATGTTTTATACTGCAATATGCGTATCTACTGAATAATGCGAATGGATGGCGAATAGTAACATGAAGGTAGAGCGCGAACGCGTATGATATGGTTTGAGAATTTGCTTGGTAAAGCATTCCTTAATATAGTATAATGTCTAACATTATTGTATGTCTACTCTCAGAGGTTTGCTGTAGATGTTCAGACGAGGCCCATTGTCACCCTAGAAAATATTGAGATATAGAATACGGCAATGATATTCGCCTTCATGAAAGAAGCATGTCCCTGGAATTGCAAGAATATACGAAATTTACAGTTATGCTGTAAGTATCTCGCATGTTATTAGACATCTCTTGCTGTTATTCGTAAGAATTTCGACTCGATGTCTGCAGCACTATTAAATTGGTATCTGTGTACTACACGTGAGGTAACGTAATATAACATCGTAAGGGTTCTCATCATGCAGGCTTGACACGGGCCATCAGCTGATACGTCAAAGTGGAACGGTATGGAAGGAGAAGGATTGGTCCTACTATGTATAACAACTTGCTCAAATCAAGACTTTGTTATGACTTGAGGACATATGCTCTCCGAGGGGCAGAGTTGATGTAGTGGTTAAGCGCTTGGCTTGCGGCACCGACGTTGCGCCACTATGTTTAGAGTTTGATTACCTCCTGCTTCCATGTGGCGATATAACTTAAAAATGGTTGAAAGCGACGTAAAACACCAACCAACCAACATATGCCCTCTGACACATATCTTGCAAAAAGTGCTGTTTCCTAGCAATTCAAATTATGATATGCCAATCACCCTGATAAATCTAACATGGTAATCTGACATAATTCCAATGTCTGACAAAATACCTCCGATCTGTGGCATAATGACAGTTTCCAATGTCTGACAACATAATAAAAATGCCTGGAAACATGACTCCGATATGAAGACATACCGCCTAAAACTCACAACATGCCTCCCACTGACAACATCATCTTCCCAACATCTAACATGTTTCCTACTATACCTCAAATGTCTTACAGACCGCTTCCGAATCATGACAACGTGATTCCAATATGAAAACATACCTCCTATATCTCACAGCATACCAACTATATCTTACAACTTACCTCCTATATCTCACAGCATACTTCCTATATCTTACAACATACCTCCTATATCTCATAACATACCTCCTATATCTCACAACATACCTCCTATACCTTATAACATACCTCCTATATCTCACAACATACCTCCTATATCTCATTACATACCTCCGATATCTCACAACATACCTCCTATATATCATGACATACTTCCTATATCTCACAACATACCTCCTATATCTCACAACATACCTCCTGTATCTCATAACATACCTCCTATATCTCACAACATACCTCTTATATCTCATAACATACCTACTATATCTCACAACATACCTTCTATATCTCACAACATACCTCCTATATCTCATAACATACCTCCCATGCAGAACATCATCTTCCCATTGTCAGACATTCTTCCTGACATACCTCAATTGTCTGACATGTCTCCATTTTCTTAAAGCATGCTTCCAAATCATGACAACATGACTCCAATATATGATAACTCCAAAGTCTGAAAATACGTCTCCAGTGTTTGACTGGATTCTAATACCTGACAACATGGCTCCTATGACTGACAACATGACTGCAGTGAGTGACAAAATGAATCCAATGGCTGACAACATGTCTCCAATGACTGACAACATGACTCCAATTACTGACAACATGAGTCCAATTTCTGGCAGCATGATACAAATGACTGACAACAAGACTCGAATGACTGACAACGTGACTTCAATGACTGATAACATGTCTCCAATGACTGACAACATGACTCCAATTATTGACAGCATGAGTCCAATTACTGACAGCATGATACAAATGACTGACAACAGGTCTCCAATGACTTACAAGACTTCAATGTTTGAGAGGATTCCAATGCCAGACAGCATGACTCCAATGTTTGACAACATGACTCAAATATTAGGCGTGACTCCAATGCCTGACAGCATAACTTCAATGACTGACAAGACGACTCCAATGACTTAACAGCGTGACTCCAATGTGTGATGTAACTCGAAAGTCTGACGCGACCCCAGTGTCTGACAGCGTGATTCCAATGTGTGATGTGACTCGAATGTCTGACGCGACCCCAGTGTCTGACAGCGTGATTCCAATGTGTGATGTGACTCGAATGTCTGACGTGACCCCAGTGTCTGACAGTGTGACTCCACTGTTTGATGTGACTCGAATGCCTGACGTGACCCCAGTATCTGACAGTGGGACTCCAATGTGTGATGTGACTCGAATGTCTGACGTGACCCCAGTGTCTGAAAGCGTTACTCCAATGTTTGATGTGACTCAAATGTCTGACATGACTCCAGTGTCTGACAGCATGACTCCAATGTGTGATGTGACTCGAATGTCTGACGTGACCCCAGTGTCTGACAGCGTGACTCCAATGTGTGATGTGACTCGAATGTCTGACGGGACCCAATGTCTGACAGCGTGACTCCAATGTGTGATGTGTCTCGAATGTCTGACGTGAACCCGGTGTCTGACAGCGTGACCCCAGAGTTTGACAGCTTGACTCCAGTGACTGACAACATGACTCCAATGAATGACACAACTACAATATTTGATAGGATTCCAATATATAACATCTTCAGTGTCTGACATGACTCCATGAACTCAATGTCTGACAACAAAACAAATGTCTGATGGCATAACTTCTTTGTCACAGCATATTTTTGTCTTACAACATACCTACCCATGCTTGATTATGACAGCAGATTTAAATTATATGACAACTCCGACAGGACTTCAATATCTGACAGCATGCCTCCCGTATGCAACACAACTAATGTCTTACTGAATACTTCCCATGTCTGACAAGATGACTGTAATCTCCGTCAAGATGATCTGATAACATACATTCTGTACCTGACAACATGACTAATGTCTGACAGAATACTTCTCATGTTAGACGTGACACAAATGTCTGACAAGATGACTCCGATGTCTAATATGACTATTGTCAGACATGATTCTCATGTCTGAAAACATTTTCATTGTCTGACATCAACATAAATCTAATGTCCGAGATGACTCCAATGTCTGACATGAATCAAACATCTAACTTCAAAGTCCGACAACATGAATCTAATGTCTGACATAAATCCAAGGTCCGACATGACGACTATAAGGTTTGACATATGACTATCATGCCTGACAAAATGACTCCAATGTCTGACAACACGACTAATGTCCAACACGACTCTTATGTCTGACATGATGACTCTAATGTCTGACAAGATTAATTTACTGACAACATGACTGATATGTCTGACATGACTCTTATGTCTGACAAGACGACTGTCTGACATGACATTTGTCTGACAAGATGACTCAAATCTGATAACATGACTACAATGTCTGACACGACTACAATGTCCGACATGACTGATGCCTGATGTTACTCTTTATGTCTGACAAGATGTTTACGACGTCTGACATGATGCTAATGTCCGACAACATGACTCTAGTGCTGGACATGATGTCTGACAACATGACTAGTGCTGGACATGATGTCTGACAACATTACTCTAATGCTGGACATGATGTCTGACAACATGACTAGTGCTGGACATGATGTCTGACATGACTCTAATGCTGAACATGATGTCTAACAACATGACTCTAATGCTGGACATGATGTCTGACAACATGGCTCTAGTGCTGGACATGATGTCTGACAACATGACTCTAGTGCTGGACATGATGTCTGACAACATGACTTGTGTTGGACATGATGTCTGACGACATGACTAGTGCTGGACATGATGTCTGACAACATGACTCTAATGCAGGACATGTCTGACAACATGACTAGTGCTGGACATGATGTCTGACAACATGACTCTAATGCTGGACATGATGTCTGACAACGTGACTCTAATGCTGGACTTGTCTGACATGACTCTAGTGCTGGACATGTCTGACAACATGACTCTAATGCTGGACATGATGTCTGACAACATGACTCTAGTGCTGGAAATGATGTCTGACAACATGACTCTAATGCTGGACATGATGTCTGACAACATGACCCTAGTGCTGGACATGATGTCTGACAACATGACTCATGCTGAACAAGGTGACTACAATGTCTGACAACATGTTTTCCAAGTTATACAAGTTGTGAGTGTGATTTAAGATTTTGATATCACCGATATTGTGGTGGCACCATGTTAATGATCTGCAGGCGAGCATCCTGGCTAGAGGTAGCTATGGATCTTTCTGGATTGTTACCTGACATCATCGTTGTTAATACGTCCGACAGCAATAGTTAAGAAGAAAGTTATATTTTTGATTTTTCTTGTTTTATGTCTCACTATGATTATTTCACGTATATGGTGACGTCATTATTTCACATATATGGTGACGTCATTAGCTTTGCACAGAATTTCTACCAATGAAACAGACCTACTCAAAGTGGCAAAGGATATTTTAATACCAACGAGTGACGTGAGAGTTTGGTTTTTACTGCTACTTCTAAAAGACAGAACGATGATGAACCATACATGGAATCAAACCCAGAACCTCTCTGACCAATAGGTCAACATGCTTGTAACAGAGGTATGCTGGCTCCCTGCCGGTTAAGAGAATGACAAGCAGCAATACATCTATATAATGAACATTTAATAATATGCAAAAAACAAGAGACATAAAATGTACAATAATACAGGTAGTGAATGTGGGCTACTTTCTACGGCAAGTGAAGTTTGTACCATGATTCATATCACAGACTTGTCATTTACAGAGTAAATAATGTGACAACACATTAAGTCCAGGGTTATCATAGCATCTAATCAAGTAGACAACCATCTTGTAATCTGTATGAAAGCAGGATATAATTCTGAATTTTTATATTTTTTCAATGAAACAATATTAAGGGGATTGGAAATAAAAGAACAGGAAAATGATAGACAACAAAGTGTTAGTTAATACACAGATTTACAACTGAAGGCAAAATGAGCCATTTTGTTCACAACAATTGGTCGTTTCCTCATTCATGATTTTTCCATTCTGTAGTCAAGGGTGGATCTAGAATTCTCTAAACAAGGGTGGATCTAGAATTCTGTAGATGGGTGGATCTAGAACTCCTGAGACTGTGAAGACTTTTTGCCTCCACTTGCACTGGTTTTCTTGGGTAGCAACACAGCCTGTATATTTGGTAACACACCACCCTGGGCTATGGTAACACCTGATAATAACTTGTTCAACTCTTCATCATTTCTGAAAACATACGTAAACAGTTTCATTTAAAATGAAAGTCTAATACACTTTGAAAAGAAATTCAGCATTAAAGGGCAGGTGTGTTTCTCTTACGTGCCTGATTTCTTTTTTTCGGTAATGCAGATAGTAAATATTTTATGCAATGTCTTGAGTGTAATATATATCTACTATTATTAAAAAAATAGGAATCAGAACAGTCTTAACAGGACAAATACCTCCTCCTTGGGTCAAGGCCATGACACACATGTAAATGATCGTGCAATTCATTGTGTAACAAGTGCGTAAAGTATGAAGCAGATCCATGCTTCAGCAATGGTTTCATGGACTCAACTCTAATTTTGGTTTTAAGTATGTATCCATGACTTTGGAGTATGACATAAGGTCAAGGTCATGAAAAAACATCATGTCATTGGTAACAATTGGTGAAGCATCAACTCGATCAGTGATAAATCATTAAATAGGAGTTGTATATCTATGACAAATTATTTTTTTAACATTTTGACTAGATGGACAGATTAACAGGGCGATTCTGATATCCTATACAATATATGAGATATCATTTGTATGGATTAAAATAAAATTTCTTCTAGATCCAATTTTGAAATCAGTATTACAAGAAAGAACACGCTGTTACGCTGATAGATGACAGTATTTTTAAAAGGGTCTAGACTCTATATCTTTTATCAGAATTAAAGAAAACAAGTGCATTTGAAAGTAAGATTTCATTTTTAGCAGCATACAAAATATAGAGACAGGTGTGAAGCTGATCAAACTGTCAATGCTCTTACCTGATTGCAAGCTGCAGGTGACGAGGAATGATTCTTGACTTCTTGTTATCTCGAGCAGCGTTGCCAGCTAACTCCAGAACTTCTGCAGCCAAATACTCCAGTACAGCTGCCAGGTAAACAGGGGCACCTGCTCCAACTCTCTCTGCATAGTTACCTAGGAAATTACAATCATTTGAATATTACATTATCTTCAATAATCAGTAACATATACATGTACACACACACGTGTATATATACACAATGTACATACGGGTGAAATGACTGAAGGAAAAAGTACTTGACACCTAATGCATGTATTAGTAAGTTATATCGACATTTTTCTAATTTTACATGATGTAAGGGGCAATACTGTATAAATGGAATTTTTCTACTCAGCACTAACGTCATAAAGGAATTTCCGGCAAAAAGTGGTTTGTCCCATATTATGCCTCTTACATCAAGTAAAATTGGGAAAAGGCTTATAAAACAAAAAAACAAATATGTCATTTCTGAATAAAGTTAAAGATGTGCTTGTTAACCCCCGATATCTTGTGTAAAGCCAGGCTCATTATAATGTATAAGCATCAGTGGTAACCAAGTTTTTCTATGTCTGTAATACACACTGTATATCTGTGTTAGACATACTTTCTTCCTTGAGCAGAAATGATGCATGTATCTGCCCTGGGAGTAATGAAGTTACAGTATGATTAGCAGTTACAACTTACATATAATATATATACATTGCATTGTGTTGTGTCTGTACACAAATGTAAAAATACAAATGTGGTGTCACATGACAATGGCAGAAACAAAATGGCCACACAAAGAACAATTCATCTCTAGAAATTATTAAGAAGTTTCTGTTCTAGTTACATAAAAAATTTGAGCTTTCATGGCATGACTGCTGTATCTGTAAATTATTAAAACCTAGGAGAATCAAAATAGCATACATGTACATGTGCAAAACATAAAATTTTATGAATCCATCTGATTAAACCCATATCTTTATTTTTTTGTCCTGTTGCAGATAAAGCAATGACACAAATAAAGAAGCGGAATAAAGATATGGTTTTAATCAGATTGCTCTATGAATCAGACTTTTTGTCTATAACCCATTCAATAATGTATAGTCATTCTCACAAGATAATGAACGCCATGCTGGCAGAGAAATACCCAAAGATAATTGTGTGTATGTGAAAGTGGGAAGTACCCCTTCTTTTAAGAACAAGCTGTGTTTGCGAAACACTGAATTAATGCCCCAAAGGGCACCAAAGTCCAAAATGTTACTTTTAGCATGAAGGGCATGTCAAGGTCAAAAGGTCATTGACCTTGATGTCATTGAAAAGGGCTTCATTAGTTGAGTATGAATGTCAAATATGAAATCTCTATCCCTCACGGTTCAAAAGTTATAGCCAAGGTTAAAGCTGACAACACACAGACAGGACAAAAACAATATGCCCTCGATCTATCGATCCAGGGCATAAAAACATTTGCATATTTTTCTCAAGACAAGTATAAATCAAGAACACCCATTTAACCTACATTGTAGGAAAAGACCTCCCTTATTAACTGGTTATGACACTGCTTGTACATGATTACAATGAGTCTGATATCTACCTGCCACAATACCTCACAAACAGCAACAATTGCTTAATTTTCATATAAAACGCTAAGTTGACCAATTGATCAAAATAAGTTTTCAACTCTAAAAAGTCTTTTCTGGTAATTACAAGTTGAAAGCATCAGACAGAGATGTTGAAATTAACCGGTCCGACCGGCAAAACCGGTGAAAATTGGCAATGACCGGTTGAATGATCGAATCCACCTGTCTAAATGATCGGTAATACTGCAGCAACAAATGACATTTTTAAGAGTTGCCTAATCCATTGAATCTTATCCTTTTAAGGGAAGTGTGACTTTCTGCACTATCGTTGGGACGATTCCATTCCGTATGCACAATAAGCAACAATGAGACAGGCAAGATCAAGAAATGATTTTTAGGGCTCCTAAACACTAAAAACTAACAAAATAATAATATTGTTCCAATCACGGACTCCAATTTACTGCATCAACGAAAGCTATATTAAAATAACGCACTGTTGAAATATCTAAATAAATTACTAGTACATTAATAAATATTATTGAATGTAGCATACCACAAAAACGATGTCATGATCAGAATAGTGTTTACAGCCAACAATCAAAACCAGCTGTCTTAATGATTCAACTTGATTCAGCCATAACTAAATTCAAATGAAGGGCAGGCATATCAATATATAAAACGCGATGTACTTGAAACAAATACCAATGTTGATAAAACTTTTCTAATTTTTAAATTGAATATTTTTTCCCAATTTGATCCAAAATGATGCTTTTTTCCAATTGAAAAGGTCCTGGCCCCAATTCAAAAATACACAGAGACAGCTCGAGAGATCGAGAGAAAGAGAGAGAGAGATGGGTATAGATTGAGGAGGAGTAAGACTAGTCTAAGATTTTGAAATATATCTAGCTAGTGAACATGTGAATAGGAGCGAGAGAGAGTAATGGTGATTGTGAGCAGAGTGAAAGTGAAAATATACGAAATTATTAGAGAAAAAGAAATCAAATATACCGATAATTGAAATGAATTAACACTTTACAACAATAGAATAACTACAACTATAATATTGATTTATCTATAGTAGTCGGTCCGGTGTACCTTGTGTTCGGATCGGTTAATTCAGTCTGGTCACCGGTCCGAATGACCGGTTGGTTTGAAAAAATTTCAACACCTCTGATCAGATATTAAATCAAAGTTGAAAAAAATAATATTATAGTGTGTTGACTCATCACAAGGCCAGGCATTCTTGAATTTTACCCAAATTAACGGACCAATGAGCTGAAAGCCCTGTGTATTGAGTATGCTATAAAGATGTACACTTTTAATTTTGTCAAAATTCTAAAATTATTATTTTTTACACTTGTTTACTTCTGCACAGTCTTTGAAATTGATTACCAAAAACAGAAAACAAAGACTGTTACTCATCTGAGTGATTAACAGTCATATTAGAGGTTGTACCCAATCTGATTAAAACCATATCTTTATTCCGCTTCTCTACATGTCCTATTGCGGATAAAGATCTGGTGAAATTCCGCAAGGGGTCATGTTCTGGTGAACTCTGATGATGATTCAGTCACCGAAACTGTTATTTCCCATAGCCAATCAATGACTCGGCTAGGCAAGTGATAGTGATGCAATATGTAACAAACACTGTTCAAAAACTACCTTGTTGGTCGCACACACTGGAGATGTTAATTTCATTCCTAGGAATTTGTAGCCAATCCACTGATTTGCTGGAAATCAGAGTTCACCAGAACATGACCCCATATGGGAATTCGCCAGAAGAACATGACCCCTTATGTGAATTCGCCAGAACTTTATCCACAATAGGGCAAATAGAAAAACGGAATAAAGATATGGTTTTAATGAGATTGAGGTTGTACCCAACCTGTTTATCAATATCATGACTGTGTAAATATTCAAAACTCATTCAACTGTGACAAGACTTGACTCTGCCAAGATAGCTCAATGGAGAGAGTATCCCATTCGATAGCAGAAGGTTCTAGGTTTGATTCCTGGGTCTGGCCACAATTTCTTACCCTGCCTGTTACAGATTTGGTGCAGTGGCCAGCCCTCATGAATTACATGTTTGTTTGTGGACTGTGAGGGTTATGATCTTAGGGCTGTCATAAGTTTAGGTTTCCGGGGTTGGAAACCTATAGCAGGGGAGGAGTGTTATAGACTGATATCAGCCAGGATAGCACAATGGTGAGACCATCGGCCCTAATAGTGGAAGGTTCTGGGTTCGATTCATGGGTTCAGCCACAATTTTTCACCCTGCCTGTTACAAAGCATATGAATTGTATTGTCACTATAATATCGCAAGAAAGTAAAATAGAAAAAAAAACCGTTTCTACATTACATACGAATTAGTTATGACTGCAATGTAAGAGCTATTTTGTCCGTAGTTACGACTGCAACGGAACAGCTATTTTGACAAAATAGCTCTTCCGTTGCAGTCATAACTATTTTGTCCGGTTTCATCTGGCCTTCTGGGAGAAGAGATGGGACAAAATAGCTCTTCTGTTGCAGTCGTAACTAAAGATGACTCAACACACTATAGGCCTATTGAGAGGCCTCCATTAAACATCATGTTTAACATGCTTCTAGCTCTGTACTCAGTCAGCACTCTACTACTAGACAATTACAAATTTCTTACCTTTCCTCAATAGTCGGTGAATTCTGCCTACTGGGAATTGGAGTCCAGCACGAGTGGATCTACTTTTTGCCTTTGATTTAGATTTTCCTCCTTTACCGCGTCCAGACATATTGATTCTATACAAAGTGTTCCCCTAGACAAAGTCTTCCCTCTCACTTTCGTGGATCTCGTGCGCAATCTGGCACTCTTTTTAAAACCGAAAGTAATGACGTCATATGTGGGTTTTTGGGGTTTTTTTTATATATTTTTTGATTTGTTTACAACTTTTTTTTAGTTACTTTCTGTACGTATATGATTGTGGGAGTTTAATTTCATTATGGAATACAATCAAAACAGATGACTTTCGTGTTACCAAATCGTTCTTTGAACGGGTGCTTTGAACAAAACAATATTCGAGATCGGCGTAAAAAATAAATCAAACACGTTTCAGTTAGGTACACGACAACATTTTGAGAGGAGGAGAAGCTGCATTGCAGCAGAACAGCTGCAAAATGGATCTGTCAGAGACCCAAACTCATCTGCTAACAAACGCTGTGATGTCGTTTGTGGGATTTATTGTTTGTTTGAATATAATACCTAAATTCAAAGATATGTTTATCAATGTAAACTTGTTTGGAATGGATATGAGCAAGAAAGAGAAACTGAAAATGTAAGACCATATTTAGTTTGCATTGTAATAACTATTTCATCATTTGTTCAAAGTAAATTGTATATGTAGTGCTTTGCTATTCTTTTCCTGCTCCTTTTATTATATGCCAAGGATAAATTATAAGTCGTTGCTATTTGCACGATGGAGGTGTAAATAGCTGAGGGAGTATTGGAATGGCTATTTACACAACAATCGTTAGCTTCCATATTTCGCCACACCAAACGTTATTTATTATCGTCTATTCATTTTGTTTGGTGGGGCTTCAATGCCGTGACTATGCTGACTTCGGCGCAGGGCCGATTGTGATTCATTTTTTGCATAATTGCAGGAAACAAGGTCACAGGTAAGTAGTGCATACCTCATATTAATTAATTTGTGACATTATTAAGTCCGTTTGTCACCAATATCTCCAGGTTCCCTTAGCAAAAGTTAAATATGACATTCCTTAAACTGCCGTCTTTATTGTATTACGTAATTGGCTTACTGGACATAAGTCGACTGTGAAATATGCATGTTTAAACACATGGACTTTTTATACTGGTTTACATGCCAAAAACAGAAAATATGGAATTTGCAAAAAGGTAAAATGGAATTCTCTAAATTCTGAAACGGAAAATCATTGGCCCTACAGTGTTACAAATGATAACATATATAAGACCTAGTACAAATTTAGTAATGTCAATCTTCCCACTGCATTGTTACTACAAGAACAGATGTAACTGCCAGACAATTTTTTATCTGATCTTATTATTTTACTAATTGATATTTTAAGTTTTAATAAAGCCGGCGTGGCCTAGTGGTATCGCGTCGGACTCCTGATCAGGAGGCCGGGGTTCGAGTACCACTCTGGTCATGCCAGTGTCATGTCTTTCGGATGAGACAGTAAAAACCGAGGTCCGTGTTGTAGTATGCATGGCACGTTAAAGATCCCTAACTGCTTCGGATGGGTCCGTTGCAAAGGTCAAAATTTGTATGCCCCGCATCATTCAAGTGCCGTCACCATATACGTGAAATATTCGTGGTGTGACGTAAAACAAAAATCAATCAATCAATCAATTTTAAGTTTTAATAGATGTTTCTAATATTTTAACAAAAAAGAATGTGTAAATATCTGGTTGCTCGAAAATGTTTCAAGACAAAATATATATTGAGGAAATGCCTTATACAGTATAAAGCAGGTGTTTTTTGAGAAATTATACGAAACTCAGTGGGATAAACATCAAAAAAAAAAGTGGGAATCCAGAGCTGCCTTCAGAAACGTGAGCACCCGATGCACAGCAAAGTGCTCATTATTTGAATGAGGGTACTCACTGTAGTGCTAGCGTGTGCTCGCCATACAACATCCAAGGTGTTTCATACAGATTCTCAAGATGGCAACTAATATGCTTAGATGACCAGGCTGCAGTTGGACGAACCTAATTTTATTTTATCATTAATTATTTTAATTAATCAATTATGTATTGAAATTTATTATTATTTAATATCATGATTATTATTAGAAAGTTATTTCATACTCGTGAGAGCTCCCTTTCATTCAAGAATGTAAAAAATCCAGAAGTGGGTGTGCAGTAGGGCCCTCTCTTTATTGAACATGCCCCAAGTGTAAATTTTCTTGTGCTAATTAATGCCTGGTTGAAATTCACTGTGTATTGTGTAATTCTTAAAGTTGCATTTGGATGTGGCCCAGATGTATTAATAACAAAACGCCTGGACTATTCTGCAATATGTGAGTAATCAGAAATTGATTTCCCTAGATATGATTTCACCAGAGAAATTGTATCCATTCTAGTTGGGTACAACTTCTCCTGGGTACGATTTCTCCAGCAATCAGTAAGAATACATAGTTGTATATAGTGACTGAATCATGTAAAATTGAATTTTCACATCAAAAGTTGATACAAAAATATGGTTATACATGTACTTGAAATCACTTATCAAGCATTTTGTCCTCTCTGTCACACAGTTTGACATCCCTGGTATACCAGTATTTTAACTACCAGGTTTGCATGATAAAAGTTTTTCCTTTCCTTGTACATGTTGTATATGTAGAAAAGAATATTGGTTGATTTGGCCTGTAATGTAGATTTTTTAGCTTAAAAAATTTTGCCTTCTCATAATATATATTCAGTTAGTGAGTTACCTGTGTACAGTGTATGTATGTATTGTGAAAGGGAGGGTTTCAATTCCATCCCAAGTGAATAGTAATGATATAAATGTGCCTTTAATGTTGAAAGTTCAGCATAATCTCATTTGTGTAAAAATTGTGAAAATTCACGCAGACTGTTTAAATTTAATTGTACATGGACTTAAAATTACTAAGGACTACATTACTAGATCTGCTACATTATATTTTTTATGTGCTGTTAATCGCCTGGTTTTTGATATATTTTATTTCTAGTCCTGAAGCCCAAGGTGTGATATGTGGGGCTGTGTTTCTGGTCATTCTCTTTCTGTTCCTGCCAGTTCCATTCTACAAACATTTAGCTGATCCTAATGTGAGCAGATTTCCACATCATGAGGTATGTTATAGCTGTAATCAGTTACACGTAACAGTTCAGTCAGTTTCCTGTTTTGGGTACATGTAGCTCAGTTTGGGTACATGTAGCTCAGGTCTTGACAAAGTACATGTACTAGTGTTACAAATACCAGACATCAGTGGTTCATCTTGAGATGCTGATTTCAGTTCATGCTTCATATGCTGCATGTGATCTACATGTTGTGCTTGCAGTGACTCTGATGATATATTATTATATGTCGAATGGTTCCTAATAGTCAGAGTGAAAAAACGGAATACAAATTACATGGTCTCTTTCAGAATAGTCAAAGAATTCATCATTGATTTTGTAAACAAACTTGTGTGTCCAAGGCATCACTGTTTGACGGAATGACAAAGTTATTGCAGAAGACTTGGGATGTCAGACAGGATCATGTTTACTTCACTACAGATTTTGTTCTCAGACTTGTATATTAGGACCTTATACATTTACATAATATATTTTATTTTTGTGACACATACTTGTTTTGGGTTTACTTTCTCTGCTTGTTTAATGTGAAAGAATTGACCAAGATTTCTGAACATTAAAACTTGAGTACAGAAGGAAATATATATTTTAATATTCTTACATAGAGGATGTCCCTGCAACTTAGAAATTACATGACTTGTGTACTGTATATTTTAACCACATTGAGCACCTTGTATTCCAGATGTCTATGATCTCAATTCATTCAGTACATTGTACCTCCATATACATGGTCCATGCGGGTCATTGAAAGTCATGGAATTTGACCTGGGTCTTGAATAAGTATGGAATATATGATGCAGCTATGGAAAGTCACGGAATTTGGTGTGAGGTCTTTGAAAAGTCATGGAATTTCATTGTTCCCCATTTTCCAGTCTTCCATTCGATATATTATATAGTATAATATTTCTCTGTGTTTGCCTCAAAACATCGCGAAATCCGGATTTTCCTAAAGCATGTTGGTTCATATGTTTAGTTTTGCACTGTTTCAAGGAAGCACTTAACATAATAGTAATAATTAATAGTACAGTGTAGCTTTATTGTCAAAGTAATTTGTCTGTTGTCCATCTGTGAAGTCATGGAAAATGTGGTATGAATCATGGGAAAGTCATGGAAAAGTCATGGAATTTTGGTACAGAATTTCAGTACAAACCATGATATACTTGTGGACTATATCTGTACCCAGAGTACCTTTCAGCAGTGTTCTTTATACATTATTGTACATGTTGTTTATTTTTTCAGTACATTCAGTACTTTGTGGCACTACTCTCGATATGTACTGTGTGTTATTTTTTTCAGTACTTTGAGTGCCTTGAAGCACTTCACTCTATACATACTACATGTATATTTTTTCAGTAAATTCAATACTTTGTGGCACTTCTCTCTATATGTAGTGTATTATGCATTTTTTCAGTACATCAAGTGCATTGAAGTACTGCTCTCTGTACTTACCGGTACTCTTTGTTCTCCATATCTGTTGTGTGTTTATTATTCAGTACACTGTGCACCTTTTAGCATTATTTTCTATATTTATTTATGCCTTGTTTATTTTTTCAGTACATTGAATACCTTGCGGCGCTGCTCTCTATATGTTGTATGATCTTCCTTGGGTTTGCTGATGACGTTCTGGCCCTGAAATGGCGACATAAGCTCATTCTACCCACTATGGCTACCTTACCATTACTAATGGTGTACTTTGTTAACTTCAACACAACAGTTATTGTGGTACCCAAACCTCTAAGATTGTATATTGGCAACATTGTAGACTTAGGTAAGACAGAGTGAAAAAAGAAATATTTTGTCAACTTAATCCTTAGTCACGATGGTCATCTTGAACTGTTGCTTGTTAGGTGTTCAACTCGGCCAGTTGGTATCAGTTTCAGTATAAATAGAGATTGTTTGATAGTCTTCTTATTGATTTACAGTTTTACTCACAATATTTTAGTAAATTAGGGTACATATGTATACATATAATGAAAGAGAAAAGTAATCAAAAGCAAATTCTGAAACATCTTAATGTAGCTCTGCTTAGTCAAGTATATAAGAAAGAATGGAAATATTGTGGAAAGGAAGTATTTTTCTGTTATGCTGAGTTGATAAAGTGATGATTTGATTTGACCACGAGCCAAGTTAAACATGGACATAAGTAGACTTGACTTCGATGAAAAGTTTGGTAGGCTGTATTCATCTTCTCAGAACAGGTGCTATGATCAGCTATGTTCCTCTTGTACTGGATTTTAGGGGATCATGACACTTTTCTTGCAAAAACAGGCTGTATTAAACAGGCAAAAGGATTTCTGTAAGATGTTGTAAACATTTTTACTGGTAAGTAACAAAACAGACTGTCATATAACACATTTTGTTTTTGACTTTGTGATTTAAATTCCATCAGGTAAAGATAAGTCGGAATTTGTCGTAGGATCAGAGGTTAGAATCTTTTATAATCATTGAAATCTCACATGTATGGTTGTTCTTAAGAGTTAATCAGAAATTTTGACTTGAAGAGTTAAGATACCACTTGCTGCTTTTAGGTAAGAATCCTCAACAACAGCGTACATTTCAAACTTTATATAGTTGACATTATTACTGAGGGGGATTTATGATATGTATCAAAAAATTTCTTTCATATTGTAATGTTTTTCAAATATTGTTTTTTTTTTTAAAGATATTTGAAAAAACATGCAATTTACGAAGTATGATTAGATATTCTCTCCCTCAGTCTTCATGTGGACAAAGCCCTCACAAACTGTGTCCTTCACTACACACAGTCCTTGGGGTGGAATATCTAACGATATTCAGTCAGTTACTTACAGCGTATAAGTACAATCATGTATTATTTTAGCAAAACTTTGTTCCCACTAATAGTGATGATTGATAATAGTAATGTGTTTACTGGAAGGTAAATCAAGTTATATTATCAATCTTAAAATTTCATCATCAAATTTTGCTGTCGAAATTGGATCTTTTATCTGGTGCATTTCTAATAAGTTCCAATCTTTAAGTTTGATTGATTGATTGATTGATTTTTGTATAACGTCACACTATGAATATTTCATATATATGGTGGTGGCATCTGCCTGATTTTGGGCATACAGATTTTGACTTTTGCAACCGACCCACCTGAAGCAGTGAGGGATCTTTAACGTGTCATGTATACCATGACACGGGGCCTCAGTTTTTACTGTCTCATCCGAAAGACAGGACATCGGCATGACCAGATGGGGACTGGAATGGCAACAGATTGAAATAGAAATGGAAATTCTATAATAAAAGAGGATGAATCTCCTAACAGCAATAATGAGAATGTGTGATCTGTATAATTATGAAAACCATGGATTTCATTGTTTAAATATCAGATCCATTAAGATTTTTCACAAAGAGCCATTTTATATCTTTTGAGAAACCATTTTATCAGTGATTGATTGGTTTACTCTTTTTTGCTTAGATGCCAATAATCAATTATTTCACACTGATTAACATTACTACTATCCACATATCTCTTTTGATACATTTTCTTTTCACAGGCATTTTGTATTATGTGTACATGGGTATGCTAGCTGTATTCTGTACCAATGCTATCAATATTTTGTCTGGGGTCAATGGACTGGAATGTGGGCAGTCTCTGGTTATTTCTGTCTCAGTTCTAGTCTTCAATGTAATTGAACTCTCAGGTAAGTGTAAACAAAGTAAGCATATAAATTCACTGTGATTATTGAAGACTTCAGTTATATTTTTTAGTGTTTCAGAGGTTCCTTGAATTTGAATTTCCTGAAACAAAGTTTTTAATATAATGTTAAATTATAAGGTTTCTGAGAAAAACTATGTGGTATTTTTTTCTAAGGTTACATGAAAATAGATGATGATTGAATGTCCCATGAAAACATTATTATTCAATTTGGAGGTACCGTATACAGCTTTGAATTCGCCCAGTCTTTTTATAGCCCTTTGACGACCTGAAAATTATTCGCCCCTTCTTGAATTCGCCCTCCCCTCCCTTCAAAACTGGCTGGCATTTAAATGTGCATGCAGAGTTTGCAAGTGGGTGTCTATAAGCACATGAGCTCGTATTATAGTTGTACCAGTATTTTATGACTGTAACATATGCATAATTGCACGCCTGCCAATTTTTATAATAATTGATTTTATATTGTGTAATTGTCTTTTGAATGGATTGAATGAAATAAACATGTCCATTGAACTATAGGTTAAAATTCTTTCAGTTGTGACTAATGTTGGAAAGATAATTGACCCGTTTTGAATTCGCCCTCCAATCAGAGGGCGAAAAGGGCGAAAATAAAACGGGGGCGAAATTTACCCTGTTTATAGTAACCATAACAAATGCAGTTTGGATGTAGCACAAATGGAAGATTTCAATGTGTTACTGTGTATTTTGATCAAATAACTTCTGGATTCACCATTTTTAAGACCTCTAGATATAGCACATGTATATCCACTGCAGTTAAATTTAAATTATAGTGTGCAGTTAAAATAATAAAATAATAAATGAATTAGGAAAGAAAACAACTTAATGAAAAGTTGCCTATGGACTGATCTGTCTATCTGATCTGTGTTTAACTTTAATATCTATCACTAGATCATGTGTACTGCAAAACTGATTATACATTATAATTTTATACACTTATGTGTGTAATAATGAAGTTCAAATGTGTTCATTATTCAAATGTTTTTGCATACATTATTACTTGTATGACCTCACAAGTCCTACGTTAATAAACCAGATGTAAGTAACACCAAATTCTTGATCTGCCGTGTTTGTAAATATTTCAAAAGATGTTGTGTAGAGATTCACGTGGAGTTTGAGACAGATAAATCTCAAATATACTTTGCTTTTTTTAGCATTTCCTTGCCTCAGATAAAAGAAAGTAAAGTAAATTTGAGACCCCATATCATATAAAAGATTTCTCACTGTATTGGGTGGGTACATAGCATTAGTCAGAATTTCTGTGTAATGCATCAAGCAGATGTTGTTACCATGAAAGTGAAATGACCACAGCATGAGGTAAATCAACAATCAAACTGTACAAACCAAAGTAAAGTAGTGGATGTAAGTGAAATGACTGCAACATGACGTAAATCAACAATCAAACTGTACAAGCGAAACTAGGAAACTAGCTGATGTAAATGAAATGACCATAGCATGATGTTAATCAACAATCAAACTGTACAAACAAAAGTAAACTAATGGATACTTTCAGTTTTGTTCAGAGTGCTACATTTTAGAATTCCATCCATTATTATTATACATTTGTAATTCTAGGAGACTGTAGACAAGCCCATGTGTTCAGTATCTACTTTATGCTGCCTTACATCGCAGTGTGTTCAGCTCTACTGTACTACAACTGGTAAGATTTACATGTTTATATAGTAAGCGAAATTATAGTTTGATGAACATTTTTTAGAATAACAACCAAAACCAAACCTCTTGGATATTGAGGATATTCAGAAGATTTTTGGGATAGACTCTAAGTTTACTGTACGAAAGAAAAAAATTATTGAGTGATTTTTGTAGAAAGAATAATTCTTTCAAGGCAGTACATTTTTTATGTTTACTTCACACATTTGTGATTACACTTTTGTAGCAGAAGCTTACTGAATAGCTTAAAGCTGTATCATGTCTGAGAACAAAGTAGTATTTCTCTGAAACAACCCTAGTAACACCCCTTAATAGGTATATATAAATATTGCACTACAGACGATGATGTCACACAGACTTTGATTAATATGTTATTTGTAACTAATTTTATAGGTCAGAGAAATTCACATATCATATTCCAGTTAAATGGTTTGTTCATAACACCGGTCAGTGTGATGAAACAGATTTGATTCCTGATTTCTATGCTAACGGTGGGCCTTGGACGTTCAAGATTGTTTTAGCTCGGGGTGGGTTTTGGGGTTAATAAAACATATTGCGATGTGTGGTGTACCGATATGGTGGTAAAGCTGCACAGCACTAGTTCTAGCATCTTCTTTTCTTACATACCGTATTTAATCTGATACATGTATATCAAGCATCTTTGAAAATAAAATGATATAGTGTAGGGATGCTTCAGTATATTGTGTTGAGAGATTTGTGGTGTGATGATTCAGTGTTCTCACTAGAAAGTATTGGACTTTCCCTTGACATTTTCATTGTATTGAAACTACAAGATGGAAATAAACCATATTCTGGTTTTGATAGTTGCTGTCTTTTTGTCCGAGCTAATACATTTTGGCGTTGTTTTTCATAGTGACGTCATAACACATGGCATAGATTCATTATAACGTCACTATGAAAAACAACACCAGAAGGTATTAGCTCGGACAAAAAGTCTTCATTTATCAAAACCGGAATATGGTCTATTGTGTAAAGCACTTTCATTATACGTTTTTGTATGTCGGTTTATGAAGGTTGTTTGCAGAATAATATAGACATATCATATACCAAAATGTTAAGGAATGTTTGAAGTTTATGAATATTGTAAAGTTTGACCACAGTTTATGCATAGTAAAGGTAAACTGCAGGTAAATACAGGTAAAATGACAAAAAGCTAGATTTAGCAATGAATATATGGATTTGTTTTCAAAAATACAATAAAAAAGATTGAAAATATTGAAATATGAAAAAATGATTTAATAAAAGTCACAAACCAGTAGGCCAGTACTTACTTTTCAGGTAAAACTCAGGTAACATTTAATAGTATATGAGGTATATCTAATGACAGATGATGACTGGGGTATATACTGCTCCAAAATGATGCCCAGTGTTGTTATATAACTGAACTAGTTTGAATAACTGATTAAAATCGCGGTTTCCACATCGTACCTGTAAGGTAGTATTGGCCAGGTGAAAAATAATTCAAAGTGCCAGAGTCGGTATCTAGTGATCACCAATAGAAAGAATGGAATCACGTTTACTAAACATGCTGTCCAGTACCAATAAGGCCCATCGGCATCACTATAAATAATCTGTAAACACCTTCATTTACCCCTTCATTTTTGTGAAAATTCAATGACAAAAAAACGGAGGTATGCTTTAAGTTGCTGGCATTTTCCGTAGATACTGGTCTACACACCGATAAGTTTCATGTGCCATTGTAATCATTGTCATTGATAAATTAATTGAGGAAATCCAAAGATGATCGAAGGTCTTCAGTGATGTTTACAAACACCTGTAAAATCCAAGGTCAACATGTGGCCGGCCGGTGTCATGTTCACGTCAATTATTCTTGAAATCTACACAATCATATATTTTTTTCATAATCATTGTCTTCAATTATATCTGCGACATTAAAAGCATCAATTTCCACATCATTATTATCGTTTCCAAAGACTTATTTGAAGAAAGAATCCAGTTGTGTTTATAAATCCACCATGATCTTGAAATACAAATTTTGATTTCACCTTTTCCCATACCTTAATATACGAACCAATCAAATTGAAGGTGAAGTCATGGAATTCTTAAGAGATAGGAATTCTGTCTCCATATATAGAAAGTCTTTTTATAACGTATACAACAATTGGAAGGCTATAAATACGATCTAAAAATAAGCTATAGTCGACCTAGTTGTTACCCGGAATATTCCGGGTACAGCTCACAGCGTGTGTATTCGATTCCCGGAATATGCCGGGTCCAGTATGACTAGGGTTAATATCATGTCACTCCTGGTGATCCACACCCCTAGCAAAATGCATACTCTGTATGCAGATATGATTTCTGAGATACATGACTTTGTATATATATACCTCCCTTTTCCATTTTACAGGTATCCTTCTCGAGTTTTTGTAGGTGACACATTTTGTTACTTCTCTGGGATGACCTTCGCTGTCGTTGCCATCCTCGGACATTTCAGCAAGACGATGCTGCTCTTCTTCATACCTCAAGTTATCAACTTTGTATATTCTATTCCTCAGCTCTTTAAAATGGTACCCTGTCCACGTCACAGACTGCCAAGGTAAGTTATCAAGAAGTAAGTGCTTAATATTCCTCTCTAGTTAGGGGGCCAGGGTTTTTTCAAATCAGGTCCACTATAAGGACCCTTCTCCATGGAAATTTTTCCTAAAATTTGTCTAAAATTTTCCCAAACATTGATCTTTTTAGCATTATACAAATGGGACAAAACTTTGCAAATGAAAAAGTACAGGCACTTTGAAAAAAGAAAAAAAAAACATATTGATGCAATGATATCACACTGGATATCAATCAGATGAATCAGGTTTGGTCCTGGATGTTTTTGAGTTTTCCTCTGTGACATATCATCTTTCGTCAGTCATCACCTTTTAGAGAAAAAATATTTGCTACAAAATTTTACATGTTAGATTGTGTATTGGATAGAGTTTGAAGTTCTTTAGTGTATTTTGTAAAATTTTAAGTTTATGGAAAGAAGTGGGGCAGAAATGCATTATATGTAAGCTAAAGTTTGTGGAAAGAAGTGAGGCAGAAATGCATTATATGTAAGCACAGTATTCCCTGAAAGCCTAAGAGTAGAAGTAGAAATCTTTTTACAAACTGTATCAAAGTTTTCATACAAGTATTTGGTACACAATGAGGTATGTTGTAATATTTCATCTTTTACTAGGATGATAACATGTTTAAAGGATGATAAAGGATTTGTTGTTTAGAATATGAAGAGCCATATGGTAAAAAATGACACTTTGTCACGAGGTGAATCATGAAGTAGTGTCTACCCGGTACTTATTACATATGGTTCTTTGTATTCTAAACAACAAAGCAGAGAATTTAGTCGGGAAATATTGTGACGTTTGGAGTTTTTTTGCACATATATTCTAAAAGTTGATAATGGATCGTTAAAATACATTTAGAAATCACATTGAATAGTGTGCATTATTTCTGCAATTTTGTATGTTAGATTTTAGAAAGAAAATAATTATAGCATTTTAGGAATGAAAACAAAAACAGGAACATGCAACAGTACACACTGCAGATAATCTTTTTTTTATAAAAACCTGAGTGAAAAGATTATGACAAAGAACAGAAAAATCAATTGAGCATGCAGGATTGATATTTAATGTAGATAAAAGTCAAAGTATGTTCTCAATATGTAATTTGAAAACAAGTGGATACTGTATTTGAGGTATTATAATAAGTAAAGTGAATATATCAATGATCAATAAGATCTGTACATGAAAATGTTAAGAATATATTTTTGTCACTTTTAGAGAGAATTGCCATATGAAAAGTTAGACTAAATATGTAAATATTTGAATATTAGAAAATAAAGAGACATTCTTTGGGAAAAGGAATAAACAAATTAGGAATAAGTAAATTTATATAATATACACTACAGTACCGTTCCCAAATGATTATGTATTTTTAACAATGAAAATTCTACTATGATATATATGTCATTGCAAAGGATAAACAGGGATAGGCATGGTGTAGTGGTTAAGCGCTTGGCTTGCGGTGCCGATGATCTGGGTTCGATTCCCGGGTTGCACCTCTATGTTTAAGAGGTTGGTAACCTCCTGCTTCCATGTTGCGATATGACTGAAATATTGTTGAAAGCGACGTAAAACACCAATCAACCAACCAACAAAAGATAAAGTGATGGACTGAATCCATACAGGAGTTCTTGGAACCAAAACATTATATAAGCAGCAATATCCACAAATAACCAAAGACCAACATTACTTGATAGGATATTCCTGAGCTTAGTTATAAATTGCTAGAAAAAATTGTTTTAATGTTAATACAGAAACATAAAAAGGGGATTTCTAGAAAATTGGTTACTTTGTAAAGTAGGTTAAGATATTTAACACTTAGCTGATATATGTAGAACAAACAAATGAACAATGTTTGAACCATTCTAAAAATTAGTGTTATTAGGAAGGGGATCTGCAATGGTTTCAATTTTGGAAAGTACAGATATTGAACACATGTAAAACTGACTCCTTTGTTGTTTTGAAAACTTATGAGTACAAATTGTATTATGGTATGTTTGTTTGGTTTGGGAATCGAACCAGGATAGTTTGTGCCATAAGCCAATTTATGGTAGGATAGCTCATATAAGCAAGAGTATAATGAATAAAGTCATGTTAAGAAATAACCAAAGACCTGTTATTTCATTTTGGTGTAATTTGTTGGATTTTAAAAAGTGCATGAAAAGTGTCTTTTAGAATACTTTGAAAATTGCCAAAAAAGTGCTTTGATTTTTTTTAATCTATAAAGCTAAAATTCATAATTCTACTCAAACAGTTGTAATTATTTTTTTTAATATAGTATTTATTATATCATTTAAATTTATATGTAACATGTAAATGTAACATGCATTTTGATTGGTTTAAGCATTAGGAGTATATCTCATCCTCCATATTTTTTTCTGACAACGTAATTTCCTGCTTTTTCATAATTGAATATTTACACCACCGTGAAAGAAGTTGAGAGACGTTGAGAAATAGTGCAGACATAATGTACTTATTTTTGGGAACATCAACCATGTTTGAAAGGAATTAAATGAAAGGAATGAGTCTTAATTTTTTTTCATTGGATGGAGGTATACCACGAAAAAAATGACAGAAAAGGTATCCATCATGTGCCGCATGCAATGATGCAGTTTTCCGCCCTTATTTTTTGTGGCATACATCCATCCAATGAAAAACAAATTAAATTTATTCCTTAAAATATGCATTATATGTTGATCCACATGATCTATTTTAATGATGATAATTGTATTTTATTTAAAAAAATAGTTAAAATGAAGATTTTCATTGTTTTGCAGATATGACAATAAAATAGACAAAGTTGGAATGAGTTATTCAAAATTTAAATCACAAGACCTGAATCCTGTAGGAGCATTGGTAGTGAAGGTTTTTAGAACATTTCATGTGCTGGATGTGAGAGAAAATGGTGAATTCATCGAGTGTAATAATATGACATTGTTGAACTTATTACTCAAGTTTATTGGACCTCTACATGAAAAAACACTAGTTATTCTTCTTCTTGTAATACAAGTAAGTATTCTGTGACTAAATGTAGATACTGCTAATACTGTGTGTTTTCTTGTTTCAGCTAAATTCATTTCTTGGTCTGTGTCACTGTAATTAAAGTTGTATACCCTACAATTTGGTATTATTTAAAAAATTAGGGCATGTAAAACAAAAACTGTATTTTTCTTGTATGGTTGAAGTTATTAATTTTGTGTTAATAACATTTTTTGTTGCTTCAAAACCTCGGAGATATCAAAATAAAAAGAAAATACTTCGTAAATAAAGAGGGTATTCCATAAATACAACCATTACCTGACTTCGCACATGCGCAGTTTAATCAAAACAAATACGATGAAGGGAGACTCCAAAAGAAAACGATTTCAGTCAATACTCTCTTTAGCAGACTTGATAGCAGATTTTTTAAGTTCTTGTCAAGTTTATTTACCTTGCCCTCCATGATATGCAGCTTCCGAATTAGATCACGTGATAAATTGGTTGTAAACATTCCGTCAGCCATATCTCACTTAACACGACGAGTTTGATCACAACATTTGCAAGGGTCCTTTTTTAGTATATTTTAGGCTTATATTTATAATCAAAACAATTTAGAATAAATTTACCTATAATATGCACTGTACTAGCCAACATAGGGTATACAGCTTTAATGAGTATGCTGATACATTATTTTTGTTTGTTTTACGTCACATCAAGATTATCCTAATTATTCGGAGAGAGAATCTGTGTGATGCAATGCACAGAATATTAGATCTGTGGAATGTATTCACCCAGAGTTGTGAGGGACCTTAAATGTGTCATGATTAATATGATGCATTTCCTCAGTTTTTACTTTCTCATGAAAAATATATATTAGCATACCAACAAACCACCAATACCGGTGGTTTATAAACTCTGGGACCCTTCAGTCATGTACCGAGTAAACCCAGGGACCCCTCAGTCATGTGCCAAGTAAACCCTGGGACCCCTCAGTCATGTACCAAGTAAACCTTGGGACCCCTCAGTCATGTACTAAGTAAAACCTGGGACCTCTCCATCATGTACCAATCATCCGATTGAGCTGTTCTGGCTCTGCTAGTATGAAATTATTGAAAGATAACATGAGGGTTAGATGTAAATTTTACTAATACAGAAGCATAACATGTAGAACAGATGTAAACGTCAGTACAAAAGTATAGAAAGATAACATGAAGAACAGATGTAAATTATAATACTACAAAAGCATTGAAAGATAATGAGAAGAACAGATATAAATTATCCATGACCACAGGAATATTAAACCTTTGATTTCAGGGTTGAAATGTTGGTAAATTTGAGCCTCTTTATTTTATGTTTAAATTCAGTGTTTTGACATGATACCAAGCACTCTTGTTACATTTGATAGAGATGTTAAACATGTCCGACCTAGCTTGTCAAACTGTAGAAACCAATGTCTAGTCAGGTGTGCAGTTTACAGAATACAGTTTACATATTTGTTGAAAATGTAGCATGCACAGAAAATAAGAGCAACATAGCCAGCATTGTTTTTTTTACTGAATATTTTCTTTTCTCTCTACAGGTTGTCTGTAGTGGTTTAGCTTTCATTATACGATACCAGCTTTCCAAAGTATTCTATTGATGGACTTTGTTATAGCCGTATATGACAAACTAGTCCCAGATTCTACACTGCTCATCATCCATGAAGTTGTGCCATCCTGGGCTATGTTATGTATGATTTGCTCAGTAGTGTATTAGTCATAGGACATTAATTATTATAGCGTATAAACAAGTACTTCATGAACTCAATGCATGCATTGTTTAATGTTTTTTTAAAGATCTTCTGATTTGGGTTTTTTTTTAGCATATGTTTGTTACTTTCATGCAGTTGTTAAAATGACGTTAAGATATACATGTACTTAAAGCGGGCACCAGATGCCAAGTTGCCCACTGGAACTCTTTGTAGTCTAATAAAGGTCACTTTAGTTCCAAATATAGGAAGGAAAACTGTAGTACATTAATTTTATAAACTTCAAATTCTTTTTTTACTAGGAAATTTGAGTTTGTTTAAAAAAGAAATTGTACACTTTTCTGTCTTGCAGCAATATAGGTGATATTATTCTCTTTTGTATCATTGTTTTATATGGAGTTATGGTAAAAACTTACATGTGTACTTGCTGTCTTTGAAAGTTTTGCCTCAGGTTTTTAACAAGTGTCAAATTTCTCAGTAACAGTCAGGGGCTAAATGTTGACAATAGCAATAAAGATATTGCCATCTCCAGAAATAAGGGGTACTTCATTAAAGAATTTAATTAATGTGCATGAAATAAAGAATAGATATTATAACACCATGAGCATGCAAGAAGTATTTCTAGTCGAAACTTGTTATATCAGAGTTGCTTAAGTTGAAATTCCATTTATCTCAAAGTCAAGTTCAAGTCCTAAATTTTTACCTTTAATTTCTCTACGGTTTTACTTTGGTTAAATTGAAGTTTGTAAAGTCAAAATTCCATCTAAGTTGAAAGCATTTTGCAGTCCCCAAACACTGTTTTCTGTATAACTTTTACTTCTGATCTCGAACTGTTATGGTTTGTACATACAAATTCAGTATCACAGCAATTAAAGTGGAAGAAATGCAAACAACGAATTATCTCAAAGGGGTATATGGTAATGCTGCTTTTCTACTCTGAAGCCCTTTCCCCTTGATCGATGAAGAGTAGATAATTCGATTACGTTGGCGTTTGGTATTTTGAGATATGCTCATCTCATTAATTAAATTAACATCTTCATTAATATTTTATAGCAAATTATAGGTAGGAATCATTTACACAGCTGCGACTCATTAGATGAGCTATGAATATAAAGAGCTGCTAATATAGGACTGTCTTTCCTCAGATAATGAATTTTAGTTAAGATTTAGTTGGTAGATATTTACATTACGTAGACATATAATACAAAATTATACCAGGTAAACATCAAAAATGGTTAATAATATATAAATGTTTATCTCAAATTTTGGTTAAGCTGAAATGTTTGCTTTAGTCCCATCAAGTTTGACTTAACGAGTGTTGACTGTATAAGGTTTTACTCGATTTCCCACTGGCATATATTATAGGGGTTATATGAGGAGGTAGCGAATATGTGCTTGGAAATCCAATTGGGAAAATATGAAATACATGTAACATTTACAGTGTTGTGATTTGATACCTGTATCAGGTGAATAGTTATGTAAAGACATCTGTGTCAATTTAGTATTGACCAAAGTATCAATAGAATTTAAATATACACAGTCATGTATGTTGTACTTTTTGTATGAAAGGGAATTGATTACAGTCAAATGAGCATGTAGCAAACGTGATGAGAAATCCAATTAATAAAATAAGAGTGAGATTAAATTGTTGTGATATAAAACATGTATTTAAATGAATCATTACGGATTGACATTTAAATCAGACTAATGTTAACAGAGTATGAATTAAAATTAAATTTATATATAGTACATATAGCTCATGTATGAAAGAGAATTTAAAGATATTCTTTGCCTTGACATATCAACATGAATTTTTAGATATCTCTTTTGGTGTGACTTTAGTACTTTTCTCAATCAAAATTCATTTAATATAATCATATAGAATAATTCTCAGACTGTTAAATCTATACATAAGCCATAGTATAGTTTTGGTGTTTGAACTTTTGTTTGCATTGTGATTTCTGTCTATCAAAATGAATGTCACAAAGGACTTAACTTGTTTATTCTAGTTTTTGACATTTCTGTCACATTTCATCATTGGTTATGTCATAGGGCTTGCAGTATTATGTTTACACTATACCGTTGTTTTATAAACATTTCTTTTAGCTGATGTTAAATGATTGGCTGATTGAGACTGGTTTTACCTTGGTTTCAACGATTTTTCAGTTATATTGTAACATGGATGTACACAGCAGGTAAACAACATCTTGAACATAGTGGTACAGTCTGTAATAACATCCCAAATCTATCGACCTTTTGTCTCATCGGTGGTACAGTCTGTGATAACATCCCAAAGCTATTGATCGACTGTCTTGTCGGTGATACAGTCTGTGATAACATCTCAAATCTATCAACCTACTGTCTCATCGGTGGTACAGTCTGTGATAACATCTCAAAGCTATCGACAGACTATCTCATCGGTGATTATTACATGTAATCAGAATTACTATTTGGCAACTTTATTCTGCTATATTATTATGGATTGAAGAATGAACATTACCGACAATGGAATACATATTAAAATCAAAACTCTTTCTGTGTTTGTCATTTTGCTTTTACCATTTTAAATTAAACAGTTATCTGTTTCCTGTAACGATCTTTTTTATAAATGTTTTATGGATGTTTATAAATTGTTTATTGAGAATTATAATTTCACTATAATAGAACATTTACATGATATGATACTGTTGAAATGCAAGCTTCCAATGTATCTTGTTCTTTCTAATCATGACCAAAGACAACAAGTTAAGATATTGTTTCATACCAAAATAAAATGATGACTTACGTGACATCTGCAAATATTATTCATAATGTACAAAGAATGAAAGCGCTTTTTATATTTTGTTGATTTGTGAGGCGAGATTTGTTTCTTAGGATCTTAATTTTGTGAATTTTATATACTGATTTCGTCCATGATTTGTTGAAGTGTTCAAAGCTCTCTACGAAGTATTGTTTTACTCATGCTATATTATTAAAAGTCTGTCTTTAAATAGAAGTTTGTTTTAGTGTTTCTGTTCAGATCTATTGTGATCACTTGCCATAAGCAAACAGGTTTACATTATGATGGAAATACCATATAGTAATACTGCTCTGCAGTAGTTTATCTTTGTGGGTTCCATTTTTCATGGTTTAATAAATAATACAAGTTTGCAAGTTAATAATAATTCCAATGGGAAACAGATGAATGCGCAAGTTCCTATTTTTGTTGAATTGTGTTTTTTTCCGACCATAATTTACCAGTATAGAATATTCCCTACCTGCATACTATGGCTGTGGGATTAATATTATTGTTTGAATGACCTGCACTAGCAGATAGCCACATAATTATGTATGCAAGCATCAAGAATTCATTTTCATTTATTCGCATTATGTCTATAATGCGAATATGATTCATAGTTGCAGGCAATGATGAAATCTCGAAGATGTAGCCCCACAGATAAACAGTACCACTCACTATTGGATTTAGCCTTGAGTATCTGGACTCAGTGGATGAGGTGCTTGGCTTATGATGGAGAGCTCCTGAGTTTGACTCCAAACATGGGCACATCAGTGTCCTGTCATTCAGATGAGACATTAAAAACGGAGACCCCACGGTAGGGGTAGCTCGTAAAAGACCCCTCACTGCTTAAGTCGGGCCGTTGCAAAGGTATAAATTTCTATATAATGCATCAGGCAGATGCTGTAACCATATATGCGAAATCATCATGATGTAAAACGATAACCAACTTGGACAAAGTTTCACTAAAAAGTGTTACTTGAACTTGAGCCAAATTGGTCTAAGGTTGACAGTAACTTGCCTTTCTGACAAATTCACAATACATTCAGTATTCAATAATACGTGCAAATTCTCTCCTAAATTTGTAACTAAAATGAATTCCGATACCTTATGAAACAGGACTTGTTTATCATTAGGTTAGAAGTATTTGGATTCCCTCTGGGGTATGTTATCTAGCAGTACATGTAGAGTGTAACTGGAGGGTGCTAATGGTCCTAAATCACTTATAGGAAGTAAACTCTGCAGCATGTTGGAATGTGATCACCAAGTGTGCATACAGCATGTCAGAATAAGATCAAAAACCATATTAAGCAAGTGTGCACTGCGTCGCCTCAAGATGTCCCAAATCACATATGTCAAGTGTGCTCTATAGCACAATAAAATGTATATAACAATGAAACACTTGCATACTAAGCTTGCAACTTGTATCTCACTTAATTGATCCTTTGTGTAACAGCAGACTTCAGGGACTGTCATAATTTTCTGAGAGAATCTCTGTAATATCCTAGGACAGTGCGAATATGATGACTTTACAACGTGTACAGCATTGATTTAGACGACTTCTCATAGAATGTGGCTGCATGTGGATGATTCAGATCTTATCTTGGAATATTATAAACAGATATGGATCGGTCAATTTATTGAAATGTAGATCACAAGTTGGCTGTACAATTGTAACAAAAACATCCTTTGGAGAACTGGACACATTTCATGTTTTTATACAAAAGTATTACGACCTGGGATGTTTGGTCAGATCTTTCAGACTAGTTACAAGTCTGTATCGCAGCGAGAGGTGAACTGTTTGTAAGTATCATTACCACACTACGGAATAAAAATTCCAGAAAATTACATTAAAATAAATAGTCTCGTAACAAGTTCCCTTATGAAATCTACATTTAGATATGTTTTTGTGACTTTCATCATCATCATCTGAACCCTAAGATTTCCTCATTTTATACTTGGCTTATATATAAGTAAATCACACACCATAAACCAGAAAAAACATCTTGGCAACAAATACAGTAACCAGTGGTATCTTTTATTCATAAAACATTTCGGGGGAGGTAGAATGTTTGCTGGTTTAAGTCATGTCAAGTTTACAATGTATTAAACTGATACTACCGGCATTTGTCTTATGCAATTTGCAGAATTTCAACCTATGCAAAAGACACATGAAATTGGAAGAAAAAAATGAGAAGACTGTTAAATTCACTCTTCTGACTTGTATGGTCAATTCATTTTGGTAAGATCTATGGTCAGTCATGTAGCAGTCATCTTTGTATACCTTATGGTGAAAAGAAAGGGAAAAAAAGAAGAGTCCATTTAAGGGGTAGACAAATCTCTGTATGGGATTTTCCTTCACCTTTCCATTACCACATACTTATAACATACACTGCCCACATTGATTTTCTGCTTAAGGACAGATCCCGGTTATTCAATTTTCAGATTTCTTTCTATCAATTTTGAGGTGCTGTATTAAACTTGAGCATTATTGAGTTTTATTGTAACCTTTGATATGGCTACCAATAAACATTTTGAGATTTTCCAACTTCCTGATTTGACAGAACATAGAATTTCTTCATTGCCACATATAGGCAAAAATACACAATTCACAATAAAAAACTTTCTAGCAGATATTTTCTGTTCAGAATTCAAATACAAGATCTCTGAAATACATTTTTCTAAATAAAGACAGGAACTTGGCATCTTCCCCTTGTACATTTTATGAAACTGGCACTGGGAAAGTGAGATTTGCTTTTATTCTGTAAACCATGAATAAGAGTTATCTCTCTTGATGATATACTCTTGCCAGCACAACGCTCAGTACCTACAATATGCATTGCGGTCTTTGCAAAAACGCATAAAAGAGTATGCATGAAGAATGTAAAATACCTATTATACAATTCCAAGAAAATGATTGGAAATATTTGCCTTACTGGGAATATATTGTCCATAACGGTATATCATAATACATGCAGGTTTTGCACTAGACCCTTTGACAATTTTCCTGTAATAATGACTGTATCTAATTGACATTGCTTTCAAGTCATAGAATGCAAAATATTATAATCATTGGTAAACAGCGTCATTTTTGAAAAGAGGTCCTGGACAAGGGAGGGGGGTCATGCAAGTATACCCTTCCGAAAACATATATCACAAAATTACCTTTCTTCTTCAGATTCCCTTTGAACAGGGGTTTAAATTGATTCATTTCCTTTCCTTGGGGAATCATAATGACTACTCAGGTTATGAATCATGATTTATATGAGCATTGAAGTGTGACTAACAATGGGATTGACTCAAGTATTATTATGCCTTTTGCCGCGGGCAAAAAAAATATGCAGTCAAAACGGAACTTCTGCCCGTTATTGTACACAGACTGGGTGGAACTCTTCAATGCGGAGATATAAAAATTTGGCTCCCGCCTCTGGCCTTAAGGGCATTTATCAGTTTATTTACATACTTAACTACTGCATACACTACTAAGATTTACTAACTGGTTAGCTGCTGAGCAGTCTTGATGCATTATGCCTTTGCTGTACTGTTTGGAGGAGACCGAAGACTATTTGACATGGTAGGTGCCATGGTATAATTATCATGCACTGGACTTACTCCTTTCACAGATGGTCCCTCTGTGGTAGTCAAATATAATTAGACAAAATGTGACGATAGTATAGATCAAATAGGTAATACACTATCCCAACAGTACCTGACAAAACTTGTGATTGTAAGACAAACTTTTAACAAACTTGTCAATATATAGCTCATTTATTGCACTCAGAAACACATTGTTCTATAAATAGCTATCCTCTCCTTATTTAGCTGGTGGTGGAGGACCAAATCCCATTCGCTTCCTGTCTGCAGCAAATCTACGATTATGATTACCCCTTGATGATTTGTGTTGCTCTTTATATCGCCGATTTCTAAGTACTTCCTTAGATTGTCCATGACCTTTAGCTTGACCTTTGACATCAAACTTCTTTGGTCCTTGTTGACCCTGACCTTGACCCCTATGCATGGCTTTCCATTGAGCTCTTTCTTCTGCTCTTTGTCGTATTAGGGCTGGGTTTGTTATGAATTCGTCCCTTGGTTTACTGCTTTCTTCCTCTGATTCCTGTGAGATGAAATATATAAAGTATATTACAGACATCAAAATAAATACACAGTATATCATATGTACAATAATGACCTGAATTTTCCTAGCTCATGTAAACATGTGTATGTTCAGAGTACAGAAATTTGTTTACCAGATAGCATCGTACCAAGAAATTTGCACTAGGGTTACTATTGGGGAAACTTTGCATTACTCTTATAACTATTTGATATGATAAGAATGATGATAAATGATACATTAAATATATCAGACCCTAAAAGTTGCATTTCTTTAATACAGTCATGCATCTGTAATTTAAAATAAATGTATCCAACTCTTTACACTGTAGTTCCTTTATATACGTATTTGTCTCTATATTATATATCTACAGCTTACTGTAGTACCACATGATATCTCATTTTAACAAGAAATTTTGCTCCACTTTTTATCAAGCATTCAAATTAGAATCATGCTCATGAAAATATATTTATTTATGCAAAGAATCTTTAGCTATATATATCAACCTTTAGAATCTTACTTCTCATAATAATAAAATTCATCAAATAAATATGTAGTTAATATCGTCAATGATAGTATAACAACTCTGCCTGTCAGAGTAAGTTTAAAGGTTTAATCAAATTTCTAAAAGTATAATCTGTGAGTGCTTGGCTCAACACTAGAAGAACAGAAAGTTCGAGTCCCAACCCCAACATAAAAAGTATGCATACAGATTGTTTCATGATGTCATAACCCTCACAGAACTTTTCCATTCTTGAGTACTTCAATATGAGAAAAACTCGCTCAAATTAATTGACAATAGGGAAATGTCAGAGAAATAGTCAACTGCCTGTGTTGAAAAAAATCCACTTAAAAACGTGCCAAGGTAATTTGTCTATGTCTCAGAAAGTGTCAACACGAGTGAAGATAACTTTACATTTGGGAGAGTGGACTTCTTTATCACCTCCTCACTAAAGCAGTACGTTCTACCCCTACCATTCTTCAAATGGTATGGATGTTGGCATGGCCTGTTGCAATGGCAATGATCTACTAACCTCCCCGCTTTCCTCTTCACTCTCGCTTTTCTTCACTTTTCCTCCCAGTATAAGTGGTGTGATGAAAGGCCTGTAATGTAAATTTCCATTCATTGTGTATGTAGTTTAAAACTTCTTCTTCTTCCAATACGAAGTGTACTCAAAAGTTGAGCATTATACTTCATGACTGAATGACATTATATTATTGGTCAACTAATTATAATCTGTTACCTACTCAAACTTTATCAAATAAATAGGAGAATGTTCCTCCATCTATTCTGATTTCATTAAATAGATCAGCGAATATTTCCCAAACCATTCACATTTTATCAGATACATAAGGGAATATTCCCTTATCAACCAAAATTTATCAAATAGATAGGAGAATGTTCCTCCATCTATGTAACATCTACATAGAGATGAGCTTTTTACAATTAAGAATTGAAAGTACAAAAGAATATGTGATCTGAAGTAAATGTAAACATAGTGTGATCAAAGATTACAAAGCTCACTTCATGGTGTTTTGACAATGATAAGGTAATTTCTTTATATGTTTCATTCAAGTACGCATAGAGAAATTATTTCCCGGACAAGGTTTAATGGACTGACGGACAGACATGTTCATTCAAGTGGATAGTATATGTCAGGCACAGCAACCGAAACTAGATTTCCCCTTAATACATACAGATGCACCTTTGGTGTAAGTTTGAATATTCTATGCCTTATCTTATGGAGATGAAACTTCTTAACATTGTGGATGCGGACATGCAACTAGATGTTGAAAGAGCGATAGCATAAGCTCATGCTCATTTCATGAGGTGAGCTAAAACAGGAATTTTGTGGCCAGGTAAGCTAAAGTGTTGCATTGGAACTCACTATAGCCTATCGTCACCATCACAAATTGCTTTAACCATCAGTATGGGGGCAAATGGTAAGATCTATCTGCATACGTATTAAAGGTATACATGAAATAAACTTGAAATGGCATCAAAACAACAAAGTATGTCAGAAAAGCTACACTGATTTTATGTGTTTTCTAAAGGATAGCTTCTCATCATATACTAACATGTCCTCTCCTTTTTTGTAGATGGCAAGCATGGTCACCTCTCGGATAAATATATATATTCAAATACATAATCCTATGTTTGCAAGATTTCAGATCGATAAAATAAATTTTATTTCTGAAGGACAGAATCTGATATATGTATATAATCCTAAATAATCTTGTATGTAAATCAAGATAGAATTTTTGAAAGAACACATGTGTCATCAAGTAATAGGAGCCATTTCTCAAAATTATAAATACTGTCAGACAGATAGATGAAAGCCTGACAAAGTGTTCTCTATACTGGCACTGCTTCAAAGGTGATAATAAAAAGTAATATGTAATATATACAGGTTAACATGCCTGCGATTTGTTAGTTCATCGGCAGAATCTGCATCGTCGGCTCCTACATTATTTGTATCATATGTGTCATCATACTCATCATCATAGAGTTCAGCCATGTGTGACGAGTCTTCCACTGTCACTGTATCCACCAGTGTACCGTATGTTTGACTGATCTTCTCCTTTATATCATCCAGTCCCCTGGCATCGTCCAACGTCACCCTGTCAGTCTTAGACCTAAACAACATAACAAACTATTATCCTCTCTTTCTATGTCTTCATCTACATTGTAACATTATCCATTATCATTCTTAGATCTGAATAAATTCAAACCATATCATTGTATTTATATTGTCTATTTGTTTTTTGTTTTACATCATGCATATTATTTCACTTATACATGTACGGTGATGGTATATCCTGAGAAATTTCAAGCTCTGCACTCTAAGCAGAAAGATCGAGATCTTTCATGAGCCAATCTAAGGTGATATTTGACCTTGGCTCTTTGTCACCACAGATAGGTCATTTGTCACTCTGAAATCTGGCTTGATTGTTATTTTGCCATTCGTAGATCTGAGTATTACCAAACCACATTTTATGTAAGTTTATAACATAGACCTATATGTTACTACTGGAGTGAAATATTACTGATATGAAATTGAATATTCATCTACATTATGTGCTACAATGTCACTAAAATCTCAAATTGATACAGTCATGACAAATCATAGTCATTCAGTGTGATTTGAATTGAAAATAAACAAAGACATGAAAGATTCAGACTGTGGGCTTATAGCCATAAATTAATTTTGGTCATTCATTCTTAGACTTCCTGCTTCTTTTTTTTTTCTTCATTTGAAATTATATCTCTCAAAAAACATGAAATTATTTTACAATTCTATAATTAGGGATATACAGAAAATTTATAATTAAATTACAAAAAAAAACCTCACGAAAATATTACAGTTAAGTTGCTTATTGCTAATAACATTTTATTAAATGTTATTTTGAACATATTTCCAATTCTTTATTGTCAAGGATTTAGAATTGTTACTGTAATTTAACCTCACTTCTTATCCGGTAATTGACAATAATCTATTTTAAAATAAATCTTATTTGACTCCTCTACAACTGCTAGTACCGGTAGGTGGACAGGATCCAATGTTCAATTTAAAAGCGAAATTCCCTATAACAACCTTGTGATGTAAGAAACCATAAAGAACTAAATAATTCAGCATTTGTGCTATATTTCTCCTTTTAGTCTTTATTTCATATGTAATTTACATTTTGTACCTTCTGATGTAGCATCAAACATCCCTTTTAGCATAAACTGAAATCTTAATGATGACATCATCTTGTATGAGGGTTTTACTTCCAGTAAGTTTAATTTATTGATTTTGCCCCGTATTTAAAATTTGTATTTCTCCGACATAAAATCTGTAATATTTTGAGGTCAAGAGAAACTTCTGAGAAAAACTATGAGAAATACTACAACAGTAATATATTTTTCAATATTTTCTCTAACAAGAAGTGATATTAATAGTTCATGACTGCTGTGTTCTCCATCTTCTCAGTATGTGAGGGGTGACAATCTGATGGGATGGCTTGGATGTCATAGATTCATGTGTGTAGCTGATAAACCTAACGGATAATAGACAGAATAAGAAATAAAGTTCAACTTAGAAAGTTATCACAAATTCAATTAGCTAGGTCATTTTCCTTTATGTTTTATATACATACTGTTTTCCTTTGAAGATTCTGCTGGTGTCCACATCATCTCTCGTAAAAATATCAAACTCGTCATGATCATAAATATTGGCACGAGATGATATCACTGGGTCCTCCGTAGGCCTTGGCTCTCTGAAACATACACAGATTGATATGTATCAAATAACACCATCCTCATCAAAAAAATTATTATTTTTTACTTCTTACTACTCCTTTTTTTATATTTCTTGTTAAGTACATGTCCAGTATTACCGTCTTTTACCATGCCAGTATGCTCACAATGCATTTGTAATTTTTTTTCTGGATTTTCTTTTCTTCATGTTTAAGTCATCATTCACTGTCCTTCAGTGAACCCTCTCAATGATTAAGATTTTTACATTATTGTCGCAGATGTGAAATTATCTATCTAGTCATTAAATCCCTATTATTTTCTTTACCCTTAAATTTTCTCTTTATGAATAAATGTATGCATGAGTAGGCACCTGTATGAATGAGTGAGGGAATGACCAATGGACAGGTTATACTCATACCCGCATTATAGTTACATCAGTTTTGCTTGGCACACTTTACAGCAGAAGATTCTCAATTCCTTCACAGATTTATAATTATTGTTTCTCATGTAGCTATATCACAAGAGCATTATATATACAATTGTCTCAGTAGTTTTTAAATTATGAAATTAATCTAATACTTATATGTTTATGAGCTTAGTTATCTGTCCGTATTTGTGTTTCAAACCGTCATTCATAATGTCATATTTGAATTTACATCTCTGTTATAGATAATTAGTAATTCGTTATTTTATAAATTTTATAGGACACCTTTGACTTTGCATCTCCAACTGATATTCAACATGTTTGAATAAAAATATAAAACAAACTCTGGATACATAAATGTATTTGTGAATTATCTGGTGACAATTATACAGTCACCAAATACAGTCGTAACAATATATAATTATAATATTGTAAATTATAAAATCCATTATGTCTTAGGGTATTATTTTTTTGTTGTTGTTATACACTCTGAAATATAAGAACAAATATTCTTTATAAGAATAAATACATATATATTTTCTTCTATTAAAATTGGTTTAACATGTTTAAATACAGTGATTCTTTATCGATTCCTTTTTTAGGACAAATCTAAGTGAATTTCTTTTTTGATAATTAAATAAGGGCTGAATAACACAAAGAGTGCTAAATGTTTTATTACTTTGCACCATTATTTAATTGATTTATAAATCACAATCTCTTGTCCTCTCTGAATTACCAAAATAACAATTATTTCTTTTTTGTTATTGTAATACATGTATTCTTGTAATATGATATCCTAATAATATTTTCATACTCTTTTACCATTAATCCCATACTGTAATGATATTGTAGTTATACCCTCAAGCAAATATGATGTGTACCAACAGGTGATTGTACTTTACAAATTCACTCAAGAAGTTGACATGTACAGAAAAACTTTGTTACAGAATAGAAAAATCAAAGACAAAATAAAAGCAAACAGCGGCTTTATTTTTCATAATATTCAATTCAATTTAATCTATATTACAAGTTTGTTTTTCTCTCATCTTTAAATTTTTAAATGTACAGTAACATCTCATTGTGATGCTAACATTTGATTTCAAAAGTTCTGGGTGTCTACCACTAGCCTTTCTTTATCTACTGTATGTATGAGACAGAAGGATATACTGTTGTCAAGTTTTCACAATCAGAACCAAATAATAATTGTCAAAACCATGTTTATCATTCACATCTGATTGTAACCTTGACTTCTGACCTCGAAAGCTATTGTTGTCTTCCTCTGACAATCTTCTATCTTATTTTGAATAGTATTTATGATAATCTTCTTAAAAATCTCAAGTTATGTGTGCCACAGAAAGTGCCAACAGGATATAATTCTATAAGGCTAAGCATAAACAAAAAGTTCTAAAAGTTTGTTTTCTGGTTTCCTCTCCTCTTACAATATTTAATTGTAACATATATTGTGAGAATGACTTTTGACCTTAATGATATAGGTGTCTACCACCAGCCTTTCTCTATTTATGTATGAGGTTTGAGACAGTGGGATATATTCTTGTAGAGTTTTCACATCAGAGCCAAGTACTGATGTGTTAAAACCATGTTTATAGTTCACATCTGATTATGAATTTGACCTCTGTCCTCACAAGATATTAGTGTCTTCCTCTCACCAGCTTCTATCTTAGTTTGAATAGTATTTATGATTATTTCCTTAAAAGAACTCAAGTCATGTGTGCCATAAAAGTGCTGACAGGATATTATAATTCTACAGGGATCGGCGTGAACAAAAATTTCCAAGTCCAATAACTCTGTAAATACAAATCAGATAATCTTCAAAATCGAAAGGATTCTTTTTCTCATTCATCCAAATATTAGGTATATTAAATTTATGAATAATGTTCAACAGAGTTTCAAGTTATTTAGTGCAGAAGTGTTGATGGACAGACTGACAGAGTGATTATTATAGGACACCTGCCATATGATGGGGCCCTAAAATGCATGTGATATGGACAAAATATTAATGTTACATGTTTATAGAATGTGAATCACTGTCACACTATGTGATAGTCACGAATTTCGTTAACCCATTCTGAGTGGGTATTACTAGTATCATTCACTTAAGAAGGTGACATGTATAGGAGAAACTTTATTACGGAATAGAAAAGTCAAAGACAAAGACAAAGAAAAAAAAAAATTATGCTAATTAGAAGAGAGAAAACTAAAATACTTTCAGTTTTCATTTAAACTTTTAAAACCTTAGATATTATTCTCAAAAGCATGTGATATGGTCAAGTGTTAACGTTACAGTTAAAGAATTTAAATTATTGTCAATCTATGTGAATTCCGTCTACCATATTCTGAGTGGATGTTACTGTTTTTTCTACGGCATGTTCTCTTGTAACCATTTTATATAAAGTAATCCTTTTTTCCATATTATATGTCTAAGAACAAAATCTATCACACAAGATTTTAATATAAAAGAAACAAAATTGAAAAAAGGTATATTACTTCTACATGTGTAAGAGTTGTCTGAAGACAATACCTTATCATTTGTCGATCAATATTCTGTAAGGAGGGAGGAAGTTTATCTTCTAGAACAGCATTGATGACCTTCTCTATGCAGTAATCCATTTCTTCTAAGCATAACTGAAAAGTGCATTACTTACAGAATTATTTGCAATCTTTTATCTTGGACCTACAAAGTGAAAATAGGATGCACATTGCATTATAAGATTCTTTCTTTTTCTTTTAACTGACTAGAAATCAATGTTGTCAACCCTTCAATAATTTCTCTTCGATCATTTGTACTTTGTAATCTAAATATAGATCAGGTTTCTGTAATCATAAGATGTATTATTTTTTCTACAGAATTAATGAATAAACGATTGTAATTAATTTCTGCATTTGATTTTATTTTTCCCAAAATACATTAATATGTTGCACTTGTTGGAACACTTTATCACTATTACGTAGATAAACGGCCTGTCAAACACTGACTTGGTGTGAAATCACATAGATGATACATAACAACTTAATCTGTATAATGTTGATAGCTCAAATAAGTTTAAGAATTTAAAAAAGTGTTTTATTGAAAACACATGGCAAGTCTGACACTTATTCCGATACATATATGTATGCTATATGCTGTGTATGATGTTGTCTATTTCTCCCCTGAATATTGGTATACAGTAGTGATTTTTTCTACTGTACACTTGATACATTTCATTATACCTCAATAAATCCTGGTCCTAGATCTGGTAGCAGGTCTTGTACAGAGGATACAAGAGAGTCCATTTCTATTCCTGTAACGGTCTTAGCACAGGCTCCCAATAATGCCTGAAAATAGCAATGTGTGGAATAACATGGCTCTGGTAGTAATTTGTTAATATTAATATAATGCCTTCATAGAGTTTGTCATAATTTCTCCTGTGACGGAGACATATACGTGAGTTTACTTCTCTTGCTAGGGAGCTAGCTTTTCTGGCAATGTGGTTATACTCTTCAAGCTTTGTTGCAAAGTTAAGCAACATCGAGTGCGGGCAGTGACTTGATGGGTGACCTGCTGACACGTTGCACTTTATATTTACATGATGTGTGCATATGTTTGATTTTGAAAAATGAAAATGAATGTCTATGAAAAACAGAACTTTTCTATATTTCATGGAAGAAATAATTATTATGGATTCTCGTAAGACATGTGTTTTAAACAAGAGGCCCAAGTGGGCCTATATCGCTCACCTGAGTACCTAGATTATCAGTCATGCATGAAGGAAGAATTCATTTATTTTTGCATTAATGTGACTAAGTCAACACAGATGTTGAAAATATGTCAAATTTTATTTCAGGCTAGAATAAAAAACAACACTTTTTTGCACATCCATTCAGGTGATTTTGATATTAAGCATTTCCTTTGTCTCTGCAAGAAGTCATTCAGGGCAACAAGTTAGTCATTTTCTTTAGGTGGGGCCTTTTGTTGACTGATTTCAAGTCTGGGTCATGAACAACAATTGTTTCAAATATTGTCCAGATCTAACTTAAAATTGCCTAATTTCATATGTTGAGTGTTGAGAAACATCTAAAAACTTATTTAGATGTGTAAAGAAATGAAAAAAAAATTTTGACCACAGCTGGATTTGAACCGCTACTCTCCATATTTCAATTACCAAGTGGTATATGTACTATTGTGAAAACTGCTTTTTAGACATGGTGCCATTATCTGTTAACCAATTTGGATGAAATTTACCAAATCGATAGAGGACTTTTAGTACTTCATGTATTCCATGTTTCATTAAAATCTTTAATGTGGTATAACAGCAGAAGTGAAAAATGTGATTGAATTGTTCCTATACACCCTCATTTGGAAGTCTTAAAAAATTCATAGAAAATCCAAAAATTGAGATATTGACAAAATTCTTTCAAAGTAACAATCCTTACCATAATTATGATCACAATAGTCCATAAGAAATCATCATTATCAATTAACTAGGAAATATGACACTTTTTTCTGCATTGAATCACCAAGTCCAAAGAAATGTCGAAAAAAATTCTAAAATTTGATTTTGGAAGGGAACCAAAATGACAATACATCTTCACTCATCCCTCTAGATCATTTCTATGCATTCTGTTTGTCTCTGTATATTACAGCCCGTATGAAAAAGAATATTGTTAAACGAGGGAACTCTTTTGTGACCTACTCTTGACTATGGTGGCGCCACCTGTAAAGAGGTCTGGACGAAAACAACAGAATTTGAAGAGGATCATAAGTGACTTATTTCTACCAAGATTTATTAAAATCCTTCAAACAGTTTTGTAGAAAAAGTTGAAAATGTGAAAAATGGCCAAACCCCCCCCCCCCTCCTTTTTTTTTGGAAGTCTTAAACGTAAAATTCCTAATTTCATATGTTGAGTGTTGAGAAACATCTAAAAACTTATTTAGATGTGTAAAAAAAAAAAAAAAATTTTTTTGACCACAGCTGGATTTGAACCGCTACTCTCCATATTTCAATTACCAAGTAGTATATGTACCATTGTGAGACCTACTTTTAGACATGGTGGCATTATCTGTTAACCAATTTGGATGATCCGCACAAAAAACAAAACCTTTGAAAAGGACTATGAGTACTTGCATCCTACCCAGTTTTATCACAATCCTTCAAGTTGTTCTGTAGATCAAGTTGAAGATATAAAAAATTGTCCCCCCCCCCTTTTCTTGGAAGTCTTAAAAAATTCATAAAAAATTCAAAAATCGAGATATTGAAAAAATTCCTTCGCACCAGCATTCCTTACCATAGAAATGATTAAATGAAACCAAATGAATGCATCAATGTTTACTAAAAGAAAATAATAACTCTTTAATGCATTAAAATAACAAAGTCCAAAATAAAAATGAAAAAATGTCAAAAATTTGATTTCCGAATGGAACCAAAAATATCAACACTTCTTCCCATATGCCTCTAAATCATTCCTATGCAGTCGGTTTGTCGCTGTATGCACCCGATCTGAATAAGAAGTTTGTCAAAGGAGGGTACCCTCTGTGACCTACTTTTGTCTGTGGTGGTGCCACCTGTTCATGGATCCTGATAAAGATGACCACATTTGTCGGGGACCTTGAGTATTTGATGCATGCCAAGTTTCATTGAATTCCAGCAAGTGGTTCCGAAGAAAAAGTTCAAACTGTGAAATGTTTACACCAATTATCCCACCCCTCTTTTTCTTGAAAGTCTTAAAAAATTCATAAAAAATCCAAAACATAAAATATTGAAAAATTTTCTTCGCAGTAGTATTTCTTACCATCAAAATGATCAAATTAAACCAAATTAATGCATCAATGTTTACTAAAAGAAAAAAATACCTCTTTTCTGCATTAAAACTACCAAGTACAAAAAAAACGTCAAAAATTTGATTTCGGAACGGAACCAAAAATAACAACACTTCTTCACACATCCCTCTAGATCATTCCTATGCATTCGGTTTGTCTCTGTATGCCCCCGGTCTGAAGAAGAAGTTTGTCAAAGGAGGGTACCCTCTTTGACCTACTTTTGCCTGTGGTGGCGCCACCTGTTGATGAATCCGGATGAAAAACAACAACACTTGTAGGGGACCATGAGTACTACATGCTTATCAAGTTTCATCAAATTCTGTTCAGTGGTTCTGGAGAAGAAGTCGAAAATGTGAAAAGTTAACGACGGACGACAGACGACGGACGGTGATTGATCACAATAGCTCACTTGAGCCTTTGGCTCAGGTGAGCTAATAAAAATTCTGCATTTAGTTTTTTGCACAGTTAAATCTAATATTACTATGATTATGGTATGATAAACAATCATTCAATTCAGTTGCAATTTTCAAAAATTCACAATGGTACAATAAGATTCACATGTGTGTTATACTCAACAACTTACAATAAAATTAGAGATATTCCATGATGCAATAACGTCATTGTTAGTAGTGATGACTGACTGAAATTCTTAATAATTGTTGTTTATTTCAATAATTTTTCATGAACACTGCACTTTTTTTTTACATTATCTACATATCACATACATATTTTCCCTCTGTATATAAAAAAGGGAAAGTGTGACTTCAAAGTGAACGTAAATTCCAACATAGATAGATGGAAAAAATTGGTATTGTTATCTTAGATTTATTTAGATTTAATAAGCATAATTAGCTGAAACATATATTAACTGTTAAAACTTAAAATCGATATGCATAAAAAAGAAAGAAACAAGAGAAATTCTGAGGTCATCAGTAAAAAAATTCTCCAAGACACAAGTTATCTGTTGTGGAATTGAGGTTTTTGAGACCACTCAACAAATGCAGATTATGAACACTGTATCTACACACAAAAGTTAGTAGTTAAAGAGTATCAAATCTTCATCACAAATTCTATTGTGAAAAGTCTCCTTCTCCTTGAAGCACTAACATCTAGACATTTGGTGATACCTACTGGTTCTACAGTCTGTGAAGGAGGACTATATCCTCCTGTGGCTCCTCCTTCCTCTAACGGACCTGATGAACCATCAGGGCTGGTACGTCCTCCTCTGTGCATGGCCCCAGTAGGAGGTCTACGCTTACCAAAGGTAGCAAAGGCTGAGCTGAAAGCATCTTGTATGTACTGGATCCTAGTCTCATCTGTACTCAAGGTCAAGGTCAACATGTATATCTCAAAGTTACATTTCTATTTAAATGTAAGCTCTATTTCTAACTTAATGGATAAAACTGCTGAAGTACTAAAAGTATTGGGTCAAAGAGTTCTTTTTTCACTGGTACTGAATGTATCATCTAATTTTCCTAACAGCCAATGAAAACGTTTGCATTTATACAATTTTAAAAATATGACAAATCAATACAAAACATCCTTTTAAAATCAAAGCAACTTTGTGTTAAACAATCCAACTAGCAATAGAAACACTCAAGGTAATCTTACCCTCAAGTGAGTTTCAATTTCTCTCTAAGACTTATTCATAAAAAGTGTTTCATGAATAAATTCAATGGACTAGTAAAACAAATAATAGTTCAGTACTTTCTGTCTTCTAAAGAAAAAAAGGAGAAAAAACCCAATGAGTACAAAGTCTGGGATCAGTTTATCAATTTTCTCCACCTCATATATGATAATCAATATAATGATCTCATCACTGAAATAAATTGGATCATATTTTATTATGGAGTATACTTGGCCTGTGATTTGACTACATGGGCTGAATTGTGACTTTAAGAAGGCTGAGGTAAATCATTACCAGTGTACATTAGATCTGATCGTACAATGAACTTTGAAGGATATATATCATATGGACTCTGTGCCAAGATATCTGTATAATCCTGGAAGTTATGGCAACTCTCAAAGTCAGCAAGGAATCTGCAAGAGAACTGATAACATTAGCCTGATGTAGCACAGACGTTGTACAGGTTTCTAGCCCTTATCTTAAACTTGTGAGAGTCGTATACTAAATAAATATATTGCTTACTCAAATTTCCCATTAACTTGTATTGAATTTAAAGTCCTGATTCTAAAATTCTAATACATACACTACCTAATAAACACCTAAATAACTTTGTCTTTTAATTTAAACAGATCACACTGAGCTAGGTGATCTTGGATGGATTAAATGAGATTACACTACAGAGAACGGCTATTGTTCAGTTGTCATATCATTGCCACAATGTTTTTTAAGTCTTAGCTACTAATCACAGCAATCCTCGCTCTTTAACTGGCCTATAGTTAAGCCGGAATCATGGCAAATCACCACAATGATCACAGTAAGTCACCGCAGCATTGTGGGCATTCTGCAGTGACCCTACTACACGAACTATGAATATGTATAGGAATACGTAAACCGAGGTGAAATATTTTTTGAAATACTCATTGAGTATGGTCAGCATTTAGTTAAGCAAATGATGTAAGTTTTAATAAAACTCAGAACAGGATCCTACTATAATTAATGATTACAGTACAGCGTATGTAGCATAAGACTTCTGAATTCAAATGCCCTACACTAATTATTGCCTCGAGTGATATTTCTTATCAGCCTTTATGCCATTTTGCATAAAAATCAAATAGGGATCTAAAGACAGTACCTTTATTATACAATAACAAAAGGACGAACAGGAAAAAATAACATTTGATGATTTTGTTTGTATAAAGACAAGGGTTCGAGTTACTTTGACGACAATCTGATTAAGAGCATTTCTATCTCTTCTGTATTTGCTGCATATAGTATTACATAGTAAATACTGAATAAACAGCAATGCTTCTTGCTTCTTGCAATTTTTAAATTAGGACAGAAATTGTATTTGCTAATGATAATTTAAATATCTAAAACTAAGGGTATATGCCATGGAGGTGAATCGGACTCGAAGCATAACGTCACATTTATAACGTGCAAGGAAATGGCTAACGAGTTACCGTGAAATTTTTTACCCAAAAGAAATGTTCAGCTGCATAGTTACCATTATCATAACTTGCTTCACTAATTTGAATACCTGAGTGAATGTAAAAATTAGATTTCATGTTCAATTCAGAATAGAATGTCAAAAGGGAAAATACCAGGTATTTTTTAAATGATATACTCAGATCGCTTTGTGTCAATTGTTCATTTCAGAAGTTTGAATGAAAATGTCAATCTTGAGATATCCCCATAGCAAAACAAAGGAAAAGATGAATGTGAGGGGCCTGATTTTGGCACAGTGTACGAGTTTATCAATGACAATTTAAAGGTTATCCATATTATTTATTTATCGAAGGTACTTTCGTTGGGTCAATGGTCAGAGTGTTCCTTCCAATGCAGCTCATTGCGAAAAATTGTACTCGCTAAAATAAAGATACCATTTTCTGAACCTGAATCGAGAAATTTGAAACTCATGAAAAATTCTGGTTATACGGTATTTATAAGTCTACAAATTTTAATTACTTTTACTCAGTTTTGTGAATTTTTTGATGGGCATCAAAGAATAGATAATTACAGCAAGCAATTATAACTTATCCAGACTGATCCATGCTAAAGCTTCCAGATTTTAATTAATTTAAAGGTTCTTGATTATAGTTGGTATTCCTTTCTAAAATGCCCCCCCCCCCCTATAATTGTTTGGTCATTTCAAACACCTATTTGGAAAAAAATGTTAACGTAAAGGCTATTATGAACTCTCACCAATAAACTTCGACACATGTTTTGTCATCTATATTTTTACACTTCGACATTTAGACAATATTTTAAGATACTTGAATGTACTTTCAATAGGTATACGTTGTATAGCCACAATCAACCACAATGTTGCGGTGAATTACCCCCATCGACCATCGTGGTGGAAGAATAGTGTGCAGTGATTTTCGGCGATGTGCAACTGTGATACGCAGAGAATTGAACAATTCGCAATCTCTGTAGTGTAGATACATATATTTGCAAATTCCACTGAAAAGAGAAACTTATTTGCTTTCAGTAAGGTAGACGAAGGTAACTACCAGGAACACTCATGTATAATGCACACTTTTTTCACAGTTTTTGATATCCATATAGTCTATTCCACACAAGATTAAAAAGTAAGCCAACTTTTGTTCCTCTCAAAAACTCCAATAGTTATGCAAAAAATGTTCATCTAAATGTGATTACCGAACTTTCATCTAGAGCTTTGATAACAAGAAGTTAACTGACAATGAAATGGATACAGATGTAGTGTCTAATACCTGCTGTGGGCAAATGAAAAAAAAATCAAAAATGTATTCAACAATTATTTCTTTCATGTATAAGACATATAAAACAAAATTAGATAAATATTTTGGGAATTTAGAAAATGACTGCATATATACAGTGAATCGCATATGTTTAACTATACCTGGTTTATTTTACTCAGACTGGTAAGTGTACAGACTACAAGTGAACAATACAGTATCCATCTCACAATTAGAAACCCTTTACATTTACTTTCATAGATTCTATAATGCTAATTCCACAACTGATACATTCATCAGGTAACACCAGCTGAACTGTATAATTGTATAATCCAACTCATCTCAAAACTGAATCACATTTAATCCTATCCACCTCCATAATATAATGGGCAATTCACACTGAGATGAACACAGTTATCAAAACATTTTATTATTCTAGCATTTCCGCCATATTTGTCTTGTGATGTTGGAATCCAAGGTTGCATAACCAGATTATGAAAGATAACTATGACTGCAAAAGTAAAATATAAATGGCTTACCAACATCTCTATCGGAATATTTAACCAGTTGATCTGAATTAAACACTTGCTCACTAATTCTATCATTGATTTTCACCCTGTTCATTATACAAAGGATAATAAAAGGCTTTTTCCTTTTTCATTTTATTCATTTATTTATTTATTTTGGAGGGGGGAGGCATTATACATAAATGCACATACTAGAGTGATTATGGTAACGTAGAAATTTTTTGGGTGAGTTTATACATAATAAATAAACAACAAAATACTCGAATGTCCACAAATTTTCGGCCACATGGCCTTTATCAAGTGGGAAATATTGAAAACAGAATATCAAGTTACGTCCATATTGCTGGAGTATGAAAGCGTAATGCTTTCCTACTTGATAAAGGCCACGCGGCCGAAAATTTCTGGACATCCGAGTGTTTTGTTGTTTATTCATTACTACTTCCCTACGGAGGACTTTCATATAATTATAATAGAACGATATAATTAGTATACATGATAGTTCACCAAATTGGCCACAAGAAAAAGACAAGATGCTTCATGACATACCTTCTGTCATTAAGAAGTGACGCTTCATGACATACCTTCTGTCATTGAGAAGTGACGCTTCATGACATACCTTCTGTCATTGATAAGTGACGCTTCATGACATACCTTCTGTTATCAAGAAGTGATGCTTTATGACATACCTTCTGTCATTGAGAAGTGATGACATCATCTCTAAGAATCCTTCCACATGCTGCTCTATTGGTTCTCTATCAAAGAGAAAGACATTTATCAAAACTATGTCAAAGCTAGATAGAAATGAAGATAATGGTCTGAATGTGACAATATAGAGTACCACAACTACAATAATGTCAACATACACAAACACTTTGTGACTGTTATAACATCATACAATTATGCTGTAAGCTGCCATCAAAATAGTGCCTACATTGAGAAGAACAGATTGGGTAGGTGACAAAATGCAAACCGTGACAGATTTTAGTAGTTGCGAAATTGAGTATTATCTATGTCAAGTGGTTCACATTAGACTTCTATGTTTAGTATCTGTAATAATAATATTAGGTTATAAAAGGAATGGTTGTCTTGTTGTTTGTGTTCATGGAAAATAAAGTAAGCATACTAGCAAGTATTATTTACAAGAATGTGAAGCAATTTCTGAAGAATTTCATCATATCTAACAAACTCAAATTTCAAAATTTCCATGAACACAAGCAAGCAGATACTGATTTCCCATATTCCTGGTATGATATCTGTAAGCATTGGTACACTGAAAATGATATGTAATGTATCCATTTTGCTAATAACTATAATTTGAACTCTAACAATTAGATCAATTCTCTCAATCCCAATTCTGACTTTAAACTGTGAAGGACTCTTGAGTTCTATAATGACATGATGTCATAAAATGTGATGATGTCATACAATACATATTCCTAGTACGATAAAGTAGCCGCTATGTTAGCATTCATTGAATATGAACATAGCCACGCAATGTATTGTTCACACAAAGAAAGTTAATGATACATAAAATGGAAATGAAACTAGCCAGGTAATAGTGATACTGTCATTAAGTAAACATTCTCATTAAGTATCACAACAAAATACTTAATAATGTAAAAAACTTTTATTGTTGCTAATTGTTTATAAAATACATGTAGTCTGTGATGTAAATACTTTATCATTTAAACATAACTTTTCTTGCTTTGGCCGAGGTGAATGACTTTTCTTAAAACCGGTATTGCATCCATGAGATTGGAATCTACATCATGCAATGTTTGACAAACAGGCCCTCCTGGTTATCTTCAATAATAAAGTTCACTAAGGGTACTGAGTGTGTTTCTAACTTTTGATATTTTGTTGAGAAAAGCACAATTTTCAATGTATTACAGAAAGTCTGTTTGCAATTCATGCGTTGCTGACTTTCTGTCCTGTCTGTCGTTACGTCCATAAAAATAGAATATGCTAGGATATATATAATGATTCTCGAGTATATAATGTCTCGCAAATATATATTTAGTGAGATCATTATGAAATTAAAGTCACAAGAAATATACATACTTCGCAGTAGTTTTGTACAGATATTACTTAATATTGAGTAACCATGCAAATCTATAGCCTGTACAATGTTTTCAAGTTTTTAGCCAAATAATCACCTTCCAACTTGATTTCTTGAAATAACATAACATTTAGATGATTTCAGATTTTACATTTTAAATGTCATGAACAAATATAAAGTGTGTCCAATATTTGTCTCATTTCCGATGACATTCTGATGAGAAATAACCCCAAATGGCAGAGTATACGGTTGGTGGAAAAGACCTATTTAATTTAATTTAACTGCGGAGCTGTAATACTGAATGGCAAAATGATTAACGTTTACTCCAAATTTATCGTGTCGTAATGTAAGATGTTATTCTGATAGATTTGGAGGGAACGTTAATGATTTTGCTGCCCAATGTTACAGTTCCACAGTTAAAGGAAAGAGGTCTATTTAGGAAAGTTTTGTTTTTGACATATCTTACTTGTTTTCTAGTATGGGCTGGATATACTGGTGAGTCAACATCAGGTGGATAAGCCTCATTAGGGATTTCTTAGCTTGACTCAACTTCTGACAAAACAGATGTTTCAAGCTGAAAAAAGATGACAAAACTATTTTGCAGCAAGTATCTAAATACAGGATACCAAAAGTCATTTTTATGCCTTATCCATATGCATGACTGATCAAGATTGAGAGAAATCAGCCTGACAGATATATAAAGTATTTTAGTAAGGTAAGGACTTTGATTTCCAAATAAAGAAGTTATGTACCTCACAGTATTCATTTAAGGATTAATTTAATATAATTATATTAAACAAAAAAGTTAAACCTGCTGTCTTAATACATCTCAAATGTATTTGCGATAAGAAGAAATAACAAGACATTTTATTACACATGACTTTTATCGATTCTGTCACACACATTTCTATGATCTTTAAATGTGTTCAAAGTTATTCCTTTTGCATCTTCTCTATATTTTTTCATTCTTATGATTTGGAAAACCATGTACATTTATACAGTGGTGGATATCAACAGAAAAAAACTTGATGAAAAGAAATGAACACAATTGTTAAATGAAATTTCAATGCGTTTTTCTTGTCATTTCTGCTTTAATTTCTGGTATGTCCATGACCAACAAAATCTTCCAGTTGAAAAGCCAAAACTCCAGCTGAAAAATCTCAAATCTTCAGCATTCTAGTGACAAAAGGTTCACATGTATGCTTTTACCTTCAACAAACTGAATTTCACTGCACTATATATAGTTTGAGAGTGAAGCATTTGGTAAATGAGTACTAAAAAACTTTAATTGGCTTTAAACATTAACAAATTTGTAAACCTGTAAAGAAAACTGTGCATCATATTTTGATATTAAATGTAATTATTCTGCCTAAAGTATCAGTTGTAAATTTATTAAAAAGGATCCTGTAGATAGAACTGAAGAATGACTGGTTTTAATTATCAGAAATTATTTTGGCATCAAAACAGTCATTCTAAAATGTTTAATTTACCTATAATTTGAATGATAAGCTTTTATGAATACATGTATTTAAAACATTATTTAAAAAGTTGTTTGTTGAAGTCATGGAACATTTAAAGATTTCTATAAATATTTTCCCTTCTGATATATACATGTATATAACAGAATGAAATAAATTTTCAAAAAGGTAATATAAACAAAATAATATGCCTAGGGTGCTTACCTGGGGTCCTCGAAGGACTTCCTCTTCATTGCTTGTATTATTTCAGAGAAAACAGTATCATGAAAGTTAGCCATCCTAGAAAAACAAATTACAAAAATGTTTATACATGCACTAGACTGAAATTGAAAATAAATCAAATGAATATACAATATATTTTTCTCTTTGTTTAATTTTGTTTTGGGGTTATTTCAAACAGAAATCAAGTTATCAATTGTTAATGCCGTATCATTTCACAGATCTTCATCAACTATATACTGTATGTAAACTAGTTTTAACTCAACTAATTAAATTAGCATAAAATGTATAGGTTTGTTATATACTAGCACAGTCATGTATTTGGGTGACTTCTGACTGTACTACTTTGTATCTTGAAATGCACTGCTATTAGTGTCATGAATAAGTGTAGAAGGGACAATAACTATACTAAAATATAAATTAGGTTAAAACAAGTACACATACTGTATACAATCTAACCGTACAAACAAGCATACACACTTTCTGCTATCCAGTGATAATTCAAAACTTTTAAGTGCAGTCTGTATTATAGCTATGTTGAGAGAAACATAGAATGAAAAAAACTTTAACACTTGTATCTTTTCCTATCGCACTAATATAGTTTAAATTAACATCAAAATCTATCCATATAGAGTTTGAATGTAGATTTAGATAACATTAATTCCCAATAATTTTTCAATTCTGTATTTTAACTGCCTATCCATACAACCTATGAATTTTTTTTCCAAAATTTACTTTTAATCCAGATATTTTTTCAAATGATTTCTGTAATTTTGATTATCTGTACATAAACATAACTATAAAGAAGCAAAGCTGGGTCAAAATTAATGAAACCTTTTAAATTCAAACAACTATGAAAAAAAATATGATAGTCCTCAGACTCACTTTTGAATAAAATCGAATTCCATAAAGACATCTGCAGCAGGTGGATATATATCTACGAACATGGACAGAGTAATACCAATATCTGCCAAGTAAAACACCATATCCTGGAATTCCCCCATAGACATCTTATCTAGGACAGAGTTATCTGCTCTGGAGCTTCCGATTTTCTGAGGTGACAGTTCCTTATTTGTTTCCTGTAACCCACATTTCTTTCTAATGGATTCTAAAACCTACAAAAGTTATTGGAGACAGAATAGTAAAAGAATAATACTAAGTATAAGTAAAGTGATATGTGTTCCCTGTCTATCTTGTCATCTTCCCTTAACACATAAAGTCCTCCCAGATTTCATACAGAAGTCTGCTGGACTACGCCTGTATACTGGAAAACAGGATCTGTCTTTGTGCCCTTGACTGATGATTTAAAGGCACTTATTTTCAGGCTAATTTTTAATTCTTTAAAGAATTTGTGACAAAAAATAACATCATGCATTCATGAGATGGTAGTTGGCCAATTCGGACTTTTGCTTATTTTAAATTTAAGTAAAATTATATGTATTCATATGTATGTGATATCAACCAAATCCTTTAAGATCAATTTATGAAAGGCTTGAAAATAAAAGGCTTATCTATAAACAAGCCGTAGGGAATACGGGGAATTCTACTATAACACAACTACACAAATTTACTGTTCCATATTGCACAGTAACATTATTAGGGATATTGTGATGGCCTATCTAGCAAAGATCAAGAGAGAAGATTCAGCAGTAAATGAAACTAAAGCTTGATCAAAGGTAAAAACTATCCCATATTGGGTTGGACTATCCCAGTTTCATTATTTGACATGATCTGGGATATCCCATGTGATATCCCATTCATAAAGTTTATTTCAAACATTGCAATTTGTCAGTTGGAAGGAAGTTATCACAGATATAAAAGCAAAAGGATCACAAGCGAATCAGCCATAAACAGCACTGTCTATCAAATAACTGATAATTACTGGTATATTTATACTTTGATTTGTGATGACTGAAATTCTAAAGTGAATTTTTGTACTAGGTTTGTTCGTATTCACCAAATATTATGGTAATATTTAAGAATTTGAAACAGAAAACAAAAACTCTGAAACAGTCTACTGATAACTGTCAAATTCACATAGAAAATTTCACGTATATCAATTTTTTTTCTTAAAACATTACAGTTTTTATTACATTCTCACAAACAATACATACCTTATGTGATAAGTCATATTCATTTATATCTAACTGGTCTAATCAAGTATAGTGAGGAGGATATTTTTTTTTTCTAGTAATTTTGTAGTTTTGTGTAATACTTATAAAATTACACACATTAGAATAAACTTCAAACCAATGAAAGTATTTGACAGTTTTTTTTTATGTACATCATATAAAGGTACTTAAAAATATTTCTATTTTCCATGTTGGAATAGTTCACTAGATGTGTTACAAATAGACAGGCACCCTGATTTACCTCCAGTAATGTTGGAATAGTCTGTCTGAGGTCACCAGTGTAGTTTGGTTGCTGTGTGAATATATTATCCAACATCTTAGACAGGAGCTGAGAATTTCCTTCCCCATATAATACACAGATATCAAAAAGCTTGGGAATATCAAACAGAAAGTTTTCGTAGAGGATCTCTCCAAAAACACTTGGAGTTAGGAAATGTTCCTAAAAATAAGAAACACAAATGAATCTTACCATTTACCAATGAATACTGAATTTCTTAAACCAACAAATATGTTTATTTCCTAAACTTAGGAACAAGCTCTAACTTAAACATGTATTATGCACTGAGTTTATTAAATTAGATTTTCTTCCTATCATAGGTATTTCCATTACCAATATTTTCCTTTGATGAAGTTTTCAGATCATGGAGACATCATTCCTAAAATATGGAAGCTTTATGCTTAATTTGTTTTAAGATATGGTCTAGGTTACTGTTTTTGTCTACGCTACTAACACTGACACTAGGGCCAACAGCTTCTATACACTGTATATCGTCCAAACACACTAGTTATTATTCAGTCGTTTATTGTATGTGCAATGACGCAAGGCGATTGTGCATCACAATCGCACTTTATTGGTTGATTTGGAATAAAATCTTCACATGCAAGTTTTACGTAATTTATTTTTCATGCATTCAATCTAAAATTCTGTCTTAATCCATGCTATCATCCTTTACATCCGCATTAAATTTTGTAGGCGATTTGGAAACTTTCTCGGCTGCCAATTTTTATGCCCTCATGGGAACTTTTCCAGGTATGTGGAAGACCATGTGATATATACACATGCTACTTCCCTAATAAGGAAAAAATGAGGCGTGGCTTTACAAATTTTTGCGGGAAAATTCACAACTGCGCATAAACAAGCAATTCCCATTAACATAAAGCTATTTGGCTTTGTGACCAACAACTTGATCATTTAATGCTATTCCGATTACAACTTAAACTTTTTAAAAAGCTATGCTTGTTTAAGATTGACTGGAGTTACCCGCTCTTGCTTGCTATCGCTGCGCGAAGAGACAAGTGACCCCCGCCATTTTGTAGAGGCTATTCCCTGTCCAGCATGTGTTATTTATAGCACAGGCGGTAAGGGCAGATAAGAAGCTGTACACACTGCGTGTAGATATTTTAACAATTCGTCTGCAGTAGCATACACAGCATAGGTATACAGTACCTGATGTAATTTACGAGAGGCTTGTGATGATTAGCCTTGAGGATGTAATTAATTTTGTAGATATTTGTTGATTCTAGGTTAAATGAATGAAACAAAGCGAAATCCAGTGAGATAAAAATAACCGATAATGCGTCACTTGAACCTAGGTCAGCCTCATTATGAATTATTGGTCACCTGTCTAGATATCTTTGTGATACGCATTGCCAGTCTATATTTAGGATTCTATGAAATATTTTATTTGTTCTTTTTTAGAATGAAATTTATATCTACATATATTATTATTATATTACTTATATTATTATATATATTTCAAAGATTGCGCGATTGGTTTCCATATTGGCACTTAATGTCAACTTAGGCCTTGATCGCGTGTGTTACAAGCGTTCTACTACGATTTCTCCAAATAAGGCAATATCTCACGTGGTCTTCCCCATATTTGGAAAAATTCCCATGGAGTGCAATTGTAATTCATAATAGGCTTGCGTCATCACGGCGAATGAATATTTTAACACACACAATAAGCGACAGAATAATACGTGTTTTAGGGCAATATATTGATAATTTAAGTTAAGCAGACCTACGCTTAAACCTATTTCTGTGCAATGAAATTTCAATAACAAGGATAACAAAGCCGGTTTTGCCAGAACTTTTACTACGTTGAGTACTTTAAAGAAGGTACTACTTTGTTACGTGAATTAAAAAGGTGGTGCAGAGATAAAAATTTCTACGATCGCTAGAAGACTGTCGAGCAAATGCTCGACGCCTTAAAAAGGGAAGTTGGCAGAGTGTATTAATAGTCAGTGCTTCAATCTGAGTAAAATGAAGCCAGGGGTCAGTTGTTCAAAACTTTAACCACTTGTTAAGCTAACCAATAGTTAAATTTCATCTGACTATATCTCTGAATTGAGAAGATTTCAGGTCATGGTCTGTGTACTGGTTTGTTGCATATGTAACCAGCATTGTAATGTAATTTCGATATTTATACAGAAATCATATAAATTAAATTAAATTGTCTCTCAATCTTTAATAACTGGTCAGCTTAACCAGAGGTTAAATTTTCAAACAACTGGCCCCAGTATGTCAAGTGCAAACTCTATAAAACTTACTATGTGATTCATGGAATTTGCATTTGATATGCTTCATTGTGTTTTGTAAAATCCAATTATAAAATATCAATTTGTAAATCAAAAGCTTTGTGTTTGTTTCTTTGTTCATGCCATTCATATAGCTGTCTACTGTAGCGAATCATGTTTCTTTCTTCGTTCATGCCATTCATATAGCTGTCTACTTTAGTGAATCATGTTTCTTTCTTCGTTCATGCCATTCATATAGCTGTCTACTTTAGTGAATCATGTTTCTTTCTTTGTTCATGCCATTCATATAGCTGTCTACTGTAGTGAATCATGTTTCTTTCTTCGTTCTTGCCATTCATAAAGCTGTCTACTGTAGTGAATCATGTTTCTTTCTTTGTTCATGCCATTCATATAGCTGTCAACTGTAGTGAATCATGTTTCTTTCTTTGTTCATGTCATTCATATAGCTGTCTACTGTAGTGAATCATGTTTCTTTCTTTGTTCATGCCATTCATATAGCTGTCTACTGTAGCGAATCATGTTTCTTTCTTTGTTCATGCCATTCATATAGCTGTCTACTGTAGTGAATCATGTTTCTTTCTTCGTTCATGCCATTCATATAGCTGTCTACTTTAGTGAATCATGTTTCTTTCTTTGTTCATGTCATTCATATAGCTGTCTACTGTAGTGAATCATGTTTCTTTCTTTGTTCATGCCATTCATATAGCTGTCTACTGTAGTGAATCATGTTTCTTTCTTTGTTCATGCCATTCATATAGCTGTCAACTGTAGTGAATCATGTTTCTTTCTTTGTTCATGTCATTCATATAGCTGTCTACTGTAGTGAATCATGTTTCTTTCTTTGTTCATGCCATTCATATAGCTGTCTACTGTAGCGAATCATGTTTCTTTCTTTGTTCATGCCATTCATATAGCTGTCTACTGTAGTGAATCATGTTTCTTTCTTCGTTCATGCCATTCATATAGCTGTCTACTTTAGTGAATCATGTTTCTTTCTTTGTTCATGCCATTCATATAGCTGTCTACTGTAGTGAATCATGTTTCTTTCTTCGTTCATGCCATTCATATAGCTGTCTACTGTAGCGAATCATGTTTCTTTCTTCGTTCTTGCCATTCATAAAGCTGTCTACTGTAGTGAATCATGTTTCTTTCTTCGTTCTTGCCATTCATATAGCTGTCTACTGTAGTGAATCATGTTTCTTTACTTAACAGATTAAATGCCAGTTGTTTTTTACATGGCAGTAATGACAGAAAAAATTAGGAAACATCATAGAAACAAAATATACATAAACACTATAATAAACATTGGAAAGAGTTGCTCACTTTAGATTCTTTATGAGTGGCCATACGGAGACAGCAGAAGAATATCAGTCTGTGTACATCGTCATGGAGATCCCTGTACTCAGCTGGTAAATCATAAATCACATCATAGGACCTGACAAGATAAATCACATCATAAGAGCTGACAACATAAATCACATCATAGGCCCTGACAACAAATCACATCATAGGACCTGACAACATAAATTACATCATAAGACCTGGCAACATAAATCACATCATAGGACCTGACAACATAAATCACATCATAGGACCTGAAAACATAAATCACCTCATAGGACCTGACAACATAAATCACATCATAGGACCTGACAACATAAATTACGTCATAGGCCCTGACAACAAATCACATAATCATGTATCAAGTTTTAATTATTAGTATTAATTTTGTAAAATACATAATGAAGTAAAAGCAGCTTATTTTCAGTGAAATTTCACAACATAATTTTCCTCCCCGTTTTGGACAAAGGATATAATTATGTGACTGGATTTCTTTTTTTTTGTATTAATATACAAAAATGAATGTACCGGTATATATTTGTTTGTTATAAATGTTTGTAGAGTCAGTATGTGTCAGCATCAAAGACCCGTTAAAAATAATGTTTACTAAATCTTTCTCATAGTTGCCAAGATTCTACATGCATGACTCAAATAAAAGTGGAGACAAATACTGAATAAAATCATACACAGTATAGTGCAAAATCTGAATGTATCCACTGAATACTGTTGTTTTAACTTCTGTTCATTTATGATTATTTTACTAATATAATGACAACACCTGCCTGATAAGGTAACAACACCGGCCTGATATAGTGACAACACCGGCCTGATATAGTGACAAAACCTGTTTGACATGGTGACAACACCTGCCTGATAAGGTGACAACACCAGCCTGATATAATGACAAAACCTGTCTGATATGGTGACAACACCTGCCTGATATGGAGACAACACCCGCCTGATATGGTGTTAACACCTGCCTGTTGTATTATACAGAGATTTAGACCATTGTAACGGACAAACCCAAGGTCATGAGGGATCTTTTAAATTGCATGTTTACCATAACATGGTGCCTTGTTTTTTCATTGAGAAACACCTCTTTGTAACAAGTCAAATTAAGCTATGCTGTCTCTTGTGATCTGAATATAAAATGAAAAACAACAAATTTTCTCTTTAAAACAGGATCCCATTGAGAAATAAATACAAGAAATAAAGAACTCAACCATGATTATCAGCGTTGCAGAAGGGGGCAGGTCATTGACCATTAACCAATAAAAAATGGCAGTGGCTAATTCTGAATAGACGGTCAGGCCAGAAGGAACTACTAAAATTTTAAATTCTGGCCTAAATGGCCTTTTGTTTTTACTGCAATTGGGTAGCAGTTAGTCTATGCTTTAGTGTGTGCTGGTTTTATCAACAACAAGCATGCATTAAAGCAATAAACAAAATGGCCAAGCTTCGTTTCTGCCTGCTATGTTTAATCGGCCTATGCCTTTTACAATACAATGTATAAGGTACAAATGGCGTGTACTTTTGAATGTTGTTAGATTGAAATAGCCTATACTTTTTACAATGTTTCGATGACTGTCCAATGCAATTTGATCTCAATCTGAAACGCTGTTTATTACAATATTAAATACCTGGGAGCAAATCATAGGTAAGTGTCAATCAAACACTGATTATTATAGTATTACCTGGGAGCAAATCGTAGGTAAAAGTCAATCAAAACTGATTATTAGAGTATTAACTGGGAGCAAATCATAGGTAAGTGTCAATCAAAACTGATTATTATAGTATTACCTGGGAGCAAATCGTAGGTAAGTGTCAATCAGACTGTGAAGGGTCTCATCAAATATGGCCTAAAAAGACAAAAACATGAAGGTTAATATGCTAAAAATAATCACTGCTATTAAATCAGGTACAAGTGTCATGAGCTTGGTGCAGTTCGTGTTCCTTTGTTATTTAAGGAAAATATTTCAATGTATCTTAATAAACATATTAACTTAAACCTCCTTACTTACATACTTATCATAATGACATTCTATAGAATAGCCTTCAGTAGATTTACTTAAAGCCTCAGGTTTTCTCTCACAATAACTTTCCTTTATTATTTTTCCAATACAGAAAAACAATGTACTGCATTTCTAGCAGATATAATGTCCTGATAATTTGCCAGATTTAATTCCTAGATTTTACATGCTTAATTTGTCTCCTGTATTCACTGTATGTAAATAATAATGATTATCATGTAATATTTATGTAATTAAAACTTGTAACCATAAGCCTAATGGATTTATTTTAGAATGATGCCACTCCTGGACCTGAATTATCTTATGAGGAGGTTGAGATCTTTACACACCATTTGATCGAATCGTATTGTCTCGTGCATATTACATTATACCCACTGTATCTTAAAGCTTTTTTCTCCACATTTAACTGAATTATATTGTCATGTCATTTTGGTAGTATGTATTATAAGCATATTGTTATTTATACTTCCTTATTTATATTTCTCATTAAAAACCTCCCTTGTCTTTGTGAATTATCTATTTTACTATTTGTGCAACTTATTTATTTTTTGATTCATAGTTCCCACTTTTTTCAATTAAGTCTCCCTTTATACCTTAGGATACATTGGTCATTTATATTTAATTGGTCAGTTTAATTATGTATCTCCAATTCCTTCATTCCCTTTAGATTTGTCTTGCAGAAAAAGATGTACATATTTTTGGAGAAGATACATCTTCATAGATTAGCATAATCCAGCCCTGTAACATTAAGTACAGTTGAATCTTGTTTACTGAAACAAGAATAACTCAAATTTCCCATTAACTTGAACTAATTTTAAACTCCCGAGTCTCGTAATATAATTATCATATATCCCTAACTTGAACTCTGCTTAAGGTGAGCAGTCTTACTCTGTCCCCTGAAGTCTGACCTACCTAGAGCTGACTGTATTTATGACATGTATTATGATTCATACTGTCTGTCTGGTATATGTATTTTATCCCATTTCAGTAATTTTTGACCATTTAACTCAGGTGTGAGATCAGGGTCCGGCGCCATAAACTGAGAATATACTTAAGTCATAAATTCATATTCTTCTGTTCATCAATGAATTAATAACTGGGATTTCGATTTTATTTAGTTTTATTCTATTGATAAATAGACCCAGACTACTTTCCAAGTTCATGATCAACCTGTCATGTTTTGTTTTGCAAAATTTATTCAGTAAGTTAGTAAGTTCTACCATTTTACATTTTCTGTTGACGTATGTATCTTGGAATTCAAATTCTGACTTTGTGTATATTTTCATAAGAGATATGAATCCGAAAGAATTCCAAGCTATATTATTCTGTTCTGTATGTACTTTCTAATTTTATAAGTATATATCACTCATGTAGGTAATAGTGTTTGGAAAGTAACTGTTGGTTAAACATCAGTGTCAGGTCCTGTTGTAATGGTAAATATTCTAATTTTCTGTATTGTATTCATGTTATGATAAATTATTAATTGTATTTTATGAACAGAATATAAAGTAATCTATTTTTCATATATTTCCATAATATAATTATGATGTAATGTATGTTTAATAAAATATGATTCAGAATACTGATGTGAGAGCAATAACTCTTGTGGCTGTGTCCTCATTATAAGCTCAGATCGCAATATCATTTTATTTAATTAAAAGTTATCAAATATCTATGATAAGTTTATCAGAATATCTGAGATTATTATTGTACTTTGCAGATTACTTTAAAAATTTGCAATTTGTCAGCTTAAATGTAAAATTCAGAAGATGTTTTTTCTCCTTGGATCTAGCAGTCGATATCTTTGCTTTACTAAATCTCTACAACAATATTGCGTTATGCACTTTGTGACTTAGCATTTTACAAATTTTGCAATTCCCTCAAATCATCATGATCACTGTATTAGGTGTTTAACATAATATTCAAGATTACCTATTTAAAACTGGTGTGGCCTAGTGGATGAGGTTCTCTGCTTCTCAATCTTAAGGTCCCAGGTTCAACTTCCATCCTGGGCACAACAATCATCTGTCTTTCAGATGTGACAGTAAAAACTGAGGTCCCTTGTTACAGTAGGCGTAGCATGTAAAAGATCACTCACTGCTCCGGGTGGGTCCGTTGCAAAGGTAGAAATCTTTAAGCAGTGCATTAGGCAGATGCCATCACCATATACGTAAAAATAACCGTAGAGTGACATAAAACAATAATCAATCAATTACCTATTTAATATTCACGCTACTGAAAAACAGTAGTTAAAAGCGTGATGGGTTACAGTAACTGATCTATTTGTTTTCATACGGGCTGGCTGTCTTATAACACTTTATCAGACAGTACAGCATATAATAACACAGACATCTTTTTGTTCGCTTGATTCTTGCTCTACGTCACATCAAGATTATTGCTCTTGTGACAGAATGTGTTTAATGTGATGCACAGAAATTTAGACCTTTACAATGGATCCACCCAAAGCAACGAGGGATCTTTACATGCCAATATGGGACTTCTGTTTTTATTGTTCTATTCGAAAGACACAACACTGACAAAACTCGACCGTGGGATTTCTACCGGTAGGCCAGGAGCCTATATCGGATTAACCGCTTCCATAACAGATGAAGCTTTAAATACAAAAAAAAGTAATTAACACTATACCTGACACCAGAACTTATGATGGGACATCTGAAGCACAGTGTGAAGATCTTCCTGAATAAATTTGAGTCTGTCTGCCCATTCCTCTATGGTACCTCTGTCACTCGTGTCGGTGGGTGGGGCTTGATAAGTGACAAAGTGTATCTCCTCTATCCATTTGGGATGCTGAAATATTGTTTTAAGGTATCTATGAGTTTTGGGTGGTGAATACAGACACATTTGATTTCAAGCAATATGATGACTACCGGTATTGAGAAATTTGTATGATACAAATATATTCCAGAGTACAGTTATTGGGTATTAACAATTTTTAATCAAAAACGTAAATTTCTGTCATATATTCAGATTGTGGTCGGCCATCAGCAATTTGCCGATAAAAATTGAATATGGCCGACTATTTACCTTTGTGGCTGCCTAGAAAGCAGGCAGAATCATAATCCATTAGGCCAAAATGGCCGATTACTTTACCTCCGTCTGTGTCAGACTGTTTATTAGAGTTTGTACCGATATCCCTTTGTACTGGCGAAATTCACTGGTGTATGACAGACTTAATATCTAATCAGAATGGTTGTTTTTAAACTATATTATTCGGGCTCTATTGGACCTTTACTTTGTTGTTAATGTATATGACTGACAATTAGCTAAGAAAGATTGATTATTGTTTTACGTCACTCCACGATTATTTCATGTATATGGTGACGGCATCTGCCTGATGCAATGCATACAAATTTAAACCTTTGCAACGGACCCACCCGAAGCAGTGAGGTATCTTATCTACCGTGACAAGGGACCTAAGTTTTATACTGTCTCATCCGAAAGACAGCGTGGGAGTCGAACCTGGGACCTCTTGATCACAAGCCGAGAACCTTATCCACTTGGCCACACTGGCTTACTGAGAAAGACAACAGAGGCTATTTGGTCACAAAATGCCCCCGAAAAAAGTTTGGTGCCTCGATGTATGATAGCCATATGATGTAATGCAACTTGACTGAACACACTTTTTATATTTCTTTTAAATTGCATATATCAAGTCATGAGTATCATTGGGTTAGCTTTAGAATCCTCGGTTTGTTTGGAAATTGTAATTGATGGCATCTGTGTCCAGCTAAAAAATGACACTTCATATGATGAATATCACCGGTTCGAATCCTAATTACTCAGATAAATATTCTGAAATTTTTTTAATGTGTGTATGCTTCAACTTAACACCCATAATATACATATTTGTAGAATTGATTTTCTTCTCCGGATTGCCTCCAATTGCACCATTTTGCATTAAATTTTCAAAAATTATCAAGGGGAGCCTTACCCCAGACCCCCCAGCCAGCTTGTGACTACAGAGCTCAACTAGCACTTTCAACACCCACAAAACATACATTTCTGTTAATCCCGAATATTGGCAATGTTTACTGTTCTAAAAATAGCCATCACTGTGCAGGGAAGGCAGCCACTTGTTTATCTGTACTTAGCTACATACGTCAGCTGTTGATCACATGACCCATTCCACAGAAAACGCCAAGGCTATAGCACAATTCGTTTTTGGATTGAAGTTACATATTAGCTGTTCATATATCTATGTAAATGATAACACTGGAATTAAATCAAAATTAATAAATAATTATATTTAAATGAAATAAAAATAAATAAGATAAATAAAGAAAATATGAATGTAGAAAGGCCAATCACTTATTTTTTAACTGAAAACTTACAAATCATCCCCGCATTACCACATTTGTAGGTGAAACCTTTGAGACAATCAAAGAAATACCGCATACGTTTTAATTTTGATCAACTGGGCGCAATGTGATGCTTGTGACCACTGGGTCCACCTTAAACATTGCACAACAAATTGTGTGATAAGGTGAGAACAAGAGTTCTACTGCCCCCACTGCCAATGAAAAACTCTTATAATTAATAACAAACAATGGTTTAAAATACGTTTTGTAATTCAATTATAAATTCAAATCAATAACTGTATTGATAAATTTCATTTATATTTGTATTTAAATAAATTCATTAATTAAATTATTTATTTTTATTTATTAAATATTCATTTCCATAAAAATAACATTCATGAAATTATTGATAATTGTTTTTAGTTTCTGAAGTAAATATTTTATCATTTGAACATAACTTTTATTGCTTTGGCCTAAGTGGGTGACATTTTATTTACACTAGAAGATCATCCACTAAATCTGAATCTTCTTCTTCTTCTTCTTCCAATACGAAGTGTACTCAAAAGTTGAGCGTTATACTTCATTACAATGTTTTACAACAATGGCCTCATGGTTGTCGGCAATTATAAAAGTTCTCTGATGGTACTGTGTTTCTAATTTTTGATATTTTGGTGAAAAACGCAATTTTTTCAATGTAACACAATCAATTCGAATACATTTCACGTATCGTAGATTTTCTACCCTGTGTGTCGTTACGTCCATGGAAATAGGATACACAAGGCTATATTTGGAATTTGAGAAGATGTAAGGTCATGCCAACCAAAAGTGAGGTAGTCCCACCATCAGACTGTTCGCTATCTTGGAAGATGCCATATATATCTTCAATCAAATCGCTCCATGTACTTGGTTTTCATCTATTTTACAAATAATATAAAACTTTACATGCCTGGGCTGAGGTCGTCAGAAATTGCAGTATTTTGAAAGAAAAGTTATGAATGTGATGTATAAGTACCAAAGCTTGGAAGGATTTAGACGAATCTTTTTCGTCTGGTATAAGAAGTTTGTCAAGAGGTGAAACTGCCATGGAGGTGTTGAGCAATTTTAGCGTTTTTCCTTTCGCTTTAGATACTTTCACTTTCACTTTCATATTTATCGTTCCTCAGCCAAGTCGTCCAAGAATCAGGTCGCCACCTATCGGTTAAATCGCTCCACTAGGTCAACAAATTAAAAGAAAAGGTCAAACTCTAATTCTTTTGTTAGATTGTGTCATACTTTATGGAATTAAATTATTAATTGTTTTTTGAAACAATGGTTTATATGCTTTTTTCTACCCTTTACATTTAAAAATGTATGGAAATGATTTTAAATACAGGATATATGAATAATCAGCTCTAAAATAAATTTGCAATGAACCAAAGAGAACTTGAGAAGAAGAATAACTGAGCAGGGTAGACAGGGTGAAGCGAATTTACCTTTATAGAACAACTTGAATATGGGGCGACTTGACTTGACACCTATTCATCGACGTCTTGTAGACGTTTGCGTTTTGTTAGTGAATCAGTATGTCGGGAAACATTTTTGGTGTATTAATAAATCATCTTTAAAAAATGACGAGCAAAGCGGAGTACTTGAAACGTTATATGTCTGAAGGCCAGGTAGAGAAGAAAAAGAAAAAGAGAAAAATACCAAAGCCCAACACTAAACTCGGAAGGTATTAGTCCAAAATATCTCTGTCCTTAATGATAGCAAATTAGCATACACTAACAGGGTTCTCACTAGGGTTCTGAAATGGTGAGTCCTTGGACTCACCACTTTTGAAAATGGTGAGTCCCACCAAAATTTGGTGAGTCCCAATCTAAAAATGATGAGTCCCGAAGTAAATTTCAATATATATAGTTTTTTTTTGTCTTGATAGTTGTATATGTATATTATCTGTCTTTCATGCTAATTATGTGAATTAAATGTCAATAAATTTTATAGTTTTGTTGTTTAAGCATGAAAAGCAGATAATGTACACATGATGTGTTCAAAGCTCAATGTGTTCTACAATATCTCTTCTGTTAACTTCAACATAAGGCATGTTGGCATTAATAAATTTACCGATTGTAACCAAAATTATGTTTGACCCAAGCCGTCGTTGCAATTTTGCAGTAACTGCTAATTTTAATAATCAGAAACATATATACACATATATCTCTGTATTAATGACCCGTACAAACCGCCGAAGTCTTTAAGTATCATTAATATATTTAAGTGCGTTGAACTTAATTAATAGTATGGCAATTTGAGGTTCAAATAAATCATTACGTATTCTGATGGCTAAACACATGCTTTTGTCCACTATTCTGAGATTCTTTAAACCCCCTATCAACTATAACTCATAAAACAAATCATCTTGTGTAGATGACCCTGAAATGTCAACACATTCAATCCTTTTTGTCCAGCGCGTGCCGATTAGACAGTGGCAATCCAGGATATAGAGAACATGCTAACATTTGCACTGTTTACATCTGTAAAGACATCGCAATTTCTTACAGATTTTCATCACTAGTGAAACTTACTGTGAAAAGAGACTCATAATTCTTTTTTAAATATCAGTGGCTGATCCAGGATTTCCGAAAAAGGGGGACCCAAATGGGTATTAGCCAAACTTCTCAGTCATTTTTGGTGCAAAATTTGGATTTTTTAAAGTAAATATGTGACCAAAAGGGGGAGGGGGCTGCCCCCCTCTAAATCCGCTACTGAATACAATGAAGTGGTGTTTGAATCAACATGCCATTTTAGACATTTGGTTTGGTATTAAATTTGTGATAGATTTCTGAAATTCCCGCCTATACATGTACAATGAGGTCTGTAATTCACCCTTATTCACTGTTAGTTCTACAATTAGTGCGTTCAACTGTCCGCCGGCGGCATCATGGGCATGTAATAGGGTCGAGTGGACAATTTATACTGCCGCCGACGGACTACCCGAAGCGTTATCTCCCGCGGTTAATACATACAAATCAATTAATACACGGCTTACTCGGCGACACAGCACAATGTCATAAATTTATTAGCCGCGTGCGGGGGTAACAGGGACCCGTCCTGGGGACTCACCACTTTTGAAAATCGTGCGTCCCGACCGATTTTGACGCGTCAGGGACGCAAATACGCGCGTTAACAAGATCCCTGCACTAACACTGTGGTTTGTTGTGTTGATGGTGCTGCCTACAGGCCAGGTATACCATGGTCCATCGTAGAGAACCAGATACTATTAATGAGTTGCTCCTAATACATTATGAGGAATAGTCAGGGTATGAATTTAGATTTATGGTCGTTCCGGCCAAATACCTATCCGGCACGGCCTACATACTTCTATTGATTCCTTCTTTCATTATTTTTTTCCTTCCATTCTTTATTTATTTCTCTTTTTCATATTTTTTTCCATCTTTCTTTTATGTCTCTGTTTTTTTTTGTTTGTTTGTTTTTGGGTTTTTTTTATACGCCCGCATTTAAAAATGTGGGCGTATTATACTATACCGTTGTCGTCTATCCGTCCGTCCATCCATCCGATTCCTTGTCTGGGCTTCTCCTCCTTAACTAAAGGGGGAACAAAACTTTCGATGGTGTCATATGAAAGGGTGTGGCTTGTTGTTGTGCATGTGGGTTTTAAAGTTGGGATCAGGCCCCTGTGGTGGGGGAAAATGGGCGAGGTTTGAAAAGCTTGTCTGGGCTTCTCCTCCTTAACTAAAGGGGGAACAAAACTTTTGATGGTGTCATATAAAAGGATGTGGCTTGTAGTTGTGCATGTGGGTTTCAAAGTTGGGGTCAGGCTCCTGGGGTGGGGGGAAATGGGTAAGGTTGGAAAGGTTTTCCAGGCTTCTACTCCTTATGTTAATGGGGAACAAAACTTTTGATGGTGTTATATGAAAGGATGTGGCTTGTAGACCACATTAAAACATGATGCAGGCATATCATGCACCGTTAGCGGTGCCCTATTTTGAATGTTCAGAATCCAAGCTGATAATGTAGTGACAGTAATTGCAATAATTTGAAAGGGAGCTCAGCTTCACTATGATGACCCAAGCTGATGATTGGTGGAAGTTTCATCACAACTACAGATGGTAAACAGCTAAATTGGTTGAATAAAAATGATGAAATGGGCATTCAAATATTTCAAATAAAGAGATAATTTTTTACAGCATCTGCCATTTGCAGTAAGCTCTGGCAACAGCTGAATGATATGGGACAGAGAAATATAAAATAAGTGTAATAAAAACACTTATTACACCTAATTACAAGTGATCGTATCTGTTATTACCAACATCAAAAGGGCACTAGTATAATAGACCTATCTGAAGAAATTGAGTTACTTCATTGTATGTCGACAGGAAGGAGATTAAATAAGATATGTTTGAAAACTGGAAACACTGTAAGGTGAGGCCTGGAAACTTGGGAAAATAAAATAAGATGTCTTTCATTACTCAAAATCTTATAGTGGGGCCGGATCAACTGGGGCGGGAACAGACTGGGGCCGTATCCGTTTGGGGCCAGATTGACCTATTACCATGAATTTGTAGATGCCATATATTCCTTAATATTGTAAACTAGCAGTATCATTAAAAAAAACCCCTAAATTTACGATTTAAAAGCCAAATAACAATTCTTGAAGTCGGCATGACGTCCTGTTTCTCTTGCTCTACATAGATACCCAAGGAGTCTGGTCATGACACTACATATAGGTGTAAAACTCTGGGTTTATCTTTAACGTTAATACAACTTTAAGTTGTTCTGTATCAGTTTTAAAGCAAATTAAAGGGGGTTAATTATAGATTACGATCAGAAAAGTGTGGTACATATATTCAAAATTTACTTGTTTGAATGACAAAATATTTTAATTACTCCTTTTTACCAAAATTCCTCCCAGAATACACATTGCACTCTCTGATAAAGTCCGATGCTTTACTCCAAATGTTTGGAATGCTCATTATCAAATACCCGGATGTCTGACTTTGAGAATACTGGGGAACTGGTTCACAACCTCTTGAAGATGGCATGACATCATTGTCTATGTAGATACCAGAGGAGTCTGGTTAGGGTGCTTGGGGTAAAGGTTTACCAAACCACTAGTTGTATCTAACTAAGTGACAATACATATTTAAGCTCTTTTGTACATATATCAGTTATAAAAGGTTATACTGATAAGATACAATCAGTAATGTGTAATACATGTATTCAGAATTTATTTGTATGAATGACAAAGTATTTTGATCATTCTTCTTTACATATGTATTGAAAATCTTCCAGGAATATTCATCAATGCTCCCTGTTATAAATTCTGATGCTTTACCCCAAATGTTCTGAATGCTCATTATCAAATACCCAGATGTCCGACTTCATAAAGCAGTAAATTACTCATGTACAATGAACACCCATGTATTTTTTACACATGTCCAAAGTTGGGAGAAAATGTCAAGAAAAACCTTAAGCTCCTATGTATCACAGGTCGCTGTATCATTGTATGTATCATTTTTGTATGTCTCAAGAAATGTCTGTACATTAATGATCTTACCAGCTTTTGTCAGCTAAAGTACAGTTTATACTTCAAAACACTAAAGTTTGATGGTACCATACAAACTGTACCCTTCAAATATACCTGCTTAAGGTCTGTTATCTTCCTGATACTGCCCCACTGTCTGCTGTACAGGTGAAATAATCCAGGTATGTCTTTAAACAAAGAAAAGACACCAGAGTATTGTGGTCAGATTGGTATAATGTGTTTGTCACTTTGTATATTGTAGATCTCGTATTGTATATTGTAAATCTCATATTGTATATTGTAGATCTCGTATTGTGGATGATGACATTGATATGAAGCAACTGTTGCCTGGTAACCTGGAGAATACGTTAGAGGAAGATGTCGGTGACAACGACCTGAACACATACAACAGTTAGAGGCATATCAGAAAGATGGCAGATGGAAAGTTCTCGCAGATAGTATGTGATTACCAAACTAATATGCATTTATGCAAGACATTAGTGTTGCAAATCAAATTCCGTATAAATTGTAACAACACAAAAAAGGAAAAAACAATTTACTGTGGGTGATAAGACTCCATAGTATTAGTCTGTATGAAATGACATCATTTAGAGAAAATTGACATCAGTCTCTCTTTGTAATGTAACAGATCTAAGTGACATTAATATAGTCGTAATAAACTGTATTATTGTTGTGTTACTAGTATACATGTAAAGTGTGTACCAGGTACATACTTGTATTTATTTATCAATTGATTGATAATTGGTTAATGTCATTCCACGATTATTTCACATATGTTGTGATGGCATCTGCCTGATGCGTTGCACAGAAATTATACCTTTGCAACAGGCCCACCCGAATAAGTGAGGTGTTTTTTTTGCCATGCTTACATGTACTGTGACATGGGACCACAGTTTTCACTGTTTCATACTGAAGTGCCCATGGTGGGAGTCAAACCTGGGACCTCTCAGTTACATTGTACAAGCTGAGCTGTACCTGACCTGCTCTGTATACACATATAACAGTGTTTACCTTTGAATGCTTGTTGGATTAAATTCAGTGAAAATCTTACACATGCATAATAAAGATACACAGCTAAAGTCTCATAGACATTTGAGGTGTATATCTTGAATGTGCTTGTGTATAGAATTTAACTGAATCAAGCATTTACTTCAGATTAATGTGAATTAATTTATTCGTTTATTTCAACTTACTAAAAACGCTTCAAAAATACATATATTGGATTTTTTTTATCATTTATGTCAAAAACTTATAGGGAACATTCTCTTTGACTACCAAAACAGCAGTAATGTAGTTACCATGAAAGGAAGTATTAATTTTATTTATATACTAGAAGATTAACATAAAAGCTTGTAGTACTAGTGCTTACTGCACTAGTTAGCATTGTACCAAGTGAGTAAGTACCATGTGATATCCAAGTGTTAACAATGGTTTTTTTCTAAGTGTTGTTGTTAATTTTTACTGAATAACAAAATAAATACATAGTTCCACTATTTCTATGGTCATCTTTGTCATGTAATAACTGTTTGGATCATGTAATGGCTGATTTTGTCATGTAATGGTTGTTTTTGTATTGCCTAGACTTCATGGTTTACTCCACTGATATTACTGTTTTAGGTACGGAGGACAGGTTGGGTCAAAGGTCACTTGAACAACATAACTCTGATTCAGACCAATCACCTGTAAGGAAAAGATATGATTCAGACTCTGACCAATCACCTGCCAGGAAAAAAAGGCATGATTCAGATTCTGACCAATCACCTGTCAGAAGAAAAAGATACAATTCAGATTCTGACCAATCACCTGCCAGGAAAAAAAGACATGATTCAGATTCTGACCAGTCACCTGTCAGAAGAAAAAGACATGATTCAGATTCTGACCAATCACCTGCCAGGAAAATAAGGCATGATTCAGATTCTGACCAATCACCTGCCAGAAGAAAGAGACATGATTCTGACCAATCACCTGTCAGAAGAAAAAGACATGATTCAGATTCTGATCAGTCATTACCTAGAAAGCATCAAACGAAAAAGAAAAAGAGGAGTTCAGATTCTGATGATTCATTGTCTAAAAAAGTAAAATCTACAGGTAGAAGAAAAGGAATTGATCAATCACCTAGTAGTAAAACAAACTTTAATTCTGATTCTGACCAATCACCACCGAGAAAAAGGGGCAAAAGTTCAGATTCTGACCAATTTCTACCAAGAAAAAATAATAGAGATTCAGGTTCTGACCAATCACCACCTCGTAGGAAATATGGCAAATCAGAAATAATCATATCAGCAGAGAAAGGAAAAGATAAGATGGAGAAGACTTTATCTGGGAAGAAGGCTGGTTTATCCAGTGCTAAAGACATGCGAAGGGAGGCAGATATACTAAGAGAGAAAGAAGAGAAAGCTTTTAGACAGGTATAATGACTGCATGATAATACAGCGTACAGTGTTTGTTTATTTATTTAAAGCCACATTAGAATTATTTCCCCTGTATGGTGGTAACACTTGCTGAAGGACCCGTAGTAGAAGAAAAAGACTACTGGCTGGTCACAGTCACTCCCATCAATGAGTCTTTTTATTATTTCAACATATTAATACTTTAGAGGGAAATCTTAACTCATATTTTTCAGACATTGTATCTACAAGGTATTATCAAATGTTCTTGACACGATATACTTTGATACAATAAATAAGTATAGCTATAGAACCCCAGTCAAACAGCTATTCAATCATAGTGAACATTTTTATGCTCCCCAAATACTTTCGGTGGAGCATACATGTATAGTTGCTGTCATGTCCGTGTGTCTGTCCGTCCATCTGTCCGTCGGAGCTCATATCTCCTATACCTTTCATCAGAATTTGATCATACTTCACCAAGATATTATTTAGGTTAAGGGCTTTAGGACAAAGGTCACTCAAGGTCATTTCTGAAAGGTCAAGGTCACTTATAAACTATGACTTAAAATACCATGAAGTACATATATCTCCTATATCTTTCATAAGAATTTGATCATAATTCACCAACATGTTCTTTAGGTTAAGGACTTTTGGACAAAGGTCACTCAAGCTCATTTCTGGAAGGTCAAGGTCACTTTTTAACTATGACTTATAATACCATAAAGTACTTATATCTCCTACACCTTTCATCAGAATTTGATCATACTTCACCAAAATGTTATTAAGGTTAAGAGCTTTTTGACAAAGGTCACTCAGGGTCATTTCTGAAAGGTCATGTTCACGATAAGAAGTCTTATCTCATAACTTATCAAGGTCAAGCTTACTCATATTAGTTTAAGATACTGTGATCACTTGTCATTCTACAGTTGACTCAATTGGATATCCTTATGATACAATGAGATTTGAAATTGTCATTATTACAATGATTTCCTATATATTTAGTCATTCATTTCATTTATTATTGTTGTGCTTCTTGGAGCATCCATCAGTTTTACTGATTTTTTACATATGAAATGAGTCATCAATTTCCTGCATCATAACAACCATTCCAGGAGCATACATCACTTTTACGAAGCCGGCGTGGCCTAGTGGTATCACGCTCGCCTCCTGATCAAGAGGCTGGGGTTCGAGTCCTGCTCTGGTCTTGCCGATGTCCTGTCTTTCAGATGAGACAGTGAAAACCGAGGCCCCATGTTGTGGTATGCATGGCACGTTAAAGATCCCTTACTGCTTCGGGTGGGTCCATTGCAAAGGTCAAAATTTGTATGCCCCGCATCAGGCAGATGCCGTCACCATATACGTGAAATATTCGTGGTGTGACATTAAACAAAAATCAAAAAAAAAATCAATCAATCAATCATCACTTTTACTGATACTCTTGTTTGTTGAGAGAGTGATATATGATAATACACAGACTTTGCTGTTAAAAGTTGAAGGGCAAATGGAGAAAATTGAAGTTAGTACAGTAATTAAGTATCTATGTGAGTAGGGAATGATTCCCATGGAAATTGATGCTAACCTCATGAAAACCCTAGGGAAGGAGTCACATTCTTAAAATACTCTTAAAAAAATGGGCTGCTGAATTTGGAAGTTGGAAGGAGAGCATTGAAAATGATGAATGGTCTGGACATCCCAGACAAATACATGACTGAAGGGGAAAGATCTAAGATATAGCCAGAGAAGTTGGCATAAGTTATGGGGCTGTTCAATCAATTTTAACTGACGTCTTAGGCATGTCTAAAGTCTCAGTTAGAAGGGTCCCTAACTTTGTTGACTGAAAATTAAAAGAGAAACAGTTTTAATGTTTCTTTGCATCTTTTTTCTCATTTATGATGATGGTCCAAAGTATTTTATACTTTGAATTGTCACTCGGAATAAAACTTAGATTCACCATTTTGATCTTGAATCTAAGAAACAAAGTATGCAAAGAATTCACCTCAGCTCACCCTCTCCTAAAAAATAAAGAGAGTTTTCTCAGCTGGGAAAGTCATAGCTTCTGTCCTTTGGGATTGATTTAATGAGGAAGGTTGCTCGATAAACGTTGCATATTATTGAAAATGAGTTAAAGAGGCTATGCCTGGAGATTGTGAGAAAGAGGAGAGGAAAGCTAACCAGAGGCGTTCTACTCTTGCAGGATAATGAACCCGTTCACACTTTTAATACTTGGTATTCTCTAATACATGGGGCTGAGAACTCTTAGATCATACCTCGTATTTTGTACTCCTCAGTAAAATTTTTAAGAAATAGAAGAATGTATTGACTGCATAAATAAAGAATTTCAAGTTTTGAATTATAGACAAGACTTCTTACAGTAGGTGAACTTGAAGTAAATGTTTTGCACTCCATATGGGAGTCTATCAGAAGAATCACTGTTTGCACTAGCAGCATTGAAACTGATAGTTGATAATATAGTCTATTACATATATACCATAGAATATAGAATTGAACTGATAGTAGCCATTTTTTGTACACAGTTGTTATATGATTCAAATAATCAGAATCAATTTTCCCCCAATGTCAACAACTTCAAGATGTAAACATTCAGATGTCCCTATCTTAATATCTTTTTTCTTTCCTTTTCAAAACTGGTTCAAACTTTCAGAGAGTTTTTCTTTCCTTTTTGAAACTAGTTCAAGTTTTCAGAGAGTTTTTTGACAGAAACTGTTACAACGAAATACGATTAAAGAATTGGACAAGTAAATACTGGAAAATTTGTTGTCAGGGTTGATCGCAACCAGTCAGTAGTTATTTTTTTTACCTAGATAGGATAGAGACGATGATGGAGAGGTAATTACTAAATGTTAGGGTGTGCAATTCAAACACTAGCCTGTAGTCTAGTTTCAAAACTAAAATCAGTAGCCTCAGAAAAATTTAATAGCTTGGCAGTAATTATTAAAAGAAACAAAAGTGGCAAGTCAGTATATTGGCATTCAGTGTACTTCTCTTCCAAGCAAAAGTCCTAATCAATACACATTGGATTGATTCACATCTGTGCTTGAATAATATTCATGACAAATAAAATATTGATGTGTCCATTTTGTGGAAAAAGAGTGTATTGTTATGATAATGACATGTACACATAATAATTGTTTTTTGTGTGTACAACGTGACGCATGCATTTCTGTATCTTGATACAGATGATAGTCATATATGAGCATTTTGTCAGTGAATGATTTGATCTCAATTTGCTTCCTACAGATTGGGGATGATGTTTCTGGGAGAAATGCAAGAACAGTTTTTCGTAAGTCAGGAAAATTTGCCAAGAAACAAGAGGAACCCACACCTGAAGAAAAAGCTAGAAAAGAAAAACAGACAGAGAAGTATAAGGAATGGGGAAAAGGGTGAGTGAATAGGGGCAAAAGTAAAGTCAAATGTTCAGCATTGGTTGATGAGTGAATTAGGATGAGATGGGAAATATGAGCAGGTATTGAAAGGATAGAAAGTAAGTAGAAAATAGACAGGAAAATGTTCAATATGGGAAAAAATTGATAAAAGAGCAGGCAGAAACTTCATGTTGCTGGGAAGGTTCATATTATGACATATGGGAGTAAAGTTGTGATGGAGGAAAAGGGGGATTGTAAATTGTATTATAAAGTGTTGGGTAAAAAAGATTTGGCAGTATAGAGAAAAGAATTATGTGATAGGTAAAGAGAATTTAAAATAGACATGCATGTACTGGAACTTAATCTGTTTGATGGAAAAAGCAACAGTGATGGAGAGCCTGATAGGGGAGGTGCATGTACATGTATACCACATATTATTAGAGTTCAGGGGTCAGTTGTTCGAAACTTTAACCACTGGTAGAGCCAACCAATGGTTAAATTTCACCTGAGTGTATCTTTGAAATTAAAAGACTTAAGCCATGGCCTGTGTTCTTATCTATAGCATATAAAACAAGCTTGGTAAAGTAATTTAGATTTTCATACAAAATCTCATATATGAAATTAATTGTCTCTAAATCTTTAACTGGTGGTTAAAGTTTCGAACAACTGGCCCTAGACAGAAGTTGCTTCTATAGAATGTGATAAAATCTGTTTTGTTTGATTTTATGTCACACCAAGACTGTTGTACTTGCATGGTGATCTCATCTGCTTGATGTAATGCACAAACATTTAATCCAATTTCACAGGCCCACCCAAAGCAGTAAGAAGTCTTGTGCATGTCATATCTATCATAACGTGAGACCACTGTTTATATTATCTTATCAGAAATCTGTTCTTGAGAAAGTTCCAATGAAAATATCACTTTTTTTAACTAGACTGTTACAATCAAGATCTTTTTTCTGTAACAAATATGTTTCAGTATTGTCACATAGCATCATAATAAGTTTTGTATTGTAGTAGAGTTTGATTTCATGTTTTATTATTTTTGCAATAGAATCAGAAGCAACTATACAAGTATTATACGATTAGATTTTTCCATCATGAGGGGGTTGTTATAGTGGTTAATTGCTTGGCTAGTGGCGCTGACGATCCAGGTCTGATTCCTGGATTTTACCACTATGTATAAGAGGTTGGTTTCTCTTGGTTCCATCATCCGTGTCATGATATAACTGAAATATTGTTGCAAGCAACGCAAAATGTCAACCAATTTCTCCAGCGTGTCTCCTTTGACAAGTTGTGATATAATGTTTGCTTATATTTTTGTCCTTAAATATTCCTGCTAAAAGTCTATGATATACCTTTGGTTTACATTTCATCACCAATGGCTGCTCATCTATTAACACTTGGAAGAGTTCCAAGTTTGGTTTAGATGCAAAAATTAAAACAGAAAATGGAAATAGCATCTCAAGAGGTTGGTGTTAAGTCCCCTCCCCCCCCCACCCACCCCCCCCCCCCCCAAAAAAAAATGAAATAGCACCTGCACCTTTCAGTTTTAACTTTTTTCAGTTTAAAACAACAAGAAAAAGAGAAAGCAATGATAGAGGATACTTTACATGAAATATCTAAACCCATGGCACGTTACGAAGATGACGAGGATCTGAATTCAATGTTACGACAGCAGCATCGTGCTGAAGACCCAATGGCAGCTTTCATTAAAAAGAAGTCATCAGGAAGCAAAAATAAAGGTTGGTAGAGGGTAACTAGTGTATATAAACATGATTAACACTCACATGAGCTATACTCAGTGAGCTCTAAGATCAGATATTATTCATTATAATACTTTTTATTATTTGGTAATATTTTCATGACTACTTTTAATAAGGAACCAAGACCCATAGTAGAATCCCAATAAATGAGTTATAAAGAACAGAAAATACAATAATAATTTGAAAACACAAATTAATCCTTTGATTAGCGATTGAAAGTGACATCTGAATATTTGTAATTTTACAAAGAGCTAGTGGAAGTATCTACAAACAAGCAAACATGAAATTTTATAGCAATCGTTACTGATGAAAGCAAAAAATTTGCCGTACAGCTAGGAAACTCAACAGTGCCACCAGCAACAGAAATTGTAAATAAAACATTTAAATCTGGTTAAGTTTGATAGTATAAGATTTCATTAGATTTTCAAAAAACATCACAAAAATCCAATACCTTTGTATACATAGTTAATGAATTTATCAAACAAAAATTTTACTGTATAATTAGATGTCAACCAACTTTCTACACCACACAAATTTTTTTGAAAATAAGCAATTTATCATATACAACCAAACAAAACACACAAATTTAGTTATGTAATCAGTTAATGTGATGCTCAATTATCAAATACAATTAAATGCGGACTTTGATCAAACGCACCGTTATCCGACGACATAGGCTGCCTTGATGTTAAAAATACTTGAACAGATTGCAAAAGCCTTTTAATTTTACGACACTGAAAAAGTTGTTATCATATTGGCTTGATTCATGGCAATTGATATAAACCTCCACTAAAACTGGTAACTTTAATAGTGCCATACTGCTATTATGTTTAAAATAAATTTCATCCAGAGTTTAGCTCTTTACACAATTTCTCAAACTAGACCTTGGAAAAAATTGTAGCTAAACAATTCTTGTGCTGCCTAGTTCACTTTAATTGATATCAGATTTATTGAAATACTTCAATTTGAAATCAAATCATGTAAGAAAAGATGTTTTTCTTTTCAAAACATTTAAATCATCATGAAGATAAAATTGTCATCTCTTTCAATTTAATTATCTACACCAATGTACATACAGTTTTTGATGAAGAAAATTGAATTTCAATAAAAGAGAAATGATCAAACTTTCTGCCCTTGGTCCTTGACAGCTACTGTCATAAATGCTACAGCTGTAGATCCTTTGATGTCAGCTGCAAAACTGTATTGCCAGTGGGCAAATGATAGAGATAAAATTTTTTACACTATAATAAAAAAAAATTGTCTTTAGTATCTCATAGATTAATTTACTAAACAAGTGGCTAACTAGTACTGGGCTGAAATTTCTTAATGTGTAAAGTGCATTTGCTTCCTGTGCAGATTTACATGTAATTACTGGACTGGAAAACTTCATTGTTTGGCTTAGGGGCATTTCCCAGTTAATTATTAGATGCACAAAGAAATGTTATATATTTTCAGACAAATTAAAATGTATGTTACACAGCAAATCAAAAATAAAGATACATCATGTATGCAAACTTAAACTGGATAAATTGAATATTATAAATCTACCTATACTAAATGATCTCGAAGTTGTAGGGGCATGTTTACAATATTTTCACATCTTATTCTTGTGTCATTTGATTTTTAAACACTTGTGTACCGAAAAAAATACAACCATAGCTGAATAAACCAAGAGTTAAATTTTCAATTTCATTTGAACTTAGATAACTCAGACTCATCATTTTCAGGTCCCAGTAATTAAACTGCACTGTGCATTACATATAGAAACTCAAAATGGGGTTGGGACATACAATTTGATTGATGTGTTTGCATAATGATTACAAATGTCAGTTAGTGTGCATCCATATGTGACAGATTGCCTTACTGTATTATGCTCTGACGTGCATAAAATTATTATAAATCCACAAGATGTCCACCTCAATAGACCATCCCTTTTTGAAAAGATCAGCAGTGTGAGAACAGAGTACATTTTGTCAACCATTATTCACAATCATCAATAAGAGCATTTTATGTGAAAATATAAAAAAAAGTATAGCTACTAGTAAGTGTCAAGGATAGTGTATGCTTCAAAAGCTTGATGTTCATTTTCATTCTGTTGTAATTACCAACATATATATGCACAACCACTGTAATTCATTATTGCCTGAGATAAAGCTTTCAAGACCTATGTATTTTATTTCTGTATAAAGTACATTGATCGGTGATGTCATAACGCTCCATATTTGACCCACTTTTCAACACAGGGGACTCATTGACAGACTTTTGATGGTTAAGCTTAGGATATCATAATGAAAGGTCTGACAATTCCAACCTTGTGTGACGTCATTAAAGTCTTATTTTGTGCTAAAGTGCTTGACATTCGACAAAAGTATGTCATTCTGGAAAATGTTAATATGTTGTCGTGGGACACCAGCTGTTTCTGTCAATTTATAACTTCCCTCTGGAATGATTTAATGATGCAGTTCATAAATAGGAAATGGAATGATATTTTGGCGTTAAAAGCGCATATATATAGAATAAGTGTCTTATTTTGTATTTTCATGCAGAAATAAATTACAATGTCTGATGCATTTATGAGTTATAGTGCACTAATGTATATTATATCTAATAAATGCACCAGCCATTGCACTTTATTCCTGCATGAAAACACAAAATAAGACACTTGTTCTGTATGTGGAAGGTCAAATGATATATATTTCAACACTTCGTTTAATGTGTAATACAAGAATTTGAATAAAAGGAAATGACATAAATTCTGAAATCACATAATTCTTATACAATATTTAATACAATAACAGAAAAGCCTGATATCTCCCATTTCTTTTGTTGTTTTCATTTACAACACTTGCAATTTAAAAACTCGAACCTACCCTTACACCTCAAGTTATTGAAGTTCGACTGTATTTGTTTTGCTATTGGTTTAAATAAATTAAGGAATCTGATTAGTAAAATCAGTTTGTTAAAACTAAGTACATGAAAATATATAGTACATGGTTTTAATTATATTGAATAAGCGTACAATGTAATTATGCACTTTAAAATACTAAGTCATTATGTTATTGTCAATGACGGAGACACCAGATACATGTATCTGAAATCTATAAGTACTTTGATTGTTCCCTCAATTTCAAGATAACTAGGTTTTATAACTCTAGTAACAAATCAGATTTTGCATATCTATAATGTTTTATGATAAATAAAAGACAATGTTTTGTTATCCCCTCACAGCAGTGTTGGAGGGCATATAGTAATGTGGCTGTACGTGTGTGGTTGGGTTAGTGAGTGGGTGGGTATGTGGGTGGGTGAGTGAGTCGGTGGGTATGTTGGTAGGTGAGTGAGTGGGTGGTATGTGGTTGGGTTAGTGAGTGGGTGGGTGAGTGAGTGGGTGGGTATGTGGGTGGGTGAGTGAGTGGGTGGATATAAGGGTGGGTTAGTGAGTGGGTTGGTATGTGGGTGGATGAGTGAGTGGGTGGGTATGTGGGTGGATGAGTGAGTGGGTGGGTATGTGGGTGGGTGAGTGAGTGGGTGGGTATGTGCAAACGAATGTGTGTGAGTCCGTGACACTTCACCTTGGGGGCACATTACACACTACAGTTTTTGCCAATCATTTTCATACTTCACATGTTACCGGTACTTGTTAATGATGAGAGGAGGGACCCTGTTGCTTTTGGGTTACAAGGTCAAAAGTCAAGGTCAACATTGGCAAACTGTCTGTGATTTTGCTATCCTTGCGAGGGGATGCCATCTTTGTTGTTGCTCATGTTTATTAAACAACGACTTCCCTGTGGAAAATTTTACTTGACGTGTTCTTTGTAATGTTTTAACCAAATTTTTTTTTAAATAAAATGTCTTTTACTAAATTTTAGCAGGAATCCTATTTAAGCATACTTAACACTGTCATTGCTACACTTCCTCATGACTACACTGATACAAATGTGCTTAGGAATATGGAGAAGAACTACCACAGATTTCCCTTATCTATCACCATACATATATACAACAAATCATTATTTTTCGACATTTTACATCAAGAATTGATTACACTAAAATAAGTAGATAAACAGTACTAAGTCTTACATTGCTCTCACAGCAGTTAATAACTAATAAATCTGGGGGATGCTGAAGTAACATTTCTATGTTTGCCTGAATCATTTTCATTTCCCTTCACCTTTTCCACTAAATGCTCGTAGTATGTTTATTAACTCTATTTTATTCTATATACACAATGTCTTGTTCTCACAAGGCTCGAGATATTATCAAGGATCCAACAATCCATATCTTTTTAGCTCACCTGAGCCAAAGGCTCAAGTGAGCTATTGTGATCAATCACCGTCCGTCGTCCGTCGTCCGTCCGTCGTCCGTCGTTAACTTTTCACATTTTCGACTTCTTCTCCAGAACCACTGAACAGAATTTGATGAAACTTGATAAGCATGTAGTACTCATGGTCCCCTACAAGTGTTGTTGTTTTTCGTCCAGATTCATCAACAGGTGGCGCCACCACAGGCAAAAGTAGGTCAAAGAGGGTACCCTCCTTTGACAAACTTCTTCTTCAGACCGGGGGCATACAGAGACAAACCAAATGCATAGGAATGATCTAGAGGGATGTGTGAAGAAGTGTTGTTATTTTTGGTTCCATTCCGAAATCAAATTTTTGACGTTTTTTTGACATTTTTTTGTACTTGGTAATTTTAATGCAGAAAAGAGGTATTTTTTTCTTTTAGTAAACATTGATGCATTAATTTGGTTTAATTTGATCATTTTGATGGTAAGAAATACTACTGCGAAGAAAATTTTTCAATATTTTATGTTTTGGATTTTTTATGAATTTTTTAAGACTTTCAAGAAAAAGGGGGGGTGGGATAATTGGTGTAAACATTTCACAGTTTGAACTTTTTCTTCGGAACCACTTGCTGGAATTCAATGAAACTTGGCATGCATCAAATACTCAAGGTCCCCGACAAATGTGGTCATCTTTGTCAGGATCCATGAACAGGTGGCACCACCACAGACAAAAGTAGGTCACAGAGGGTACCCTCCTTTGACAAACTTCTTATTCAGATCGGGTGCATACAGCGACAAACCGACTGCATAGGAATGAGATAGAGGCATATGGGAAGAAGTGTTGATATTTTTGGTTCCATTCCGAAATCAAATTTTTGACGTTTTTTCATTTTTATTTTGGACTTTGTTATTTTAATGCATTAAAGAGTTATTATTTTCTTTTAGTAAACATTGATGCATTCATTTGGTTTCATTTAATCATTTCTATGGTAAGGAATGCTGGTGTGAAGGAATTTTTTCAATATCTCGATTTTTGAATTTTTTATGAATTTTTTAAGACTTCCAAGAAAAGGGGGGGGGGGGGGACAATTTTTCATATCTTCAACTTGATCTACAGAACAACTTAAAGGATTGTGATAAAACTGGGTAGGATGCAAGTACTCATAGTCCTTTTCAAAGGTTTTGTTTTTTGTGCCGATCATCCAAATTGGTTAACAGATAATGCCACCATGTCTAAAAGTAGGTCTCACAATGGTACATATACCACTTGGTAATTGAAATATGGAGAGTAGCGGTTCAAATCCAGCTGTGGTCAAAAAATTTTTTTTTTTTTTTTACACATCTAAATAAGTTTTTAGATGTTTCTCAACACTCAAAATATGAAATTAGGAATTTTACGTTTAAGACTTCCAAAATAAAAAGGGGGGGGGGGGGTTGGCCATTTTTCACATTTTCAACTTTTTCTACAAAACTGTTTGAAGGATTTTAATAAATCTTGGTAGAAATAAGTCACTTATGATCCTCTTCAAATTCTGTTGTTTTCGTCCAGACCTCTTTACAGGTGGCGCCACCATAGTCAAGAGTAGGTCACAAAAGAGTTCCCTCGTTTAACAATATTCTTTTTCATACGGGCTGTATACAGAGACAAACAGAATGCATAGAAATGATCTAGAGGGATGAGTGAAGATGTATTATCATTTTGGTTCCCTTCCAAAATCAAATTTTAGAATTTTTTTCGACATTTCTTTGGACTTGGTGATTCAATGCAGAAAAAAGTGTCATATTTCCTAGTAAATTGATAATGATGATTTCTTATGGACTATTGTGATCATAATTATGGTAAGGATTGTTACTTTGAAAGAATTTTGTCAATATCTCAATTTTTGGATTTTCTATAAATTTTTTAAGACTTCCAAATGAGGGTGTATAGGAACAATTCATTCACATTTTTCACTTCTGCTGTTATACCACATGAAAGATTTTAATGAAACATGGAATACATGAAGTACTAAAAGTCCTCTATCAATTTGGTAAATTTCATCCAAATTGGTTAACAGATAATGCCACCATGTCTAAAAAGCAGTTCTCACAATAGTACATATACCACTTGGTAATTGAAATATGGAGAGTAGCGGTTCAAATCCAGCTGTGGTCAAAATTTTTTTTTCATTTCTTTACACATCTAAATAAGTTTTTAGATGTTTCTCAACACTCAACATATGAAATTAGGCAATTTTAAGTTAGATCTGGACAATATTTGAAACAATTGTTGTTCATGACCCAGACTTGAAATCAGTCAACAAAAGGCCCCACCTAAAGAAAATGACTAACTTGTTGCCCTGAATGACTTCTTGCAGAGACAAAGGAAATGCTTAATATCAAAATCACCTGAATGGCTGTGCAAAAAAGTGTTGTTTTTTTTATTCTAGCCTGAAGTAAAATTTGACATATTTTCAACGTCTGTGTTGACTTAGTCACATTAATGCAAAAATAAATGAATTCTTCCTTCATGCATGACTGATAATATAGGTACTCAGGTGAGCGATATAGGCCCACTTGGGCCTCTTGTTTACAGATGCACTTAGATAAGTGGAATACTTAATTCAAGTTTTAAAAGACTGAGCTGAAAGTTCATATAACTTTAAAAAATATTAGATGGCCAGTGACAAAATCTTTCAATACTACAAATGTAATTGAAGCTGAATGTCGAATCTAGAGTATATGGGATTCATGTTATTGTACAGATATCATTGTACCTGTTTTTAAGTAGTATGGCATACCTGTATTGATTTTCTGAATAATTTGATCTGTTAATGTCATCAGATTGAACACTTGAAGTGGAAAGTTGAAGTAGAAACAGAGAATAACATAATTATGGCAAACAGATCCTAGACCATTTAATCTTAATGAACATTACATATCAATAAGCATTGCTTTTATTTCACAGTAATGTATATTCCCCTTTTAATGATTTATATTTGTCATATAGTTATTAGTTATCAGGTTGGTTCATACTCACATAGCCATTTCAAGGAATTTTTCCATTCTGTTGAATTAATTTTAGATGTCGATGAATCATGAATGATATGTATTATTTCACATATATGACATTGTATAATGTCTTGGGTTACAATTTTAGGCAAGCCCATGTATAAAGGACCGCCTCCTCCACCAAACCGCTTCAATATCATGCCGGGCTATAGATGGGATGGTGTAGACCGGTCAAATGGATTTGAGAGATCAATTTTCAGCAAAATGGCCAACAAAAAAGCAGTGGAGAAAATGGCATATGAATGGAGTACTCAGGACATGTGATCAGTGGTAACCAATCATCTTCCAGTGTTTGTACACTGGTACTCAGGACATATGATCAGTGGTAACCAATCATCTTCCAGTGTTTTAACACTGGTACTCAGGACATGTGATCAGTGGTAACCAATTATCTTTATGTCATCCTGAAGGTACCATTATGTATTAACTACACATTCCATGTAACAGCAGATAGTGCAGTGGTTTACATGTAGTGAAGGTAGTGCAGTGGTTTACATGTAGTGAAGGAAGTGCAGTGATTTACATGTAGTGAAGGTAGTGCAGTGATTTACATGTATTGAAGGTACAGCATGTGCAAGAACAGTGGACTGTGGATACTGGGATACTGTAGTGTGTCAATATATACCAACATGATACACGTGTGTTAACTTGGGCAACATATTGATACAAGCTGAGGTACAGATGGATGTTCATGGACTGATGTACATCTAGTGTGGATGTTATAGTGGATACAGGATGGAGACATTTTGACACACTGGTCAGTTTTGTGACTTACAGTATAAGTGTAGGGAATAGTGGACTTTAGAAGAAAGACAGAATCATTAGCCTCACTTTGGAATGGAAATACTACTTACAGTGCTATAGTGATTATTGTATAAAGTCATCCACAGAAGGGGAGGGGCATTCTGTAGTACAAATGTACAAAGTGGATGGTGCATTATTGAATTTGATATTCTTATGAGAAAAACCCTGAATAGTAATTTGTAATATAATAATGTATGTGTAGCAAAGGTTATGTTGAATAGTGCATTGATTGTAGAAAAATGAATATGGTCAGACGAATATGAGAAAGTGGTAAATAATAAAATATAATTACAAGTGTATTTCTTGCATTTATTTTATGACAATGGACTTTAAGTCCATACAAGCAAGAGCGATCAGTGATCAGTTACAGAATGGTGAAACATGTGCAGAGGATTGGGAGCAAATCTAGTTTGTGTATTTGTCTAATTTTTATACCCTACACAAAACGTTTTGTGGGGTATATAGGAATCGACTTGTCTGTCTGACCATCTGTCTATCTGGATAAGAAGTTTAACAAAGCAAGTTTCTCAAAATTTACAAGTAGGACATCCATTACACGTATACCAATGATGTATTTTGGGATGAATTATTGCATGTTTCACCTTTGTTGCCGTCATGGATATTTGTCCTATTAGGAAGCTCTAGTTTGCCATTCCTAGTCGGTTTGCCATTCCTACAGTCATCATACCTCTGCCAGGCTCTGGTTTGCCATTCCTAGTCATCATACCTCTGCCAGGCTCTGGTTTGCCATTCCTACAGTCATCATACCACTGCTAGGCTCTTGTTTGCCATTCCTAGTCATCATACCTCTGCCAGGCTCTGGTTTGCTATTCCTACAGTCATCATACCTCTGCCAGGCTCTGGTTTGCCATTCATACAGTCATCATACCTCTGCCAGGCTCTGGTTTGCCATTCCTAGTCATCATACCTCTGCCAGGCTCTGGTTTGCCATTCCTACAATCACCATACCTCTGCCAGGCTCTGATTTGCCATTCCTACAGTCATCATACCTCTGTCAGGCTCTTGTTTGCCATTCCTACAGTCATCATACCTTTGCCAGGCTCTGGTTTGCCATTCCTACAGTCATCATACCTCTGCCAGACTCTGGTTTGCCATTCCTACAGTCATTATACCTTTGCCAGGCTCTGGTTTGCCATTCCTACAGTCATTATACCTTTGCCAGGCTCTGGTTTCTATTCCTACAATCATCATACCTTTGCCAGGCTCTGGTTTGCTATTCCTACAGTCATCATACCTCTGCCAGGCTCTGATTTATCATTCTTACAGTCATCATACCTCTGCCAGGCTCTGGTTTGCTATTCCTACAGTCATTATACCTTTGCCAGGCTCTGGTTTCTATTCCTACAATCATCATACCTTTGCCAGGCTCTGGTTCCCATTCCTACAATCATCATACCTTTGCCAGGCTCTGGTTTGTTGGACTCTTAACTCCTCATAAATGAAAAAGAAGATTTTGTTCTATCCTCAGTAACATGTTTTGAGTAGAATAAGAATCAGTCTTTCATTATACAGACTTGTTACATGTGAAAAGGAGAATTAGACCTAGTTTCATATCCCTGCCTTTCTAAAGACAGGTATATATTAGGATTTGCCTTGTCCATACTAGTGTGTGTCCTTCATTTTCTTTTTGTTTGTTGTCCCGTCCTTATCTTGTGTAGACTAAAGTAAGTTATTTTGTGACATATTTTGATTAAACTTCAAAGAAATACTCCTGAGAACTTAGTAGTTTGTCATGACCTAATCCAAGGTCACGTCACCTATTTCAAGGTTAGATTAAATGTTTGCCCAAGCAATACATGTAAGTCCCTCATTTTGTAATAGATTTTGACCAAACTTAAAGATATTCCTCAGAACGTAAAGGTGTCTTAACCTTGACTTACGGTAATGTGACTTATTTCAAGCATTGCAGTAATAAGTACTTAAATTCATGAATGGGCTATAAGTCACTTTGTAATAGCTCTTTACCAAACTTCACACAAATATTCTTCTAAGGCGATAGGCCCAGGTGTGTCATGACATTGACTCAAGATCATATAGCCTACTTCAAAGATAAGGGACGGGGCTTTTGTCAGTTGCCCATGATGACCGTTCTTGTTCATTCTTCCATACAATAATGAGTATTTCATCTTTATGGTCGCAGTCGGTGATCGTGATATCTTTATGGTGGCTGCAAGTGATCTTTATGGTGGCTGTCAGTGATCGTGATATCTTTATGGTGGCTGTCAGTGATCGTGATATCTTTATGGTGGCTGTCAGTGATCGTGATATCTTTATGGTGGCAGTCAGTGATCGTGATATCTTTATGGTGGCAGTCAGTGATCGTGATATCTTGTGATATCTTTATGGTGGCAGTCATTGATATTGATATCTCGTGATATCTTCTGTTTGATTCTTGTTTACTTCACACCACGATTATTGCACTCGGTATCATAATTATTTATTTTGCCTCGGACTAGTATTGCTAGAATCTGATCACATGGCTGCCTTCCATATTCTTGTAGATCCAGTAGCGATATGTTGGACGGCAATGGGGATATTGATGCAGAATAAAAAAGGAGACCATCTTCTTATGTCTGCTGTCTGCTTATCCTGCATATCTTTGATACTGGTCCTCGACAAATTAAAAAGTTATAAGGTTTGTTACTGACTGTCCATAGAAATTTGTCGGTTTGATCAACATCATAGAAGGCGAGGCGCTTAACAAACTTAATAACTAATAATTGGAACAGTATATGCCTGACACTATGCACAGAAATTCTTCGTTCAGGAACTACGAGAAGAGGTTTTAACCTATACTTCTGTATATATCAGAGACATATATATGTCTGTTATATTTATATTTACTCGTGCTATTTTTTAATACATTGGACATCCTGTTTAAATATGCATATACAATTATTATCCTGGATAGATCATATGACCTTGAGAGTAATAAAGTTAAGTTCTGTTCAGTACCTATGCAAGATACAACCGAAGCAGAGAAAGACCTTTTAGGTGCCATGCCCCACCGTGACACAGGAGCTACTGTCCGCGCCACTCACTTTGTAAACCGAAAAATCTGGATTTTCACTTATTTATCTTTAAAATAGTTTTACAAAGTTAATATCAACTTTAGATGTATGTTATATGTTTCTACGAAGAAGCACTCGTATTTTATAGGGAAAAATCATTTTAGATAAGGCGTTTTCTATCTTGATTTTGACGTGACGTCGCCGATGTTTAACATTGAGTCTATGGGAAACTTGGCGACGTCACGTCAAAAATTAACATGGAAATCGCCCTATCTAAAATTGATTTTTTTCTATAAAATATGAACGCTTCCTCATACAAACATATAGCATACACCAAAAGTTAAGACTAAACAAGATCCATCGAAAGGTTTTGCCTTTTTGAAGAATAACTGAAAATCCCGATTTTCCAGTTTCCAGAGTGAGTGGTGCGGACAGTAGGCTTTTATGTGCCACGCTCACCGTGACACGGGACCTCGGTGTTTACTGCCTCATCCGAGACTCAGGACACCGGCGGTACTCGAGCCCGGAACCTCTCGGTCAAGAGCCAAGCACTTAACCGATTGAGATGCTCCAGCTCAAATTTTGTCATTGATGAATAATACAAATATCTAGAAGCCGTAGTATGCTGTTTTTCCACAGATATTAATCATGAAAATATATGGATAGATAAATAAAAAGGAATACATTTTAATAAATAAAGATACTTTTGTAAGAAACCAGGAGATTTGTATAACAGATTAAAGCGATCAAACATTGAAGTAAAGAATACTTCAGGAGAAAATAACATAAAAGAGCAGAATGTTTCTGACAGCGCGAGTGTGGAAAAGAGGACATGAAAGTTTTACTTTATTTTATTTCATACCTGAAATGCTATCCACTTAACCACACATGGTATTTTATTGGGACCAATCAGTGGCGGATTTAGAGGGGGGGGGGGTATATAGCCTTATCATCTATATATAGATAGCTATATATAGATGATAAGGTTGAAAACACTCATATGATATGAGTGATGAGTAAAATTCCAGATTAGGAACCCAAAATGGCTGAATATTTTGGCATTCACATTTGCCACCCCACTTCACCTTTTCCTACCCTTTTCGAAAATTCTGAATCCGCCTTTGCCAGTGGAGAATATTTGCCGTCAAACTAAATTTACCTCACTTGCATGTACGGGGCAGTTTGAAAAATTGTGGGAACACAAATTGCAGCTCTGCTGAAAAAGTTTTAATTATTAAATTTTGTTCTATGGTTTTAAAACATATCAGAATTTAAAGACGTCAAACGTTCTTTTTTAGAAAGACGACGCGATAACTGGAGTGCGAAAATTGCGATTGAATTTTCGTATTTCGCTTTTTCATCGCCAATATTATTTCATTCGATTTACCCATTTCTGATAGAAAACGGGAAAGAAACAGGAAATTTGAATTTTCTATAGCAGATTTTCTTAATCTACGACTTTTTCTTTACATTTTAATTTGTACTTGTATACATTGCGAACTTGGTCTGATTGCAGGATTCGCCTTGTCTTAGTTCAATATGATTACGTTCGTTCGTCCACACATAATGTCAGGACTATAAGTCGGTCATTTTGTGATTTATCTTGACCAAACTTCACATAAGGTCATGTGACATTTTTCAAGCATAGGGAGGCAGTCCTCTATGATAACCATTCTAGTTTCCCTTATAGAAGACATGTTGTAGCTATAGCCTGACACAAACATGTTGTATCTACCTAAGCTTTCCAACTCATTAAATTCATGTATATACATGAGCAACTAAGATGCTTACACCTTATGTTATATATTGTTATTTCTTATTATAAAGTTAAGTATATGTTTTCAGCTTCAGTGGTTTCCATTCAGGAAATACTATTGTTTATCACGGAACACTTGTGACTTTAACGATTGACTTACATCACCAGATGTGACAGATAACACACAGACAAACGTACAGGAGCCAGTTGTTTAGAACTTAACCACTGGAAAAGCCAACCAGATGTAAATCAAAGATTCGGGGCCATCTAGTTTTTAGCCTAGCGTTAATGATTGCAGTGTGAGATCCGTCTGAGCGATGGTGATTGTAGTGAAATGACCATCTGAGCGATGGTGATTGTGGTGAGATGTCCGTCTGAGTGATGGTGATTGTAGTGTGATGTCCGTCTGAGTGCTGGTGATTGTAGTGTGAGATCCGTTTGATTGATGGTGATTGTAGTGTGAGATCCGTCTGAGTGATGGTGATTGTAGTGTGAGGTCCGTCTGAGTGATGGTGATTGTAGTGTGAGGTCCATTTGAGTAATAGTGATTGTAGTGTGATGTCCGTCTGAGTGATGGTGATTGTAATGTGAGGTCCCTCTGAGTGATGGTGATTCTGTGTGATGTCCGTCTAATTGATGGTGATTGTAGTGAGATGTCAGTCTGAGTGATGGTGATTGTAGTGTGATGTCCGTCTGAGTGGTGGTTGTAGTGTGATGTCCGTCTGAGTGATGGTGATTGTAGTGTGAGGTGTCTCTGAATGATGGTGATTGTAGTTTGAGGTCCGTCTGAGTGAGGGTGATTGTAGTGAGATGTCAATCTGAGTTATGGTGATTGTAGTGTGATGTCCGTCCGAGTGGTGATTATAGTGTGAGATGCGTCTCAGTGATGGTCATTGTAGTGGATGTACGACTGAGTGATGATGATTCTAGTGCTAGGTCTGCCTATGTGATGGTGACTGTACTGTAAGACCGAGTGATGGTGAGTGTAGTGGGTGAGGTCTGTCCGAGTGATAGTTATTGTGGTGAGATGTCCCTCTGAGTTATGGTGATTGTAGGGTAAGGTCCGTCTGAGTTATGGTGATTGTAGCGTGAGGCCCGCCTGAGTCATGGTGATTGTAGTGAGATGTCCGTCTGAGTTATGGTGATTGTAGTGTGATGTCCGTCTGAGTTATGGTGATTGTGTGTAAGGTCCGTCTGAGTGATGGTGATTGTAGTGAGAGGTCCGTCTGACTAATGGTGATTTTGGTTCGACCTCCGTCTGAGTGATGGGGAGTGTAGTGTGTCAGGTCCGTCTGAGTCATGGTGATCGAATGTGAGGTCCGTCTAAGCACTGGTGATTATGTCTATTGCATCTTTTAGTAAGGTTTAGATCCAGTGTTATCAAGCTCACGATTGGTCTATATGCGATATACTTGGTTCGAGTCCATCTGATTGATATTGACGTGAAATCCTCCTACCCATCTTCATCATGCTGACTCTACTGATGATACGGAGACCATGCTGATTTCCGTCATGGAGATCCAGTGTTAATGCATCCGGGGGTTCTGATGGAAGATCTTATGCGTTAATTGCAAGATGCTGCTGAAATTTTCTAATCGGTCGTAAAATACTGACTGAACTAATATACATAGTTATGAGAAATTAACTCACAAATTAAGTGACTCACACAGCATAACATATATTTTTCTTTCAAGACGTCGTACATTTTAGATAATATATGCGACTTGTAATATCATGCCGACTTGTCATATAATGCCGACTTGTCATATAATACCAACTTCTCATATCATATTGTCTTGTCATACAATGGCGACTCGTAATATCATGCCGACTTGTCATATAATGCCGACTTGCCATATCATGCCGTCTTGTCATATCATGCCGACTTATCATACAATGCCGTCTTGTCATATAATGCCGAATTGTCATAAAATGCCGACTTCTCATATCATATTGTCTTGTCATACAATGGCGACTTGTCATATCATGCCATCTTGTCATATCTGCCGATCTGTCAGATGTTGTGGTGACTTTTCAGAAAAAAATGTCGAATTGTCGACGTAATGACATAAGGTTGAGGTAATTATCTGAGAAGTGAATTACTGTCATCATGAATTTAGAATATAACATTGTACATGTTGTCAAGGGTAAACATTCAGACTTACCTTTTACAATTATTATTTAAAATAGTCCTGCGACATGTATAATCAAAAAGAAAAATAATGTTATTCCATTGATACCACAGATCGTTTTACATTATCTATCCCAGCATACACCTTTGATAGAATGAACAAGAGGGTGGTCGAAGACATTCCGCGACATGGAAATGGTGATGTGATGGTCTCTGTCATACCTTCTCTCTTGACGTTTCTACGGTTCGTAAAAGATCGTGACATTCAGGGAATTTCAGTTGTTATATTTGTGACGTCATAGACAAATATTAATTTCTCGGAGTTGTTTTTTGGACCTGGATTGGTATCGACACAATGGATTGCAGAAGGGTGGTTGATGACGAACTGATGCTTTTTTTTCTAATGTTAAGTACCTATTAATACTTCCTTTATCAAAGAGTACACATGGATAATTTTTATTCGCTAATATGTTTAATGATGCATATTGAATATATTGGTTTGATCCTAATGCTAAACATTTTTATACATGTAGCGAAGAGCGGTGTGCAGAAAGAAATGAAGAACTTGGAACATGTCCTTTACTAGGCTTATGCTAATTTTACAAGTGTTAATATGAGCATTCTTCTTTAATTAAGTGCATCAACATGCCAGTATATAGTAACTGTGGCGTACAGTCCAATCCCATATTGATGTGGGATTAAGGCGCCACATTGCAGATTATATATTATTACACTACTACTTTATTGTCAGATCATCACATTCTGATTGTCCACGGACGGGAAACATGGTAGGTAACATCCAAATATTGCTATGGGTTTTATTCTATACGTTATTACATATATATGTCCGCCAAGCTAAGATACAGTTGTCGCATTTTATCACAAGTTACTTAGGAAATGTTCGAAATTTATATTTTATTTTTAAAACTGTTATTCTGGGGTTTTTTTATATACATACATTTTGTATACGTACATTAAATATTATAAATATATATTACTTCCTCTGTTATTTAATAGATCAAGCATTATTCTTTTCATTATACACTAAACAAAAAATTTAATTTGGGTTACAAATTGACCGTTTAGTGCCCTGGTCCAGGAAATCTGTGCGCCCAGAAAATTTCAATTATAGTCAAATTTCTCATTTTATTTCCAAGATACCAATACATATTAATTACTTTGTGTTTACCCTATTTCTGTGTCACGGAAAAATAATAGAATCATATGTCTCTAAACAAAAACTTTAATTTTTTGTTATCAAAAGAACGAAATTTTTTATGAAAAAAAAATGATATAGCGTACATTAACCGTTAAAGATGAAAACATTCATCCTAAAATCTACTGATATATTTCAGGTATTTACTGAACATGGACTCTTGTAAATTACCAACGTAGGACAACAGTTGGCATATTTCTGTAATTTTGGTATTGGAAAAATAATAGATGTAAAGATAAATCATAGCGAGAAAGTTCTTAACGTCCAATTTATTGTTTAAAAAAGAAATGCATGTTAGCCTTTTCAAAATAATTCAAGATATATTTCACATAAGCAGTTGCCATGATACAGATAACAAATCTGATATAGTGCAGCTATCCCCCTATCTCCTCATCACAGAGCTTGCAAGGCAAGAAAAACTATAGATAATTTTCATTAGCATGAGGTTTTATTGGAGTTACTTCTCTTGTGAGAAGTTGTCCGCTATCCTTGAGGTATTTAAATGAATATTTGTTAATAAATCAACCAAATTATGTAGGTAATTTCTCTAAACTAGAGATACGTCCCGAGGTTTTACAATGATGATGCAAATTTTTGACGTATTAGATAATGTACAACAGTTTCTAAAGAAGTGTGAATATTAAGAATTGCTGAAAAGCTTTATTAAACTTATCATGAATATGAGGCAAACACTCATGCTTGACCACAAACATGACCGACAAAGGGAGGTAACTCCAACTTAATTTCTGCTAATGAAACCTAGCTATACTGATAGTAACTCTTGTGTGGCATTGAAGTAAGGAGTCCAAATGATACGAACATAAACAAAGTAGTATACTGTAGTTTGATGAATCGATCTGACTAAGATTGCTGTCCAACATCCCTACAGGATAGAAAGGACGTTACTTTTTTTCTTTCACCACCGTGATTACCTTGAATTTCGTTTCGTAACGTGATGAAAACCGGCATAGGGTAAGTGAGCAGCACTTCCAAATCTAATGGGGACAGAAGAAAAATTGTAATTTTGAAAGAATATGGGCATAGGAGAGGGGAACATTGCACAAACTAGAATTTCGAAGGAACCAAGAGGTAAAAACAACAATGTTCCACAGTGGACATTCAAGGACCCCTGATATTTGAGAGGTGAGACTTAGGTGCTCGGGAAGAGTTCCTGTTTGGCTAGCCACACCCGCCGTGAATGCTCTTACAGACGAAACAAATATAATTCAGCAGTGTATAAAATAACAAACTACATGTAAATTGTATTTTGAATAGATCTGTACATCATTTGAAAATGTTTTATACGCAAGCCTTTAAATCCAGTATATTTCATACGTTTCTCTGTCGAAGTAAAAGACACTGAAATGTTATTTTACTGTAATAAGTTCATACACACATTTATGTGTGAAAAATAATGGACTTGATCTTATAAAATCAGGAATAATTTGTTTAGTTGATTTTAAACACATTTATGTGTAAAAGAAAATAGATTTCATCATATAAAATCAGGAATAATTTTCTATGTTTGATTTTAACTTACTTATATTTAGGGGTTACCATGCGAGTGTTTTACAAAAACTGACAGGGTATCGGAGAATACCCTGTCAGAAATTGAGTTTCATCGCGAGGCGTTAGCCGATCTGTTAAACGGATATTTCTGATAGGATATTCGCCGATAAACTGTCAGTTTTTGTAAAACGCAAGCATGGTAACCCATTCTGATGCATTTGACAAAAATAATAACTAGAGGCACAGAGTTAGGATTTTCTAAGCAAAGTCGCTAATCAGAGTCATATCAAAAACTGTAGGATATCGTGACGTCACAAATCAGAAACTGCAGGGTATCGTGACGTCATATCAAAAACTGCAGGGGTATCGTGAATACACTTGCAGTTTTAAAATCGGACAGCCAATGAGATCGCGTGTTACAAACAAAATGCATTAGAATAATATGTAAACACATTTATGTGTAAAAGATAATGGATTTCATCTTATAAAATCTGGAATAATTTGCTAGGTTTGATTTTAACTTATTTATATTAATGGTAGGAATATTCGAATCTGTTAAAATCAGTGTATTTTCTAAATTATCATTTCTTTATATCTATTATGTTTAATCTTAAAATGATATATATATAAAAGACAATCATAAAACGTTAAAAAGTTTAAAGACAACATATCAAGTAAAATCTGATTGCTGTGGTACAGTGTTGCTCGACATATTTCATTTTTGCTTTGATGAGTTGGTAATCTAAATTTAATGCAGTAATGAAAGCTGTACCCAACAGCATTTGTTATTACGTAACTCTCACGGGCCAGGGTGATATCAGCTTATAAAAGATATAAATAATATTGACGTGAAAAGAAAATGATTTGACTAGATTTATCATATACTTGTCAATTTACTTTCCAGAGATTCCTAGTTCCGTTGACGTTGACGTTGCATTTTATGTCTGGCGTACAGGCTAAGATAACCCCTTTACCGCTGCCGCCAACACTCAAAACATGCATGGATAATTTTAACAACCACACCTACTATCGCAAGGATCCAGCGGAGCAGATCTCCATCAATTGTCTTGGTGCCTACTTATGGACGAATGTTGACATCAAATGCTCCAAAATATCAAAAACTACATTGGATCTTTTTGCAAGACTCCTGAAGCCGGTATTTGAGGTATGATTCAAAAGATGTAATGCAATCAAAAATGTAAAACTTGCGTGTACACACTTCAATTGATAATTTGAATATCATTTTGTGATACACACACAGACAAATTATTCAAATACAAGTTTAGATTCACTTCTTATTTTAGGAGACAACGGAGGTCCATTTTGGCACATCGTTTCTAGTCCTCCAGTAACTTTGTCTAAATTATCTTAATATTTTACACATTGGTCTTACTGGTCTTAGGTGTCTTTATGCTTTCTTTTCCAATCTGTTGACCGTGTTGGTTTGTTCTCATGCAGTGAGTGGGTTGTAGTGATCTAAAAATTTCAGATTTTTATTGTAAGTGTGTTACTTATCTTGTATAAAGGTGACTGACTAAGATGAAGTAGCACTCCTCAATTACCAGTACGTCAGAGCATGATTTATCCCATACAGCACTAAAATAAAATGGATATATTATATTACAGAGACGTAGGGAATGTATTTTCGATGGGCCGTACGTATGTTAAATTTTTATATGACATTTGTATTTAAAACTTTAGTGTGATCTGTTAAAACGAGATGGTTGGAGAAAGGGGGGGACTACACCATCTACTTTGCTTATATAAATAAATATTTTAAAACACATATACGTGTTATGATTTGTTTTGCTCTAGATGCTTTTCATGTCATTAATGGTATTGAATTGTAAACGAAAGGAATGAACAAGGGTTATCTCTGTGATGTTCGGTGGACCGAGATAGGAATTTGATGAATTGCCATTATCTAAATCGTGGTAATGATATAACTGAGTGAGCATCTCACTTTAAAGATGAATTTCTACATGTATATCTAATAGGAGATGTATTTGGGTCGCCGTAAGAGACAAGCACGCTCAAGGAGGATAGAATACCGTTCCATGACAACCTCCCAGAGAAACATATTTCACAGCGCGGTTCGGGGAATTAAAAACAATGGGGTGAGTTGTGTTCAATATAAAAACAAAAAGCATACTGCATAGATTTATTTTTCCATGAAAAGTTGTTCGATACATGATCTTTTTGATATTGCTGTTCGACATGCTGACTTCCTTATTTGATTCTAGTTTAAGATTTTTCGTACTTTGATGGTACGATATCACACCATTCATAGTCTATAGCATAACGGGTGATAACATGATTATTTCTTTGTGACTTTTGATCCCGAATCCATCTCTTCCAGGGATGCTTTATCTTCGAATGTAATTGCGTCTCCATTTGCTGAAGGAAGAAAGAAAAGTTACTGATTTTGGCTGACAGATGTCATCATGGAAATATTTAGTATTGAATGAAATGTTAAGAAAAAGAACATAAAGACATCACAAAATATTTCATTATAGTGCCGTTACGACACCTACTTAGGAGAGTCATTTGATATGACAATAGTCAATCAATCGGTGTGGTTAATAAAATTAGGATATAACTTTTGCTCACATAAACGAAAGAATTCAGCCAACCCCAAAGCAAATTATATATATTCTATACATATAACTAGGGGCAGGCGTGGTGTAGTGGTTGAGCGCTTGGATTGCGGCGCCGACGATCCGGACACCTTTTAAGAGGTTGGTCAACTCCTGCTTCCATGTCGCAATATCACTGAAAAATTGTTGAAAGCGACGTAGGACTCCAGTCAACCAGCATATAACTAGAGAGTAGTTTATAAATCCGTCTCTGTATACAATCTAGATCTTGTCACTTTCGTAAAGAAGATACCATGTCAGCATTGCACTCTTTCAAATATTCATATTTTCAGGTTTATGACAGACTGGCCAACTACCATGATTCCCGAGTAGAACGGACCGCCCACTTTGGACCTGGCTTCCTACCGTGGCATCGCCTATACCTTATTATGTAAGAGGGTTTTACTCTTTTATCTGTATAGCAAAATGTAATTGTTAGCCCAGTATAATGAATAATTACTTCTCCAGTCTGCAAACTATTATTTAACCAAACGAGACGTTAGCGTGATATGCACCTTTAAGAGATCTAATTAGAATTGAAAATATAGATATATATATATATATATATATATATATATATATATATATATATATATATATATATATATATATATATATATATATATATATATATATATATATATATAAGTTAACATGTTTAAATGTACATCCGAATTTATGTGTGATATTATGCATACATATGGAAAAATTTCATCTTCCCTAATATAGGTCTCTAATACAAATATCTACACATTCAATAGTTCCTATTGCAAAATATTAAATACAGCACCGTTCAGGTATTTCTAGAAATATCGATATGTACCTAAGACATATCAGTATAAATTCGAATATACCACTGAGTGGTGATAGATTCAGCAGCAACAATTGCTAACCTTATCTTAGGTGAATCCAGATGTCAATGCTAGTATGCTGCATCCGTCACTAATATTCAAGAAAAACCCTCTGGTTCTGTGTTATAGTCATAGAGGTAATTTGTCAGATAGGTAAAGGGATGACATTGGTATAATCGTGTTCTAAAATATATAACAATCTTTAAATACTTCATGCTGTCCAACAATATTTTATATCGACCTAAATTTTCCTCGGTGATTTCATTTGTTCGATTTCGTAGCCCTGTTTGAATAGTATTTTTAGACGCCTGGCCCTTGGAACAAAACACTCATAATAGTTCTGGCATAAGTCTTAAGTTAAAACACCGATAACAGACGAGAACGAGATGCTGTTACTCAGGACAATGGAAATTGGAAACGAAAGTAATACTCGACACGTTGGTCATAAAGGTAGTTGTGAAATTAGCATTCTTTACCCATAAGCAAGAGAAAGTCTAGGCATGAAACAGGTATATTGCTCTCTGTCGTGTCCTTGATCTCAAGCTCAGCTGCATACAAATGGTAGAGGTAATTCCTAAACGTCGTCTATGTATTTGTGTTATCGTTCCTTTCAAAAAAGCATCAAAAACCAGATTTTTCTGCGAGGCAAACTAGTTTTCTAATAAAAGAACTTGGACTTCATTCATTGCCTGTATATCCCAAATACACTCATATCAATTTCTCTTATTTGGAAATGTTAAAACGCCATAATGATTAAGAGCTCGAATTGCTATGCTTTTATTGGATTCAGATAAATGCAAAGAATCCCTCTCTAACGCGATTCATTTCCAGACCGTCCAAAATCTTTATTCAGTTTACTCACGAAAAAATCTAACATATGTAAAGAAAGGTCTCCATGTTGCATAAGACCATACTCCAGGAACAGGGTCAATCAAATCTGGATCCTGAAGATTCAGGGGATTTCTGGAACATCTCCACATTTTCAATCGTACCATATACATAAATTCTTTTCATGTTTTGATTCTCTATGCAACTATTACTCACAATAAATTTAAAAGCAGACTAGCTTTCATCATATGCAGCTTCTTTGTTTACAAAAATGGAAACTGTAGATATAAATACCTCGAATCACTTTGTGTCAAAGAGTAAGTACTATGATGATAATATTATCAACATGCTGGAGTTTGTGTGGTTTTATTTTTGCGGGGGAAGTTTTCAAGCATATTGTTGGCAGTCAAATGGGTACCAATTTTCACTTCTTGCTGACATCTTTGTGTACTCATACAATGCAAAATACGAAAGTTGCTGGTGTCACATGACTATGGCACTAACAACAATGTACCACAGTGAACATTCACGGACCCCCGAAATTCAGAAGTGAGACAAGGTGGCCGGGAGGAGTGAGCTTCTCCTGTTGGATAGCCACAACGGCCGTGATTGCCCTTGAATACAGTCGAAACAAATATAATTTAGCACTGTATATATACATGAATATAAACACTGTATAAAAATCCACAGTCACACAACATCAGGAAAAAGGGTATAAGTCAAACCCTCCACGGGGAACTCTTTTAACGAACTCCACACTGCAAAGAGAATACGTGTGATGTTAATGTAAAATACGAAAGTAACTGGTGTCACTTGACTATGGCACTAATAACAATGTACCACAGAATTTATTCAGTCATTGCCTTTGTCAGGAAAGAAAATCATTTCAATTTCACAAGGATAATCATGACAAAGTTTTGCTGTTTAGACTAATTGTTTGGTACGCAAGCTCATTTCAATGCATGTTTTCCCCAAAACGCCTAATTTCTTACACAATAATATTTTGTGTTGTGTTTAACCTGTCAAATGATGTATATGTCTTCAGATATAGTTTTCGTGTTCTGCGATCGTTCATTAGATTATTATCAGATTATTTTACTTATTTGTGGTGGACAATCTCTGGTGCATGTTTCAGAATTCCGTCCTATGCAGAAGACCTGCTCATAGCAATAAGGGATCTTTCTCTTTCCAAGGTATATCCTGGTCTCGGGGTTTATTTTTTTTTTTATTTTTCACTTGCAGTACAGAGAGTGACACAATACATTATCTTAATATAATCCAAACTAAAAGCCGTAAGCAAAAACGGATCATCAGATTAGAAATCCAGTACGATATCACGTGATTCCTGCCTGCCATTTATTCGTCACTTGTAAATGCATGAACTATATATTCATCAGTTAAACAAATAAAACTTCGACTCTTTTGTTGCCATAATTGACAATGTACTTTCACCGTTCTGCAGCGTTACAACCTGGAAATGATGGACAATATGCTTTCAACCTATCACTAAGATCAATTTTTGTTCATAATACCTTCATATTTTGTACACAGTGACGCAAAACTCAGGGTCCGGCGCCATAAACTGAGAATATACTTAAGTCTAAAATTTCATTTTAATTTATTCCATTATCAAACGTTCGAATAAATTTTAATGCAGAATGGTTTAATTCTATTTACCAGTAGAATAAAACTAAATAAAAAGCCAAATCCCAGTTATTAATTCATTGAGGAACAAAAGAATATGAGTTTTTGACTTAAGTATATTCTCAGTTTGTGGCACCGGACCCAGATCTCATTTCAACTTTTTAATAAAGTTGTTTGTAAGGCTGGCATTCATGTTTTCGGGGGGGTATCTAATTTCGTTTGTTCATTGTTATTTATTCTATATTTTCATCACATATTATAAACTTTTATGTTTAGAATATCATATGCTGAATGGTATTCCTTACAGAGAAACATTTAGCTTGAGGCGATATGCAAGCCAATGTTCAATTTCCCAATGTATACTGTGCTGAAACATGGAATAGATAAGAAATTATAAAGATAAAATATTTTTATTTTTTCAAATACTAGGAAGTGTTATTGCTCTGTTGACTATTTTCGGCGTATTTACATTACAGGTACGAGAGGGCATTGAAGCAAAGAAACCCCAGGGCAATTCTCCCCTATTGGGATAGCACATTAGACAGTAGAACAGGAAGCCCAAGGGAATCATTAATGTGGACACAAAATTTCGTGGGTAATGGCAATGGAGCAGTAAGAACTGGACCATTTGCCGGTTGGAGAGGCTTAACAAGAAATCATGGCACCTCAGGTTCTCTTCTTACCGATGCAGTTGTTCAGCAATTGATGCGAATAAGATCTTCCACGACATTTTCACAAAGACTTGAACAAGCTCATAATACAGTCCATAATTGGGTGGGAGGTAGTATGTCCACTTTAGGGTCGTCATCTCGAGATCCAGTCTTCTTTATGCACCACGCCAATATTGACAGGATATGGAGAGATTGGCAGACACGAGCTGGTGCCGCTGGATTCCGATATCCTTCAAATGGTCGAGGAGCTCATGCAGCAAACGCAAACATGATCAATGTACGATTTCAAAACAGACGTTTAACAAATAGAGCAGGGTATGGTCGACGATTTTATAACCTTGTAGATTACGCAAGTACCCCATCTAGATGTGGTGGTGGTTGTAGGTCACCACAACTGCGATGTTCAGGAGGAAGGTGCATGGCTGGATTGACAGGGCGAGCTCCATCTACCAGCCCTCCCACTGTTGTTCGACCACGGCCGCAAACAGGATCAGGAGGTGATCCTTTCAATATAGGCAACATATTTGGTAGTGGCGGGAGAAATCCTACAGTGCACCCACACACAGGAGGAGGGGGGAGGGACCCGTTTAATATTGGCAACATATTTGGTAGTGGTGGAATCCGACACCAACCATTAAAACTGCCCCATGGTGGACACTTTAATATTGACAAAATAATTGGTGGTGGTGGAGGTGGGGGCAATCCGTTTAACTGGAAACGAAAAAAGCGATCTCTGGCATTATATTTCGATCCAGAACCTTTTAATGACAATTCTTGTTTTGGTTTCTCTGTACAAAATACATTCAGAATCAATTGCGAAGACGACTATCGACTGTGGTCGTATATACCTATTAAAATAATTCACATACGAACAAGGGGAAAGATTTATAATTCATACCCAATCATTCATGGTAAGGTAGACTATACATCGGATATTTTTAGTAACACAATTAGCCAACTGAATTGGACACACCATGAACACCCGGCTAGCTACCAATACTGTAGTCATGACGAATCTGGCGTGGTAAGAGTCAACGTTAAATCGAATGGTATGAACTACCGTGGCGCGTACTCAGACTACGCATTCTTAGATAATAGACTTCCGGTCGATTCAAAGATTCTGTATATCGGATTCAAGAAACCAGGGATAAAATCATCCAACGTATTCTTCTCGGCATTCGACCATTGCGGAAGAATGTGTCGGGCAATGTGTAGAGTACCTGGAACTCATCCATCCCAGTATAAATCTTGCAGCGGGTATTTCAAGATCGACAAGGATGCACCTCGTAACTATGGTGATAGTATAAGCGAAGCTTCTCTGAAATATTGGAATTTTAAACAAGAAACAGATTGTCCTTTATCAATGGAAGAAAACGTCGATCTTGCGTTTTATTGTGACTATAGGTCGCATTGGTGGAGAACATGAGCACATGACGAGTCCTTACGCACGATAATTAAAGTGTGTATGTATTAAAAAATGCAATCAGTAAAAAAATATTATTTAAATATAAATTATTAAAAATTAAAAATGTCGGTATCAGGTAGCCTTTTAGATATGATATTGTGTTTATTTAGTAAATAAATTTTATGTGGAAGCTTGGCACAGTCGACTTTCTATCAAGCTAGATTTAAGATATGCACACATTCATACGATCCATCTAAAATCATTTTAAAATAAACTTTTTCACCGATTACATTCACATTCATTTTGATTTTCTATTGATCAAGTCTTGATAAATTGAACTACCTAGAGATAGATAGTGGCAAAATGGAAAGGAAACGACATCTGACGTAGCCGTAAGGAGATGTCATCGAGGAGATGTTCAATAAAACTAGGTAAAAGCTAATGCAATACATGCAAACAAACGACCCTTCTTGACCTATTTGTAATTGCCTGATTGACATATGTTCAACGCCGCACCTTTTGGCATTCTTTTTAATTATGACGTCATAAATTAATGACCCATCAAACATAAATGTATTTGTGACGTCACATGAAACTTCGTTATGGGGTGTAGTTAAAATTGGATTTGGTGACCATTAAATACATCTTCTTTCAAGCAAGATATCAGATCACCAGATCACATTACTAGATCAATGGAATCTGAAAATGAAACTTAAGTGTATGTCGGAAAAGGTAATGTGAAAAATGCAATTACACGTATTATTAAAATATATGCTAGTTATCGCATATAAGATAATGACTTGATCATTGCGTGCGTGCGTGATAGTCATTAAAATAGGAGAATATTGCATACATAGTGCTCTCAATATCAGGAAATTTGTCCCCAAAATTGCCGTATGCCTTTTTTTCAAATTTGTGGTATATCAAATTTTTCAAATTTGTGGCACAAGGTCAACGTAAGTAGACGACAGATAAGAAGTTACAAACGCATGTGTATGTCACAATCTCACTACAAATTTACCGACATGTACATATATTTGTGACAGTGTATTGGATGATGTGTTCAAATTTGCCTCAAGTAATAAGTTGTGCAAGAAAAAATAAAATGGATTATGAGATTGCTATGTTACGAAGCACATGTCCAATTGGGACATGAATAAATGAAAATTTAACATATATCTACATATCAAGAAGTTATTTTTCTGTTTTAAACACATTTTTAAAACACATTTAAAAACGGGCTCCAAATATTGATTATAAATTGTAATGTTTGTTTTCAATATCGTTTTTCCCAAGTTGTCGAAGTGCTTTATGGTCTATTTCAAAGGAGATCGAAGTGACTATTCGACAAACGTTTTCACTCCACTCCGTGAGTTTGTATTCCACAGTCAATCAAAATCATTTCTAGAAAAAGGATACCTTTCTATTTTTGTATTTAGTATTTTCTGACTTTTCATAAATAGGCATTTTCTTCTTTATTAGTACGACATTCATTGTATGATACATATGAATTTATGTGTACCCCAATCCCAATTGGATTTGGCCATCATTAACAAATAAATGTGCCATTGTGTATCTTCAAATACTGTCCGCGGAACTATGGGCTAGCGTCGCACGAACTGGGGGTTGCTATAGGAAATCTTTATGGTGGTATTTCAGTGAAATGAATCAAAAAGTTAACAAGAAAATGTTTGTTGTTCAGTTTTTCATTATTCTCATTTAGTCATTTAAAATGAAAGTATAACAATTCGTATTTTAAAAAATATTGATCCTGTTGGAAAAAAGGGGAGAGGGAATGTGGTGACACTGAGAGATAATACTAAGTAACGAGAATCAAAAAAGTCTATTGTTCAAGTTTTTTATTGGACGAGAAGTATTTACAAGAAAAAAGCAAAATGACACAAACCAAAGCAATAATGAGGAAATATCTTTAAGAAGTTTAGAATAAAACAAAATGAAAATCGTAAGATGTGTTCGCATTGTCTGTTTCGATCATTTTTTATCTATGAAACAAACGGACAAAGCGGGCTCGAGACGAAATCTTAACTGTCATATAAAGGAAAAAATGCGCATTGGAAGTATATATGCAAATATGTTTTGGACATTATTTTTTGCGATTTTCCTTGACGAGCGTGATCAGACTCGGACAAAGAAAGAATTCTGTGGCGATCCAAGACTTCATTGTGCAGATTCTGGATGAAAAGAATTCTACAACATGTTTAATCCAACTATTGGGGATGATTACCTTATCCTGCCAAAACACCCCATACGTGTCATTGATGCGAACAACATAGTAATGAGTGGTATATAATACGCACTGTTTGTGGTGTATTATCTGAGAAATATATTCATATCATACATGAACCACTTTATATCATAATATTTTGTATGGCATAAGAGAAGGCTACTGGTGATATTTATTGTGATTTATAAAAATAAAAATAATGTAAGTCACTGGTCAATTAGTTTGTAGACATAGTGTGGACTTGTTACTGAAGAATTAACGCTAAATGGGTAAGTGCATGTGCTGATTTAGACTTATTGCAATGTGGAATTATTGTAAACCGAATTACTTTGTGCTATTTTAGTTTATGGCACTAAATGAACATTTCGACAAATTAAATAAAAATATCCTGGTTTAACTAATCGCTTTGGAAACAACCTTATCTCAATAGTTACACAAGATATAAACGCTGTAATAATTAATTAATGCAAAAATCCCATATTGATGTAAAGAGTGGTAAGATCACAGTTTTTCTTATTAGCTATTGTTTGCACCTGATCGGGTAGTCAAATGTCAATTTACAATTCTTATTTTTTTTTCACTTTTAGAAAAAAAAAACATTATTTTCAATAAAACTGTCATAAATACCAGATACCATCTGTGTGCTTTGGCAATCTCACATATGGTTTGAAGATATTGAAAGTCATATTTATTTGTAAAAATTATAAAGTATAGATGTTTTATTATATAATAACCACTAGGCCGGTGTCAGTGCTGGTGGACTGATATTTCCCGATGACATCTGAAGTCTACCTTTCAGTGCTTTTGCACTGATGCGAAATATATAATTGAAATTTTCAGCCTTGAAATCTTGTAAATCACTCTAAAACTAAGGAGTATCTCCCTCGTGCATAGCTCTTTCTTTAGACTGATTTTTTATCTCACTTTTTCGGCCACTTTGGTTTTAATTCTGCTCTTCAAATAATTATGTATTATTAGAATTCCAATGATTCGGCCATGAGCCTCACTGTAGAGACACAAGTTGTCAAAATACACATCTTGTGTACAAAATTATAAGGTATATTGTTTTAATATTTTATATAAATTCTCGCAAACTTCCCTTTCAACTTTAACGTAAGCTCATAAAAACTCATTATGCAGTTCTGACCCACCTCCATATTGTTTTTTCCAAAATCAACAAATATTCAAGAGCTATTATAACAGCAAATAGTATAAATTCCGTCGATTTAGCATTTGATCTTTTCCTTCACATCGTCAATGAATCTCATTGTGAAGTGCTGTTTATATAGAATTTAAAGCTTTGTGCGTAGTATATACTTCATCGGCAATTAAATCCAAAACAGGGAACAATGCTATGGGATACAGAACTTAATTACAAGTTTTATTAATTGTGATATACGGAAGGCAATATGTGTAAATTTGAGATTGGTGAAATTATTGAGATATCTCCCAAATAAAATATGATACGATTATGGGCCTTAGCAGAATCTACATCCCATTTCATGTTGTTTTAAAATCGCTTTTATCATTGTTCCCCTCTACAACATATTCAGATGTATTATTCCTGTTACAGATATAGATTTCAATAGAAATGTTTTTCTAAAAGAGAAGAGTATAGAAAATGTACTCGATTTACTATCCACAAAACAATCACCATTTGACCTTAATAATTCGTACATCTTTTCGTAAATATATATTTAATGCATGACCCAATAGGCTATTTCAAATATGTTGTGGGCAGCGCATGTCCAGTTGATTAAAATATCAAAATCATTGATAAACAGCAAGCTAAAAATATGGTGACATAACCTGTACATATCCTGAAATATCAATAAAAAAAAACTCAATTTACCTTATTTACTCGTATTAGATTTTGAATACGAAAAAAATTCAGAACAGTGTCAGATACTAATAACTAGGGGAAGTCTATATATAGTAAGTGCAGTCTGAAAATAAAAAAAAAATTGGGGTTTGATTGGAAATATTTATCTTCAGTCTTTCAAGCTTAAAGACTTCACCTGATATTCACCATCTAAAAGAACATGAATACTGATATCGCAGATTATTTGTGAGTAGACATGATAATAATGCATAGAACAGTTAAATGGAATAAGTTATTTAATTTATGCGATGAGCGTGATGTTTGGTTCCTGGTCTACTGTGGTTATATACTGTCTCGATTCGATTCGATTCCCGGGTTGCGCCACTATGTCTAAGATGTTGGTAACGTCCTGCTTCCATGTCGCGATGTAACTGAAATATTGTTGAAAGTGACGTAAAACACTAATCAACCAACCTCCACGATTGTTTTAGATCCCAAGGGATTGTGCACAATTGCACAATATTCTTCTTCAAGCAGATATATATATATATATATATATATATTATATATATATATATATATATATATATATATATATATATATATATATATATATATATATTATATATATATATATATATATATATATATATATATATATATATACATATATAATATAGTCTATCTGTAAATGGAGAGTCGTCCAGTAGATATTCAGTCAAGTTGTTTTAAATTACTTTAGGTATAAGTAAATTTTATAAAGCTGTCTGTAGCAGATATTGAGGTGCTTGTATGAAGAAGAAATGTCCCATATATACACAAAACCGCGTCTACTTTTAGTGTTGTCTTTGACTGTTCACCTATAATGATCTTATTTGTACCTGCATTTATATATCCAGTAATTATTGGTGATGTTAGATGGCGGTCTTTTACTTGGTAGGTGTTGTCCATTGTGATTGGCTGGCTGGTGTTTTACGTCGCTTTCAACAATTTTTCAGTTATACCGCGACATGGAAAAAGGAGGTAACCAACCTCTTTAACATATTGGTACAGTCCTGGAATCAAACCGAATCGTCGGCGCCGCACGCCAAGCGCTTCTCCACTACACCTAGACTGCCAATTGCCCATTATGATATGACGAGATATCATTAAGATAATCTAAATGGTCCTGAAATATACGCTTTTTTCTAAAATTTCGATTTATGATTTATGATTAAAATTGACTTACGACAACGCTGAAGGTGACACTTAAGAGTAAGCCTTTAATATAAATACACACGTTAACTTAGGATTAATATCGATCATAATGTTTTCAAGGACTTTCTGTAAATATGCAACTAATCTAGAGATCGGTTGTCAGTCATTTTACTCTTACGAATTCCGCTTTTCACTTAAAAGGGTTTTTTATACGTTTACTTAAACTTATGAAAGAAATTGATTCGATGATCTAGATGAAAAGAGTTCACGACGCCTGGGTCTGGTTTTTGTTGATTCAGATTAAGAGAGTTCACGACGTACGGGTCTGGTTTTTGAGGATCCGGGTGAAGAGCGTTAACATCAATGTTTGGTTTGTCAGGATCCGGATGAAGAGCGTTAACATCAATGTTTGGTTTGTCAGGATCCGGATGAAGAGCGTTAACATCAACGTTTGGTTTGTAAAGATCCGGATGAAGAACGTTAACATCAATGTTTGGTTTGTGAGGATCCAGATGAAGAGCGTTAACATCAATGTTTGGTTTGTGAGGATCCGGATGAAGCGCGTTAACATCAATGTTTGGTTTGTGAGGATCCAGATGAAGAGCGTTAACATCAATGTTTGGTTTGTGAGGATCCGGATGAAGCGCGTTAACATCAATGTTTGGTTTGTGAGGATCCGGATGAAGCGCTTTAACATCAATGTTTGGTTTGTGAGGATCCGGATGTAGTATTCAGGTTCGAGTTGGTTTTTAAAAGAAACCTTTTGAAAATAATATTGAAAATAATAGGTAAGCACCAACAAAGTTTTTAAAATGTATAAAGCAACATGTAACAAAAGAAAGCTCCAAGCAAAGCCGGTCTTAAACACAAAGGCAATTTATTAATAGTGAGTAAGTCTACTCAGTATAGGCCATGCTTGCATATCTACCTGTCTATCTCCGTCTTCGTGTCTATCTATTTGTTACTCATTGTATTACATAATATTTCAAACCAAATTTAGAAATATACTTATTTATGAAGCGAGGGAGATGTTTTTTTTTTCCTATTTTATGGTTAAAATGTCAGAGGTCAATCTCAAAACATCTGAGGTTAGATGTTTCCGGATGATAACTAAGTACCAAACATCCGATTCGATCAAAAATGGAATATGTGTTCTTAGTTAAGATGGAACCCTTTTTTTCAAAAACTCTTCAGATGGACCAAAGTTTACAATGACGTAAACACTTAAGTAAATGGCGATGTATTGATGTAATTCATCCCCGCTGTTGAGAATCATTCTTGGATCCTATATTGGATTTATAATTTCATCAATATACTATATCCTACTCAAATCGGTATGCCTTATTTTATCTTATCCAAATATACATGTACGTTTCTTGGGTGTTATTGATGAAAAATCCACTGAATATTTTGTAGCAGGATCTCGGAAGTGAAGAGTTATTGTCTCCTATAAAGCCAGCTGCAACAATTATAAATGCCATGAATATGTAAACGGCAAAACAGTAGGGACGTTCTTTTACCTAATATATTACCTATAGGACTTTGTCACCGAATTATAGAGGTTTCTTCGGAACATTTGCGATGGTGTTAGCAAGCTAGCAGGAGATTCTCACAACTTCCTGACCCCTGGTCGCATCCCCTTTGGGATGGGCAACTGTTGTCGCTATAACCAGCAGTGTTTTAAATGAACTTTGAATATTGCTCATTCGGTGGTACTCTTTCGTATAACACGAATGAGGACCAATTTATTGACAATGTAATATTAATAAAAATTATAATTGCTTTCATTAATAAAGACTACTTGATCCCAACAACGTAAACATATGACAAATATTAACATAACTTATATCTACATTGTTAACTAGTATTTTAATTATCACTTTGATCAGATGAAGTTACTTATGATCTCCACCAGTGCGACCTGTAGTCACAATAAAAAGCAAGATCGATGTTATCTTCCATTGATATAGGACAATCTTTTTTATCTTTAAAATTCCAATATCTAAGGGAAGCTTCGCTTATACTATCACCATAGTTGCGAGGTGCATCCTTGTCGATCTTGAAATATCCGCTGCAAGATTTATACTGGGATGGATGGGTTCCAGGTACTCGACACATTGCCCGACACATTCTTCCGCAATGGTCGAATGCCGAGAAGAATACGTTGGATGATTTAATCCCTGGTTTCTTGAATCCGATATACAGAATCTTTGAATCGACCGGAAGTCTGTTATCTACGAATGCGTAGTCCGAGTACGCGCCACGGTAGTTCATACCATTCGATTTAACGTTGACTCTTACCACGCCAGATTCGTCATGACTACAGTATTGGTAGCTAGCCGGGTGTTCATGGTGTGTCCAATTCAACTGGTTAATTGTGTTACTAAAAATATCAGATGCATAGTCTACCTTACCATGAATGATTGGATAAGAGTTATAGACCTTTCCCCTTGTTCGTATGTGAATTATTTTAATAGGTATATACGACCACAGTCGGTAGTCGTCCTCGCAATTGATTCTGAAGGTGTTTTGTACGGAGAAACCAAAACAAGAATTGTCATTAAAAGGTTCTGGATTAAAATATAATCCCACAGATCGCTTCTTTCGTCCCCATGAAAACGGATTTCCCCCCATTCCACCACTACCTATTATGTTTCCAATATTAATATTAAAGGGGTTACTTCCTCCTCCTGTTTGCGGTGGCCGTGGTCTAACAACGGTGGGAGGGCTGGTTGATGGTGCTCGCCCTGTCAATCCAGCCATGCACCTGCCTCCTGAACATCGCAGCTGTGGTGACCTACAACCACCACCGCAGCCTGAAGGGGTACCTGCATACACTACAAGGTTATAAAATCGTCGACCATACCCTGCTCTATTTGTAATTTGTCCATTTTGAAATCGTATATTGATCATATTTTGGTTTGCTGCATGAGCTCCTCGACCATTTGAAGGATATCGGAATCCAGCGGCACCAACTCGTGTCTGCCAGTCTCTCCATATCCTGTCAATATTGGCGTGGTGCATAAAGAAGACTGGATCTCGAGATGACGACCCCAAAGTGGACATACTACCTCCCACCCAATTATGGACTGTATTATGAGCTTGTTCAAGTCTTTGTGAAAATGTCGTGGAAGATCTTATTCGCATTAATTGCTGAACAACTGCATCGGTAAGAAGAGAACCTGAGGTGCCATGATTTCTTGTTAAGCCTCTCCAACCGGCAAATGGTCCATTTCTTACTGCTCCATTGCCATTACCCACGAAATTTTGTGTCCACATTAATGATTCCCTCGGACTTCCCGTTCTACTGTCTAACGTGCTATCCCAATAGGGAAGGATTGCCCTTCTGTCTTGTTGCTTCAAGGCTCTTTCATACCTGTAATGTACATACACGTATAAAAATTTTTCGAAAAAGCATATTTGCAATTTTCTGTTAATAGAGTGCATACTATATTAATATAATGAATAAAGATACACCTTTCAGAATTTCATTTATGTGAATGTGAAACTTGCGACATAATTTGTAATGACATTCGAACACTGTAGGCAATGACACGCACAATAAAGATAAAAATCGTACTTCTATGGAAAAATACAGAAGGACGGTGTTACCCGGGGAAACGGAAGGGACATCAAAAGAAAGGATACTGGAAAAAAATTGCTCTATAATAGATGAAAAGCACAAACCTATCGTGAAACATTTTATAACTCACAACGCGATTGACCTCCAAGAAGCAATCGTCGCGAGAACAAAAGAAAATAAAAAATTAAGAATAAAAATGGATCCTTGGATAAGAAAACTAGAGACAAATGTTCAGAGTGGGTGCAACAATGAGTTCAATACTTAAAATTTGAAGTTATTAATATCATATATTTATTTCAACATTTATAAAATTTCAAAATTGTATTTTATCAACGCCCTATATTGTTTTGGTCTGTTTGTGGTAAAGAGCTTAAAAATTATATTTATGTGTAATCATGACGTCATTAACTTGCAGCTGTGTTATGGCAATACACAATTATATAACGTTGCAGAAAACTTGCCAAAACATAACATGACATCATTGTGACGTTACTATTGCCCAATGCAATATATGAAGGGGTTAAACAGCAACAATCAACATGCCAAGAAAAATTCTGTAGTGCAACCTTTTCCTCAACTCCATTTGTTGTGTAATTTCACACAAAGACTGTTCTATATATATTTGAAATGAGTCTTGCTGGGCGTAACTTATAGATTTTAAAATTTCAACAGAATTTCAATTTAATTCGACCATTTCTTGTAAAATTACATCATTCAGCAATCCCATTCCAGTAATTATACACGATTACTCCTCTTGTAAGTTGGACACAGCTATAAATATTATCAATAGGCTATATATATATATGCATGTGCGTGTATAAACTTAGTGTACCATATGCATTCCGACAACTTATGCCTCATCAGTCAAGGTCAAGGCCCAAATTGTTGAAAACTGATGATTTCTGGATTTTGCTGTAACAACATTAGGGTGACAAAAAGGCTGCAAGATTTTGACTTGACTAGGATTGAAGCACAAGATTTATTTGTATGCTTAATTTGTGTATAAAAATAGTCAGAGAATAAATATAAATTCCTGGTATGGTAGAGGTATCATAAAAATATAGCATATTAATATCATAACAAGGGAGGTAAATGCGTAAAACCGAGACTTTGTTCGAAAACTAGTTAAATAGTATGATAATAAACATGCACCGAAAAGGAAATGTTAAAAATCAGTGATATCCAAAACCTAGAGGTTAAGATGCAGAAAAATAAACGTTTTTTCTTTGGACTTTCATAAACGAAATTTACAAATTACTACTAAACTTTTAACTCAGGGTTACAGATATCACAAGCTAAGAAAAACATTTGGCAAATTCTTCAGATCTTATATCTAAATTTGGAAATATTTCTTTTCAACAGTATGTATCCAATGGAATTTCCCATCCTTATTTTTTTACGGTGATCTCGTATATAAACTAAGGAAAGTAAAAGGCTCCGATAACGTTATTTTATCATGTAATAAAATAGTCAAACGTCTTCTAAATAGACAATATGATATTGAGATCATCAAAAAGACTAAAGGTCTTGTATTTGGCCCCTCTACAGCTTTATACAGACTTTTACTTGAACGTTGCACGCTGACTAACAGGGCGGTCGGGACTATATGGCGGGCCTTGTCCAAACCTCTTTCAGAGGAGACATGGTCCCGAACCTCATCCCCTCTGACTGTTAATCGGGACTCCTACAGATCTAGGATCTTAGCTCGCTTTCAGACTGGCAAAGCACGTTTTATCATGTTGGTGTCGCATATATTTTTATACCATTATGTATTTTACAATACCTTACGTGTTTATATTTTATGACCTCTCAATACGAGATACCTGTTGACCCTTGTTCTGTACATGGAGGATTATTTATAAATTTTTAAATGTACGTCCTTTGATTGTTCTGCTGTTACGGTGAGTGGGAAGGTGGGCCCGTAAACCGGTTAACCACACCACTTGTTTAGCTTTTGTCAAATTAAATGACCGCCCTAAGTCGGTATCGTAATTGCACTGCAATCAAATATTTTTGTAATGTGTTATATGTTCTAGTATATTATTTATATTCCTGTATTGTATAGCTCCATGGTGACTTCTGCCACATAACTGAACCAGTAACTCCTCTTTTTTCTTGCATATAACATGATTAAAATAGCAAAAGTAAGAAGCAAAATAAATCAAGCAGTACACAGAATGTCACAAATAAGTGCTTAAAATGTATGGACAATGTACTCGAGAACATTAAATATGCAAATTAAAATGACCGTGAAAATAAAGAAAAGCACCACATAGATACAATGGAGTGTCATTAAAGATTTTTTCGGTATGGAAGTGAAAAGATTAAAAGATAATTGTTGCAATCACCGAACTCTCCTTACAAGATTAAGTACAGGCGATGCCACGGTAGGAAGCCAGGTCCAAAGTGGGCGGTCCGTTCTACTCGGGAATCATGGTAGTTGGCCAGTCTGTCATAAACCTGACAAATTACAAAATTATAGTGTTACAGTGTTATATTCAAAACTATGTCCTCTGTAGGAATGTAACAAAAGGTTTTGTGTAAGTTTGAAGTACATACAAGTTATGCCAAGCATTAGCAAGAATTATATCTTTCAGAATACGATTTTAAAGATCTTTTGCAGTGAATAAATTAATGTATGTCTTGAAATATGTACTTTATTTAAATTCCAACTAAGAACTCTCTATGAATACAAAAGGGCATTTAAGAGAAGATACAAAAAGTTAGCATTACACAGAGATGCCATTTCAATTCTCTTTTGGTTTGTAAAAAAATATTGAAAATGGTAATGAAAAAATAAACTTTGTGATCTTTTAAATAGAGTTCACCGTTATACTGACTTTTACTGAACTTAGATTAATTTTTTGTAACCTTGCGAGCACTTGAAATGGCAAATCATCAACAAATACAGTAATCATATATATCTTTTGCTATTTCACAGGTTAAAATGTATAATTGAAGTGCATATATTCATTTAATGTCAGACAGTACTCACTCCACTCCTTTTAATGCCCTGAACCGCTCTGTGGAATATGTTTCTTTGGTTAGTTGTCATAGAACGGTATTCTATTCTTCTGGAGGGAGCTTGTCTTTTACGACGACCGTATTGCTCCTGTTAAGCAAAAGTATTTTTGGAAAATGTGCTTAGAATCATATTAATCATTAACTTGATATCACAAAGGTTTGTAACTTTAAAATGGCATTGTGTGTAGTGAATTATACCTCAAGGATTGGCCTTAGCAGTTTTGTGATAAGATCCATTGTTGCCTTTGATGTTTTTGAGCATTTGATGTCAACATTCGTCCATAAGTAGGCACCAAGACAATTGACGGAGATCTGCTCCGCTGGATCATGGCGATAGTATGTGTTATTGTTAAAATTATCCATACATGTTTTGAATGTTGGTGGCAAAGGAAGAGAGGTCATCTTCGACTGTACCTCCGACAAAGCGAGCAACGCCAAAGTCAATGGAATAATAAATCTCTATAAAGATACAAAAGTATGATAACACAATTAATATTTATATTCATACGAGACAACAATACACGACGAGTTGTTACGAGCTACTAAAATGTTTTTAATTTCTCTTCATCACTTGTTTGTGATGTTTGTTTCACGTCACACCACGAATATTTCACGTATATGGTGACGGCATCTGCCTGATGTGGGGCATACAAATTTTGAACTTTACAACGGACCCAACCGAAGCAGTGAGGGATCTTTAACGTGCCATGTATACCACGACACGGAGCCTCGGGTTTTACTGTCTCATCCGAAAGACAGAACAGAGCATCCTGAATTAGTTGCTCTAGTGAACATATTGTTTCACGAACACACTTTGTTTGAATAAGGCAGCCCCTCGGTCCTGTTGCGAGGATATCACGGCTGCACGAGGCCACAGGAATATAAATACAAGAGTCTAAATTTATCTAGGTTACAATGTTACTATCGTGGAATTATCACATCATATATACGTGTATCACTCCGATGTCCCTAGGCCCCATCGAAATTTCATTCCGAATTAAAGTGAATACATAATTGTAACGTCTTTTTCGGGAAGGTTTTTGTCCGTCCGGCACGCTGAAAATTGACTATTAATTGATTAATCGACATCTTGACCTTTACAGTGTCATTTCATGGTGCATTGCATCTTGAGGCTAATAGAATGTTAAAAAGAAGGTGATGAATTCCCAGCTTATTTTACAGTGTGTAATGTGCATGTGTTTTCACGATATCTATTATACACAATACTTGTCATGATGTATAGACAAAGGCCATCTATCCATGTATATATATAGTAGAATCGCATACCCACTTAAGACAAAAACCCACCCACCCACCCGCTGTTTCGAGGTTATCAAGGCCGCACGCGGCCTCATTTCGTGTCAACGAATATTTATCCTAGAGTCTAATTTATCTAGGTTACAACATGGAAAGTATCGTGGAAATATCACAACATATATATGAGTATCAATCCGATACCATCTAAATTTCATTCCGTATATATAGTCAGTACTTAACTGTAAGTCTAATTTTGAGTTGCTTTTTTATTACACTCTCTACGTACTGCACGCTGAAAAGTGATTGACTTATAATTGATCAATCGACATCTTGACCGTAACGGTGTCATTTCATGGTTCATTGCCTCTTGAAATTGAGGGAATGTTAAAAAGAAGGTAATGATTTATAGTGCAATAAAACATTTGAAATGCTTGTCTACTGAATAATGCGAACGGGTGGCGATTAGATTGGTTTAAACATTATTTATTGTGAGTATTCATTAAGCATGTATTTACAGCATGTCAGTGGTAGGATTCGGCAACAAGTCGTTAAACTTATGTAAAGCCGTCTCCTAAGAATATTTACAACAGATTATGTGCATGCCAACATTACATAAGCATTAGATACATGTTTAAGCCAAAATCCAAAACAAAAACTATTCTAGAGAAAAAGCCAAACATACAGAAGAAAAAAGAACAATAATTGAGAATGAATAAGAAAAAAATAGAGACGGAAAAAAAAAAGAAAACCAAACAAACAAAGGGAAAAAAATAATAATAAAATAAAATACAGAACGACCCCCCCCCCCATTAAAGAAAACAGAGTATGAAGCCAAAGGATGTAGTTACTGGATACTAATAAGTTATTCTATCCAGTTCTATAACAATATGAGAGTTATTGTCTTGATTTTGTTCTAGCAAATCATATATATTGGTAATTGCTATTAAGTATAAAGATACATATGAAGAGGTACATTGTCACTGTCTCTGTGCAAAATTTTGAATAGTACCATATTTTACATGTACATACTCATTTCGTACCATATTTTACATGTACATACTCATTATACTATATCAGTGTGAATGTTATGATCTTGATATTGTACTTAAGCAACTCATACATACAAGTAGTTATTATAAGTATAAAAATACAACTAGAAAACGTGTAGTGTACAGAATTTCGAGAAGTACTATTACAAACTCGCTATACAATTTCACTAATACATGTTTCTCAGAATGTATATATTTAAATTAACTTGTGTTTAAGGTTGTGTACTTTATGCATATTTTACATGTTAATTGGCTTTAATTTACACGGTAAGCACACACAATAAAGAATATTATGATATTTATAAAATTACCATAATGACATAATCAATAGTATAAAGTTTGACACTGAGGTCATTAATAAATCAATTTAAAATCTTTTACTTTTTTGTATGAATAGGTGGACTTTTTTGAAGATTTGGATGTTTTCTTCTAATGTATATGAATCACAGCCATTCATAAGAATGTTAATATTATAGGGTTTTATTATGTTTTTGATAGTGTTTTGTCTAATTTCTGAATATATTGGACAGTGTAGTAAGTAATGACTTGATGTCTCAATTTCCCCACAGTTACATCTATTTGTTTCTGAGACATGGTTATTGAAAAGATCAGCATTCAGAGAGCTGCAGCCAAGCCTTAATCGAGTATGAAGTATTTGGGAAATTCTATCTCCAAAGAAAAATCTTTTATTTACTTTCTCTGTATCACTGTTTAGTAGTAATTTAAAGGAGGAAAGAGATGTGGCATTTTTTATGTCACTATGAAGTTTATTCCAATCGTTTATGGCAGTAGGTAAAAATGAATTTCTATACAGTGTAGATCTACAAGCCGGTATTTCCAAATGGTCAGGGTTTCTTAAATTTCTATTATGGATTTCAAATGAAGTTGGAGGGACAAGGGTATAAAGATACTGAGGAGTTTTGTGCTGGATCATTTTGTAAAAAGTAGTTAATCTATGTTTATATCTACGACGTTCAAGAGTTTCCCACTTATTTTCAGACAACACTCTCTGGCCACTGCATGACTTGGTAGCACCACAGACTATTCTACCCGCTTCAATTTGTATTGATTCAATTTCCTGTTTTTCATAATTGGTGCAATTATCCCATAAGATATCAGCATATTCAAGCAAGGGCCTAATAAAGGATATATACATAGTCTGAAGAGATTTTCTATCTAGTTTGTATTTCAAATTTCTAAGAATATACACACGTTTCCAAGCCTTTGAACTTATTTCCTAAATATGGGGGTGCCAAGTGCAATTATTATTGAAAGTTATTCCTAAATGTTTGTGTTCTTTGACACTTTTAATACCAGTGTTGTCCATAAATATAGGAGGATGTACGCGTTGGATTGTTTTTCTGGATATAATCATCTCTTCAGTCTTTGTAGGATTGAAAGTGACAAGCCATTGTGTGGCCCAAGAGTGTATACGATCGAGATCAGAATTTAAGATACCTGCTGCATGAATAGGGTCCTCAATTATCACAAAAAGTGTAGTATCGTCAGCGAAGAGTCTAATAAAAGACCCTATTTCAGTAACTATATCATTGATGTAGATAAGGAATAGTATGGGACCAAGGATTGACCCCTGGGGTACACCGGCCTGTATATCTGTGATAGGGGAATAAGAACCTTCAACTGCAACTCTCTGAATGCGATTTTCAAGATAATTACTAAACCATGCCAAGACTGGTCCAGATAATCCTATTTGTTTTAATTTGAATACAAGACCTTTATGCCATACTCTATCGAAAGCCTTGCTAATGTCACAAAACGTTACCCTAATTTCCTTCCCATCATCAATTGCTTTGCAAAATGTATTATAAATATCTAACAACTGATAGACTGTTGAATCATTTTGAGTAAAACCAGATTGGAGTTTTGAAATAATTTGATTATCATGTAGATAATTATGGAGGTGTTTAAAAATACATCTTTCAAAGACTTTACCAATACAAGATAATAGTGAGATAGGCCTATAATTGGAATAATCAGATTTGTCCCCCTTTTTGTGTACTGGTATGACATTAGCAAGCTTCCAATCAGAAGGGTAATACGATTTGGTCAGAGACAAATTAAACAGTTTTGATAAATAATTACATAAGGATGGTGCTCCTTCTTTTAAAAGTTTTGGACTGATTAAGTCTGGGCCAGAAGCTTTACTAGTGTCAAGTAGTTGTAATGCATCCTTGACATCTTGTACTGATATAGTTATACTGTTTAGATTTGCGGTAGGTGGGGACATTGGAGGTAAGGTAGTATTACTATCATCAAGTACAGTCTGATCAGAAAAATATTTATTTAAGAGAGAAGCTTTTTCATCCGGAGTCTGTGCTACTTTATTGCCATTAATTAGTGGGGGAATATCAGTAGATTTGCTTTCTTTTAAGAATTGTTTAGCTATTTTCCACCAATTCTTTGAAGTTGTTTCTCCTTTTTCTAATTTTTCTGCTAGTTTTTCAAAATGAGTTGTTTTCGCTTTTCTAATTTTTTGAGTTACTTGGTTTCTTAAGTGTCTAAAGTTTTCCCAATGTTGTGGTTCGTTTGTTTTTTTTGCTTGATTATGAGCTTTATTTCGTTGTCTTTGTAATTTTCTAATTTCATTATGCATCCATGGAGCATCTGCGGGGCGTATTATGACATATTTATTTGGTATAGTTTGAGCAGCAGCATCATTTATAGTGTCAACGAGATGTTTTGCATGACCATCTATTGAATTTTCTGGAAAGTGTGAAAGTTTAGTATTTAAGATGTTTCTAAAGTTGTCGTAATCACCATCTTCGTATTTCATATCTTCCTTTTATATGACCTTTGATAAATTTTATTAAAACTTGTTTTTATGTAAATTGGGCTATGGTCACTGCAGAATGGTGTAAGTACCCCCTTTTCAATACATCTAATAGAACTTGTACAAAAAATTAAGTCAATCAGGGTAGCAGTAGAATTTGCAACTCTGGTGGGGGTGTCGATTATCTGGCTCAAATTGAAGTTGTTCATTATACTTTGGACATTCTTTGATTTTCTTGGGTCCAATAAGTTTTGATTGAAATCCCCCAGTATGATCAAATTCTCACATTTATGTAATGCCTGTTCAATGGATAACTCAACAAGGTCCCAATTGTTAAATCTTGGATGCAAAATAAAAATTTCCAATCAATAGCGTTTTATTATTTAGAGTTGTAAGTGTCCAAAGTGCTTCTAAGTTGGGAATTGTTAGTTCGTCAAGATTTTTAAAGGGAATGTTACTTTTTATATAGGTAGCAACACCCCCTCCCTGTCTATTTCTATCTAGACGAATTGGAGTATGGAAGTGGGACATCAAAAGGTCGTTTGACAGGACTGATTGGTCTAGCCATGTTTCACTCAGTGTGATAATATCGTACTCACTAAGTTCAGCAGCAATTAGGTCTACTTTAAATAGGACACTTTGAGTGTTTAAATGACAGATTGAAAGATTTTTGAAGTTCTGAGTTGGTCCTGGATTGGTCTCAATGTCACCAGACATTAGCAAGAGTTGGTTGGACATCAATCCGAGAAACACTGTTTGGAACATGAAACAATTTATAATCCAATTACCTCTGTTGACTGAGTCTGAGGCGATTAGATTGATTGATTGATTTTTGTTTTATGTCACACGACGAATATTTCACGTATATGGTGACAGCATCTGCCTGATGCGGGGCATACAAATTTTGATCTTTGCAACGGGCCCACCCGAAGCAGTGACGGATCTTTAACGTGCCATGCATACCACGACACGGGGCTTCGCTTTTTACTGTCTCATCCGAAAGACATGACACCGGCATGACCAGGGTGGGACTCGAACCCCGGCCTCCCGATCAGGAGTCCGACGCGATACCACTAGGCCACGCCGGCTTGACTAAAAGAAGGTGAAGTTTCATATTGCAATAAAACATTTGAAATGCGTATCTACTGAATATAATGCGAATAGGAACACGAGGGTAGAGCGATTGCTTTGCATTTCATCGGTGAAAGGAGGATTTAGTACATGTTATGATGGGTGAATCATTAATCAAGTACGTGTAATAATACGCTAATTCACACGTGTATAACGGTGATTACTGCACGAAAAATATTGGTGGTATGATTATTAAGACCTTGATTGATATCGTTGTCTAATTGGATTACATTGTGATAAAAGACAACCTTTGAGGAAGTTTGTATGCATGGGAAAAGGCGGCACACGGCATGGGAGTTGGGAAATTGGAACAGAAACACATCAAGTCGCCCTCTTAAAAAGGGGTTTAACAAGGTGGCTTTTTATACCCTTTATTACAAGTATGAACGCCAAGTGAAAGAAAATTGGGTCAATTGTAAACCCTAAAAGAACCTTGTGCTACATACATCCACCCACGAGTTGCTTTATTTGGTTCGTTTAAACTTACAGAATATACTTATCAGGTATATATTAAAACGGAACTTTTCACGTATGATTGAAATTCTAATACTAGAAAGGTATCTGAACTTATCCCCGCGCTGTAATCTCTTACGTAATGCACAGGACAGGTACCACCATCATACAAGTAACATGATCATGTTTTGTCAGTGAAACATTCTACGATAACCTACATTACTTCATTCCTTTGAACCCGGGTTCCCCGCTTCCTTCCTTTCTTATATTTCTCATGAGTGATAACAATGCAACGTTCTAAACTCTGAAGTCCCAGCTTATTCTAAAGTGCGTAGTGTGCATGGAATATCATTCAAAAGAATTCACAATACCTATTATACATAAAACTTGTCATGTACAGACAAAAACCATCTATCTATGTATTATACACATCTATAGCAGAATCCCATACCCGTTTAAGACAGGTTCCCCCACCCCTTTCTGTTGCGAGGTTATCAAGGCTGCAGATGACCGTATTTCGTGTCACTGAATATTAATACAAGAATCTAATTTATCTAGGATACAACGTAGAAACAGTCGTGGTAATATCACAACATATATACGAGTATCAATCCGATACCATCTATTTAGAGTCAGTATTTAACTGTACAGTCTACTTTCGAGTTGATTTGTTTTGTTACACGCTCTACGTCTGCAACGCAGAAAAGTGATTGACTAATAATTGATTAATCGACATCTTGACCGTTACGGTGTCATTTCATGGTTCATTGCCTCTTGAAACTAAGAGAATGTTAAACTGAAGGCGATGTTTTATATAGCAATAAGACATTTGAAATGCGTATTTACTGAATAATGCGAATAGGAACACGAGGGTAGAGCGATTGCTTTGCATTGCATCAGTGAAAGGAGGATTTAGTAGATGTTATGATGGGTGAATCATTAATCAAGTACGTGTAATAATACGCTAATTCACACGTGTATAACGGTGATTACTGCACGAAATGTACTTGTGGTATGATTGATATCGTTGTCTGATTGGATGAATTTGATTAGGCATGATCACGTGGTCAGCCAAGATCAAAGACGAGTCCAGATTTCACACAGGGATGCCGAAAAACGGCTAACATTTGTACTATAATCAATAATAAATGTTTGAAGTTTAAATTCTTATATGTGACTGGAGTAAGAAATTCAACCGATATTACAAATCAACGTGGTATCATTACTGTAGATTGATGATTTGCGCCTAAGATGCATGTCGTCTATGACCCCTACAGGTCATTAATGGTCGCTTTTTTGGTCCTGTTGCACAGGGAAACATCAATGATTTACTGCTTACATTGTGATAAAAGACATACCCCTTTGAGGAAGTTTGTATGCATGGGAAAAGGGGGCACACGGCATGGGAGTTGGGAAATTGGAACAGAAACACATCAAGTCGCCCTCGTAAAAAGGGGTTTAACAAGGTGGCTTTTTATACCCTTTATTACAAGTATGAACGCCACGTGAAAGAAAATTCGGTCAATTGTAAACCCTTAAAAGAACCTTGTGCTACATACACCCATCCACGAGTTGCTTTATTTGGTTCTTTAAACTTACAGAATATACTTATCAGGTATATATTAAAACGGAACTTTTCACGTATGATTGAAATTCTAATACTAGAAAAGTATCTGAACTTATCCCCGCGCTGTAGTCTCTTACGTAATGCACAGGACAGGTACCACCATCATACAAGTAACATGATCATGTTTTGTCAGTGAAACATTCTACGATAACCTACATTACTTCATTCTTTGAACCCGTGGTCCCCGCTTCCTTCCTTTCTTATATTTCTCATGAGTGATAACAATGCAATGTTCTAAACTCTGAAGTCCCAGCTTATTCTAAAGTGCGTAGTGTGCATGGAATATCATTCAAAAGAATTCACGATACCTATTATACATAAAACTTGTCATGATGTACAGACAAAAGCCATCTATCTATGTATTATACACATCTATAGCAGAATCCCATACCCGCTTAAGACAAGTTCCCCCACCCCTTTCTGTTGCCAGGTTATCAAGGCTGCAGGAGGCCGTATTTCGTGTCAATGAATATTGATACAAGAGTCTAATTCACCTAGGTTACAACGTAGAGACTGTTGTGGAAATATCACAACATATATACGAGTATCAATCCGATACCATCTAAATTTCATTCCTTATTTAGAGTCAGTACTTAACTGTAAAGTCTACCTTCGAGTTGATTTGTTTTGTTACACTCTCTACGTCTGGCACGCAGAAAAGTGATTGACTAATAACTGATCAATCGACATCTTGACCGTTACGGTGTCATTTCATGGTTCATTGCCTCTTGAAACTAAGAGCATGTTAAACTGAAGGCGATGTTTTATATAGCAATAAGACATTTGAAATGCGTATTTACTGAATAATGCGAATAGGAATACGAGGGTAGAGCGATTGCTTTGCATTTCATCGGTGAAAGGAGGATTTAGTACATGTTATGATGGGTGAATCATTAATCAAGTACTAGTAATAATACGCCAATTCACACGTGTATAACGGTGATTACTGCACGAAATGTATTTGTGGTATGATTATTAAGACCTTGATTGATATCGTTGTCTGATTGGATGAATTTGATTAGGCATGATCACGTGGTCAGCCAAGATCAAAGACGAGTCCAGATTTCACACAGGGATGCCGAAAAACAGCTAACATTTTTACTATGATCAATAATAAATGTTTGAAGTTTAAATTCTTATATGTGATTGGAGTAAGAAATTCAACCGATATTACAAATACACGTGGTATCATTACTGTAGATTGAATATTCGCGCCTAAGATGCATGTCGTCTATGACCAGTACAGGTCATTAATGGTCGCTTTTTTGGTCCTGTTGCACAGGGAAACATCAATGCTTTACTGTTTACATTGTGATAAAAGGCATACCCCTTTGAGGAAGTTTGTATGCATGGGAAAAGGGGGCACACGGCATGGGAGTTGTGAAATTAGAACAGAAACACATCAAGTCGCCCTCTTAACGCCACGTGAAAGAAAATTGGGTCAATTGTAAACCCTTAAAAGAACCTTGTGCTACATACATCCACCCACGAGTTGCTTTATTTGGTTCTTTTAAACTTGCAGAATATACTTATCAGGTTTATATTAAAACGGAACTTTTCACGTATGATTGAAATTCTAATACTAGAAAAGTATCTGAACTTATCCCCGCGCTGTAATCTCTTACGTAATGCACAGGACAGGTACCACCATCATACACGTAACATGATCATGTTTTGTCAGTGAAACATTCTACGATAACCTACATTACTTCATTCCTTTGAGCCCGGGGTCCGCGATTCCTTCCTTTCTTATATTTCTCATGAGTGATAAAAATGCACATTCTAAACTCTGAAGTCCCAGCTTATTCTAAAGTGCGTAGTGTGCATTCAAAAGAATTCACGATATCTATTATACATAAATCTTGTCATGATGTACAGACAAAACCCATCTATCTATGTATTATACCCATCTATAGCAGAATCCCATACCCGCTTAAGGCAGGTTCCCCCACCCCTTTCTGTTGCGAGGTTATCAAGGCTGCAGGAGGCCGTATTTCGTGTCAATGAATATTGATACAAGAGTCTAATTGATCTAGGTTACAACGTAGAAACTGTTGTGGTAATATCACAACATATATACGAGTATCAATCCGATACCATCTAAATTTCATTCCTTATTTAGAGTGAATACTTAACTGTAAAGTCTACTTTCGAGTTGATTTTTTGTTACACTCTCTACGTCTTGCACGGAGAAAAGTGATTGACTAATAATTGATCAATCGACATCTTGACTGTTACGGTGTCATTTCATGGTTCATTGCCTCTTGAAACTAAGAGAATGTTAAACTGAAGGCGATATTTTATATAGCAATAAAACATTTGAAATGCGTATCTACTGAATAATGCGAATAGGACCACGAGGGTAGAGCGATTGCTTTGCATTTCATCGGTGAAAGGAGGATTTAGTACATGTTATGATGGGTGAATCATTAATCAAGTACTAGTAATAATACGCTAATTCACACGTGTATAACGGTGATTACTGCACGAAATGTATTGGTGGTATGATTATTAAGACCTTGATTGATATCGTTGTCTGATTGGATGAATTTGATTAGGCATGATCACGTGGTCAGCCAAGATCAAAGACGAGTCCAGATTTCACACAGGGATGCCGAAAAACAGCTAACATTTGTACTATGATCAATAATAAATGTTTGAAGTTTAAATTCTTATATGTGACTGGAGTAAGAAATTCAACCGATATTACAAACACACGTGGTATCATTACTGTAGATTGAATATTCGCGCCTAAGATGCATGTCGTCTATGACCCCTACAGGTCATTAATGGTCGCTTTTTTGGTCCTGTTGCACAGGGAAACATCAATGCTTTACTGCTTACATTGTGATAAAAGACATACCCCTTTGAGGAAGTTTGTATGCATGGGAAAAGGGGGCACACGGCATGGGAGTTGTGAAATTGGAACAGAAATACATCAAGTCGCCCTCTTAAAAAGGGGTTTAACAAGGTGGCTTTTTATACCCTTTATTACCAGTATGAACGCCACGTGAAAGAAAATTGGGTCAATTGTAAACCCTTAAAAGAACCTTGTGCTACATACATCCACCCACGAGTTGCTTTATTTGGTTCTTTTAAACTTGCAGAATATGCTTATCAGGTTTATATTAAAACGGAACTTTTCACGTATGATTGAAATTCTAATACTAGAAAAGTATCTGAACTTATCCCCGCGCTGTAATCTCTTACGTAATGCACAGGACAGGTACCACCATCATACACGTAACATGATCATGTTTTGTCAGTGAAACATTCTACGATAACCTACATTACTTCATTCCTTTGAACCCGGGGTCCGCGCTTCCTTCCTTTCTTATATTTCTCATTAGTGATAAAAATGCACGTTCTAAACTCTGAAGTCCCAGCTTATTGTAAAGTGCGTAGTGTGCATTCAAAAGAATTCACGATATCTATTATACATAAATCTTGTCATGATGTACAGACAAAAGCCATCTATCTATGTATTATACACATCTATAGCAGAATTCCATACCCGCTTAAGGCAGGTTCCCCCCACCCCTTTCTGTTGTGAGGTTATCAAGGCTGCAGGAGGCCGTATTTCGTGTCAATGAATATTGATACAAGAGTCTAATTTATCTAGGTTACAACGTAGAAACTGTTGTGGTAATATCACAACATATATACGAGTATCAATCCGATACCATCTAAATTTCATTCCTTATTTAGAGTGAATACTTAACTGTAAAGTCTACTTTCGAGTTGATTAATTTTGTTACACTCTCTACGTCTGGCACGGAGAAAAGAGATTGACTAATAATTGATCAATCGACATCTTGACCGTTACGGTGTCATTTCATGGTTCATTGCCTCTTGAAACTAAGAGAATGTTAAACTGAAGGCGATATTTTATATAGCAATAAAACATTTGAAATGCGTATCTACTGAATAATGCGAATAGGACCACGAGGGTAGAGCGGTTGCTTTGCATTTCATCGGTGAAAGGAGGATTTAGTACATGTTATGATGGGTGAATCATTAATCAAGTACTAGTAATAATACGCCAATTCACACGTGTATAACGGTGATTACTGCACGAAATGTATTGGTGGTATGATTATTAAGACCTTGATTGATATCGTTGTCTGATTGGATGAATTTGATTAGGCATGATCACGTGGTCAGCCAAGATCAAAGACGAGTCCAGATTTCACACAGGGATGCCGAAAAACAGCTAACATTTGTACTATGATCAATAATAAATGTTTGAAGTTTAAATTCTTATATGTGACTGGAGTAAGAAATTCAACCGATATTACAAACATACGTGGTATCATTACTGTAGATTGAATATTCGCGCCTAAGATGCATGTCGTCTATGACCCCTACAGGTCATTAATGGTCGCTTTTTTGGTCCTGTTGCACAGGGAAACATCAATGCTTTACTGCTTACATTGTGATAAAAGACATACCCCTTTGAGGAAGTTTGTATGCATGGGAAAAGGGGGCACACGGCATGGGAGTTGTGAAATTGGAACAGAAATACATCAAGTCGCCCTCTTAAAAAGGGGTTTAACAAGGTGGCTTTTTATACCCTTTATTACCAGTATGAACGCCACGTGAAAGAAAATTGGGTCAATTGTAAACCCTTAAAAGAACCTTGTGCTACATACATCCACCCACGAGTTGCTTTATTTGGTTCTTTTAAACTTGCAGAATATGCTTATCAGGTTTATATTAAAACGGAACTTTTCACGTATGATTGAAATTCTAATACTAGAAAAGTATCTGAACTTATCCCCGCGCTGTAATCTCTTACGTAATGCACAGGACAGGTACCACCATCATACACGTAACATGATCATGTTTTGTCAGTGAAACATTCTACGATAACCTACATTACTTCATTCCTTTGAACCCGGGGTCCGCGCTTCCTTCCTTTCTTATATTTCTCATTAGTGATAAAAATGCACGTTCTAAACTCTGAAGTCCCAGCTTATTGTAAAGTGCGTAGTGTGCATTCAAAAGAATTCACGATATCTATTATACATAAATCTTGTCATGATGTACAGACAAAAGCCATCTATCTATGTATTATACACATCTATAGCAGAATTCCATACCCGCTTAAGGCAGGTTCCCCCCACCCTTTCTGTTGCGAGGTTATCAAGGCTGCAGGAGGCCGTATTTCGTGTCAATGAATATTGATACAAGAGTCTAATTTATCTAGGTTACAACGTAGAAACTGTTGTGGTAATATCACAACATATATACGAGTATCAATCCGATACCATCTAAATTTCATTCCTTATTTAGAGTGAATACTTAACTGTAAAGTCTACTTCCGAGTTGATTAGTTTTGTTACACTCTCTACGTCTGGCACGGAGAAAAGAGATTGACTAATAATTGATCAATCGACATCTTGACCTTTACGGTGTCATTTCATGGTTCATTGCCTCTTGAAACTAAGAGAATGTTAAACTGAAGGCGATATTTTATATAGCAATAAAACATTTGAAATGCGTATCTACTGAATAATGCGAATAGGACCACGAGGGTAGAGCGGTTGCTTTGCATTTCATCGGTGAAAGGAGGATTTAGTACATGTTATGATGGGTGAATCACTAATCAAGTACTAGTAATAATACGCCAATTCACACGTGTATAACGGTGATTACTGCACGAAATGTATTGGTGGTATGATTATTAAGACCTTGATTGATATCGTTGTCTGATTGGATGAATTTGATTAGGCATGATCACGTGGTCAGCCAAGATCAAAGACGAGTCCAGATTTCACACAGGGATGCCGAAAAACAGCTAACATTTGTACTATGATCAATAATAAATGTTTGAAGTTTAAATTCTTATATGTGACTGGAGTAAGAAATTCAACCGATATTACAAACACACGTGGTATCATTACTGTAGATTGAATATTCGCGCCTAAGATGCATGTCGTCTATGACCCCTACAGGTCATTAATGGTCGCTTTTTTGGTCCTGTTGCACAGGGAAACATCAATGCTTTACTGCTTACATTGTGATAAAAGACATACCCCTTTGAGGAAGTTTGTATGCATGGGAAAAGGGGGCACACGGCATGGGAGTTGTGAAATTGGAACAGAAATACATCACGTCGCCCTCTTAAAAAGGGGTTTAACAAGGTGGCTTTTTATACCCTTTATTACCAGTATGAACGCCACGTGAAAGAAAATTGGGTCAATTGTAAACCCTTAAAAGAACCTTGTGCTTGTGCTGTCTGGGACAGAAACAGCCAGATAACCAAGATGTGTGTCTTAAGATGATTTATTCAGTTAATACACATGTGTGCAGGTAAAGAGATTTTGAGCTGACCGGAATAGCAGTAGAAATTGCAATCTGGCAATATAGACTGGTGGAACACCAACGCTGGGACAGCATTCATAAACTTTGTCACTAGTCGACTCACACAAAAACTTTTCAATCCAAAACACATGGAAGAAAGACAACTCTAATTTGAATTCACAACACTCCCCGTCTGGTAACCCAAAAGAGGTACCACTACTATTTCACAAAATTTACACTATGCAAATCCAAAAATACAACAATTTCAATATCATACACGAGGCATCAACTTATTAATACCTTACACAAGGAAATATAAGTTGTCATAGTTAGATCTACATCAATCACAAACTAAATACAAGTGTCAATTAGACCAAATCAGATTTAAGCATTCAATGAGTAAACTTTAATGAGAATCACTCGATCAGTAAAACTAGTTCTTGAACTGGTCGTGTATAGAATGTTGGTTTCCCATCACGAATTGTTCGCACAACAACTTTTCGAACTAAACCGTCCTCACTCTCGAAAACCCTTTCAACGATTCCAATTGGCCAGTTATTGCGATTTTCGTTGGAATGTTTCATAAGTACCACATCATCAAGTTTAAGATTGCGCGTTTCATTTGTCCATTTACGACGCGTTTGTAAAAGGTTCAAGTATTCTCTGCGCCACTGTCGCCAAAAAAGGTCTGAAAGTACCTGCACATGCTTCCACTGCGCACGATAAATGTCTTTCAGGTCAAGACTATCGGAAACAACAGGTAAGAATTCCACTTTACCAGTGAGTAAAATCGACGGGCTAAGAATCATAGGTGATTCTGGATCTGTAGAAATAGGAACCAATGGACGGGCGTTGATAATTGCACAAACCTCACTTAAAAATGTAGTCAGTGTCTCATGAGTAAGCGGCTTTGATTTTGACTTCAAAAGCATGGAATCTAGAATTCTTCGTAACAAGCCAATCATTCGCTCCCATATTCCTCCCATATGGGATGCATGCGGCACGTTAAATAACCAAGTAATCCCGGTGTCGCAAAGGAACTGTCGAACGGGTCCTTCTTCGACCTTCACTGCGTTGACCTTCATTTCTTCCGATGCACCAAGGAAATTTGAACCTCTATCTGATCGTATGTATTTCACTGGACCACGAATCGAGAAAAACCTACGGAGGGCATTTATGAAAGAAGAACTAGACATCTCTTCTACAACCTCCACATGAATAGCTCTAGTACACAGGCAGGTGAATATGATTCCCCATCTTTTACTGTTCGCAGCTTCTTCGCGTGCTAACTTGCCATGGTCCAAATGCATCGATCCCTACTGACGTAAAAGGTGGTCCAGGTGTAATCCTGTCAATCGGTACATCAGACATCTTCTGAGTTTGTAGGTCTCTTCTAAGACGACGGCACGTCACACAATGGTGTATGTAAGAAGCAATTAATCTTTTCGCACCAATTAGCCAGAATCCACCACTACGGAGCGCTCCTTCTGTCAACAATCTGCCCTGATGATTTACTTGCTCATGGTAGTGACGAATTAACAAGGTAAATACATAATTGCCTTTGGGCAAAATAATGGGGTTAATTTCCCGAGCAGGTATCTGTCCTCTAGCTCGATTGATACGTCCTCCTACACGCAAAACTTTATGTTTGTCCAGATAAGGTGACAAAGAAGAAATGGGGCTGTCCTTGGCTACAGTTTGACCTATTTCAAGACGTTGAATGTCACTAGAAAAGTGCTCGTTTTGTGCTTCCTTGAGAATAAAAACCTCTGTCATGAATAGTTCATCCTGGTGAGTATAATTCACATTTTCGAGGCTATAACGCTTTGCTTTATACTCACGAATAATGCGATGAAGCACGGTAATCCACTTTACAAGAGATTTCCAGGTGGAGTAATGTTCAAATTTCTTTGTTCCCAAGCCTGAGGGTTTACTCACATTAGTAACAAGGGGTCGAACTTCAACATCACTTTCTGGTTCAACTAGAACCAATGGGTCATCGGCTCGATCTTCGTTAGTTGGTGGGTCACACAACCATTGAGGTCCAGTAATCCATGGCAACTGCATGATATTAATTACCGAAGTGATGCATCTGGTGCAGGAATCTGCAGGGTTTCTTGCAGTAGATACGTAGCTCCATTGGTAAGCTGAGGAAATTTTAAGTATACGATCAACCCTGTTGCTGACATAAGTATAAAAACGACGAGTACGGTTACCAATATATCCTAACACAACTTTGCTATCAGTATAATAGCGTATGGATTCAAGAGGAATATCTAGTTGTTTGGAAACAATCTCAGCTAACTCCGTGGCTAGCACTGCCCCACACAGTTCAAGGCGAGGAATGGTATGGCCTCTAGGTGGTGCAAGTTTTCCTCTTCCCATCAGGAACCTTACACTGATACAACCTGTTTTGTCTTCAACCTTCATGTAAGCTGATGCAGCTATTGCCTTTTCCGAGGCATCAGAAAAGATATGAATTTCTGCTGTTTTAGCTGTGCTGACAGATGTATGAGACAGCATTCTGGGTATTGCAATGTCCTGTAGACCTTGAAGAGATGACTGCCACTCTGTCCATTTCTTGAAGTGGTCCGGAGAAAGAGGTTCGTCCCAGTCAATTCCCGGTGGAGTTGCTTCCCTAAGTAGAATTTTACCACTTATAGTAATAGGAGCGACAAAACCTAGTGGGTCAAATAAGCTATTCACAGCTGACAAAAGTCCACGACGGGTATACGGTTTTTCTTGGGAGGGCGTGGTGAATACAAAGGTATCTGTCCTAAGGTTCCAACAAAGGCCAAGGCTCCGATGTACAGTTTCATCATTGTCAATTTCCTTCAACTGTTCACCATGATCGCTAATATCGAAGGCGTCCATCACAGCTGGTTTGTTGGAAGTGATCTTGTGCAATCGCAGTTTACCTACAGACTTCATAACGAACTGTGTTCTTTTCATCAGACTGACTGCGCTGGATTCGGAGGGCAGTGACACAAGCCCATCGTCTACATAAAAGTTTCGGTATACAAAATCCTTGACATCTAAGTCGGCATTTTCAACAGTTTTACGTAAACCATAGTTCGCTATAGCTGGAGACGGGCTGTTTCCGAAGACGTGCGATCGCATCCTGTACTCTATCAGAATATCATCTGGGTCATTATCCCGGTACCAGAAGAACCTAAGAAAATCCCGATGGTTTTCATTAACGTGGAACCTATAAAACATCTGTTCAATGTCACCAGTCATAGCAACTTCATCTCTTCTAAAGCGGAGTAGAATCCCAAGGAGACTATTCATCATATCAGGTCCAGACATCAACATCTGGTTTAGTGATACCCCTTCATATATTGCAGATGAGTCGAAGACGCCTCTGATTTGTTGCGGTTTATGTGGATGGTGCACTCCAAATAACGGTAAGTACCAACATTTACTATGTTGCAAAGCGGGGGCTATTTCTGCCGCTCCACCATCTATGACTTTCTGCATGAACGTAACAAATTGTGATTTCTTCACGGCGTCTCTTTTCAAACTCGCATCAAGGATATGAGCGCGACGCAAGGCTTGAGCTCTATTATTAGGCATAGAGTCAGGTACTTCACGGAATGGGAGAGGAGCTGTCCAATTACCTTCCTCATCCTTTGTGTACATCTTGTCCATGAGCTTGAGGAAATCCCTGTCTTCCGTAGAAAGACTAGTAGACTCATCATTTTGTGTTTTCACAAAGACGTTATCACCACGGAAATCACGATCACTGATAATGTAGTCAGAAGTCACTATATGTTCTTTTACACATGAAATATGGAGGTAATTTTGGCATGGCTCATTGCATGTGGCACGACCATCGTTCAGGAAGGAAACCTTGGTGAAACGAACAGAGTTCCTTTTATGAACACGCCCTAAACATATTTCGCCGATTATGACCCATCCGAGTCCGAGTTTGAGTGCGAATGGCGTACCTTTTGGACCTATGATTTGTTTTTCCACGTAGTGTGCTTCAAGCAAGTCTCTGCCGATCAAAAGATGAATATTTGCTCCATTATCAAATTCCGGAATCAAGGGTGCAATATCGTGAAGATGCGGATATGACCTTGCGACCTCTGGCGTTGGTATTTCGCTCTTCTCATTAGGTATATCATCGCATTCTATGAATTGTGGCAGTACATAACTTGCTGAACCGTCGATTACACTAACTACTAAACCTCGAGCACGCCTACCATACATGATAACAGTTCCAGAGCACGAAGTAAGGTTGTACTTTTCGGGTGGATTGGTGATGTTCATGGCATCAAATAACTCCGGAGATGCGAGTGTCTGGTCGCTTTGATCATCCAAAATGGCTTATACGGATTGACTTATGTGGTTCACTGTTGATGCTGACGTCAACAAGCACGGTTTTGCTGCACGATCTACCTTTAAAGTAATCACCACACAGAGCAGTACATTTAGTTGAAAGACCTTTCACCACAGTCGGTTTTGCAGGTGGTAATGTACCGGCAGAGCTCACGTCACCCTCCCCGCCATGGGCACTATTTGGAATATTTGTATCAAGGGGTTTATCAATATGCATAGCGGTAGAATGATTAGTCTTGCCACATGATGCACCTTTAATATTGGCGGTACAGTCTTTTGCTATATGGTTAGTTGAAACACAGCACCGTAAACACAAATGTTTACTCAGCAGGAAGTTCTTGCGTTCCGCGAATGGCTTATTGCGAAATCCACGACACTCTTGTATATTGTGATTCGACTTATGATATGGGCAACGGCTCTGTGAACTATCACTGACGTCTGACTTACGACTATGAACTTGAAGAGCAGGACCACGCTGTCCTTGACCTCTCTTTCCAGAAGTGACCGGTTTGTTAAAGGAAAACGCTGGGTCGTTTCTGATTTCACACATTTCCTTTATAAATTCAACAAATACTGAGAATGGCGGAAACGGCACACTATATTTTTTCTTATAGAACGATGCTTTCGTAATCCATTTTTCTTGGATATTGTAAGGCAACTTTACTAGGATAGGGTTCACACCTGTAGACGAGTCGTAAAAAGCTAGACTTTGAGCTAGTTGCGGATTCCCTTTGAGGCATTCAATCTTAATAAGAATGTTTAACAAATCGTACAGGCGACCATATTCATGCGTGTTTACAGCATGGAAATTTTCTAATTGATTACGCAAGGATGCTTCAATCATCTCTGGTCTTCCATACATTTCGTCAAGTCTCTGCCATATGAGTTGTGCGGCACGGTTTGCATCGCCCGGATTAGCATTGCGAATACTGTAGGCAACTTCCTTAGATTTTCCGGAGTCGATTTATCAGCAATTCGATTTCTTCAGATTTTGACACCTTAAGTTCTGATGCAATGCTTTGAAATGACGATTTCCAAGAACTATATGATTCTGCCTTGTCGTCAAAGTTTGAAAACCTTTCAGGTACCAACTGTTTCCTCATTAAGAATGACGAAAGGTCTGACAGTATGTTATGAGTATTATTGTTAAAGTCTGTTGGCTGGAATTCAGCTCTGGGCTCAGAAAATTGAGTATTTAGTTCAGGTGTTGTTTGCCTATTGTGCTGGGTGTTTACGGTTCGATAAGGCGTAGGTTGCGGAGCGATAGCATTCGGAACAGGAGTTATACATAAATCTTCATGAAGATTCCCTGTATGAATATGATCATCATTAGGTGCCAGTAAGTTTTGGACATAACTTGTTGTTCGATCGCTTTTGTTTTCGACAGGAAGGTCTAGCGATAAATCGTCTTGCTCTTGTATATCATCTGCGTTTTCTAGTTTTAACAATTTTAAGTCTATTTCTAATACTCCTTTTTTCCTCTGAGTTTCTGCTTGAAGAGCCAATTCTTCTGCTTCTATCCTTAACTTTTCCTTCTGAATGTCTGCTTCCTTCTTCAAGAATTCCCTTCTACGTTCATCTCTTTTCCGTTTTTCAGAACTTGTAGCAGATATTTGTGACAAATTTTCGATTAACTCTAACCGTAATGTTTGAATTTCACACCTTGTGTGTTCCACAATACGTTTACACTTTGTAAATTCTTCAGTTAACTGTTTTTCTTTTTGCTTAGCTGCTTCGCTACAAGTACGTCTAAGGTACTCAAAATAATCATTGACGCTTTTAATATAAAGCTCATACGCAAAACGCAAATCACTATCTAGTTCTCGTAACGCTTTAATGTCATTTTGACAGCTTGACAAACGGAGAATTGTGTCCTCTATGGGCTTCCATGATTTATCGATAGACTTTTTATGTTCGTCACAAAACGATTCGAAGGATACAAGTCCCTTTTCTGTAAGTTTAACTTCACGCTTCTGTCTCGTGTCATCTTGGTCAGTTGACATGTTGATTGAACTTCACACTGCACAGCAACCTGGTAGGTGATCCCGTGATTTAAAATCTCTTTACTGTGCTGTCTGGGACAGAAACAGCCAGATAACCAAGATGTTTGTCTTAAGATGATTTATTCAGTTGATACACATGTGTGCAGGTAAAGAGATTTTGAGCTGACCGGAATAGCAGTAGAAATTGCAATCTGGCAATATAGACTGGTGGAACACCAACGCTGGGACAGCGTTCATAAACTTTGTCACTAGTCGACTCACACAAAAACTTTTCAATCCAAAACACATGGAAGAAAGACAACTCTAATTTGAATTCACAACAGTGCTACATACATCCACCCACGAGTTGCTTTATTTGGTTCTTTTAAACTTGCAGAATATACTTATCAGGTTTATATTAAAACGGAACTTTTCACGTATGATTGAAATTCTAATACTAGAAAAGTATCTGAACTTATCCCCGCGCTGTAATCTCTTACGTAATGCACAGGACAGGTACCACCATCATACACGTAACATGATCATGTTTTGTCAGTGAAACATTCTACGATAACCTACATTACTTCATTCCTTTGAACCCGTGGTCTGCGCTTCCTTCCTTTCTTATATTTCTCATTAGTGATAAAAATGCACGTTCTAAACTCTGAAGTCCCAGCTTATTGTAAAGTGCGTAGTGTGCATTCAAAAGAATTCACGATACCTATTATACATAAAACTTGTCATGATGTACAGACAAAAGCCATCTATCTATGTATTATACACATCTATAGCAGAATCCCATACCCGCTTAAGACAGGTTCCCCCACCCCTTTCTGTTGCGAGGTTATCAAGGCTGCAGGAGGCCGTATTTCGTGTCATTGAATATTAATACAAGAGTCTAATTTATCTAGGTTACAACGTAGAAACTGTTGTGGTAATATCACAACATATATACGAGTATCAATCCGATAGCATCTAAATTTCATTCCTTATTTAGAGTCAGTACTTAACTGTAAAGTCTACTTTCGAGTTGATTTGTTTTGTTACACCCTCTACGTCTGGCACGCAGAAAAGTGATTGACTAATAATTGATCAATCGACATTTTGACCGTTACGGTGTCATTTCATGGTTCATTGCCTCTTGAAACTAAGAGAATCTTAAAATGAAGGCGATGTTTTCTATTGCAATAAAACATTTGAAATGCGCATCTACTGAATACAGCGAATAGGAACACGAGGGTAGAGCGATTGCTTTGCATTTCATCGGTGAAAGGAGGATTTAGTACATGTTATGATGGGTGAATCATTAATCAAGTACTTATAATAATACGCTAATTCACACGTGTATAACGGTGATTACTGCACGAAATGTATTGGTGGTATGCTTATTAAGACCTTCATTGATATCGTTGTCTGATTGGATGAATTTGATTAAGCATGATCACGTGGTCAGCCAAGATCAAAGACGAGTCCAGATTTCACACAGGGATGCCGTAAAACAGCTAACATTTGTACTATGATCAATAAGAAATGTTTGAAGTTTAAATTCTTATATGTGACTGGAGTAAGAAATTCAACCGATATTACAAATACACGTGGTATCATTACTGTAGATTGATGATTCGCGCCTAAGATGCATGTCGTCTATGACCCCTACAGGTCATTAATGGTCGCTGTTTTGGTCCTGTTGCACAGGGAAACATCAATGCTTTACTGCTTACATTGTGATAAAAGGCATACCCCTTTGAGGAAGTTTGTATGCATGGGAAAAGGGGGCACAGGGCATGGGAGTTGTGAAATTGGAACAGAAACACATCAAGTCGCCCTCTTGAAAAGGGGTTTAACAAGGTGGCTTTTTATACCCTTTATTACAAGTATGAACGCCACGTGAAAGAAAATTGGGTCAATTGTAAACCCTTAAAAGAACCTTGTGCTACATACATCCACCCACGAGTTGCTTTATTTGGTTCTTTTAAACTTGCAGAATATACTTATCAGTTATATATTAAAACGGAACTTTTCACATATGATTGAAATTCTAATACTAGAAAAGTATCTGAATTTATCCCCGCGCTGTAATCTCTTACGTAATGCACAGGACAGGTACCACCATCATACACGTAATATGATCATGTTTTGTCAGTGAAACATTCTACGATAACCTACATTACTTCATTCCTTTGAACCCGGGGTCCGCGATTCCTTCCTTTCTTATATTTCTCATGAATGATAAAAATGCAACGTTCTAAACTCTGAAGTCCCAGCTTATTCTAAAGTGCGTAGTGTGCATGGAATATCATTCAAAAGAATTCACGATACCTATTATACATAAAACTTGTCATGATGTACAGACAAAAGCCATCTATCTATGTATTATACACATCTATAGCAGAATCCCACACCCGCTTAAGACAGGTTCCCCCACCCCTTTCTGTTGCGAGGTTATCAAGGCTGCAGGAGGCCGTATTTCGTGTCAATGAATATTAATACAAGAGTCTAATTTATCTAGGTTACAACGTAGAAACTGTTGTGGTAATATCACAACATATATACGAGTATCAATCCGATACCATCTAAATTTCATTCCTTATTTAGAGTCAGTACTTAACTGTAAAGTCTACTTTCGAGTTGATTTGTTTTGTTACACTCTCTACGTCTGGCACGCAGAAAAGTGATTGACTAATAATTGATCAATCGACATCTTGACCGTTACGGTGTCATTTCATGGTTCATTGGCTCTTGAAACTAAGAGAATATTAAAATGAAGGCGATGTTTTATATTGCAATAAAACATTTAAATGCGCATCTACTGAATAATTCGATAAGGGACACGAGGGTAGAGCGATTGCTTTGCATTTCATCGGTGAAAGGAGGATTTAGTACATGTTATGATGGGTGAATCATTAATCAACTACTTGTAATAATACGCCAATGCACACCTGTATAGTGGTGTTAACTGCACGAAATGTATTGGCTGGATGATTATTAAGACCTTGATTGATATCGTTGTCTGATTGGATGAATTTGATTAGACATGATCACGTGGTCAGCCAAGATCAAAGACGAGTCCAGATTTCATATAGGGATGCCGAAAAACAGCTAACATTCAATATGATCAATATTAAATGTTTGAAGTTCAAATTCTAAAATGTGACGGAAGTAAGAAATTCAACCCATATTAGAAATAAAAGTGGTATCATTACTGTAGATTGATGATTCGCACCAAATATGCATGTCGCCTATGACCCCTACAGATCATTAATGGCCGGTATTTTTTTTTTTTTTGTTATTGTTGCACAGGGAAATATCAATGCTTTACTGCTTACATTGTGATAAAAGGCATATCGATGTAAGGAAGTTGACTTTGTTTGAATAAATAGAAGTGTTGTATGCATGGGAAGAAGGGGAGCACGGGATGTGAAATGGGAAGAATTTTTTTAATTGATTGATTGATTTTTGTTTAACGTCACACCACGAATATTTCACGTATATGGTGACGGCATCTGCCTGATGCGGGGCATAGAAATTTTGACCTTTGCAACGGACCCACCCGAAGCAGTGAGGGATCTTTAACGTGCCATGCATACCACGACACGGGGCCTCGGTTTTTACTGTCTCATCCGAAAGACATGACACCGGCATGACCAGAGTGGGAATCGAACCCCGGCCTCCCGATCAGGAGTCCAGCGCGATACCACTAGGCCACGCCGGCTTGAAATGGGAAGAAAAGCACATCAAGTCGCCCTCTAAAAAGTGGTTTAAGGAGGTGTCTTTTTATACGCTTTATTATAAGTGAACGAAAATTGTGTCAATTGTAAATCCTTAAAAGAACCTTGTGCTACATACATACACCCACGAGTTGCTATTTTTGGTTCTTTTAAACTTACAGAATATACTTTTCACGTATACATTAAAACGGAACTTTTCACGTATGATTGAAATTCTAATACGAGAAAAGTTTCTGCATTTATCGCCGCGCTGTATGGCGCTGTGACCTCTAACGTAATGTGCAGGATATGTGCCACTATCAAATAAGTAACATGATCATGTTTTGTCAATGAAACATTTTACACTAATCTACACTCTGAAGTCCCAGCTTATTTGAAAGTGTGTAGTGTGTATGGTATATCATTCAAATGTATTCAAGATATCTATCGTATACAAAAGTTGTCATGACGTGCAGACAAGGAAAGACGAACTATCCATGTATTTATACACATATACAGTAGAATATCGCATACCCTCATAATACAGGCTCCCCCCGGTCCTGATGCCAGGCCGTTAAGGCTGCACGAAACCCCATTTTGTGTAAAAAAAATATTAATACAAGAGGCTAAATATATCTAGGTTACAATGTGTAAACTGTGGTGGAATTATCATATCATATATACGTGTATGAATCCGATGTCCCTAAGCCCAATCGAAATTTCATTCCGTATTGAAGTGAATACGTAACGGTAAAGTCTCATTTCGAGTAGATTTTTGTCCGTCCAGTACGCTGAAAAGTGATTGGCTAATAATTGATTAATCGAAATCTTGACCGTTACGGTGTCATTTCATGGTTCATTGCCTCTTGAAACTATGAGAATGTTAAAATGTTGATGTGTTATACTGCAATAAAACATATGCAATGGTTATCTGCTGAATAATGCGAATAGGAGGCGAATAGTAACACGAAAGTAAAGCGATTGCTTTGCATTTCATCGGAGAAACGAGGATTTAGGACGTGATCGGTGAATCATTAATCAAGTACTTGCAATAATACGCTAATTCACACGTGTATAACGGTGATTACAGCACGAAATGTATTGGTCGTATGATTATTAAGACCTAGTTTAATATCGTTGTCGGATTGGATGAATTTGATTAGGCATGATTACGTGGTCAGCCAAGATCAAAGACGAGTCCAGATTTCACACAGGGATGCCGAAAAACAGCTAACATTCTCACTATGATGTGACTGAAGTAAGACATTCAACTGATATTAAAAATAAACATAGTTTCATTACTGTAGATTGATGATTCGCGCCAAACATGCATGTCGTCTATAACCCCCAAAGGTTTTTAATGGCCGCTTTTTTTTATACAATTGCAGAGGGAAATATTAATGTTTAATTGCTTTCATTTTGATAAAAGGCATACCGAGTTAAGGAAGTTGACTGATGTCTGAATAAATGGAAATGATGTATGCATGGGAAGAATGGGAAAACGGGATGGGAGTTGTCTAAAGGGAACTGAAACACGTGAAGTCGCCCTCGTTAAAAAATGGAGTTAACAAGGTGGTTTCTTTATACCCTTTATTATACGTAGGTTACAATGTGTAAGCTATCGTGGATGTAAAATATATCCGTATTTCAATCCGATGTCCCTAGACCCCATCTAACTTTCATACCGTACGCGTATTAGAGTGAGTGCTTAACTGTAAAGCCAAGTTTTGAGTGGATTTGTTCTCTACGTCCAGCACGCTGAAAAGTAACAATTGATTAATCGACATCTTGACCGTTATGGTGTCACTTTATGGCTCATTGCCCCTTGATATTAATAGAAAGTTAAAAAGAAGGTTGATGTTTTATTCTGAAATAAAACATTTGAAATGCATATCTACAGAATAATGCGAATGGTTGGCGAATAGTAACACGAAGGTATAGCGATTCACCTGTGAAATGGGGATTTAGGACATGTTCCGATCGGTGAATCATTAATCAATTACTTGTAATAATACGCTTATTCACAGATGTATAACTCTGATTGCTGCACGAAATGTATTGGTCGTATGATGAAAATAGTATTCTAATGCAAACATTTAAATAACTTGGAATTTCATTGAATGAGAAAAGGAAGTTTGAAGCTTGTAGATACTAGATGACGCGCCGCTAATTTAAAGTTTGTAATAATGTGCGTTACGGATGCCTGTCATCGTAACCATGTATTTTTTTATTCATATACAAGAGTTACGGAACATTCCCTTTTCATTTTCAGTCAAAGACCATTTCTCATTATCTAGACACTACAGAAAGATATAACGTGATGTAGCAGAAAATCCGCAAAATTGTACCATGACATAATTGCGACAGCACTATGTGAGTATGTCTTATTGTATTGTGTTGCGTTAAACAGGCCAGACTGTAGGAGTGAAAATGTTCAAGGGTAACCTATGCTGCATGTATTTAAAATGGATTTTGCTAGAACATTTAATAAAATCTTAAAATATCAACGGAATTTCGATTAAATTAAACATGATTTTGGAAAATTACAGCTTTTGGCAATTTATTGTAGTATATCTGCACAAATACACCCGTTGTCATTTGGATACATCAATAAATATCATAAGTAGACTTTCCTTTATTATTAACTTCAAAATTTGATTTTCATACTGGACGACGTGAACTATGACTTTTTGAATGTATGTTGTGAATATTGCATGTGACTTATAAAGTAATCACGAAATTATCAACAGCTGAATATCAAATTGAGTAATGCGAATTATAGAGTAATATTTAGACTTTTAAATCCTATTCTATTGGAAAGAAATGTCTTCATTGTGGAAGTATAAAGATGCTGGATCTTTTATGTAACTGCTTGACTTATTTGGTACACATTTATTCTCTCGGATTATGGGTTAGATCCCTACTGGAATCTTACTGTAAGCAAATGTAAATTATGATGGATACCACAACATATTAACAATAAATTTTTATTACTTTTATGTTTTGGTGTGTGAAGCCGTTATTCATGACTGCGATCCTCAATGCAACTATAGAAAATTTGTCAATTATTGTATGCCTATTGATGGAATTCGTAGCAGTTGAAAATTGTTTAGTGTATATATAGCAGAAAAGTTTCTGTTACAAATTATTGGCTGGGTAATTTGGATTAAGTAGAAAATACATGTATGCAGGATAATATACCCTTCTTTGCAGTCTCTTCTTTGTATGTAAAGATGATGGATAAATCCAAACCACAAATCCAAAAATCGTAAAACTAGAGGACAAAATGAAAAACAAATGGAAAATAACAAAATATGTCTACTTGAAGAGCACATGTGAACCCCTGTAATGGAGTGGGATCAGGTGCCCGGGGAGAGTGAACATCTCCTGCTTGCTAGCAACACCCGTCACATATACCAGGTAGAAAGAGTCAAATCGTGTAAATTCCATATGTATTTATATATGGAGAAGTCGAAGTAGGTAACTTTCTAGTATAGAAGGTATTCTATAAAAATACAAACCCTTAGGTAGTTCTATTCTCTAGGAGGTATCTTAATCTATTGCTGGTCTATTAAGTGATTACTTGAATTTTCTATCTGTCATCTGTCGCTTATCATACTTTAACTATGAGTTTTTAGTCGTTTTTAATTGATTTTATCATACGATCTTCAATTAATATATCTTCCAAACTACAACTTTACATGCTAGACAGTTAAAGAACGAATATGAATCCGATTCTAAAATCTCTGTACTATCCCAGACTTACATATTTTGTTTGGAGACAATAAAACGGCATTGTTCATAGGGAAAATAAAATCTTTTTGTTAATGTATCCTGAAAATACCTGGTGATGGTCTCATGGTATGAACGAAATTAAAAAAAAAATATACAGACGAGAAGAATAATTAACTCAGTCTCAATATACTCAATAATTCAACCAGTCTGTTACATGTTTAAAATTTATGAAAGTGAAACACTGAAATGCAAAGATTGCAGCCAAAATATTTACGTTTTTAAGAGAGCTCTTAAATGATTATTCAGTTCTTAAAAACAAAACAATACATTTGCTATACATATCCGAAATAGTCATTTAAATCCTTCCCTGTAGTACAACTGGAAAATGTTATTGTGAGAGAAATAATTGCTTGTTTAATACATGTAAAAATAAATTCACTCGCTCGATGATTTTGCTCCTCCACTACTGCTTCTGTTTTGAAACTGACGTGGCACTTGAGAAATGACTTAACTATTGGAATGATTTGTGATGAAAGTAATATACCATTTGCCGATCTTCATAAGTGTTGTCTTTTTGTCCGAGCTAATACCTTTTGGCGTTGTTTTTCGTTATGGCGTTACAATAAATTTATGTCACGTATTATGACGTCACTATGAAAATCAACGCTAAGAGTTGTGAGCTCGGACAAAAAGACAGCCATTATCAAGATCGGCAAGTGATCTATTGAACTAGAATAATTAAAATAAAACGTTCATTCCCAATCAATATAACTTCTTTCTGTAGAAGTATTTGTTTTATTTTTAGAGCTTAAAAAAAGAAAAACACCCCCAAAAGTAGCGCTAGTATGATATGATAATTTTCTTCAATCATCAGTTGTTAATGGCAGCGCAAATGCGAGTTCATGGCTGTGATAATGTTGTATATTTATCTTTTAAATGAATATTAAACTTAACTGAAAGAATTTATGAGAAAATAGAAGTACTAATCATAATTTTAAAATAAGGCGAGTTGAAAGTTCTAATGATTTCATGCAGTAAATATTACATTGCTTAGAATCCGATGAAAATTAAAAAAACCTCTTAATATCAGATAACATAAAATAATGATCATTCATCTATGATTTAATACTTTGCGTAGCAAACTGTCAACAGTGAAATAAAGGCAAATCAAATTATAAATGAAGAAATAGCCGCCACTAAACAACGATGGAATCATCAAAGGGAATTGCAGATTGTAGTTTTGAATAATGTTGTAAAGTGGCAAAAAGTCTTGACGTCATCTAAGTGTATCTAAAGTTATTTAGATAACAATGTGCCCTTAAAATTTTTATATTACAGACAATTATCTCAAACATTAAAATATTGGGTTGATAGTTACCAACTGCTGTGAAAATGTACGAGTCAAAAGGGATTGGTTCTCGGGTGAATTTTGTTAGATAGTTTCTGCCATGCAAAACTTGAAATACATATTGCTTCAATGAATTATTCATAATCCACACATATTGAACAATCAAACAATGATTCTCTTAGTGAGATAATAAATCTGACGAGGTCTCAAGTATTAGAAGATGATAACAGAATCTTGTATCAGCTTAGCGGATCCAGATATAGATATTACATCCTTTAAAACTTGGAGCTTGTTACACACTTGAAATATTTACCATACTGATAATTTTCGATATTTTTATTAATTAAAATTGATTTGTAGGAGAAATCTTGAAATAGATATTAGATTGATACGGAACGCTTAAGATCAGTTACAGATTGTTATATATGGATCTGTAATTTTAACTTTAAAATGATAATTTTACTTGCATTGATTTTCATTTGAAATATAAAAGTCTTGGAGACCTATGGAAAAATTAGAGTACCGACAAGTCTTAGTCTAACCAATAAATAGGTCTAAATATTAAATAAATACGTTAAGAAGATATAATCTTAAATGATTGTATACTTAATAGTGAAATCAGTTTGATGTTTTACGAAATCAATTTACATTATGTATCATTAAATTCTTATGCAACCATTACTATAGGAAACGATAAGGCGTTTTCTATATTGCCAATTTAATCATATTTGTCTTCTAATTTGATAGTACGTACCATTGTCATTGCCTTTTATCCTTATCATATAATTGATATTTCTTATTGTTTTTATATATATAATCTGAAATGTGACACCTTAATCCCCAATGTAGCAAAGAAAAATATAGATGATATTATTCTTGGTTCATTTCTTTTTTTCTGTAGAACACGTTTAGGTATAATTTTGATTTAATGAATACAGGCCGTTGTTCTTTCATCTTTAATTTATGTCTGAATACAATGTATATCATTCATATATTCGATTCAAAACTGTATAAGAAGAGAGTGACAGGTGCAATGTGGTTGTTGCACTCGCGACAACATACCATGAGTGGCATAGATAATCCCTAGGAGCGTGTCATGGTTGGCTACCAACACCTGCCGTGTGATGTTATGTGGCTGTAATGTCTTCATTTCTCTCGGAGCTCTATGAATGATCCAATGTATTGTGCGAGTCGTGAATTCCACGGTGAATTTGCATCTAATATTTTACATTTTGTTTTTATTTGACAATACAGGGATTAAAACGCTGTAATGTCGTCTTACTTTTCTTTATCATTGTGATAAAACTATGATATCAACTGTCATCTTCTCCAAGCTGACATATGTCTTTACTCATTCGGAGCTGAGTTAATTCAGCTTTCTTTCTAGATGAAGGAAAAAATAAACCCCTACGTCCCAAAACACATTAAGATATAAAGAAAGCAAGGTTTCAGTTACTTTTTCTTCGTAGATTACGTAAGTATCACCTATCCAGGTGTGCTGGAAGTCAATGAAACTACAAAAAGCAGCAATTCTTCTTGGCATCTAAATATATTATTTTGCGACATTGACGGTCATTTGAATATCCTTTATTACAAACAACTTCAATGCCCCCAAACTGAAATTTATTATGTAATACTTTGAACAAGATTTCAAATTTGTAACCTAGTACATTGTATATAATAAGTGGAATACGTAAAGAATTACAGAATAAGAAAGATAACTCTCAAGAAGTATTGAGTCTTAGCAAGTAAGAATTCACTGTTGTACATTATTTATAATCTAATGTGTAAAAGATATATGAAACTACAGAAAGCAATATATCTCATCGTCCATCTTTTTTTTTTAAATATATAAAAATGTTTTAGACAAATTTTGATGTGTTTTCTTTTCTTTTTTGTTTTTCTTGAGCAAACTTTTAAATCCGTAACTTTTGTCTGAAACCTATAACACTTTACGGGTTTTTCTAGTAGACATTATTTTTGTGGTTTTTGCGGAAAAGGTTTTCCATCACACTGTTGTCCAGTGGATACCAATTGTGCATCTTTTTGTACTCATTTAAAAAACAGCCTGGACTTTCTGATTGACAATATTTATGTTGTGTTCGGTGACCAGGTCTTCCAACAAACCATCGGAATCTCTATGGGGACTAACTGTGCTCCTTTCCTAGCCGATTTGTTCCTTTCGTCGTACGAAATTGACTTTATACAAAATCTTATAAGTCAAAATAAGAAGCAATTGGCCTTGTCCTTTAATTTTACGTACAGATATATTGATGATGTGCTATCTATAAATAACAAAACCTTTGATACATACGTACATACAATGTATCCTAAGGAACTTGAAATTAAGGACACTACAATATCCAATTCATGTGCTTCATATTTAGATCTACTTATTGATGTCGACCGAGATGGTAAGCTTACTATTTCAATTTATGACAAACGTGATGACTTTAGTTTCCCCATTGTTAAATTTCTATATACTAGTAGCAACATTCCTTTAGCACCTGCCTACGGTATTTATGTATCCCAATTGATTCGATATGCGCGAGCGTCCTCTGAGTATTGCTCTTTCATTTATCGAAGCCAATTACTAGGAGAAAAGTTACTCAAACAAGGATATGAGATATCACGACTTATGTCAATATTCCGCAAATTTTACGGTCGTTGTAAAGACCTTATTTGCTCATATGCTGTATCGTTGTCTGACATGTTGACTTCCTTATTTCACAGTAACTAAACCATCTGTATTACCTAAACTATACAGCAGTATTCCTACTGCTTATGGCATATACCTATTTTGACTACGGCTGTGCTATTTCGCTTATACTTATGGCATCACGACGGGTGTGACCGGTCGACAGGTATGCTTACTCCTCCATGGCACCTGATCCCACCTCTGTTTTGACAGAGGTTCGTGATTGTTTATATCATATTTACATATGTATTGTCGTGTTTTTTCGACTTCTAGTTATGGATTTCGCAACAATATCTTGGATTTGTACATGAAATATATAAAAACTACAGAAAGCAGTAATTCCACTTGGTATCTAAATATTATGTAATTTTACGACATTGACGGTGTCCTGAAAATCCTACTTCATGACAAAGTGATAATATCCATTCCTGATGGCGAATAAACTAATAAAGTCGTTAGGGATGTTTTGTGGTCGATACAAGTTATTTTATCATACAGTATGGACTCGTTTTTCCAATTTGGTGAATTTTGGATTAAGAAATATTTCGACCATTTTGAACACCGAATTTCATACATTCTGAAGGGTATTCCTAGGAAGCGTGAGATTCCTAGTCCTCCAGTGAAGAAGCAGCCTGCAGAAGTAGTACTTCTAAGTCTTAATAATTCAAGATACTGAACAGGCATATATTCTTTATATTTACAACTATAAAAGCTTGTTGTTCATTATAAAATATAGAATATCTTCCCCAGCAAAGCTGTGTTTGTAGAAGGTTTCTTCGGTTTTTACTTTTAGGTCAATTCCAAATATCTATACCGTCACAGGTTTGGTCAATATCTTACTTAGTGTAAAATACGAAAGTAACTGATGTCACATGACAGTGGCACTGACAACAATATACCACAGTGGACATTCACGGACCCCTGAAATTCAGAGGTGAGACCAGGTGCGCGGAGGAGTGAGCGTCTCTTGTTTGGCTAGCTACACCGGCCGTGAATGCCCTTAAATGCAGACGATAAAAATATTATTCAGCAATGTATATATACATGAATGTGAACAAACACTGTATAGAAAGGGTCACTGCCGCATAGCATCAGGAAAAAGGGTGTATTAACACTTAAGTCAGCGGAAACATAAATTATTGAAATGCACATACGTAGATCTAAATTAATGTACCTATATACATTGTATGTTTTCTTGATTTTATCTGAACTAATGGTATAATATAGTTTAATCGAGTTGATAGTAATAATTAATTTCTGTCAGTGAGACAATTTCGTTTAGACAAAGTAGTAAGATATTCGCGAACTTCATATTCACCACGCTTCTTTAGATTTTCTTGGTCCTTATCTCCATGTATAATCCATCCTGATAAGATGCTTCTAGCTCAGGCAAAGACATTACAAGGACATACAACAGTACCGAAAATTATACAAAATATAATGGAGTTTAGATTGCTCAATTTACCCATTGAAATTTATCAAAATCATCGGTATATCAATGAAGTCAATATAAAAAAATATTATAACAGATAAGACACCTGCTAGATGTGTCTGTCAGCAAGATGTCACCGAACCAAGATGTCACCGAACCAAGATGAAGAATGAGACTTCTTTACTCTATCAATACGGTTATTGCATAAGGAATGTTGGATTTTGGAAGCCTTTAATATATCATTGCTCTGTGGACGTAGTCAATAAGGTTGATGAACGGTCAACCTACTTTTCTGTAGAATCTAAAATATTTTTATGAACTTTTAATTGATAATTTACAAGCAATGCAAAACTTTCAATTGCACTTCGATATGAATTCATTTTTTTGTCATCAAACGCACAAGAATTTAATTTTCTCATGGAATTCCAATATATCCCATCCTCCATCGATTTTCAAAAATATATAAAAATGTTTTAGACAAATTTTGATGTGTTTTCTTTTCTTTTTTGTTTTCCTTAAGCAAACTTTCAAATCCGTAACTTTTGTCTGAAAGCTATAACACTTTATGGGTTTTTTTTCTAGTAGACATTATTTTTGTGGTTTTTGCGGAAAAGATTTTCCATCACACTGTTGTCCAATTAATACCAATTGTGCATTTTTTGTACTCATATAAAACAGAATTTATTCAGGCATTCCTCTCTTCAGGAAAACAAAATCTGTTAGCATCTTAGTTCATTTTCACATACATATAAGCCGGCATGGCCTAGTGGTATCGCGCTGGACTCCTGATTGGGAGGCCGGGGTTCGAGTCCCGCTCTGGTCATGCCGGTGTTCGGTCTTTCGAATGAGACAGTAAAACCGAGGCCCCGTGTCATGGTATGCATGGCACGTTAAAGATCCCTCACTGCTTCGGATGGGTCTGTTGCAAAGGTCAAAAATTGTATGCCCCGCATCAGGCAGATGCCGTCACCATATACGTGTAATATTCGTGGTGTGTCGTTAAACAAAAATCAATCAATCAAATACATATAAATTGACAACTTTCATTTATAAATAATCATTAGAGTGGACAAAATGTATCTTGCTGAGCTTGAGATCAAGGACACGACAGAAACTTGTTCGGAACATTTATTTTGAGAAAACAAAATACTTTATGCAGATAAAATTTATTATTTTGAAGGTCACAGTCACACACAAGGTCACTACGTACTGTTGACGATATACGTAATTGTGAACCCCAAGAAATTGTTTGAAAATTAAATGTAACGTATCTGCTGATGTTGACCACGTTATTGTACTACACTGTGTACGTTACGATAAACATGTCATACTTACAAGTCACTTACGGATATTCGTAAGATAAGAAAAAAGTATTTTACTAACGCGTTCGTAAAAATATATCGTAACATTAAATGATTCGTATCTTACGAAAAGTTTGAAGTTACAATTTTGGAATTCTTCTGTATTGCTCTTACTAACAGCGTCATGATATGCGAAATCGTTACTTTCATTTTCATCTCTTTAACTTTTCCGCAGTGGTGTCAATATATTGAGGACACAGTGACCATAACACAGGAAATTACGTCGTCAGAGAAAACTTTTCTTGGAAAAGATATGTCACTGATTTTTAAACCAATCAAAATGTGTGTTACATGTAAATCGATTATAAAAATATATGTTAATGATATGATGTGACAGTCAATAAATATTATAAGTTGATTTTCAAAACATGTATCATATTATTAAGATAAAATTTTGTCATTCATAATTTTGAAAAAAGGAATGATATTCTGTTATACACATAGTTAATGTATGCTGTAAGCAGCGTTGTTAGAAGTGTAGATGAGGTATAGAAAAATGGGCTGACATACAAAACATGGTAAAGAGTAAAGAAGACGTGCGTGTTAAGTCTCTGAAGGTGACTGGGGATAGCCCTGTAATTGGAACTTAGGAATGGGAAAGAAAGGTTTTCTATCTATACTTTGTGTCAAGCGCATTCAATTGATTCGATTTACTGATTTATTTATGTATGTTTAACTATGTCATCACTACAAACTTTCAATTGATTTGTATTTTCTATACTGATAAGACTTCATTTTCTTAAAAGGTGACTATCTATTTTGTCAATACATTTGCATAGTCCTTATAAGTAATTTTGGTTGACACGGCAGAACAAGGTCAGTATACTATATTTTCTATGTTTTTTAAACTTTAAGCTGGAGGTGTTATTGATTCTGAAATATATGTCTGTATCCTATAAAAATCATTATACATATACATTTTTGTATGTGCCAGGATGCTGCACATCTACATTTTTACCGTCTAGTCCTTGCAAACAATATTTATGGGCGTGTACATTAATCATCTTAATTGTCAATTTGTCTGACCGTCATGTACACTATATGTATAGATCAGTATCTCTCATACAATTATATCTATGGCCTTTTGTAATATGTATCAGTCATAAATCGTTACAATTATTTCAGAGTTTTACTCATATCATTAGTGATGGTTTACAACATTAAGTAATATATTATTAGAAAAGCACCATACAATGTCATCTTCAGCGTTTATATGATGTATGTGTTTACAGCTATAATGGAATAAACATATATAATATTCATTTGACTCGGATTGAAACGTTTATACGTACCTCATTTCATGATCCACAACAGCTTGCACATTGATCGAATTGAATCCTTTCCTACATACATACAGATGATCGTCTTGTGTGGACATTCCCTTGATTGGTATCTATGTCCTATCAATGACATTTGAGAAGGCCGCAATTTTGTAAAATTCAGCTTTTATATTCTGGAACTCTCTTTTTCTTCCTGGAAAATTCTTCTTCCTTATATTGTTGCAATTGGGTTTTTGTGACATTCCTTATGACGAAAGATGCAGACGATTTTGAAATTCCACATTCTGCTACATAAGAAAGTCACTTTTTGCAAGAAATTGGTGTTTTTCTGTCAATTGATTGATTTTTGTTTAAATTCACACCAGGAATATTCCACGTATATGGTGACGGCATCTGCCTGATGCGGGGCATACAAATTTTGACCTTTGCAACGGGCCCATCCGAAGCAGTGAGGGATCTTTAACGTGCCATGCATACCACGACACGGGGCCTCGGGGTTTTTTTTACTGTCTCATCCGAAGGACAGGACACCGGCATGACCAGAGCGAGACTCTCGAACCCTGGCCGCCCGATCAGGAGGCGAGCGCGATACCACTAGGCCATGCCGGCTTTTTTTTTCTGTCAATCTATTCTTTAGTAATTTATAAAATGATTGACATGTGCATAATTTAAAAAATTCTCGATTATTCTGTATAGTAATATAAGAAACTCGATGAAATGGCTTAAATTATTCTGTTCTAATGTTTGGGAAAAACCTTTTAATATCTTTTTATTATAATGTAGTATAATTTGATATGAAGTAGCTTTACTCTTGGTATTATGTTCTGGTAAATATTGATCCGGTGTAGCGTGAAATCCGCCAGCCCCGTGAAATTTGCCAGTGCGCATGCGCAAGCTTCATATCAACAACCCCCGTGAAATTTGCCAGTCAGGCTAATTTAAAGTTGATATATTCCTTTATATTACGTTAATTGTGAATCATTTACTGCTTATAGTATAAAGCAATCTAATACTAATTCAATCTGAGCACTGTCAAAAAATGATCGATTATTAAATATACTTTTTCTTAATGAAATGCTCATGGATATCCTACTTTCACTTCGAACGACGAGTCAGCTTAGATGATACAAACGCATACAAAACGTTAATTATCTACCGCTCGAGGTTTCATTCAAACTATTCGTACTCTCAAAATTGTTCAGGTTCCTTTTTTTTTCGTCTCCTTCATGTATTGTGTTATTTATTACTCTCTATAGCAAAGATGACACGGGTAATGTCTAAGTATTGCATGTACTATTACTAATAAAGTTCTATCGCTAGTATTAGGCTAAATACAGTAAATCTAAACGTTGGACTTCAATACCTGAGCAAATCTACCAATTTTCTGATATATAAATAAATACACAGCACTGCATGAATCAGCTCATACAATGTATTTGTTCAGTTATCCATCTTTATAAATGCAGTTTGAATTTTATGTAGATCTATCTGGTGTGTACATCCAATTGTTTAGAGAAAGGAGTATGATTACAAAGTATTTGTTAATTAATCGTCAGGAGTCTTGAAATAGTTACGCACACTAACGATTATACTAAAAGAGAAAAGTCGAGTCAAAGAAGAGATGAAGATGGAGCATTAAAGGAACTTAACTCTACACTGGCAGTGATGAGATAAAATAAAGTTTAATGTGACAGATGGAGATGTCTTGGTTACCATTTCTTTGGCAATGAAAGAAAAAACCACAATGACATTTGTAGAGATACAGTTATGTAATATATATCGACACACATCAGCAATTTAAGTTCCAGTCGCATAAAGGTGGTTCATATATATATATATAAGACTATTCCTGATTGTTTTATTAGTTAACCTGACTTGAAAGCTTAAGTGAGCTCTTTTGATCAAAAATAGCATGGTTTTCCTCAATATTTTTCCTATGGATTACTTTTAATGCACCGAAATGCTTATTTTAGCCAGAATATAGTAAAGGAATGCTTTTCTGAGAGAATTATGACAAAAGTTTAATTTTTTGATTTTCCATGAATTTTTTAAGACTGCAAAAAATGTATAAGGGGGCAGGGTATTTTCTTTACATTTTCACAATTTCAAGATTACAGAAAAGGTAGAGTGGGGGTTTTTATGTTCCATGTTAGCAATTTAAACCCACTTTAGCCTCTTTTCTTTAAAAAGTAGCCAATTATCTTAATTTGAAACAACTGAAGTCTCCACCCTCAAACCAGGTAATTTTTTCAAGTTCATTGATGTATGTAGATCGAGGACCACAGGGTCATGTCTGATCCCATGCTTATATAAATGGTCTAATATCTTTAAAGGTATTGAGATCCCCACCCCAAAGTAATTCAAAACATCAAACTTACACATTCTTTTCATGAATATGTATGAATATTGAAAGATCAAAGAAGTCTATAGATACCTTTCTGCTTTTATTTTTAAGCAGTTAGAAGCTCAGGTGAGCTAAGTGACCCATCGACCTCTTATTGGCGGCAATGTATACAGATACATGTATACAAGGTGGGTGTGCTCGCAAATTTCACAACTAAAATCTTGTAAAATAAGCTGTTAAGACTGCATTTCACATACAACAAATGCAATATTCATCAGAATTTACTTATTTCATCGTTCTGATAATGGGTATAGTCTTAATAAGATATTGAGTACTACGCGTGACCTTATTCCTCTTTACGGTGGGTGTGCTGGCAAATTTCATGGCTAAATCCTTGCAAATTTGCATATTTTGCCTCTCATTCTGGTATTGCAATGGAACAATACATCTGAATGTGCCAATGTTCTGGTTCACACTTTGAGAATAATCCATACAACACATTGAAGTCTATATATGGGTTTATTTCTTTTTAAGGTGGGTGTGCTGGCAAATTTTATGGCTAAAATCTTGTAAAATAAGCTGTTAAAACTGCTTTTCACATACCACAAATGCAATATTCATCAGAATTCACCCATTTAATTGTTCTGATATTGGGTATAGTCCTAATAAGATATTGAGTACTATGTGTGACCTTTTTCCCCTTTAAGGTGGGTGTGCTGGCAAATTTCATGGCTAAATCCTTTCAAAATCGCATATTTTGGCTCCTTTTCTGATATTGCAATGGAACAATACATCTGAATGTGCCTATGTTCTGGCTGACACTATGAGAATAATCCATACAACACATTGAAATCTATATATGAGTTTATTTCTCTTTAAGGTAGGTGTGCTGGCAATTTTCATGGCTAAAATCTTGTAAAATAGGCTGTTAAGACTGCTTTTCACATACAACATAACTTAAATAACTTCTTCCTTCCTGCATGACTGATAATCTAGGTACTCAGGTGAGCGATATAGGCCTACCTGGGCCTCTTGTTTCATAACTCAAGTTTCAAAATTTTCATCAAAATTGGCTTATTTTGTCGTTGAGGTATCAGGAATATTTCAAATAATATAATGAATACCCTATGTCTTTATTTTTATGCTCCCAGCAAAATTTCGGGATGGTTGGAGGGGAGCATAGAGTCGTTGTTACATTTACACAAATGTTCATATTTACTATTTGCTTACAAGAAATTGTTTTAATGAAAATACATGTTGATTTTAAGATTCCTGAAGATGATTCAGGTTCAATTCCAGGGTTGCACCACTACGTTTAAGAGGTTAGTTACCTCCTGCTTCCATATAACTGAAAAATTGTTGAAAGCAATTAACGTAAAACACCTATCAACCAACCAACCAACATTTTGATGCCTTACTTGCCAGGGTGGCATGTATATATACTTACTGAGATACAGGCATTTGAAGTACCGGTAGGTAAAGTAGTATATGTACTTTGAGAAAATTGTGGATTGATTTGTACAGTACTGCAAATTACCAATATTATGAAGTAAGTAACAGCACCAGTATGACATTTTTTAACCCTTGAACCAATACATTTAAACTCACTTTATTATTTTTAAAGACAACCTTTTGATGAAATTGTCAGGATGTGTTCAATGGGTCATTGGCTTGAGTTTTCAAGTATCACACTTTTACACCAGTAAAATTTACCTTACCTGTATATTAAGTGAAATCAGGTAAACTTACTCAGAGTGAAAATGAATTCATGTGGACTGCATACTCAAGTAAAAAAAAAGTATGATTATCAGATCTTATATATGGAAAGATATTTAAGAAAAAACTTATGTATATTAACACAGGTACACTTAATTCAGTTTTTTTTTTCCTTATTCCAATTTAGGACAAATGAATTGCACTAGCAGTTTATCATGTCATATTTTGATGTGCAACACATCCGAATATTTTTTCTTACATATAAAAAATTTACACCTTCAATTTTTTCCATACCTTTACAGGTAAAAACGGTAGACTATGATTCAGCTTGGGTGTTTTTATTTCGTAGCTATTGTAAAGTATGTTGTAGTGTGTTTAGGTATAATTTAGTTACTAAATGACCTGTAATTAAATGTTATGAAATATTCATCCATCATCCACGGCTCTACAGGTGTCCGACACCCTTTGCAGCACGTGTGTGTGCATGCACGTACATCTGTACGCCTATGACACGGTTTTTTTTTTCTAGATCTATAATATACTGTTTGGTGATCAGTACGCTTTCATGAAAATATTTCTTTTAATGTGTTTAAATTTTCTCATTTCAATAAAACGTATAAACTGGCAGATTTCACGGGACTGGCAGATTTCACCACCCCCGCGTGAAATTTACCAGACTTCCGGTTTGACTGGCGGATTTCACGCTACACCGGTATAAATTTTTAATAATGTTTAATGTGATGTATGTGTCCGGTAGCAGACAAGTTTTACAGGGAGGAGTTGTCGATGAAATATATGTGGGAATGGGATGACTTCCATTAGTTTTTGGCGTTACGGCATAATTAGCAGAATCACAAATGTAATAAACACTCCTTTATAGTGTTGTCCCGATAAGTTTTTATGATTAAACCTGCAAATGAAAAAGCGCACGCAATGGCATTCCCAGAATTAATGATTACGTTGACACGTTTGGTAGATATTGTGCACATGTGGGTTGGGGGTATTGCATTAGAGGTGGTGTTAATACTGCTTTGTTATTACAATATATTTAGCTTTAGTTTTAGTTTAGAATATAATAGAGCTAAGACTAAGATTTTATTAGTGTTAAGTTTCCTTCTAGATTTGGTTTTATGCTGAACTTGGCTTCACGTATTTTTTTCATTAAGGATTGTTAAATTTTATATGCAGTCTGTTTTGAGTCGTGCACATGACTTTGCCACTGCTGTTGTTCTACTCAACTAAAAATAAACATCGAAACACAACGCATTAATTATCGCTATAGAAAACTCTCATGTATCAAAAGAAAAGGACTACGTATGACTTAAAAACCTCAAGTTACTTTGAGATGACAGTGTCGTATAATCAAATCAAGTCTCACGACGTACATTTTCAAACAGTACAGAAAGACGCATTATTATTGCAATATGGAAATCTTAATCTTTATTGTCTGAAGGAATAAACAAAGACTTGTGTGAATACGTTTGCTTGATTACGCTTCATTATGTTCTAATCGGAAATAAGAAAGCTAAGACACACCTGTACAACAGATTCAAATTCAAGATAAGGAACATAATATCAAGAATCCTTTTGATAATTCAAGTCGTTATTCATTCAGGCAATATTGTTTATCAGTTTACAAAAAGAGGATAAATCACACGAGATCTCACATTTTACATTGCTTATAGAGGAAGGTATAAGCCCCGCCTTTTACTTGGACAGCTAGCGGATAGTGATAATTTGAAGCTGTTAATCACGTATCAATTCATCACGCTGAACACAAGAGAGGATGACCGTGATACTTGTGGTCAACATGCGAGACCTTGCGACATAAACTTATTCAATATGAACACAAATAGCAATCTTTAAAATTTGTGAAGCCAGGGTCTAGACGTTTTTTTAATTTCGGATTAATTATTTTCTCCGAAAATGTTGATGCATTTTTTTTCATAAGGAAAGGAGATTGATAATAGGTAATTAACGTAATGAATAGAACAAAGTAAAATTTGCAATTAAAAATTAATTATGAGAAAGAGTTTTAATACATCTGAATCCCTTCCACATATCATCATTCTGTTTCTAAAACCCAACAATGAACACCGTAACTGTGAATTTATTCCCTGATAAGCCATAAGCCTCGAGCGTTACAGGCATTTTTTGCACACGACTGGGACTGGACAAATACTCCGCCAGCACTTTGACAGAAGACCCTGTGGTCACCGAATCGCCTGAGTTTCTCATTCCACAACTTGAAAGGAACACGACTGCTCAGGTTGCTTTTTGTCACCTTGCGAAAGACTCGGGAAGTCAGTCTGGACAGAAAGCGAAACAGATTTGTATGGCAGTCCCATGAATATTAAGAAGAAATTATGCCTAACTGTGTAATTCGTAAAGTACGGGAGAAATATCGGCTAACGCCCTAAAAAGAAATATAAACAATCAACTGAAAAAAAAAAACAATACTAGAATCATAATTGGGACTGAAGAATGTACTTTCTTTTACCAATTCAAATCCTAACACATTTTGTAAACCAAACTACAGCACGTTCACACCTCCCGATTACTAGGCGTTTACAGGCATACCCAATACCCCGATTACCAAGCGCCTCTAGGCAATACCCTGAGCTGGCGACTAGTTAAAACCCATCCTCAGTGTAATCACGTGACTTCAAACGTTCAGACAAAAAGTTTTCCCTTTAATGAATGAACCTTAGCTAATATAACACACACTCACACACCAATATAACATACTACAGAAGACAAGTGCTTTATTCTGTCCATCTAAGTGCCATGTATTGTATTAGTAGTAAGTAACAAGTAAGTGCAATGTATTAGTAGATATGTATCGCGACATTATTTTAATTTAAACCTTGATAATTTACAATTATATAACGCTTTTTTAAAATATTGATCATACATAATCATGTACATTATTAAACCGAAATACCAAATCTATTCAATTATGTATGAAGATATACAGTCAACAATATCATAGCGAATGTAATATGTTTTGTAAGTGCCAGGTTCAAGATTCATTATAGAGAAGCCATTTGTATTAAACCAATAGAGGAAGAAGTATGTGTAGCACATCTTAAACCTTATTGACAATATTGATAGCGATAATAAATATAAAGTCATGTTAGTATGCTCGCTACATTACACATCTTAATGGTCATAAGAGGAAATAATAACAAAGGTCACAATAGGACAACGTAACAGATTCCAATTCAAGGTTACTCCTGACAGGTAGCTTAAAGCAAAAAGTAGGGCAGACGCTCGAGAGGTGTAAAAATGCGGAGACCCGATATGCGGGACATGCGAGATAATAGAGGAAGGGGATAAGAAAATACTAAGTTCAGGGTCCGGCGCCATAAACTGAGAATATACTTAAGTCAAAAATTCATATTCTTCTGTTCATCAATGAATTAATAACTGGGATTTAGATTTATTTTTTTTTATTTTTAATCTACTGACAAATTGAATTAAACCATTCTATATTAAAATTTATTTGAACGTTTGATAATGGAATAAATTAAAATAAAATTTTTGACTTAAATATATTCTCAGTTTATGGTGCCGGACCCAGGTCAGGTATGACTGCAAATCCCAAAATGTTATCTACTGTGCGACCTTTACGACATGTAAGGAGTTTTATATCGGACAAACCAATAGACTGATTGACAGGGTCCGTGTCCACAAACAGCAAATTAAGGATCCCTCTATATGGAATACTCCCTGCTCAAAGCACTTTGAGGAATACGGGAAAGGGAAATTCAAAATATTCCCCTTTTACAAAGTTAGGAATAGTGTGAAACTCTAGGCAGAGCGAAAGAAGATATATATGTCTTATTATCTTATCTAAGTATCTTATTTAACGCGCTTTATATCTAAATATATGCATCAACCATTGCAATTCATTTCTGCATGAAAACGGAAAATAATACACTTATATATATATATATATATATATATATATATATATATATATATATATATATATGAAATATAGTATGATATATGGAATAAGCATAATATACACCTGTATACAATAAGAAAGATAACTGTCATAAAACATTTAGTCTTAGCAAATAAGAATTGACTGTTGTTCATTATTTAATATATAATATGTAGAATTTAAATTAAGTATTTTATGAAAAGCAACTAAAATAACGAGGGCTGTGTATCTAAATTTACACATTCATATCAATCATACATCATGTGACTTTCTTCCGATTGAGACTGCAGTTTAATTACAGGGTACCATGCTAGTGTTTCACCAGAACTGACAGGGTATCTGCGAATCACGTTAAAACACTAGCATGGTAATCCTACTCAAATGTCCGGACTTAGACAAAAAATTACATTTCTTACTATGAAATGTAATTACGAATTTATGTCATTTGAATACACCTATAGCGACAGTATTTCTTCTTGTAGAGGACGTTTTGATTGTGCCTTCGTTAAATAAGTATAATTTTACTAGAACTTGTAAATCAAGGAAGAGAATTAAGTTAAATTGCATATATTATATGTGCTATAAACAAGAATTCAAGTTCCTAATATTTACAGCTTGACTTCCCTTTGAATCATCTTTTTATGAGTTATTTTTTCTAAAATGTTTTTTAACAATAATGTTTTTGATTTTGCCAACAAATAATGATAATAAATGTATACTCATGTGCAATAATTTCATGTGTATGAAATAATCTGGTTATTTGGAATGATAATTTCATACTGTACGAGTAGAAATTTTCTTAGCAAAGTGAGAAATGAGTAAGCGTGGTTTTCAATCGAGGACGTGGATCGTGAAAACACCGTACATGTATGAGAAGTATTATTCATTACTTTGACAATGTTGGACTTTGGGTAGCGACACCTACCTTTTGCATTCTCAAGAACTAGAGAAATCTATCACGTGTCAATGTATACTTTAAGACGGTCTTAGTATAATAATGTACTGCCATCTTCAGGAAGAGAAACTGAAGATAAAAAATTCTCATATACAATGTGTTCCGAGTGGATCGACTCTAGGGGCCAGATATTCGACACTATAACCAATGGATAAATTTCATTTGCCTTTATCATTATAATAAGAAACCTTAAAGTCATAGTCTGTGTACTGAGATGTAGGAAACATTGTAATGTTATTTAGATACCAATACAGAAATCTAATGAAATAAAATTGTCTCTCAAAGTTAAATGATAATATGGAATCATCACTACTGGTTAGAATTAAATAATGCCACAAATGAACAATAGATGTTAATTATAAACTATCTTGTTATTCTTATGATATTACAAAGGTGCAGAAATCAAGATCGTTATACAGGAATTGGTCATAAAATAAGAAAATTTACTCAAAACGTTGAGAGACACACTAATTTCACGAAAGAGTTATACATTATGCAAAATTATTCTAAAATTATCCCATTAAAAATTATTATATGTAATTTTAAATCAATAGAATTATTGTTGCAACATAACATTTAACTTAAATTTTGCATGTCGATATGGTGATTCGATGTATGGAATTGAGATGCTACTTTAACAGAATAAAATGAATGATAGAAAAAGATGCTGTGATCAAATACTATCTATAAGACTTTCTCTCTCTTTTGTATTAATGCCGTATTATTCTGCCTCTTATGGTCAATATCTGTGCTCATTAAAAAGCAATATAATAATCATTTGGTTTCCTCTCTTAAGTCGGCATAGCTTAGTGGTTAGAGTACGTGACTGTATTAGACAGAACGAAAACGATATCCCATGCCACGATTATATTGTCATATTTATTCGACACTATAACCAATGGATAAATTTCATTTGCCTTTATCATTATAATAAGAAACCTTAAAGTCATAGTCTGTGTACTGAGATGTAGGAAACATTGTAATGTTATTTAGATACCAATACAGAAATCTAATGAAATAAAATTGTCTCTCAAACTTAAATGATAATATGGAATCATTACTATAAAATATATAAATTTATACCTTGGCAACGGACCCACCCGAAGCAGTAAGTGATCTTGTACGTGTCACGCCTACCCGTGACACGGGACCTCGGTGTTTCCTTTCTCATCCCAAAGACAGAACAATGGTATGCCAATCACGGGAGTCCAACCCGGCACCTCTTGGTTACAAGTCCAGCACCTCATTCACTGGGTCAAACCAGTTTTGTTATATTTATCGTGAGAAATCAATATGGTATGTTTTCAGTCGTCATAGCTTTGGGGAAATCGGAGTCAATTGTAAACGGTAAAACTGCTGACAAGAATATTAGACCAGGGATAAGCCAATAGGTTTTGATCTTCTACAAGGAAAACACATTCCATTAAATACACAAACTACAAGTAAACACATTGCATTAAATACACAAACAAATTACAATAAATATACCAACACATTACTCTCAATGTATAAACACATTACAAAAACATATACAATGAAGATCATTGTACATCTGTCACTGGTCTAGAATAATATCACACTGAAAAGTAGAAGGCTCTTTATTATTAGCAGTTTGTATCCATACCCTTAGTTCCCATCATGAATCTGCACTTGCATATTATTAATGCTGAATTGAATTATGTTGTAATGATTAAATATGAAAAGACGATACAATGAATTCAAGGATTTAAAAGAAATATTTCCGATTTGGATCATTAAAGATATAAACAGACATTGTGCATTCCTGTGTATTACAATACAGGATAATTATATATATATACACAATAAAGGAATATATTCCACAGTGAAGGAATTTACCCGACGCAAACACAGGCGGATCCTCTGAGAGAATACAACACTGAAAGAGAAATAAACATATAAAGCACAAATAGAATCAGTGAAACACCTGGGAGTACTATGGACCTTGGATCTCCGAAGAAATACATGTAGAAAATAAAGACAAATATATAAAGCACAAAGACACTACAGCTAGCATGGCACCCTATATTTCACTTATATTCGTTCCCCATCTGGGACTCGAACCCACGACCTATGCATCCGACCCGTCGGGTAAATTCCTTCACTTTCGGCGGCCGTGTTGTCATGCATGCGATTAGCTAATGATTGGCTATTAAAGCTCCATTTTTGTGGTGCTCGGGTAGCTCAGTCGGTTAGAGGGTCGGATGCATGACAGCTAGGTAATTCGGTACCATAGGTCGTGGGTTCGAGTCCCAGACGAGGAACGAATATAAGTGAAATATAGGGTGCCTTGTTAGCTGTAGTGTCTTTGTGCTTTATATATATATATTGTAAACACGCTAAATGCTAGAACAAGAACAGAATATTTGCCTTAATATTTATGTCAATATTTTCTTTCATTTCCTATATCGCACCAATGTAAATGAAATATATCCCCCAGACTGCAAACACACATACGTTTATATGTTCTATATTTATTAATAAAGTTTATATCAAACAAAAAGATCGGCCTGTTTCATCCATATAAATAAATTCCTTTACATATTGAAAGTGGGCGTATATTTACCAGAAAGAAATTGCTGAGAAAGAGTCACTTACAACTGTATATTTACATGTACATTGGCGTCAAAGTTATAATATATTATAGCGGGCGTTAAATCAAAACAATATTATTTTCAATTTCCTGATATAAACCAAACTACTTGTCTAGAAGCAGTATTAAAGGGTCGACTGTTCGACTCATTACTTTCATACATATTTATGCTTCTCTAAGGGGCTTACACACGTCATGTTCGCCCAGATGTTTCCCACTGAATCCAATCTTTCTTGGTTAATGACATACGAATTCATTCTTCTGTTGGGTTTTGCTACTTTTATATACAACATATCGTTATTAAAGGAAGATGAAATACATGATCCCTTTTAATGTATTACTGTATAACAAGCCTTAGAGATATACGCAATTGTCACATATCTTGCTTTGTTATTTCTGTCATTTTTGGAAGAACCCCCCCCCCCCAAAAAAAAAATACCATATAAAATAACGATAACAGGCGATATTTTTCTTTCACAGAAAATGCATAATGTTTGGTATCATTGGAAAGTTCTGTTCAAATGCAGTCATTTGGTGAAAAAAGAAATGAAATGAGATATGTCAAGGAATAAAACAGTTATGGCTGATCAAAGTCACCAAGGGTGATAACTTGATAACTGTGTGTTGCCAAAATTATAAATCATGCAGAATGTCAGCAAAATTGTGTTCCTCGTCTTAAAACTTGCTACAACTAGGTTATCAGTAATAGCTATGGCCCAGGTAGTGTTACCAAAAATTTCTTCGGTATGATCTTGACCTCTGAGGTGACCTTGAGGTAGTAATGACACACTTAAGGGTGTATATAACACTTTTTCAAGCAACTTATCTAAATCCGTCTTAGCAGCCAAAAGTTAAAGTCTGAACAGTGTCCACAAACTTTCACTCAACATAACCTTGGAGTTGAGGAGTTCACAAAGCCTTTTCAAGGAACTGGGTCAATGACCTTGACACATGGCCTCAGATCAATAAGATTCTCATTAGGCCAAGTGTTATCTGTATATAAAGTCACATCATTCTATGTTGAAATGGGTCGGAGTTGGAGTATAGTGCATGGAAATGATGGTATCTACAGACAAATAGACAGATATGGTGAAACCAGTATGATACAATACAACTAGATTTCCATTCTTATGTTCCCCGAATAATTTCAATTAGTCGGAAGAGCATATACTTATATAGTCGCTGTCGTGTCCGTGTGTCTGTCCGTCCATCCGAGCTCATATCTCCTATACCTTTCATCAGAATTTGATCATATTTCACCAAAATATTAAAGGAACATGAGATGAAAAATAATTAACTGCACATATGCACATCCGCACCCCCCCCCCCCCCCAACAGGAACATGCACTAGTACTGCTTTAGCCTTCAGTTATTGTTGTTTACAGGTACTTAGATCAATTTGATAGCATCATTTCTTAAAAATAATATGTATTTACTGATAATTTGCACTCATATTATAACCATTATCGTCTCATTATTGACACTGTCAACGACCTCATTTCCTCTGACCGTCATTACGGGCGATACCTCTTACATGCTGAAATCATATTATTCAGCGGCGCTCTTTCGCGCTTGATACTTCACACGAGGTTTACCACACAAAAAAACATTAAAAATAAATATCTTTCCAAAAATACTATTCGATTTTATTTGACTGATTAATAATTATTTCAAGTGCTCATATGAAAATTGGAAGGTTTCAATCCAACATAACTCGCATCACACGTGCTTCTGCCTCCTACTTGTAGTTCTAGCTCTTTCTTTTACGTCTCCTAAACATTTTGGTGTGCCATGTGCAAAGGAAACTCTTTTCGAAAGGAGAAATAGTGGGAACCATGACACACCCACCAGTCGATCAAAAATGACCTCCATTTTCTGTGACATATTTTCTTTTTCGGCTGATCTCGAACTCAAATTTCGTTGGTATTTTTTCCAATTGTTTTATCAAGAGGACATTAAGAAGAGAAGTTATGATTTATTTCTACAAAAATATTCAAATTTACACTTTAACTAACACCTTTCATGTAATAATAATCGCTAGATTTGTAAGCGTATGTTTACACTGCGGCAACTAGGACAGAGTCTCATAGCGAGTTTGGCTGTTATCGTTATATAAAACCTGATACACATCATGTAGGAGGATCATTCTGGTATATCAATTTTTTGTTTAATTCTTAGAAAGATACAAGTTCATTTCATCCCAACCGGAGCATGCGTAGCTTGTCGGTGAGAAGCTATTTGTCTCCACGCGTGGCTCGTCAGTGTCTTGATTCTTGGATGAGACAGTACACCTAGGTCTCGTGACACAGTAGACGAGGCCCGTAAAACACCCCTCACTGCTTTGAAGGGTATGGTGGGGACAATTGCAGGGGTCTAATTTTCTTTGGGATGCAATAGGCAGATAATGACAGCATATAGATGAAATAAATTTTAAGTGCGATATGAAACAATAGTCAAAGAAATCTTTTTTTGTTTTTTGTCTGACAAACAATTAATTGCTTCAATCGATTATTTTCGAGTAATATCGAAATTACGGACATTGCATACTTTGTCAATATCTTATTTATGACGTAACAAGAAACAATTTGGTGCAAGCACCAAAGTGTGGGCCGGAATGGGATGTTTGATAAAACTGCAAAGAATTTAAAAACAGAATAACGTTTTAAAATTTGTATTGTACAGTCACGTGACTGATAATTAGCAGACATATAAAGACCATGATGATCGACCATAGACATATAAATCTCCAGTATCACTTCCTTTTCAGCTAATAGTTTATATTTGGGCTCATTCAGCCCATTCAGTACATAAGGCATGGTAATAGCGAGTTTATCAGACGTACGGATTAGCCTGCATTTAGTATGGAAATGTACTTTTAAAATTACTTGCCATGTCATCTACTATATGTTTTAAGTCGGTGGGCTCAGTGGATGAGATGACCGAAAGGTCGCAGGTTCGACTTCCGCCGTGGGCACATCGGTGACCTGTCTTTCAAATTGGACAGTAGAAACAGAGGTCCCGTGTCACGGTAGGCGTGGCACGTAAAAGATTCCCCACTCCTTCGGGAGGGTCCGTTACAGAGGTATAAATTTCTATGCAATGCATCAGGTAGATACCGTCACTATGTACGTGAAATAGTCGTGGAGTGACGTGAAACAATAATTAATCAATCAACCCACTATTTATTTTTAACAACAAAACAACCAATCTATGAGCAATTCGAGGTTTATTGAGGTAACCAACCCTTCACTGGTTAACTTTTGGTAGTGGTGTAGCCGTGTTGGTTGGTAATCTTTTTATTCTCAAGTTTCAATGTATAAACACTAATTAAGGTTTATCGTTTTGCCAGAAGAAACAATTGTAATTGGTCCTTCTTAGCGTAGCATTCTGTATTCTGAAAGTTTTAGTAGGACTTACATCACACTATTATTCAGTCGTAATATAACAACTCGACCATTTCCATACCCCAAAAAAGATATTTTTTTTTGTAAAAGAACAGATACCCAACCAAATAAACATGAGACATATAATGCAATGCACGACGGCATTGTGAATTTATGAATTTGCTACACCCTTAAATTTTCTACCTTTCGTTATTATGCGAATTACACAGACAAGACTTATGAATTTGCTACACGCTTAATCAAATAAAATATAAAGAATCCACATAATACATAGGACTGCCCGAAGAGATTTTAAAGAAAACCTTTTTCTTATCTTACTATGCTTTCTTTATTGTTATAAACTATATTATTATAATTATTATAATTATAATTATTATTATTTTTATTATTATTATTATTAATAGTAGTAGTAGTAGTACTGGTAGTAGTAGTAGTAGTAGTAGTAGTAATAGTAGTAGTGGTAGTGGTAGTAGTTGCAGTAGTAGTAGTTTTAGTAATTTTGTAACCCCGCCGTATGAGGAAAGTAGCCAGGAATATGCAGATATTAAAAGAATGATCACATAAAATGTTGTCACAAATGTTGGCGTGTAATGCAGTCATGCTAGCGACTCTACACTATCTATGGTAATGGTTTCGGTCAAGCAAGTTTTTGGTTAAACAGTTTACGGGCTTACCTTCCCACTCATCTCCAAATAAGTATAATCAGAGAACACCAATTTAGAGATTTATAGATAAACAGACGAACAGGATACTCGTGTTGAGAGGTATATGAATAATGTTATGGAATTTATATTATTATAAAAATATAATGTGACATCAATAAAGCCGGCGTGACCTAGTGGTATCGCTCTGGACTCCAGATCGGGAGGCCGGGGTTCAAGTCCCACTATGGTCATGCCGGTGTTCTGTCTTTCGGATGAGACAGTAAAAACCGAGGCCCCGTGTCGTGGTATGCATGGCACGTTAAATATCCCTCACTGCTTCGGGTGGGTCCGTTACAAAGGTAAAAATTTGTATGCCCCGCATCAGGCAGATGCCGTCACCATATTAGTGAAATATACGTGTTGTGACGTTAAACAAAAATCAATCAATCAATGTGACATCAAAGAGTCATCTGTGCTCTTTCGATAAGAAAGCGTGTTAAGGACACTGATCAGTAGATGTCCCAACTACCAGTTAGAGGGGACACGGTTCAGGACCTTATTTCATATGAAAAGGTAACGGAAAGACCCGTCAAAACGTCCTTGTAGTCATGGTGAAACCCTCAAGAAACATTTGGCATATAGTTATAGAGGGAGGCCTCAATATGATTAAACCATATCTTTGTTCCACTTCTCTATTTATCCCACTGCTGATAAAGATCTGGCGAAACCCCATAAGGGGTCATGTTCTGGTGAACTCTGATGACGTTTCAAGTCACCGAAACCGTTATTTCCCATAGCCAATCAATGACTCAGCTAGGCACGTGATAGTGACGCAATATGTAAAAAACACTTTTCAGAAAATATATGACTACTACTTCGTGGGTCATGCACGCTGGGGATGTTAAATTTCATTCCTAGAAATTTGTAGCCGATCCACTGATTGGCTGAAAATTAGAGTTCACCAGAACATAATCCCGTACGGGGTTTCGCCAGATCTTTATCCGCAATGGAACAAATAGAGAAGCGGGATAAAACTATTGCTTTAATCAGATAGAGAGAGACCTATATATGACTCCTGGTCATGAGAAAATGAATATTTAGAATTTCAGGCTCTCAAAACTTACGAAACACAGCTAATGTTTTAAATTTTCTTTGTACAGTTTTATTCTTGTTTATACTAAACGGCTCAAATGCCCTTTGTCTTATTTTTCAGTTCAAGCTCTTGAAAAGACTGTTACTTCCGTGAAGAAACTATTTAGTTTCACTCTTTAAATATTAGGTTTGTCGATTTCTTTTTACATTTTAAGGGCAATATTATATTATTTTATATTATATTATATTATATTATATTATATTATATTATATTATATTATATTATATTAATATACAATGTTAAGGAAGTAAATTTGATGTACATCTACAAGTTTGAAGAACTAATATGACTTTGGAGTATAAGAGTTTCTCTTCTAAAATTTACATTAATCGAGTTAGACTAATGAAACTTGAACCTATGTGTTTTTATAAAGCTCGTTATAAAGTTTGCTTCATAAAATTTCTGTTTTTGTGGCGTTTAAGAGCTGAAATCTTTCGCAATATACGTAAAATGCATACCTGTCTTATTTTTTGACTCTCATATTTACACATCGTATAGAAAGCACCATTTCTAATCCGCACGTACCCCAAGGACATTAACATACAAATATCACCTTGAATACGATAGACTGGGAAGTCGGTCTAGTGCAATCAGTTAAGTGCTTGACTATTGAACAAATGCTCCGGTTTCAAGCTCCATCAGTGGCTCTCCGGTGTCCTTATCTTTTGGAAGAGACAAAATGTAAGGTCCGATGTCACGGTAGACTTCGTACATAAAATATCCCTCATGGTCTCGGATGGCTTCCTTGCATAGGTCTATATTTTCGTTCAGTGCATCAGGCCGGTGCCGTTACCATGTAAGTACAATAATCTAGCTGTAACGCAAAACAAGAAACACACAAAAACAGAAAGATTTGCACGCAAATATTATTATAATGTGTGTTTGTATCAGTATTGGTTTGGTATGATAATGCTTAGCAAAGTGTGACTTAAATCCTTCAAAACCTTGAAAGAAGCGAAATGCACGGATAGGAATTTGGATAGATGTAAACAAATTGTATATGTAGGCGAAACAGAAAGATCGTTTAAAGAAAGAATAGATGAACATACACACGATATAAAATACCAAAGAGAAAAAACCAATAATGAAACATTTTGAGGACCATGATGAACGTGATCTACGTATTGCAATTGTGACTAGGACTACTGGTGAAATTTATAGATTAATTGTAGAGGATAATTGGATAAGAAATTTGGAAACACGTACGCCTAATAGATGCAATGTTAAAACTAATTAATACATGACGTTCATTTTTTCATGAACAATATGTTTCATAGTACAATTCAATGTCAGGATTTCTTTACGTGATTATTATACATATTTCTACTAATATAATTAATCCTATTCATATAATGTTACAGAGACATAAGTATGTTTCAAAGTTGTATTCGGATTGTGGGCGCTGCATGCTGTGATAGTATTTTACAATAATGGCGTCAAAAATAAAATATATGTGATACACGTAGTTTGGAGGTGACTTGGAGTATATTTTTAATATTGTATATACATATACATATATATATACTGTATATCTACCATTTTATTTATATGTAAGTATACTTTATATAATTTTTTATATGGTATGATAATTTTATACGCGGTATACGCTGAGATACGACATTCCGACATGAATTGACATCAATCAATTTTAACTCTATACTTATGCTCGTGATAATGACGTTATGAAGTCATCGTTTATCTAAGTTTAGAAGCTTATGTATCTTTGAAACGTAAACATGGATTTTACATAGCTTTGTATTTGTCATCTCTTTAATTGCTTGATAAAGGTCGTGAGGTCCATAATTTGCAACACAAAGTGTTTATGTTCCTTTACTTTTTATGTACTGGACTTCCATTTGGAGGACTTCTTCGAATCTTTATTACCTATTCTTTCCCGTTATAATTTTTCTGAAGTTTCGCCTAATTCCCCCCTCCCAGTTACCGTGTGAATTATACCAAAACTAAGGAGTATCTCGCTCATGCAGATCTCAGAGACGCATATAGTGCACCAAATAGATTCGCGTTTATATGCTTCTAATCTAGTAGCTACCCCCATGTGACCCGCAAGTCATGGTCGTATTTTGATATATGGGTTACATTTTCGTACGTTAAAACGTTTCAGCCCAAAATATCCCAGCCGCAAATGGAATTCACATACAAGTATTGAGCGAACGGCCGGCAGTATTATTTTACTGACAATCTGTTACTATAATTCAATACACAGACTACAGCTGATATCATATGTGCCAGTTTGTTTATATGTAGTCTTCCTGCACGTTTGTTAGTTTAACACACAAGATATATCGACTTCAAGTGAAAGATTCGAGGTAAACACTATTGCCAGCCGTTATTAATGTTTATATATGTATGATTTTGTCACTTTTGATGTGTTTTGCCGACGTATTAGTTTACTTATAGTTTATACCTGATAGATATTTACATATACATATAGATGGACATAAAGAAAGAATATTATCATAAAAATAAATGATAACGAAAAAAAAGTATCTAAAATTGAATAAAATCCACACGTGGTGAAGTATAGATTTTGAGAATATTAACCGTAGTTTTCAATCATCAAATTCAAACAATTTTATTCCATTTGATAATAATAATAATAATAATAATAATAATAATAATAATAATAATAATAATAATAACAATAATAATAATAATCGTAATAATAGATAGATAGATAGATAGATAGATAGATAGATAGATAGATAGATAGATAGATAGATAGAACAGCGAAATGATAAGAATAAGACAGATAAAAATCGTATAAACAAAAACAAAATAATAATAATAATTAGATTTAATTCCACAAATAAAATCATTTAATTAACGTAAGACAACTCTATTATATCAACATGTGATAACATTTTATATAACTCATGTTTTATAACATGTACTTTTTTTACCCAAACACAGTATTTAAACAGCGTGATAATTCGCAACGAGTGTTCACTTTGTAAAAAGCCTTTTATCCACCCACCTTACACAAGGACACTATTTATCAACTGCTTGTTTTTTTAATTTATTTATTACAGGACATCCATATATTTTTCTGAAGGATCCTTTAGGCTGTAGTTGGCATAGGATGTTGTGCGTTTACAAGGACTATAAAGATAATGGCAGTTTTTAACTCTCGATTTCGCCAATATCATATTTACTATTGATTGACATTTTAATTATAATCGTTTTTAAATAATTGAATTTGAATTTCATTTAAGTATTATTTGGATGTTATATTGAATTGCTGATCACATGGTTCATTTGTGTCATCGAAATGCAAATTAAATCTCAATTTTCTATACTTCTATTTTGATGCCCGTAATATTCAGTTGGGATCTTCTTGGCTCATTTATTAACGCTGTCATAGTGAACTATCGCAAAACCACATATAGTATGATAATAAATATAATATAGGAGCAATAATTTCTTGTTACTGTTTAATTATTAGTGTTTGAAAGAGCTCTCATTCTGAACATGTAGATGTCCGTCTTTGACGACTACTGAGTTCATTTTATGGTATGGTGCTTTGTGTGTTACATTAAATATGTCGAAGTCTTTAATAATTATGTTTTCCCTGATATACGAAGTCCTTGATAATTCACGTATATATGGTGACATTCTTGGTGATTAATTTAGATCCATTGTATTTGCTTTAATTTTTGCTATGGCATCGAAAGGTCTAAGCATTTAAACATGGTACTGGACAAAGAACACTGGGGAATGAATCGCAAAAATGCGGTGTTTTAGCCGTTTTATGCGAAACGCGCACGCGTGTTCGGTCAAGAAGATCTTGTGTTTGTGCAAAAGCAGTCCTGGCGACCGTTTTTTACGTTAAGTTGAATGTTATAATAGGATTGTACCCATCAGTATATACATTGCCAAATGCGGAGGCTTAATATTGCATCATTCCGTTGGTTGGAGGTACACTTTATTCGCCAAAGATGCATGTGTAATAATTTTCTAGTCATCCTAGCTCCAAGGGTGTTTTATTTTATTTTTTTAAATATTTTGTTTTGATTTTTTGGGGGAAGGGGGTGGGGGTGTTGTTTCTTTTTCTTTTACGCATGGATTTGCATTATAGCACCATTATCTTTAACTTTTTAATTGGTAATTGAAGGTAGAGATACATATAAAATATTTAGTTGTTTAATAAATATCATAACGTCTATACTTGTAGAAATTATACTTACGATATTTGCATTTTGACACTGCCTGCACAGTGACACTCAGGACCGAAAGTTGAAATCCAAAGTGTAAGTGTTTGAAGGGCAAAATTATTTCGAAACTGACATAAACCAAGAGTCGTAGAACCCGTCTAAACACTTAGATGTGCATGAGGGATATCCACCTTAATTTTAAAATGATTTACAATCTTTTGTCACGTTGAATTGGAATTATATATTTTAAGCCGGCGCAGAAACATTGAAACCTGGGTAAATGATTTCCATGGGATATGTCCAGTAGCAGCGATGTCCACCCAGTGGTAATAATGAATATCACAACATATATACAGATATAAATTGATAATTCTAAATATTGTAGATATCGTGATTACATATCAATGGCCGAAGGAATTCTAAATGTTAAATATTTTATTAATTCTATACATTAATTTTAAAATATTTTAATTATCCTTGAATTTTGAACTCAATTAAGAAAATAAAGGAGTACCTTAAATATTTTTCACCGCATAAATATTCCATTCTAAGGGAATATTTTCACCAACTGTTGAGAAAGTATTAGATCACAATGTGACTTTAAATATATAAATCAATTTCGATGTTAACATTGCCTATTTTAAACGAAAGCATTGTTAAAATAAAAAGAAACAAGGATTAATGTACTTCATTTAGGTTTAGATAATTTGACTACATGGACCGTAGATGCATGTATCGGGAAATATCCGCTTCGATTGTCGCACATTTCTCTGTTATCTGCAATATATGACGTCAAAAGTAAAATCAACTCTGTTGCGCTATGACTTTCTTTGAAGAAGAATGTTCTGCTTCTGGGTTTAAAAAAGATTCCAAGTTATAATCCGAACAAAAGGGGCATTTCCTGTTTCACAGCCAATAAGGCAATGCGTCTCGATACGAGTCATTTGTAGCTTAATCGTGTAATATGTAACAGCGATAGGAGAAATCAGGCATGTCTCAGCAGTCGAGCTTGTCATCTCGTCATCCAATCAGGATTTATGAATTCGACAGAGGAAAACGTTTAATACTTTATAAATATATATTGTGTGGCTTTCTTTTCACAATCGTCAAAGTAGAACCATGGTAAGCAATAATTTTTATTTTTCCTGAAGAACTTCTAAATTTTTGCGAGGTTTAATTGTGATTATTTTATTCAAGTGATTGATCATGCTTTTTCTCAAAGTGATTGTTTAATTCTGCTTGAGATAACACCTTATTTATACAATGAATTATAGAAAAGAGCTTATGTCTGAGATTGCAAATTTTGTTTACCTATAAATTATTTGAAAAATATAATATTCATTTTTGAAGAATTCTCATTTATCACAATATTATAATATTTTATAACACATGGAATGTCATACTTGGTAATCTGATTGTGCTATAACAAACTTTGCTGGGTAATTAATTTAAATCATATTTATTTGAAGTACTTACAGTTTGATCTAACCTCTAGTTAAACAATATTGCTGATGGATTTTGATAGAAGATACTACATATCCAGTTATTGTGCGCTGTCCAATATACACATTATTATAAATGATTCAAATCAATATATTAAATATATAGGTATCGATGACAAATCAGCTAATCGACTAACAGTTTTTACTGACACACCAGAAATCATCAACGACTCGATGATTCAATTATTCATTGTTTTCAATTGTGTTGATAATGATTTTTGAAGTGATCATGACCTTTTGCAGTGATCATAATCCTTTTCATGTGGTGTAATAATTTACCTATTTTCAGCAATGAATGCGTCTAAGAGAGATAAATATTTATATCGTTTTCAATGATTAAATTGATGTTAACACTATTAAATTCTTTTTATTCCTGAGAATTTGATTTTCGCATAATTTCGGTATTATGACTCCATGGGAAAATAAAGTCCCTGCTGTCCTTGATTTGACATTTGAACTATTACTTTACATGAGTTGTTACAAATATTGCGTCTTGAATGTATATCCCAATGAGATAAATGAGAAATACAAGTGATTTACTGTTACTTTTAAGAAATGCATACGTAATTATAAAGAAGTATAGTAATGATTTGACACTGTAAAGTTTTGATTTAGATTGGATGACTAGAAGTATCTAAGCCTTTAACGCTTTGTTTTCAGGCAAGGAATGTCTAATTATTAGGTACACTGGCTGTATCTGAGTGAAGTTATGGGTTTATGACTCTTCATATTTCTATGCCGGACAGTTGAGTATATATGTAGTTGTTCTATTGTATTTCTCTAATTATATAGTGGTTGATGTATGCCTTGGTGTTAGTGTTGCTTCATGTCTTTGAGGCTCAAGCAACAATGAAACAGATACCTCTGCCAGATGCTTTCCAATCATGTATGAAAAAACGCTGCAGTGCGTCCTACTATGGTACTGATCCAGCTGAGAAGATATGCACAAACTGCCTTACAGCCTATCAATGGAGGAATGTAGACATAAAATGTGGCAGAGTCACAAACAGAACTGTAGGAGTGTTGCGTACATACCTAAAGCCGCTTGTAGAGGTAGAATATTAATTAAAGTACAATCTGTATTAATTACAATCGCACGAAAACTCTACGAATGACAAAAATGCCATCAAGTAAACACACAGAAGAATGTATCCTGTGTGGTAGTCTTTTACAATACCTAGAAGGTCGGGTAAAGAAATCGATAAAGTGCTTTGCTTGTAGCCCTGGAGAAACAATGTTCAGATTCCATCAGCAGCTCTTCCTTGTCCCATGTTTTGGATAGCATATCACGGAGGACATTTTAGACATCTACAAATTCCTCAATGTTTTGGTACGGTCCGTTGCTATTTAGGGTCCGATGCCTTGGTACAGTCCGTTGCATTAAGGGTCCGTTACCTCGTCAGGATACGTTACATTTTAGGATCGGTTGCCTTAATAGGGTCTGTTGCATTTAGGGCCTGTTGCCTTGGTAGGCTCTGTTGCCTGATAGGATCCGTTGTATTTTAGGGTCCGTTGCATTTTAGGGTCCGTTGCCTGAAAGGGTCCATTGCATAAATATAGAACATATATACCTTATAATTTAGTGCACCATATGCGCATTTCGACAACTTATGTCTCTTCAGTGATGCTCGTGGCCAAATGATTGGAATTCTCAAAATATATAAATATTTAAAGAGCAACGTTGAAACCAAAATGACCGAAAAGTGAACCAAAGAATCTATCTGGGGACAGAGAATGCATGAGGGAGATACTCCTTAATTTTAGAGTGATATTTTTAATTTGATGACTGAAAATTTTAAGTATATATTTCATGTCAGTACAAAAACAATGAAAACTAGACTTATGATGCCCTAAGGGACTATCAGTCCATTTTAGGGTCTGATGCCTGATAGGGTCTGTTGCATTTCAGGGTCCGTAGCATTGGTAGAGTCCGTTATATAGATCTTGATATTTTTGTACATTGCATCAGGCAGATGTCACCATATGAGTGAATTTATCTGAGCGTGATTGAAAATAAGAAACAAACCAAACATACAATACATACCATCTTTTTACTGGTTTTGTTGAGACCAGTAGCACTTACTTAATTTTCTTTCTTAAACAAAACATAACACAAATAAATAATTATGCCCAATTCTTAATTCACTATATTTTGCATTACTTTATTTCTAACTTTTAAGGGCGAAAAGCTTTCTTATATATGCATAACATTATAGATAAAATATGGACGTCAAAAGCGGCAGGCAGGATCTTATAGGAAAGAATATCGTTCAATGTCGGACGCTGAAAGAAATGCATTTCACAGAGCGCTATTGGATATGAAAGCAGATGGGGTAATTAACATGCATATACTCGATTACAAGATATGAGAAAATAGAAGTTTAAAACAGCATTTAACGTTTACGGATTTTAACGAAATTTCACGAGAAGCATTGTGTTATATTACTTTAACCAAATGATTTATTTATTTATTTATTTGTATGAATGGAAGCATAAAGACATCTGACTTAGCCATATGACAAAACCCATCACAGAAAAAGTAGCAAACAAAAAAAAAAAAAAAAGACAGAGAAACTTCACAAAAATCAATTGTAATGCACCTGAGGCACCGACTTAGGACGGTCAATTGAATAATGCAAGTTACTCAATTGGTGTGGTTAACCGGTGTACGGGCCCATCTTTCCGAAAGAACAGATTAATGACTGTTGAAGACATTCGTGGTACAAACTATTATCAGGTTTAGGAAAGGTATAAACGTGTTGTTCCGCATTCTATGGCTGTGTGTCAATATACTATGTTTGACATAATTATTACAATTATAATTTACCAAAGTGTAAAACATAAAGGTAATTCGTGTCACGTGACTTTGGCACTAACAGCAATGTACCACATTGGACATTCATGGACAGCTGAAATATACAGGTGAGACTAGGTGCTTGGGAGGAGCGAGCGTCTCCTGTTTGGATAGTCACATCCGTCGTGAATGCCCTGACATACAGACGAAAGAAATATAATTCAGCACTGTATATATACAGGAATGTAAACAAACAGTGTAGAAAGTGTCACTGTCGCAAAACATATGGGAAAAAGGGTATAATAACACTTAAGCCAAAGAGACAATTATCTTTTGATATACAAGTTTATAATAACTCTTTAAATTAAGATTGCAAGTCACATAAAACTGACTTTATATATTACATTAGCATAAATGAAATATTGGAAGTAAATGAATATAAGACACTTGGGATTAAATCAGCCAACTATACATGGTTCTCTATCAAAATATAGGTTTTCTATAGTATTTAAAACTAAGCATTTGGTGAAATCATACAACATTGTCAGAAACAAGGTATCAAAATAAGATCATGATTTGAAGAGATGATTTCAAATTCCTTTTATACATTCTTTACAGAATGAATGAGATCTTCATTAATAATGATATCATTTACATTTTAGACATATGACGAAATAGCAAACTATCACAGTTTTCAAGTACAACGTACAGCACATGACGGTCCTGCGTTCTTACCATGGCATCGGCTTTATCTCTTAGCGTTAGTATGATTATCAGTACGAGAATGACTCATCTTTACCAGCTGTATTCTGTTTCAATTTCCCACTAAGTCGTTAAATATCTAACAACTTTGTTCATATTTTATTTTTCCTTTTACACTTTTACCTACTAATTTCTTTGCTTTATTTTTCTCCCTTGTGCTATTTCATACGACGTATACTACCTTTCTTTAGGGCATCCCGTTTATTAAGTATCGTTTATTTACTTCAAACTGTCTGAAACGAAAGTTCGTAAATTTTTTTTTCACTTTTTTCGACCACTTCGGTTTGAGTTCTGCTCTACAACTATTTATATAATATTAGAATTCTAATCATTCGGCCACGAGCATCACAGAAGATAACAAGATAACATAAGTTGTCGCAATGCATATCTGGTGCACAAAGTAAAGACGTATATATCTTCTTATATTTCATTTAACACTTAACAGCATCCTGGTTATACATAGCTTGGTCCTTCAGTTGTTACTGTGGTTTATATTGTACATTCGTTTAAGACGGACATAGGATGGTATACAAATATCCGCTCGTTTTTCCACCTGTCTGTCCGTCATCCACACGTCGCATCGTATATTGAGAATGTTTGCTGCAAAATTCTTCAAACTTCACACCGTTGTTTGTAACGGTAACCTCACCATCTATGTACTTTTTTGGATAAATATCGATATTTTTGTTCTGGCATTACTGGACGTTACACGTCAGATTTGACCGTTTTGGAACATATCGCACAGTATCTTAAGACTGCTTGCTGTAATTTACTTCAAAATTAAGACAGTTATCTATTGTTATAATATACATTTGGATGAATTTTGATTTTTCGTTATGGAGTTAAGGAGCTTTGTCAAATTTTTGCCAAATTTTACAAATGTGTTGTAAATACTGAACATCTCAACCAAATTTAACCTACAAAAATTCCCACTCGACCTGATGTAAAATGTATTATCATTATGTATTAGTATTTTGTCGGCTTGTGCCTGTGACAATATCACTGTGTACATGTTTTATATCTTGCCCTTCAACTTAAAATTCGTGGCTTTTTAGATTTTATTCTTCTTATCTATATTTTATTCTTTGAGTTTTAAAATTTTGACTTGCCTTTCAAATAACATCTCGTCTTTTTAAAAAAATATTATTTTAGATGGTTACTCAATACTGATTCTCTACCATTGTTTACGAGGATTGTCTGGATTTTCTGCATACTTCACAACAAACGAAAAAAAGCGTTTAATTATAACTATAAAGTGATAACATGATAGATAAAAGCAACTCCGAAATCCTGAAATCACAAAACGGAAAGGCATAGAAAAAAAGGAAAACAAACCAAAGAATATTTACTTCAAGATAATATTTGAATTTAAAAAGGGAGTGAGTCCAGGGGTCCGGGTAATGTATATTTCCTGTTTGTTGAAAACACTCCTCACATACATACATACACATACATATAAGTCCAGCTGATACTGCCTCGGTGACGTTGTTAATCTCCCACTTACCTATTTCCAGAATGAAAGGTTTATCTGAAAGTCACTTTGACTGTGATTTTCAGATAAACCTAAAAAACTTTGTTTCGATTTATTTTATTGTTATTATCTATTTTTTGTTTGTTTGTTTTAGCGGAATCTGTGTGCCCTTTTAAAGTTTGGGCAATCGAGTTGGTTTTATCCGTTTTAGGATCAGTGAAAATTGAAAGCAAATCATCTATGTGTGTATGAATTTGAACCGAAGGACTAATTGATTCTTTCCTTTACCAAGCAAAGAGTTCATCATCATATGAGTAATGTAACCCAGTGGGTGAGGTACTCTCGACTCGTGACCGGGAGGCCCGGGTTTGAACCTCAGCATGTGTGTAACTGTGTCCTGTCTTTCGGGTGAGAGTAAAACCGAGGTCCCGTGTCGCGCTAGGCGTGGTACATAAACGATTCCGCACTGTTTTGGGTAGTTTGTTACAAAGGTATATATTGATATGCGATGCATCAGGCAGATATCGTCAACATATACCTAAGGCGACGTAAAACAATAACAATCTATCACTTATATGAAACATGTAAGCTAGCCGTGGGGCATCATATCTCTTTTGCCATACTTTGATCATTAATGTTGTATGCTCACTTGGTATATCTTGTTATTTGACGCCCTCAGGAGACAACAAACACAACATACATGTCGACTTACATAATATGTAAGTCGGCATTCCAATGGGTACTAATTGTGCCCCGCTTCTGGCTGACATATGACATATTCCTTTACTCATTCGAAGCTTAATTCATTCAGTCTTTGCTTTTGCAAGTAAAGAAACAATTGGCTCTTGGCTTCAATTTCACCTACAGATATATGGGTGACTTGCTTTCAATTAATAATCCTTCATTGGCGGATTGCCTTAGCATCATCTACCCAAGTGAACTGGAGGTCAAAGAAACCACAGAAAGTAGTAATTATACTTCGTATCTAGATATTATGTTGTCTTTCGACATTAAAGTTCAATTGAACACCTCACTCTATGACAAACGTGACGATTTCAATTTCGCTATCACAAACTTTCCTTTCATAAGTAGCAACATTCCATCATCGCCTGCATACGGCGTAGTCATATCTCAGTTAATACGTTATTCCAGAGCATGTTCATATTACAATGATTTTGTTCTGAGGGCTAAGGCGACTTTCAGATAAGCCAGATAATCTACTCAACCACAGCTAGACTAGCAACGTCACTGAGGAAGTTCTATGGTCGATACGAGACTCTTATTATTCAATATGGTATATCGTTATCCAGACTTTTAAATGATATTCTGGACTGAGACCGATTCCGATCATTCTACACAGATTTGACACCTTCTATATTTAGAAGGTTACCTAATTTGACTTCTCTACATAAATATATATATGGAATTTACATAATTTGACGCTTTCTACTGGGTATATATGACGGGCGTTGCTAACAAGCAGGAGATGCTCACGATCCCCAAGCACCTGATCTCACTCCACAATAGGGCTTCACAACTGCTCTTCAAGTAGACATTTTTCGTTATTTTCTACTTGGTTTTCATTTTCACTGATTTTGTATGTCCTCTGGTTTCATGATTTTCGGAGTTATGGTTTGGATTTATCCATTACTTTACATGACAACAAAATCAGCTTATCGATATGATACATATTTAGTGGATGTATTGTGCCACTTTACGTTTATGATCTTTGACAATTTTCAGATTCGAACGAGCTTTGCAAGCTAGAGCACCTGGCATATCTCTTCCTTATTGGGACTGTTCACTTGATAGCAAGTTAGGTAACCCGACAGATTCAATCATTTGGTCTGAACAGTTCATGGGTAATGGTAATGGTCTCGTAAGATCTGGACCTTTCAACCAATGGGAGATCGTACGTAATCATGGCGGAGGAGGATTAATCACGGAAGGAGAGGAAATGTCCATAAAAGGAATTACATCATCGGGGGAATTTACTGCAAGGATTGAAAGTGCCCATAATATGGTACATAGCTTTGTTGGTGGCATAATGGATGATTTATCTGGTGCATCTCATGATCCGATTTTCTTTATGCACCATGCTAATATTGATCGAATTTGGAAAGAATGGCAGAGTTCTGTTGGTGAAGCAGGTTTCACATATCCACAAGGAGGTGCTCCCCAAGGCCATGGACCAGATGACCAGATGTTCAATATAGACCTTGGCGGGGGCACACTTACTAATATAGATGGTTATAGTCGGCGGTACTACGATGTGTCTTCGTATGAACCTTCACCCAGATGTGGTGGTTCCTGTTCTGGCGCTTACTTACGATGTGTTAGTGGTCAATGTGTTTCTGCAAGAATGGGAAGTCAAGAACAGGTTGCACTCACAAATTCCGAACAGGAAGTTCAACAACAGAATCAACAACAAACTTGGCAGCAACTACAAGACCAGTGGTGGCAACCACAAATTCAGCCTCAGCCACAACAATTGCAACCACAGGAATGGCAACCACAACAATGGCAACAACCTCAACAAGGGGGACTCGGAGGTCAATGGGGATGGCGAAGGAAGAAGAGATCTGTTAAATCTGTTAAAAAAGTTGCTGATTCAGAACCACGCAATGGTCATTCTTGTTTAGGATATTCATTACAAAATACGTTTAAAGTAAATTGCCAAGCAGACTCTCAGCTTTGGTCATACATTGCCATCAAAATCGTCCACATTCGGGCGGCTGGAAAGATTTATAACTCTTACCCAGTCACCAACGGTAAAATTGATTACACATGTGACATCTTCAATAACACCATGATTCATAAAGATTATATTCATCCGCAAAACCCTCCAAAGTATCTTTATTGTAGAGATGATGAATCAGGAGTGTTCCGAGTAAATATTAAGTCAAGCGGTATGAATTACAAGGGTACATATGTGGAGTATGCCTATCTAGATAACAGATTCCCTGTAGATTCCAAAATAGTTTATGTTGGCTTTAGACGACCAGATAAACGTGCCTCAAAAGTTTACTTCTCTTCCTTCGATCAATGCGGAAGGATATGTAGACCGAAGTGTCGAGTTCCGGGATCTCGTCCTCCACAATATAAATCATGCACTGGATATTTCAGCTTCGATCAACAGGCTCCCCGTCATTATGGTGATAGCATAAGTGAGGCCGCTCTTAACTACTGGAATCTAATGAAAGGTTCAGGATGTCCTACGTCAAAAGAAGACAATGTCGATCTTGTCTTTTATTGTGACTATACGTCTGACTGGTGGGGAATGAAAAAAGCACGAAAATGAATTGAATTCATGTATTATATTTTATGGTATAACATTGGAAATAAATATATATATGAACAGTTTCATCTACGCGTTGGTTTCTAATGCATGATACGATTTCTACTTCTTTGCATTTTATCATACTGAGGTTCGGTGGTAAATAAACTTTATCAGATGTGAAGTCGGCTTGCCTCGTATTTATGTTGAAAAGTAGATATAATTTTTGACAACTCGACATGTATTTCTGCCAAATCCATATCATATCAGTATGATTTTCTAAAATTAGTATACATGTAATTAGTATAATATCTGACAATTCCATATGGAGATCTGACAAGTGGGCCCAGGAATATATCATCTGATTTTTTTTTTCTTGTTTATCGCGTAATCATTTGAATAAAATGTAAGCTATTATAGTAATCCAACTATCGTTATTTATAATATGCAAGTATGTCATCGTCCCTGCCAATTTTTTTATTATCTATTTATTTATTTGTCTTTGGGGGGGGGATAAACCAATACTGCTTACGTACTAGATGATTCCATCAGCCAAGGGCGCAGAATCGTCTGGTAATTCTGTTCACTTTTTTAACCGTAGAGAATTTTTATTCTTTCTTCACAGTCGTAACATACACAATCTCTATTTCATTATAATTATATACCTATGATGATGTTTGATTTGTGAAAGACGAAAGAAAAAACTGCTATTTAAAGTTTACGCTACGTGAAAATGATTGTATATGTAGATGGAGATATTTTTCATTAAAATGGCATTGATTATATTTTCTGCGTATGGATTCGTATAGAGTAAAAAGTAATTAATCCCTTCTTGCGATTTCAGAAGCATACATGGGCAAGCATCATAATAGAGAATAATTTTTAAAAATCTTTATGATTTTATTATTTCACAAATTTTAAGTGATATTCAATGTAGAAGTTTGTAACACTGATATTTTAAAAATAGGTGAATGTACAGGAATCAAAAAATTTGTGGATTTCTTCTCATAGAATTCGAATTCTGACTTCAGATATTTCTCCTACAGCAAATAAGAACAGAACTAACAATGCAAGTTCCTCGCGTAAGCAATGGTATCATCTGAGACTTACATATGATGTTATTTTTGTGCATTTTGTGAGGCGACTTTGACAATAACGAAAGTCGTAAATGCATATTACGACATTACAATTATGTACATCCTTTTCTTGGTTGGTTGGTTGATTGGTGTTTTACGTCGCTTTCAACAATATTTCAGTTATATCACGACATGGAAGCAGGAGATTACCAACCTTTTCAACATAGTGGCGCAACCCGGGAATCGAACCCGGATTGTCGGCGCCGCAAGCCAAGTGCTTAACCACTACATCAAGCCTGCCCCCATCCTTTTCTACAATATACATGTATGTAGTATAGTTTATATTATAGAATATAACAGTGAACTATATTTTAAAGTATGTAGGGTATATATATAGAATAAGTGTCTTATTTTGTGTTTTCATGCAGGAATAAAGTACAATGGCTGATGCATTTATTAGATATAATGCGCGTTACTAATAAATGCATCAGGCATTGTACTTTATTCCTGCATGAAAACAGAAAATAAGACACTTATTCTATATATATGCGCTTTTAACTCCAAAATATCATACTGGAAACTTCCATTTCCTATATAAACTGCATCATTAAATTATTCCGGACGGAAGTTATAAATTGAAAGAAACAGCCGGTGTCCCATGACAACGTAACGTTTATCCAGCATGACATACTTTCGTCGAATGTCAGGCACTTTAGCGCAAAATACGACTTTAATAACGTCACGCAAGGTTGGAAATGTCGAACCTTTCATTATAACGTCCTAAGCTTAACAATCAAAAGTCTGCCAAACATCGCTTTCTGTGTTGAAAAGTAGTGGGTCAGATATTGGGCGTTATGACGTCATCGATCAATGTACTTTATACAGAAATAAAATACATAGGCCTTGGCACCTTTATCTCAGGCAATTACAGTGGTTGTGCATATACATATATTGCCACGGTCGTGTGAGAATTTTAATCTCCTGAGGAATGCATAAGATTTTAATAATAAACAGAGATACGTTTACCATATAACAGTAATGCTAACAGCAATGTATAATTTTTGACAATCATAGATTAGTGGAAACCAAAATGAGGTGTGTGAGATCTCCAGTCTTTTGAGCCGTGCTCAATATGGATATTCACAACACATGTTTTATGAAATCACTGCTGCGTTTTTCGTAGTACATGGATTGAAACTAAACAAGTTTTGGATCAAGTTTTATTTTCTGAAATACATATTCGTGATATTTTCATGTGATAGAGTTATTTTCCATTTGGATGAATTTAGGTCATAACCGAAAAGTCTTCAAATACTTCGTCGTTTTCGATTATTCATTACCCATAATTTTACATAGGATGCAATAGAACTGGCTTACGTCACAGTTATTCACTATCTGATACCTACCTAAATAGAAGGTAACTCTATGTTATGGAAAGATCAATACATATACATACATACATATATATATATATATATATATATATATATATATATATATATATATATATATATATATATATATGGTCATATAGTGACAACTTAAATATCGCCATGTTATTCCACACTATGGACCAAAAAATCACCAAGGAGATGTACAATAAAACTTGATAAAAAGTAATGAAATACATGCACGAAGAAAAAAGAATATATCAGCAAGTGCTTTGTTCCGTCATGGCTTTTGCATTTAAAGAAGTTAATTTTGGAGTTTTTAGGTAGATCTCGAAGTTTCATTACTCGTTTTGTTATTCATTGGTGCATTGGAATTTACCTTACAATCATATTTTTGTAATAAACACGATTCATGTTTTCAAATCGTATGGATATAGAATATATCTTATATAATTGAAAAATCACTGAAATAAGAAGATATTTTGTGTGACGTAAAATACGTATAATTTTTATACTACTCGTATGGTTAACGTTATCATTAAAATCTATTATCCTGTAAGTTTATGACGAGGAACACCACAATGCATTGAAGATATTGGACTTAATGTTTAATGGAACAATAGCCCAGGCTTCATTCCAGCCACAGGAATTCACATGCAAACGATGTGCAATGATGTCACCTGAAAAATTAAATTTTATTGAATTATATATGCATTCTGTCAAAAGTTATTTATTCTGAGTACATTTTATGAAAGAGTGTTTGTGTCTATTACAAACAAATAATCTGAAATGAAATGACGTAGTGAAAACGCTGGAGTAAATCAATGAGGTGTACAGTAGGGTGCAGTCCAACTATTACATTATGTTAACGTTAATGAGAATTTAGCTTGTTGGAGTGCGGTTAACGGCCATGTTGGCTTGTTTTTCACTAAATATGTACCGGTACAGTTACAAGTACATTGGATGCACTCATTTTACCATCGCATACACTAATTTTATCTTGATTTCATAATGAAAAAATAAATAGATAATTAAATAAATTACAATGATATAAATTGATTTATATAATAGACGGTAATAATGATACAAACGGTAGTGTTATCATAATACACATTGAGAGGAAGTAATTCATTAATACTTTACTGCATGTTTAACCGGCAATTAAATTTGTTATATCATCTGTTATTTTTATATGAGGGTGTGGATAACGATATCATCTTAAGATAACATATAAATCAGATATATGTGGTGATATATGTGACGTCTTGTTATCCATTGCATTATATCAATCTAAATGGCATAGAAGTTAGCCCAAGAAAGTAAACGGATCGTAGGAGCAACACCTTGTCCGGTCTAGTAGTCTCGTGTAACAAAGCAGTGCTCGACACCACTATTCACACGTTGGAACTGTACTCAACCATTTCTGAAAGTTCTGTCATAAAGAACCTATGTGTGAAATATTATGCTAATACTCATCTTAGTTGTTGAGATTTTGTTTCTACCATAAACTGTTGACCGACAGACAAACGGAAATCGCCATTCTATAGATCGGAATTACTTTGTAGTCCGACCAATTACTCATACGTAGAACATGGCATAGTAGAATATGTTGAAAAAGTAATACACTTTCTCGATATATCGCATATTCGATGCCTATACTATGTTTCCAACGTTATAATTCAACAAAGCCCACACTATGACTGTAAAGTAAGCGAGGATTGAATTAACATAGTAAAAGGAATGGTTAAATGAAAATTCAAAGCAAAATCTTCGGTATGTCAAATAACGTTTACGTACCATTCAAGATATAAGTCTGTCCTTCGTTGAACGTTATACCACACGTGGCCGAAGAGAAGGGTGTATATACGCATTTAATGCTAGAATACATGTTTGTCGGCTAAAACAGACAATAAATATAATTACATGAAATTACTAACATAATTTAAAAACTTGAATAATAAAAACACCAATAAAAATTATTTTGTGTAAAGGTTCTTGAGATAATGATTCATTGTATATTCACATGTATATATATGACGGTCACGATAATTTTCTTACTTGGATTCAATTTTAATGACGTTTCTCGTCATTTCAATTGGCTAGCACGTTATGATTCAATTCCCATTCGCGTGTACTTACTTTGTACTTAGCCGACTTCTCGTATTTATACTGTTTTATTTAATCTGCCTTATTATCATTCTATGACACACTCTTCTATGTCTGTTGTCCGCCATTTTGCTATTTTGTCTATGCAGTTTTGTTATCTGTATTCTGATTAAGCGTTATCTCTTAGTTCTCAGTCGGTTATATATATACAGGATCGATCTGTTACACTCTCTCTTATCGTGAAATAGTCCAGGTCCGACGATCTCTCTCTCTCTCTCTCTCTAGCTCTCTCTCTCTCTTCACTTGTTTATACACATTTCGGCCATATAACTAGTCTTTTCTTAAATAATAGTAATTTTGACCTCTGAGTTTTAGGTATAGGATGTAGTCAGGTATTAATTTTCATTACCATAGGTTGATAGGGTTACTTCGTACTTTTCATCTCCAAAATACTGTGCTGCCAGTCATATTTTATTACCATCCTATTTTTTTTCAATGTATATATACTTATGTATTATCTCAGTTTTGGATTTTTTTACTGAATTTAGTGTGAATGAATTGATTTCATCACAAGCACACTACGTCCGTTATACATGTGTAGACTACAATAGAGGCAACATTAACAGTTTATTTTATAAAAGTTTGATTTTGATACATATTATGTATTCTGTGTTACAAGATATTTCAAGTTTTGAAACTGTTTTCATATCCTTTCGTGTTCTGACACTTGGATTCTGAGGCAGGGCCACAATCCATTTTAGAACTAGGTATGAACTATACTAGGTGCGCTTCACCGGTAGGTTACTCCATTACATATACAAATAAAGATTTTTTTCAAGAATTACCTTAAATACATGGACGACGTCTAGACAATATTTTCTATGATTCACACCATTTAAGGCAGTTGTACCATTATCATATGTTCTTCCGATAACACCTGCATAAAGATATATATTCGTTTGCGTTAAATGTATATTATGAGATATTTAAAATTATATTTATACAATGTATCTTATTAAATGATCGTTTTTACGGTAAAGGAAAACCTTGTGCACTCATAACAACACATCGCAATCATGGTGTGACATTTTGATGGGAAAGTCACATTTTCTGTTTAATTAGCTACATCCGCCTGAATGCTCAAAACAACAAGACGATATAAAACCAGGTGTATGATAACAATATTGCCTTTGTTGTATTCATTAATAAGCACTTTGCACCTATCATTCGTACTGATCACTGAAATTTCTATGCATAATCTTCATGACATAAAAACTACTATTACTTAGTGTTTCCTATGACTTATTTATACTTGCTTGTTATAGGGGTCTTTTCAATTCAAATTTTAATTACTCCATATTTTTCTAGCAGAAATATAAAAGGTTTTTATCAAATGTAGATAAACCACTCCCAAATTTGACTATATATGACGTGTAGACGATTACTGTAAATTTATTGGTTTATATTAAATATAGAACATATATACTTCTTAATTTAGTGCACCATATGCGCATTTCGACAACTTATGTCTCTTCAGTGATGCTCGCGGCCAAATGTATATTTCATCCTAAAAATCTGTTTCTCTGACGACGTAATTTAGAGATGTTGAGAAAAATTGCAGACATAACGCACCGATATCTAAGAAGTTAAAACATGTTTGAAAGGAATTAAATGATAAGGAAAGATTCTAATTTGTTTTTCGTTGGATGGGGGTACTTTTGTTTTTGGTATATCTCCATCCGACGAACAAAATTAGATTCATTCCTTAAATGATACTCACTGAAATCTGCTTGGCAATGACGTGTTTTCCTCGATGGTTCAGGAAATGGACATGTACATGTCTGGGCGTATGCCAGAAAACATCCAAGGGCGACTGCTGTTGCACATATTTTCGTTAAAGTTTCTAAAGACAATGACAGATAACAATAATTATTATTGCAGAATACCTTCGGAGGATAGATAAGTTATAAAAATGATATACTATTGAGTTACCATATAATGATTTAAATGTTAACGTCATAACAATGCTCATCTTCACTTCTGTCATTGATAATTATCGTGTGGTTTTATCATCAAAATTTATCTAGAATTTACGGGAGTTTATGATTCACAAAACAATCGTTATTAGCTTAAGACCTTCGTTGTAGGTAGAGATACGGAATTACCAAAATTTAACAAAAACGCAAAAATACGATGTATAGATCTATACAGTTTGTACTGAATTGCAAAATGTTAACCGAATGAAAGTATGTAAATTCATTTGTCTCATATTTGTTTTAATACAGAACTGTGGCATAAAATATTGGATATAATCACGTAAATCAGCCCATGCTGTATTAAACATACACGTTATAAGTACGGAATCACGTCGATGTCTTAGCTGCAAATCAAGAACTTTCTCACTAATTTTTTTACACTTACCCATGTTTATGAAGTAATTATAACAAACAGCAGAAAATATTAAAGCTTCACAACATTGGCGTGTGTCCGCATGTGTTTTGTAATCAACAGCTGAAGAGATTACGTATATGACATAATACCTTATTTTGATATTTATATATCCCATATAACAGGATACTGACATTAAGTAACATACATAAAGTAATGTGAATGCATTACGTTAGAAGGAAACTGAATGTATATATAGCTTTTCCTGAATTATTACACGATTTTGGCCTAAAGTACAGGATACGTAAGTGAGTCAGCGATAAATCAAACATATTTAATAATACGTGTGAAACATTCCTTAAAAACGAAAAAATGTTAACACTTACGTAGAATAAATAACTTTTCAATGCTTAAAAATGATTTCTGATTTACCGTGTCCGCGTGCACTTGAAAATTTTCCAAAGCAAAATATTAAAAATTTTCCAGTATCAAAATGATTTCAAAGAGAGCTATTTGAATTGTTAATGAATTATCTTGTGCTATTTGTGCATACCACTACGTTTGCTACCCTCTTGTGGTAACAAAGTAGCAATTGATTTTCCATCGGGTTACATGTTAATGAGTCGAGATGTAACTATTAAAAAGTCATTGAAGCTTCCTTTTGAATAAAAATAGATATATCCCATTATTGTTTATACACATACACAACTTTACCTCACAGTGCCTTTAATTTTCAAAATTTCCTTGTTTGAACTTACCGTCATTCCGCACAATATGTAGTTGCTGCAAATACTTTAATACCTGATATGATAAATACTGACGCATTGCAAAAATTTAATATTCTTAATTATCATCAGATTTTCCATAAGAAGCTTTTCAATCAAAAAGTCTGGGATTTTTCATCACGAGCAGGACTAAGGGTAGACACAACGCTTACATGACTTCAGTCAGCTATGACAACCTGTAAGATCTTTATCTCAAGTCATTTTAGCAATATGGAAAAGTCGCCCTTATAATCTTGTAAATCCCAAATTACATACGATAGGTTGGAAAATCATCTGAAATTTCGACATATTATTGGACAAAAACATTATCTATTTGCTCTTTCCGTTACACAGTTACATCTCATTTGTGATGGTAGATGACATATAGTAATTGTTACGTCATCAAATTCTATGGAAACCTGCCTAAAACTCAAGGAAATCATAGTCCATAAATGACGCTTTCATGGGAAGTTTATGACGTCATAATTGTTTTACATGAGATACGGTCCCAAATGGGAAATAACTCTGATTAACAAGACTCAGTAATGGCCTATATTTATGTCATAGTTGTTAAATATAACATGCTCTTAATACATTATATGTAGCCAGACAGCAGACACTAGATATTCTCGGGAACCTAGCTTAACCTCTGAAACAGGATTCCCTGAAAGCTCAACGTGGTACATTGTTGTAAGTTCCGCCACTTGCTTTCTATTCGACCTTACAATCAACCGTTATGTAAATGTAATTTTGCAGTACGAACACAGCAAATACCAACTTGTTTTCTACATGTCAAGTTTTAATTTTTAAACTTTAACATGACATGACTTCTATATCTGTGTTCATCAAACCCAATCCCAAAATAATATATATATATATATCCAATGTATAACGTCAAGATATATAGCTGAATATGATAAAATATCATTCATATATGTATTCTATTTTATGCACATGGTAAAATAAACTGGCAAAACAAACAAACCTACACCCTCAACCATCTAGACGAAATTCGGGTGCTTATTAACCCATCGCTTTTGTGAAATATTTATTGAATTTCGTGACGTCACAATACATTTTCAATGTTTGTCCGAGGTTAGTCTGATTAAAACCACATCTTTATTCTGCTTCACTATTTGTCCCATAGCGGATAAAGATCTGGCGAAACCCGATAATGCTTCATTTTCTGATGAATTCTGATGACGTTTTAGTTACCAAAACCATTGTTTTCGTATAGCAAATTAATGATTGGGATAGGCACTTGCAAGTGAAGCAAAATGTAATAAACACTGTTCAAAAACTACCTTGTAGTTCACGCACGCTGGGGATGTTCATTCCAAGGAATTTGTAGCCAATCCAATCCACTGATTGGCCGAATTCAGAGTTCACCAGAACATGACCCCTTACGGGGTTTCGTCAGATCTTAATCAATGGGGGCAAATATAGAAACGAAATAAAGATATGGTTTTACTCAGATTGGTCCGAGGTGTAAAGTATTGTGACGTCATCGGATTTAACAATTTTTCGCGCATAAATGGAAGGGTCAATTAAAATGAACAGAAAGAAACATATATGCACAACAGACTGACACTGAATATAACCGCAAGCTTCGTAATCAAATGTGGTAAATAGAGCATGACAAATAACACAGGACAATGAACTGTTTTATTAGAATGATTTTCCGCTACATCTTTCTTTTCCACAGACGTGAATTGAACTAGGGTCTTGCTACTTTTACGCCATATTTAAGCTTCATATGATATTCAGAGGAAATGTGCTTCATCTGTAACTGGAGGCTGATATACATGGTTGCACTTGATATCCTAACTGAGCTTCCTTAAACCGCTTACACTGCAGCATTTGTATGCTTATAAAATGTTGTGCAAAATGTATATGACATTTCAGCTATATATTTTGACGACATAATCGTCCTGTCATCGCATTATGATATACTTTTTATTTTAACAAAGTTAACATACATATAATAACAAATACATCATAATGATGCTAACTCATTTGTTACCGAGCGCTTATATATAATTACAAACAGTGAAAATTACCCCCTTGCCAGTAAAATCTATTTCATGATTAATGTACTACAAACTTCAAAAATTTACGCTGTTCATGACCATGTATTTAATATTGATTATGATTATAGAAAACATATGTATATCAAAAGTGACCATTGTGCAATGAACATACATCCCACATACTATATCTTTTATTTGCAAAATTTGAAGTTTACTTTAGGTTGATTGATCATTGTTTTACGTCACTCAACGATTATTTCACCTATATGGTGATGGCATCTGCCTAATACATTGCATAGAATTTTATACCTCGGACCCACCCCAAGGAATGAGGGATCTTTTACGTGCCACGCCTACCGTGACACGGGACCTAGGTTTTTGCTGTCTCATCCGAAAGACAGGACACCGATGTGCCCACGGCGGGAGTTGAACTCGGGTCTCCCGGTCATAAGCCGAGAGGTATAACGTAGATGGAGAGGCAAAATAATCTAAACGGAGGCACAATAACAATCCAGTGACAGTGTATGAAGGAATTACTTTTTGATTTTCAGATAGTAAAAATATTTCATGATAATAATTTTGAGGTATATATTTCTTATTAACATCTAGACATGACCCTCAATTTTGTATATATTTTTGCACTGCTAATATCTCTTCCAACTATACAGATGTTCTTAAACGGCAAATACTTTGTTGGAATAGTTATTGTTTCAGTCACGCAGAATTCTTAACGTGTATTTTGTCCTTTTCATAGCCTTATAAACTATGTAATATACATCAATTGTTCCTTATCATAACATGATACACGTAACGGTATTTGGTTATGTGTGTCTTACAATGTAATCTTGTTCTCACATAAAAGAAGTGTTTACACAATGTTGGTGATAGACTGAATTTATAGCTTCTTATACATATTACATATCATGTAGTACTGCCCATTAAATATCTGGATTTAACTGGGTGTTTCGGCATTGCGACCAGAAATATCAGCCTCTTCTATCTCAGCATATTGGTTCAGATCTCCGTACAGGTGATCTACTCTGACGGACACATCTCTGCTCTGCTGATACGTCATCCTCAGCATTTTTCTTCTATATGTCACTAATCTGATAATAACCAAATCCATAGAATTAATGTGATTTCAAACAGTTTTTATTGTTCAGAGCAAAACAGTATCTAGATCTATAACCTGGTTGAATGGCATGTGTCGCCATAAAACAGTGTCAATCATAGAACGAAAACGTCAAATATTCGGCAAGTCATAGATTCATTCATGTACCAACTTTACATAGGAAGAAACGTTTTAAACCCAAGTTTCTTGATCTAATTAAATTTTATAGTACATTTATTAAGTCGTGTATATTGCTTTCGATATTTATCAGTATATGAGAGAAAGAAAAGAAATAAATCTAGTTCATTACAATTTCGTTTTGGTTTGAAACGGTTAACATTTTTATGATCTTTAGATATATGTCCAAATACGTAAAAGTGTATTCCTCAGTTTTAAATACTATTGACGAACCGTTTTATAAAGGTATTGTGTGAATTTATGTTGTGGCATAGTACATATACTTTTGACAGATACATTATAAAGTGAGGCTTATTTAAAATTACAATATCTATCAGAGTATGTGGAAACTTACAATTTAACCATATAAGCAATGACAAGTCCTGCAGCTGGTACGATACAGCCAACCACTATCAGGAGAACTACAAAGGAATATGTTCATTCTACATATATAGTTTACATAAGGGTCTGATAAATAAGAGAGCATTTATATGTTGTACACGTTGGAGTAAAAGAGAACTACTTTTGACGTCAACGTAGTAATTCTGCAGTAAATCATTGAGTTCAATTTACAAAATGCTGATATCTTTAAGCATTTTTAAACAATAAAGGAATTAATAAATAAAATAATTATAACTTTGTGTAAAAAATTGTTACTATCGAAATTGTAAGACTATTAATAAAAATGTTTGTGTCTTTTGAATGAAAATTTAAAAAAAAAGGTGAAACATGTTTTAAATTTCAAAAATTAATTAACAAAAACCCTTTAACTGCTATTATTGTCCGGTATATATTGTAACCACAACAGAGAACGTATTTTTCTATAATAATCAACAATTAACTGTGACATGAAATCAAACATGAAAATAAATAGAATAATCATAAGTTGGAAGTTTTTATGTCGATTTCAGGAGCCAGTGTCCTTTCTAATATCTAATATATGGGTAAAGACATTCACATTCAGGGTTGAAACTCAAATTGTGTCACCGATCGAATATACTTCATTAACGTCAACGCGGTGTGAATATTAATGAATTGCCTTCAGTGAGCCCAAAAATTTCGATTGCCGTTGATTGTAATTTAGCATCATTATTCATGTGGACAGCTCATAATATGGAATGTATACCCAGCATAAATTACTCGAACAGAAATGCTCATGTTTTTGCTTGTCTGATTTCTCACAAATGTTGATTCATTGCACTGTACAGGTCTACGTACCGTATCACTATCAAGCAGAAAGCCTGCTATCTCGTGTTGGGTTTTTAAACCTACTTCTGAGTTTAGGGAATTCCATCTCTATATGTGGTCTGCAGTACACACCTTTGCTTCTGCCATTCAACACTCATTGGCTTTATTTATAGCCCTCGTATCAGTTAAACAACGTTTCTCCCTTGCTTTCTTAGTGGAAAATAAACTCTATAGGATATGTTACTTTGTTTATGATAGTTTGCACAAGAGCCAGTGGACAGGACTTTTCGTATATGGACAGTTAAAACTGCACATTTTGATTCCCTTTTCTATCCGTTTATTGCGTTATTTTGGGACGGAAATACTTTAAAATTAAGATATTTACCGGTTTTCTAAAACTTCCGCTACCCGTGGAAAATAAAAGTTTCCGCCTTTATTATATATTTTTAAATATTATCGAATGGAAAATGACAATGGCTATTTAAGAGCTTGTTACAACAATTTTTTTTTGTATATGACAAAATACAAAAGTATACGCTTAAAGTATAAAAGACCAGACAGAACCTTTTTCAGTTGAGGAAGCCACAGATAGAGGTGACAAACTGACTGTCTTCCCAGTTGTTAGATCAAGTAACGATGTCTTTGGAGAAGTGGGATTCCGAACACTTGCCAGTAGGGTAGGTGGTGGGTCAGCATGAATTTTCTTATGAAATTGAACGATCGCTTCATCAGATGTGATTTTATCTTCTTGTTTAGAAAAATAAAATGGCGTCGTCAGAAGTGTTTTTCCTATGATAAAGCCTTCTCTGGATGATCTTTCGACTGCGTCAAATGCTTTTGCAACCGCCCTATGTAAAAGTGTGGATATATATATATATATATATATATATATATATAATATATATATATATATATATATATATATATATATATATATATATATATATATATATATATATATATATATATATATATATATATATATATATATATATATATATATATATATATATATATATGTATATATATATATATATATATAACAAATATTGTGCTGTCAAGCACAATGTTCACTGTAGCTATAACACATCACTACTTTATTACTTTGATAATGATACATATACAGGATAGGTATTGCCGCCTGTAGAATCAATAACAAAGTTTCTACCTGAAGTAGAATAAAGGAACGTAAGCAGTGTCTTACATTAATCAATGCACCATTTAGATATGTAATTTCAAGAAGAATCTGATAAGCAAGTGGATAGGACCATGCATTCCTGAAAATATTGGAATATTGTTGTTGGTACGATTTAAATACATACGGATTCTGATAGACTTTGTTATTTTATTCAATTAATATTTAATTGTATAAATTTAGTGCACCATATACGGCTTTTTATGGTTCTTCCGTGATGCTCAATGTCGAAACTTTGGGAATCCATTGTGTAAATATTTGAAGGGCAAACTAATTATAACCCACAAAATTTGTAGAGGTATACTGGAATCAGGGTGTCCGTCTGTCTGTAGACGCAATTAATTTCCGGGCTCTGTAGTGGTATCCTTTGGATAGGGTGATCCCTATTGATTTCGGGTCAAAAGGTAAAAAGTCAAGTGTATTGGACATGGTATAGATAAATGGTTTACGGGCTCTCATGGATTTTCCTTTTCACTTTAAATCACGATAATAGACACCTGGCACGAAGACGATCCCTATCGATTTTAAAGTGAAAAGGTCGAAGTTCAAGTATACTGGGCGTTGATAACGTGACAACATTTCCGGCTCTTACGTGTAAAACATTTTTTTCACATAGAGCTACCATATGGTCTCCCCATGAGACGAAGGTGATCCAGGGCCAGTTGTTCGAAACGTTAACCTCTGGTTAAGCTAACCAATGGTTAAATTTCATCTGATTATATCAAAACAATTAAAAGACCTTGTCATAGTATGTGTACTGATTTGAAGCATATGAAACCAGCATTGTAATGTAATTTAGATTTTTATACAGAAATCTCATAAATTAAATCAATTTTCTTTCAAATTTTAACCACTGGGTAAGGTAAGTTTCGAACAACTGGCCCCTGATCTCCATGGGATGAGGATGATCCCTAACGATTTTGGGGTGGAAAGGCCAAAGGTCAAGTGTATTGCACATTGATATAAGTATATGGATTCTAGGCTTCACGTGTTTGGCATTTTCAATCTTTTTCAATTCCGTATAACAATTTCTCATGTATATTGAACCTCTGTCTGACACCTGAGGGTTTGTGTGTGAAAAGTAATACAACAAAGGCCTCTCCTCTTGGGTCAACATCATCACAACACACACATCTCTAAAGGAAAATAACTGCACAAATGCATACTACAGACAACCTCCCCTTCTCACCTGGGGGTTTTGTCATGCCCTTGACCTGATCTCCACATCGTCAACTCATTTCATCCGGATTTTTCTATTCTATATCTGATGTTTTCAAAGACATATCCGATATCTTTCTCCTGGATGTGTACCATGTAACAGGTTGTTATTTAAGAATGAAATATTGATTCTGAGACAGCAGAACACATTTCATTAAGCTTTCGTGATATCTTTGCAAGATAAGCTTTTTCTAAAATGATTCCTAAGGCTCTATATGACAAAGTAAAACACAACAAAATGACAATATTTCAAGTCAAACGAAATTGAATTCAGTTCATTAAATGTCGATAACTATTGAATATTTTTGATTTATGTGCACCACTTATATGCTTTTAAAAGATAGGAAAGATTTCCTGGTAGAAGTGCGAAGAGTATATAGCAATTTACCTTAGATAATTGCTGTATCTGAAACACTCGGGGTCTGTAAAATGACAAATTTTACAAAAAATATTTAAATAAAGACGATGAAGGTCAAATTTTCAGCATTGGACGCCTTAATATTGAATAATGTAATAGTGATTGCAAACAATGCATTGTTCTTACTCAAGAAGCGATATGTTTATTGCAGACACATATCATACTTTAAGATATTGCATGTACTCAACATATTTGATAAATCTTCCACATTTTCCCCAAATATATTGATAATTAAATCATACCTACATCTGTACAACTGTAGACTTATGTAGGTCTTGTTATATCCGGTATGCCATGTACGAACTTGTATAATGGCCATATCCAATATTGGACAACTGCCTTAAAAAAGAATATATATATATATATATATATTATTATCATACAAATGCAAATAACGAAGTCGCGAATCTCTACCACTAATATATGACTGATAGATAGGGAAATGAAAAACATAAAACAAATCAATGGTATAACAACCTTCCAAAAAAGTTCAATAAATAGATAAAAAAAACCTCGAAACCAAAACAAGCGATCGTACGAATTAAGAATCTGCATAACAAGGTAACATTATCCCGAAAACCTCATTATTACCAGAATAAGAAACACAGTTGTGAATCACCACCAGCGAAGAACAAGGAACGTGTGATAAAGATGAAAAATAACAGGAAAATGTTTCGTTTTGTAATCACACGTAATCCTCGTAACCATATCCCCCACCCCCACCCCCCCCCCCAAAAAAAACCCCAAACAAAACCAAAAAAAAAAAAAAAAAACCCAAAAACAAAAAGCAAAATCAGAAATATCCAGCTCACTAAATGGTCGCGTTAGTGAAAGTATGGAATATGCGTTATCATATTATTATAGATAATAAATTACTCAAATCTGGTCGTCTTATGACAAAATGATAGCATGAACTGCAAATCAAAAATCTTAATCTTATAACATGTATACTTGCAATGGATTCTTACTCATTCAAATCAGTAGACTTATAGACAGAGTGCGGGTGCATAAACAGCAAATAAAGGAACCTTATAGTAGGAATACATTGTGTTCTTTACATTTTCAAACAAACAATTATTGTTGAGTAGAGGGGGGAGTAAGTAGCCGATGTGGCTTAATGGAATATACATGACACACACTTATCGCTCCTCTGCCAGTCTGTCTATCTCTTTCTCCAGTGGCGGATTTAGAGGCCCGCCCCCCCACCCCTTGGCCACATATTTACTAGTATAAATCCAGATTTAGCGCAAAAATGGCTTAGTCGTTTGGCTAATACATATGTGCCCCCCCCCTTTTCGGAAATCCTGAATCCGCCACTGTTCTCTGTGTATAAACAACATCAATGTACAAAATATATACTCACTTCGAGTATAAACCACATGTATTTGACACATTCCCACATAGTCCAGTGCAGTATAGAAAAACAACAAGGTATCAAGCGAAAGACACTAAAATCAACCAAGTTCACGCTTTGATTTAGTCACTAAAATAATTGGTGTTTGGAAATCACACTATATTTCCAAAGTCCAATATCTCGTTCGAAACTTAACACCTTGCAATAAACCATTCGAGTCGAAGAATACATATTTCCAAGCACTTTTCTCACATCTGCTTCGCCGGTGTTTTTGGAGACTCCATTACATTTGAGGCAATAAAAACCCGCAATTAACATCCACCAAAAATACCAGAAACAAAACCAAAACTCATCTTCCCACTTCTCCAACCCCCCAAAACACCCCTCCTCAACAAACACACAACAAACTATGATTACATTATCATCCAGGGTACAAGGGGAAAGGGGGAAGGGGACAGAAACGAACTTTTCCTCTTCGAGCATTCTTATTAAATCGTATGTATTTTGCTCTTTGAGGTAACCAATAGAATCATTAAAATTATTTGTGTGAATATTTATCTGAATATTAATGTCAGTAAATGGTACCGATATCCAACAAAGCGACCTCTATGTATCATGTTTAGTTGTAAGCTTAGTCGGTGGTAAGCTAAGTCGGTGGTAAGTTAGGTAGGTCGTTAACTAGGTAGGCTCTAAGCTAGGTCGGTCGTAAGCAAACTCGATAGTGAGCTAGGTCGGTCCTAAGCTAATTCTGTCGAAATGTACGTCTCTTCTAACGACCAACTACGAAATAGCGTAAGCTTAAGTTTGTATTTTTGTGTATGTAAGACAGTCGCTGACATCTGCAAAATATAGATGCATTGATTTAAAAACTACCTGAAATGTACACAGCAGTATAGCTATACCCCATCATGTTTGTCAGGTATACGCAATGGGACAAATAGAGAAGTGGAGTAAAGATATGGTTTTAATCAGATTGACGCATAGCTAATATACGACTTTCGAAAATACAGATTATTATCTAAAGGAATATGTATGCACACGCCCGCCGTGACCCAGTGAACAACGAGTCAAGCTCCTGGCCATGAACAGTCTGCTATTTACACTGTGTTAACAAAAATAGTACATTCTTCTGAATTAATTTCAAAATTAATTTTAGCATTTGTTTATTTCGGATCTGATTTCGCTGTGTAATATTATTATAGATATTTACTGATGTACGCATTATAGACAAAAGTAAGGAAAATATTGTTGAGAATCTAGCTTGAACAGATTTTTGTATTATGGACGGGGATCAGATGCACTGGCGGATCTAGAAGTTGTTCGAAGGGGTGAGGGGGGAGGTTTGGAACATTTAAAACTAATTTATATAAACTCGTATTTCGTTCATCTATGGGTTTCACATATGTCCACATTCGACTCGATCGACAGCCTGATGCATTGAAAAAAAGGGGGAGTGGCGTTTTGCTCTACTGCATGTACATGTGCCATGATATGTTTATGAGCCATAATTTATTTTTTATTCATCTTATATACCAATCTTATACACCTGTAAAAACCACAGTTGAACATTTGTGAAACAATGAGGCCCCTGCTGTCACCAAATGTCGTTGTTTTCAAATACGGAAAAACATTTGGTGTCAAAACAGATGCACATGTAAGTTTTGCACAATGTTTAAAGATGTCGATACTAAAGGCTACCTTACACGAAGACCAATCCGAAGCGACGAAGTCATCCATTAGAACAAAATTTCGAACCCACCCCCACCCCCAATAGTTATAACTCTCAAGAATAGTGGTACTTAAAAGGTCCTTAGAAAATAAAACAATTCACAAGGGTGCGTCTCTGTAAGTGTGTTCATGTGTAAGGGCACCTTTATACATACTTGATTATTTCATGCTTTTATATATTTGGTAGCAGTTTGTATCTTAACAGACAGACGAAATCATTTAAAGAATTTGATTAAGCCCAAAGTCCTTAACGATGCTACAATAGGTAAACTGGAATGGAACTCGAACGACCTTGATGTGTAACTCATTATCAAATAATTTCATCCAAACACAGCCCCTGATACATTGAAAAAGTAGTCACTCTCTCCCTACATCACATCAGTCAATCACGACTCTCGTTAATTACTTTGGCCAAGTACTAAATAGGAAATCACGCGTATTAATAATTTCAGAAGTAAGCTGTAATCGAAAGTTCAGGAATATCGCTCTAGACGCAATTCCAAAAGGGGTGGTCGGGAACCCCCCCCCCCCTCCTCTGTATCCTCCGTTGAGATGAGTATCCAAAGATTTAAAAATGCATTTATTGCAAGAAATGATATTTGAATATCTGTAGAGTTGAATTATACAATATTGATGAATCCATTAAACATTTAACCAAGGCAAAGTACACAAAAGAATGAGACATAAATATTTTGTTTCAAAAATCATCAGTGTTAACTGTTAATTGCAGGTGAGAATAAAAACCAGTTTATTTGATGGCTAGTTATAGATGGAGGACCATTATCAGAAGTGAGTTCCGTATCATGGGAAACTTTTGGTAGAGGCAGGATTTGTGTGTGTGTGTGTGTGTGTGTGTGTGTGTGTGTGTGTGTGTGTGTGTGTGTGTGTGTGTGTGTGTGTGTGTGTGTGTGTGTGTGTGTGTGTGTGTGTGAAAATGTTGTATTGGAAGTTAACTCAATGATGCAGTTAGCTGCAGTTGTTATCGAAAATTTACGGGGAAACGAGGTGGTTTTATTTGGAAATGAGGACAGTGCCAAGCACAATCAGAATGAGTTTACTTCGGAATATTTCCGTCCGTTTCATGAAATTCAGAAATATAAATATTTCAAGTTTGAGCTTTTTATTAATCCAGGTAGATTGATTGTTAGATTTTAAAATCGCTCTCATAAAAGCTTGTTAATTTAAACATATAAACATGACATGATAAGTAGTGCCATTTGTCATTTTCATAATGAGTGATCAAATATTCTCATCTACATCTAGGTGTGGTTGTCGCGTCGGATACGTTCCAATCCTTTACATTGCCCACTTGGAAGAAAGCATACGATTATTCTATAACACTCTATTCAGTTGAAATTTAAACAATGTGAAAATATGTAAGTTCTAAAATGTTCACCTAAAGTTTGTTTCCGCTTTTCGGTCGTGATATGAAAGAGTTTTATATGTTATAGTTTACGTATGCATGAGCATTCATTCACACTAAAAAGGATTTTATTTGTATATAGAATTTTTCATCCACCAAAAGTTATTTATATTCAATTATGATGAATATATTATACTATATTATACCATGCTCACGAAAAGTCTATTACAGATCCACACAAACTCTATTCATAATTTAATTTTGCGGATGTGCGTTGAGTGTTACCAAGCGATTACTCTGCACTAACGCCGTAAGATATTAAGGCCACAACAAATTAATGTTTTGTTTGACAAATCACCGCTCTGATTTTTCCGATTTTCGTTTATTTTTCAAATTACCAGTAAAAAAAAACTGATCCGGTCCGGTTTTATTTTTTTATTTTGTATTACGCGCCCGGTTCCGGTTTTCGCCAATTCTAGGCAGCATTCGGTACCAGTTTGTCGACACGTGGGTGATGGATGGTAACAGTCCATTAACTTATAGGATATGTTGAAAAGTGCGAAAAATTTTACGTCTACAGAAAAACTGACAAATAACTTTATTAAAACTATATTCCCGCGGCTATTTCTGCGTGGACAAAAAGATTTAAAATTCATTCTTTTTCCATGACATATGACGAGAGTTTCATAAAAAAGTAGATATCTAAATTAAAATCATTGATGGTAAAGTCATCGACCATTGCTGTGATAGTAAAAATCTACAAAATCTTTCTTTATTGAAGTTCAGTCTTGCGTGTTTAATTTCCATTGTTCGCTGAAGTGGATTAACAATTTGTTAAGTTGTACCTATTTTGCCACATTTATTTATATTCTATTGCGAGCCTATATCAAAAGTTGATAGTGCCAAGTATGCCTAACCCAGATGTCGAGGATAACGTTATCCTGCAATCCGGTGAATATTTTTGATAACTTAACGGAATTCTCCGAGTATTAGGAAAATGGCCATATGTTGGAGTTGTAAGCATGTTAATTAAACAGTCCTATTACATATGAAGGTACAGTTTTCAAAAAAAAAAATCGCTCTATAAAAATATTGAAAAAAAGTTCGCTCGCCGCCTCTCTATTTTCATCATAGAAATCTGGAGAACAAGAATTATGTTTGGTGTGGCCTAAGTAAAAAAATATTTCTAACCATCTCTCTAATGCTGTAAACGCGAAGTTCCGACTAAGATTGGCGTTTGCCCTCAGACAGGCGTAAATTAAGTCCCAAGCGTACGCCATATTTTGAAACTCGGTGAAAATGAACAGAGCATTTCGGACTGTATATTTATAAGGATTTATGAGAGATAATTAAAAAGAGGTTTTGTTCTAAATCTTACCTATAGTTAGTACTGGTGTGCTACACATTTCCGCTTTTCCTCCATATGTAGTTAGCATACAGGTATAAAATATGTCTGGACCATATCGGGAACAGTTAAATTCTTTAGCCTTTTCCTCCCAATTTGTCTTTCGCTCTGGACAATCTATTATGTTTCCAACACTTTTCGACAAAATAATAGAAATCACTCCCGTACATATCATCAAAAACATTGTCCGTATTACATGTACACAGAATATATATGTATTTATCCGATTTTTCGTGCGTACGTTTGTGTACTTCAGTGAAAGGGAAGTTTAGTATATTTTATTTTTATATCATCTGCTCACGATTATTGAAATCACATCTACTTAGAAAATACTTCAATGTGTTCTAAATATTCAAATATTGGCGATGTTTTAATAAGTTCAATTCATTAGTATTTTCCGCATTTTGATCAATTTAATATCTAGGGTTTAAATGAGAAGATATAATAAGGGGTGACCATTCAATTGTGGACGAGGGAAAGCCCGGAGGGGGGGACTTGTTTTAAGTAATCAATGTATGTACTTGATACATATATCATGAAGTATTTTTATCCTCATGATTTACAAATAGTTTTTATGGTACTTTTCTTATTTTTCTCAATTTTAGATTTAGGAACATTAAATAAATTATTTACAAATTTTGATACAATTTCCTTTTTATCACAATAAGTAAATTGATTTTTTTATCTGACAGCGGTTACTTAATCCCTAAGTAAAGATAAGCTGACATTTTAATTTAGGTAAAGAAATTTACCTAAATCTAAATCTAAAATTGAGAAAAATAAAAAAGTACCATAAAACTATTTGTAAATCATGAAGATAAAAATACTTCATGATACATATGCCATCTGTAAAGTCCAGATTGGTCAGTGAAATGAGCAAATAAATTCTAATATGATAGGCCTACTGCAAATGAAGGAAATATTGGGTTCTTTATTAAAATGTTATTTATTTTAATACTTTAATACAATGTAGTCAAAAATATTTATTTTCTTGTAAGAATTTTCAGGATTTTGGAGAACAGAATATTTATTTCCTTAACGTGCCTTCTTCGCTTCCATATCCAATCGAGGATATGAGGACCTTTTTGCATAATCCCTTGTTTCGATGAAAGTGGTATCAGATTTTTTAAAATGAAAATTTAGTTTTCAAATATACCTATGTAATTGATATAATGTGGTTTCGTAGTTAGAAAATTAATTCTATATAGTATAATCAATTCTATACTTTAGAATTAATTTATACAGAATCATTCGGCAAATATTTACAGTAAACTTCGATTATTTCGAAATTCCAACATCACAACCAAGGCTTCAGTGCTGACCACATTTCACTATTAAAATCAGAGTTCTGTACCAGGTGACCCTGTGAGACTTATGCTAAGAAAAAACTAACTCAAATAGTATTGGCGGAACTGTCATGGCTTTTAATAAAGATAAATTTCAAATGCATTTACATTTAACATGCCAATCGCATGTTCATATTCTATGCGCTCGTAAGCTTATGGCGGCATAGCATTCACAAATATCAATATACATGTACAACAAACCATATTAGAGCTGGAGCTGGAGACCCCCTGGAGACAACAGTATCCCTCAGCAAATGGTATTAAACAGTCAAAATTGCGCCATTTGGATTTCACATGATGAAATCCAACCGCCAAACATGCGGCCGAATTTTGACCGATCTTACACTACAGTAGAAAAAGCTCAATTTTACATACCATATAACATATATCAAATCATATATTCATATATCATATTATATCACACAACATATAAAGCCACAACAGTTCCCAACCCATTAACATTTACAACGTCACTTTCACAATGGATATAACAACGCAGCGCCACTTATGAAATGTAAAAGCGCAGCTCGAATTGTTGAAACAAATACATGGTTGCCTAAGGATGATAAGTGTACTCCATCTTTTAAGAAGCGTTTATCGTGAGTAGAAGATATGTCCTTATGTTTAATTGAAGCACCACCTAACTTAATGACGAAACTTGCAATAGAACTATTAATCCGTAGTCTTGATTTTTCAGCCGAAATATTTGAAATGGCGTGGTGCCAATATAACCGTGGCAGTATATGGGACCAAACTATGCACGTTAAAGGCATATCATATTTTAATTTACTAATTATATTTTTCATGAATTTTTGTTGTCGACATAATGGATTATTATCAAATCCAATATCATTACCACCTACATGTATAATTAAAAATCTTGGATGGGGATTTGTAGAATACAAATCGCAAATAATACCGTATAATCTATCAAAGCGCAACCCCGATATCCCTTTCCATAACATAGAAACACCTGATAAAGACAAGTTGATGTCAAACTCTGGAGAATTCTGAACAAACTGTTCTGCCCTCTTAATGAGCGACGATCCCACAATCCATATTGAATCTACAAGATTTATAACCAATATTGGTACTATATGGAATAATAATGTAATAAGTCAGGAACAACAATAATTCATGATCAAGAAGATTGCACACCGATAGGGATGACATTGAGACATAGCAAGTTCCGGTCTTATATAATTCTTATATGCAGAGGAGAGCCATCGCCCTCTTGTTTGAATTTCTTGATCTGGTATACCCGATAAATACAAATGAGTTGCTGCCCCTATTCTAAATGAGTGAGTTCTAAACGTGTTTGTTGAAATGCCTAAAAATTTCAATGTTTTGTGTAGTACACTCGAGAATTGGTATGATGTCAATGGATTCCCATTGATATGACAAAATAAAGGACCGTCCGTACAAGATCTGAGCTTTAAGAAAGCATCTAAAAACTCAAAACATACTACTGACTCAAATGATTTCTTAATTGAAATAATAACACCTTGACCAAACTGATCAGTTTTAGAAAAACGCAGATATAGTTTGACATTGTCTTCAGTAACATTTACATCGGAAAGATGTAGAATATTCTTCTGTGCATTATTTGATGCCACTGCTATTTCGCCAATACGAAGCAGACCGAAAAATGCCATTGTAAATGCAGACGCAAACATGATATGCTCATATATTGAAGAAGTCACTGTATGCAACGCATTCAAAATTTTCAATAACAACTGATAAGTTATTGGACTTCTGATGTCCTTTGCAGGATTAGATCTTTTAAATCCAGCTAACATTTTTTGAAAAATAAATGATTTTACTGGGTCAGGTTAACCGTGTACTTGTAAATTATAACTCAAAGCCGACAAATATACTTTAGCCGTAGAGTGTGCCATGTTTTTTGAACGCAAGAATGCTAAAAAAAAACATTACATGGTCTATAGGCGGGGGCCATGAAAATGCTAGATTAAACTGTAATCTGAAATTATTAAATGCATCCATAGCCCTAGTATAAGCAATGTGTGTGTTTTTGACAGACCAGAACGAATTAATTGATTGACATGTCCTTCAAGAGGTTCCAGAATTGAAAAGGAATTTGACAAGGGTAGTAATGTGCCCCCGTTGCCAACTGCCTGAATCTTTTCCACTGCAAACGAGAAATAGCATCAGCTACCTTATTTTTTATTCCTTTCATGTGGACTGCTAAAAACTGAATGTTGTACTTTAATGAAAATAACACCAATTCTCTCAACAAAGTCATAACTCTTTTAATTTTCGAAGTTTTCTTATTCAATATTTCAACAAGGGCTAAATTGTCAACATGTAATAACAATTTTCTATACCTTAATGTTTCTGCCCATAAATGAAAACCTAAAACAATGGGAACAAACTCTAAAAAGGTTATGTCTTTTTGTATGCGTTCATCTACATCCCATTCCCAAGGCCAACAGAGATAGGACCATTTATTACCAAAAACTACCCCGCATCCTACCGCTCCTGAACTATCAGAGTAAAACTCTAATTTCTCATCAGATTGCCATTCTAAAACGGGAAATCTCGTAGTAACATTGAATTCATCAAAAAATTTTAACCACATTTGAAGGTCACTGTGAATTTCTTTTGAAAGACGAATAAAATGATGAAGTCTCGAAACACCGGACTTTAATCCATATAAACGACATGAGAATGCACGACCTGCTGGCAAAGCCTTAGTAATAAAGGAGCCTGTGAGAGACTGAAGTTTTCTTAAAGTAATCTTGGATTTGCTTTGAATTTCACGTATTTCGTTCAGTAACGCTACCACTTTCTCCTTTGGTATGAAAATTGACTGACTAACAGAATCTATACCTAAGCCCAAAAATACTATGTATGTTACCGGACCTTCCGTTTTTTTCCGCTGATAAAGGGACACCTAATTTATTGCATATTTCTTGAAAACTATCCATTAACAATGAACAGTTGTTTGAATCTTGAGATCCCGTAAATAAGAAATCATCTAAGTAATGAACAATATTTGACAAATTCGTTTCATATTCCAATGACCAATGTAAAAATTTTGAAAACTTCTCAAACAACGCACATGATATTGCGCAACCCATTGGTAAACATTTATCTATATAGTATTTATCCATGAATTTGAAACCCAGAAGGTTAAAATCCTCGGGTCTTATTGGTAACAATCTAAATGCGTTAGAAATATAATTTTTCGCAAGCTGTGCATTTGGACCCAGTTTTTGAACCTTTAAAACAGCTTGATCAAACGATGAGTAATTAACAGAACAAATTTCGGGATCAATGAATTCATTAATACTTTTCCTAATGGGAGCAGATAAATTAGTAATCAATCTCCAACCCCCCTGTTTATACGACCTAATTCAATTTCTTTTGATAACTTTGCTAAAACTTCATCTTTATGATCAAACGCAGAAACCATATTTCTACATGTTACAGATTTTCGTGGACCTTGATACTTTAACGAGAAACCAAATGTGAATCCATGCAAAAGATTATTGGCTGCATCTTTTTTCTGGATAAATTTCTAATAATTCACTTAACCTGGTAACGTTGATATGTGAACAACCTAGATCCCAAAGGCTAGATACATTACTGCCGAAATGGCCGGGGAAACCTGGCAGGGGTCCCCAAAGTATTATTAGCTTTGTGACGAGGAACATAAGGGGGACTAGACCTTACAAAGTGATTATTTGTCTGCTGACAATTGATGGATGTGTGGTTTTGACCACATTTTATACAAGCATGAGAAAAACGACAATCTTTCTTTATACATGCTCCTTTCAAATTATAATCATAACACCGCTTGTGTTGATGACTATTTGTATACTTTCGTTCTGGCACACTTGATTGACCCATGTAAAACAACCACAGTTCTGCATCTATATTTTCTCACTGAATGGAATTGTTTTGTGCGCGCCTCAGCCTAAACTGAATATCATAATCTTTCCAGCCAAATGTGACAGATCGTGATGCACCTAGTCTGTTAGAACTCATGTATTTTAAAATGCCCTGAATGTGATGTGGAAATCGTTTTAAGTATATGGCTGCATAGATTTAAAATGCATCTGTCCATTCAGATATACCTGATATTTTTCTGTCTTTTGACCGATTTTTTTTTATCTTAATTTGTTCGCCCTCAAACACAAGAAGTTGTTGTGTTTCAGCCGCAGGATCTAAGTGCAATAATTTTGACAAATCAACAAACTCATTATTCCATACTTTTTCTTGAATATTTAAAGGCGTGTTAGACCCCAGATGTGCGGTAATGCTAACCAATGGATTTATTGGATTAACCAGCATACCTTGCTGATAGGGAACACTCAAACTCCCAGAAGTGCTGCAGCAGGGGATAGTAATACTATTAGTATTACTAGGAATGGATTCCATGGGTTGCAATGGTTGGTGACCGCTAACAGCCGGCTGCATGGAGGTAGGACGTTCAGAAACCACAGGGACTTGGACAGCTGCCGCTGCAACAGGTGACGAACGGGATTCGAGCCGGACTGACTGGGACTGGCATGACTGGATTGCAGGAGCCGATGAAACCGTGACCAGTGTAGGCCAAGCATAAGGAGACTTGGCCTTTGAGCGACGGGATTTTGCCATGCGTAACATTCTAGTACTCATTCTTACGAAAAGAAATAACAGAACTGATAACTTTTGATTAGATGTATACTTATTAATTTATTAATTAAAATGAAAATCTACAATGTGTCTAAGTTCGTTATCGGTTTAATGTTTGCAGACTTATCATTTGATAATTTACTATACTATAGATATAACATCATAAGCATGATTTATTTTATTATTATTATTATCACTATTATTATTGTTGTTGACCATATTGTTGTTGTTGTTATTATATATACATATAATTATTATGAATTATATTGTTTAAATCTTACGTTTAGTCAATGAAATGTAAAAAACATTAAGTTGAATACACGAGTCATGAAGCAATAAAACAAAATGTCTAAAAGGAAATTTGTTTAAATACATAAAATTAAAAAACAAATGGAATCTAATGAGTAACAGGAGGAAAATTCAAACACTTATAAATTCAAACATGTTATACGATACTTGTCTGCTAACGTTGATTTCGTCTACATTCGCCAATGGTGAAGAGATAAAAGACCGGGATCGAATTTTAATACGCTCACACGTCATAAATTTACACTACTAAAAAAAATTAATAACGAACGGACATAAATTCCGGTTTCAATAAACATATATGCATATATTTTTTACATGTATATCCAAAACAATTGATGTGACATTCTCTTTAACGTGATTTATCTTATAGTGATAAATCTAATTATTGACAAAAACAGATTTGCATCAATCTTAATCCAATACAAAAAAATCTCCAAAAAAGAAAATCACAGATTCTAGTTAAACTTAAAAAATAGATAAATAGAACGTTAAAAGTCAAACTGACCCGTTTACAGATGTCGGAGAATGGGATGTCACACTATCACACAAAAAAATCCTCTCAACATGCGCATTCAAGCTGTGTACGTTTTGTGCTTTATCAATAAAACTTGCATAAAGACAGTTCTAGCTCAAAATTTAATGTGAGAGAACATAATATATAAATGTTGACGCATTCACTGTTAGAGAAAACAATGTGAAAGAGTTTGCACGTGGTACCGTAATAAAACAGTGTAATACATTGCTTGAAACAAAATACGGTTACATGGCCTAGGTATTTGTAATGACTATTAGATGTAGACATGGTTCGGATACAAAAATACACACACACCCTCACACCACTGGCGGATTTAAAGGGGGACTGGCTTGCCCCCCCCTTTCGCCACATATTTACTAGTAAAAATCCATATTTAACATCAGACATGGCTGAATATTTTGGCTTATACACATGTGGACCCCCCTTTTCGGTAATCCTGGATCCGCCACTGCACACACACACACACACAACACACACACACACACACACACACACACACACACACACACACACACACACACACACACACACACACACACACACACACACACACACACACACATTCTTCCTGGATTCGAAAAAAATGCATTATACACTGTTATAACCGAGACGAAATTCATATTCGATCATTTCTTTAGAAATCATGTCATTTATATTAGAAATTCCCGCACCCTCAACATATATTTCACTCATTTATCCTGTAACACTTCAGTAAATCTAAGTGATCCAAATCAAACACCCACCTCAATGCTGACAGAGACTGAGTATTTGAATCATTTGAAAGTGTTCCGCTTGATTGAAAACTACATGTAATATTTCTGAAATATCATTGTACCATAGGCATGTGCTGTATGTAATAAATCTACCCTTGGAGTCGTCCGCTTTAAAATAGACAAGGAAGTTAATATGTATAGGCATATACCATGTATGTGTATTGTCTCGTACCATCACGAGTGATTATATATAATTGTTTTATTTGGTATTACGAAAGCATTCGCTTGATATTTTGATATTTAACCCATAGACCTTGACCCTGTGGTTGACCCTTTTTTCAATCACTTTAAACTTAAATACATGTATATCATTTGAATTTTGCCTCCGATTGGGATTTCATAATTATGTTACTTACACATTCTTCCTTACATGAGATTTTTCTTTTAATACTATAGCATTTGATCATTCTTTTTTTTTTCTAAAAATGTTAACCTAAATTTATCCCCCTAACAACAGGCGATGGGTATCTGTTAAGTACGTCATATACTAAGGCTTATGACAACTCGTTACGTAAGGAAAACGGGAAAAAATGTTAAAATTTTACTTAAAGATAATTTTTATAGCGCAAAAATGTTAAATGTACCTACAACTTATTAAATTATAATTCTAAACAAGATGTGTATGTGAAACACGAATGCCTCCGGCGGCAACACACTCCAAATAATGCAAATTTTGAAATGTCGGTCAAAGGTCACGACCAAAGTCACGAGGTCAGTGACTTTAGTGTAATTTATAGGGGTTGTATTAGTGGAATATGCATGCCTAATACCGGTATGAAATATTTATCTCTCAAGCTTCAAAAGTATAAAGTAAAAAATAAACAAACAAATTAACAGGTCAAAAACAACCTATTGATCCAGGAACATAAAAAAAACCCAGAACAGATCTCACAATCGGATATGGGTACAAATTGAACCTGGGTATCTAACAATTTTTAATTGGGGGAGAGGGGGGGGGGGGTTTAACATGATAAAAGAAACGGAATTATCGAAAGAAGTTTCAATTAAATTATTCTGGATCCGCGACAGGAGCTTCTTTACTAAAATGTCCTCTGTTTGACTTGCCACGCCAGTAGTAAGGTTCAGAGGTTAAAATTAACAATATAAAGCAGTAAAACACCCAAATGAAAATGGCCTTCCACTATTAATAAACACCGACAAGAATTACAAAGTAATGGGACATAGCGCCAGTTTTTTTGTGGATATACCAGAGGGAGGGAGGAGGTTGCGTTGCACTTGATAAGTTCTTCTTTGACCACAAGGTCGGAAAGTTGAATTCATTACACTTGATGTATTCAGTTGCGGGGTTAAATTAGGTAAGGTTGATTGGTGTTTTACGTCGCTTTCTACAATGTTTCATTTATATCACGACATGGATGGAAGCAGGAGGTAACCAACCTCTTAAACATAGTGGCGAAACCCGGGGAATCGAACCCGGATCGTCGGCACCGCAAGTCAAGTGCTTAACCACTATACTAAACCAGTCGTGGGTAATGGTTTTACTACAAACATAGAGACAGACTGGAATCAGGTACTTAGTACCAGGGGGCATGCCCTCCCTACCCCACTTTTTTTGCCGTATTTATTATGCGTGCAGGCGTCTAGATACAGCCCAAAGATACTCCAGAGGCCACATATTTTCTTCATTTTTTTTTTCAAAATTTTCTCGGGTTCAAACTCGATCTGCCCCCCCCCCCCCCCCTCGAATATTGTAAAACGATGCTACGTGTTTGGGAATGGTAACTTGTATATAAAACACAATGAAACAAACAAACAATGATGCAATATACGCACGATGGCAATTGTGATATATATCTCCACACCATCGTATTTGCACCATTGTCATGGCACAAACGCCCTCCAAATCAATGAAACAATACCGTGATATTATGTGAGGGAAAGGTGGAGGTGATTCTACCCCCTTGGGGACCCCCCCCCCCCGGAAAAAATTCCCACAATAGATTTTCCCCTGGGGAAAATCTACTCTGGAGTATAGCTTTAGAATAGTGTTTCGGGAGAAAATTCTAGTCTAAAGTCAGTTCTCCCGAGGAGTGGGTTACCCCCGGGAGAAAACCTACTCTGTAACACCAGCATTGTCTCTAATTAGATCGGTGGGAATAAATTAGATTTTGTGACTTCTTTTATACTAATAAGAAAGTTAATTTACTGGCGGGTCTATATTTGGGACAAGACCGGTGGGTCTATAACTTGTGACACGACCGGTGGTCTACAACTGGAGACACAACCGGTGGATCTATGACCTGGTACACGACCGATAGATCTACAATTGTAGACACATGCGGTGTGTCTACAACTGGACACTCGAGCGGTGGGTCTACAACTGGAGACACAAACGGTGGGTCAATAACTAGGAACACAACCCTTGGGACTCAAACTTGGGATATTTCCCTCACAGTTCCAAGCAACCAAGTGATCCAACGAGGCTGAATTATATGTTATATTAATAATATATGTTGAACAACATATAAAATGCATACTGTGTGTATTACGGTATATATACCTAGTACAGTGTGGAATAAAATGGTTACATGTGGTATGCTTTTCAGGCTAGATTCCTCCGAATCATTGTAATAAAGTACCTAATACGTTCCCAGCTTACACTTCTGATTCAGTCTCTTATATGCAAAACCCCAAAAAACCCATTTTAAGTATTCGACAAGCTACTCAGCCATTTTGGGTGCCAAATCTAGAGTGTTACTTGTAAATATGTGGAGAAAAGTAGTCTCCCTCTGCATCCTCTAAATTCGCCAATAATAATTAAAGGCTTGAAGAGCCACAAAGGCGTCGAGCTAAATTTGAATTAAAGCTGTCAAAAGTAGCAGAAATTGACCAGTCGTGTTCACCTTTTTTGTTGAATTCCGATAATTTTGGAATAGAGTAAAAATAAAAGCTTAAGGACCAACAGCCATATATCATATATCATCATAACATTTTATTGTTCTTTACGTCATCCTTGCAGAAATATGTCAAATATCTTTTCACAAAGAATGTACATGTGAAATCAATCGAACACCATTGCCATTTTTTTTTACAAAGATAGAAATAGACGAGTTGTTACTATTGCCTGTAAAATATGGAAAGCCTTATGCTTATATTTGTTTCAAGATATGGTCTAGGTTACTGTTTTAGTCTACGCTACTAACACTGACACTAGGGCCAACAGCTTCTATATATCGTCCAAACACACTAGTTATTATTCGGTCGTTTATTGTATGTGCACGTGTAAGGGCTACAACGCCATGCCGTTCGCCGTAATTACGCAAGCCGATTGTGCATCACAATTGCACTTTATCGGTTGATTTGGAATAAAATCTTCACATGTAAGTTCTACGTAATCTATTTTTCATGCATTCAATCTAAAATTCTGTCTTAATCCATATTATAATCCTTTACATCCGCATTAAATTTTGTAGGCGATTTGGAAACTTTCTCGGCTGCCAATTTTTATGCCCTCGTAGGAACTTTTCCAGATATGTGGAAAATCATGCGATATATACACATGCTACTTCCTTAATAAGGAGAAAATGAGGCGTGGCTTTAGAAATTTTAGCGGGAAAATTCACAACGGCGCAAAAACAAGTAATTCCCATTAACATAAAGTTATTTGGCTTTGTGACCAACATCTTGATCATTTAATGCTATTCCGATTGCAACTTAAACTTTTAAAAAGCTATGCTTGTTTAAGATAGACTGGAGTTACCTGCTCTTGCTTGCTTTCGCTACGCGAAGACACAAGTGACCACCGCCATTTTGTAGAGGCTATTCCCTGTCCAGCAAGTGTTATTTATAGCACAGGCGGTAAGGGCAGATAAGAAGCTGTACACACTGCGTGTAGATATTTTTAAAATTCGTCTGCAGTAGCATACACAGCATAGGTATACAGTACCTGATATAATTTATGAGAGGCTCGTGATGTTTAGCTTTGAGGATGTAATTAATGTTGTCGATATTTGTTGATTCTAGGTTAAATGAATGAAACAAAGAGAAGTCCAGTGAGATAAAAATAGCCGATAACGCGTCACTTGGTCACCTAGGTCAGCCTCGTTATGAATTATTTGTCACCTGTCTAGATATCTTTGTGATACGCACTGCTAGTCTATATTTAGGATTCTATGAAATATTTTATTTGTTATTTTTTAGACTGAAATTTATATCTACATATATTATTATTATATTACTTATATTATTATACATATTTCTAAGATCGCGCGATCGGTTTCCATATTGGCGCTTAATGTCAAATTATGCCTTGATCGCGTGTGTTACAAGGGTTCTACTACGATTTCTCCAAATAAGGCAATATGTCACGTGGTATTCCCCATATTTGAAAAAATTCCCATGAGGTGCGATTGTAATTCATAATCGGCTTGCGTCATCACGGCGAATGAATATTTTAACACACACAATAAGCAACAGAATAATACGTGTTTTATGGCAATATATTGATAATTTAAGTTATGCAGACCTATGCTTAAACCTATTTCTGTGCAATGAAATTTCAATAACAAGGATAACAAAGCCGGTTTTGCAAGAACTTTTACTACGTTTAGTACTTTAAAGAAGGTACTACTTTGTTACGTGAATTAAAAAGGTGCAGAGGTAAAATTTTTACGATCGCTAGAAGACTGTCGAGCAAATGCTGGACGCCTTAAAAATAGTAAATGTTAGTATTTCCAATACATGTAGATAATTGATACAATTATTAAAATGTCCCAGTTTAAGGAGGTTTCCTACAGTTTCTTTTACTAAGTCTCCTTGTTTAAGAATGTTTTCTTAGATCTAGGGTCTTAGCTCGCTTTCAGACTGGCAGAGCACGGTTTATCATGTTGATGTCGCATATATTTTTATACCATTATGTGTTTTACAATACCTTACATGTTTATATTTCTATGACCTCTCAATATGCGATACCTGTTGAATCTTGTTCTTTACATGGAGGATTATTTATAAATTTTTAAATGTACGTCCTTTGATTGTTCTGCTGTTACGGTGAGTGGGAAGGTGGGCCCGTAAACCGGTTAGCCACACCATTTGTTTGGCTTTTGTCAAATTAAATGACCGTCCTAAGTCGGTATCGTAATTGCACTACAATCAAATATTTTTTAATGTGTTATATATAGTATATTATTTATATTCATGTATTGTATAGCTCCATGGTGACTTCTGCCACTTAACTGAGCCAGTAACTCCTCTTTTTTCTTAGCAGAAGCAGAAGCAGAAACGTCTTGGTTTCAGCACATCTTTACCCAGTTCTGTTAAGGCTTGAAACTTCTTAAAGTGTTATACATTGATTTTAGGGTGGAGATGTGAAATATTAATAGACACTAGAACAAATCTAATCAAGCAAACAAACAAACAACCCCTACCCCTCAAACCCCTTCCCCAATCATTGATATAAATACCATTCAGTGCGAGATTTCTCTGTCCCATCTGTCCAAACCATATTTTATGAGAAACTTTGTAGGAATTGAGAAGTGTAGAGCATAAAAGTTTTGAGAATTCAATGTCGCATGTACCTGTTTGTGTTAATCAGGTCATATATATCAAATGAAAACTCTAATCATTATCGGACTATATTTTCTTTGATAGATGTTTGTGTCCATGTAGATAGAATAGGTATTTGTGACACCATTCCTTCTGAACTATACCATAATTGTCAATTTCAAATCTCCAATGTAACTGCCTCATATAGAAAAGTAAGGCTAAAATCTTGCTACACCAAATCTGAATCTAGTTACTGCAACGCGTATAAGATACATATTTACAACAGCTTAATTTCATGTGATTTTATTTTATGTTTGGTCTTATTTCGAATTAGAAAAAGCATAGTACGGTAAGAAAGTAAACTAGTCTTTACCTTACACAACTTTTCTTTATTAACGGACTTTGTTTTTGGTTGGTTTGTTTTGTTTTGTTTTTGTTTGTTTGTTTGCTTTTTTGAAATATTATATCATTTTATGACGGTAACTTGCAAATTTGAATTATGTGGAAAAAAGCTATACTTATTTAAAAGTGGAGTAAAAGAATGAATCATCTGCAACTGCAGCAAAACTTTGTAGAGACAGTCTCAGCAAGTGGGAAAAAGAAAGATCAATTAAGTAAGTAATAAAATAAAGGATAAATATATTTTATAAGTTTAAATTGGAAATGCCATTTCCGTAATTTACCTAGTATGAAGGAATTAGACCTTGGAATGAAACATAGACATCCGGGATTTGTTTTTGTTTATTGTATCCGGTTTTTTTCTTTTTGGTGGGGTGGAAGGGGGATTATTATGATTTTTTCTATTATTATTATTATTGGGGAGGTTTGGGTGAAGGAGGAGTTTTGACCAGCTTTGCCATGTATCCATATTCCCCAAATTCTGTCGTAAGATGTTGTATAGAAGAATACTAAATCATTGACTGTATTGAATTTTCACCTCTGTATTTGTATGATAAAATATGAAATTTCTTATTAATTATATAACTAACAACGTAAAAAATTTTGATAATTAAAATACTTGCGGTACTCTCAATATTCTTAGAATATGCGATGGCCAGTTGCAAGGTAGATGTAGAAATAGAGAATATTTTTGTTTAAAAGTTATCCATCCCTAAGAAAATTATAATTAAAAATATGGCTTTTTTAAATTCTTTTTTTATTTGAGTAACATATAAGACGCAATTAAATAAGTGGCGTTAAAACATTATCTAACCATTAAATGTGATAATTAGAGTACTGATATTGTAAACATATAAGCAAATATCATTTTCTTGATTTATTTCCATTCTACAATACCATATGTACTTAAAAAACAAAGGAAATATGTATGTATCCAGGTTGGATTTCGTGCAAAATAAGATTTTCTAACCTTACCTACTTATCTTGTCCCAAATCATTGTAAAACAATAAGAAGACGGCTCTTTTAGGGATGAGTTATATGTGTGGTTCATAATTTTACACTGCACTCTTTCTACAATATTGGATGTTTCTATGGACATATATATTTTTATTTATTGTAATAAATGATTTAACATAAATATTTATGCTAACCACGCTAAATTTAAATATGTAGCCTAGTGAATAAGATGCTTGGCTCATGATCGAGAGGTCACGGGTTCGACTCCTGAGCTGGGCACACTGTTGTTCTGTCTTTCGGATGAGACAGTGAAAACCGAGGTCCTGTGTCACGGTAAAGGTTGCAAGTAAAACATCCCTTACTACTTTTCGGTGGGTCCGTTGCAAAGGTCTAAAGTTTTATGCAATGCATCAGGCAGATGCCGTCACCATATACGTGAAATAATCGTGAAGTGACATAAAACAATAATCAATCAATCTAAAGTAAAAAACGAAGAAGTACCGAAGGGTAAACCATATCTCATAGTCCTTGGAAGGGGATAATATCGTGTTTAGTGTCATATTCAGACAAATGTGAACCCCAATAAAATCGAGGTGCGGCCAGATGCCCGGGAGGGGTAAGTGTCCTCTGGTTGCATGCAACACCCGTCGCAAAAGTCCTGCAAATTGAAGAGGTAAATACATAAATATACACGCATCAACATACGAAGGAGACAGGAACACGAAGTCAAATTTCCCATTCAAGGCAAGAAATGCTGCATGCCTGAATTTCCGGTGTCGGAAACGCATGTAAACAGATATCTGCATATACATGTATACACGTATTATGTGTATACATTTAAATATAAGCAAAATGAAAGAACAACGCCCTCTTATTTTGACACAAAATTAATGCAATAACCTATATGATTTGGTAAGTTATAATAAATCAGAAATATGTTTAAGACCTATAGTTTTACATTCTTTTGTTACTACCATGATATACATTTTACTTTTTACGATGTCAAACTACCACATTTTTATTTCCCCACCCTCTTCTTCTGACGGACTATATATGACGTCAGCCAATAATCAAAGTTAAAAATAGTAATATAGATTTTTCACATGTCTTATTCTGCATTGCAGTTTTAAGTTAACTGAAGGAGACTAATTTGATAACAAAATGACATTGAGTTGTATTTTGATTTCAGTGAATTATTGATGACAATAGAAATTTCCAATACGATCATTACTATAATATACTCCCCTGTAAAAAGGATTGAATTATTGAATGGAATATGATAATAACACTACAAAGCATAATTGTTTATATGGCGGGGAATATGAATCACTAAAAAGACTGGAAACATGCACTAAACAGCAATAACATTAAAGTATAAACATAATAATAAAAATTAATGAATAGACCAAGAAACTTCACATGGTTACAAGACTAGCTTACAAAACAAACAGAAACTTACTATTTTCGGATTTAAATCACGTAGCATTACAAACGATGTGGTCATTTATTAGATATCCTTATTGCTAGCGTCTGTGTGACATAGAACATGAATATTTCGTTTTCTTAATTATATTACATATTAAATGCAACAGTTTATTATATAATCTCATATGTAATTAATCCCTGTCGTGAGGTATAAAATTTCATGTTGCTGGTTCCCCCCTGAGACACATCAGCCAGGCTCCAGGTAAGAAATTCTGATATAAACATTTTATGTTAAACACTATACAGTACATCGGGGTTTTTTTTGTATTGTTTTTGGGGGTATTTTTGTTTGTTTTTGTTTTTGTTTTTGTTTTTTCCGTCTTATCACATTATCTGCCTTAAATAAATGAAGTACACTAGAAGACCTGTTCACATTATTTTCATTTAGTATTAAATGTCCGATATATGATGTTTTGCCGCTCTAATTTGTGTCATTCTATTTTGACGTAACAATCCAAGCATTAACGTCATAATCAGAGTTCCCGCAAAACATATTTTGTCGAGTATGAAGGCCCTTATATCGAGTGAAATATGAAATACGTACATTCAGATAGGATTAAAAGACGCTTTTTATAGGAATTGTATAACGTCACAATGATTTTGACGTCGGATATTAATACAAGTAGGAAATGACTTTGTAACATCGGCAATATGCCAATTTGATACATTTTCATGCATGTATAGAATGTGTGATATATTGATTTAAGAAATGATAATTTTCTGAATTATATTTTTTTCATTTTTCTTTTCAAATTTGTTTAACTGAAGAACCATATCATAACTTATTTATTTATTTATCTATCCCTTAATTCAAATAACTATTTTCAGTAACATTGAAGTAAATAAAAGTTTTCTGATATAACCCAAACATGAAGTAAAACGCTCAACTTTCATTACACTTCGTAATGGAAGAAAAAGAAAACTTATTTTACATTATCGAATCATGAAATGAAGGGTAGAACATAAAGACTGAAAACCTCCTAGTTGACAAAATGGTTTGGATTAATTTAGAAATGTACAATATACACAAATGTACATATATTTCAAACATTTGCTGTTTTGTGTGTCAATTATGATCTAGTTTGGAATAATTAACGATTCTCTCGACAAACCAGCATTATTTATTATATTGTATTGAATACAACCACATATTCCATGATATGAGTTTTTGATTCGAAAATAGTTTGGCTATTTATGCATGTGACACATTAAAAACCAAATCTTCCCATTTACTGTGACCACCTAGCTACCAACATGACATGCATGTGAACATTTGATAAATATATACCTAACGTAGTCAAAAGGTACTAAAGTGATAATCTAAACTGAGAGGTCCTAAATATTTTAAGCAAAATTTGTATAACAAGAGATCATAACACAATATACTCATTCAGATTATATTCACTGTATGAAATCATGATTCGACATTTTTTAAATAGAGGCTACCGATATCAGGTGTGCATCCTTATGAGAAAAATGTCTTGCAAGGTCTTGGTATCTCTAGTGGTCATTATCTGCTGTGTCTCCTTAACTAATGGGTGTGCCTGCCCTGCAGTAGATAAGATAACAATGTATTGCAGCTCTGATTATGGTATGTATATAATGTAATATAATTTATATATAATTTTTCTAATTATGACTTTCAATGTGAGCATATATACATATATATAAACAAAGTCTCTCCGTTTATGCAAGTTTAAACAAATCAAATTTGTTGTCACACATCAGAATAAAATAAGATATAGATATTAAATGAAAGCAATGGATAGTAAGTTGTCATTAACCTTTACTTTATTGTTGTTAATAATATTAGAACATATATACATGTTATAATTTTGCACCAGATGCGCATTTCGACAACTTATGTCTCTTCAGTTATGTTCATAGCCGAATGATTGGAAGACTAATAATATATAAATATTGGAAGAGCAAAGTTAAACCAAAGTGATCGGAAAAGTTAGACAAAGAATCAGTCTTGGGACAGAGCTATGCATGAGGGAGATACTCCTTAGTTTTAGAGTGATTTACAAAATTTCATGACTGAAATCTTATGTATGTATTTCATGTCAGTATAAAATCACTGAAAATTAGACTCATGATGCCCTCCGGTAATAGCAATCCACCAGTAGTGACACCGCCCTTAATGCAATTATATATGAAATTAAAGAAATAATATAGACTTTTTTTAATTTTGTAACTTCTTTAACAATATTCCTCGTCGAATCTGATCGCATTAAATGCAATGCTTTACAGTATTTGCAAGAGTTACGTTCTCTGATAGGTGCCGTGGTCTATGACAGACACCATATTTGTTGATATGCACTAAATTAGGTGATTTTAAAATTTGAGTATTTTGGGGTTTACTTTGGAGAAATATGTTTGGAAGTATCATGGGTTACGAGGTATCATGGTTTACGAGGTATCATGGGTTGCATATCATGGTTTACGAGGTATCATTTGTTACGAGTATATCATAGGTTACAAGATATCATGGTTTACGAAATATCATGGGTTACGAGTGGTTACCAAGTATCATGGGTTACGAGGTATCATAGGTTACGATGTATCATGGGCTACGACGTATCATATGTTACGAGTATATCATGGGTTACGAGGTATGATTGTGAATTAGTCTATAGAACACTCGTATTTTGAGTCTAAAACCTCCCTAAATATTTTTGCATAAAACCTTGCAATCCATGATTGTCGCTCTCATACATAAGTTTACAATCACCAGGGAAAACTCATGTAAGTAGCACTAAAATGACTTTTTCCAGCATCGTTCATAAGTATGTAGTGAAGAGTACAGGGTGTCCCATAATATCTGTTACTACTTTCAATCATTATTATGCATATTTATGAAATCAATATTTAAACGAAATAACATCACATAAAAGTCTAATGAACTCAAGTCGGGTGAATGTGGCGGCCATGGGTGCTATGTCTATAGGGAAACCACTCCGTCTCCGAATGTCTCCTAGAGTGACTTGAGCACTAACCCAGGGGCGTATGGTGCTGCGCCATCTTGTTGAAACCAAATCTGATGGGGATCGAACCCCTCCCTCCGTAAGGCTGGAATAAACTTCTGTTTCAAAATCATTGTCTCTGTTTGTCCGTCTGTGTCTTCAAAGAAAAATGACCCTCTGATGCCGCCCTTGCTTATTGCTGCCCAAACTTTGACTCTATCACTGTGCAGAGGTTTTTCAAAATGACAGTCTTGTTTTTTGCTTGCCCAATGGCGACAAGTTTTCTTGTTTAAAGCCGCATTTAAATAGAAATGTGGTTCATCATTACAAATTGACAATGTTTGAATGGTCCTTAATTCCGTGTGCAAATTGACTGATTGATTTTTGTTTTACTTCACACCACGAATATTTCACGAATATGGTAACGCGATCTGTCTGATGCGGGGCATACAAATTTTGACCTTTGCAACGGGCCCACCCAAAGCAGTGAGGGATCTTTAACGTGACATTCATACCACGACATGGGGTTTTTATTGTCTTATCCGAAAGACAGGACACTGGCATGACGAGAGCGGGACTCGAACCCCGGCCTCCCGATCATGAGGCGAGCGCAATACCACTATGCCACGCCAGCTTATGTGAAATTCAAGTCGGCTATTAATGTCAGTATCTTTGATGTGTTGCAATACTGATAGTGTATATGGTGACAAATTCAGATTATAACGAAGCATTCTCTGAGCACTTGAACGACTTACTGTGTTTGCAACACCACCTAAAATCTTTCTGACCGATCTTTGGGGCGTTTCTGAAATGACCTCTTGAACACTGTTTTCAATAGTTCTTACGGACTTGGGTCGACCAGGAATCGAGTGACGTCCATCTGTTACCGATCCTGTTTGTTCACATCTATCAACATATCTTTTTATTTTCATCTTTGATAAAGCTTTTGTATTCGGATGCCGTTTTCTAATTTCTCTAATAATCACAGTGGAGATTTTGTTGAATAATACAATTTTACAATTTCAGCATTTAACCTATTGAACAACACCATCATGAATAACGATGAACGTTAAATGACGTCATTTCTTGTTGAATGACGTTATAATTTTCCTCGTACAATTTTGTCATTAAAATGTCTTTTATGCATGTTAATTTTGGTATAAAAATAATAAAAATCAACCAAGAAATGACATACAAAAAGCTTTAGATTAGTAACATATATTATGGGGCACCATGTACTTAATTTGCTTTCCAGTAAAATATCTATTCCATCGAAAGATGAAAACAATCACGATAAAATGCCTACATTTCACATTTAACCGTCAATTAAGATTAACAATATTTGCAGTATGTTTCTTAAATAGTTATAGACATTGAAATATTTAATTACTTTCCCATTTAAAATAAAGAGTTCATATAATTTGGACCACAGAATAAGAATCTATTTTCCTTTCTTTTAATTAACCACATGCAGCTTATACATTATACTGTACATTCCCTGAAAGTCAGTATGTTTTGGATCATTGAAAGCGGGATGTCTCAATAAAAAGATTTCTCTCATACATCCAGTCTTAGGAGTCCATGTATGTCAATGGTATGTTGTCCAGTGGATTACAAGGGGAAAGCACCAATAATGTTGTAAATTATAAGTAACTGATATTTTATTTTAGATTATTATATTGTGTAATGTTTTTGTCAGGTCTGAGGGGAACGCCGTATGAAACGTATACTCCAGAGTTCATTAATGGAATCTGGTACAGGAAATACTACGTAAACATACACTATGTCTTCAAGGTAATCATGCATTGGGGAATCAGTGTCAAAAAGTCTCAAAGCTGTACAGAGTATGTGAATAAGTGAACATGAAATGTCTTTAAAATGTACGAATTGGGTGACTAAGTAAACACAAAAAAGTCTAAAAATGTACAAATGATTTATCTGCTTGTTCACTGAATTATCTGCCTTGTTTATTGTAATCGTCGGCTATGATTGGAAAGGAGTGGAGTAATGACGGATTATTTAATTTCCTTTATAAATTTGTATAATCAATTGGACATAATGAGATATGGTGAGCCATATAGCAGTCATCTTTATATGCCTCAATGTAATGTGAGAGAGTTCAGACTAAGGGCAAACAACTCACCTAAATCCGTTACAAGTTCGCATCGGACATTTATTTGGTTTTTTGTATAAATGAATAGTAAACTTCTTTTCAAAGTTGGATGACATTTTCCATAAAACACACTTGTTGATATAAAAGTTCAAAAACCGATTTACTTACCGCAAATTAATATAACCACATTGTGTTTTAACCCTTTTGGCAGGTTTGCAAAACATTTATGCCATTTATACCAAATATCATTGATTAAACGTATGACATTTATAGCGGTATGGCAAGGGAGACTAACTACTCCAAGGAATCTCATCCACTCCTTTTTCTCTGTTATTTTATATTCATTTCATATAAATGTACTATAAATTTCCCCCAAAATTTTTTAATGATAGAACAGAAGATAGCTAGCAGTTACCTTATCTGCATTTATATGTATTTTTTTATTTGATGAGAAATTTAAATTCCAATGTTTCAATTACATTGCAGGGATTTGTACCAAGCATATACGTCTACACTCCTGTCGACAGTGCCCAGTGTGGTATTTATTTCCAAAGTGGACAAGAGTATTTAATCAGTGGTAAGTGAAGTCATATAACTTATATAGCCTTGAGAGTATATCTGTGACCTATAAATCACCTATTACATGCCGCATTTGTTATTTGTGTGTTTGTTCGTTTTTTTTCCCCTGAAAATACAAACTACAGAAATACAAATATCCCCCTTTTAATGCAAACCGTGTATATTGTGTTTTAGAAATCTAGAGAAACAACTGATTGTGCCGATTTACTCATGTATATTAATGCCAGCGAAATTCTAGGTTCTTCCCATTTTGCAGTAAACATTTTACATGAATAACAAAAAAGTATGTTTTAGTTGAAAGTATTTCATTCGTTTTGAAAGCCATCGATCTCTTGCTTTATTTAACATTTGTGTTGCCTGCACTTCTGCTTAGTTAAAAGCCTATCTTCTCGAAAACTACCTGGGTTAAAAACTCATCGTCGCGATCAGAGTCCGTGTTGGAACAATCCTCTAATATGCCGCAAATTGAATCCGAGCTCAATTTTTCGGCAGTAGTAGTTACATTGTGCTGGATCTACCAGAACTCGACCCCGCATGTTCTCGATATTCGCCATATTGTTTTCATTGACAGATTGAGACATTCGTATCGCGCATTAATACAAAACTTTGCGGCGTTTAATCGAATTTTAACTTGCTTTAAACTTACTCTAATCAACCACTCAGAATTTGATTTACATTTACGTTTAAATAATGAAACATTACGAATTACTAGTACCAGAATAGATTTATGGAAGTCAGCAAAGCAATCATTTCAAGTGAAAAAGTACATTACATAGAGTACATTATATGGCATATCGGTAACCTGATTAGAAGTTGCGCGACACATTATTAAATAATCCCTTCACAAATTTCTGTACCTTCCCGTCAATATTGACCATATAATCGAAATGTGAAATAGACATAACAAAAATAACTGTAAGTTGCTTGACTTGTAACAAAAGGTATGGGTTCGAGTCTCAACAGTGGTAAGTCGGTATCCCGTCTTCGAGATTAGTAAAAACCGAGGCCTCGTGTCACGAAGACATGGCACGTAAAAGATTCCTCATTAGTTTTGGTGCATAGGTTTGTTAATCAGGCTGATATAGCCACTGTCAAAGTGAAACAATCTTGGTGTGACGTAAAATACGCTACAAAACTCATATTTACTGAAGAGTTAATGATTCTTGAGATAGCGATTTCTATGTCAACATGATTAATCAATGATAAGTCATTTTACTCTCATTAAACTCAAAGCCTAAACCTTTCGGTAACGAATAAGTTGGTCTTCCATTTGAGCTAGATCGACTCCCTTGACATATTTGTATTTATTATCAGCCTTTCCTTATAGGTTACATCATGAATGGACGAATGTTTGCCAATGTATGCGGCTGGAATGAACCCTGGTTCTCCATTCCGTTTGATCAAAGATGCATGCTCTATAATCCCCTGTTCTGTCAGGCGCCACTACCATTGTCGCCAATTTCGCTGTTGTCAAAATTACCAAGACGCATCAGGAAGGAAATATTTGACTAGGCTGTAAGCCATTTTGCACATTCACCGCTTCAGTTGCGGAATACTATACATGAAGATTCTATGGGTTATATGGGTGGGTTATATATAATGATTTGATAAATTTCATGCAGATTTATGGCAATAAACAACTATATTGTCGTATATTATTCACTCATAGAAAACGGTATTTACTCCACACACAGTTTCTGCAAAACTGTGAGAGTTCTTGTCAAATTCTGGTAAAAAGTATTTAATTATACCATTTTATTTAGTTTTATATGCTCAGTAGAGCCAAAAGTACGTCGTGGTCAAAACATTTGGGGGCATTTTTATGTACCCCAGAACAACAAAATAAAACTTGACAAAACTTGGTACAGATGAATACTTACTAAAGTTCCCAAGTGATGCAGCTTTCTATAGATCAACCTCATAGATCATCTAACTGAATTAATCTGGAAGCGTGTCTAAATAATTGTTTTGTTTTGGATCCACTCCGAAAGCATTTATATGTTAACGTTGATGGTTAAGTATCTATTTCAATGCTTATTAAAAGAGTCGAAGTTTAGTTTCCTTGATTTTTAGGGCATACTAAAGGTTAGAGATTCAAACCCGTCTGGATACAAAACAGAAGCTGATTGACCTTATAACAAAACAAGTTTCAAGAGTTTTTGCAACCCTCAAGACGTCATATTAGAAATATTCATACATATTTCATTATTTGTGCCATTTTCTTGATGTATCCAATATGCGTGTATGTAGAGAAGTTCATCTTCATTTATTTGCCATGTATTATTAGGAAATATCAGTTTGAGGTTATTTGAAAGTTGAAATCAGCATGTAGTTTTCTTGCATGTCTGTTTTCTAATTATAATAGAAAACAGTATTGGTTTGCTGATGAGTAAAGGTTCGATCCCAGATAACGGTGTAAGGTAATTTTAGTGCAAAACAAGATTATACATGTTTGCAGAACTCAATATTTTAGCTAAGATAAGAAACAATTGGGGAAAAGAACTCTACTTTATCTTTTTCTTATATTTTTGTGTCATGTGTCTTGATTTATTCGGTATAAAGAAGCAAGAAGCAATCATTTTCAGTTTTCAAACACAATAAGCTTATGTAAGTCTACCAATTTTTTAAGCAATTAATTTTTAAACACATTGTGCTATAATGAGTGACATAAGGCCCAATTGGGCTTCTTGTTTTCCGTTACTGGATCATTAGTGTGTTTCACGAGACATCTAGTGGGGAATATGCACTAAAAATACTGATAAATATGTATGCATACAAATGAGAAAAACATCCAAGTGAATAGTATTTGTCTAAGGAAGTTTGTTACTCATGAATTTACAGTTTCAGTCTACCGTAGGCCAGCGAGGCTACATTGTTTTAGATTTTACTGTAATATATATACTAAAATTCATATACTGTAAAAGATGAGCATTTGACGATAACTATCTCATATGACCGACTTTTTGGGATTTAACGAACACCTATAAGTCAAAAACTTCCTGAATGCATGGCAATATATGAAGGAAATACTTGTAAGTTGAAATAATGGATGAACATATATTCATATGTAGGAATAAACATTTACAATAATTTGTGATAAGGAGAAAACTAGATTAGGAAATGTTTTGGTCTTCCTAATGATATAGCTTGAGTTTTAGACTAGAAAACTCGAGCGACGAAGACAATTTCTACGGTGATGAATATTTTATTTACTTCATATTTCTTTGAAATATTTTATTTTATTCTTTTTTTTAATTCCAGATCGATTGGAATCTTGGATGTAAATTAGAATCTGTGTATTTTTTCCTACAAATAATAGACATGAATTACTATACATATTTAACTGTTTAATATATTTAATTATATGTTAATTATATTATATGTCGACAATCTAGGTGACTATAAGCACTTTCGCGTGTCGCCAAATATTGCCCGAGGGAAATGAAACATTCAAGAACAAAGAACCAAAATAAGTAAATAAATAAATAAATAAATGGAGGAATCATATGAAAAAGCATGCTAGTAGACTAAATTAAAGGTTAAGAAGTAGAAACTAAGTTCTGTCGGACACCTGTTTTAGAGTCTGATTCTCAGTGGTCGAATGTCCACCGTGATACATAATTTCAAATGCCGGAGTCACAAAACTGCTTGTATAACGAGCCATTGGCAGTATCATTGACTCAGACACGTGTTCACGTTCCATATTAAATCTTGTGCTACAATTCCGAAAATCTCCTAATCTTTAATGCATACCTGTCGCATGTGTGTTTGATATCAGTATAAATGACATAAATAGGGCAGCCTTCACAAGCCGGATCTAAAAACCTCATACAGGTACACGAAGCACCGAAACTGAAATTATAAATTACACAAAAACATACATACGCCATTATTCTCTCTCAACAATTCAACATTTTTAAATAGAAGTGTATTTCTATAGAAATCATAATACGATTTTTTTTTGTATAGGTGCCCGGCAATAATAATATTCTTTTTGAAGTAAATAACGAAGAAATACCGATAGGTTAACAATATGTCGTAGTACATGGAATAAAATGACAGTATCGTATATAGTGTCATATTCAGACAAAAGCGAAATCAAGATGAGACCAGGTGCCCGGGAGGAGTTAGCGTCCCTGGATGCATGAAATACCCGTCGCAAAATTCCTGCTACAAAGTCAAGGAAGTAAATACAAAAAAAGAACACTAAATCATATTATCTTATTCACGATATAAAATGCTGTTGAACTGAAACAAGAGCATAACCACCTTGGGACTATAGTAATTGACAACTTAAATGTAAGTGCTGCATAAACAAAAAGAGGGCGAGCAAACATCCTGCTTTGCATTTGCATATCTCAGATGACCATATATTATTTTCATTGAAGAAATTGGGTTGGGCAAAAATTATAAGAACATTACAGAAAATCTCTTCCTTTAAGTCATTAACTGTAAGTAAAGAGAAAAGTCAAGTATTATATTTTATGTATCAGCAATTAATGTAGAATTCTATTTGAATCTATAACTTTATTCTATGACAATAATATGCAGAACATTGTCTATATAGCAAGAAAACAAATTTACTTAGGAGATTATAAGATGAAAAGATCATCTGAAATTGCAAAACTGAAACTTTTAAGAGATATTAAGTCTTAGTATAAAATAAAGATAAAAATAAAATACGAAAGTAACTGGTGTCACTTGATTATGGCACTAAAAATAATGCAATACAGTGAACACTTCCTGAAATTCAGAGGCGAGACCAGGTGCCCGGGAGTATAAAAGGAACATTTGGAAATGACATGTCTCAAATATCTGCGTTCGTCTTGTATGAAACAACTATGAACCTTGGATTGAGATAATGTCACTCCTTCTTCTGTCTGTGTGGGTGTTGTCATGTAATCACATTCTTCTATTTCTGACTTCAGGTGTTGCTTGGGAAAACTATAGCCAAATTCAAGTTTGAATATAGGGGTTATTTTAAATTCTTTAAAATTTTACCTACTGTACAACAACTATAAATCAAATCTATACGATAAAGTATAAAACTTTACAAGTGCCACCAGTTACTTTCGTATTTTACTTAATCTTACTTCTATATAAAAGATTTTAATGTTAAAATAGTTAATTTGAAAATTTTCCAAAATTATGAAAATATCTTGAAATGTGTCATTTTTATCACAGAAAAATTGATAGAAATTGAGGTATATTTAATGTACTTGAGTGTTTCAAAGATCCCTTAGTGTTAAATTGCTATTCATAGTGAAATTGGTAGCTGCTGAACAAAGAATCATTACATTTATAATTGAAGATTACAAAATTCACTTGACGATTTCGACACGTAAGAGGAAGTCGATATCAATCGAGACAATTAAATAAAATTTCGTATTTATTATATATATTTTACAAAATAAGAAATTTATAACACCTTAATATATTTGTATTTAATAACCTTGGAACATTCAATGAAAAATTGCAAAGCTGATTACATGAGATTCTGAAACATGATTTTTATTTACGAAAATAATTTCAAATTGAAACTAGTAACAACATGGAAGGCTTGCACATGTCTCATTTATCATCAAGCTTTATAAGATTATCCAAAGGAAATTCATTTCATAATAAACTGGCTTTATAAAAATTATTGATGACATAAGAAAATCAAATACAATAACTACAAGCCATTACAAATATGTACACCCATTATATTCTTTATTCGCAGTTTGTCATTTTGTGACTTAATCATTGAATGGAATATGATAATATTTCATATGTGGTACAGTGTAGTTATATATACTAGTATTACAAAGCAAATTATTTCTGTGGTGGGAAATATAAACAATGTAAATGATTTAACACATGCATTAGAACAAGAATAACATTAAAGACATGGAAATGGAGATTAATGAATACACCAAAAACATAACATGGTTACAAGACTTGCTAACAGAACAAACAGAAGGATAATCCTTTAGGATGCATACCCCGTAGCAGTAAAAGAAAAAAGAGGAGTTACCGGCTCAGTTATGTGGCAGAAGTCACCATAAAGAAGTATGTGGTCATTTATGTGTTATACTTATTGTACACGTCTGTAACATAAAACTTGAATATTTCGTTTTCTTAATGAGATATAAAATGCAACAGTATATTACATAACTAATTAGCCCCATTGTGAGGTATAAAACTTCATGTCGCTCTTCCCCCTCCGAGATCTAGAAGACAAGCTCGAGGTAAGAGATTATTATATTTACTATTTGTACACTACAATACTTATTTTGTTATTATACATTTTTCTACCCTCCGTAAGCATCTGACGTAGAATAACTGAACGAAAATTGTCCTAAGGAAACCTGTATAAAAGGCGGTAAAGGACGCTTCTATAGGAATTGTATAACATCACAATGATTTTGACGTCAGTTACTTACACCAAATCGCAGATACCTTTTAAAGGATGCGTGATACAGTAATTTCTTTTATGACTGTTATCGAAATAACATTCATTGAAGGACTATATTTCAATAATGTATTTATCAAGTATAGAATATTTTCAGTAAAAATATGGTAAATGATGTGATAAAACTCTTTATATAAGTAAAAAATGTAAATGTAATCGACAGAACGAGAACGAAACAGTCGTTGTTGATATTTGTTATGAACGTTGTGATTGTATATCCAAGTCAATCTATCGGCTCAGTATACATATTGTATTATAATAGAATTTGTATTTATTCATGGTTACAGAATATGAAAACTGCGTTAATAGTTCAGAAATGCGGTTTGTTTACTAATTAATGTAGTCATGCGAAGCATATACCAATAATATTCTAGTATCATGGATGAAGTATCAAAAAGAAGATTGTCGTGGCATTGAAGAATTTAATGATGAACGCACAGAAGATATGAATGAAGATATAATATAGTCATGCGAAGCATATACCAACACTATTCTAATATCATGGATGAAGTATCGAAAACTAGGTGTCGTTTGGATGACGGTTATTTGTATTGTTTTGTTTTGTTTTGACTTTTTTAATTATTATTTTGGTTTCCCCCCTTTTTTTCTTCTTTTCTTCTGTTTTATTTCTATTTTTGGGGGGGGGGGGGGGGGGGGGGGTTGTTTATTCATGGATTGGAGGATTTAATGATGAACGCGCAAAAGGTAAGAATGTCAAGTTAGGACTGTGAAAAGCAAAAGGTAAAACCCTCCTGCTTACTGTGACCACTGTCGCTGTGTAAACAAAAAGAAAATTTAAAATTTATATATCTCCTTAAGTAGACAAGGAACTAAAATGATAAGTTGAAAGGTCCTTAATATCGTTAACATAATTTGTACAACAAAATGATAATCATGATCATCGAATATTTGGATTATTTTCACTATATGAAATTATGATTCTATACACTTTTTTAAATTCAGGGTACCCAATTGAGGTTTCCATCTTTATATTTAAAATGTATTGCAAAGTTTTGGTACAACTCGCGGTCATTTTTTGCTATGTCTCCTTAGCACATGGGTGTGTCTGCCCTTTAGTAGACGAGAAAACAATGTATTGCCACTTGTCAGACTTTGGTGAGTATGTTATATATCATTTCTTATCAAGACTTCCACTTTAAGCATACATGCAATATTTTTCATAAAATCACATATTTTACAGCAATGTATGCAATTTATTGATAATAGATTGTCATTTGCTCTACAGAACACTCAATCTTATCGATATCATTATCGGCATCGTAAGATATCTCCATATTTTTTACATATCTTGGATGACAATTACAATTACAGGATTTAGTCATACAAGCAAGAGATCAAACGCCGATTATAGGTAGATCGATAACTGATAAAATGGTTTGTATTTCACCTTAAACGGTAATGCAAAACATGAGATCTGATAACTTGATAGAATGTCTTTAGTTTTCATTTCTTAAATCTTTAAATGTCTTTAGACATAAAACAAACATGTAAATAATCACTCTTAAATCATGTAAATAATTACCTCCTTTCAACGAAGGAAAGAATAGAGATGTTTTGACTACAGAGAAAGACTGTATTGTCCTTTCTCTTAACTAACCATATGTAGTTTATATATGGTTGTGTAAATCGGAATTCTCTAAAAATCTGTGTTGTGTTGTACATCTATGTTTTCGTTTGTACGTTTAGGGTTATCGACTAGTGTGTAAAGTCAAACAAAAAGCACTCATCCATTCTCACGGTACAGGAATGTCAACAGTGGTATTTTGTCAAGGTGTTTCATGGAAAAAGCACCAAAGATCGTCGTGTTTTATACGTAATTAATATTTCAGTTTATTTTATTTAGTATTATTCGTTGTTAGGTCTGAGGGGAACGCCGTATGGACCATATGGTGAAGAGTACATTGACGGGATGTGGTACAGGAAATACTACGTGAAAATACATTATGTATTTAAGGTAATCAAACATTGTGGGATCAGTGTCATGCAACCACCCGTGTAGATTTCTTGAGGTTTTCTTGTACACTTGTTTTCTGTTAATGTACCTATGGCATTCATGTATTCATAATCAAAATATACAACGTAGGTGACTAAGTAAGCACAAAAACGTTTCAAAATAAACAAAATGGGTTACTAGGATAATTAGGTGAACACAAAAATGTATAAATTAGTTGACTTAATAAACAAAAAAAAGTGTCAAAAATACACAAATACGTAGCTGTTGCTTTATTTACCATTGAATGTAAAGTGTATGCACTTAAGTCTGGATAGAATAACTTATAGAGCAAACATGGTCTTTTTTCTTATGTAAAAGAGCATATTTAGGGCGACTCTTCCAAAACGGTATACTACAATAACAGACATCACTTGTAATAAAGCTGAACAGAAAATGACTACTAGTATCTGAGTGTCAGTCATCTTGCTAAACAATATGTCATGTTAAGAAACACCGGCTAAGCGATACAAACAAGCAGGATACCAGATATGATGAAAATTATTCCCGTCATTTAATTATTAAATGTATATTTCAATTGGCTTAAAGATCACCGATTAAGATTTGTTACCGGAAGTAAGGTGAGTTATCTGTCTTTGCTTATTTATCTGCCTTGTTTATTGTGACTGTTTGCGATGATGAAAGAGCACTGGAGAGCACCTGTGCGATGACTGTTTTATTCAATTTCCTTTATCAATTTGTATAATCATTGATCATCATGGTTAGTCTTATAACAATCACCCCCGCCCTAGTCTGCAGAAAGGGAGAGAATTCAGACGTAGGACAGGCAAATGAAGAGCAGATAACTGAGTCGGCGAATAGTTTGCATTATACATTTTATATGGATTTTGTTTACATTAATAATGCATTTTTGTTACAGTTGCGTTACATATTCCATAATTCACAGTTAATATAAAACTGCAATCTAATATAACCACATTGTGTATAACCCAGTTTTGGCAGGTTTTGGAGAACGGTCCTAATTTAGGCTATTTATTCCAAATAGGTATCTAAATGCAACACATGTAGCGGAATGGCAAGAGATGCTTACTACTAACCGGTTTCTCATACACCTCTTTTTTTATGACAATTTTTAATTCAAGTGTTTAAAAAAATTTGCAGGGACATGCACCAAGCACGTTCGTCTACACCCCTCTTAGCAGTGCCCAGTGTGGTATTTATTTCCTTAATGGTCAAGAGTATTTGATAAGTGGTAAGTTATGCGGATGTTAGGGATATTTAAAACCTGTAAACACCGATTACATGCCGGAAATTTGAAAACACAAACCTGCTTTCCAAATTGTAATTTAAACTGTGTTTAAATGCCTTATAGAAATCTGCAGTTGACCCAGAGAATAAAAATCTCATCGTTACACTGAGAGCTGAAGTTGAAATAATCCTCCACGTTCCGCAAATTGAATCCAAATTTTGGGAAATAGTTACTAAATTGTGCTGAATCTACCAGAGGTCGAGACGGAGTGTTCTGGAGATTCGTCATACATTGACAGACTTCCGTATCGTGGATACAAATTTATAATTAGGGATGTGTTATCGAGGTTTTAGATTCCTCAAACTTTACTTTCATCAACCAATCAGAATTTGTGATTATTACTGGTTTGTATGTGAATGAAAGTTTATGAATTTATAATACTAGAATAGAATTATGGAAGTAAGCAAAGCAAAGATTTCATGTGATAAAGTACATTGCATAGTGTATATTTAGTAACACGTGGGTGACTTGATCAGATATTGCGGTACTATTTATGAAAACATCTTATTGTGAATATTCCAAATGTGAACCAGACATGTCTAAATTATCGGTAAATGTGCTTGACTGGAGACCGAGAGGCCTAGATTGAAGTCGCAACGGTCTTGTCTTTAGAGTTTCAAATGTATAAATATATGTACATTGTATTAGGCAGATGCAGTCACAATTATACTGAAAAATAGTTATTGTAACGTAAAACACCAAATTCACTGGCTTGAAATGGCTATTTCATTGTCAACAGGATGATCAATATTTGGCCAAGAAAGCCGAAACTTTTCGGTTACGAAGAAAGGACTTTGCCGATTCTAATAATTTATTTTTGTATTAATATTCAGTTATTCCTTTATAGGTAACATCAAGAATGGACGAATGTTTGCTAATTTGTGCGGTTGGAATGAACCCTGGTTCTCCATTCCGTTTTTCACAAGATACATGCTCTATAATCCCCTGTACTGTCAGCTGCCACTGCCATTGTCGCCAATTTCGCTGTTGTCAAAATTACCAAGACGCATTAGGAAGGCATTACTTGACTAACTGTGAGCCTCCTTATATAATTAATGCTCTGGTTGAGGAATACTATATTTGAAGATTATGCAAATTCTTTACAATGTGTTGGTCGCTAAGTGTATAATAAATTGATAAATTTAATGCATTTCGCAGCTTTTGATTTTTGGCAGTAAAAAATATACTGTCGTATATCATTAACATAGAGAAAAAAATATTATTTCTTATATGATTTCATCCGGTTTTCTCTTTTTATTAGCTCACCTGAACAGAAGGCACAAATTAGCAATTTTCATCGAGTGCTGTCCATCGTTTCGGGGGGGGGGGGTCATCCATTGACAACTGGTTTTGTTTTTTGTTTTTTGTTTTTTCTTCTTTTTTTGACATATGCAATTTCTCCAAAACTACTGGATTAAAACCACAAAAATTCGTAAAGATGAAGTACTTACCTAAAAAATAACCCACAAGTTCTGTTGTTTTTATGTAGATCAGGGGTACCCTCTTTTGAAAAACAGTTTAAGATCGTCTACATAGATCTTTAAGCCGAATGCATGAGAATGATCTAGAAGAGAGTCTTAAGATTTTTGTTGTTTTGTTTTTCTTTTTGGTTCTCATTTGTGTGTGTGTGTGTGTGTGTGTGTGTGTGTGCAGGTCCTTGGTGATTTGTGTCATACAGCTTTGTCAGATGTCTTCTGTTTTCTCTTGTGCAAAGTGAAATGTTTGACGGATTTAAAAATTAATTTATTTTTTCTTTTTTTTTCTTTTAATTTTAATCTATAACGACGACGACAACGACTACTACTACTACTACTACTACTACTACTACTACTATTATTATTATTATTATTATTATAATTATTATTATTATTATTATTATTATTATTATTATTATTATTATTATCTTTGGCTTAATAATTTTGCCTATTTTCCTTGTAGTTTGCAAAGTGTTAGGGGTAGATAACATAGAACCAAGAGATTGCCCTTTCTAGACAAACATCTGCAGATCAACTGAATACATCAGTGTATCAGTGTTTTTAACAAATCATGGTGTTTTTAAAAGTGATATTGTAATTTTGTTCATTTTATCTTTTTGTTTTTGAAAGTGTCACGTCATATTTTTATTTCTATTCAAAGTCTGCTCATGCAGACCCCTCACAAAAGCATTTTAGGTCATTCAAACGAGTTCAAGTTGTGTTTCACATAGACATTTGCAATGTTAAAAGGACAAAGTCAGTTTAACTTTAATCCAATATTTCACTCATGGAAGGAGCGCTGGAAACAGAACTAGTTAATGCAGAAATACTCTAGAAAAGCGTACTTCTTAAGAAAAACAATCAAGTTAGATTAAAGATAATCAACAAAGTAAACAAAACAAAAAAAATTAAAAAACAAACAAACAAACCGTTATTTATTTTTACAATTTCTTACCTCTTTCATACTCTTGCAGTTTAAAGATATTTTACTTTTTCGATGTGTGAATAATGTCATGATAAAATTACTTCCGTGTTCTTTTATTTTGGTGCATTCGTTTTTCTTTGTGCATTTTGAAGATGATCTTTAAACTTGTCTATTCCCGCCTACATCTTTAGAGACTGTCTCCTTTCCTGTTTCAATCCCCATAGATTCTTTATGAATACTGAAATGCAAATCGATGCTGATTTTTTTCTTCTTTTTTTTTTCTATCTTCCTTTTTTGGGGGAAAGGGGGGGGGGGGTAGTATCTGGTATCATTGCCAAGCTTTTCTTTTTGTTTTACAAAATGTAAAATTAAATGTGGCTATTTTCCATTTAATACTAATAAACTATTAAATTAATGAGACGAAGAGAGGAAATTATAAACTCAAAAAGTTTTTTTCCGAATTACAACATAATTTTCTATCTCATTGAAGTGTTTGCCTCTTTAACGATGAAAATGTATGCACTTTTGCTGAAGATATGACTGGGTTCACGAACTATACTTATCCGCTTCGAGTTTACTTTTATGAGAAGAAGTCTGAAACATTTCGAATATAGGCACAAAAGGGCAATCAACGGAACATTTTATATGTTGCTATTCATGAAAAAAGGGGGGAGGTTACGACTACTAATTTAATGTATTAGAGTCTTTGAACGGTTGTAAAATCATGAATTAGAACATCAGTGCCTAATGTGAACTTTTATGACATAGAAATATAGTGTTTTTTTTTTTTACATTAGCGAGTTTGCAAGTATCTGGGGTTACCCCCAACACGCACGATTTTCTCGCAATTAAGGTGGATCACATTTAAGTAGCAGATAAAACATTGAAAGAGGAGTGGCTGTCAAACATTTTGATATATTGGTTATATAAAACTAAGATGAATAAAGTATGTATAATTTTTTTGTTTGAATTTTAGTAATATAACATTGAACCTTACGGAAACCGAAATTACTGTGCTTTGACCTGTATTATAGATGATGACTTTGAATTTATTATGAATTTTCATTCACATATTTTAATTATTTTAATTATATGAATATCATCATTTTTTTTCTTGTGGAGAAGAATACATAGACGGAATTATTTTCTCCCTTTAGACAAATCACAGATCAAAAGATAGGATTTCACTAAAAAACTGCAGATGATCCCGAAAGTAACACTCTTCCAAAGTCATTCGTTTGGATCATCTCTGCATTTGTGAATGAACCTCGTTGTATGCATTACTTTGACTGCCCCTGATTATAAAAAGCCATGGTAACCAGTTTCACAAAGAATCACAGTGACATATACAGTAAAGAGTATAACTTTTTCTTAAAATCTGTTTCTTATACCCCAAAATTTAAGAACGATTCTGCTCAAAAATTATTAGCTATTAGTTATAGTTTGCAAGAGTGAATGAAACAAAAGAGATTGCATTCATTAGATATACATTTACTGTTCTCTTGTGTATATGTTTTACATTTTTACCGTCAATTATTATCCTTGAATATACAATAATAAATATTTCAACTTAACTATAAAAAAATTTATAACTTATTTTAAAACAAAGGAGTTGCTCCCTCATGCGGAGTTCTGTCATTGCGTTGGTTCTTTGGCTTTTACGTCTAGGTCATTTTGAATATTTCTTTATTTTTAATTATGATTCCACAATATAGGCCCTGAGCATCTTTGAAGTTATCGAAATGTACTAAAATGATTCACATACTTATATTTTGTATAAAACATATAATCAAATTTATAGCTAGATTCACATGTCGTCGGTTACTGTCCAAAGGAAATTAAACGATCTACAAAATAAATCAGATTTGTGCACTTGAGGATATCTTGGAGGAATTACCATAAACAGCAAACAAGGACGCTATTGAACTGTATTAACGGTTTAGAAGTAGACACTTAGTCTTCCCGGACACCTGTCCTCGCGTCTGATTCTCAGGGGTCAATGAATGTCCACAGTGGTACATGACTGTAAATGTCAAATCAAAATACAGTGGTGTTTCTTTTTACGTTCAAATGCTTCTAACAAGTCATTGGCAGTATCTTTCACTCAGACATTACGCGTGTTCACGTTCCATGTTAAATCTTGTGTTGTTACTCCGAATATTTCCTGAATCATTAATGCATACCTGTCGCATGTGTGTATGATATAAGTATAAATGACATAAATAGGTCAGTCTTCACAAGCCGGATCTAAAAAAAATCTCATACTAGTACACAAGGCACCGAAACTGAAATGATAAATTACACAAATAGGGACATACGATATTATTTACTCTCAACATTTTTAATATAAGTGTATATCTATAGAAATAATAATTCGAGATTTTGTAAAGATTCCCGGCAATAACAACAAAAGCCTTACCACATTACGATTATCGTGATTGACAACTTCTAACTTTCCTCAAATGTTAGTGCTACATGAAGAGAACAAACATCCTGCTTTGCAGTGAAATATCTCCACCTAATTACTGTATGTCATGTCACAAATGTAAAGTGTCACAATATATGCATGCGAGCTTTGGTCTCCCATTCAAATCAAGATGCGTAGATGAATATTATCAAACCACTAAAACACGACATTGCGAAAGCATTATTTCGTGTTTTAATTTTATGTTTAATATCATTTCAAATAACAGAAACACATTGAAAGCATTTTGTTTTCAATGAAAAAAAAATTGGATTGGGCAAAAATTTCAAGAACATTACATCCTTTAAGTCATTATTAATTATAAGCAACGTGAATCGTCTGGTGTGTATTTTATGTATCAGCAATTCATGGAGATTATTATTTAAATATATAACTTTATTCTATGACAGTAACTTGCAAAACATTATCAATATAGCGAGTAACACATAACGATATAACATACAACGTGCAACATATAGCGATATAACATACAACGAGTAACGTACAGCGATATAACATACAACGAGTAACATATAGCGATATAACATACAACGAGTAACATATAGCGATATAACATACAACGAGTAACATATAGCGATAAAATACAACGAATAACATATAGCGATATAACATATTACGAGTAACATATAACGATATAACATACAACGAGTAACATATAGTGATAAAATACAACGAATAACATATACCGATATAACATACAACGAGAAACATATAGTGATATAACATACAACGAATAACATATAGTGATATAACATACAACGAGTAACATATAGCGATATCACATACAACGAGTAACATATAGCGATAAAAAATACAACGAATAACATATAGCGATATAACATACAATGTGTAACATATAGCAATATAACATACCATGAGTAACATATAGCGATATAACATACAGCGATATAACAAACTTATTTATAATCAGGAGATTATTAGACAAAAACTCATCTGAAATTGCAAAAATGAAATTTTTATGAGACGTTAACTATTAGTATAATTTGAACATTTGGGAACAATGACGTTTCAAATATCTGCAATCGCCTTTGTACGAAGCAGTTGTAAACCCCGGATTGAGACAATGTCATCCCTTCTTTTGTCTGTGTGGCTGTTGTTATGAAATCACATTCTTCTATTTCGGACTTTCAACAGATGGTGCTGGGAAAAGCAAACATTATGGCCAAATTCATTACTGAATATAGAATTCGTTATTTCAAATTCCTGAAATATATAAGCTCCATCTATATGATTAAGTATAGAATTGTACTTTACCTTACTTCAGTATAACAAATTTGTGCGCTATGGCTGCTTTATGTATTTCCTTATCAATCATTGTTTATTCAGAAAAGAAAGTAAATCAAATGATATAATCATCTATTTTGGTATACAAAGTATACAAGAATCAATTTTTGAACATCATATTGGGTCTTTCCGTTATACTGAGTTACTTCCTATATAAGCGGGTATCTGACGTCAAATATTGATGATGTCATACAATTTCTATATCATTTCCTGTAATTTTACGCCGGTTTCCATATAACTGGTTGACGTCACAATGGCTTAACGTAAAATACCCGTTCAAATGGGAAATAACTCTGTATAATGAAAAGACCCAATAGATGAAATAGAAAAAAGTAAATTGTGGTTCTGATGACTTGATGATACATTTATTTTTATTATTTATCATATATGAAAAGGAAGAAATGAGCATTTCAGTCTATTACATGACATAATACATCCTAAGAAATATAAAAAAGCAAACTGGAAGAAACACACATGGGAGACCATAAACAATTAAATTTTGTTGCATTCGCGATGGCAATACTAGCTAAGGACGGTTGATTGGCAGATAGATATTTGATGTATTTAAATACAGGAAATACTACGTAAACATACACCATATATTTAAGATAATTAAAACAATAAAAATTATGAAATTAGTTTTCATGTAATTACTTGCCTTTTTCGGGAAATATGAAAAAAAGCAGAATTTTTTTTTTCAATGTAAACTCTTGAGGTTGTAGAATGTAGTGACTACATACCTTATTTTACTCATGTGAAGAGTATGCCAGACGTTGGGCTAAAAGAGAGAAGGTTGAATAAGACACTCTTTCTGAATGGCTGAAGTCGATCAGAAGTCTGCTAAAGAAAAGAGACTTTGTCAGTTTTTCAAAACAAACACTATTCCATAGTTCGTGACTCTAGTGTCGTTAGAGAACTTTCGAACTTTCTCGACTTCACGAAAATTCCATTATTGTTCCTGCTGACAAGGCAGCCAACAATTACACATGCGTATGTAAGGCATATTATATTAAATGTCTTATAGAAGAGCTTGGTCTTCATTCAACGCCTGGTAATCCAACGTACACAGTCACAAATCTGTCTCCTTCAGAGGTATTGGATAATCAGAAATCAGTTCTCAGCTCTTCCGGTATTACTACAAATGCATCTGATCTCGACTACCATACCTTTTTTGGATTTCAAAGATGAATAAAACTCCATATAAGCATCGATTCATAGCTGGATCTTTTATGTGTTCCACCAAGCCTCTTTCCATGTTACTCTAACAGAAATCGCCTTCTTTAACAAACAAAAAAAAAAAAAAAAAAAAAAAAAAAGGGAATTCGCAGGTATAAGTATTCCGTGTTAGGCCACAAGGACACATATTTTGTAAAGGAACAGTCTGATTCCAGCAGCAAGTATACAGAAAAGAAGAGATCATCCAAATGTTAGAATTTCTTATAGATAACAGTTTTGTGATACTTGGTGGGAAAGTGTTCCAACAGATTGTTGGCATTCCTATGGGTACTACTTGCGGGCCTCTTCTGGCCGACATATTTTTGTACTCTTGCGAAGCAGAATTCATACAGTCTCTGCTCACTAAAGGCAAAAACAACTAGCATCTCGGTTTAACTTTACATACAGATACATCGATGACGTTTTGTCGATTAACAACTCTGTATTTAAGGATCACCTCAACATCATATATCCAAAGGAATTCGAGATAAAAGATACTACAGAGAGCGAATCTTCTGCTGCATACCTCGATATACTCCTATCAATTAGTGACGATGGTTCATTAGTAACTTCTCTCTATGATAAACGTGACCATTTTAATTTAATTATTACCAACTTCCCTTTTGTGAGTAGCAACATACCTTCTTCTCCCGCACATGACGTCTTCATTTCACAACTTATACGCTATGCCAGGGCATGCTCTAACTACGAAAATTTCGTCCTGAAAGCGAGGCTTCTTGCCACAAAATTACTCTCACAAGGATATATTGAGGAACGTTTGACATTGTCACTGAGGAAGTTCTATGGTCGATATAGGGATCTAGTGAAATTTCAGATTCCTCTTTCAAGAATGTTAACCGATATTTTGGGACCTGACCATACAAAATAATCATCGTAACTTTTTGACTACACTTGATTTGACATAATACTTATATATATATATATATATATATATATATATATATATATATATATATATATATATATATATATATATATATATATATATATATATATATATATATATATATATATATATATATATATATATATATATATTATATATATATATATATTTATATATATATATATATATATATATATATATATATATATATATATATTATATATATATATATATATATATATATATATATATATATATATATATATATATATATATATATATATAGATATCTGTTCACGTGCGTTTCCGACACCGGAATATCAGTCAGGCAGTATTTCTGCCTTGAACTGGAAAATTTGACTTCATGTTCTTGTCTCCTTCGTGTGTTTGGGTGTGTATATTTATGTATTTACCTCCTCGACTTCGCATTTGTCTAAATATGACTCTATACACGATATTGTCCTTTTATTCCATGGACTATGAGATATGGTTTACCCTTCGGTACTTCTTCGATTTTTACTTCACAGAGATATAGTATTTAACAGAATGTAGATTGAAATTTATTGTTATATTTGTGTTTTACGATTGCCATTTTGGCTTTCTTGATCACCGAAAACAGAATACACATTGTAAATTAGAAAACCCAGCATGTATCTATGACATTGTGGCACATAAAGATATAACTCAGATGTAAGACAAACAGAAGAGGAGGTAAACATAGCTGTTACGAAAACATATACAACTACATTGCTGTTCCCACTTTACTAAGCAACGTTCATTGAAATTGCCAATAATTTGTAGAGAGAAGGTACGGGACTATTTTCAGTTTGTAACCTCTCCAAAACTGAAGTACATATTGTATAAAACTATATTTATACTACATAACTAAAACTATATAACGATGACAAATAAACTTTTTAATTGTTATATTTGCAAAAAGAAGCTATAAATCATATTCTTTTTCACACCAATTTCTCAATTTGTTTACATGTTTTCCTGAGGGAAATTAATTGCTACTTTGATACCATATACCTTACCGAAATAGGCAGAAAGGGAGAAAATTCTAACCCAAAATAGATAACTCACTTTACCGACTCTGGGTATAGTATACATCCTGCATTTAGTTGTGATTTTACGTAAATTAATTGTGCGTAATTGCTTAATTCTTGTTTTCGGTTTACAGAATGTTATTAATACTAAATACATATTGGATTAACTTGTATCATTAAGCAAAGACTGAGGGTGTTATCTGATAGCTGGGTATGTCAACTACTCGATTGTATCTGATCTGTCTGTGGTTCTTCCGGAATAATGTCACTGTATTATAATGTTTCCCTAGAATTACAGAACAACACACATGTACAAAGTAACATTATGTTTTCATATTTGATTAAATGTAGATTTTTTTATCATATGTCTAATTTGGTATCTGTTTGTAGAGATGCACTAAGCGGTAAGGTGCTTGGCTCAAGTCCAAGGATCGAGTCCCACCGATTGCCACTATATAAATAAGTATATGTAGGCGATATGTTTTGATAGTCAAACATTAAATACTAATATCACATACCATAGCAAACGTGGAATGTAAGAGATTCATTGCTTCCAGTTGGACGGAAAATACAAACGATAACCAAATAAACAGATTTAGCATAAAGATACAGGTTCAACTCGAATCCAAAAGTACTTTTTATAATTTGATTAAAAAAGAAACACCAATATAGTCATAAAATGCTTGATATTAGAATTAAAGGATTTTATTTTGATCATGTTTTATAAAACATTTATATATGTTTCTAACGAAAATGGAAGTTTTCAGATTTCTGAAAAAGGACACGCCATTCAAACAATCGAAAATCAAAATAGAAATAGTAATAATAACTAAAACTAAAAACACACACACACACACACACACACACACACACACACACACACACATATTTATATATAAATATATATATATATATATATATATATATATATATATATATATATATATATATATATATATATATATATATATATATATATATATATATATATATATATATATATATATATAAAATTAAGACATAGATAGATAAAATTATTGTTAGGATAGAGAGAAGTATGTTTCATTATGTGGAATGTTAAGTAATGTCAACACTGATCCTAGTGTTTCATTCACTTGAACCATCTTTGCATATTATATTCTTTTACATATATTTGTATAGTCTATTTGAATAATAGTTCAATTGATAAATTACATGAATATAATATAAAATTTGTTATGCTGTAGCAAACACAAATAAGTTACACAAATATATTTGCTTGGAGACTTGGCCCATTTTACACTTAAATCGCCTTCTATCAAACATTCCATTAGACATTCCTCTAGCCTGCAACGAGTACATTATGTCTAATTTAAAGTAGTATAATAAAAATATAAAGTGTGATAATATAGTGCAACCATTGACTCCTTTCTCTTTTTAAGAGATTATTATACTATTATACATGTGATTTAATGTTTTCTGTATTTTCTTTCTGGTTTTGATTTGGTTTAAGTTCTTTTATATGTGTTTCTTTGCTTCTTATTCTTGTTTTATGCCACGCTAAGTTTATTGTACTTACAAATTAATGGCATTAGCATGATGCATCGTACAAAACTTTATACCTTTGCAAATGACCCACTCGAAGCAATGAAAGGTCTTTTACATGCCACGTCTGTCTCAGTTCTTCTGTGTCATCCAAATAAGAGGATACAGACCAGTGTCCATGAGGACTCGAACTCCGCACCGATTGAGCTACTATATTCCTTTCCATAAAATTATGTCTTTCCCTTATAGGTTACACAAGAAAGGGGAAAACTTTTTTCTTTCTGTGAGTCTGGAATTATCTCTTGTTCCCCATTCTGGTTTATGTCAGAAGTAAGCTCTGTAGTACCCTATCACCCGTCACTGCTATTATCACTAATCCAATCGCCTAATTTTTGTCAACATCATCCTGACTAGAGTGTGAATTTTCACGTATAATCAATGCATTAGTTGAGGAACATCGGTTTTTATAGAAAATATTCTACACATTTTAGGCAATAAGTATATACCATATTAATAACGTCATTGTGTTTATGGATGTTTATAGCAGGTAACAAATTTACTGGTCTATACGCTAACTAGGAGGAGATGAAATTACCTAAATAGCTTCAGCTATCATATCTACATTTGATGTTCTACTATATAAATTAATCAATATTAATAGCTCATGTACATTTTACTATGACATGTATACTAACCCTTTTTTCTTTTTTGGTGTTTTTAGCATAAGATCACCAGTTGATAGATAATGTTACATGGCCATTTTTGAAGTTCAAAGTATTTTTAGGGCAAACTTATAACCCAAATCAAAAATAACTTAAATACTTAAACAACAAATCAACAGTGATATATATTTATTGTAAATGGCAATTTTTTTCAGGACTGTCTGCCATATTTATATCCCCATTTTTCCTTTAAAAATCTTTTAACTGAAAAATTCAAGACTTTTGGTCAAATTGTCAAAATTTTACTCCAAAAGAATGGCAGCGGTTTGGTAAATATCTCAATATTTAAAAGATTAAAAAGGCAAGGACCTCTGTAACAAAAGAAGGGAGGGGTCCTAATGATGAATTGTAATTATTAAATTGAAAATAGGTTACTGCATGGGTGTTCTGGTATTCAGTTTTAAAGGTTGTATATATCGCTTACGAATATTCACTTCAAACCTGGCATATGTATACACCTTCGTAAAGTCTAGGATTACATAGGGTTTTTCAAACCTTTCATGAAATTACCTTATATTTTATGAATATATGCATTCGATTTTTATAATATTCCAACGAAATTAATCTATAAAAAGTCTTATATTCTTTTATATGCAATCTTTAGCATTAATTTGACAATAATAAAACTAATCTAAATATCAATTTAATTAACTTAAGTATCAGTTTACTGTGATATTCCACACAAAGTAGAGGTAAATAGAACATTAAAAGTTTGATAAAAATTGTACAACTCTGTAGTTAACACTATATAATTACAGCCTTAATTTCAGAGATTTGACAAAACTGTTTGTTCAAGGGATTTTTCATGAGAATTTAAATTAGATTGCACTTCAAATTATAATTTGATATGTGATGTTTTGAAATGACTGATGACTTTTAGATTGTGTGAAGGTAATTATGCTCCGCTTGTGGTAAAGGGTTGACATGGAGATCTTCCGACATCTGAGGTAGTCAAAATAACTTGTCATGGAAATGCCAACTATATTGTAAATAAATTAGAATAGACTTTCCATGGAAAGAATTATAGGAAAGAAAAAAACCCCGGTAATTTGTTTTTTTCAAAAGTGCACTATTAGTACTTTACCGCTGAACACTTTCTTTAAGATGTTTAAGCACATTCACGTAATGCCTATAAAGACATAATGTTAGAACATCCCAATATTTATGTTCACATCATTAAGGTATGAATATATAAGGTTTCTCAATCATGTTGCGAGGAAATCAAACTGAAAAATGTAACCATACAGCAGGTAAAACAAACTTGTGTTTGTAATGTCGTCAAGTCTTAATGCAAAATACGAAAGTAACTGGTGTCACATGACTACAATACAATAGTTGTGTTCGTGATGTTTAAAAGGTATAGGTATTCTATCCAGTTAAAAAACTGGTATGCTGCGAAAAAAATGTGTTAAACGCTCCCTCATGTGGCCTCGGTTGTTAGATAGGATAAATCGCTTTGTTGGGGCTCCATTATGTCAAGTCGAACGTGACTCGTGTTCATGTTTGGTTAAGGGTAAATTGTTGTTTTGTCAAGTGTAAGTCCTATTCTCAGATGAGTTGAATAAATATGTATCTAGTAGAGTTTTGTGATTATCCTATTACTTTGATGACCAACATCCTGAGGATAAAGTAAAGAACTACCTATGTTCCTAACTGCGATCTGTGTTTTCCGTATACTCAGATGTCAGCTACCAAGGCCATAAAACGATGGACTTTCAGTGTACCTGGAAGAAGTCTGTTTTCTCGATACTTTAATATCCACTATCCTGATCATTTAGTTAAAGACTACATGTGTACTATCTGTGTATCTTGCGCAGGTATGTGTTTTCCGGATACTCGAATGACCACTACCATGGTCATAGAGTGAAGCACTAGCAGTGTGTATGGTGGAAGTCCGTGTTTTTCTGGATAATCTGATAATAATATCGATGTACCTAGCAGAGGTTTTTCCTGATATTCTTCTAGCCTAATCATATATTGAAAGACTATAAGTGTACATGATGTCCACTACTCCCATTACATAGTCAAGGACTATCCGTGTACCTGTCGGAGGTATATGTTTTTCGTTTTTACTCTGATTCCACTTCCCTGATCATATAGTGAAGGACAGAAAATGTACCTGGTGCAAGTTTGTGTTTTCCCACTCTCACATATATGAGTAACCCATATATATGATAACCCATAACATATAAGCATTATCTATCAGTGTAATCGACAAAGACCTGTGTTTTTTCCAATTACTCTAATGTCCGCTATTGCGATCACATATGTATTAAAGGATTTGTTGTTCTGGATACTGATCAGTGAAGGATTATCATTGTACCTGGCAGAGGTTTGTGTTTTTCTGGATACTAATCATTGAAGGATTATCCTTGTACCAGACAGAGGTTTATGTTTTTCTGGATACTGATCATATAGTATAGGTTTACCATTGTACCTGGCACAGGATTGTGTTTTTCTGGATACTGATCAGTGAAGGTTTATCATTGTACCTGACAGAGGTTTATGTTTTTCTGGATACTGATCAAGGAAGGATTATCATTGTACCTGGCAAAGGTTTGTGTTTTTCTGGATACTGATCATATAGTGTAGCATTATCATTGTACCTGACAGATGTTTGTGTTTTTCTGGATACTGATTAGTGAAAGATTATCACTGTACGTGACAGATGTTTGTGTTTTTCACTCTGGATACTGATCTTATAGTATATGATTATCACTGTACCTGGCAGAGGTTTGTATCTTTCTGGATACTGATCAGTGAAGAATTATCAATGTACTTGAAAGAGGTTTGTGTTTTCTTAGATGCTAATCATATATTGAAGTATTATCATTGTACCTGACAGAGGATTGTGTTTTTCTGGATACTGATCAGTGAAGGATTATCATTGTACCTGGCTGAGGTTTGTGTTGTTCTGGATACTGATCAGTGTAGGATTATCATTGTACCTGGCAGAGGACTGTTTTGGTCTGGATACTGATCAGTGAAGGATTATCACTGTACTTGACAGAAGATGTGTTTTTCTGGATACTAATCAGTGAAGGATTATCATTGTACCTTGCACAGGATTGTGTTTTCCTGGATACTGATCAGTGAGGGATTATCATTGTACCTGACAGAGGTTTATGTTTTTCTGGATACTGATCATATAGTGGAGGATTACCATTGTTCATGGCACAGGATTGTGTTTTTCTGGATACTGATTAGTGAAAGATTATCATTGTACCTGGAAGAGGTTTGAGTTTTTCTGGATACTGATCACTGAAGGATTATTATTGCACCTGACAAAGGTATATGTTTTTCTGGATACTGATCATATAGTATAGAGTTACCATTGTACCTGGCACAGGATTGTGTTTTTCTGGATACTGATCAGTGAAGGATTATCATTGTACCTGGCAGAGGTCTATGTTTTTCTGGATACTGATCAGTGACGGATTATCATTGTACCTGGCAAAGGTTTGTATTTTTTCTAGATACTGATCATATAGTATAGGATTATCATTGTACCTGACAGATGTTTGTGTTTTTCATTCTGGATACTGATCATATAGTGTCGGATTATCATTGTACCTGACAGATGATCGTGTTTTTCTGGATACTGATCGATGAATGATTATCACTGTACTTGACAGATGTTTGTGTTTTTCATTCTGGATACTGATCATATGGTATAGGATTATCATTGTACCTGACAGATGATTGTGTTTTTCTGGATACTGATCAGTGAAGGATTTTCACTGTACCTGACAAATGTTTGTGTTGTTAATTCTGGATACTGATCATATAGTATATGATTATCATTGTACCTGGCAGACGTTTGTACTTTTCTGGATACTGATCAGTCAAGAATTATCATTGTACTTGAAAGAGGTTTGTGTTTTCTTGGATGCTGATCATATAGTGAAGTATTATCATTGTACCTGACAGAGAATTGTGTTGTTCTGGATACTGATCAGTGAAGGATTATCACTGTACCTGACAGAAGATTGTGTTTTTCTGGATAATGATAAGTGAAGGATTATCCTTGTACCTGGCAGATGATTGTGTTGTTCTGGATACTGATCAGTGAAGGATTATCATTGTACCTAACAGAGGTTTATATTTTTCTGGATACTGATCATATAGTGTAGGATTATCAATGTACCTGGCACAGGATTAGGTTTTTCTGGATACTGATCAGTGAAGGATTATCATTGTACCCGGCAGAGGTTTGTGTTTTTTCTGGATACTGAATAGTGAAGGAATATCACTGTACCTGACAAAGGTTTATGTTTTTCTGGATACTGATCATATAGTGTAGGATTATCATTGTACCTGACAGATGTTTGTGTTTTCTGGATACTGATCAGTGAAGGATTATCACTGTACCTTACAGATGTTTGTGTTTTTCATTCTGGATACTGATCATATAGTATAGGATTATCATTGTACCTGACAGATGTTTGTGTTTTCTGGATACTGATCAGTGAAGAATTATCACTGTACCTTACAGATGTTTGTGTTTTTCATTCTGGATACTGATCATATAGTGTAGGATTATCATTGTACCTGGCAGAGGTTTGTATTTTTCTGGATACAGATCAGTGAATAATTATCATTGTACTTGAAAGAGGTTTGTGTTTTCTTGGATGCTAATCGTATAGTGAAGTATTATCATTGTACCTCACAGAGGATTGTGTTTTTCTGGATACTGGTCAGTGAAGGATTATCATTTACCTGGCAGAGGTTTGTGTTGTTCTGGATACTGATCAGTGAATGATTATCATTGTACCTGGCAGAGGACTGTGTTGGTATGTATTCTGATCAGTGAAGGATTATCAGTGTTCCTGACCGAAGATTGTGTTTTTCTGGATAATGATAAGTGAAGGATTATCAATGTATCTGGCAGAGGTTTGTGTTTGTCTGGATACTGATCATATAGTGTAGGATTATTATTGTACCTGGCAGACGTTTGTACTTTTCTGGATACTGATCAGTCAAGAATTATCATTGTACTTGAAAGAGGTTTGTGTTTTCTTGGATGCTGATCATATAGTGAAGTATTATCATTGTACCTGACAGAGAATTGTGTTGTTCTGGATACTGATCAGTGAAGGATTATCACTGTACCTGACAGAAGATTGTGTTTTTCTGGATAATGATAAGTGAAGGATTATCCTTGTACCTGGCAGATGATTGTGTTGTTCTGGATACTGATCAGTGAAGGATTATCATTGTACCTAACAGAGGTTTATATTTTTCTGGATACTGATCATATAGTGTAGGATTATCAATGTACCTGGCACAGGATTAGGTTTTTCTGGATACTGATCAGTGAAGGATTATCATTGTACCCGGCAGAGGTTTGTGTTTTTTCTGGATACTGAATAGTGAAGGAATATCACTGTACCTGACAAAGGTTTATGTTTTTCTGGATACTGATCATATAGTGTAGGATTATCATTGTACCTGACAGATGTTTGTGTTTTCTGGATACTGATCAGTGAAGGATTATCACTGTACCTTACAGATGTTTGTGTTTTTCATTCTGGATACTGATCATATAGTATAGGATTATCATTGTACCTGACAGATGTTTGTGTTTTCTGGATACTGATCAGTGAAGAATTATCACTGTACCTTACAGATGTTTGTGTTTTTCATTCTGGATACTGATCATATAGTGTAGGATTATCATTGTACCTGGCAGAGGTTTGTATTTTTCTGGATACAGATCAGTGAATAATTATCATTGTACTTGAAAGAGGTTTGTGTTTTCTTGGATGCTAATCGTATAGTGAAGTATTATCATTGTACCTCACAGAGGATTGTGTTTTTTCTGGATACTGGTCAGTGAAGGATTATCATTTACCTGGCAGAGGTTTGTGTTGTTCTGGATACTGATCAGTGAATGATTATCATTGTACCTGGCAGAGGACTGTGTTGGTATGTATTCTGATCAGTGAAGGATTATCAGTGTTCCTGACCGAAGATTGTGTTTTTCTGGATAATGATAAGTGAAGGATTATCAATGTATCTGGCAGAGGTTTGTGTTTGTCTGGATACTGATCATATAGTGTAGGATTATTATTGTACCTGGGAGATGTTTGTGTTTTTCTGGATACTAATCAGTGAAGGATTATCATTGTACCAGACAGAGGTTTATGTTTTTCTTGATACTGATCATATAGTGTAGGATTATCATTGTACCTGGCAGAGAACTGTGTTTTTCTGGATACTGATCAGTGAAGAATTGTCATTGTACCTGACAGATGATTGTGTTTTTCTGGATACTGATCAGTGAAGGATTATCAATGTACCTGACAGATGTTTGTGTTTTTCATTCTGGATACTGATCATATAGTGTAGGATTATCATTGTACCTGACCGATGTTTGTGTTTTTCTGGATACTGATCAATGAAGGATTATTATTTTACCTGGCAAAGGTTTGTGTTTTTCATTCTGGATACTGATCATATAGTATAGTATTAGCATTGTATCCGGCTGAGGTTTGTATTTTTCTGGATACTGATCATATAGTGTAGGATTATCATTGTACCTGAGAGATGTTTGTGTTTTTCTGGATATTAATCAGTGAAGGATTATCACTGTACCTGACAGATGTTTGTGTTTTTCACTCTGGATACTGATCATATAGTATAGGATTATCATTGTACCTGGCAGAGGTTTGCATTCTTCTGGATACTGATCAATGAAGAATTATCATTGTACTTGAAAGAGGTTTGTGTTTTCTTGGATGCTAATCATATAGTGAAGTATTATCATTGTACCTGACAGAGGATTGTGTTTTTTGGATACTGACCAGTGAAGGATATCATTGTACCTGGCAGAGATTTGTGTTGTTCTGGATACTGATCAGTGTAGGATTATCATTGTACCTGGCAGAGGTTTGCGTTTTTCTGGATACTGATCATATAGTGAAAAACTATCATTGTACTTGGAGCAGGTCTGTCTTTTTCGGATACGCTACCTTGATTAATCATAGTTAAGACCATCACAGAATACTGTGATAAACGATACTTTGACCTGGCATAGATTTGTGTGTTTCCGGATGCTTTGATCGACCCTGATTATATAGTGCAGTACATTCAATGTATCTGTCGGAGGTATGTGTTCAACGTAAATCTATATTGTGGGAAGTACGAATAATTAAGCAGATTCATGCACGTAAGACAACAATAACATTAACCACATAATAAAGTAGATTAATGAATATAAGAGGAGAGATCAAATGGTTACATATGGTTACAAGTGCAATTTACAAATCAGACAGGTATTGAATTTTTTCCAGTTCCAAGTCACGTAGACCTGAAAACGATGTGGTATTTTATTAAACATCGTTATTGCTAGGGGCTGTATTACATAACACATGATGCTTTCGATTGTTGAAATGTTTTCATTTACATATTACATGCTTCGGCCTATTACATAATACAGCTAATCTTTTTCACGAGGTATAAAAACCGTTGCCGCCGTTTCCTCTTTGAAACATCTTAGTCAAGCTCGAGGTAAGAGATTCTATATCAACAATTTTATGCCTGATTATGACATACGTTAGTTATTTTAGATGTGTAAATTTCTATCAAATTTATTTTACAAATCCAGTAACACATTGACGGTTAACAAACATTAGAATGTTTTCTTATTTCAACACATTTAAATTTCCTTCATTTATTTATATACTTGAAATTCTTTTTCTCCTTGTCTTTACTTGTATTTAATCATTACCATACCTGTACCTGAATTTCATCATCAAAATACCTGTACTTGAATTTTATGATCTCCTTACCTTTTTTTAATTTCATTATCACCATACCTGTACTTGAATTTTATGATCCCCATACCTGTACTTGAATTTTATGATCTCCCTACCTTTATTTGAATTTTATTATCACCATACCTGTACCTGAATTTCATTATTACCATACCTGTATTTGAATTATATCATCTCCTTTTCTGATTTCTATACCTGTACTTGAATTATATTATTTCTATACCTGTACTTGAATTATATTATTTCTATACCTGTACTTGAATTTTATGATTTCTATACATGTACTTGAATTTTATGATTTCTATACCTGTGCTTTTAATTTTATTTACGTACTCCTTGAAGTTGACATGACAAATAGATTTAGCAGAATGTGTAAATTATTGTTGTTTTATTCAATTGCTTATTTCCTTGGACAATGCGATTTATTTCATCAAAAATCTTCTATCAACCAATACTGTGTATATTTTGTATCATTTTATAATACCATTAACGAATTTTTGTTTGTTCTCGCTTAAGAAAATGTTAAAAATAGTGTGTATTTAATCTGTAAAAGATTTCTTTGGATGTCAAGGAATTTTTGCACTCCATCGACAAATATATAATAAATGAAAATATGCAAGAGCAGACACTGGATTCTGTTGGCTTGATTAAATCCAAAGTTTGTGTAAACATGATATCAAAACTTATCATAACGACACTAACTGTTATTTCATGTTCTAGTTATATTCGCCATCATTTATCACTAATCCATGACGTTTAAATTCTGGGTACCCACTTCAGTTTTGCAGTTATTAGTAGGATGAATTTCCAAGTCTTGATATCGCTAGCGACCCTTATCAGCTGTGTGTGTTTAACACATGGATGTATCTGCCCTGCAATCGATAAGAAAACAGCGTACTGTATGGCAGATTTTGGTAGGTATATAATTGTTTGCAATATGGGTCTTCATATTCTTCAAACTTTATTAGAGTTCGAGTTTTTCGTTACAACCAAGCAATGATAATCAAATTCCTATTAAACATAAGGAAAAAGGAAACATTTTGTGGAATAATTTTTGCACGTTAATGTCAGTGTTTACGTTTTGTGATGTATTCCTTATGCAATCATTGCTACTGTGGCTAGCCAAACGGGAGGCGCTTACTCCTCCAAGGAATTTGGTATGGCCATGCCCATAGTATGTTGTTAAGACTGGTGCAGGGGCAAACACAAATTACCTTTGTATTTTACATGTTATCAATAACAATTTTATGATGCAATATTTGTTTCAGGTCTGAGAGGAAAGCCGTATGAAGTGTATGGTGCAATGTATATTAATGGTGTCTTGCACAGGAAATACTGCATCCTAGACCTCCATTTATTTCGGGTAATCAAAGTTTAGGAAATCTGATGCCATTTAATAGTTCATGTATTTGTACTGGAAGCTTGAAGTTTTATGTTAAATATCGTATAAAGGTGAAACAGTATGCTTAATATTATACAACGACAAGTAGTATGAAGTGTATAACAGGCATTATCTAGCCCAATCTTTTTATAGAATCGTTATTGATCTGTTTACCTGAGCATTCATCATTTGTAATATCTTCTACATTGTACCCATAGCAATGAAAACTCCAATGAAATTTATGACAAATACCTTTACTGGCATGCACAGGAGACAAATAAATAATAAGTCAAACATAAAGATATTATAAAGATTTACTGGTATACAGCAGTTGCCGTCCGAGTTAAAGACTGTATGAATTTCAAAAGTCATCGGAATGTATTTATACTCCAAACAAAATTAGGAAGGGATTAAAGGAATCATCCCCGGGTGTCTGTCTGTCTGTCTGCCTGCCCCCTCCGTCCGTCCGTCAGTCAGTCTGTCTATCCATCAAACTTGTCCGGGTCATAACTTTTTCCATGTTATTTGGAGGGAGATAATATTTTGCACAATTGTTATCTATGGTGTGTCAATACCCTGAACCAAGGTCATATCTACAAGGTCAAGGTCAGATTGCACAGAACAAGAATTCTTGTCCGGACCATAACTTCTTCCTTTTACGTTGGAGGGAGAGTATATTTTACACAATCGTTGTCCTTAGTCCAAGGTTGAGTAATGATCTGAACCAAGGTCATATCTACAAGTTCAAGGTCACGGTTCCCACATAAACAGAATTCTTGTTCGAACTGTAAGTTCTTCTAGTTACGTTGGAGGGAAAGTATATATTTCGCACAATTGTTGTCCATGACCCATGGGTGTTTCATGACCTTGCAGCAAGGTCATATCTTCAAGGTGACAGTGCATAAAAAGCCAGAATTCTTGTTCGGGCCATAGCTTCTTCCTTATGCGTTGGAGGGCGATTCTGTTTTACACAATTGTTGTCCATGACCCAAAGGGTATGTCATGACCTTGAACCAAGGTCACATCTACAAGATCAAAGATTGAGTACATTTATACCATAATCCAAGTTTTCATTGATTATACCTCAAAATGTACAAGTGGGACATCCGTTACACTTATACTAGTGATGTATCTTGGATCTTGAGTTATAACATGTTTCAACTTTATTGCCGTGGGGGTATTTGTCCCGTTAGGACAATATGGTTACTACTTTGCTGGTGTTGTGACTGTGATACTATCTTTACAACGTTGCTACCGTATTACTGGCGTTGTGTGTCTATGACACTTTCTTGATAATTCTGTTACCTCTGTACTGATGTTGTGTGGCTGTGACACTTTCTTTACAGTGTTGTTACCCCTGTCATGCTGTTGTGTGCTGTAAGACTATCTTTACAATGCTGTTACCCCAATACTACTGTTGTGTGACGGTGACACTTTCTATACAGTGTTGCAACCCCTGTATTGGTGTTGTGTGGCTTTGACACTACCTTAACAGCGTATTTAAGTTGATTGGCTATGACACTTTTTTTACAGTGTTGATGCCCTTGTACTGCTGTGCTGTGGCTGTAAAGGTTTCTATATAATATTTCTCCTAATTGATCCAGTGTATGGGTAGTTTAACTCTTTCGGGTCATGTGAGTCATGTATATATATATATATATATATATATATATATATATATATATATATATATATATATATATATATATATATATATATATATATATATATATATATATATATATATATTAGTACAGGTTAAGTAGCACAGAAGCAGTAGTTTCTGACGTATTTCATATCTGTAATCACTTTGTAGGGATATATCACAGACGACTGTGTCTTTACTCCTGATAATGCGTGTGGTGTTCCTTTTATTGGAGGTAACGAGTATCTAGTAAGTGGTAAGTAAATTAATATATTTTGTTCATTGAAAGTCATTAATAATATTACAACAGAAGAGCTACGGTGATTTCTCATGAATACTGTAATAAATGTACACTATATCATACGTGTTTTAATACATTAGTAACTGACATTTGCAAATGTTTAGCTATGATTTTGCAAGTTATACAGAAAAAGCATTACGTATTGGAACTAGAATTTTAATGTGTCAGTGCGACACAGATGCCCCCGCTGGCAGCAAAGGTAGTGAAATATAATTCCAGAGAAGTAATATTTGAAAATTCAAAACATTTCTAACGTTCAAGGGCAATTACTCTGTCAAAATTACCAGAACACATCTATATTCGAACTTCACCTCATCTTCCCTTGATACATCTATATACTCAATATCAATTTAATCCATCGAACCTTCAACGAGAAAATGAGTGGAAACTGTGTCGTTTTAAAGAAATTTTCTATGTTCAAGGGCAATAGTTCTGTCAAAAATAACCGGACCACTCCCATATTCGAACTTGACCTGCATCTTCCCTTGATACATCAGTATACCCATTATCAATTTAATCCATCAAACCTTTAAGAGAAAATGAGTGGAAACTCATTGATGACGAAACAACGGAATGAAAGAATGACGAAATGACAGAATGACGGAATGACGGAACAGGGTAACACTATATGCCCCCGGCCATTTCATGACGGGGCATAAAAAGTAGGCAGATTAAAATAGCATTGATAATATATATTTTAAAAGACAAAGGCAGTGTCATTATTTTCCATTGTGATTTTCAATAAAGCTTATAAAATTTAATTTGTTTGACCGGGAGGGAATTAAAATTAAATTATTTTCTCCTAAAGTAACACCGAGTATTGTTCGGGTTAGATATGAATTGTGCATTGAAGTGTGACCATAGTGATGAACATTATGATGAACACAGTTTATTTGCATTACATTGATGATTATGATGAATATGGTGTATGCCGTATTGCATTGATGATTATGATGAATATGGTGTATGCAGTATTGCATTGATGATTATGATGAATATGGTGTATGCCGAATTGCATTGATGATTACGATGAATATGGAGTATTCAAATTGCAGTATTGCATTGATGATTCTGATTGAATCTGGTTTATCCCTGAAGCAGTATTGCATAAAGGGATGCTATGTTTTTTGGATTTTGATGTGATCAGATTAAGCAGAAGTTTGAGTTGTTTGCAGTTTAAATTTTTTAAATGTAATAATGATTTTCAAATAAATAAATAAATAAATAAATAGACGAGCATTGTCGCGTGCCGTTTCCACTTTATGATTGTATTTGTTTTCTTACGAAGTGTGAAGGGCCTAGGAGAAAAGTGTTTTGTCGCTGGTTCATTGCATATCAAAATGGTTAAAATGTTCTTGTATAAGCTTTAGAAATGCAACATCGATATATAACTATAAATGTTTTAGATTCTAACTCAAGAAACATATGTCTTGTTAAGAAAACTATATCGGGTTTATTTGCGGGGAACTCTAAATGTGAAAATTTGATTAACGCCTTAAAAAGCAAGCACTGATGAAGGGGATTTCCCCATTGTTGTAGTGAAATGGACACCCATTTCAAAATTATCTTGCATTTTACATTGAGAGTAACATGAAATAACACACATACAGCTTAATATCAAATCTTCTGTAATTCTGATTTTGACACCAAGTGGCACGACGAAAGACTTTGTAAAATTATTCCACATTATAATGAAAAATTGGTTGTTATGGATATAAGAAATAATGTTGGATCAAAATGAGAAGAATCTACGACAAAGTAGATATAGAACGAACAGTGATAAGTAACAAAAATATCTGCTTTGAGACTCTGCTCATTCTAAATTCGAATTATCTTGTTTGAAATGTTTCTATAGACTTTGCTCTTGCCTAGCACCAGTACATTCTGACAAACATAAAGTACAACATGTGGTAATATAATGCAAGTATTGACTCTTTTCTTTTTACTTTCGCCTTCCTCTCATGTTTAAAAATTTTTCTATTATAGGTTACATCAGGAACGGACTAATGATTGTCAATGTGTGTGGTTGGAATGATCCCTGGTATTCCATTGACTATTACATCAGACGCCTGCTCTATCACCCTCAGTTCTGTCATATACCCACTCCGCCAATCACCAAGACACCACAGCCAAAGCTTTATTGATTTAACTTCTCCAAAATCTACACATTACAGAAGTAGAAGATATTATTCATTGTCTGGTCAAGATATAAAAATAAACTGCTAAGATTAATATGCTTCTCCTTTAACATAAATAGCTTCAAATTTACACTAGTGGATTGAATGCAATTTCAGTCGCGGCATAACAGTAATGGCGGATTGTTCGACACTATAACCACTGGCTACGAACTGAGAAGAATTTAAGTCATAATCTCTGATATGTAGCATATGTAATCAGTATTGTCATGCAATATAGATCTTTATACTGAAATCATATAAATTGTTTCTCAAATTTTCGCCACTGGTTTTTAAACCAATGGCTAAAATTTCAAACAACTGGCCCCAGTTTACCAACGTTAAACAGGTGGCATATTCAGGAAATTGAATTCACCGGGATACCCTGCGCGGCAGTTCTGGCATTAAGCCGAGTCTGGTCCGATTGGTAACAATTAACGAATGTACTGCTGTATATCAGTGAGAAAATAATGGTCTGACTTGACACAGTCTGTTTATAATTGTAAGTGTTCCCAGCAAACATCAGTAATGAATAAACTTCTTAACCACGTCTGTCGGGGCGTTTAACATAATTCTATCATTTATTTAATACACAATGAATGAACACAATGTATATGTATATCAATGAAATATTTAATAATAACCGATTTTAAACAGAGAAGTATTTTGTTGTGACTCGTTCATTTAAAGCTTTAAACTTGTCAATCATACAGTTTAAGTCTGTATTGTTCAGTTGTTTCAGCAATATTCATGCATACTAATATTAATTAACAGTACATCTGGCAAATAATACCATGCCAGATGCGCTCAAGGTCGACATATGGAAGTACAAAGTATTTATTTTTTAAAGTAAGCTAACTCGAAAAAAAAAAATTAGAAACCTATTAGGCCTAAGGCAAATCTTCAAAATATCACGGCTTTCTGATTTTTACCATCACACAAGAGCTGATAGCTCAAGTAAGCTTTTCTGATCAAATTTTGTAAACCATCATTATATTTTCCGCTTCTCTTCCGTTACTGTCTGACATATTTTAATCACACTTTCAGTTGGGTTTTTTTTTTATTCTTTTCTTCTTCTTCTTCTTCTTCTTCTTTTTTTTATGGCAAAGTAAGAGGGAGTGTATTCCATACAGAAATCAAAGTTTTGATGCTTATTGGGGTTGTTTTTTTTTTTCGCTTTTCATTGTCTTGAATTAATCAAGAAGCAGTCTTACACTCAGTCAGTTGTCAAAACACAAGTAGCGAGAGAAGATTTATGTTTCTGTTTATGTTTTCAAGCAGACAGTTATTCAAAATTTAAGATTCAATGAGCAAATTATGCACGGATTAGCGATATGGCCCCATTTGACCCTCCGCCTTATTTTTTCATGTAGGAGACCATAATATAAAATCATACACATATTCATAAATACAATACATATGTAAAGAAAGAACACATCAGCATCATCAATTGTTCAATTTAGAACATATAGAGCACTGACCGTGTAGTTTTCTGAGAACTTTTTCCTGATTGGTTCCATGCGTTTCACTTGAAACCAATCAAAAATCAAATCGATAGCCAAATTATTACATAACAATGTTTGTCGAGTGCTTATGTACGGAACGGAATCACAAATACAAAGCATGAGGGAGAACCATTGAATATTTGAATAGTTTATAGAATTTTATCACAGTAACTTTGAAATATATACATGTACATGTGTTTCGTGTCAGTATTGAAGTATTGACAATTGAGCTCGTGAGGCCCTCGGGTACTGATGGTCCACCTGAAGTGATTATTGTTAGTACAATAAAATATGATATGTGTACCATCAGATGCGCATTTGACTTTCATCCCTTAATGATTAGAAAAATGAGATTTTAAAATTATTTGACATTCATATTGATTTGAATGGGTTTTTCACAAAATCCACACTTGCTAACAAACAGATTAACAGTAAGTCCAGTCTATTAAAGCAAAGTGGCTGATCTACAGAATTCTTACATATCTGCTGATAAAATATCTAATGATATTATCATTGTTTGAATTCGATATTGTAGAGGAGTTCTTAAAAATACTCTCTATGAGGAAGCTGAAGAAGGCGTTCTTCTTTAACATGGCATGGCTATATCAGATTTCAAAATTAACAATTTCCCACCAACTCCTCAAATAACACAGAAATCCATATAAATCACGTTTTATATCCAATTTCAGTTATTGTTCTACTAATTTTTTTTCTAGATACTATAAATTCTTCAGCAGTTAAAGATCACGTTATACAGGACTAAAACGTCGCGTTTAATGATGTTCCTTCAAGGGTGATCATTATCACATGCATGTTCAGTTTCATATTCCTGTTGTAAAGCAGAGCGAGTTTTATTCCTATTGTAATTAGAGCGAGTTTATTCATTTAATGGTGAAATATAACGTAAATACATGTGATGAATTTGAAAACAACCTACTGTCAAACCTTCTTAAGTGACAATGCAAGAGAAGGTGAGAAAGTGACCACCAAAGAGAAGGTGGAAAAATGACCACCAAAAGGAAGGTGGGAAAGTAACCACCAAATAGAATGTGGGAAAGTGACCACCAAAGAGAAGGTGGGAAAATGACCATCAAAGAGAAGGTGTGAAAGTGACCATCAAAGAGAAGGTGGGAGAGACCACCAAAGGGAATGTGGGAAAGTGACCACCAAATGGAAGTTGGGAAAGTGACCACCAAAGAGGTAAGAAAGTGGCCATCAAAGGGAAGGTGGGAAAGTGACCACCAAAAAGGTGAGAAAGTGGCCACCAAAGGGAAGGTCGGAATGCGACCACCAAAGAGGTACGAAAATGAACACCAAAGGGAAGGTCGGAGAGTGACCACTTGAGGCAGGTGGTCTCTTAAAACACGTTGATTTTGTATTGTGTTGCTTAGTACAGATGGTCTTAAAAGCAGGTTTGACTGTATCATGTCCTAATTTATAATGAATGCTCCATGTATCGTTACAAAATGATATACAGTAATCCTCTAACATCCATTGTTCTTTTTCCATAGTTTCATGTCTGTCTTGAAAAGAACTATTCTAGTCGTTACACATTGAACCTTCATCAAACGATATACATGTACAAAAACAATGTTTTGCTTTGTTATTGGTTTAAGCCACACCAATATTTTTATATCTGTTACCTATGCAACCGACCAATCCCAAGCAACACCTCGGTACATATTCTCTCGTCAGAAGGACAGATACAAAGACGATAAATATATCAGAAAATTCTATCGGACAGCTGAGATCGAACGCCGGTTTGTTTAGAAATACAGAGTGACAACAGTAAAATGTTTTCAATGTAAGTGAATAGCGTCAGTACCGTGTACCTGTATATCTCTATCTATCTCACTTATCCTTTTGGTATATGTGAATAGCGTCAGTAGTGTGTCCCCTTATATTTCTCTTTCTATCAAAAATAACACGTCCCGTGCATTTAATTAGAAACAGTATGTTTTAACTGCTCGCTGAATAATATAAAACTATACCATACAATAAGTACCGAGCGGAAATACGCAATGATAATACAAGAAAATTAGAAAGTTAAACGAGACTTACTTGTAAGGTGAAATTTGACTGTAATTTCCTCGACCAATTGGGTGCCGAGGGATCAAATGAGATGATAAGCTTACCACGTGGATCATACTTTAGAGCTAATTTGGATTAATCAAATGAATATATATATAGAGTGGGAAAATTGTTTGGGAGGGCATTTGATCCCTCGGCACCCAATTGGTCGTAGAAATTACAGTCAAACTTCACCTTACAGGTAAGTCTCGTTTAACCTTCTAATTTCTTCTCCCAATTGGTGCCTCAGCCTCAAATGAGACTTTAGAGTTGATAAATCCAAATTGTAATAACACTATATATATTCAATGATTTTAATTATAAACTAATTCATATAATATAAACACATTTGTATGCATTAATTAATCATTTATAATTCTCAAGGAGTTTCCTACTATAAGATGTATCCATGATAATAGGTTTGTTGTAATATTTTCTAAAAACACAATCTTTTGACCAAACAACTGTTCGCAAAATGGTCGATATTGGTATATGTTTTGCATGAACAGCACTTGATGATGCTGCTCTCGTACTATGAGGTTTAAACATGCTTACATCAATCCCGGCATTGTTCATGACACTTTTCATCCATCTACTTATGGTATCTCGTGAAACTGCCTTATGGGGTTTCTGTGATGTAATGAATAGACGAGTAATTGATCCTCGCATCGAACTAGTTTTCTGTAGGTAATATCGCAACGTTTGTACAAGACATATATCAAGGTCCGGTGTATAAGATGGAAAATTTAATTCCGCAGTATGATGTCCCGGGTTGGAAGATTTCAACAAATCGCCTATAACGATTTTCACGTGATCGTCTTGTATAAAAATATTTCTCATATCAATCAAGCGAAGCGTTTGGCCTCTTTGACCAGATAACAATGCTAATAACATCAGAAGTTTCTGAGATATGCGTAATAACGTCAATGACCTCAGACGACTCTCGGATTTCAGATATTTCAATACAATATTTACATCCCAAGTAATATCTAGGTAAAGCTGGTCGCAGTACAAAAACACCTTTAAAAATTCTACGAACCAATGAATGAGAACCTATACTGACTGAGTTGTCTAACTGCAAAAAAGACGATAAAGCACATCTAACGGTATTTAAACAACTATATCCTAAGCCACGGTGAAATAATTCTGTCAAAAAAGATAAAACATTATTTACATTTGCTTCAAAAATATCAAGACCTCTTTCATTACAAAATGACACCCATTTTTCTTGATAAGTCCAATATTGTTTTTTGGTAGAGTTTCTCCACGAGGACATAAGAATTTTCTTTTCCTCAGATATTCCTCGTTTTTCGAACGCTTTCCGGAGACACGGAAAACTCCGAGTCTCATTTTCCGAAGAGGATGTTGTCGGTTCGATTTGTTGGGTAAAGCCAACAGATCGGTTCTTTTCGGAAGTAGATAACTCTGTTTGCAAATCATCTGTAATAATTGCGGAAACCATGGTTGTGTTGACCAGATCGGAGCTACTATCACCGCTTCCGCTTGATCTGTCCTTATTTTTTTAAGCACATGTCCCATCAAGCTGAAAGGGCAAAATATGTAACTTTTAAACTCTTCCCATTGTATGCTAAATGCATCTATAAATTTTGCATTCTTGTCTTGACCATATGATGCATAAGGCTTTATTTGATGATTTATGCTTGATGTAAATAAATCAATGTCACAAGAACCATATATTTGCATAATTTGCAGAAATATGTCTTTATTCAACATCCACTCCAGGTCACAATTACGATTTCGTGATAGGAAGTCGGCTTCAATATTTCTACCCCCGGGACGTGACACGCTGATAACCAGATGTTACGATCCACGCAGAATTGCCAAATTGTTTTCGCTAATTCATTCAAACTTTCAATCTTACCGCCCATCCTGTTAATGTATGATACGGATACTGTATTATCCATGTATATACGAACATGACAGCTACTGAGGGGTTCACAAAAGGTTTTTATCGCAATTAACCCAGCTTTTAGTTCGAGATAATTGATATGATTATCGCTCTCTTTCTCTGACCACGTTCCTTGAATACACTCCCCATTGTTTTCGTTGATAGCCCCCCCCCCCCCCCAGCCCCCAAAGGAGCTGTCAGTTTTTATCATTAGACAAGGTTTTATTCCCGAAATAAATCGCGGATGTTTGCCAAGATTATCTATCCACCATCGCAATGTTTCGCGAATGCTATCAGTAATTTCTATCAAAGCATCGAAATTGCCCCTACACTCCTTAAGTTGTTTATCTTTCTCAATTTCCAGAGTTTTGTAATATAGAGGCGCATAAAGGACTACGGGTTCACTGGCCACCAATTTACCAATTAATTGTGCAAATTCTCGTATAGTTATAAAATGCTTTTTTATTATTTTTTGTACAGAGTGTCCGAATAGCATTTGTCCGCCTTTCAGTTAACGCAGCTGTCATCAATTTTGAATTTATCTCAAATCCTAAAAATTCAATACATTGTGTCGGAGTGAATACTGATTTTTCTGTGTTAACCGTTAATCCAAGCTTATCTAGCAGATTCGATGTCGCTTGCACGTTCCTTATGCATTCACTTGCAGATTCAATGACTAATAAAGTATCGTCTATATACGCGACATTAGCATATCCCTGTTTCCTCAATGTCGCAAAAACAGGTTTCATTAATTTAGTGAATATTCTAGGTGACGAAGCTAAGCCCATCGCTAAACAAGTATACTGATACTTAATACCTCTCCATATAAATCGAAGGTATTTTCTATCGTTTTCAGTCACTCTACAAGAATAGTAAGCGTCTTGCAAATCTATAGACGCAAAAAAACAATTCTTAGAAACCAAACTTAATGCTGTTTTGAGTGTTTCCATTTTAAAATGGTGATATTCAACGAAGTTATTCACTAGTTTCAGATTAAGTATAACCCTGAATTTGTTATTTTTCTTTGGTCTAACGAAAATATTTGACACATATTCATTTTCATCATCAGAGGTTACTTTTTCTATCACTTTCTTGTTTAACAAGAGTCTTATTTCTTCATCAATCACACAGTTTTCTGCTTCATGGAATGGAATAGGTTTTGGAATCTTTGTTTGCTTAGGAGTAGATTTAAGCTCTAGTGAATATCCATAAACAATATTAAAAATATTTGGATCTGAAGTGATTAATCTCCAGTTTGATACGTACTGAGATATTTTCCCAGCGACAAAATTATCATTTGAATTTCTCAACAAACTCACTTGATTTTTATCAGAAACTTCTACTGCTTCCGCTGTTTCGCATTTCTTTTGCGAAAGTTTGAGTTTGCTCGCTGTCCTAAAAATGCTGAGATCTGTTAGACGAACCTCCTGAGACAAAGGATTTATGACCAGAGTGATGTTTTTTATATGCAGTATATCTCACATCATGTCCTTTCCTTCCGGAGATTTTTTTTTGTTGGCCTTTATCATATCTTCTACCTTTTTTAGATGGGGAATAATAGCTTTGCAAACTAATGTCTGAGTTTTTTGTAGTCTAAAATCATGATTTTTAATCCTTAGGCTTAAGTGAGGTCGTATTTCCTCATTGACTTTCGGTGTCACAAGATTGTTGACATTTTTGGGACGAAAGTATTTTTCACTTGTTTCTTTTAATTTATCCATATTAAGTTTGGTTTTTACTCCTTCATTGGCCACTGTAGTCAACTTCTCATTTATCGGCTCTCCACATTTGTCGTCAGAGCCAAAGCACTCCGAAAGTTCGGCTAGTATATCGTCGTCCCACGTTTTTTCATTATCTTGTTCATTTATGTCTACAACAAGAGAGTCAAAACCGTCCTTCTCGCCATTAGATTAATATTGTCTATTCCATCCCTCTTTTTCTTTGATTTACTGGACGAAAAATCATCGTCATTCTTCCGCTTTTGCGGATTATTCATTGAACTTTGTTCTGCATGATCTTTCTTTATATTAATTACAGTGTCAGTAAGCAGAGCAATTTGCTTCTGCATTTCAAGCATCATTGCTTTCATGGTTGGCTCATCTTTGTGTTGTTCCTTTTCTGGCAAAATATCGTCATTTGAGTTAAAACTCATATTGGCGCTTTGTGCACAACTTTAAATTCTAATGGCGCTTTGTGCACAACTTTAAAATCAAATGGCGCTTTGCGCACAACTTTGGAAAATCAAATGGCGCTTTGCGCTCAATAAATTGCTGAGAATACAGCTATAACTACAGATATAATAGATAATAATGTCACCAATCCTGGTATTCTTAATGTCCAAATAACGATGAATTAATTGTATCCTTGTAGTTCCAGTTCCATAATTATGAAATATCACAAATTCACAAAAGAAATAAAAAACTATTTTCCAATTAAATAATGCTGCCTTTTCTGAACCACGCTAGTTTATCTATGATCCACGTGGTAAGCTTATCATCTCATTTGAGGCTGAGACACCAATTGGGAGAAGAAATATAAATTAAACTACTGATAGTATATACACAGAAGGGTCCGTTTTACTAAAATTGATCTTTTGTTTATTGCAGGAGAACATGAAGTGGTTGCAGTTTTTACCACAATGAATTTTGTTTAACTCATCATCATACATCTGTATATCTGCATTATCTCCCCTTATCCTTTTGCTATATCTGAATAGCGCCAGTAGTGTGTACCTGCACATCTACATTATCTCCCCTTATCCTTTTGCTATATGTGAATAGCGCCAGTAGTGTGTACCTGCACATCTGTATTATCTCCCGTATCCTTTTCCTATATATGAATAGCGTCAGTAGTGTGTACCTGTACATCTGTATTATCTCCCCTTATACTTTTGCTATATATGAATAGTGTCAGTAGTGTGTACCTCTACATCTGTATTATCTCCCTTATCCTTTTGCTATATGTGAATAAAGTCAATAGTGTGTACCTGTACATCTGTATTATCTCCCTTATCCTTTTGCTATATGTGAATAACGTCAATAGTGTGTACCTGTACATCTGTATTATCTCCCTTATCCTTTTGCTATATGTGAATAGCGTCAGTAGTGTGTACTTGTACATCTGTATTATCTCCCTTATCCTTTTGCTATATGTGAATAGCGTCAGTAGTGTGTACTTGTACATCTGTATTATCTCCCCTTATACTTTTGCTATATATGAATAGTGTCAGTAGTGTGTACCAGTACAGAAGTTTTATCTCCCCTTATCCTTTTGCTATATGTGAAAAGTGTCAGTAGTGTGTACCTTACACATGTATTATCTCCCCTTATCCTTTTGCTATATGTGAAGTGCGTCAGTAGCATGTACCTATACATCTGTATGTATCTACCTTAACCTTTTGCTATATGTGAATAGCGCCAGTAGTGTGTACCTGTTCATCGGTATTATCTCCCCTTATTCTTCTGCTATATGTGAATACCGTCAGTAGTGTGTACCTCTACATCTGTATTATCTCCCCTTATCCTTTTGCTATATATGAATAGCGTCAATAGTGTGTACCTTACACATGCATTATCTTCCTTTATCCTTTTACTATATGTAAAGACCGTCGGTAGTGTGTACTGTCCTATGACTTATCTGTAATTTGTGAAATTAAAACAAGCATAAATGACTATGCTTGTTTTAATTTCACAAATTACAAATAAGTCATAGGACAGTACCTATACCTCTGTATTTTGTCTCCCGTTATCCTTGTGCTATATGTGAATAGCGCCAGTAATGTGTGCTTGTACATCTGTATTTATCTGCCCCTATCCTTTTGCTATATATGAATAGCGTCAGTAGTGTGTACTTGTACATCTGTATTATCTCCCCTTATACTTTTGCTATATATGAATAGTGTCAGTAGTGTGTACCAGTACAGAAGTTTTATCTCCCCTTATCCTTTTGCTATATGTGAATAGTGTCAGTAGTGTGTACCTCTACATCTGTATTATCTCCCTTATCCTTTTGCTATATGTGAATAGTGTCAGTAGTGTGTACCTTACACATGTATTATCTCCCCTTATCCTTTTGCTATATGTGAAGAGCGACAGTAGCATGTACCTATACATCTGTATGTATCTACCTTATCCTTTTGCCATATGTGAATAGCGCCAGTAGTGTGTACCTGTTCATCGGTATTATCTCCCCTTATTCTTCTGCTATATGTGAATACCGTCAGTTGTGTGTACCTGTACATCTGTATTATCTCCCCTTATTCTTTTGCTATATGTGAAGTGCGCCAGAATGTGTACCTATACATCTGTATTTATCTCCCTTATCTTTTTGCTATATGTGAATAGCGCCAGTAGTGTGTACCTGTACATCTGTAGTATCTCCCTTAACTTTTTACTACATGTGAAAAGCGTCAGTAGTGTTTACTTGTACATCTGTATTATCTCCCTTATCCTTTTGGTATATGTGAATAGCGTCAGTAGTGTGTCCCCTTATCTTTCTCTTTCTATCAAAAATAACGCGTCCCGTGCATTTAATTAGAAACAGTATATTTTAACTGCTCGCTGAATAATATAAAACTATACAATACAATAAGTACCGAGCGGAAATACACAAAGATAATAGAAGAAAATATTTTTTAAACTACTGATAGTATATACACAGAAGGGTTCGTTTTACTAAAATTGATCTCTTGTTTATTGCAGAAGAACATGAAGTGGTTGCAGTTTTTACCACAATGAATTTTGTTTAACTCATCATTGTTGTGTCTTAGTGATGAATTGCCTGGATCATTGAGATTTACGGCTTTATTTGTAGAAAATAAATCAAAACAATGCTGTAGTTTTGAACAGGATAACGTGAAGCGTTTATTATAGAAAGAAACGGGTAAGTCACTGAAATGAGTACTGTAGAACATTTCAATGGGGTCATTATCAACAGGGTTGACTGTATCAGCAGGTAACGGTAGGCGAGAGAGCGCATCCGCGTTAGCATGTTTCTTGGTGCCACGAAACTCTATGCCATATTGGTAACCTGAAAGGAATATAGCGTATCTCTGCAGGCGAGCGGCAGTCATTACTGGGAGTGACTTTTTCGGATTGAAAATTCTCAGGAGTGGCTTATGATCGGTAACTAATGTGAATTTGTGACCATACAGATAAGTATTGAACTTTCTGACTCCCCAAAGCGCGAGAGCTTCTTTGTCAATTTGAGAGTAAGCTTTTTCAGCTTGATTGAGTGTTCTTGAGGCGAAAGCAACTGGTCTTTCTGAGCCGTCAGAAAAGATATGCGAAAGCATACATCCTATGCCATACGGAGAGGCATCTGCTGCTAGTTTCAGAGGCAGTTTGTGGTCATAGTGACAAAGTACTTGCTCGGAGCAAATGAGTTCTTTAATACGATTAAAGGCATGTTCACGGGTAGAAGTCCATTCCCACTTAGTAGATTTGTTTAGCAGTTCATGAAGTGGTCCGGCTACCCTAGAGAGATTCTTTATGAAGCGATGGTAGTAATTAACTAACCCGAGAAATGAACGCAACTGAGAGACATTTTCAGGGCGTTGAGCTTCTTTAAGTGCTTTGATTTTCTCTAGTGACTTGTGTAGTCCTTTCTCATCAATCTCGTGACCGCAATAGCTGACTTTTTCCTGGAAAAATTCGCACTTTTGCAGATCGACACGGAGTCCGTACTCTTGTAAGCGATCGAGTACTTGTGCGAGATTGTGGAGATGTTCCCCCTCTGTGCGACCGGATATGATGATGTCATCAAGTATGACCTGCGTGAACAGAATATTTTGTAATACTTGTTCAATAGCTCTTTGCCAGAGAGCAGGCGCCGACGCAATTCCGTAGGGTAAACGTTTGTATTTGAACAAACCCTTGAGAGTGTTGATCACTAGAAGATCCTGGGACGCGTCATCAAGTTCCATGTGGTGATAAGCTTGGGTGAGATCAAGTTTACTGAACTTCTTTCCACCAGCTAATGAGGCGAATATGTCCTCTATTTTCGGGAGAAGATATTGTTCTAACTTAATTACAGGGTTTACGGTAACTCTGTAATCGCCACATACACGTACGTTGCCGTTCTTTTTCAACGCTGGCACTACGGGTGTCGCCCAGTTACTATAAGGTACAGGTTCTATGATACCCTCTGACTGTAATTTATCAAGTTCATCCTCGACTTTTGATCGCAAAGAATATGTAACGGTGCGAGCTTTAAGAAATACTGGTTTAGCATCAGGGCAGACAGAAATAGATCCTTTTATGTTTTTAAGCTTGCCAATGCCTTCAGAAAATACTTCCTTATGTTTTGCTAGCAAATCATTGAGAGATGCTTTATTGGTAGAGTTTGTATTGTATAAAGATTTGATGTTTTGCCAGTTTAGTCGCAACTTGGACAACCAGTCTCTGCCAAGTAAAGGGGGTCCATCCTGCAGTACAACAAGTAGGTCAAGGTCAGCGGATTGACCGTTGATCTGAACGTTTACGTGAATGCTACCGATCGCACTAATAGTATCACCTGAGTATGTGCGGAGTAGTTCTTGCGAAGAATTTAACGGCATTGAAGAGAAGTAAGTATTGTAGTCATGCTTAGAAATTATCGAGACTGCTGTGCCAGTATCAATTTCCATGCGCAATGTTTTCCCTCAATCATTGGATAGACAAGAATTGGAGGTACATGTGAAGATTTAAAATGGAACGTGCTAGTTATATGGTTAAAATTTGGCTCATAATACTCATTTGAAATACCATCTTGGGCGTTGTAATACAATCTAGAATTGTTATTGTTAGGTTTCTTGACATCACGTTTCTTTTTCATACAAGCGCGTTCGATATGGCCTTCCTTACGGCAATATCCACATGTTGAATTTGAATGATGACAATTTGACGCGAGGTGTTCACCATTACAGCGATAGCAAGTGACCTTCTTCTGACTTTGTGGTTGAGCTGCGGGAGGTTTTGCTTTGGGTTTACTTTTGCCCGACGGTTTAGGTTTACTTTGCGTTTTGATTTTGTTTACGGGTTGTTCGCGTACCCCTTGGACTTCAGCTGCGTCCTTTGCGGCAGTTTCCATGGCAACGGATATCTGGATAACGGCTTCTAGAGACGGTTCAATTTCCGACAATAAGCGCTTTTGTATAGTTTCTTGACTAAGACCGCAAACTAGTCTATCTCGCAAAGTATCATTAAGCACAGCGTCAAATTTGCAATGAGTAGCTAATCTACGTAATTCTGCTACATATGTCATTATAGACTCGGCCGGAAGTTGATCCCTCTTGTGAAATCTAAAGCGTTCTGCGATAATAGATGGCTTTGGGTTGAGGTGATCATGTAAAACTTTGAGCAAGTCATTAAAACTCATATCAGTAGCTTTTGCTGGAGCAATGAGGTTTTTCAGCAAGGTATATGTTTTTGGACCAATCACACTTATCAAAACTGGGACTTTGTGATCACTGTCAATGTCATTTGCCAACATGAATGCTTGCAAACGTTCCTCATACGATTCCCATGATTCGAGTGAGTTATCAAAAGAGTCAATTTTACCAATCTGGGGCATAATTGGGGTTTACAGTTCGATTATTAAAAATCCTCGTCGCCAGTTGTTGTGTCTTAGTGATGAATTGCCTGGATCATTGAGATTTACGGCTTTATTTGTAGAAAATAAATCAAAACAATGCTGTAGTTTTGAACAGGATAACGTGAAGCGTTTATTATAGAAAGAACCAAAACATGTAACATGAAATCCGGATATATGACAATCATCATATCAAGTGTACAATGGTAGACTTCCGAAGTGTTTGTTAGCACATTGTCAGGCAAACCTCAGACCCCATCAATCTGCAATCATACTATTCTTGCGCATCTAGGTAATAGATTGATAAAACTAGACCATGTCTATCGAAAGAAGCTCAATCAATCAGTGAATTTCGTTAGTTATAGCTAACCTTAGTCCTATAAACATGACCTCGCTGACAAGCGCGAGGTCATATCGGTGGGGTCTTTACTCTTTATAACAAATGTGTTGCAGGCACGGAATTGGTTTAAATGATGTTTAGTTATTTTAATCCTTACCTTATTAATGTCACACATTCTGTTAATTCAGGTTTAAACAAGGATAAATATTTTATATCGTCTGTTAATACAATGTTTTGAATAGAAAATTGAATTTGCAAAAAATTCTAGCAAAACGAATATATGTACTTTCGCCTATGCTTAGGTTGCAATTGACAGAAAAGAAATTAAATAGGTAAAAATGAAGTATAAATGACTTGCTTACTGTTTGATATATAATTAATAGATTAATCAACGAGTAAGTAATAGAGATAAATCTACCAATCTATTCATTTTTTGAAATTCAATCTGTAAATTATATCCTAATTTTAGTTCCGAATGTGTTCTCGGGATTTTTCCATATTTGAATTTTCTCAAAATCAAGTGAACATAAAAAACATACAATTATTGTACATTTTGGATTATTTTTCGATATTTCAAAGTAAGTGGCAGTTAGTTTAATGTTTGATCTGTGTAATTCATGTTGCATTTCAGCTGGCAACCTCTTTTTATTTGCATACACCCCCATGTTTCTTCCTCACTAAATCGCTGAGGAAAGAACTACATGTAATGGCAGGCACTACCGGCAAGACTCCCTTCCGAACAGCAAGTAAATAAGAGGAACGGAGTCTTGCATTGCAGGACTAAGCTAACCCTCACGTAAAATAATTATCACACGTGTCAACTTCTCTCTTCACTTTGCACGTTCAAGTTTAACAATTTGACAATAAAAACTGGGAAGAAAGAAACAAACATAATGTATGTTTTCATAAAGGTACTTTTACTTGAAACGGCATTTTGCAAGAAGAAATTCAATCGAAGTGAGTGACCTGAATTCAGCACTGGCAATGAGATTTTCCCACTGAAAATCCAGTCAATAAAGACCATATCAAAGGCACGGTATACATGCGCATGAATATTGGGTTACAAAATTTCCTGAAATTTATATAACAAACATATGTTCGTAAATTTGTATTTTCTATGTACAGTTTCTGTGATCACATAGTTTTACAACGGAAACTTAAAGTGTAGTTTCTGTGGTATATCTCTACGTAGATCTGAAATCAGATATTTTCAGTTCGAGATCCGTTGCTGGACAGTTGTTAAAAAAACGGGACTTGCTGCATCAGCGAATCCCCCGTATAAAACGGCAACTCAACGATCGTCATATGCCTAACATAGCACCTGTTACAATGCAGTTTTCATTATGACGTCACAAACAAATGCCAGTCAAACAGTGATTTGATTGACATAACAATGAATTACATGGTGGGCGTAGTTGGAATAATTCTGGCGACGCTCTAATGATGTAGTTGTCATCAAACTCATGTATACATAACACAAATGATTATAGCACTGTTGTTATTACACACATTTTAAAATATTTATACAATTCTTAACATGTAACACAATGTTTGATTCTTTCTTGGTAACCTCGCTCATTATTTTTCGTAGGTATGCACATGATGAATATTCAATCATAGAATTCTTTCTGTCGAATAGTGTACAACAGGTGTAAAGGTTGCTCTGAAAAAGTGAAATAAGAAATAACGATGATGTTAAACTGATAAATAGATGATCATAAGAAGAGGAGATTTTAAAAAGCGCTGAGAGAATCAAACCCAAATCCATTCTGAAGACTTTATCTATTTTGCCCAAATTTGATTTCTGCATTGATAATCTATGTAAAGTTATCCATCGACTTGACTTTTATTCGTAAATTTGTCTCATGTAATCACGACTAATAAGAACATTTTGACACGCGTAGTTTGCGGCAGACATACCTTTGCGCCAGTTTTCTTTGCATCTTTTGCTTCCTGCGCTCCTGTTTGGATAATTTAGGTTTCCTTTCTTTTTGAGATTCCTTTCTTGGGGACTTAGGCATGCGCTTTCTCTGAATCCCTATTATCCTAAGATGCATATGAAGACATATATAATAAAGTCACTATTAGTACATATAATAAAGTTACTATTAGTACATATAATACAGTCACTATTAGTATATATAATAAAGTCACTATTAGTATATATAATAAAGTCATTATTAGTATATATAATAAAGTCACTATTAGCATAAATAATAAAGTCACTATTAGTAAATATAATAAAGTCACTATTAGCATATATAATAAAGTCACTATTAGCATATATAATAAAGTCACTATTAGTATATATAATAAAGTCACTATTAGTATATACAATAAAGTCACTGTTAGTATATATAATAAAGTCTCTATTAGTATATATAATAAAGTTACTATTAGTATATATAATAAAGTCACTATTAGTATATATAATAAAGTTACTATTAGTATATATAATAAAGTTACTATTAGTATATATAATAAAGTCACTATTAGTATATATAATAAAGTTACTATTAGTATATATAATAAAGTCACTATTAGTATATATAATAAAGTTACTATTAGTATATATAATAAAGTCACTATTAGTATATATAATAAAGTCACTATTAGTATATACAATAAAGTCACTATTAGTATATATAATAAAGTTACTATTAGTATATATAATAAAGTCACTATTAGTATATACAATAAAGTTACTATTAGTATATATAATAAAGTCACTATTAGTATATACAATAAAGTTACTATTAGTATATAAGTAATTTTACTTAGATGAACGTTTGACAAAGATCGGGAAATAGAATAAAACTGGATACAAAGTTCATTATGATTCTCTTTAACGTTGTCATTTCCTTTATATCTAAATATAATTTCATATAGTTACTTACATTTGGCAATTTTCAATATAATCTATGACAATAAATGGTCCCCTGTGTCTGTATGGCATTGCGCATGCGTTACTGGCATCTTTTATGTTTGCATCTCCGACACTCAGTATGTTGATAGCCCTGAACTCGATGTCGGGATACTGGATTTTCCTGTTATCAAATGATGAAGAATATCTAAATGCTCCGGCATTTTGTTTATTTTACATTGATTGATTGATTGATTTTTGTTTTACGTCACACCACGAATATTTCACGTATATGGTGACGGCATCTGCCTGATGCGGGGCATACAAATTTTGACCTTTGCAACGGACCCACCCGAAGCAGTGAGGGATCTTTAACGTGCCATGCATACCACGACACGGGGCCTCGGTTTTTACTGTCTCCTCCGAAAGACATGACACCGGCATGACCAGAGCGGGACTCGAACCCCGGTCTCCCGATCAGGAGTCCGACGCGATACGACTAGGCCACGCCGGCTTAGTTTATTTTACAAGTAAGAGAGATTTATTGTGCAAATTTCTAATGTTAGATAAGTATGTGATGAAGTTATCAGTATTAACGAGAAATTAATTGACGCCCCTACTGAAAAAGATTATTAAAATATGATGTTCTTGGAGAGGATTGGGATGGAGTGTGCGGTTTGATTATTTTCTGATTTAATATATCATATCATAAAAATACTAATGTTTCTTAATGATCACAATAAACTGTTAATAACGCATACTTACTTTGACATCTTCTTCATTCTTTTGCCAAATATTTGACTCAGGCCTTTGAAGAGGCTTGGGTCATGTGGTCTTACAATTCTAGTTATAGAAAAAAAAAAGGAAATACATAAATATATCATATTATATCATATCATAAACTACAAAATATTAAATCATATCATATCATAAACTAAAATAGATTAAATCATTTCGCAGTCTTTTTCTGCATTTTATTATATTGGGTTTTTTTTAATTTAAAAAAAAATTGCAGCTTGAAACTACCGTCTTTGACATTAAATCTGTGTCATGAAAATTTGCAATTATTTTCATACATTTAGTTCTAAATTTATCGCCTATGAACCAATACATTTCAATCAGATACATTTGTGTCCAAAGTAATAATACAAAATTTATTAGAATTAATAAATAGAAAATTAAAGTTCTTAAACAATTACAATAGTTTTGTGGAAACTCCGTAGGAGAATTAATTTTCAAATGCTATAGAAAAACGCTAACAAATTTCTTTCAAACTTTTTTCCAGTAGATATTTATTATAATTATTTGGCAAAACTGTTTTATTTTATTTTTTTTTTTCAATTATATTTTGAAAATCTTGCCATATTCTACCCTTCTGAATGATACTATGGGAAAACCCCTATTCAATTGGAATTTTGAAACATTTTTGTGTTATTTTCAGGTAGGACTGAGTTATTTCGATTTCTAGAGAGATTTTCATGACGGTGTCTTCTGAAATATTCTAATTATTGTGATATTTTGTGCACACCGATTTGGTGGCGAGAGTTAGTAATAGCATATTTGTAATTCATGTTCTAGAATTAATGAAATATAAAGAAACAATGAAATCTTACAGCTCGCATTCTCCTTCCACAATATCCAGAATGAGTTCACTACCATTGTATCTAGAGTTGTATGTGGGACAAACAGGTCCAACGGAAGTAGTTTCTGGCGCAAGCGTACTTGTGGTGGTTGTAGAAGTAGTAAGAGAAGCAAACGATATGATCATCCCTGCTACAAGCTGTAGGTCTGTAATCACACACAACACATAAAAGGTAAATGAAGTAATATATATCAATAATTTTAAATACTGAACGCTTCAAATTATTTTTTTACACTAAACTATGATTACTTTACGTATATGGTGGCGGCACCTGTCTGGCACTTGTATCCTATTTTTCCTCTTATTGAAGGGACCCACCAAAAACGATGAGAAACTTTTACATGCCAATCATATCGTGGCTTTTGGCCCTGGTTTATACTGAAGGACAAAGATGGAGGTAACACTGTGAGTCAGATCGAAGCCGCATCCTCCGATTCCACACTCATTGTGATCCCACCCGACCAACCTGCCCTCGATATGATATCATCATATTAACATAATACAAAATGATATGTCGTTTGGTTTTTTCTATATATATAATTCATGATAAACAGAAGCCTGCCCAATATGGCATTTTCTATGAAAGAAACTATCATTCTATTCTAGTGTGTTTTCGGTAACCATCTGCTTCATATTGCTGACCTACAGGACCGTGAACGGGGACTGTGGATGTCTTTATTACGTAGGTAGTGTTACACAATGAGGGCATACTGTTACAAGTGTGCTGTCACATGTGCTGTAACACTGTCATAACATCGAACGTTTTCCTTCTGACCTATATCGAGAAAATGCTGTGTGGAGAGAGTCAATATCAGTAGTGTATAGAAAAACGTCAATGTATACCTATAGGCCTATTTAGGTCAGATATTGTGACTGCGCCCTTTTATTTTATTTATCCCCTTATAATAATTCAGAATAAAAAATACTATTTTAATTTTGAAAACAAAAGATTTTTTCACAACAGTATCGTGGGCCTCATAAAATAACGATTCCCTTTTTCTGTTTATCGACTTAAGTGTGATGAATACTGTATGGTGGAAATAAAAGTTATTGCTATACAGCCATTATATCTACTGCGTAAAATCGAAAATGTGAAATACTCATAGAATCCTTTCTACAAATAAGCTGAGGGGAGGGGGCACAAAACGTTGTGGTAGTATCTCACCGGACATCAAATCCGAGGACATAGGTTGGATTCCAGCTGTTGGCTATGATTTTAAGGTGATTTGTTGTCTACTCCCTTCCTAGGTTTTCTAAAGATGAGACAGTATATACCGTGATTCTTTTTCTACACTAATCATCCACACGTAAAAGATCCCTCACTACTTCATGCTGATCCGTCTCGTGGCACAAAGTAATGAAGCCATGCACCGCGAAGGTGCCGCCACCTCAGTAAGTGAAATAACTTTGGTGTGACGTAAAAAATATAGCAGATTTAAAATATAAATCACCTGAAAATTCTTAACGATTTGGTGGATGTAATTATTGTGAGATAAATGTTTACGATACTATGTTCTATATTTCTTATGTCTATATACTATGCATGTAGCACGAGTCAGTTTTTTCCCAGTCATGTTAGTATAAGTGCTGAGTAAAGATATGGTCTAATAATATAAAGTACATGTGTTTATATGAAATAAAATCTTACGTGATATTTGCAGCAGTAATCTCGTCACCTGAATCCGCATTTTCATTTTTTTTAGTTTGCGAGCTTGGCTACAGCTTCTCTGTGTTGGTGGCCGGTGTTATGCTTCGGTCTTGTAATCGATCTCTTTTTGTATGTTTTACGAACAAATATCGTGACCCTAATACCTGTAAACAAACAACCAGCGGTCAACAGGTCATAAATTACGGCGTCAACGTTAACGTCTGGAGGATATTACGTCATTTCCTATCGCCAGGTAGGGCAGGTCATGTGACAGCATTGTTACATCGATACATTTGCCTACAATGTACATGGGTGTCCAACAAATACATGTGTTTAAGTACATTACAAGAGAAAAATAGAGAAAATATATGGTATTACTGTTTATGATAATCACGAATTGTTGACAGGGAAAATCAATATTGATAAACGCCACTCCTGCATATTAATAATATTTTTACATACGTTGTGGCGGAAGTCATGCTCCTTCGGATAGGAATGATAGCGCACTTCCATCTTGACCAGACAAGGGCAAAATACAGGATCCTGGGGTGATAGGCCTTTGGTAGTACCAGCTTGAATATTGAATATTCATCCAACTGAACCACACTCAGGCATAAGTTGATGAACTACATTATAAATGATTCTGAAAACATTAGCGCCAAAGCCAGATCTCAAGTATCTAGGCTATATTCCAGTGATATAAATCCACAGAAATTTAGACCTGTGCAACAGACCTCCCCGACGTATTGAGGGATCTTTAACGTGCCACGCCTACCGTGACACGGGACCTGGGTTTTACTGTGTTATCTGCAAGACAAGAAACCGACATACCACCGGCGGAATTCGAACCTCGGACCTCTTGGTCTTGAACCAATATCCTAACCGATATATCTATACCAGATTTCCTTTATCCAAAAATCATGACACTTGGGTACGGGTGCCATCTTGAATGTCAGAATGAATAATTTTCATATTATTTTCTAAATGATATACATATTTAGTTTCAGAAAATGTGTGAAAGTATTCCATGATTTATGACTTCAGCAGTGCATTGCACTTTTATTAATTCTCATCCCTGAGTGGCGATTTAGGATTTTTTATTTTATGTATTAATTTAGTGACCAATTTATTCATATATTTAATTGTAAAATCACTGGTTCTTTAATTTCCTAGACCACAGGAACAATACCTTTAATTCATGTATAATATTTATTATATATTATATTAGAAGCGAGATGAGTGCCTATTCATGAGCATCAGTACAAATGAGGATTCCAGCGTATCAACGTTTCTCTAAATGACGTATTCTTTTCTCTTCCCATCATATGTATTTTTGTTTTCGATTCAAGTTATATTTGATTATGCCTTTTATTATTGAAACAAATCAAGGAGCGGGTCCAGGTTTTGGAGAGGGGAAACGCAATTTCATTTCAATTGACCGTCCTAAGTCAAGTATCGCAACTGCCGTGTAGTTAAAGCTTTTTGGGATGTTATTCATGTGTTTTGCATACCTTGCTATTCTTGTTGTACCTGGGGGTTTGTCTTACAGCTGAGTCAGACCTGATTCTTCAAGAAAACTGACTCACCTGCATCGCAAAATCGGCCATATCTTGATTTTACTTGTATACAATGATTCCTAGTAAAGAGCAACTACAGGCGGATATAGAAATTTTTAAAAAGAAGTTGCGACCTGCCATGAATACATTCTATTCAGGAAAGGGGCTGAGTTGGGATTGAAGCCCTAAACCTATTCAAAATAACTTCTGGTGTTTTTGGGTTTTTTTTGGAAGGAGGGGGTTTAAAAGAGGTTGTAATCTCTCTCTCTCTCTCTCTCTCTCTCTCTCTCTCTCTCTCTCATTCTCTCATTTTCTCTAGCTCTCCCCCCTATTTTTCTTATTTTTGAAAGCTGATTGCAACCCCCTCCACCCAATTTTGAATACGCCACTTTTGTAATAAAAAGTTGAAGATATTATACCGGTACAAGAACACAACAAGTTTCTGATTTTGTGATTATGCTGGAACTACCTAACCTGACAAAATTAAGGGCTATGACCTTGTCTCTTATGTAGTAGTTAAAACGAATTAAATGTTACCATTTATTTTCTGAGAAGTAGCAAGCATCCCTCATGAAATATAATTCTCATGAGTTTTCGGTAAGTTTGTCTGCCAAAACAACAAGTTATAAGCATAACAGTTATGAGAAATACAAATATAGAATAATGGTAGTGGTGGTGGAGGTGTACAAAGAGCATTAAGAAACATGTCAACATATACAGTAGTGGATGGACAATCTACATATAATTTAATCATTAAATATTCAAGACCATACGATTTTTACCTAATGTCAAATATTTTCCTAAATTTCTGAGTTCTTTTAAATTCTGTATACGAAATAGCTGCAGTAATTTGGAGGTTGATGGACTGCGCCAATAATATCTTCTAATATCCGTTTGTCTTAAATCAGAATAACATGGACAGGATAAAACAAAGTGAAATTCATCGTCGACAATATTATTATTACACTTACTACATGCTCTTAGACTACGAGGAATATAATTGTATCGACTAGCATCAGTAAATAGTGGATGTGCTGATATTCTGAATTTACATATGACCTGCCGGTTACTAAATGACATGGCAAATTTTTCTTTAAATAATTTTGTAAGCAAAAATTATGTTATATAAATGTATAAAAAAAATTGTGCGATTCTCTTATCACTGACCTAATTTCTTGTAATATATTTTCTTTAAGTCTAATTCTAAAATCTTTCAAAAATCCCTTTTCATCAGTTACCGTACACTTTTAGTCTGTCATATACGCATGCAAATGTTAACGTTATTATCGCCAGATGTCGCCCTCCATCCGCAGTGCTTCGTGAATTTTAATCTGTAGGAGTAACAAATAGGAGGACTATTATCAATCAGCTGACATATACGCATGTGCGGATCCAGAAATTTTTGTCAGAGGGGGTCCAACCAAAAAATGTAAATTTTTCTCTTAGAACAGGGGGGGGGGGGGGTCCAACCCCAAAAATGCCCAAATATTACCTTTTTTTGGTAAAATTTTCGGATTCCAAAGGGGGGGGGGTCCAGACCCCCCTAACCCCACCCCCCCCCCTCTGTATCCGCGCATGATATACGGGTATATACACAAACTTAAATTTTTGATTTTACATTTCTCAATTTACCTATATTTTTGCATTTAAAAGTTGATAATTGGTATGTATACTGTATGTATTTCCCTGTTGTATAACTATGACCTTTGTAATTGACCCATCACTTTCGCGGAATATTTCTTGAATTTCGTGACGTCACAATACATTTTCAATGTCTGTCCGAGGTATGACCGAGGTGTAAAGTATTGTGACGTCATCTGATTTAACAATTTTTCGCGCATAAATGGAAGGGTCAGTTCATTACTTTGACCTTTGTAATTCATTATAAAATGTGGAGAATTACTGATAAATCTTCGGACTATCTCATTCGTAAATGTATATAAATATCGTTTAGAAAAAAACAAGAACAAATTTCTATCTTCTTTCATGACAAATACGATTTTGACTTTGTCACAAACAAAATTATCAGAACAGTGTGGTAAGACATATAGAAATAGTGATTTCTTTAGAAAATGTGTAAAGAAACGATCTTAAAATTCACAGAGGTCCCGTCTCAGGGTAGAAGTGACGTGTAAAAGATTCCTGTCTCCTTCGAATGGGTTGGTGACAAAGGTCTAAATTACTGTGCATTTCATCAAGTATATACCGTCACCGTACAAGTGTGACGTAGATACAATACTTTTTCAATACATACCAAAAAGATTATTTGCTATTGTTAGTAAATATTTGAGTAAAGTAGATAAATTCTTGTAAAATAAGATAAAGAGAAATTAAGAACAACTAATTTGGACGAAATGGAATGTATGACCGTCATAGATTAATTATATCTCGATGTTAATTATAAGAGTTAATTATCTCCTGTATAAATTCAAGAATAGAAAGGGAAAGGGTGTTTAATAAATTCATCAAAACTTTTCATGGTGCATTTCAAAACACTTAAATATAAATAACATTTTATGAATATCTTGACTTTGGTCCAAACTTTTTTTTCTTTATTTCTTAAATGTAGTTTGAGATTAGCGACAGAAGTTGGAAGATGTTTTATGTTGATAAACACTGAAGAATGTGTACTGATTGTCATAAGTAGGGTGAAGAATGTGTACTGATTGTCATAAGAAAGGTGAAGAATGTGTAAAACAAAACAGTGTTGATAAATTTAAGTTCTGATACTATCCAAATTTACACGTGAAAAAATATTCATTGAATGAATGTAATAGACATATGGCTTGAATATCATTGATCTGATTGGATATAATTAGTGACGTACGTTCACGTGATTAATTATCAGGCATGCGCACATGAATAAAACTTGAAGGCGAGTCGAAGTTTCATAAAGGGATGCAAAAATATTGAACAGTGGTACAACCTTCTATTATATAAAGTTTAAGTCTGAATTCTGTCATGTAGCCTTGGTAAGATGATTCCGAAAGATGTGGAAAAGAACATAGTAGTGTAACATAGTTACATGAATCGTTCTGACAATGATTTCCGTCGATCACCCCTACAAGTGATAATGGAAGTTATTTTTGCCCCAATGTCCGTATACTGACTTCAAGCCCACTTGTATATTATAATAATCGGAATCATTGATTACATCGATGGCGTATAAGAAGATGACAGCATGGACACGTCCCCTTTAGGAGGGGGAGGGTGGTCGCAAGAGGATTTGTCCATCGATGTTTTATTCATCAAACAAGCACGCTCGTCGGAAGTACACTTTTTATTTCATTGTTCAAAATATATAACAATTCGATCTATATCATACCAATCGGCAATCACTTTAGTAACTGATTTTCCATCACTGTCCGATAAAGAAAAACTGCTATTGTTGTGTTCACACGAAAAGTTAATTTCTCCATTGGCAAAATATATTAAAACAGCACTTGTAATTAAATCACAACATTAACTTAATATGAAAGGGCGGTCAAGGACACTTTTATATAGACTACTTTTCATCTTTCACCTTAATGCTTATTATTGATTATTCGTGACTGATAAGCCAATTGGCCGGGTTATCTATACATTGCATTCTATGTAGTATATATCTCATATGTTAAACTTACTTGTTTTGATATTATGCAATGTATATACTTATTGTCACGTTAATAAACAGTATTATTATTATTATTATTATTATTATTATTATTATTATTATTATTATTATTATTACAAAGCTGATAAAGTCCAGAGGCGGATTCCGGATTTCCGAAAAAGGGGGATGTGAAAGTCTAATGTCAGCCAAACTACTCAGTCATTTTTGGAGTTTTACGTGTAAATATATGACGAAAAGCAGGGGGCGATCCCCGGCCCGCCCTCTAAATCCCCCACTAAAGTCCTTTAATCTTCAAAAGTTGTCGGGAGTATCAAGATAAGTTTCCTCTTCCTCTGTTGTTTTTTAAATCATGTTTTATAATATGTACACACACACATACACACACACCTACACACATTATATATATAAATATATATATATATATATATATATATATATATATATATATATATATATATATATATATATATATATATATATATATATATATATATATATATATATATAATCACTTGGGTTTTCCTTTATTCCCGCCACTTTCTTCGGATGTCAGATATCAGTTTGAGATTATGAAAGATAGTTTTCATTTCAGTTACTTCTTGTATATCAATATACATGTACATGTAATTTGTAAGCCGGCGTGGCCTAGTGGTATCGCGTCGGTCTCCTGATCGGGAGGCCGGGGTTCGAGTCCTGCTCTGGTCATGCCGGTGTTATGTCTTTCGGACGAGACAGTAAAAACCGAGGCCCCGTGTCGTGGTATGCATGGCACGTTAAAGATCCCTCACTGCTTCGGGTGGGTCCGTTGCAAAGGTCAAAATTTGTATGCCCCGCATCAGGCAGATGCCGTCACCATATACGTGAAATATTCGTGGTGTGACGTAAAACAAAAATCAATCAATCAATGTACATGTAATTTGACATTTGACCTACAGTAAGCATATATATTTGTTATAAAGTGATGTGGCTCAGTGGATGAGGTGCTTGGTTTGTGACCGAAAGGTCCCGGGTGCGAATACCAACATGGGCACACCAAAAACCCAGAGGTCCTATTTCACGGTAGGGGCGGCACGTATAAGATCCCTCACTGCTTCGGAAGGGTCGGTTGCAAATGTGTAAATTTCTAGGCAATGCATTAGATAGATGCCGTCATAATAAACGTGGAGTGACGTAACACAATAATCACTCAATGTAGTAATATCAACTTACACATAATTCTCGCGAGTCCTCTGGAATGGCCACGATCATAATCATCAAAACACAAATCCTTCATCTTTTTTTTTATTAATTCTATGTATAAACTTTAAAATCATAAAAAGTACATGTATATAAATAACATTCAGTACACAAAATTTACAAAAGTCCATTCGTTCTTTCAAATACTGCCCTAGTAACATATCTGAAAGAAACAAATACGAAAAGTACAACATTGTGATTAGGACTGTATAAACTGAATATGTACAATTATAAAAGCGAAAACACAAACAAAATATAAATGAAACACAAACAAACAAAACTCCAGTATACAAACAATACAAGAAACCCTTTAACCCCCTCCTCAAAACCTGATAAAAAAGGGAAAAAAGGGGGGGGGGAGGAAAAGAAAAATAAAACAAGAAAAAAAATAACATTAGGAATAGCCTCTTTGCGGAAATCTTTCCCTTAATTTGTCCAATTTACTATATTATTTCATTCAATTGTATTAATAAATCATTCTTATTCCTCCCCTAGATTTTGTTTTTGATTTATTTTTCGCTTTGACACCCTGTACTGGTTTATATAAGAATGAAGTTCTTGGTCTTTGGTGATGTAAATAGAGCTTACCTTGTCCGCAAAGGAAACGGAAAAGGGTGGGTATTATTCTGAACGTTAGCTGCTACGGGGAATGTACGGATCCCAATCACACTGCAAATACAAACTAGATGTTATAGCCAAATACAAACTAGATGTTATAGCCAGATACAAACTAGGTGTTATAGCCAGATACAAACTAGGTGTTATAGCCAGATACAAACTAGGTGTTATAGCCAGATACAAACTAGGTGTTATAACCAGATACAAACTAGGTGTTATAACCAGATACAAACTAGGTGTTATAGCCAGATACAAACTAGGTGTTATAGCCAGATACAAACTAGGTGTTATAGCCAGATACAAACTAGGTGTTATAACCAGATACAAACCAGGTGTTATAACCAGATACAAACTAGGTGTTATAGCCAGATACAAACTAGGTGTTACAGCCAAATATAACCTTGGTGTTATAACCAAATACAAACTAGGTGTTTTTGGTAAATTTTTTAAACAAGCAATTAACTTGAGGGAAAATGTGTAAACATACAGGAATATTTTCGTTTTGTATTCTGTTTGATGTACTACTTAAATCTCATTATCAATATTGGTTTATGTATTCAGTATATTTAGTGCATATGTGACTGACCTTATGTAGGTATATATATAATGTTATTTGTATTTATATATCTGATCTATGAGCTGTATTGCTTATGATAAATAAACTACTACATGTATATTCATTTATGTGAAATATAAATACCAAATTGTACAAAATATAAATTCATGATGCTAATACAGAAAACGAGAAAAGAAAAGCAAAAACAAACGTAAAAAAGACAATAATAATAATAATAAAGGACAATGCAGATTTGTGAAAATCTATATAATTATGTAAGGAAAATTGTAGAGTTGTATACCTAACACGTATCGTCTCCACATTATCACAGGTCAGCTAAAATGTATTATAGATAAATTTCCTTTTCCTCATTTTAAGCTTTTGCGTTTTAAATCTAATCCCTTGGTTAGTGGGTTCGATTCCCGGATTATTCCACTATCTATAAGAGGTTGGTTACCTCCTGATTCCTTGTCGCGATAGGACTGGAAATTGTTGAAAGCCATGAAAATAACTAACTATCCACCTCTGTCAAAAATATTTACCCTTTCTAAAAACTTTGGCTGTTCTTGATGTTTCCAATGCATTAAAATGCAAGATTTTTCCGACCATTTTTACACAGGATTTCTTGAGAAATGGGTATTGCTCTTTTTATCTACTTAACATTGTTCTTATCTGTCAAGACGACAACTTTTAAATAAAATGTAACGAACTCAACAAGAAACAAAGACCACACCACAACATGATGTACTCACATTTGACATCGACCTGGCATGGTATCTATGACAACACGAGGTCCAAGGTATTTGAGTGGGTACATGGGACAATCCATGCCATTGATAGTGGCGTTGACAGGCTGACGGAAAGACACTCTCGGCAAGAATATTCTTCTAAAAAGGCAAAATATGTAAAATTATCTAACATGCATATACATGGAAAGGAGAGTAATAAATTTTCGTGTATAGTAGCAAACTATACTTGAAAGGGAGTTAACTCTACATACTAGGCCCATAGGAACCGAGAGAGGAAAGGGGAGCAGAGAGGACCCGGTCCACGTCCCACTAATTTGGCCGATGATGAACCCATTTTTTCATTATGTTACGATGTGTAGCAAACTTCAAGATATGGGCCCTCCCCTCTTCTGAAATGGTCCCATGACCCTAAACTTCTACATTATCAGTACAAACAAATGAATATTTTACAATAACAGCTAAATTTTTAGCTTCATTTATGACCTAAATATTAAACTAGAAAGCCGTGGCGGATCTAGGATTTCCAAAGGAATTTGGGGGGGGGGGGAGGGCACATGTGAAAGTCAAGCATTAGCCGAAATACTCAGTCAATATGACTCAAAATGGATGCCAAATATGGAGTTTTACTCATATAATTTGAGAATGTTCAACTTTGTCATCTATATATGCTTTGTAAATTTGTGGCGAAAAAGGGCACCCCCTTCTAAATCCGCCACTGGTAATGTTTTGCATCTCACCAAGCGGGAAAGCGAGTTCGTGGTATGAATATATTTCATACTACTTTGAATGGTATAATACTTATATTTTGAAATCTTGTCTGTATTCAAATGTGTTTGAAAACATATTTACGTCATAACTCAAGCATTGCATAGGCATCAAAACTTTAGTAAAACATAATCTTAGTTTGGAGAAATCAACAGATTTGGTTGATTTTTGTACAAATATCCGTGTATATTCACACAAAAGAAAGCCGGTATGGCTAAGTGGATAAGGTGCTCGGCTCGTGATTGAGAGGTCCCCTGTTCGACTCCCGCCCTGAGCACACCGGTGTTCTGTCTTTCAGATGAGACAGTAAAAACCGAGGCCCAGTGTCGTGGTAGGCTAGGCACGTTAAAGATCCCTCACTGCTTCGGGTGGGTCCGTTTCAAAGATCTAAATTTGTATGCCCCGCATCAGGCAGATGTCGTCACCATATACGTGAAATAATATGGAGTGACGTAAAACAATAATCAATCAATCAATCACAAGTTCACACAAAAGATGAAAGACAAGGGAAGTAACTCCAACTACATTCTATGCTATTGACACCTATCTATTTATATTAGATGCAAGCCGACGCTATTTATCTTCAAGATTAACATTAAAGAGCAATTAATGACTATAAATAATTGGAAGTATATAATGTAACTCGTATTATCGGAATCTTAAAGAAGGGTGGATGGGGTACCCACGGGAGGTAGGAGAGACGGATAAAAGATAGGAATGGAGAAGAATAAGAATAGACGGCAGGCTGCTAAATCATAAACCCTGTCAACCTGCCATTGAAAAGACGTACTTCGTTGTTGAATTGTATAGTTTTAAATTCTCGTAAACTGTCCTCAAATTTGGACGAGAAAAAATTCTAACTGTATATACACTGCTACAGGAATGTAAGTATTATTTAGTGTCATATTACATACACGTGCAGAATTTAATGAATAAGTTAAATTATTTCATTGATAAATTTTTAAAAAGACAAAGAATTTGATCTATAAATATCTATATTATTGGAATATATATACTGTATTATATGCAACACATTCTCTGATTCTCATTTATATGTGCTCAGTTTTATGGCCTATATGTTATACTTAAATGTAGCTTGACGTTTAAATTGAATATTTATTTCAATTTTAAAAGTTTATCAGTTTATTTTAACACAACAGTATATCGTTATACCCGTTTCTCAGCCTGGACGTTAGCCATAACGATTGGAATCCTGGGAATAGATGCGTCATATCCTGCACGCCCACTATCCTGAAACAGAAAACCGAGATATTAACGATTTATAGGTCACCATCCTGGCGGAGGTGAGGAAGGAATGAAGAAATGGGATAACCTGTAGATCTCTTAAACCACTGATTACATCACTGGCACAAAAGTCAGGTGTCGTATCACTGGATTTAGTCCAGTGCTATCTTACATGTTCTGTATTTAGACCAGTGCTGTCTCACAAGATTTGGTCCAGTGTTATCTCACAAGATTTTCTCTGGTGCTATCTCACAGGATTTAGTCCCAGAGCTATCTCACAGGATTTGATCTAGTGCTGTCTCACAAGATTCGATCCACTGTTATCTCACAGAAATGGTCCAGTGCTATCTCACAGAATTTGGTTTAGTGCTATCTCACAAGATTTAATCCAGTGCTATCACACAGGATTTGGCCCAGCCTCATCTTACAGAATTTGTTCCAGTGCTATCTCATAGGATGTATAATCTGTCGACAATGGTTCGAACCCTGCAGTAGGAAAGGATTTTTCCGAGGTGATATATCAAACACTGCTGAACTATTCTTCGGAACGAGACAGTATGGGCCGAGGCTCCGTGTCACGGTGACACATTCCTCACTGCTTTTTGCCTTTTTGACTTGGTACGTAATACATCCATTGAAGTGATGCGGGGTTGAATAATACTCAGTGAGACAAAATGCTCCAGAAAACTGAAAATTCTGAAAAATTCTGAAACAAAGTTATCGGTCAATGAAGGGCGACAACTATGTGTGTACCTGTTTACCACCTGTTTGATTGATGGAGAAACAAATATTGTTGATACCAAACAGCACATTCTTTTTATATGCGTTCGTCAAGAGATGACCCTGGATGATTGACCACTGCATTGGACATTGGCTGATACTGATATAACTCGATATTATGTTAAAAGGGAAATATTACCGAGTCCGAAAGGCAACATGGAAAGACAACATGGAAATATTACCGAGTCCGAAAGGCAACATGGAAATATCACCGAGTCCGAAAGGCAACATGGCAATATCACCGAGTCCGAAAGGCAACATGGAAATATTACCGAGTCCGAAAGGCAACATGGAGATATTACCGAGTCAGAAAGGAAAAATGGAAATATTACCGAGTCCGAAAGGCAAAATGGAAATATTACCGAGTCAGAAAGGCAAATGGAAATGTTACCGAGTCAGAAAGGCAAATGGAAATATTACCGAGTCAGAAAGGCAAATGGAAATGTTACCGAGTCAGAAAGGCAAAATGGAAATATTACCGAGTCAGAAAGGCAAAATTGAAATATTACCGAGTCAGAAAGGCAAATGGAAATGTTACTTGGTAAAAATGCATCATGGAAATGTATCGGACTAAAAAGTAAAATCAATTAACTAAAATGGTAAAATAGATTTTCTCACTTAAATGGAAAAGGAACTTAACTAAACTATTCAATGGAAATATTACTTAACTAAAATGTAACATAAAATATTACATTGCTAAAATGTAAAATGGAAAGAAAGAAAGAAAGAAAGAAAGAAAGAAAGAAAGAAAGAAAGAAAAAGATAAATATTGTGTAATGTCAACAAATCAAATCTCACATATCACATTTGCCTGGTACTATAGCTATAACTAAGTCATCATTCTCGTATCTGGAGGTGAATGTAGGACATCTCACGATTTCTCGCGGGAGTGGAATTGGGGCGAGAGTTGTAAAACCTTGGAATTGAACCTGCGAGTTAGAATTTCCAATTATGTCTGAAAAATATAAAATAAATTATGTGACTGGTAAAACCAATAGACATATGTATGTTATTTATAAAGTGATATTTGTCATGCTCTGCCTCCCTATATATTGGAGTTGGATGAAGCAGGAAGCGGGGTCTAGTGTCACGGTATAATGTGTGTCCCGTGCACTCCGTAGGGTGGGTCTGTTGTCACGGTATAAGGTGTGTGTAAGATCCTTCATGCACTCCGTAGGGTGGGTATGTTGGCACGGTATAAGGTGTGTGTAAGATTTTTCATGCACTCCGTAGGGTGGATCTGTTGTCACGGTACAAGGTGTGCCCCGTGCACTCCGTAGGGTGGGTCTGTTGTCACGGTATAAGGTGTATGTAAGATTCTTCATGCACTCTATGGGTGGGTCTGTTGTCACGGTATAAGCTGTGTGTAAAATCCTTCATGCACTCCGTAGGGTGGGTCTGTTGTCACGGTATAAGTTGTGTGTAAGATCCTTCATGCTCTCCGTAGGGTGGATCTGTTGTCACGGTATAAGGTGTGTGTAAGATCCTTCATGCACTCCGTAGGGTGGGTCTGTTGTCACGGTATAAGGTGTGTGTAAGATCCTTCATGCACTCCGTAGGGTGGGTCTGTTGTCACGGTATAAGGTGTGTGTAAGATTCTTCATGCACTCCGTAGGGTGGGTCTCTTGGGGGAAATTGAAGCAATGCACCAGCCAGGTGCCGTTATCATATAAGTGATATTATCTTGGTATGGTGTAAAACAAAAACAAACATTAAAAGCTAGATAAAGCATGAAATATCAGCTGTGGATGACGTTACATTAGAACGCTGTTAATCATGAAACAATCAGCATTACTACACAGTACTTACGATACGGACAGTCCTTAAAAAGACACAACATTACATTATTAAAATATACATGGAACATATACAAATGTACATATTCCGTAAACACTGCTTTGTTTACAAACAGTACTGTGACATTATTGTTATTATTAACTTGAAAGTGGGAAATACACTCCGTGTCGTAGCTGAGTACGAAGAAATGGAGGAAACAACTTGCAAACTCACTATCAAAATCGATTAAAACGCAAAGAAAGAAAAAACAAATGTAAATCAATGCAACATTCTCAACTGAAAACTGAGGAGCAACCCATCCCTTTTATTCCTTCTGATCTTGGCAACTTATTGCCATCATTTTAGGATTTTGTGATAAAAATTCATAGCTTTTCCCTCTCGGGAGGGATTGATGATATAAAAAAAACCCCGTTTTCATGTAATTATTCTGGGAAAAGTTAGGGCAGACAAATCCACTTAAAAGTAGGGGTTGGGGCATTCGTAAATCCCCCTTTCTCCCTTTGCCCCTCACCTTTGACACTTCTAAAGAATCGAGTTCCAATTATTCCAAAAACTCCGTAAGATATTTCAGATATCTCTTATAGTCGATAGATAAATGAGAAGACATAGCATTGCTACTTACATAAAATAACAGCTACCAAGAGAATAAAACGTTCCATCGTTCTATCACGACTTGAAAGACTCTGTCCAAACGAAATCTATGTACTACAAAGAAACAATCTCTTTCAGGAAGAAAGACGTGTGTTGTATCTTGTGTGGGCTTTGTCCAGTTGCACAATTAACGAGGAAGAATGTGTTGTTTTCTTCACCTAACGGTTATAAAAACTGCCTATATACCTATGTACTGTAGGACATAAATCGGTGATTGGTCATCGTCCAGTCCATATTGTACGTCAGCTAGCGCTGGTGACAGTCGAGGAAGGAAACTATATACTCCATCAAACGACATGCACGGGAGTTATGGGAAATGAACAGGAGGGGAACAGAAAGATACATCACGAATGAAATCAATGGCAAAATACAAAAGAAAATGTTTAGCTCAGGATATTTTATCGATAAATTGAACATCCAGCATTATCTGCAAAATAGTACTGTCCTATGACTTATTTGTAATTTGTGAAATTAAAACAAGCATAAATGACTATTATAGTCATTTATGCTTGTTTTAATTTCACAAATTACAAATAAGTCATAGGACAGTACGACTACATCATTCGTTATCTCAAAGTGTTAGATCGTCACAAAATTCAATATTAGTTAAACTCCAGACTGGCGGAGTATTTTGGATGATGTATAAATGTAACAAATATGTAATTCCGAAGAATATGTTACTAATGATAGAAACTTTGCGATGAAATGTCATTAATTTACAACTATTCAATCATAATTGTATAAGTACATGTAAATGTTCATAATTTATTTCGTATGTATGATATACATGACGATACGGTCCGGACAGCTGGAGGTACAGTTTCGTTACTTACTCGTATTATTATATCATTCTTATAAAGAATCTTTTATATAACCAGTTTGTCAACTGTCCATTCCTTTGACTCTTCAAAAATGACAGCATGTGTTTTCATGCGTTTGACCTTGATATTTTAATTTGTCTTCGCATTGATATTGTTCAAATTTACAAAAAAAGTTAAAAAGTGTGTCCTTTCGTAAGAAAATTAGAATCTTCAATAAAGATGACGAAATGGCAGTAACAGACGAGCATTATAAAAAAATCTATTAACGCAAATATGGGAAATCGTCCAAAAGACTGATATATACAAATACATGGAAATATCATTGACATGTGAAGAACGTCATACATGTATTTTCATTTCTGAATGTTATTTTATGAAATATTAAAAAATTGTTGATAGAATTAGAACATCTGGTTTCAACATAACGCGACTTTTAGAGCATGACCATGACGTTCCGAGTAAATCATTTGTGGGCGATCGTTAAATGCACCAAATGAAATTGTGTGTATCTTCGAGTCAGGAGTGTACTTCTTGGGGCATCATACCATACCACGTCGTAGCTCAATCGGTAAAGCGTTCTCCAGTAAACGATTGGTCCTAGGCTCGAGTCCCACGGGGGACTCATCGGTTTCCAGTCTTTTGTACGTTTTCAATATTTGCATTAATAGATTAATTGGATTAACGCTTGTAATAGCAGCTATGGATTAAAAGTAATAAAATATAATATTCTTTAGGCCACATGAAATTTATTATTAGTTCTTCAAGAGCGACCGCACCTAAAATTGCCAATTTCAAATTTTAATATTAAAAAATGATCCCGCACGAATTTTCTAATCGAACGCCCAGAGCTTTTTTTCCTTCTATATTTGACACTAAGCTTCCATAATATGCTTTAAAAAGATGTTACTAGTCTTCATAAAAGACCTGATAGATCCCCAAGTCGGAATTTTACACCAAACTGATGATGATTTCCGTTTAAAGGCTTCAAATGGAGTCATTTTTATTGCTTAAGGCATCGATATTTTCGAAATGAATCAAATCTTATATATATTTCATAACTTCCGTAACTCTATAGGTCCTTATTTTGTCAAACTTTTGTAATTTCAACTTCATTTTGAAAATTAATTTAATTCATTTTTGCGTCCGCTCGCCCCTTAAAATTATCAAATATGTCTGAAGAACTAATACTTAATTTGGTGTGGCCTTAAACAAGTAGAAATCTGCCAGGTGACGGAAAATTTGTCGTAGTAGAGTAAATGTACTTTTTGTGATTATATGATTGTCAGCTTCCTTTGTGTAGGCGTGTAAGGTATACTATGAAGTTTGGACGATGATTTCACTTCGATTGATAAATACTGCAAGTGGCCATGGAATATGCAAGATTCTACAGAATTTACAGATATAAATTACAGGACTTAATACGTTTTACTAAAATAACGATTCTATAGCGAGAATTTAGAAAAATTGTGCTGAAGGTGAAACGTGTTCGCTCTGCGCCGAAAAGTTCAATGGGGCGGTCTCCCTGGCAGTTGAGAACGTCAAAATACATGGGGAGGGGTACATGTTTGTTGTTATCCGGTGACATGAGGCAGCATGCTTCAAGACGGGATGTACGACAGGCGCATCTAGGCTGTGACACTACTGTTGTTGAGATTCCCTTGAGGAATGTGAAAATCCTGTTTGCTCCTTGAGATTTCGAATAAATCCAATAATAATACTAATCGTGACGTTTTAGCAAATGTGACTTCAGTAGTATCTACAATCTCACGACTTCGAATGATAATAACTCAACTTACATTATGGCATCATGGCGGGTGTTACGGGTCAGCAGGGGATCCTTACTCCTCCAGGACAACTGATCCCAGCTATGAATTTCTCTGGGGTCCGTGATTGCCTTTACTCTGGGGTCCGTGATTGCCTTTATTCTGGGGTCCGTGATTGCCTTTTCTCTGGGGTCCGTGATTGCCTTTACTCTGGGGTCCGTGATGCCTTTACTCTGGGGTCCGTGATTGCCTTTTCTCTGGGGTCCGTGATTGCCTTTACTCTGGGGTCCGTGACTGCCTTTTCTCTGGGGTCCGTGATTGCCTTTACTCTGGGGTCCGTGATTGCCTTTTCTCTGGGGTCCGTGATTGCCTTTACTCTGGGGTCCGTGATTGCCTTTACTCTGGGGTCCGTGATTGCCTTTTCTCTGGGGTCCGTGATTGCCTTTACTCTGGGGTCCGTGATTGCCTTTACTCTGGGGTCCGTGATTGCCTTTACTCTGGGGTCCGTGATTGCCTTTATTCTGGGGTCCGTGATTGCCTTTACTCTGGGGTCCGTGATTGTCTTTACTCGTTGTTTTGTCTTTTATCTCGATTTTCCGACGGAGCATTATTCTGCATCTTATTGTTTATTTCTATCTCCATAATTCCCATTGTAATTACGAAAAAAAATCTTATAAACAGCACTATTCTGTTCTATCTCCGTATCCCGTGCCATTTTTCTCTCTTCTCATTGGTCAAGATAGACATAGAAAATTGTTATTATAATAAAATTCAAAGGAAAGATTAGAAAAGTGATCTATCTACAAATGAAAAGCTTCAAATTTAAGGAATCCTTTTTATAAGATGTGATAGATAAGGATTCAAATTAAATATTATGCATGTTGTTGATATATATTTTCATCTTAAAACAGATAGAAGCGAACAACCGTATTCAAAACTTCAAACTCAGTTTTCTCGAAATTGAAAATTTGGTACTAGAAAGGTATGGCTCTAAGGCGACGATATATCAGGCACTTATTTGAAAATATTGCACAACACTGAGCAATCTAAGTATATAAGCCCATTATAATAGGAATCGGAAGTGGGAAGAATAGGGGATGGTACCTTCCCTACAGTTTTCTGCTGAGTTAAAAAAATATATGGTACCTTCTGTGCAGCTTTCGGCTGACTTAAAAATGATACCACGGACACTTTACCTCCGCTAACGCCTCCGAAAATAGGCAATATAGGTTTTGTCCCCTAACCCCTCTTTCCACACAATTTGTTTTGCTTACAAAGCCTATGGTAATACCTGTGAATATTTCTTGTCTTGCATGTCCACTACTCCGTATTTCATCATACTGAATAGCCAATAGAACTATAGCTGCTTGACCTTATTTATATAAGTAGGCCTGATGTAACTGTCAGTGTCCTCGAAGGATACCCGTACCGTACTATACCCACCAACAATACCGTAAAGTGAAAAGACAACAGGTATGTTCTTGTTAACAATATGTACACAGTTACATCAATTTTCTCTCGAACCTTTCAGATCTACTATTAGATAGATTATTTGGTTCACTTTTCGGTCAGTTTGTCTTCAACATTGCTCTTCATATTTTTATATATTTTGAGAATTCCAATCATTCGGCCACGAGCATCACTGAAGAGACATAACTTGTCGAAATGCGCATATGGTGCACAAAATTAAAAGGTATATATGTTTTATATTTATTATAACCACTAGGCCGGTGTCACTGCTGGTAGACTGATAGTCCCGAGGGCATCATAAGTCTAGTTTTCAATGTTTTTGTACTGACATGAAACATATACTTCAAATTTTCAGTCATCAAATTGAGAAAATCACTCTAAAACTAAGGAGTGTCTCCCTCATGCATAGCTCTGTCCTTAGATGGATTCTTTGGTTCACTTTTCGGTCAGTTTGGCTTCAACACTGCTCTTCATATTTTTATATTTTTTGAGAATTCCAATCATTCGGCCACGAGCATCACTGAAGAGACATAACTTGTCGAAATGCGCATATGGTGCACAAAATTAAAAGGTATATATGTTTTATATTTATTGGTAATATTTTTTATGTATATTAAACTTGAATCTGTCTCGATTTAACTATGTATGAGTTTATTGTTTTTGTTTATTAATCTATTTATTTCAGATCTGTGGCTCATATCTTCAGAAATAATCAAGCAATTTTAACCGGTAATTTTTGCAGTGGCGGATCTAGCGCCCCTTTGCCGGGGGATCGAGGGTCAATTTTGCCGATTTTGACAGAAAATTGGTCAAAATGAAGGGTTTTTGGTAAAAATGTGGGTCACTGCCGGGAGGGGCGAACGCCCCTCCGCACATCCTAAATCCGCCACTGTTTTGAATAATTCTAGTGATCATTCTTTTAAAAATATAGTATGATGTAACCGTACGTCAATATTGAAAATCCGGATTTTCTCTGAACGTTATCGGTTTGTTAAAGATTGCGTTCACTACATATCCGTTTATGCGACACATGGTTACAGATCGGAATTACTGAGATTTCTGTCGGTTTTTGTAAGTTATTAGAGTTTTGTTTACTCATTGAAAGTGTGTTTTGTTACAATATCAACATCATAGATGATGTTATAAGGAGGAAGTTAGCTTCTCCCATCTGGAACTGACTTCTGACTCAACAATATGAGGGTACAGTCAGTACCTGAGTACTGTATGATCATATGACTTTACATGTATTTAGAGCTCTAGCATGTATCGACTGCTATGGATATCATGATATCATTGGGTCTTTTCGTATTATAGAGTTATCTATGTTTTGGATAAGTTTCTGACATAGAGTTGATATATAAACTACAGAGCTTGCGTATTGTCCAATTCTCCGCATATCACAGCTGACTTTTAATTTTGATGCGGACTATTGTGTTCACATTGCAGCAAATCACCGTACACCCCTTCGCCACCATGATAGTTGATCACAGTGATTTATTGCAACATTGCGGTTGATTGCGCCTATACAGCGTATACCAATTGAATGTACATTTAAGCATATTAAAATATTGTCTAAATATTGAGGTGTAACACAAAAGGTTTTGCTTGAGGGTTAATTGTAGATCGATGAATATTGCAAGTGTTTTAGAGTGTTATTATTCGCTGAATAACATCTATAGATGTCTTATCGTCTATATCCAAACGTGTCAGCCGTTTCCTTGTACGCTTATTTTATTATGAATGAGATGATATGTTTCAAGTCCGATTCAGGGGATACTTCCGCAGCATAGACACTTAGTTTTAGATTGATTTGAATTATCATTACGAAACATGATTTCTTTCAAGATTTCACAATTGCAAGAGGCAATCTGATTAAAGGCATTGCTATTTATTCAGTATTTACTACATATATACAGCAAATACAGAATAAAAAGAAATGCTATTATTCAAATTGTCGTCAAAGTAAACTCATAACTCTTATCTTTCTACAAACAGAATTATCAAAAGTTATTTTTCTGTTCGCCTTTTGGCTATTCTATAATACAAGTACTTGTTTTTAGATTCCTTTTTGATTTTTACGCAAGATGGAATAAAGCTGATAAGAAATATCAACCAAGGCAATAATTAGTGTAGGGCATTTGAATTCTGAAGTCTTGTACTACATACTCCGTACTGAAATTATTAATAGTAGGATCCTGATATGAGTTTTATTAATACTTACATTATTTACTTAAAACTGAAATCTGACCATACTCGATGAGTATTTAAAAAAATATTTCACCATGGTTAATGTATGCATATACTTATTCGTAGATACATATAGTAGGGTCACTGCAGAATACCACCAATGCTGCAGTGATTCACCGCAATCGTTGCGGTGATTTGCAGTGATTCCGCGTTAATTATAGGTCAATTAAAGAGCAAAGATCACGTTGATTAGTAGCTAAGACTTAAAAAACATCGTGGCGGTGATATGACAATAGCCGTTCTCTGTAGTGTATATAAATTAATCTTTTTATTGTGGAATCACAAGTGTAGCACGAAGCAGGTTTTAAGACTCGTCTACTGGGACGTTTTCTCTAGCCCACTCAGTAACATGCTGGACTGGAAATCCTGGGTTCCATAATGTTAGTGGGTTCGAGAGCAGTGATGGTCTTTCATTAAATAACTTAACTGGTGACGAGATGCACAATGGAGGCTCGTTGAAGGGCGCAATGTCTTAGAGATTTTAATCTGGTGTCCACCAGTACAAGAAATAGTATGTTAGAACAAATGACTGATTTGCTTCCGTGACATACTTTTTACTAAAAATAGATATTTATTTGATTCTAGACATACCAGTAGTGGGGCAAGGAATCAAATTGAAGTGTCTGCACAAGGCCTCCCTCTGTTTACAAATGAAATGGGACATATCTCTGGTGCAACTGAAGTATTCAAAATTTCATTTCAATACTTTTTTACAGAACAAAAAGAAAATGGCAGATGAGGAGAAGAATTCTACTGCTAAACCATTGTTTCGAGATATAAATGCTGATGATGATGACCCTGAGGTCATGCAGATCGAGAGTTTCTGTGTAGGCTGTGAATCACAGGTATATATATAGGGCCTTAAAGGATAAGAATGTTTCCCCAAATCTGACCAATCCGTGAAAATCAGCCCGGCTCAAATATTGTTTTTAGCGATTTTTTCCAAAGAATTATTTTTTCCAGAAAAATGTAAGCCTGTTATCGATTTGTGGATTTATTGTGTGAAGTCTTTCGAGCGCTCTTCTTTAAATCGTCAGTTATATGGACAAATACAGGCATGACATCGGGCGACGGTGATGATTGATAAAATTTTACAGTAATATCTATGTTATTGCAAGATGAAATAAAGGATTTTCAGAATAATATTGATTTTGTGCAATTATCTGTATATCTAGTGGACAACAAAATTTTTTCACACGGTGAAGTAGGCATGAATCACGTTCAACTGTCAGAATACTTTTTGACAAAAATGAATTATTTACCTGTTTACCCAATACTCAAAGGACTGGGTAGAGTTCGGGGAAACAAACATGTTTTTAAAGTCAGCCTAGCCTGTCTGAGCCGTGTACCAGTGAATTTTGCTTAATGTTGGAATTCTGTTTTATGTCATTAATACATGTATGATGAATGGCCTTTGTTTTATTCGCAAAACATCATTTAAAAATACAGATGACCACAGCAGATAGTTGAAAAAGCATTGCATTCCTTATATATAGAATAAGTGTCTTATTTTGTGTTTTCATGCTGGAATAAAGTACAATGTCTGATGCATTTATGAGATATAATGCGCTAACGTGCATTATATCTCATAAATGCATCAGACATTGTACTTTATTCCTACATGAAAACACAAAATAAGACACTTATTCTATATATATGTGCTTGTAACGCCAAAATATCTTACTGGAAACTTCCATTAGGTATTTATAAACTGCACCATTAAATCATTCCGGAGGGAAGTTATAAGTTGAAAGAAACAGCCGGTGTCCCATGACAACGTAACGTTTATCCAGGATGACATACTTTCGTTGAATGTCAAGTACTTAAGCGCAAAATACGACTTTAATGACGTAACGCAAGGTTGGAAATGTCGAACCTTTCATTATGACGTCCTAAGCTTAACAATCAAAAGTCTGCCAAACATCGCTTTCTGTGTTGAAAAGTGGGTCAAATATGGGGCGTTATGACGTCACCGATCAATGTACTTTATACAGAAATAAAATACATAGGTCTTGAAAGCTTTATCTCGGGCAGTTACAGTGGTTATGCATATATACATGTATAAGAACTGCAAATTAATCTGCACTAGATACATGTAAGTAATTAAACACATGAGCTATATGTGCATTATAATGGAATCAGTTTTCATAAAACTTATATATTCCTTTGTTTTCTCCTTTGGAAAGTAATTGAATATATTTGAGAATTCATATGACGTTAGCATCAGTATAGATCTATGTAATGCTTTGTGGTTTGATACATAACCTGGCAAAGTAATACATACTTTTATACAAGAAGAAGAATGTTTGTGTGGATATTCTACAAAATTCAGTACATGTTAACACATTTATGCAACCTATCTGGAGCTTTGATTAGGTGTACAATTAACATTATATGTAATAAAATTACAACAGTGATTTTCTTGTTTAATAGTCACATAAAACTCATAGATATATATAATTATATATACATGTATATTGCAATACACTGATACATTTTTCCTTATAGAAAGCGATGTTTAGCAGACTTTTGATTGTCATGAGTATGATGTCATAATCAGTTGTCAGACTTGACCACCCTAGCGTGATGTCATCATAGTTGTCTTTTACACTAAAGTGCTTGACATTTGACGAAAGTGGATAGGTGTAAACATCATCAATGAGAAAATAAATTAGTAAAATTTTAGATCTTGGTTTTAGGGACTTACAAAACTTTTTCTGACCAAGATACCTTTCTTCCGAGAAGTCATTGTCTCTAGCTTCACCTGTGAGGAGTGTGGTCTGCAGAATTCTGAGTTACAGCCTGGAGGGACTATACAGGAAAAAGGGATCAAATACTCAGTCAATATCAGAAACAAACAGGTGAGTTTTCCATTAATTATTTTTCCTGAACTACCTGAATTAAGAGTCACCTGTAGCTAGGTTTACTGAATTTCTCCACCATTGACCTTCATATGACTTTTTTTCTTTACCTTCTTCATCATGCCTAGAATTTGTCATACTGTGACAGCATTTACCTGATGCTCACTGCACAGGAATTTCAAATCTTGGAGTGGACATACCAGAGGCATTGGGTGATATTTAACTTGATATTAAAGTCAGTTGTTACAGTCTCATCTGATAGTGTGACGGATGTGTGTCAACCCGGATAGCTCAATGGTGAGAGTGTACGTCTTGATTGCGGAAGGTTCTGGGTTCGATTCCTGGGTCAGGCCACTATTTTTCACCCTGCCTGTTACAGATTTTGGTGCCGTGAGAGTGACTCTCTTGTGATGGTGAACCAGGGTAATTACATTTTTGGAGCGAGGTTTGGATCCTCTAGCAAGGAGAAAGTGTGAGGGATGTCAGTATCAGCTCGGATAGCTCAATGTTGAGAGCGTCTATCTTGATAGCGGAAGATTCTGGGTCGGATTTCCTGGTCTGGCCACAATTTTTCACCCAATTTTTTTTACAACACTCCAAGACTATTGTACTTATATGATGGTGGCGTCTGGCTGGCGCATCGCTTAATACTGGTAAATTTGTCATATGCAATGGTCCCACCTTAAGTAATGAGGGATCTATATACCAATGTATACTGCGACACAGGTCTACAGATCATTCTGTCTCATTCAAAGGACAAGGAAGTTAGAAAAGGGCAAACACCTTACAAAAATCATGGCCCATGGTTGGAATCCAATACGGGTCCTCAGGTTTAAAGTCTAGTGTGATATTAACCTTCTCTTGATGATATAATTATGTGTGTGGAGTGAGATTGTAGTAGCTACTATAACATTGTAAACAAAAATATACAACGTAAAGAAAAATAAGTTTGATATATTGACATCTATATTTGGCTAATCTTTCTTGTTACAGGACTTAAATAGACAGGTTGTGCAGACAAACACTGCTACGCTGTGTATTCCAAATTTAGAGTTGGAGATTCCCCCTAATAAAGGAGGTTAGATATTTCAAAATAAAATATGTACACCTGTAAATAGGAACATGTCAGTTATAAACAGTAAATGTTTACAAAATGCATAAATATGTACAGCTGTAAATAGAAGCATGTCAGTTATTGACAACCGCTATATGTACAGCTGTAAATAGGAACATGTCAGTTATTGACAGTAAATGTTTACAAAATGCATAGATATGTACAGCTGTAAATAGGAACATGTCAGTTATCGACAACCGTTATATGTACAGCTGTAAATAGGAACATGTCAGTTATTGACAACAGTTATATGTACAGCTGTAAATAGGAACATGTCAGTTATTGACAACTGTAATATGTACAGCTGTAAATAGGAACATGTCAGTTATTGACAACTGTTATATGTACAGCTGTAAATAGGAACATGTCAGTTATTGACAACCGTAATATGTACAGCTGTAAATAGGAACATGTCAGTTATTGACAACAGTTATATGTACAGCTGTAAATAGGAACATGTCAGTTATTGACAACAGTTATATGTACAGCTGTAAATAGGAACATGCCAATTATTGACAACCGTTATATGTACAGCTGTAAATAGGAACATGTCAGTTATTGACAACAGTTATATGTACAGCTGTAAATAGGAACATGTCAGTTATTGACAACAGTTATATGTACAGCTGTAAATAGGAACATGCCCGTTATTGACAGTAAATGTTTACAAGATGCTTAAATATGTATATGAAGTCATATATTTTTATATGCTAAATTGTGATTGATGAGAACTGAAACATGATTAATACTTGAGTGATGCAATTTAAGAACAACACTAAGTCTGTCCTGTTGATGGCAGCTAACAACACTAAGTCTGTCCTATAGATGGCAGCTAACAACACTAAGTCTGTCCTATAAATGGCAGCTAACAACACTGTCTGTCCTGTAGATGGCAGCTAACAACACTAAGTCTGTCCTATAGATGGCAGCTAACAACACTAAGTCTGTCCTGTAGATGGCAGGTGTAAATCAAAATTGAAAAGCAACTTTCACTACTATAGAACAACTTTAAGTGTACTTGGGTTTAAGATATGTTAATGTGTTGTTTAAAGCCACATCAGCATATGTGGTGGCTACCAGTGCTTAGTGGTGGAGGTCGTTGTCCTGGGTCATCCTCATTATATATGGTGGCTACCAGTGCTTAGTGATGGAGGACATTGCCCTGGGTCATCAGCATTATATATGGTGGCTACCAGTGCTTAGTGATGGAGGACATGGTCCTGGGTCATCAGCATTATATATGGTGGCTACCAGTGCTGAGTGATGGAAGACATTGCCCTGGGTCTTCAGTCACTACTCTAGCAATCTTCCCTCTTGAGTGATCGAACTCTGAGTTGAGAGAGAGAAGCGAGGACAGTGAATTCTGTTTTAGTGGATTCGAACGTGGAGGTGTTTACATAAGTATTAGAAAACAAATTATTATGTCTGACTTTCATTTCAAAAAGAGAATATCCATAACTGATAAATCAAGTGCATCTCTTCAGGTTTTTTTTGTTTTTTGTTAATGTGGTCTGTGTAAACACAATGGAATTTTGGTATACGTTTCACTTAGCCTTGATATTGATAATTGATCAAGTACTGAGATTAGATTTCATCAAGATGTAATTTTTACAAATATTCTGTAAATAATTTAAAAGCTTGATGAATTATGATGATAGAAATATTCTAAATAATATGATTAGCTATGTTGTATGTTGCCTGATCACTTTGTTGCATTATACAACAGGTTTAACTACAGTAGAGGGAATTCTGGACAAAGCTATTGAGGGGCTTTCTCAAGATCAGCCTGTGAGAAAGGTAAGCAATTACAGAGCCAAATTGAATAATTTTATTTGTTTTTGGGGTTTTTTAGCTCACCTGAACCATCTATTGTAAACTTTTCACATATTCAACTTCTCCTCTGCAACACCTTCACAAAATTCCACCAAACCTTACAGGCAGTAGGTACTCAAGGTCCTCTACTAAGTTTTTTTTACCTGATCCATAATCCAAGATGGTTGCCATGGGCTCCGATTGGCTGAGACATTTTCAACTTCTTCAAAACCACTTCATAGAATTTCACCAAATCTTACAGGAAGTAAGTACTCAAGGTCCCCTACCAAGTTTGTGTTTTTCGACCCAATCTGTAATGATTCCAAGATGGCCCCCATAGGCTCAGATTGGTTGACACATTTTAAACTTCTCCTGTGCAACAGCTTTACAGAATTTCACCAAACCTTACAGGAAGTAAGTACTCAAGGTCTTCTACCAAGTTTGTGTTTTTCAACTCGATTCGTAATCTAAGATGGCTGCCTTGGGCCCTAATTAGTTGATACATTCTCGTCTTCTCCACAACTGCTTCACAAAATTTCACCAGACCTTACAAGAGGCAAGTAAGCAAGGTCTTCTACCAAATTTGTATATTTTGACTGGATTCATAATTCAAGATGGCTGCTATGGGGTCTAACTGGTTGACGAATTTTCATCTTCTCCTCTGCAACCACTGCACAGAGTGTGATCAAATGTGACAGGAAGTAAGTACTCAAGGTCATTCCTCAATAACATATTTCCTAAATTACTATACAAACTTATTGATTAACTGCAATTTGCCAATTATTTAAAATGTCAGGTAGGTAATGGCATATCTGTAGCGCTGGACCGTCATTGGTTTTGTAAACTTCCACACTGATTTAATGGTCGATGTACACCTTCACTACAGATTTAATGGTCAATGTACACCTTCGCTACAGATTTAATTACTTTGTTTCGTTAGTACTTGTCTCAAGACATTAATTGTTTGTTTGATGTTTACCTTTGCATGATCAAGCAAAAGTTCAAGTTATCATAAAAATGAGGATGAAATTCAAATTACTGTATTAGAAAAAAAGTCATAATGAAATAATTTCAGAATAAATAAGATATTATTTTTTCCATAAATGATGGAATAAATTTTAATTATTTTGAATCACTACAGAAGTCTAGTTGACATACCTCTGTTACATTTAAATATCAAAATTAGTGTATGATTATTCCAAGGAGTACAAAACTGTCAGAAATAATAAGAACAAGGATTTAAAATCTGTGAAAGCGTCTGCTCGCGAAATTACACAGACATTAATAATTTAATTCCTAACTTTTATTTAGGAATCTACAGTATATATTTACATATATATAGAAACATCAAGGACAGACATTGCACATGTATATCACCAAGGCACACGAATAGAAAATTCGTAAATTCTTGTAACTTGTTTCAGAAGACATTCATAAAAATTGCTTTGTGTTTATCTTTAGAGTAATTCCAGTTAGTATCATTACAATGCCTAGAAATATGTGATATTGTTTATTTAGTGATTCAGTTCAGTAAACTATTTCCAAGTTCACTATATTGCAAATTTTCAGCCTCGCAACCTTTATCAAGCAATTTAAAGGTCGTGAGGCTGACAATTTGCAATAAAGAGTGTTTGTGTTCCTTTACTTTTTATGTACCAGACTTCCTTTGGAGGACTTCTTCAATTCTTTATTTCCAAGTTATTGATGACAATATGAAATTCTTGAATATTACCATAAAAAGCATGCACCTGCAGACAAACAGATTTTAAAGGTGTAAAATTTCATTCGTATCATGTGTCTAAGGTCAAATAGTTTCCATTTAATTTAAGATCTTGTTATGAAAGAGACAAATCTTTGAAATAGTCAGTTGTTAACCATTCAGTGCTATTAATGCAGACACTTCTCCTGTAGGCCTTTATTCCAGTTTTACATGATGTAACAGGCAATATCAGACATACAAAGTTTTGTCGCTCAGATTTGCGTCATATTAGTGTGACATCACAATCCAAGCGTTAACATTATATGAAAATCATTAATTTTGATCATTCCTTTTCACCAAAATTGTTCCAGGAATATGCATTGTTTCTTATATTAAAGTTTGATGCTTTACCCCTAAAGTTAGGAACACCCGTTATCATGTCCCCAAAAGTCTGACTTAAAGAATAGCATTTTGAAATACATGTAGCATTATGTCACTCAGTAAAAGCTGTATCATATGATAAAGGTACGTTTGTATTTGCATAATTTTGCGATACACTTGCTGTATAGATTGGTATTTCTGTTCACAGATAATGCATCCAGAGGACGCTGCTCAGATTGAGGCATTCATTGAGAAGTTACAGAAGCTAAGACAGTTGGAAAATCCTTTCATTCTTGTAAGTTTTGAATTTTACTTGTTCCTCTATGACACTTTTCTGTAGTATGTAGCGTTTAACATATACAGACCTTATCATTTGTGTGAACCTCTTTAAACTGTAAAATGAAATAAGGTCTATGAAATACGTTGATCATTAAATTTACAATCAACATTCAGATAATATTTGAGTGGAGAGCAGTGAAAAAAATTAAATGAATGTATAAATAAATGTATGAGGCATGAAAATTTACTCTCAGTTTGGAATTTACAGTCAAACTGCGATCACTTGAACGTAGATAACTCAAATATCCGAATTTTGACGCTCCCTTGCACTTTGAGTTATCGATGTTTGACTGTATGTTAGAGATGGTGAAATGAAAAAGGATAAATAATAAAAATATTTTATGAAAGTAGGTCTGTATAAAATTCAGTTTTTATGTCTGCTATAAATAATAGAAATATCTTATGAAAGTAAACACAGTAGGTCTGTATATATTTCAGGTTTTATGTCGTTTATAAATAATAAAAATATTTTATGAAAGTAAACACAGTAGGTCTATATATAATTCAGGTTTTATGTCGCTTATAAATAATGAGTTTCCCATACTCACTACAAAACTTCCAAACGATCAAGGTCACATTGTTATACAACTCTTCTATACACAGTATATCATCATTTTCTCGGAGTATCAGAGAATTATATCAGAATATATGATGACTAATTGTATTGTAAGGTCAGAATGTTTCTGTTGCGTTAGTAATTTGTTTTTCCACTTTTGACGTTTGTGTGTGTAATATTTTTAACACAATAGAATTTCAGTGTACTAAATGTTAAAAGTTGAGGTTTGTGAGACATGTATTAGTGCATATGTATCGTGGATTTGTGTGATTTGTCAATGTCATTTTTTCATATCTATGAATATATTTGAATCAACATTGTCATTAAGAAGCAAACAAAGGAAGGCACTAAGTGTGTTTCGATATAAACACCGCTGGAATAAGGACATATACAGCATAGAGCAATAGGTCATGTTTTAGATATGACTTCTTCTTTTTTCAGACCTTGGATGATCCCAGTGGTAACAGCTTTATAGAGAACCCATATCCTTTGATCCTAACAAAGTAGCTGTCACTCACATGTGAATGAATTCTCTCTGTGAAAGAATTCACACTTTGAATAGTTCTTTGTGTGTATATATTTTTTTGTGTGATTGAATTCTTCATGTGACAAGGTAATGATGGGTACAGCCTGAACATAACATTCATGTCAACGTGAAAAGTGGTCACAAGGACTGCTTTAGCACCTGTGACATAACGGCTCAACCGCACATCAGTGTCATGCAGATAGAAATTTGTGTTGACCTGATTTCTTCCTGCATGTTTTCAGTCCAGTTTCACATTCAGATATTCAGTTCCATGCTAGTGGTGCCGATAATGCAAGTAAGATTAATTTGATTCATTCACACAGAATATTGCCATATACATGAATTACATGTAAGTTTTGATTTATACAACTCCTTGAGGGCTTCATTTAACAAATCAAATCAAATTATCAATAGGGTAAAGTACTCCTGCATCTAACCGTAGTTTTGAATTCTTGGCTAGTGAAAGTGGCTGTCAACCCACTTGCGTGTGTGATAACATGTATTTAAATCAAGGTCATGTGACAGTCTGTCTGAACAAACTTGTATGCACAGCGGTCAGAGACTAGCAAACTTCACTTTAACAGGATGTCAACATAATGTCATGATTTTACCACACACATCTGTAAATAATTTTTATAGATCATTCAAAGCTAGGAGTTTAATCGCTCAGAAAATAAATTCAGTAATACATAGTTTATGTTTAGATATATATCATATAAAGATGATATGGTATGAACTTAGTGCACTTTCTAACATCAAAGTGCAAACTCTTCTTTAGAAATTTATAAATAATTTACCTTGACTGACCATACATATGCCCCCTCCCTTGATCCAGATTTGACGACACAACACTACAAACGGAATAAAGAGCAGAATGAAATGCTGTGCATCCAAGAAGATGTAAGTAGAGTATTACATGAGTAAGTTACTCCAGAGCAAAACATGTATCAATTAATATTTATTCTCTGAAATTTGAGACATACCTGTTATTGTTTTTAAAAAGCATTCTTAAATGCTTAGAATATTTTGGTTACATTTAAGGTCAGCTTCCATGTTTTGTTGGAAAAAAGTAAGAGCATAGATTCATTAGAGTTATTGTTATCTGTCACATTTCAGTGTACTTGAATGTTTTATGAAAATTTTTCATACATGAGGTACATGTGCCTTAAAAGGCCATTTCCAAGTTTCATTTCTTTTACAACAAAATTTTAAAGCTAAGTGGATTGTTTGTCTGTAGGGATGTGATCTGAACAATATTCGTTAGAATTAGTTAAAGCAAAAGGATTACAAGTGAACAAGCCAAAGGGAAAGCAATGATATTTAAGAATTTCAAAGAGTAATCGAAAACTTGGAATTGGTCCATTGTAAGTGTGAACAACTGTCGAACCAAATGTTTTCTATAAATATTCAATGTTGAAGAAACGCCATGATGGTACTGATTTAAAACGAATGTAAGTTATTTTCTAGTGGCATTTCTATCACTATTTCTGTCTTGTTACTAAGAGCCCTCAATATGTTTAATGTGCCAAGGAAGATTCTCTATCTTTTTCCCTCTCTCTCTCTCTCTCTCTATTGATCGATTGAGACTGACTTGTTTAGATTAATTCCTAAGTAGCAAAAGCATTTTTTATCAAAACCTATAGTAGGGTCACAATACATAATGACATAACATGTCCCATATTTGCAGTTCATTTGTGAGCAAGTTTACAGTCCAATCTGCATTAAAGAACACCTTATTATGCAATCTGTCTTAAGCAACCACATTTCTCTGTTTCTTACTGTGAATTGTCTATACAAAAATCAACTTGTATTGAAAGATCACCTTTTAAAGATCAAATGTTTCATATTCTCATTGGTGATGCATGTACCTTAAAACAAGTAAAACATGTATATATACATGTAAAACATGTATAATAAACATGTAAAACATGTATATAAATGGAAAAGACAAGTATATAAATGGGTGAAACATGTACATTGTTTATAAATGGGTCAAACATGTATATAAAAGGGAAAGACAAGTATATAAATGGGTGAAACATGTATATAAACAGGTAAAGTATGTATATAAAGAAAAAAAGAAAAATAATACCAATTATTCAGAGACAGTAGAGTGCAAAACTCGTGTCAGAAATTTTGCAAACCTTTTTGTGGATAGCAAATTTATCGCAGGTGGGTGAGATTCCCTAACCCCTATAAAAAGTGGTGCAAGGTTATATTTCTTCCGGCTTTAATGAGGTGAACACATAAGAATAATTTGACAAAATCACATGATGAGTTTTATTATTTATATCATAATTAGTGATCAATAACATTGCAGACGAATGAAGATCAGCAAGAGGAAGCAGAGAAGGAAGATGCCTTGTTTACAGGAAAAGAGGAGGTAACTCTGTACCCTTTGTGTTGACAAATATCATTTGTCTATACCAATACTTACAGTCCTTTAAAAGTGCTTGGTTTTCGTAGTAGTCCTTTAGAAGTGCTCAAAAACATAAGAGTGCTTGATTTTCAAAGTAATGCTTGAAAAGTGCTTAAAAACGCAAGTGGCCTAATACTTGAAAAGTGCTTAAAAACGCAAACGGCCGAGTTCTATGGTTAAAGCATTAAGAAGTGTGTTACTTCAGGGTTGTTTACATTATCGTTGTTCTAATCATTTTCATTTTTTACCTTGCATTTATCACACAGAGCAGTGTTTATTACAGGAGATTTAATTGTCAGTCTGTCTGGCACTTTGGTATTACCATCAGTTGGATGTTCTATTATTAGGTGTTAACAACAGTCCTATTACTTGCATGATAGAAAAAGGGCCTATAAATTGCTTGAACGTTATTGTGAAATGTTCTGGAAAATGAATCTTGACGAGCTGTACAAACGATGTTAACATGTAGTACGCATGTTTTAATTTTCTGTTTTGATTTCTGTGGTATAGTTATTGATACAATGCCTTGTTTACTGTTACCATAGTTACTTCAGTGTATTAATTGTAGTGGAATCTTGTCGCTTTGTTTTTCAGGTGATGGTGTTTCAGTCAAATTGCTCTGAATGTAAAAGTCCGTGTGAAACACACATGAAAATTGTTGGTATCCTTTTTGAATGTGTTACATACTCATTGTCAGTCAGTCATAGAGGTAATGTAAACCTGTCAGTCAGTCATACAGGTAATGTAAACCTGTCAGTCAGTCATACAGATAATGTAAACCTGTCAGTCAGTCATACAGATAATGTAAACCTGTCAGTCAGTCATACAGATAATGTAAACCTGTCAGTCAGTCATACAGATAATGTAAACCTGTCAGTCAGTCATACAGATAATGTAAACCTGTCAGTCAGTCATACAGATAATGTAAACCTGTCATTCAGTCATACAGATAATGTAAATCTGTCAGTCAGTCATACAGATAATGTAAACCTGTCAGTCAGTCATACAAGTAATGTAAGCCTGTCAGTCAGTCATACAGATAATGTAAACCTGTCAGTCAGTTATACAGGTAATGTAAACCTGTCAGTCAGTCATACAGATAATGTAAACCTGTCAGTCAGTCATACAAGTAATGTAAGCCTGTCAGTCAGTCATACAGATAATGTAAACCTGTCAGTCAGTCATCCAAGTAATGTAAGCCTGTCAGTCAGTCATACAGATAATGTAAACCTGTCAGTCAGTCATACAGATAATGTAAACCTGTCAGTCAGTCATAGAGGTAATGTAAACCTGTCAGTCAGTCATACAGGTAATGTAAGCCTGTCAGTCAGTCATACAGATAATGTAAACCTGTCAGTCAGTCATACAGATAATGTAAACCTGTCAGTCAGTCATACAGATAATGTAAACCTGTCAGTCAGTCATACAGGTAATGTAAACCTGTCAGTCAGTCATACAGATAATGTAAACCTGTCAGTCAGTCATACAGGTAATGTAAACCCGTCAGTCAGTAATACAGGTAATGTAAACCTGTCAGTCAAGTACAATTAATGTAAACCTGTCAGTCAGTCATACAGGTAATGTAAACTTGTCAGTCAGTCATACAGATAATGTAAACCTGTCAGTCAGTCATACAGGTAATGTAAACCTGTCAGTCAGTCATACAGGTAATGTAAACCTGTCAGTCAGTCATACAGATAATGTAAACCTGTCAGTCAGTCATACAGATAATGTAAACCTGTCATTCAGTCATACAGATAATGTAAACCTGTCAGTCAGTCATACAGATAATGTAAACCCGTCAGTCAGTCATACAGATAATGTAAACCTGTCATTCAGTCATACAGATAATGTAAACCTGTCAGTCAGTCATACAGATAATGTAAACCTGTCAGTCAGTCATACAGGTAATGTAAACCTGTCAGTCAGTCATACAGATAATGTAAACCTGTCAGTCAGTCATACAGGTAATGTAAACCTGTCAGTCAGTCATACAGATAATGTAAACCTGTCAGTCACTCGTACAGGTAATGTAAACCTGTCAGTCAGTCATACAGGTAATGTAAACCTGTCAGTCAGTTATACAGGTAATGTAAACCTGTCAGTCACTCGTACAGGTAATGTAAACCTGTCAGTCAGTCATACAGGTAATGTAAACCTGGAGTTAACCAAAGTATAAGACAATGAATAAAATACATAAAATCAGCATTTATTCACAGGTATTTGTTTCACAAAAATTATTTTGCAAATCTTAAGTGCCATTAACACTTTTTGTAAAGTCTTCACCAAAATAAATCACTGCTGCTTTCTCCGTTAATTATAAAGAGGTATTTGTGATATACTGTCATCATGGAAAGCTTGAAGATCTGAAGTATGAACCTCACAAAACTAAATATGTTTGTAATGATTTATTGTAACTAACTTCCATTCAGAACTTTTTATTTTTCACATGTTAATTATGAATTCTTTCTTTAAAGTTGAACTTTATTTGAAAAGAATGCAGACTTTTTGTGTACAACTCATAAGATATAATGATATCAATATAACCTGTACTGTGTGTAGTCAGATGCATTTCTGTTTCAAGGTATTACATGATGTAACACAAAACAAATGTTCCGAGTCGGATACAAGCACCAAAGTATAAGTGATATGGGCTTCTTAAAAACAGATCTGGTTTAGTATGATACATGTATAATGTTGCATGTAACTTGATTATTCAGCAGTATGACTCCACACTAAAATTAAGTCCTTTCTTCCTGTATTTTGACCTTTTGACCATTTATCTACAGCATATATATGAATTCTTGCAAAAATTATAGCTCATAAATGTACCCAAGGTGAGATAAACTCTAAAATAGAGTCTTTTGAATTAGGAGTAATTTACGGTATTTTAACACATGTTGATTATGTGTAATATATAATGTGTAATATCTCATGCTCTGTCCATGTTACCATTGCACGGCTTTCATCACAAAGAAAATAACTGATCGGATTCGAATATGTAACAAGTTGGATATTTCATACTTTCTGGAATAGTTCAGAGCCAAGCATATCATGCATACTCCAGTGATACGGTTGTTCACTCGCCCAGAGCCAAACATATCATGCATGCTTCAGTAATAAGGTTGTTCACTCGCTCAGAGCTAAGCATATCATGCATACTCCAGTGATACAGTTGTTCACTCGCTCAGAGCCAAACATATCATGCATGCTTCAGTAATAAGGTTGTTCACTCGCTCAGGGCCAAGCATATCATGCATGCTCCAGTAATAAATTCGTACACTCACTCAGAACCATGCATATCATGCATACTCCAGTGATACGGTTGTTACATGTACTAGTCAGGTAGTTAAGACAAACATTACTTTTCTTATATTTAAATCAAACAATAAACTTTAGGTAACCTTGACCTTTCCAAGATATTCCTCACTTCAAAGAGGTGGTCATCATGGCCATGAACTGTGATATTTGTGGAAACCGGGAAAATGAGGTCAAAGGTGGGTCAGGAATTGAACCAAAAGGAGTACGATTAAAACTGAAATTGACGAAAGTTTCTGACCTCTCAAGAGATGTCTTAAAGGTGAGGATTTTTTAACTCAATGATTTGGTCTTTGTTTTGTATATATACTGTCTTTGGACTTTTTTGATAGGAGGAGTTATCTGCCCGTGTTCAAGGAATGGTATAAAAGCTGAGTAAAGTTTACCTTCCGTACTGGTCTTATCCCCATTATAGTGACATTGATATGTAGAGAGAGTCCTTATCAGGGGCAGACAAGTCACCATATGGGATTCTACTGTATACTACTGCTTTGGAGTATACTGTCACAGGTGTACAGGTCTCGTATGATAAAGTGTGGAAAGCTACACAGAGGAGTTGTAGTGCAGGAGATAAACTCTTAGCAGTTAGATTGATCGCAGGGAAATTGTCACATTAAGGAGAAATATGTTTGTAATGAAAACCTTTTATATTAGAATTCTGCCCATTTCGTTCTGTAAAGTAGCCCAGTAAAGATATTTCTGTAACAGAATAAAACTCGTGTCGTTCTTTTTATTTTACAAATGACGTGCATACAGACAGCAATTTAATGAATGGTGTCCTTTCTTTAGTTGATAAGATTTACTGTTTGTTTTAAGTGGATAACACATTGATCTTGCCACTTTAGCAAAACTAATATATATATAACACAAGCAATCACGAACCCCTGTTAAAACAGAGATGGGATCAGGTGCCATGGAGGAGTAAGCATCCCCTACCGACTGGTCACATCTGCTGTGACGCCATAAGTGTATACAATTAACATTGCTGGTAATACAAAGTGTATTTATAGGTTCCATGTAGAACATTGTCACTTCACACTAATATTACAATGTAATTTTCAACATCTCATGATCACACAATTTGATTGTACTAAAATATATCGTCACTATTTTCAGAGCGACTCCTGTTCCTTTTCCATTCCGGAGCTTGATTTCACAGCAGAGACAGGAACCCTGGGAGGAAAGTTTACAACACTTGAGGGTCTGTTAATTAAAGTAAAGGACCAGCTTATGGGAGATAATCCATTCTTTAGTGGCGATAGCTCTAATAAAGAAATGGTCAAAAAGATAGAAGAATTCTGTTCACAGTTTGACAAAGTATGTATTTCTTTAATAGTGATGACTTTCTGTTGACTTTGCCAATATAGTGCTGAGATATAGAGCATAGGGTTGAGACAATATAGACAGGGGTATGCAATTAAAACTTCAAGCACTAGACAGTGAGCTAGTGGCAGCAATATAATCACAATTTTCAAATAAGAATTCACTGGCCTGACAGTTGTAAATAAAAAAGACAAAAGTTACCAATATTACTGGTGCAGTTTTGTTATACCCCTTCCTAATGAAGTTTGGGCGGGATATAGGAATCAGCTTGTCCATCCATCTGTCTGTCTGGGTTTTGGGCTAAGTTTAACGGAGTACGTTTCTCAAAATGTACTAGTGGCACTTCCATTAACACTAATACCAGTGATGTATATTGGATAAATTACTGCATGATTCAACCTGTGTTGCTTTAGGAGGTATCTGTTATGTCAATACAGCTCAAGTTTGTCACATCCTCTGCGTATTTAAGGATGTAGATTTGTTGGCATATTCTATAAGCTGACAGTTTTTATGATTTCATATTTAGTGATGTTACTACATAAGCATTACACTGTTTCAAGTTAGACATCATAAACATGTAAATTGTACACAGAGACTGACGACTTAATATTTGCTTCAACTCTCTGTCAATAACATATGAATATTTAATACATTTCCTGATTGATGATGTTACAGATTTGATATTGATTGTGATTGTAGATAATAAAGGGAGAGCTGTTGGGGATACACATTGTATTGGATGATCCTTCAGGGAACAGCTATCTCCAGGTATGTACACTAAACTTTAGTAGGTCCCTTTCAATATCTGTGGATATTCACTGAGTAAAAGGTCCATAGCACTTTTATTACATAGTTTAGAATTGCTTTGCACATATATTTAGTGTGCTGAGTATACAGTACTTTTTTGGCTGATTGTGGATCAGAAAAAGTCATCTTAATGTGTAGCAAATGGGTTTTGAGCTTAAATAAGGGAACACAATGAAGTACACAGAGTCTTGTAATTAACCCTAGTCATGCTGAACCCGTAAAATTCCGGGAATCGAATACATGCACTGTGGGCTGAACCCGGAATATTCCGAGTAACAACTAGGTCGACTATAGCTTATTTTCAGATCGTATTTATAGCCTTCCACTCGTTATAAACATTATAGAAAGACTTTCTATAATTGGAGACAGATTTCCTAGTCACCTAAAATATGATTGGTTTGTATATTAAGATGAGGGGAAAAGTGAGATCAAAATTTGTATTTCAAGATGGCGGATTTATAAACACAACTCAATTCTTACTTCAAATAAGTCTTTGGAACGATGATAGTGATATGGAAATAGATGCATCTAATGTCGCAGATATAATGGAAGACCATGATTATGAAAAAAAAATATACAATCGGGTTGATTTCATAAATAATTGACGCGCATGTGATGGCAGCCGGCTACGTGTTGACCTAGGATTTTACAGGTGTTTGTAAACATGACTGAAGATGCCGATCTTCTTTGGATTTCCTCAGTTTCTTTATCAATGGCACATGAAACTTATCAGTGTGTAGACCATTATCTACGGAAAATGCCGGCAACTTAAAGCATATCTCCATTTTTGGTAATTGAATTTTCACAAAAATGAAGATGGAAATGAAGGTGTATACGGACTAATTATAGTGATGCCGATGGGCCGTATTGTTACTGGACAACATGTTTAGTAAACGTAATTCCATTCTTTCTATCGGTGATCACTAGATATCCACTGTGGGACTTTGAATTATTTTTCATCTGGCTGATACTACCTTACAGGTACGAGGTGGAAACCGCGATTTTAATCGGTAAATCAAACTAGTTCAGATATATAACATTTTGGAGCAGTATATACCCCAATCAGCATCTGTCATTAGATATACCGGTACTTCATATACAATTAAATGTTACCTGAGTTTTTTCTGAAAAGTAACTACTGGCCTTCTGGTGTGTGACTTTTATTAAATTATTATTTCATATTTTATTATTTTCAATCTCTTTTATTGCATTTTTTAAAATAAATTCATATATTTATTGCTAAATCTAGTTTTTTGTCATTTTACCTGTATTTACCAGCAGTTTACATTTACTGTGCATAAATTGTGGTCAAACTTTACACTATTCATAAACTTCAAATGGTATATGATATGTCTATATTATAATGCAAACAATCTTCATAAAACAGCATACAAAAACATGCTTCTATTTTTCAAAATACATGGAAAAATATTCAACTCACAGCACTATTTCTGTGTATTATATATAGCATGACTAGGGTTAAGATCAATTCAGGCCCAGGATTAGTATATATGGTATATTTTTGTAGAATGTGTATGCACCGGAAGAAGACCCTGAGTTACAGGTCACACACTATGAGAGGAGCTTTGACCAGAACGAAGAACTGGGACTCAATGATATGAAAACAGAAAATTATGGCGAAGATTCATGACTAAAGGAGAATGCACAGAATTACTGGACTTTAATTCACATGTCTGAAACATCTGATATGAATAAAAAAGTGACTGATCAAATTTGGAATAAATTATACTCATTTATTTATAAATTTATAGTATTTTAATTTATTCCCTAAATTGAAATGACAAAAAGGGTACCTAGGGGAGTATTCAAAACATAGTTATAGTAAAGCAAGCCTCTGTTTGACTGCCTGTCTGTCCTTCAGTCTGTGTATTTGATCATGCTCACCAGATAGCATTTTCATTCTCTGGAGTTTTAATGCAATGTGTAGGGCAGCACTTCACGTTGATTGGTTTCTTAAGGTGCGTTGTGTATGCGACAATATAGAAAAGTCGATAAAACATTTTTACTATTAAATGAAATCTACACAGCAGAAATACAGTGGTGGCTTCGTGTGCTAAGAAGAGAGAGACCTGGCATATGCAATGATCGAAATCTAATCTAAGTCTGAAGTAATTCTATTTTCCAATGTACATTTATACTCAGAGTCCCAATAAGTCAAATCCTACCATTACTACTGTCATACTCAACGAAGCCACCTGGTGCAACAAATATTTATATATCAAGAGTAGTCGACATATAATACAACTAGTAAGAGTTTACTACAGTCTAACATAATAGAGTCTATTGACCATGAGATGGTTAAGAGTTCACATCAAAGTTAAATAATAGAGTCATTTGGTCACACTGATCACTACAGGTACACAGCTTTCAGTAGGTCTATGTTTCGGTAGATCCATGGGTGGATCAATGGGCGGTATTCCTTAGATAACGACGATTCCTACGTAGCGTATCCATATGTACTACCGCGTAGTATCCCGACAATAACTTCTTTCAGGAATGACCAATTTGATTCTAATTTCATACAATGTTAGCTGATATAAAGGTCTAATGTGGGATTTATTTGGGGTCAAAAGATCAACTCGAAGGGTCACTGTTACTAAAAATAGACATATATCATTGTATTTCAGTTTCCAGATGATATAACTTGAGTAAGGAATGATTGAATTCTTTCAAATTTTATATAGACTAGCTTATGTAAAGGTCTAGGGCAGGATTGATTTTGGAGTCAAAAGGTCAATTCTAAAAATAACTTACTGAAAATAGACATTTATCATTGCATTTCATTTGCTAGATGATAACTTGAGTTAAGAATGATTTATTTCTTTAAAACTTCATGTAAGACTAGCTTATGTAAAGGTGTAGGATGAGATTGATTTTGGAGTCAAAAGGTCAATTCTAATAATAACTGTTACTAAAAATAGACATTTATCTCTGCATTTCATTTGCCAGATAATAACTTGAGTTAAAAATAATTGATTTCTTTTAAATTTCATACAGTGCTAGCTTAATATATATAGTTCTAGGGTGGGATAGATTTGGGGGGTCAAAAGCTCAACTTTAAGGTCACTGTTACTAAAGATAGTTCAGTTGTAGAGTTATCACTGAAAATAGTGATTCATCTCTGTTTCAGATTCCAGATGATGACTATAGATACTGATGCCAGATATGAGTAAAACGAGGCCATATTTTTGTTGTCAGTTTCACTAGAACTTGATATAAACTTCACAAAATTCAATGTTATTTCTTATGAGATCATGCGAAAGTTTACCAAGTCCACATAACTGTGTCATGTTGCTAATAAGGTATTAGTCGCTTCGAATGTACAGGTTGTGGCAGGGAACGAGTGTTGCATACAACACTGACTAAGCTTGTCTTGTTGAAATGGCGTTTCTTTGCGACTCAGTTTAGAAAACCATATCTCTGTGCGTATTGCCTCTAGTTGTAATTATTTTTGTCATATGCATTAGAATGGGTTACCATGCTTGTGTTTTACAAAAACTGACAGGGTTGAGTTTCACTGCGAGGCACTTGGCCACTTTCCAATTCCGCCCCCCCCCCCCCTCCCTTTCAGCAGATTTTCCGCCATTCCAAAACCAATTGGCGGTATAAGTGGACATACGTTACTATGCGTGAATCTCATCAGTCATTACGGGAGTGGGTTTTATGAATAAATGACTGTTTAGCGTAGATCTGTTAAAATTAAATTATTCGCATGGCTTTCTCTTAATGCTTTCATGAGTTGTAGCTTGTAGTACCGAGAGAAGTTAGTCAAGTTTGGTCTTGTTTTGTGACCGGTATTAAGGCGGTTTGTCACCTGTATCTCCAGGTTCCCCTAGCAAAAGTCAAATGCGACATTCCTTAAACTGCCGTCCTTACTGTATTATGTAATTGGTTTACTGGATTTTGTAAAAACTGGCATGGTAACTCCTAATTATCAAATGTAATATTTCGCACCGTCCCAGTGGTAAGTATTTTATGAGAACGAAATATACCTGTACCAACTATATGACAAAAAGCTTGAATAGGATCATCAAGTGTAAAAGTCAGAAACTTCAAATAGTAATTAAAGGTAAACATTGAAAAATTTATACAATTAAACTAAGTTTTTAATATTACAAATAAAATTTTCCATGGAAATAAAACCAGTTAGCCAAAACTTGATATAGATCTAGAGAACTTGTTGAGGTTTGAACACAGTTGGGATTTTTTAGGCAAAAGAATTAGCAAACGATTCATGAATTACGAACTTCATGAAAAATGTCTGTTACTGGGTCCATTGAAAATAAGATACAGTAAGTGAGACCAAACATTTCGATAGGTGGACATTGATAAACAATATTGAACAGTAAAGACAATATCCTATAAAGGAATCAGGATATTTATTTCTCTGTGTATATTTGTTCTGACTTTTGTCTGAAGCCAGTTTGACTTAGCTGCTAACTAGTATGTTTATCTTAGGGTGGATATTGTAGGTTATAACTGCACCATATATAACATTTTTTTACCTTCAAAGACATCCCTGTACCTTATACATGTACTTTATTTAAAATAAAATACAGTCCTTCTTTCCTTTTCTGTTGTATACCCAAATTAAATACTTCATCAATTTAAGTTTAAGATTGTTATAATAATGTTTAAACACATTAAATGTTTTGAACATTAGTGTAACATAAGTAACAAAGATACTTGTTACAAATGGTCAACCTTGAACAAATTGCAATAATATACCTATTTCATCATGAGCGACAAACAGTTGAATGCCTATAAAAGAGTTTGAGAAGAAGCATTTTGACTATGTTGTATAACTTGGACTAATAAGATACTGTGAATTACTGGGGGAAAAGTGCAAAGTGTCAATTTTATTGATTTAAATACATGTAACTACATCAATATATCTTTTTAAATAATGAAATAAATTTGAAGTCATATTTATGAGAAATGATCAGATTATGTAGATCTCTTGATTAAGGGAGGGAATACTAAGTAGTTACGAAGTATACACGCACAAAGAAGACCAAAGAAGATAAAGGGACACACGGATCCTGCATTTCATCCATTATTTATAGTGGATGGTGGGGAGCTGAAAGATCTACAAAACACGATCGTTCTAGAGACCGTTGTCTACAAAATGCAAAATTCATTTGAATATTTAAAGAGAATATTTTGCTTCTTTATTTTCGTAGAGATCTTTTCGTAGTGAGATGTTGTACTAGAAGGGCTTAAATGTATCATTGTATGAACGAGGAACTTGAATAAGTGCTCCAAGTGCATACTTGTAACATATTTCAAACGTCTTACAAAACTTACATTCTCAGAAATGTGGATTGGTAAAATATTTTCAATTTTCTTTTAACTAAAGAATGTGAAATCATATATTACGGGGATTCAATTATTGTGGACTTTAATAGGCATTTATTTTACTTTTTCGTTTTTATTATTTTTTTAGGAGTAGCCCTCTTTCTCCTCTCACCCTGTCCGTCGCCACAATGATATATGTGCACAAACTAGGTATAGTCTTAGAACGAAGTACGTAAGAGAGTAAGAGAGAGAGACTGAAAAGAAAAATAGCCCCCGCCCTTCCCAACCGAAGTCAAATTGGAGCGTATCTCCGCAAGTTATTTTTTTCTTTTTGTGCGGAGTGGATATTCGAGTTATCTTTCGTTATAAGAATAGATCAGCATATCCACGTCACACTAGACGAGAATTATAAGATTTCACAGTAATCCAGTGATTTTATTGGTACATATTATGCGATGATACATGGCTTCATATTTCATATGCATGCATATCATCACATGTTTGTCATATGACATCACAAGATAACATATGACAGCAGGTTGTATCAATAACGTGCCGCGTTTCCAGTGTACGTTACAAAATCTACTGTACTCATCAATATGAAGATGATTGCCATTTTTCGTTTGTCCTGTTTACAGTATTTAGATACGTATCCAACACATAAGTGTCAGTGGTCCTGGGTTAGATTCTAAGTGCACATGCATCTGTATAACATCATCCCCGGATGATCTGGTGAATTTAGTCACTTTTAAGTGTAGAATGTGATGGTCACCTTTGAAGACGTTTAGGAGGATGGACGGCGAAATACTGAAAATGGGGTGTTAGAAATTGAAATCTATCTGGCTTGGACACTAAATAACCAATCTGTATCATTTTTACAGAATGTTATCTATATATGAAAAGCTTCATTTCCTAAAAATTTGGGGATTGAATTCCATGTAGATTTTGCAGTAGACCAGTGTGCACATAATGCACCTGGCTGCACAGCCACAGGCATGTGCATGCAATACATTTTGGAAAGAGGTATCTCAATCGTCAGTTTGATGATATATCTACAAACGATTGTCCTTCGATTTTGAAAGAACTGTCACATATAGTAGAATTTCTCATTTTTTCAACCCATGTAAAATGGCGATTTACAATTCACATTGGTAGGAGTGGATCATAAGGAATTTCAGTAAATAATCAACGAAGTATAGAGTTCATGCGCGGATACAGAGGGGGGGGGTGTTAGGGGGGTCTGGAACCCCCCCCCCCTGAAATCCGAAAATTTTACCAAAAAATGTAATATTTGGGCATTTTTGGGGTTGGAACCCCCCCCCGTCTAAGAGAAAAATTTACCTTTTTTGGTTGGACCCCTTCTGACAAAAATTTCTGGATCCGCGCATGGAGTTATGGTTGACAATATTATAATATACTATGAATACTGACATAAGAAGTAAAACAGACATAGAAAAATTAATTTACTATATTCGTGTGTTGTCATTACTACTGTTTATACCGCGATCCGCTCCTTATGTTATCACATGAACAGAGGCGTCCATGTTTATACACGGATATTCGATGACCCCCAGGTTATAGAACTCTAATTTGTGAGTGTTCGATTAAGAATTTGAAAAATGCAACGACAATCGTTCATAGACGTGTAATCAAACTAACGATTTAGATATATCATAACAAAATTTCTTGTATGCACAAAGCTGCAGCTGTGCAGTTCAGTGCACAATTTACGAACTGCTCACTTGCCAATACAATAGATTCATTATTTTGGAAAATTTGGGGAATTAATATATTGGGGCATAGAAACTGGTGTGCAAAAATTGTGAAAATTGATTGACAGGCATCAAAGCAGGATAGATTTAAACTTCGAGCACCCCATTTTCATTGCAATTTAAATGGCGCGTGTCCAATCCCCTTAAATCAGTTAGTGATACAGAGATAATCACTCCTCACGGGTACTGACTGTCATCTCGGATATCAATATCCAATGTGTGACGTCATTATAAAGTGTTAGCGTGCCCTGTTAGGTAAGCTACAATGTATATCCCTTTTTTGTCTTCAATATCATACAAAAGTCTATGTGGCCTAGTGGATGAGGTGCTCGACTCGTGACCTAGAAGTCCAGAGTTGGATTCCCGCCCTGGGCACACCGGTGTTCTGTCTTTCGGATGAGACAGTAAAAACCGAGGTCCCGTGTCATGGTAGGCGTGGCACGTAAAAGATCCCTCACTACTTCGGGTGGGTCTGTTGCAAAGGTCTAAATTTGCATGCCCCGCATCAAGCAGATGCCGTCACCATATACGTGAAATAACTGTGGAGTGACGTAAAACAATATCAATCAATCAGTCAAGATCATATATTATCCCCCTTTGATGATTTCCTTTGTCGGAAACCCTTATCATTTTTGGCGCTAAATTAACCAACTTGGATCATTCTGTTACTTATGGGTGAATAGGATCTAATGCCCAAGTTTTGAAAAACGGCATTCTGTGACGACCTTCTGATGCTGAAAATACTCAAAAAATTTTTAATCCACGTCTCATCATGGACTATTTATCCTTTACTCTCTTTACTTCTTCTGTAATCAAACGGTTTTCTCCTTGCTCTCCCCTTTCCCTTAATAGATTACACAAATAACGGAACTACCGGCATTATACTGTGAAGGAGAAGCAAAAGACCATATATGACCGATCCATAGAGTGGTACAATAGAATGGTATAAAACAACAAATATATAGAGGACGATCCCCAGATCCCTACTGCATACTGTCTGTCTCCATAGAGTGGTACAATAGAATGGTATAATACAACAAATATATAGAGGACGATCCCCGGATCCCTACTGCATACTGACTGTCTCCATAGAGTGGTACAATAGAATGGTATAAAACAACAAATATATAGAGGACGATCCCCAGATCCCTACTGCATACTGTCTGTCTCCATAGAGTGGTACAATAGAATGGTATAAAACAACAAATATATAGAGGACGATCGCCTGACCCCTACTGTATACTGTCTGTCTCCATAGAGTGGTACAATAGAATGGTATAAAACAACAAATATATAGAGGACGATCCCCAGATCCCTACTGCATACTGTCTGTCTCCATAGAGTGGTACAATAGAATGGTATAAAACAACAAATATATAGAGGACGATCGCCTGACCCCTACTGTATACTGTCTGTCTCCATAGAGTGGTACAATAGAATGGTATAAAACAACAAATATATAGAGGACGATCCCCAGATCCCTACTGCTTACTGTCTGTCTCCATAGAGTGGTACAATAGAATGGTATAAAACAACAAATATATAGAGGACGATCGCCTGACCCCTACTGTATACTGTCTGTCTCCATAGAGCGGTACAATAGAATGGTATAAAACAACAAATATATAGAGGACGATCCCCAGATCCCTACTGCATACTGTCTGTCTCCATAGAGTGGTACAATAGAATGGTATAAAACAACAAATATATAGAGGACGATCCCCGGATCCCTACTGTATACTGACTGTCTCCATAGAGTGGTACAATAGAATGGAATAAAACAACAAATATATAGAGGACGATCACCGGATCCCTACTGCATACTGTCTGTCTCCATAGAGTGGTACAATAGAATGGTATAAAACAACAAATATATAGAGGACGATCGCCGGATCCCTACTGCATACTGTCTGTCTCCATAGAGTGGTACAATAGAATGGTATAAAACAACAAATATATAGAGGACGATCCCCAGATCCCTACTGCATACTGTCTGTCTCCATAGAGTGGTACAATAGAATGGTATAAAACAACAAATATATAGAGGACGATCGCCGGATCCCTACTGCATACTGTCTGTCTCCATAGAGTGGTACAATAGAATGGTATAAAACAACAAATATATAGAGGACGATCCCCGGATCCCTACTGCATACTGTCTGTCTCCACAGAGTGGTACAACAGAATGGTATAAAACAACAAATATATAGAGGACGATCCCCAGATTCCTACTGCTTACTGTCTGTCTCTATAGAGTGGTACAATAGAATGGTATAACACAACAAGTATACAGGGGACGATCGCCGCATCCCTACTGCTTACTGTCTGTCTCCATAGAGTGGTACAATAGAATGGTATGAAACAAATATATAGAGGACGATCCCCAGATCCCTACTGTATACTGTCTGTCTCCATAGAGTGGTACAATAGAATGGTATAAAACAACAAGTATACAGGGGACGATCGCCGGATCCCTACTGCATACTGTCTGTCTCCATAGAGTGGTACAATAGAATGGTATAAAACAACAAATATATAGAGGACGATCACCGGATCCCTACTGTATACTGTCTGTCTCCATAGAGTGGTACAATAGAATGGTATAAAACAACAAATATATAGAGGACGATCCCCAGATCCCTACCGCATACTGTCTGTCTCCATAGAGTGGTACAATAGAATGGTATAAAACAACAAGTATACAGGGGACGATCGCCGGATCCCTACTGCATACTGTCTGTCTCCATAGAGTGGTACAATAGAATGGTATAAAACAACAAGTATACAGGGGACGATCGCCGCATCCCTACTGCATACTGTCTGTCTCCATAGAGTGGTACAATAGAATGGTATAAAACAACAGATATATAGAGGACGATCCCCAGATCCCTACTGCATACTGTCTGTCTCCATAGAGTGGTACAATAGAATGGTATAAAACAACAAGACAGTGGATAAAACAATATTAAACATACAGAGGACATTGTCGTCCATCTTGTCATGTCCCATCAGACATGATGTAACTTAAAGTGTTTGGCTTCACAGCAGGGCAAATCTGAAGGGGAAAAATACGAGGTACTCTATCAGTAAACCAAATACAGTGCTGCATTTTACCCAGAAGTCTATAAAAATGTATATCTTTACATCTATCTGAATACATGTAATCTTAAAGTTTTTTCTTTATTTCTCTGGATGAAGTCCCCTGTATGATGACGTTAAGAGTGGGAGGACACCAGCCAGATTTTGATGACGACATCAGGACGAAATGCCCCGTATGATGACGTTTAAAGTGGGATAAAATCAGCCAAATCTTGATGACAACATCAGGATGAAGTCTCGATTCGAACCTTATCCTCACAGACGATTGCTTTAACATAAGAAGTAACTTGATGTGAAATGGGACATAGGATAGCTGCTCTAGAAACAATCGCACTGAAAATTATGGGAAATACCTCTTACCGAAGTCAAGATATCCAATACAAAGTTCACGAATCGCAGAGTGGTTCTAAGAATTTGCACGTGATATTCTAGCTCAATTTTATACAAATACGAATACCAACACGCAACTTTTATTCCTTCCTTAAAGAGTTAAGAGTAAAATCATTACACCAATTTTGTTTAGGTTTGTCCAAAGATTGTGAAATACTTGATTGTTATGGTTTCAATCACTAATAAGTCTCCACTGATAAAATAAGTCATAAATTTAACATGAGTATCTAACATCATGGTTGTTATTGGTTGAGAGAATACAACGTAGACTTTGACGCAGAACTTCTGCTCCTTGAACTTTGATTTATATAATGTTACTTGATAAATCATAATACGACGGAACTTTTCACCTTGACTTTTCCTTTTTGTTGTCTGTGAATAAATATAAGCAAAACATAGGTAATTTCCATAGGTTCGATACAAACTTTGATCATTTCTTTTTGGATGGAATATTATTTTCAAAATTCCTTAGGTAAAAACTCTGTTTGTGTGCAAACACTTCAAAATGATATATTACTGTCACAGATAAAAGTAACACTTCAAAATGATGGATTACTTTCAAAGATAAAAGTTATGTATATTGAGATATTATAAGTGCTTATTATGTAATGTATATCTTATGTTAACGATCATTAAAATTATGATAACATACATACATAGATAGATAGATAGATAGATAGATAGAATCGTTATGTACATGCACTGACATAATTTTCTAAGCAAATTAATATCATGAGAGGAGAGTAATTTTTGAAATTTCATGGTATTGGATCGGCTACGAAATTCTTCACTTTAAATTGTTTTCTTTCAGGAGTTAGATATTCACTTTCAAGCAAGTAACGAAATTCATCACCAATTTTACCTTGATTATATAAATTTCAAATCCTATCAGATCTATTCATATTATGCCATCTTCCGGTCTCAATTATTTATCTAGGATTTGTTGTTCTAAATTTACATAAAGTATATCTATCTTTTTCACATATGTCTAAATATTCTTCAGAATTAACTTCATCTTTAAACTTTTTATAACAGGAGGCTTTAGAAAAATTATCAATGTTTGAAAGAATGTTTTGTTTATGCTGATCAGAAAGAGTGTGTTTAACTCGAAATCAGTAAATGTAAACCATCATATGATTATCGTAGTATCTTTGCATTGATTTTCACCCAGGTAAACGATATTGATTATACCCTTGATGCTTTCAGACCATTCATTAATAAAGTATTTGTCATTATTAATGTTTTGTTTAAATGACAGTGGTAAAGCATGTGATAAATGTAGTCTACACTAAAAGAAATCATGTGGACCTTCACATTGATAAGAATGAGAGACTTTCCTGGTTAACTCTACATCATACTTTAGTGTTGATTGATTGATTGATTGATTGATTGATTGATTTATTTATTTTTTTATTTATTCATCCATTTATTTATGATTGATTGATTGATTTATTTATTTATTTATCTATTTATTTATATCTTACGTCACGTCACCATTATTTCACGTCTATGATGACGGAAATTCTGTGATGAATTGAAAGGATGTAATATTCAGTGGCGTAGGAAACAAATCAAAACTAATGTATGGGAAGGTGGAGGGGGTGGGGTGGGGGGGGGGCAAAGCAAATGTTCATATTCTAGAAAAGTCCAGGATGGGTGTCCTATCCCACTGACAGTGTAATCCAGTGATATAGGAAGTAAATCACAAAGTGACCGGCAGAGAGACAAAATTTTTATATATGTCCAATATTTTAAGCCAGCGGCAGGGATCAAAATACTAATGTTACCCTATCTGACTAGGCATATTCTTTATCCCCGCCCTGTGTATCTGGCCAATATGTAAAACCTAAGTACTGATGGTACAGTTAGACGGAACCATTTTACCAATATTTAGGGGTTACCATGCTTGTGTTTTACAAAAACTGACAGGGTATCGGCGAATACCCTGTCAGAAATGGAGTTTCACTGCGTGGCGTTCGCCGAAACCCTGTCAGTTTTTGTAAAACACAAGCATGGTAACCCCATTCTAATGCATTTGACAAAAATAATTACAACTAGAGGCACAGGGTTATGGTTTTCTAAGCTAAGTCCCTAATCACAGTCCTAGCAAAAACTGCAGGGTATCGTGACCTCACAAATCAGAAACTGCAGGGTATCGTGACGTCATATCGAAAACTGCACGGGTATCGTGATACCATTGCAGTTTTTAAATCGGAGAGCCAATGACATCGCGTGTTACAAAACAAAAATGCATTACAATAGTGATTGATTGATTGATTGAGTGAGTGATTGATTTTGTTTAACGTCACAACACGAATATTTCACGTATATGGTGACGGCATCTGCCTGATGCGGGGCATACAAATTTTGACCTTTGCAACGGACCCACCCGAAGCAGTGAGGGATCTTTAACGTACCATGCATACCACGACACGGGGCCTCGGTGTTTACTGTCTCATCCGAAAGACAGGACACCGACATGACCAGAGCGGGATTCGAACCCGGGCCTCCCGATCAGGAGGCAAGCACGATACTACTAGGCCACGCCGGCTTCATTAGAATAGTGTTTTACCTATAAAGTCATTGCAGGAGAACAGGCAGTTGTTGCCATTTGTACCAGTGAATTCTATTGTACACACCATATCTATAGTAGAATATCAGGCTTCCTGATGTTTTAGCACTGTGTCATGCAAAAATGCACCTTAGATCTAATCAATCTGCAAACGAAAATTCTTTCGCAAGATAGAACTAGCCCACATCCTAAAGTTTTAATATGGGTATTCTTGTTTTCACATAGTTTTTACAACAGCCACTCAACGAAAACTTGAAGCATATTTTTGTACTATATCTCTGCGTAGATTTGAATTAAGAAACTATCAGATGAATATCCCTTTTGAACGGCGTGAAAATGGATGGTAAAGGGTCCGTCTGATATATCTGCTGATACACAACCCGATGTCAACGCTTTACTGAAATTTACGTTCTAGGTCCGACTAATACTGGGCTATTTTATCTACAGAGTGGGTTATTGGTTATTTCCTTGACGAGGATAGTAAAAACATTGACCGGTCTTAACAAGGGACATGGGAAAACAGATTGCCTTGGGACATGGAATAACAGGATGCCAAGGATGTGGGATAACAAGGTGCCAGAGGACGTGGGATAACAGAATGCAATAGGAAATTGAAGAACAGATGTCCAAGGGATTAAAGATAATAGGATGCCCGTGAGACTTTCGGGACCAGAAAACCAAGGAACGCGGATATCAGAATACACCAAATAACAGAAAACCAGGGGAAATGAGAGAACAGAATGCCAGGTAGCGTAGGAGATTCGAATACCAGGGAACGTGTGATAACAGAATACCCGTGAACGTGTGATAACAGAACACCAGGGAGCGTGTAATAACAGAACACCAGGGAGCGTGTGATAACAGAATAGTAGGGAACGTGTGATAACAGAATACCAGGGAACGTGTGATAAAAGAATGCAAAGGAGCGTGTGATAACAGAACACCACGGATCATGTGATAACAGAACACCAGCTAGGGAGCGTGTGATAACAGAATAGTAGGGAACGTGTGATGACAGAATACCAGGGAGCGTGTGATAACAGAATACCAGGGAACGTGTGATAACAATATCAGAGAACGTGTGATAACAGAACACCAGGGATCATGTGATAACAGAACACCAGCTAGGGAGCGTGTGATAACAGAATAGTAGGGAACGTGTGATGACAGAATACCAGGGAGCGTGTGATAACAGAATACCAGGGAGCGTGTGATAACACAACACCAGCTAGCGTGTGATAACAGAATAGCAGGGAACGTGTGGCCAAAATGACCAGAGATAATAAAATGCCAAGGGACTTTAGATAATAGAAAGACAAGGTACATGTGATAACAGAAAGACAATTTATATAGGATAACAGAAAGACAAGAAACATAGGATAACAGAAATGTCATTTGATAACTTTTGATTTTTCTTATCAAAAGTGATCACATAACAACTGGTTGAGAAAAATCAAAAGTTACCAAATGACAGAAAGACAAGGGACATAGGACAACAGAAAGACAAGGGACATAGGACAACAGAAAGACAAGGGACATAGGACAACAGAAAGACAAGGGACATAGGACAACAGAAAAACAAGGGACATATGATAACAGAAAGACAATGTACATAAGAGAACAGAAAAAAAAGGGTGCACGCTATAACTATACCGTCTGAGATACGCTGGTCGAGAGCCAATCGTGCACGCTATAGCTATACCGTCTGAGATACGCTGGTCGTGAGCCAGTCGAGCACGCTATAGCTATACCGTCTGAGATACGCTGGTCGAGAGCCAATCGTGCACGCTAAAGCTATACCGTCTGAAATACGCTGGTCGAGAGCCAATCGTGCACGCTATAGCTATACCGTCTGAGATACGCTAGTCGAGAGCCAATCGTGCACGCTAAAGCTATACCGTCTGAAATACGCTGGTCGTGAGCCAGTCGTGCACGCTATAGCTATACCGTCTGAGATACGCTGGTCGTGAGCGAATCGTGCACGCTAAAGCTATACCGTCTGAAATACGCTGGTCGTGAGCCAGTCGAGCACGCTATAGCTATACCGTCTGAAATACGCTGGTCTTGAACTAATCGTGCACGCTAAAGCTATACCGTCTGAGATACGCTGATCGGAGATAGTCTTCAAACGCTGAAGGAGTCGCATCCTCTGATTAACATTTATAACAAGTGTGCTAAACGTTCATTGTGTCGTTCAAAACAATTATTATGAAAAATTGTGATAAGTCATCTTCAGGGAAGTTTGCTGTATAAAACACTCGGTTTATCCACAAATCTTTGTCCTATTCGCCTTTATCAAGTAGATTTTATATTAATAAATTCTCAAAGTAAAACCCGTGACTGTTACTTTGCACAATTAACATTTAATGAACAAAGGAGAAACAAAAAAGACGTGAATGTGTCATATTACAACTATTTCGGATAAATGATCCCAAAATACCTGAAAATCCCATTCGTTTTCAAGGGTTGGGCGCCTGGTGCCTTGCCTGTCGGAAGAAAATAATTTTTTCCGATGTACCCACCGATGACAAATTCTCGACAGGTAATTGTTTTATGTTGCATCCCGCAGAACATCGCGTTGGTTTTGGGTGTTGTAAAACGAGACCCGGACGTGAAAGTTCTTTAGTTTGCGAAGGGAGGTCACGTGACACTATGATGGCGAATGTCAACACGCCGATTAGAGCGTGTCTTCTATGTGTGTTTTGTCTCTTGTCTGAGTTAAATGGAAAGAGAACAATAAATCTTAAAGGAAAAAATTAAAAATAATCGTACTTATGCATGCTTAATGTTGGATTAGTTCTTGACCCAATCACGCAGTTTCAAATTTCCGCGGGCAATGTACGTGTAATATTTTAACGTATTTATATTTCACATCGATTGTATAAGAGCTTATTGGGTGTTCAGGATGTATTATGTTGAATGGTCTGTGTTGTCGGACCAGAGATGCCACCTAGGAAAGCGTCCCGACGCCCGGCGGAAGATTCAGGGCGTGCATGATGAAAAGAATACCATGATACTAGTATAATGCAAACATGTAAGTAACACGCATTATGATTGGATAATGAGAGTATATTTCAGCATGTAAATAATCGAAATTACACACCTCCATTCAACTCACATTGTACACGATATTGTCCTTTTATTCCGATATGAGGCTAACCCTTCGGAACTCCTAGGTTGTTTACCTCAACAAGTGACGCGTTATCCAACATTTCAAATTGTGATCTCTATATCACCTGTTTCAGGCCGGAAATTTTAAAACACAAGCATGTTAATCCGGGCCCCAATACGGAGTATCGCAACTACTAAAATCCCGTCACGGTTTGCATTTAGTCACCTACCAAATCCATTGTTCTCGATGTGGGCACTTTTATGTGGACAACTTGCGTCTTAATCATATAACGTTATAACAATCCCAAAGTTCTCGTGTATTTTCACGTTATTTTCGTTGCAATATTCCGTATTTACTCTTCGAAGTGACGCAATAAGTCATTGTAATGACGTCATAAGAGGTCGTAAATACATCGGACAAGTATCACATATGCTTATGACTTCATAAAAATAACAACTGAAATTTTGCTAAATGTCTTATTATTTTATGATTAGTAGAAGTGTTTTAAAAATACGGAATACCACAACTACAATAACGTCAACATACATGCGCACTTTGTGATTGTTATGACGTCATATAATTATGACGTAAGTTGCCCACATAAAAGTGCCCACATCGAGAAAATTGGATTTGGTAGGTGACCGTGACGTATTTATAAAATAGTTGCGATACTACGTATTGTCCGATATTGCCCTTATATTATAACGGTCTATTCAGTGTAGTCATCTATGACGTCATAAATATAACACGTTTATCAGGGTTATATCCCTTTTGTCATTGATTTTTATGTCCTACAACTCAATAAAATAAAGTGAAAAGAATCATTCAAAGAGGTTTCACACCTCTACATGCAGCCCTTACAAATTTTACAAACGGCTCTTAATTTTACGTCTTTTGTAATGAGTTTTCTCTTGAAAAATTCATACATTCGATTTCCACAGTTTAGGCCTTGAACATCTCTGAAAAGACCTAAGATGTCGAAATGCGCATATGGTACGCAACTATAATAAAGTCAACATACACGCGCACTTTATGATTGCAAGTTGTCCACAGTGGATTTGGAAGATGACTAAATGCAAATCGTGACGGATTTTAGTAGTTGCGATACTCCGTATTCAACATTAGCTCCATAAAATTGGTTGACGTCACAATGGTTTGACGTCAGATACCTGCCATGGGAAATAACTCTTTATAACCAAAACAAAAACCCCAATAATGGTGTCCTCGGTAAAAAACAAACTATCACGACCACAAATAAGGTGGCCAAAACCGGCACAGCATACGATATGTTAGAAGGGAATTAGTTTCAGAAGATGGAAATTGCCAGCATAAATTCACTAAAAGCAGAAGCTAAGATGATGCAAACAAATCCCAGATTTTACACTACTAATGATGTACACTACATTAATACTAAAGATAGTACACTACTAGTGATGTACACTACATTGCTACTATTGATAGTAAACTACTCATGATGTACACTAGATCGCTACTATTGATAGTACACTACTAGTGATGTACACTACATTGTTACTATTGATACTACACTACCAATGATGTACACTACATTGCTACTATTGACAGTAGACTACTAATGATGTACACTACATTGCTACTATTGACAGTACACTACTAGTGATGTACACTACATTGCTACTATTGACAGTACACTACTAGTGATGTACACTACATTGCTACTATTGATAGTACACTACTAGTGATGTACTCTACATTGCTACTATTGATAGTACACTACTAATGATGTACACTACATTGCTACTATTGATAGTACACTACTAGTGATGTACACTACATTGCTACTATTGATAGTACACTACTAGTGATGTATACTACATTGCTACTATTGATAGTACACTACTAGTGATGTACACTACATTGCTACTACTGATATTACACTACTAGTGATGTATACTACATTGCTACTATTGATAGTACACTACTAGTGATGTATACTACATTGCTACTATTGATAGTACACTACTAGTGATGTACACTACATTGCTACTATTGATAGTACACTACTAATGATGTACACTACATTGCTACAATTGATAGTACACTACTAATGATGTACACTACATTGCTACAATTGATAGTACACTACTACAGAAGTACACTGCTGTTTAGATAGGTATTTACTTCCTGGACTTGAAAAGTTCTTGCGTGAATTTTACGACGGGTATTTTATGCAAAACAGAGGACGCTTACTCCTTCCGGGCAGCTGGGTTCGCCTTTGTCTGAACATGACACTATACACAATATTATCGACTTCGAGATATGGTTAACCTTTCGGCACTTCTTTGTTGTTTACTTGCTGACATGGGGAACAAAAGCATCAAATTTTATCAAATCACTGAAATTGGGTAAATTATATTACTCGTATATTTCAAATGTATGAGTGGTTTTAAACCTCATAAATATATATGACTGATATCGTATTTAGAAAAATAAATAGATAAAAAAATCCCAAGAGGAAATATTTGCAATTGAATGGGTATTCTGAAAGCTCATATAAACTGCTAGTAAGTGGGCAATTACAGCACGTTGGCCATTGGGTCTAGAGACCGAAGTTGGGACTTGAAAAATTGCATAATTCAAATGAAAACTGCAAAATCCCTTACATAGAATTTGGTCAAACATAGACGCCTGTTACTCCTATGGAAATCTAAAGGGTATGATTTTCCAAAAGTCTGAACATATTGTTATAAAATGACCCATGTATGCAGTTCGTCACTTTAAGTACTTTTGGAAATTTGGGTTAAACACCTGCAATCATAAGGAAAATTATTCGTTATATAAAGCTATGACTGAAATCTTTCTACAGAATAAATGGAAGGATTATGAAGAAGGTCTTAAGAAATGTTCGTTTTGGTTCCATTTTGGCCTCCTTTTTATTACATATTTTTGTGTCATTTCCTTGATTTACTTAATCGATTAAATAGATAACTTTTATTCGAAAATATCTATCTCAAGGATAATTTGAAATTTAAATTCACGACACACTTTAGTTTTTCAGGGTTTTTTGTGACTTGGCATGTTAAATCTTGGAAAATCTATACTTCTCGTGTTTCAGAACTTATTCAAGAACGTCATACAGGAACCACGGCACTGCAGTCTCATTGCGCATCGCCATCCTCGTTCCTAGTTCCGTGACAATCATCGTCACGATAAGTTCCAGAACCTACGACATTGTATAACCAAATCATCTTGGTTGTAAGTTGTAGAGAATGAGCGTCGATCCCAACATTTCAGTTTAAGCGAGTTTCTATATTTCAAATTGATTCAGTTTCATTGGGGTTTTTTTCATAATGGGTGTTTGTCTACAAATGCAGTGGAGACGTTGGACATCAACATTTCCTCGTCAAATGCGCCCTAAACAGTGGCGGATCCAGAATTTTTGAAAGGAGGAGGCCCACATGTGTATTAGCCAAACTACTCGGTCATTTTTGGTGCCAAATCTGGATTTTTACATGTAAATATGGGCGAAAGGGGGACGCGGGGCCCCCTCTAAATCCGCCACTGCTATATCTTCTTCCGAAAATGTGGAGGAATTTTGATGAAACTTAGTAGGATTAAAATACTTAAGTATTTACCGGTCAGATCAATTTAGAGGGGTATTTACCGGTCAGATCAATTTAGAGGGATACTACATAAACCCCACGGGGCACCTTCATAGATCGACAAACCAAATACATGCAAGTGATTTACAAAGGTGGTAAATAAAGCGTTGTTGTTAAAGGTTGCATCCCAAAATAAACTTGTTTACGCGTTTGACATCTCTTTGGAATTGGTAATTTTGGCATATTTTCAGGTGATTCCCCTGATTCTCTCATTGCAGATTTCTCAAAAGCATAAAACATGTGTATTTTATCTGATTTTAAGGAAATAAATGTAATGTAAATAAGTGGATTGCAAAAATAATTTCAATATTTTCCCCCCATGCTTTCCGGTTTGTTTTAAATAGTGTAAAAAATGTATCGAAGTGGGAGCATTACTGCATCAAAATTTCTCCTTCTGAGCTAATGGAATGATTTTGATGAATCTTGGCACAAACGAAATACTCCAGGTATAAGACAGTAAGTGTTGTCAGTCTAGGTTGTAGAAATCTACACCAAGGAAGGAGTCCTCTTTTATCCTCTTGTCAATAGAAAAACTCCTGCACCAATAAGAATATTGTAAAGAAATAGCTGCAGTAAGATTTGGGTTCGATACTTGAAATATTTCTGATTTTTCGTACTTAGTCCTGTATTCAAAATGTTGAGGTGAGCGATACAGGCTTACCTAAGTCTCTTAAATTGCACAGAGTTAAAGAGAGAATCTCATGCACAGAATATCGTTTATTGATATCGGTACTTCGGACAAATATAAAACTCTTTTAAATAAAGGAATTTTCCTAAAATTTCGATCACTTTTAAAAGAAACTCTCTTCATAAGATATACATACTTGACAAAAATTGTGGAAAGCGGGATGTAGGAAACCTCGCCTCTTCCCTGAGCCATCTTTCCCACTACAGTCATGTCACGGAAATTGATTAAAAATATATTTGATATTTGAAATGGATTTTATGGGAAACGTATGAGATACCCTTTACATGTAGGCCTCTATGATTTAAATAACATATATACTCATAGTAAGACCTGTTTTCAGTGACCCTTAAAAGGATCCTTTGCGGATTTAGAGGGGAGGGTTGCAGAGATTGCAACAACCCCCCCCCCAGGTCTGAAAATTTTACAAAAAAAGGGTCATTTTCGACCATTTTTAGGGCTGCAATCCTCCTTTCCAGACTGAATAGTGCAAAACATTAATCATGGGAGACTGCAACACCCCCCTTTCAAAAATTACTAGATCGCCTACGACGATGGTGGAAAAGTGACCACTTAATGCAGGTGGCCTTTCAATACTGATTGATTTTGTTCTTTTGATTCTTGTTTTCATCACCTCAAGGTTTTTGTTGACGGAATCTGCTTGATGTAATGCACATAAACATAGACCTATGCAATGCGACTCACCAGACGCAGTAAGGGATCTTTTATGTGCCACCCTCTACTGTGAAATTGTCGAAAGACAGGATACAGGTGAGACACAGACGGCACTCGGACCTTGAACCTCTCGATCACGAGCCAACCGCCCTCAGTGACTGAATTCCCTTTGCATGCTCCTAAATACCTGTAAACTGCATTTGTATAGACAATTAGTAGTTAGAGAAAGGTGGTTGTTAAAGGGAGGTTACTGCATAATAAAGATGGTCTTTAAGTTTGATTGTACCTATACAGTTTTATCATGCTTTCGCGTTTAAATAGCAGAAGGGGGTCTTAAAAATCCAGATGTTTCCACGTTAATTACAGTACTTGATTGAAAAAAATGAGTTGTCATCTGTGATAAGCTTTTGAGATAACAGATATATGTACAAGTATACAAGCAGAACACCGGTGTGGCTACGACGCGAATCGAACCCGGGACCTTTCGGTCATAAACAGAGCACTGCACCCGCTGGGCCACATCTGCTTCAGTTGCATTGTATTATTTATTGATCCAAAGTATTAATACTAATAGATATATACATAAATATTATTCAAACAATATAAATATATAGCGTTAAGGTCAACATAACAAACATGTACATAAATTGATGTTATAAGTTTATTGAATGTTGAGAAATATTATGATATGACAATGTGCCATTCATGAACATAAATTTAATGTGTTTCTTAATCTAAAAGCATATATCGAGAATTTTCCAAGATTACATAGTTCTTTAGTATTATATGAGCTGAGTAACTTCACAAATTTAAAGACAGAAATAGGGTTTTAAAAATTTAGTTCTTAGTTCTAAAAATGCGGGACATTTCAGTATAAAATAAAACTCATCTTCAGTTTCAGTTTTACGTGCTTTCGTGTTTGGAAAAGGAAATTAAGAATAATTTAAAATTATTAATATGATTAATAATAATTAAGGGGATTTATTATGATAGGTCTAATTGTGTCCATGCGCGAGGGGTGGGTGGGGTAAAAGAATTGAATTAGGCCAAGAACTGAATGGCTGCAATGGTTTGATTGACTTCCTCCCCCTGTTCCTTTCTTTCAGTTTTTTCTTCTTCTTTTTTATGTCTTTTTTCTAATTAGATTTGAATTTACTTATTTTTGATTCTTTACTTTTATTTATTTATTTATTTCATTTTGTTTATTTGTATTTTATTTATTTTTTCAATCACTTATTTTTATTTATATTTTCCTTTTTTTATTATTAGATTCTACTACTTATTTTTTTACTTTTCATTTTTCTTTCTTTCTTTCTTTATTAATTAATTGATTATCTTATTTTAAGTGAAGAGATGATTGTACATTTTCGAAACCGGAATTTTGTTTTATTTGGTCACATCCATGGAAGACAAAGAAAGGTTCAGGGCAGGCTTGGTGTAGTGGTTAAGCACTTGGCTTGCGGCGGGTTCGATTCCCGGGTTGCGCCACTATGTTAAGGTTATTAACCTCCTGCCTCCATGTCGCGATATAACTGAAAAATTGTTGAAAGCGACGTAAAACACCAATCAACCAACCGAAGAAAGGCTCATGTTCTTTGCTCCCCAAGTGGGTCCCTCGTGTTTACTAATGTACTTATTTGTTATGTAAATAAACAAAATAAACCATAATTCTAGAAAGATGCAAATCTTGATTTTTTTTTATAAAACACTCTCTGTAAATACGAAACAAATTTCCGTCATACATGTACTGTTCTCCTTCGTAGCCCCCCCTAAGGAAGATGTGACGTCTTCATATGGTTGATTGACCTACTTACTATTTTTAGACGCGACTCGTTCTTGTTGTCGGCCTGTACGCCATCTTGAATTCCGACGAATGCCGAACATAAATCAACAAATGAATTTTAACGAAGTGTTATATTTAGATATTTATAATGAAGATTTTATAATTTAATGAAATTATGTGAAGTTTCGTGTTGGTGTAAGAAGGCTTAAACGCTCAAGAAGAAAAACATTTTAAATTTTCTAAATCCGCGCCATTTTGCGTTGCTTGGATCATCAAGGGGGTCAATTCGCCTCACAGGAGTTCGTCGCCAAAATCTACGCGTGTTTAGGACAAATGTTGGATCGAATTTAACAAAAAACAGCTTTCACTTAATCGTAAGTACTGTATTGACTTATTTTCCTTTCCTTAACGATTTTAAACACCGTTTATTTAACTTCGTTTCCACGTCCATTCATTTCATTCCGGCACATGTGTTCAGAGCTGTCAGTGGGCGGTGTGTTTTCATGTGATATTTACTTGATTTGAATAAAACTTTGCTTCTGAAAATATACTTTGAATATAGGATAACATGATTCTTCGTTTTTGAATTATCAAATTATGCTTAGGTGGATAATACGTCCATAAATCTGATGTAAACATTCGACATTCTGACTTCGGGATTGCCGTCCAGACATGTCAATCTTCAAGCTCTCGACTGATTTCTTTATCAAATCTTCCTTTCTTAGCCTATTTATAGATTTAGAAAGAATGTTCAAGTGATTCAAAACATGTTAATTTATACAAAATGTGAAAAATAAGTTAAAGGAAGATGTAATTTGAAGTATATATAACACATTGCAAATTCTTTCTCATTTGTTTATGCAAATTAATCAAGGGACTGTACTCTTACATGTACCATGAATGAAAGTGCTATAATTGTACATATTTTCTATTTGTGTGTGGGAGTGTGTGTTTGAACAGCCATGCAGTACTGACTATATACATATATATTTTACATGTAGTCATTGTTTAGGAAAAAGGTTGATCTTTTAAACATACCCAATTTCTGTTTTGGATTTTATAGCTGCAATGTTTGTTCAACTTAAAAATATCAAATGGAAACTTGAAAGGTCAACTTCATTTGGAAACTATATACCTCATGTGACAAGATGTGCCTTTTGAAATTTGAATTCAAATTTCGAGAGCATTTAATTACTCTTAAATCCTTGATAACTACTGTTAAATGGTTGAAATTCATTTAATTCTAAAAACAGATTTATATAATTGAGTGATTGTTTCTGATATGGGAGGTTATTCCCATCCAGTTCAACAAAATTATTATTAATACTATGACATGTGTACAATCAACATGATAAGTTTTGAAAAAAGAGGGTAATATTATTTTTGATTTTTTTTTAATGAATTATTTGTATGAAACTGTAAGACTGAATTTTTTACAAAATCATACTAAGGTTTTTCTGAAATTGTATAACAACATGGGTGTGTTCAGGGGTGTAATCATGGACAGAAAGAGAAGTACTATATACACTCCTTAGTCTAGCACCGATTGGTTTCCAATGTATTAGCCATTGGTAAATGGCTGATAAAATCGGAAAATGGCTTAAAAGTCCTTTGTGAGGTCAAGATGGTCTACATGTACAAAAATTTTGTTGACGGATTGAATGATTTGAAGTGATTGTGTTTACTGTTTATATGTTTCGGGAAAAAAGGAAAACTGAGTTCCTGTTCTGGTTTATCAAGAGCATTTAGTACATGTATACTGAAAAAAACTGTCGATCAATGGGAGGAACATTTTGATTCATCATCTTTTAATTCTACATTTGTAAGGAATGAGAATCATTCACTGAATGTAATTGATCACTGGTGTTCCTCACAGTCATAGACAAGAAATTAGAGAAGGTGCAGAAAAACTTTGCTTAATCAGTTAATGCTGACATGGCCACTGCTAACAATGCATACTGAATTGACAGGTGAAAATGTTTATGTTCCTGAAGCAGATAACAGTTTTGATGTGCTTGTAGATCTAGATGAGGAATAACCATACGATTTTCAGACAAAATGACTTTCTTTGCTAGAAATGGAAACAGAAGAATGTTTCAGATCAATTAGAATGATCAGATATCTTGATATCGTATATTTATTTTGTGATATGAAATACAATATAATACTAAAGATTTTTATAGACTTGTAACAAAAGTGAACTTCAGTCTATTGCAATCAGATTTTAATCTGAAATTCTGTGATTGACCTGCAACAAACCACTGATCAATGCAATAACTATCATTGAAAAGGGTCTGTGACAAGAACTAAAATACATGTAAGTGCATCATGGAAAACTTTTCTGTATCAGATACTGATCATAACCACTCACCAGCAGTGATCCCTACCTCCAAGTTTTACATAAAATCATAGTTGGAAAGTCCTTTCTTTTACCCAATTTTGTCAAAATGTGTCCCTCAAAGTCCCCCCTTTTCCCTCAAGAAAAAGGATGTTCGATTTGTTGTTTTGTGCTGCAGAAAATAAAATACGGTATATGACTGGGGGGGGGGGGTAATTCTATAGTAAATTGTGAAAGTCATGAGTCCATTAAGAAGTATCACTGTGAGATTTTTCCACTCGAAAGATTTCATAATCTCAACCAGGTAATAGTATAAGATACTGGCACATGTTGAAATCCTCCAGTCATGAAATTGTTGGAGATTCCATGGTCATCTAAAATGGTAATTCAGTTTTTGAGCCAGATGCATAGACTGAGAAAGGGCAATCTTTCTGTGTCAAGCGTTGTTTTGTGTATTTGGTTTGAATTGAACTTTCTGAAAAATAAACTGAAGTCTCTACATGTAAATAAGTGATGTTACATTTACACGTATGATGTATTTTAAGGTCATTTTTTATGAGTTACATGTAAATTTTAGAGTTATAGTTCTTTAATACTTTTTACTGTTTGTAGATTGATTCCCCTTTCCTCTTGTTTTCTCAAACTCTAAGCAGAATTTGAAAAAAAAAACTGTTCCTTGAGTGCAGAGGTTAAGAGATATTTGTATATGTCTGTTCACATTTAAACAAGGTAGGAGTGATAGTATAAAAAGATGACCATTTGCAGAATAGTTCTTTAATTGATTTTAAAACAACTTAAACAGCCTATTTGTACATAAAATTAAATGTTTATAAAAAGTGAATAATTTGTTTGACAAACTCTAATGGACTTACTTGCTCTGTTACACTGGATAATGTATTGAACACATGATCTATACTTTGTTATTGGAGCTCCTTGTACAGACTTATAGGTGCTGAATTGAATGTGAACTTTAGTCCTTTCTGTTTGATAGGTCAAAGAGGGTAAATATACAGGAAGAAAGAAAATATTACTTTCACAAATTTTACAAGGGATGCAGCTCTTGACTTTTTAATTTAAGAGATACTTACACTTTGTCATTATAAAGTTTTCCAATGGTTAAACTAGTGATGAACATAGGTGCCGTGGTAAATATGTTTACATGTACATATGTTATATGTATGGTGTACTTACTAACATAGGCTACACTATATTATATATTCCTATCATACATCATGTATGTATGGTCTATTCACTAACATAGGCCACACTATATTGTATGGGTATATGTACATGTCGTATATGTATGGTCTGTTTACTAACATAGGCCACATTATATTTTGTACATATTGAATATGTATGGTGCACTTACTAAAATAGACCACACTATATCGTATATATGTACATATTGAATATGTATGGTCTACTTACTAACATAGGCCACATTATATCATATATGTACTGTAATGTACATATCATATATGTATGGTCTGTTTACTAACATAGGTCACATTATATTGTATCTGTACATATTGAATATGTATGGTCCACTTACTAACATAGACCACACATTATCGTATATGTACATATTGAATATGTATGGTTTACTCACTAACATAGGCAACACTATTATATCATATGTATACACTACAATTTACTTCCTAAAATAGATGTTGGTCGGTTAATTGGCGTATTACGTCGCTTTTAAGAATTATTCAGTTATATCGCGACATGGAAGCAGGAGGTAACCAACCTCTTAAACATAGTGGCGCAATCCGGGAATCAAATCCGGATCGTCGGTACCGCAAGCCAAGCGCTTAACCACTTCACCAAGCGTGCCCCTCCTAAATAGACCAGACTATATCATATACATACAATTTACTTACAAACTATTGATTCTGGGTTTTTTTTGTTCCATACTGTACTACTAGTCTCTAGCTTTCAATTACATTAAAAATATCAGTTTAGTGTACCCTTTTAAGTAGAGTGTGAAGTGAAACATCACAGGAAGAAGACTGGCAGTCCTGTGATATTCTGAAGATTTGTTTTGTTGTATTTATTAGATATAGATACAGATTTCTTGAAGGCCCAAAATCTTTATCCATCCTAAAATTCAGAAGCAAGGCAGTATATATATATGGTGAACTGAATTTCCACATTTCTTGTATCAAGTACTGGTACATCATATAAAGTAGTATCCTACTGGTCTGGAGGAACAAATGGAGTACACATTGTATTGACTTACAACAGGAAAAGTGTAACTGATCATTTCAGGTTTTAAATTTCCAAAAGAAGCTGTGCCAAGTTATTTGTGTCCCTTCGGCTCACACTGTGCCCAAAAACTGTGTCGCAATTCTTTCGGACTGTTTTCATACTCCATGCAAAACTATGATAACGAAGGTGCTGGTTATCAGAATTGGTGCATATCATATGTAACATTTTAGAAGAAAAAATATATTGCAAAATGTGATGGGCAGTGTGCGCCCTGCAATGTATGAAAACTTCAGCCTATGAATGTCAGAAGGCAAAAACTATCCCAAAATGTGTTCGGATACCCCAGTTTTATTGTTTGATATACATGTAGATTGAGATAACCCGTGTGATATCCCTTAGATAAAACAGGTTTCATACACTGGCCCTGATGATGCACCAAAGTCCTTCTCAATGAAAATACAGATGTACAATATGTAATACTAAAAAAAGTATTGTCGTTCGTAAAACACTTGAACGTAAAACCCATGTTCATATAAGGAAGGAAGACCTGTTATTTGTAAGATCATTTCTTGGGGATACCTGCAGAGGTAAAAATTGAAGTAGACTCTTATTCAAGCCCAGACAGCGTAAAATGAGAGGACTACCCAGTCAGTCATGATTCAAAACAGTAGAATGAGCAAACGTGACTTCCTTTTGTGACGGAGGAGGGTAGAGGCATCTAATACTGGTCTCTGTGTTCCCATTACAAAAGCATGATGATATGTGTGAAATTGACACCCTTACTGATACAATTTAAAGCACCTTGTAGTACATGTATGTCGGGAAGGAGGTCAGCTCTCCTGATTTGTAACATCTGTCTGGTCCATTTGATGATCGCTCCAACTGTTGTAAATTAGGTAGATGATTACAATGAAGGTGTAGAAACTGCATTGAAATGTTTTCTAATTGAATTATTGTAAATTAAAAAAGCATTATGTGCACGTGTTATTGGGCCAGAATTGAAGGCAGTAATGGATCGTACATCTTAATATACGGCAATAGAGTTTCTGCGCTACGATATAAGTAAAAGGTGTGTTGGATTGTTAAAGACTTCACTCGGCTATGTCTGTTAATAATGTTGAAGCCTCAATGGTTCAAAGCCTTCGGGATAGGGCATGTCCGAATGCATGCAACTGACCATCCGATTTTGCGTGTTTGTGGTTTGTGGTGTCCTTTTTTTTTAAACCCAATTTTGTGAAATTGTATTGTGGTTATAGATAATCCGATTATATGTTCAGGTATCTCACTGTCATCATTCAAAGATTATCCCAGACCAAGTAGAACAAACTCAGCATGTATCACATTGTCTATCTCAGCTGATGTCTTGCATCTCGATGCACTCTTTACATTCGAAAACAACAAGGTTTGATGGTATCTTTGTGAGAAAAGAGGGCTACAATCAGGTTATCATTACACCGTTGTTGTGCCATACCCAACCAGATGTCTTATTCCCTGCACACGGTAATGGGATGCAATCAGCGCGGTCATCGTATATAGAACATGTAGCCTTATTGTTATGTCACAGCAGCAGTCTCGAGTTACTTTTCTCCGTGCACCAACTAGATTTTTCGTTTCCTTCTACAATATATGTTTGCGCTTGCATACAAACTCACAAAAAGGTGTTTTTATGCGCATAAGATTTCCTTATAGACTTGTATCCCAATGTCTGTATGCTGTTTTGCTATTCGGTTCACAAACTGTACTTTTTCTTGCCTTGATCTTTGTTCAGCTGTGATCTCGGGCATTCCAGACATACTTCCCTGAGATTGTTTACACTGTGATATTGGTGGAACAGCTGATTGCGATCTATATGTACGTAATGCTCACATGCTATGTGCAGACATTACGGACCAGCTCGTGGGCTCTTCAAAAACCGGCATCCAAATTACATTGTATCTGCTTATTATATTTATAATATACACCTTAATTGTCTGTAAACATGAACCTCCTTTCCTGAGTTAAAACAGGCGGTAGCGTGCTTTGTATGTGGACAAGGCGTCCAGGGTTTGAGTCGGATAGGCGACAAAGCACTCGCCGCTGTTCTGTCTTTCAAATGAGCAAGTAAAATCTAAGGTCTTGTATCCACGTAGACGCTGACACGTAAAAGACCCATAATGCTTTGGATGGGCCCCATATGATAATATAGGGGCAAGCTTGGTGTAGTGGTTAAGCGCTTGGCTTCCGGCGCCGACGATCCGGGTTCGATTCCCGCGTTACGCCACTATGTTTAAGAGGTTGATTACTTCCTGCTTCCATATCGCGATATCACTGAAAAATTGTTGAAAGCTACGTAAAACACCAATCAACCAAACAATCAACCAACCCATATGATAATGTTTTGGATTGGACATATACTGCTCGGAATGTTTCCTATAATGTTTTGAATAGATCCCGTAACAAATGCGTTGGATGTGTCTGTTCCGAATGTGGAAATAGCTGTGCAAAGCAGCAGAAAAACGTCAACATGATGTCGATGTGAAATAGTACACAAATATACGGGGCACATATGTGTAATCAGTATACCTAATCTGAAACAGAGCTGAGATACAGGTACTAGAAGTTTGTTATGCGAGTGAAATGACTTGCTCAAATGAAGCTACCTCTGCAGAGAGGTAGTGAAGTCTACAAAAATGAATGTGAAAATGATGGATCTTGTGTCCCAGAGAAAATAATTCGTTCAGTAAATGCGATTAGTCGTAATAGATTTATAATTTGATTTTAATATTTTGTTAGTAAGAAATGAAATGATATTTAGTACTCCGAATGAAAAGATTAACTTCGTTGTTAAGCAGTAGATGAATAGCAATATGCAAAAATATATTGATAAATGGATTTTGACATTATATTAAAATCTTAAGTGGATGTCCAAAAATTTGTCATTGAACGTATTTATTAATTTTCTGAGCATATTTAAAACATAATCGTATTGATATAATATAAGAAGCAGTAAATTTAGAAAAACGTATTGCTGCTTTATGTCATTATGTGTAAACAATGTGTTGAATAGGTTTTACTGTCCAGCAGAAATATTCAACACTTTCTAAGAATAAAATAAGTATTTACTGGCCAGTTCGCTTATGTATCCAAGAAATGGGACATTTCCCCCCTACAGTGCCTCAATACTTTCCTATGTAGACTGCATTACATATTGACGAGACAGAGAAGGTTAGGTCGAGAGCGGTTGTAAGGCAGTCTGCTATTGGTTATATTCGCTATACGGCGCTACCTTTATGATTTAACATCGCCAATCCAATTATCCGTAACAAATAAGTTTAGACGATAGAGATGTTTAGAAAATTCAGTGTAAACCCCGGGAACATCACCCCACCAATTTCTCCACGGGACTCTATCTAAAATTCGCCTCTTGAAAATTGTTTCTGAAATACATATTGGGAAATAGGAAAAAGGGAATTTGGTCGATTTCGGAATATCTCTGCTGGTGGTAGATTGGGGTTTCACGTTGGTCTCAAGAGACGTAAGTAGGGGCTAATGCAACAGTTTGTATGGGACTTCATCAGGATTGATTTTTGGGCCAATGTTGTGTACATGAGATAGGTCTTTTAAAGCACTATTGGACCAGAATCACTCTAGGGCATCGTTGAAAGCTGGAGTGTGTGGGATTTTCAGGCCAGACTTGTTATGCAAGACTTTAAATTTTTCATGTCAAGTACGCATCTACGTATGTACTTCAACGTAATTGAATTCAGGAAGTGTTGAAAAAATTTATTTCCGCACAGAAAGGAACATTTCTTGAGGAATTTATACACAAGAAAACTGATTGGTGGATATTAATAAAAATCATGATTAAATTAATACCTTCGTAATGTTTCTTCCAATTTCTGCAAAATACACTATAAACGCCAGTTGACTCTAGGACTTACCTTTCTCTAGCGCTTCACTGACCACATCAAAGTGAAAGTAAAAATAAAAATGGTATTGAGGGTATGATTCATCGTGTATATGTCATAGAACGAGATCATAAAAATAGATCGAGTGTATGACTCAAAAATGGAATTCTGAGAGTCGTGATGCACAGTGTCCCTCGAAGACTCCGGGGAATTACCACGGATATATCTGCCGAACATATAGCTGATCAGTACATATAGGTCATAAACAAGAAGGGACTTGCTACTGGAAAACATTCGGTCCTATACAACTTGTATGATGTTTATCATTCACTTGACCTAGGGGTATAGCGTGTACATGAATACGGTACAACACGGAGCACGGTGTACATGTATAAACAGCTGTTGCCAGAAAGGAATTTATATGAAAGTTGCCGCTATCGATGTTCTGCGTTCCAAGTAGTGCTCATGTTTGATATCTTTTTCCTTCAATTCGGAAAACCCACCCTGTGGAAGAAAGGATGCTTGTTTTCTCTTTAAAGATAAATTCCTTGACAAATTCCGCGCCGTTCAGTTTGCTTTGTTTTGCTTCCTGGTATTGGTAAAACGACTGAAAATCAATGTTTTAGCTCGAAGATGTAGCATTATTATACAGTATGGGGCAAACGAAATTCTATGTAACCATTTGATGCTGGCGACGGTAGGGTTATTATAAAAAAATCGATATCACATCAGCTGATATCAGTTGAATGGAGAAAGTACGATGGCTTGCCAAAACATACCATGATTGCATACAGTACCATGCGACAGTTTTCTCCTGCCTGTGTGAATGTACTGACACAGTGTTAAAGAGTTCTGATGTATACCTCACGTAATAGGGTATCTATACAAGTCTGTGCAATAACTCATCGATATTTGTTCTGCCTGTGATTATTGTTTGCTATATTTATAACATTGGGATTTTTACTGTTTTGTGATTTTTATCATGGAAGGGAACTTAGTGTTTTACATTCAACAAGTATGGAATTTGGGAACTTGTAGATGTGTTTGAAGTGAAGTATTTATTGCGTGACAGTGTTACAGTTAACGAGGTGACGCTGACGGTCATTGCCCTCTACGTCCCCGTGCTGTGACCATTGTCCACGTATTGAAGACCTTCCTAATGGGATACCGCTGATGGTTTACGGTGGATGTACCGCAGCAGAATCCACTAGTATGAACACAAGCTTTGACGAGCATATTCTGTCTAACCGAGGACACTGGCTGAAGCACGAACAGGAATACTACATGCAGGCCCTCAGGCTCAAACGTCAGTATACACTTAATATGTAATAAAGGGGTAAACATACGCACACATACTAAAAAAAGTGGGGGGGGGTGAATACAATTCACGAAAATAGAGTTATTGTTGCATGATTGTAATGGGTTGAAGACCTGTGTTATTAAGTTTGAAAGTTCTGTAATATACCTTTTGATGTGAATGTACTTAAGCCCCTTCCTCTCCCCTTTATTCATTTCCTCAATACCGATTATCATATAGCCGAATGATCGCGATGTTACGGGAAATTCAAAGAAACGAATTGTTTAAAATCTTGAGATAATCTCGCTGCGAGTTGTTCGAGGTGTGAGGAAAAAGGTAAGTGAGGGTAAAGTGAAAACATGTCCTTCCTCCTCTTTGAACTCCCAGTGGTATTTGGTTAGCGTGTTTGCGTCACTTATTACTGAATATTACGGCCGCTTTAGAGAGTGCCTTTACTGCCTGATACAGATCTCCTCATGGCACGGAGGTTACCTATTACTGAATATTACGGCCGCTTTAGAGAGTGCCTTTACTGCCTGATACATATCTCCTCATGGCACGGAGGTTACCTATTACTGAATATTACGGCCGCTTTAGAGAGTGCCTTTACTGCCTGATACAGATCTCCTCATGGCACGGAGGTTACCTATTACTGAATATTACGGCCGCTTTAGAGAGTGCCTTTACTGCCTGATACAGATCTCCTCATGGCACGGAGGTTACCTATTACTGAATATTACGGCCGCTTTAGAGAGTGCCTTTACTGCCTGATACAGATCTCCTCATGGCACGGAGGTTACCTATTACTGAATATTACGGCCGCTTTAGAGAGTGCCTTTACTGCCTGATACAGATCTCCTCATGGCACGGAGGTTACCTATTACTGAATATTACGGCCGCTTTAGAGAGTGCCTTTACTGCCTGATACAGATCTCCTCATGGCACGGAGGTTACCTATTACTGAATATTACGGCCGCTTTAGAGAGTGCCTTTACTGCCTGATACATATCTCCTCATGGCACGGAGGTTACCTAGATAATGAAGTGATTAGATAACAAGATATACAAGATGTTTATGTAATTTTCTGAATCGAATGTATACACAATGGGACGCTATAACATGACATCAGCACACGACTTTAAAAAACTTGTGCTGTGTATCGGTTAGTCACTAGATTCAAAAACATACTCTAATAAACATCAAAGTAATCAAATAATCAATATGAATAGACTGAAGTAGTCAGTATGATTCACTGCATCGATAATCCTACTACAGGATTAATACTTTCACATCGTGCCTCTTGTTCCTTGTGACCCTTAAGGTCACGTGAGGTCAACACGTAATCGAGAACGATTTCTAATTATCCACTTAGTACCCACACCACAATTAACCTCTGACTGACCAGTGTCTTGGTCCATAGTATGACCTCATTGGACCAAAGTGACCTATACAAATGTCATTTGATAACTTTTCATTTTACTGATCAAAAGTGATCACATGACAACAAATGACACAAACATGACTTAGTAAAGAACGTCTACATCAATGTAGAACTCAGTGACCGTTGTCATCTGTTTCATGGTAATTTGATTGAAGGACTTCCTGTATTATGCAGTACGAAAGTAACCCTCCTATATTAGTGATTAATATGAATAATAAAAGTCACGAAGTCATTTTTTTAATTTTCCTTTAGACGTATAGTACTCTCTCTCTCTCTCTCTCTCTCTCTCTCTCTCTCTCTCTGATAAAGATGAGCGGTGTGACTGTCTTCACTGATGTACTGATGCTTCTGACAGTTACTTCCCTTTGGACGTGTGAGAAATCATTCTCTTCATGCCGTGCACAGTCTATACGTTAATGGGAGGGAAGCAGATTAAAGGACACAGGTTCATAGATCACTGGCGAATTAAAGCGACATCAAAGTGGTGGGTTAGAATTCCCACACCCATGCTGGTGGTGAAAAAAGGATAGCTGTGGATACATATTACGACTCATGGGAAATATATGATTACTCCAGCCCCTGTAGCCACATAACGTTTATGTCAAATTGATGGTCACTGTCTGGACATTCGACAGGTCAGCTGGTCGTGACCCGAGGTTGGAGTGAGAATCAAACTGCCAGATATCACAGTGAAAAAAACCACTGTAGTAAAGATAGCTTCATGTAAACAAAAACACTTGGAGGGGAGGGGGTTGTTGTTGTTAGTTGTATTCGGATTGATACAGTATTTCATAGATACATGGCCAAGAATCCAGTGTTAGCGAAACTCACCAGACCGATATGTATGTCATATCTGGTAAACAGTGGGTCTATCTGGTCAAACTTGTAGTATTGTCTTTTTCTAACTTTAAATTTTTATGATTTAAAGTGAGTAGTCATGTGTTCACTTTAAATCATAAAAATTTAAAGTTAGAAAAAGACAGTATTATAACACGACATTGAAATATTGAAATATGAAGCTTAACCAGAAATATTTGTAAGTTTTGCGTACACTGTGAATCGCTGAATGAAGTTGTCTAAGTGCACGTTGTTTATATAAGAGTCACATTCGCATGATTAAACATTGTTCTAACAGCACGAAATAAGTGTTAGTACACGCAGTACATTCAGACAAACGATGAATGTACAAAAAGGTGGAAAAAGGGGGGGGGGGGGTGTAGGCCGATCGATGCCATTGGATAAAACCTATGTGCCTGTGTTGCAATCGCTAGGAGATGTATAATTTCTTTCATAACGACGGCGAAACAAAATAACATGGCCAAAATATTACGCGCTAATGGGACGTGTGTTTGATGGGTCTTGGGTTCGATTACCTGTATTGCATACAAAATTTGCAATTATAATGATGTTCTGAAAGTTTTAATAACGAAATAAGTGTACATGCAACGGATTGAGATTTGGAGATTTAACATAGCCATGTACCATTTGCTTTGTAAAATTAAAAAGAAATGGTTCTTGATGAAAAAGATCCTGAAGAGACAGAGGATGAATAAGACTAATGGAGAGGAAATCGAATTCCTAAATGATGCTATACCCCTGACTACTCCATTACTCTGTTGGTACCGGTAGACGGGTAGTATCTTTTCATATCGCACGTTTCATTTTGTTTTCGAATAATATGTTTGAGTTATTACGCTATTTGGGATTGCTTTTGGTTAATAAGAAACGTGATTCAGCAACGTCTCAAAACATTGCCGAAGCTTGAATGTTTCAGTAATGTTTCACAAACAGCTATAAAAGAATGATTCAGCAGTCTTTGAACATTTGTTGTAGCTTCCAGATACAGTCTCCCTAATACCTTATCATACCTGCATGCTCTAGCAATTAAGTTTCTTTAAAAGAGTTCAGAGTGATTGAGTAATGTCTCAGCGCTGAAATTGGAAGAAGTGTTTCCATGATATATCATTATTCAGTATTATTAAAGCTTTCAATGTTTCAATAGTAAACAGTAAAATTTCAGCAGTTCTGCGTGAAATGTCTGAAAATGATTCAGCGGTGTTTTAAAGCCTTTGAGTTAAGTTCCAAATATTTTTTTTATGTAAGTTTCAGAAAATTACCTTCTTTGGAGTTAACGATTTTTATTTCTCAATACATTTTTTGTTTTTTTTTTCACTCTTCTTGTATGTTTATATGTGTAATTTTAAAATTTTGGTATAAACCCATGTTTGACCGGAGTCATTACACAGTAGGTCTAGTCAGGAGATGCTTTTCCTGCCATTCTTGTTAACACCACTTCTTACTACCACAATCTTACTTCATACTGTTGTCCGTACAGGTTACCCATTCCTGTTATGGGATTGAATTTTAATGCTTTCATTGGAGGTTGTCAGTGATATGGTCCATGAGGACTGTCCTCTTCTGTTTCTGTTCATTGAAGGCGCACCAAGTGGAATCATTTGCCCTCTTCTATTTCTGTTCATTGAAGGCGCACCAAATGGAATCATTTGCCCTCTTCTGTTTCTGTTCATTGAATTCGAAGGTGCACCAAGTGGAATCATTTGCCCTCTTTTTTCTGTACAGTAAAGGCACACCAAGTGGAATCATTTGCCCTCTTCTGTTTCTGTACAGTGAAGGCCACCAAGTGGAATAATTTCCCTCTTCTTTTTCTGTACAATGAAGGCGCACCAAGTGGAATCATTTGTCCTCTTTTGTTTCTGTTCGGTGAAGTCGCACCAAGTGGAATCATTTGCCCTCTTCTGTTTCTGTTCATTGAAGGCGCACCAAGTGGAATCATTTGCCCTCTTCTGTTTCTGTACAGTGCAGGCGCACCAAGTGGAATCATTTGCCCTCTTCTGTTTCTGTTCATTGAAGGCGCCCCAAGAGGAATCATTTGCCCTCTTCTGTTTCTGTACAGTGAAGGTGCACCAAGTGGAATCATTTGCCCTCTTCTGTTTCTGTTCATTGAAGGCGCACCAAGTGGAATCATTTGCCCTCTTCTGTTTCTGTACAGTGAAGGCGCACCAAGTGGAATCATTTGTCCTCTTCTGATTCTGTTCGGTGTAGGCGCACCAAGTGAAATCTGGCTTTGACTTGTCCGAGAACTTAAGAGAGGTCTAACTGCGCAGTGTTTAGGATGAAGGTATTGATCGACAGACGAGGAGAATGTGTTGTGTCTGGAAGACCAGACATTGATTACTATTGTATATATCGTTGGAGTAAATAGTGGTCAGAGCGGTCAAACGGCATACTGTAAAACATGGTATGGTACGATGGTATCTTAGTGTGTAATTTCAATTGAACGGCACGGCTCATACAGTGAAGTATGAGCCGAACCGTTTCAATAGAAATTACATAGTGTGATGACTCCGTGGTACGGTGGTACCATGACAATATGGTATGATGGTACTGTTGTAGCATGTAGATTTATTCAGGTCCCTTGATTAAAAGTTACTCTATTCTTTATTGCCTGCTCCCTTTTGTAACTTAGATAGATCTCTTGTTAGAATCAAAATACGGTCAGCAAGTCAAGAAGATAAAAGGTCAACAACGCAGTGTAGTTTTACAAGCTTGCTGATCATTGTCAGCTGAATACTGGCCATGGTGAATTCCTAATACTTGATATATAATTGCTGAATTGACATGAAACGAACATGACTTAATGTAGAAAGTTGACTCTGCACTTCGATTTTGAAAAGTGCTTCATTGAAAGTTGATAGGCTTCCACGGGTCAATTTCCAATCCCCTCTCCCTTCCTCCCCCCTACACTTATATCTGATCGCTGTCTTATCAGTTAATTATAAAAACCAAACAAAACAAAAGACACACAAATACACACACACAGAGTCCAAAAAACAAAACAAAAACAAACACTCCCCCCCCCAAAAAAAGGGAAAAAAGCAAAGTAAAAAGCAGAAACTAGATACATGCTGACACAGCATTACTACAGTGTTAAATTGTTTATATCTCTTATATTTGAAAAAAAATTCGATATCGTGAATGCTGATACGTATTAAGTATAGTGTGAAAAGTAAAAAAAAAAATTTGTGTGTGTGTGTGTGGGGGGGGGGGGAAGAAATTCAAAGATCTCCGCAGCATTGACAAAAACAGGGCTACCTATTTCTCTATAATCAATGGTAAATTTCATTGCAATAGAGAAATTGTCCATTTATATTACCACTGGCACTGGCCCGCTAAAAGAATAGTATCATCACTTATATACGAGATAGTCCGTACCACCATACCATGATGCCACCATACCACGGTACCACCATAGTACTACAGTACCACAGTACCACCATACCACGTTACCACCATACCACGGTACCACCATAGTACTACAGTACCACTATACCATCATACCACGGTACCACCATAGTACTACAGTACCACCATACCATCATACCACGGTACCACCATAGTACTACAGTACCACCATACCATCATACCACGGTACCACCATAGTACTACAGTACCACCATACCATCATACCACGGTACCACCATAGTACTACAGTACCACCATACCATCATACCACGGTACCACCATAGTACTACAGTACCACCATACCATCATACCACGGTACCACCATAGTACTACAGTACCACCATACCACGTTACCACCATACCACAGTACCTCCATAGTACTACAGTACTACCATACCATCATACCACGGTACCACCATAGTACTACAGTACCACCATACCACGTTACCACCATACCACAGTACCTCCATAGTACTACAGTACTACCATACCATCATACCACGGTACCACCATAGTACTACAGTACCACCATACCACGTTACCACCATACCACAGTACCTCCATAGTACTACAGTACTACCATACCATCATAACACGGTACCACCATAGTACTACAGTACCACCATACCATCATACCACGGTACCACCATAGTACTACAGTACCACTATACCATCATACCACGGTACCACAATACCACGGTACCACCAGACCATCATACCACGGTACCACCATAGTACTACAGTAACACCATACCATCATACCACGGTACCGGCATAGTACTACAGTACCACCATACCATCATACCACAGTAATACCATACCATCATACCACGGTACCACCATAGTACTACAGTACCACTATACCATCATACCACGGTAACCCCATACCATCATACCACGTTACCATCATACCACGGTACCACCAGACCATCGCAACGCGTTACCACTTTACCATCATACGACCATTTTTCTCTCAAAAACTGGTTTTGGATTCTTCGTGAAACCAATGCAATAAATCATACAGCTGATGTCATGATTTTAACAAGTGTATCGTGATACGTAACTTATCTTATGAAGTCATCGTTGTTCAAGCATCGTGTTTAATATCGTATCATGAGATGCTGCATCGTTACATCTCTGAAACATGGAACCTTTGTCATAATCTGATTATAATGCGTCAGATAATCAGTCCAATCTGTAGTGTTAATCCTAAATCATCGAGGACATTAGAATGTTTTCATCTGTGTTTTCTCCAGCAAGCTCTATGTAATGCGAGGAAGAGAGAGGGAGAGAGTTTGCTTAACTTGATACTTTGCATGCATTGTCCCCCCGTGTAATATTACAATGCACATGCACCAAGCGGTACAACTTCGGTACAATCAGAACTGTGTTTGTACTTATCTCATTACACAAAGAGCAGTAAGTTGGAACTGTTTTCTAAATGATCTAGATGTAGATCGTCGAGTGCAGTGTGATCCTGTTTGTATGTCTTTATAGGGGAGAGCACCAGAATACCTGTAGTATGAATGCGAAATGTAGATAGACGACTGTCAACTTTGATGGAATACTTTTTGTTTCTATGCGGGATGTACGCGTTGACATTTTCTCTCAGTTAATCAGTCGAATGCGAAGAAAGGTTAATTGTTCATCACATTTTACCGTCACTGTAATATTAACGAGCAAAGGCAGTGTTTCATTTATTTCTCGTGGTTTAAACTCCATCATCACGACAAGACTTCCTTTACAGCAGCACTTCCCCTAAAACAGTACATACATATAAGTAAACTTTACCACGAAACGTTTTCCGGACATTGATATTTAATAATGAATTTAAGGGAAAAAAAAGGAACAGGTGTATAAATGATTTTCTTGCCAAAGTTTTAGTATGTCGTGATATACATTTACATCACATCTCTCGAAGCCGTATAACTACAGTACTAACGTCCGTCATGGAATGTCAACTATTCCACCGATTTATTACGGACTATTATGGTATCATTCATTCCCACAAATATTTTCATTCATAAAAATATACGCCTTTTGTCAAGTGGCCCAAATTGCCGAGATACATCGCCATCATTGGACTGTGACGACGCAGGCCTCCCGCCTCTGTTTTTCACAGACTAGCGGCCTAATGTACTCTGACTCTGTGTAGTAATATAAGCCATTGATTGCCTTGGTTAATTGTTTAATTTATCGGAAATTTGTCTGTATTCCCCTTTGTGGCTTAGAACAGTGAACATGACCTATGGTCTGTAGTAAAGGGAACCACAGATGGCAATAGTTACTCAATTGAATGGAAACAAAACTGTCTATTCATATATCTCGGTTGTTCATTCGACGAAAGGAGGATGAGACACATGCAAAGTAGATTCTATTTATAAGTTAAAAGGATGAATCGATGAGAAATAATAATAATTATAATACAAATTTATCTTAAAAAAATGAAGTCAGCGAAGATATGGGAAAAAATTGTATCACAAATGCGGAGAAAAGTAATCCTAAATAGGATTAATGAAATGATATGGACAGGAATAGGGAATGGGAAGGAGTAGAAAAATTAGTGGAATATGGTAAAATTAGGAATAAATATAAACATTGGTAGAATAGGGTGAAATAGGTATGACTGTAGAGCTCAGTGGAATAGGAATGATTATATAGACTGGTAGAATAATGTAAGATTGGAATAGGGTAATAAATAGACATGAGTATAGAGACTGGTGGAATAATGTAAGATTGGAATAGGGTAATAAATAGAAATGAGTATAGAGACTGGTGGAATAGCGTAAGATAAGAAATAGGGTAATAAATAGAAATGAGTATAGAAACTGATGGAATTATGTAAGATTGGAATAGGGTATGAATGAAGTGCCATGTGGTGGAATAGAATGAAAAATTAGAATGAGGATAGACACTATTAGAAAAGACAAGCGGAAAATTAACAAAAAGTTGTGAAGAAGTGTTGTACGTGAGCAAGAATAGATATATAAGAAGGAACCAAACAGGAAATTTTACAAATTATGGTAACAATATTGGCTTATGTTAAAGTAATTGTTGCTTTACAGTTAGAGGAGATAGAGAATCTATGACGTAACATAGGGCTTTCGTTGTCGCTCCCCCTTCCTTTTTTTACAAGTACTTAAACACTTATACCACTAGAATTGTCGTTTGCTAACTGTCAAATTTTACTACTTTTAAAGTTTTTTAAGTAATCATGTTCTCAATTAAAATTAGTGAAATTTGAAAGCTAGCAAAGGACAGTATCATTGACAGAGAGAGAGAGAGAGGAAAGCCATGCTGATTAAGAGATGTCTATCTGGGAGGCGTACGATTGATCAGACATAACTAAATAGGAACACTTGTGATGACTACTCAACTTCATTTCGAAGCTAAATCTTCTCAGAAAATGTAATTTACGTTTCCAAGGCAATAACAATAGAGGTGTCACCTGATTATTGTTAAAGTAATAGATGGGGACAGTTCTGATGATGGAGCAGGCATCGTGCTGTAGTCTAGAATTACTGTGTTAGCTTATGTTTCTAACTAGTTACATCTTGTCCTGATTAAAAAGAAAAGAGGAAATCAATAATTTATGCAGCATTTGATATGCGCATCACCTGTAAAGACATGCATTCAGTAAGTTGTGAAATCGTGTTACAATGTTGGTCTAAAGCAAGTTCCATCGTGTTGCAGTTTTAATCAGTAGATATCCACGGCACTCCGAGTGAAGGCCCCCAATCATTGCCAGAGATCACTGCGAGAGAAAGGATGCGCCAGACAACACAAACATCTTATCTGCTCGCTCTAGCGCACATTCCAATGTATACAAAACATCTCAGGAATTTTGTGTATCACTAGAAACACCCATCAGTGCCCCATTGCGTTTACCTTTACCCTTTACCCCTGGCGTGACCTAGTATAAGAGTCACGTGCTAAGGATAAATTAATGTATTGAAGCTATTTTAAGCAACACTGCCTGGCAACTATTGGGTCAATACACATGACCTTTCATTTGATTGGCTAGGGTCAATATGTGTCACGTGATGTAAACAAAACACAGCTGACTTTGTCACATGTTTGGTTATGGAGGAAATTGATTTTGAATTTGAATTCGTGGATATATCCTGATTGTGATCAAGATGCTGCTTACTTTTATTGTGTGATTAATGATTAAAAAGGACTTTATTATTAGATGAGGGAATTCTTTGCCTTTGACAATAGTAAGTGAACTTTTCTTTCTTTCATTTTTTTTCTTTCTTTCTTTCTTTCTTTCTTTCTTTCTTTCTTTCCCATTTAACTTAATAGATATACCGTTTATTGAATCTTCAATTTTCTTTTACGTATTAGTTTCCTCATATGCTATGTCACTGAAAACCAAATTTATATGAATGAGGAAAAGGGGGGGGGGCTTAAAAAGATATTCGCGTTTTATTAGGTTCAAAGTTTGTTGGAAATTGTTCTGTATTTTACTGTATTTGTTGAATTACTTAACATGAATATTATTATCTACAATACGTACTTAAGACGCATATTGAAAAGCTAGTGGTAATACTGCACTTGAATGGTTTATGTGAGCATCCTATCTTGGCATCAGCGACGAGTCTGGCTCACAGCTATTAATACACTCCACCTACGCTATGATTCGTGGTTTGTTATATACATCATTACTGATGTTACTTCGAATGATGAATTTTTGGCAAGGGAGTGTAAAGTGAAGTTCATCTGAGGATAGTTTACTGAGGGATTGTGTCAGACATTTTGTTCTCGAGATTCTGGACAGAGTACCCTCTGCCTCCGCTGTAGCTATATATACACTTGTGTCATGGTGTGTGTTGCTATAGGACACGGGTTTTTTTGTTTTGTTATTTAAAATAGGTGTATGTATCACTTGCTCGGCCATGGTTGACTGTTTATGACTACCTTATTGTTATTAGATGGATGAGTGTTGGAAGTGTCTGGAGAACAGCCCTCTATTTTCCCTATAACACTTGTGCTACGGTAACCGACAGGTCTCCTCTGTTCTTATAAGAACTTTTCATCTTTTAAACAAGATGTTTACCATTGGTTTTGATATTAGGACAATTTGACACCAACCCGGCTTTATTCCCAGCTACATACCCGACTCTATCTCTTAATGAAAGCATAAATACGAGTTATCTACCTGTAGTCGTTTACCCAGCAGTCGTGTAGTCAACACTAAGCTTATATATATCTATAGCCATCGCATCAACACAGGTATATACCATGGTCCCTAGATAACCCTGGCTAACCCATCACACCGCGTTGTCGCCGTCTGCATCTATATCTACATATATCTATACATTACAGGTAATTCATGCAAATCGTATTCATTGGTATGCAAATTGTTTGTTGTTTGGTACAGCCTCTGTAGCCAACGTGTAACAGGTGGAGGGGAGGAAGATGTAACACGTGGGACATGACAGTAATCAGCTGATAGCTAGCCACGCATAGAACACAACAAAATGGACATGTAGCGGTTAGATGCGCTTTGGTGATTCGGGGGTGTGTAAACAATGTCGGTCACTTAACACACTCAAAAGGATTATGTTCGGAAGACATGAAACCATTTTCACGGACATTGACGATCGTGCTTGGTTGTATTGACGAATTTATTAAGAAGTGTTATCGGGAGATTCGTGTAGATTATTACTTGGAGTGAACTTGTTTTGCTGGTCCGTGGTCGGGAGTCACGCCGACAAGACGTTGTCGAGTCGATCTGACTTCTAGGTCAGGAATGACAAGACATACAGGCGTTTATGGTAGGTCATATGTACATGTAGAAGAATCTTTTAAAGTTCAGTTTCAATTTGGTATTAACCACTGTCAAAAAAGTCTCCATCCTTTAACAAACTGGTCCCTACATCCGTTACCTATGTAACTGTAAGCCACATGTATGCCGGTGTCCACACTACGTATAATAAATCACGTCTCTATATCCCCGTTACCTTTGTAAGCCAGCCTCACCCATTGGCCAGTATCGACACCCCGTGTAAAGAAACCACGTCCCTACATCCCCGTTACCTTTTTAAGCCATCCTCACCCATTGCCAGTACCATTACCCTTCGCAAACCAGCCTCACCTATTTGCCAGTATTGACACCCTGTGTAAAGAAACCACGTCCCTACATTCCCGTTACCTTTTTAAGCCATCCTCACCCATTGCCAGTACCATTACCCTTCGCAAACCAGCCTCACCCATTTGCCAGTATTGACACCCTGTGTAAAGAAACCACGTCCCTACATTCCCGTTACCTTTTTAAGCCATCCTCACCCATTGCCAGTACCATTACCCTTCGCAAACCAGCCTCACCCATTGGCCAGTATTGACACCCTGTGTAAAGAAACCACGTCCCTACATTCCCGTTACCTTTTGTAAGCCAGCCTCACCCATTGGCCAGTAGCCGTTGCTTCGTAGCCGTTTTAGAGGGTCTCGAGTGCCTGTTCGTTTTACCTTGAAACTTTCGTTTGCCCGCCCCTTCATGCTATGATAGCATAAAATATATTATAAGTAAAGGAATTCAATTGAAATGAAATAATTAATTTACTGTTATACTAATGGGTGAGCGAATGTCCTTTGTCGTATCTGGGTTTGACACCCCTTAGGTTTACTGATATACCTGCCATAGTCCGGTTGATACACCTGTTACACTCCGGCATACATGCCCGCCACAGTCTGATTGTACTATCTGTCACGGTCCGGCCTATGTACCTGCAGCAGTTCGGCTAATGTACCTGCCATACATGTAGTCTTCTGAAATCCCTGTTTTTAAGTCCTATATGTGGGCAATGTATTTGTCGCTTATGTACCCAGTTATTTATTTTGAATTCTTCAAATCTTCCATGTTCCTATCCACGAATGAAAAAATGGTTAGTTAAAAAAAAAAGAAGGTGATGGTGGGGGTAAAAAAAAAGAGGTGTGTGTGTGTGGGGGGGGGGGTGGTATCTTACCTTTATTCAACATTCGATCGCTTGCATTTTAAGATACTTTTACCTGTGTCTTTTTGACAAATCACCTGTGCCTTTTTATCAAAATTTCTGCATTTCTTTCCTGCTACCCGTGGGTAAAGAATGTTTTTTGATGACATGTTAGGGAAATGATTCATCTAGTTAAGATATTTATGTGACACGAGACTTCTTCCTCCCCGATAACCGCGACGACTCCTATCTCAGTCGGGAGGATGTACCCATAGATTGACACACATTTTAAGATTTCCTGTGACACATCCTTCTTCCGCTCGATTTTCCCGCTCAGAACTCATGCTTTTGTAGCTATATATTAATGTTGGTTGTCGATTTGAGAGTTTTATGTATTTCTGTAAATGTTTCAGAATGGTGGATGCCGCTGCATCAAAACGGTTAACCCTTATGTAAAAGTCGCGACTTCTAATGGAAACTTGGGGCAAAGCACTTCTTCAAAGTAAAGATTTGTGTTGGCAGGCTTATGCTTTCCCCAGCGTCGGTTATAGCTGTGAAGTTGACCGAAAATGTCATTAGTCTTTTACAATATCTCCCCCCCCTCCCCCCCGCTTGTTTATCTTCAGCCAGTTTATGATAACATCGCCTTCCAATGATATCAGCCTAACACATGATCATTATGTAATCTGTATTGATGTAATATGGTACAGGAATTGACCGTCACGTCATCGTGAGCATGGGCATTATGTGTTGTAATCACAGCTTTGCCGTGTCCTCGGATGCCCTCCCTGAAGTCATCTTCTCGGACTTAATCTTGATCGTTCATCTGATCAATATTGATTTATCTCTCTAAGGTGTTGATTCAAGTTTGAACTCTCAGACCCTATCCCACAATGCAATGCTCGTTTGTTTTGAAACTACGAACCAAATGACTTCATTCAAACAAATCTCCGTTAAAACGTGCACACACTTCCTTCTTTAAGAGTATATTATTTATTTTTGCCATTTCACCTTGTTTAAAACACTTGAATGTACAGATTTTGAAATCCTAACTGAATGTTTTAGGTCGCACCGATTAAAATCAATAATAGAAAATTACGAGAGAAATAAGTGGGAAGCATATAGCATGTCGCTACATGTAGGTAAAGCTCCCCTGCATTGGGTATTTAATGATCTACCCCGAGCGACTCAACTGGGCGCTCACCAAGTGTACACAGACTCCCGCGTGAATCTTTTGACTGCAATTGCGGGAGGGATGTTCTATATCACGGAGGACCACGTCACTTTTTCCTAGAGGCAGGTGAGAATGGATGTATATACTGGGGCCTTGCGAAAAAACACCCAGATCAAGAAGTGGTCGAACGAATTCATGTGAGAACTGGTCCTTTGTTTTGGAGGCACGAGACTTCCCCCCTTATTGTTAGAAAAGGTGGGTACTAGGTGTGTTAGAGTGAGTAGAAAGTGCTGGTGGTTATAACTGGTGTTCTTTATCCGTCATTCCATGGTACGTATGAACTTTTGTTTTGTAAGAATACCTACCACATGATTTGTTGTGTATCCACTTAAGCCTACGGTTTTAACGTCGTAATAATGACTGGCAGAAAAGAGAAATGTATGGGGTACCTGTTTTAGCTACTAGACGGAAACATTGATTTAGCTGTACTTGCCATCACAGGTCGAAACAATACGTTATTTTCTTGAGATTTTCCCAGTGATTTGTTTAGGGGATTAGAGTATCGAGCCCCTCTTTTTTTTTAGAGCCTATATATCTACGTTGTTCTGTAGAATGCAAGCGTACATATAGTATCAGAGTCGCTTTTACAGTTGTTGATCCCTATGCACAGGGCTGGAGAACAAGAAAGCAATCTCGGTTTATATTTACCTGAGTATTGTGCCTGTACAGTGTACTGAGGAGAACATGAATGGGGTGTCTGTATAAGTTTTACCTACAATGTACCCGTTTTATATACTGCTGGAGGACATGCATATTCTGTTACTGTAGGTTGTACAAAATGTACCCGAGTGCTGTGTTGATACCTGTACACAGTACAGTCTACTGCGGGAGAAGAGCATGAATAGGGTGCCTTGTGTAGGATTTACCTGCAATGTGGGTACATGTATGATGTACTGCAGAGGAACATGCATATTCTGTTACTGTAGGTTGTAAAATATGTACCCGAGTATGATGTGGAAACCTATAGGATGTACTAGGGGGAGGAGAAACTGAATAATGTGTAGGTTTTACTTGAATCTGGGTGGGAAACCCGTACGGATAGGGGTATACTGTGGCAAGAGAACATGAATAATGTTTCAGTGTAGGTTTTACTTGAATCTGGCGTAAAAACCTGTACGGTGTCCAAGTGTAACAGGACATAAATAATGTTTCAATGTCCGTTTTACCCGAGTACGGTGTGGAAACCTATGGGAGAAGAAACTGGGTAATGTTTTAGTCTAAGTTTTACGTGAAATGACATTATGTTGTACTGTGTGCGGAGAACACTATGTTATTTCAGGCATATTTTGGTGGTTGTGACGGGACTCTGTATGTCCTTCTTTCCCACGAGAAAGTGCGGTGTGGATGAAGTCAACAGCTAAACCTGTCATAACCTCCGTGCTTACCTACCAATGTAACGATAAACACCGAGAGACATCGTGCTACAAGCCATCACGCATCACATCCCCAGGTGTACACGAAGAGGAACTCTTCCTCCTGTAGCCATATCTTTTGTTGAGACATTAACTACATGCATGATGTTTCTATTTCCCTAAAATAGAGATAAATACACGTTAACGTGCTCTGTTCAGGGAAGAGTAGCAAGGAAACTACTGGTATCTCGCGTCCCGATGTATGAATTCACCCCTTCCCCATACCGCGGTATTAACTCTGACATCGTGATCCTCCTCGTCTTCTCATGCAGTACGACGTGTAGGTTCACTCTACAAATGTTATTCGACTTTCGCTCAGTGATTAATTGCATATCATATCATCGCCGAAGAAAGTTCTCTCCTACGTCAATATGATTGAGACGAGCTTTGACTCCTTCAGAATTAGTTGTTTAATGACGGCCATTCATTACAAAGCCTATTAGCATCTGATGTAAGGATTGCATTATAGTAGGCATGTGGCACTGAAATCCTTGCTCTCTGATCATGTTGACGGAAAATGACATGCTGCACAAGGAATTCCAGGATTGTTTTAAAGACTTCGTGTTGCATTTTGGTAAGGAATCTAGATTGTTAGAGCTGTGTGAGGTCCTTACAGATGGTGATAAAGATACATATATATGTATATTATGTAATGGGTGGGAACACACTGAGAGAATTTTATCATGATATTTTATTATAGTGTCGTACTGGGGAATGCATAGAAACTTGGTGATCGACGGGGTTAAGGTTTATGGATGTGTCTTGATGATTATTGTGTCAATGGGTTTTGGTGACCCAATTTGTCATGGTCTTTGATTGGGTTTTGGTGATGAAGTGTGTCAAGGTCTCTGGATGGGTCTTGGTGATTGTGTCAAAGTTTTCGGTGTCAAAGTTTCTAGATGATCTTGGTAATTGTGTCAAGGTCTGTGGATGGATCTTGTTGATTGTGTCAAGGTTTCCGGTGTCAAGGTATCCGGATGGGTCTTGGTGATTGTTTCAAAGTTTTCGTGTCAAAGTTTCTAGATGATCTTGGTACTTGTGTCCAGGTCTCTGGATGGTTCCTGTTGATTACGTCAAGTTTCCCGGAGTTAAGGTATTCGGATGGGTCTTTGTGATTGGGTCAAGGTTTCTGAATGGGTCTTGGCGATTATACTTCATGTAATTTTCAGTTTAAGTGTTAATGTATGCATCAGTTTGATTTTTAACAACATTGGTTTTCACGTAGTGCTAAGTTTTTGACTATTTTCGGTATATTAACACCATGATTTATCTGTAGATAGATTTTTAATTTTCAGTTTAAAACATTTTAAAACATTTTAAATGATTTCTTGTTTTGTGTTCAGGCCAGCTGTCGAAAGCGCGGCATGCTGCGGATACTGGGCTACTATATCGCCGGCTAGCGGCCACCAACGACCATTTTGACATTATGGCCGACGCCATACAGCAGCAACAACAGGATGTTATGGCCATGCAGAACCGTATTCCGGCCAACTTCCGGGAACCCACCTCAGCACCGCTTCGGAAACTCAGTGTGGATCTGATCAAGACGTATAAACGTATTAATGAGGTAGGTGAGGTGTTTGATAAGCCAACAAGTAACATTCTGATAAGCAGTATTTAACAAGTATTTAACAATTCTTGTCTTCTGGGGCATTATTCATGAGTTAATAAAAATACAAAATTATGATAGAAATTGATGAGTTATTAGTAAACGACATAATATGTACATGTATATAGGAAGAATGAATCAGAAATAGAACTTCTAAAGACCCTCAAGATTGCCATGCAGGTGTGCGCACTTTTGTTAAAGTATACCCTGCTTTCGTATAGAGTAAACTGCCAATACATGGGAAAGAACGATGCTACTGTAAGTGGCATTGTGTGCATTAGGTAAACCATTACTATTTTTGGCAACATTTCTTGAATTATCAGTATCAAGTTTTAAATGTTACTGTTATTGTTATTGCATACGTGTGACGTCTCCACCATACATTTATAAATACCATTAGTGGGCAATCCCTTTGCTAGAAATATACGTTTCATGTCGTTTATATTCTCAAATAAACCCAGTATTTTAATCGAGAATTTCCTTGTTTAGAAAATCCATACACCAACGTCATTGTCGATGACTCCGTAAACGTGGTTAAGGAACTCCCAATCGAGTCTTGCGATTTCTGTACAATAAATGCGTGGTTTTAGGTTACTCCTGGGAATGATACGACACTAGAAGATTTGTCTTTGCTTGTTAAAGTGACGGTCATGTCGTGGGCGGCCATAAGAAAACTCTCGTGAGTCCCGAATGGCTAGAATCGCAGCATTGTTGATCAGATGCAATGTAAAGATATTTCCTTGTTGTAAATAGATTCATCTCTCTCTTGGAGGACGATACTTACGCAGGAGGGTGTAGGAAGCTGACACCAGTGGTCGTATAGAAGATACAAGCGCGACCAGTCCTTTGATGAATAGCATCTTACTTCCTCTCTTAAAGCTGTAGACATCAAGATTTCCCGTATAAATGCTATGTTTAGGTCAGTTAGGTGTTTAGGTGCACATCTTTTGAAGGACATCAGTTCCGAGCATAGCGATGGTGATTTTCCAGGCCATCATTTGGAAATGTCCACTCGACACTTGAATCTGAGTTTCGAGCTTATAGCAACTATTAGTGTTACTGTTTTGTATTGGCGTTGGCAGGAAATGAAAAGGACATGTTTATGTATGTGTGAAAGGAAGGGAGGGTATTGTAACCTTGATATATCATTTTCGGAAGGGGGACGCATGTTAAATTTGATAAGCAGTATATAAATGTTGTAAAAGTTGACCAAAGAGGTGGGGGTCCTATGGAATCCATGCGCGGATCCAGAAATTTTTGTCATAAGGGGTCCATCCAAAAAAGGTATATTTTTCTCTTGGACGAGGGGGTTGTCCAACCCCCAAAATGCCCAAATATTACCTTTTTTGGTAAAATTTTCGGGTGCCGTGGGGGTGGTTCCAGACCCCCGGTATCGCCCTCTATATCCTCGCATGGAGTCTCTTTATGTCTATTTTGATGAAACGTAACAGAACTAGCCCTTTACTTGGTGTAAACACCGAGTATAGGGATTTGACTCGTAAACAAGAAGCCTAAAACTGAACGTAAGCGTTAATATTGTGATAAAAGGTTGTGTATTGGCATTAAAACGGGAAGAGTATGCCAGTCATATAGCTATCCTTGGAATTAACGTGATAAACACTTTGCCCTTTGCAATAATTTCCTTTACACAAATATGAAAATGATGACTTGAAAGGATTTGTTTTCTTGTTCTACCATTTTCTGTTACAAACGCTTGATAACTGTGTGATGACGGATTCCGGCGACACAAACGTCACATTGATAATGAAGAGTACCCCAGTACCGGTAATACCGGCAAAACACTGCTGATTCACAGACTGAAACGAGGCCACCTGACTAGTGTACTATTCTACTATTACTGTCTGTGAACGAAAGTGTGAGTTAAAGAAGTAGCACGGGTTATTATGAGTCCTGTTGCATGTAGTCAACAATGTTCCAGTTTTGGTTTTCCTGTTGCCAGTGGACCAGATACAGTCTGATTTTGGGGTTTAGAATTATTATTTTAACACATTGATAGCGGGATGTGTATTGAACGTGATAGATGAAGACGCCGAGATGTGTATTGAATGCTGTGTTTGTTATACGGAGGTCCAGGAGGCAGACAAGAATTTGTCAATACAATAAGAGAATATCACGCTCAACTACTACAACTCTTTTGTATTTGGTAATAATCAATACGTCTAATTGAGTTGCCATGGCAACCAGACGCTCATCTTTACGATAGAGTTTTGGATACTTTGCAGAAAATTCTAGAGCTGATAGTGGCTTATATCGTGGGATGGTAGAAACACAGAAGTTGTCAATCAGGTTCTGTAAAATGCTACCAGACAATGGCATCCTGCTACTAAATGGTCATGTACGTTTATGTTTCATGAAAATACCATGTCGACAAAAACGTAACGTAGATTACAAACCTGAAGTTGATATTTAAATTTTCGAAATATCTCCATCTAATGATGTATGAATAATAGTGATCCCGTGACCCTGCGCACTAGTAGTGCCTATTTATAGGACAGGAGTGTATATATTTAGACATCATTAAAGATTCATTAGCAGTTACATCAAGGCCTGGGATTCCCGATCTGTTATTCATATGAACGAGAATTCATTACGAGTTTTCCGCTGTGATGTTCCGTACCATTTTCCCCTGTGTTATTCCTGCTACTGCTCAAGTTTTCTCTCTAGTTATCCTCTGTACTAACGACTGCTACTAATTTGTTCACTCTTTGTACTTATTTCTAAGTACTACTATTTCTTCTTATTAGTTTACTGTCTGTACTTACAACTGCTACTGTTTAGTTGACCCCAGTACTTACAACTGCTACTAACTAGTTTACCCTCCATGCTTGCTACTACTGCTTGCTAGTTTACCCTAGCACTACTGACAACAGGTCACTGCTAAGTTAGTAAATCATCGATTCTACCGTTTAGTTTTCATAATGATGCTATTTCAAGGCTGAACTCGTGACCTCTCACACTCGGTACTTGCAAAGTTTTGTTTGTTTCTCTAGCTGTGGATGGCCGAATACATTTTACTTACATATAAGGGTGGATAGCGATGCCTTCCGGGGATAAAGGCTATAGATATACTATAATAAAAAGCCAGGGGGTCAAAGTTTGCATGCAAAACATATCTAAATGGACCAAGTGCATGTAATTTCATGATAAGTAAAAGAATTTCAAATTTTTTAAAAATCAAAGTCCAGAGTGCAGGACAGTGGGCCAGCAATGTATTTCCGGAACGTTCTGCATGATTGCATGCCTTGTCACCGTGTCCAATACAGAAGTGTCACCGAGGTTGGCATGAAGACCGCGCGTGTCTTTTAAGGTCATCTCGATAAGGTTTCAATCAAAATCATTAAACGATTGCTGATTCTATGTAAAACGATCTTAGGTAAAGACGCCAAGATATGCAGGATAAAGTACCTAGCATACGATAGAAGTGGTATGTAGATGGGGCTATATGCGACCTAAATGTGTAATACTAAGTAAATCGGAGAGTGTGATTGTACGACCGATATGTATCTTGATACGTGCGTTTGCTGTAGCTCTTGTGTGACAAAATCTTGCGTTGCGCTACGTGACTAGTGTGTGTACCGACTGTGGTGTATATGAGAAATATTGATTCATTACAACAACGTGCAACAGTCCGTGTAAACAAGTTCCTCCTTCATTGCCACACGAGGAAAGTCAACAGGCTTAGTAAATACGAAAGGGATATGATTCATGTGGCGCTGTCCCAGGGAAAGTGACGTCTGTGTAGAAAAAATGAATAAAATGGAGTAGATTGCCCGGATTTTGTAGCTTGACCTTTGACCTCAAGACATGTCATGTTTCCCAGTCTGTTTAGAACTACACTGCTGAAGAAACACGCATTGGTCAAGTTAAGTAGATTGCGGGTATGTGTGATTTCGGACTGTCCAGCGGAGTCTGACCAGGAAGTGGTTCGTCCTGTCATACAGTTAGACTTTAGTCTGATACGCGGCAAAGAGGTGAGGAGATTTGACGTCACTTGATATGTTACATTTTCGCCAGTATGCCCGAACGAACTTTTCCGCTTTCATTATACGGTATAATTTATGTTGGATATTGTTGAGTTACCGAGTACACTTTACTTGGTAGTAGAACTTCGCAAGTCATGCCATTATTAACTTCCGAATGCCTGAAAGCAAAAAGTGTCAGTTGTTTCGGCAAAGTTTTCAAAGGGAAAGCCAGGAACTATGAGATAACTTTCGGAATAGCATTTACGCTAGAACTAGTTTAATTGAAGGATTTAAATTTCACCAATTTCCAAGTACTGTCACGTTTTAAATTTAGTTTATTTTGTTGTCATCTTTTAATATTCCGTACTTGCCCACCCCCAAGTTAATTCAGATTTTAAACCGTGACAGTGCCTTTTATTAATATTACAAATAAAAACCAGTGATCGTCAGTCGGTTTGTCTATTTATAGGTTTACTATGCAAAGAGGAAGCGACACACGCAGCAAGGAGCACAGGGAGACGAGAGCAGCCATAAAAAGGGCAAGGTCAATGTCCACATATACAATGACGGGTATGACGATGCCAACCATGACTACATTGTTAATCCGGGCGAGAAGTGGATGGACAGATACGAGATCGACTCGCTCATTGGCAAGGGCTCTTTTGGTCAGGTAAGTGCCGAGCCCGGAAGTCCGACTGATCGTATTTCAACCTCAGTTTGCTACCGATCCCCTTCAATGTATTGAAGATAATATCACTTAAGGTCCTGTGACTGGCTGTTTACAATTTGGTATTTTTCAGAAGCAAATATACGGAAGTGTTAAGTAGTCAGTATTTTTAATCAGTCGTTCCTCGTATAGTTCAAGTTGTGTATTTTAAATGACCGCAGTCCCCTTGTAATTTTTACTTTGTAAAAACTGCCTCATATTCGTTATCATAGAACTCTAGAGCGCTTGTGGTGCAGAAGATCTGGGTTCGATTCCAAGATTGTACTACTATGTATAAGCGATTGGTTTCCTTCTGCTTCCAGACAGCGATATAACTGAAAAATTGTTGAAAGCGATGTAAAACCCCATTCAACCAAAGGCCCCCAGACTAGGCATCCAAAAACTCTTAAGCATTCATCTGACCTCGATTAATTATCACCCCTGACATCCCCTCGATCCCCATAGCATGTCGTCTGTTGTCTATTGAGAGAACAAACGCGCATTATCAGTATTTCATGAAGCATAAGGAAACAGGAGTTTTACACAGACGTGTCATCCGGGTTCCCATTATATCTGACGTGCCTGCATAGTATTATGTAATGTATTCGTGAGTCCAAGCGAAAACGATGTCATTTCTGAAGCGTAATCCGTGCCGTCATGTGCTCAGCATGCTGTCGTCTGGACGCGCCGTACACGCTTCATGCACGATAAATATCGAAATTGCTCATTGCTTTAAAACCTGCAATTTAGTCATTATTGCATAAAGATGAATATAGGCTTCCAGACTTTCACGTACCCAAAGTGAAACCGTCAGTACCGTGACATGGAATGTACCCAAAGGTCATTACCGTGACACGGAGCGTGGCCCAGGGTGAAACCCGTCAGTACCGTGACACGGAGCATGCGCTAAGGTAATACCGCTCAGTATTGTGGTGTGTAACGTTCCTGTAGGTAAACTTACCAATAATTACGTGACTCCACGATTATTTGACGTATACCTGGTGGCAGCATCTTTCTGATCGGACAAATAAAGTAGTCCCGTATGCCGTGTTCACAAACTTCTCACCAAAATTACTCTCCTAATCTCTGTTTGACAGCTATTATCACCGATTAATCAAAATATTTACATTTCTAAAAAGAGTGCGCTTCATTAAATCTGTGTGAACTCCGTATAATCACACCTGTCAGGACAAGCTTAGTTCAAGGTCTCTGTCTAGACTATGAAGAGCAGATGAGTGACCAGCGCAGCTAGACATTTTGCCCCGTGATTGGTCAATTTATTTTTTTTTTCTGCCGTCGGTGTTATTGACATGCAGGGATGAAGGATTTCTTAACACTTATTTCTCGGATATAGACGCTACGAAATATACTTTCTCATAATGGGACTGACTCGTATACGAAGAACATTATTCAAAATTAATTGTAACCCCGTTAACGTGTGCTTTGGCTGTTTGTTTTAAGGCCTCGGTGACCAAATTGTTCAAGTTCCTTTTAATTGAAATCGGATTTTTTTTTTGCCTCTGAAATAAAAAATTCTCACGATATTTAAATGTAAATTGATACTTGACAGAAATTAATATGAGAGCGAAATCAATATCATCGAAGATCGATTTCCTGCTTTCTTGTAAGCACACGCTCGCGTGCGCGCGTGCAATTGCACATGATTATTAAAGTAGACTGTCAGAATGAGGGTAGCATTGTTTTCCTGTTGCTAGGAGGCAGTGCCGTAACACGCAGTGCTAGCATCACTTGTTGTAACTTGTAATGGAAGATAGTGTGAGATTTTCTGAGTATATAAATCACTCTTTGTGCTCTGACCTTTGGGTATTTAAATGATCGAGGGGGCCAGATTAAGGGAGACTTGGGTATTACATAAGATCACAGCAAGCGTTGCCTCCCCTAGCCACTCCATGTCAAGTCTATAATGGAAAGGATATGATTTTATTGAAGATTTATCGACAATGCAATATCAATAAAATGCTTATCATGTTGAATTGAACGAATTATTACAAGGAAGAAAGGAATGAAAACTCGTTTGTTAGAACAATGCACCGAGGTTTTCTGAAATGATTTACGGCAGTGTTGGTAGATTGTGCTACGTGCTGTAAAACCAAGTTTGAAGAACTTGGAACTTGAAGTTTTCTTTCCCATCTTGAGTTGTATGCAGTACATATTACCCGTTGTCTTTCCCATCTGAGTTGTATGCAGTACATATTACTCAATGTCTTTCCCATGTTGAGTTGTATGCAGTACATATTACCCGTTGTCTTTCCCATGTTGAGTTGTATGCAGTACATATTACCCGTTGTCTTTCCCATGTTGAGTTGTATGCAGTACATATTACCCGTTGTCTTTCCCATCTTGAGTTGTATGCAGTACATATTACCCGTTTGCGGCCAAAATATTTGTAAATCACAATCATAATTTATGAATGAAATCTCACCCAGAGAGACTTGCATTACCCTGTAACCTGTTACACTTTGCTGTATTGTTCTAGTATAATGATGTCTTTGTTTGACAGTTCTTATTTCTGATTGGATCTTTAACCCTCGTTTGCTGATATGTACAATGATAAATAGTTTATATATATATATATATATATATAATTTTAGATGGTGTTGCTCAATGAAAATGGGTCATTTTGTACTTCTGAAGACAGTATACCTATAGTCTTCTTTGGCTCTATCAGTGCAAGTAACTAGATTGTAATACTATTACTGCGGCTTCAGTGATTCCTGTATGTAATGTGACATTGCTTGCTCTTCTTTGTTATAACTTCCAGTCCTATTATTTTCTTTAAAGGTGGTGAAGGCATATGACCACAGTGACCAGGAGCAAGTAGCCATCAAAATCATCAAGAACAAGAAGCCCTTCCTCAATCAGGCGCAGATAGAAGTCAAACTCCTGGAACTCATGAATAAACATGATAAGGAAAATAAGTATTATATAGGTAAGCTGGTGAGCAAGTGCTTCTTCAGTGATTCACTGGTACAGAGGGGTCAAATGCCTTCAGTGTATGAAGGAAAAACTCATTAAGAGTGTCATTGCAGCTGGCTTTGTCTAATGTATATCACAGGTTTATATACTGAGTGAGCTGTCATGTGTACTAGGCACACTAAATATCTCAGACTATGCCAAAGTTGAAAATTCTTGCCAGACATCAGTCTTGAGTCTGAAATTTTATCATACTGTTAGAAAATTTACCAGACCAGCTGACATTTGATTTAAAAGAAAGAAAAAGGAAAACATTCATTTCACATTTTCAGTTTATTTATCTTTAGAAAATATCAAGATGTCATTTCAATTAACAAATTTATTCTTTATTTCCATTAAGTGTAGTAGATATATCTCTACATGTGTAAATAGATTTGATTTCTAAAACTATTATTCCAGTACAATTAATAAGTATCTATTTCTAAGAATTTAAGTTGAACAACACCATAGTAAGGCACCCTGTTAACGGTGTACAAATGATTGATAGTTGGGGTTTTAGATCTGAAAGTTGGATGTATGAATACCTCCATAGTCTAGGTAATGTTGGATACATGGATCCTCCAGATACTAGGTCATGTTAGATGCATTGGTCCCTCCAGATACCCTGTTGTATTGGATGTAGGGATTCCACCAGATACTGGGTCCTACTGGATGTATGGATCTCTCCAGACACTGGGTCATGTTGGATGCATGGATCCTTCCAGATACCCTGTTGTATTGGATGTAGGGATTCCACCAGATACCGGGTCTTGCTGGATGTATGGATCCCTCCAGACACTGGGTCATGTTGGATGCATGGATCCCTCCAGATACCCTGTTGTGTTGGATGTAGGGATTCCACCAGATACCGGGTCTTACTGGATGTATGGATCCCTCCAGACACTGGGTCACGTTGGATGCATGGATCCCTCCAGATACCTTGTTGTGTTGGATGTAGGGATTCCACCAGATACTGGGTCCTACTGGATGTATGGATCCCTTCAGACACTGGGTCATGTTGGATGCATGGATCCCTCCAGATACCCTGTTGTGTTGGATGTAGGGATTCCACCAGATACTGGGTCCTACTGGATGTATGGATCCCTCCAGACACTGGATCACATTGGATGCATGGATCCCTCCAGATACCCTGTTGTGTTGGATGTAGAAATTCCACCAGATACTGGGTTTTGCTGGTATGGATCCCTTCAAATGCTGTGTCATGTTGGATATACATGTCCATTTGAAACTTTCCTGAAAAAGAATCACTGAACAGGTTCAGAATACTTAGCTATAAATATGCATGTATTACTGTAGGAATGGAGATGCACTTTGCACTGGAACAGGGGCTTTGTCTTCACAGTAAACACATTCCTGAAGAGGGCGTTGAATAAAAACAAATGCATGTATACAGGCCCAGGTCAAAGTCCAATTTCTATAGCCTATTTATCAACCTAGTGATTAATGCTCACCTGATTGGTAGTGGATTCCATTGCTCATTAATAAGACAGCTGTACTACAGTTACACTCTTGTTATATGAGGAAATATGCCAAATACATATATATATACAGATATTATAGGTCAATTCCTGGGTTATACATGTGTTGTGGAATATGAAATTAAAAGGTGATGTGTCCGTATGGCAATCGTGAGAAATTCCTAGAATTTACGTCGATTAAAAAGTGGGTAATGAAATCAGAATTTCACTTCGATGACTTGTGTAAAAGATACAATGAAAATATCAAAATCAAATTGGGATTTTAAGGGAAAAGATGAGAGGAAAAGATACTGACAGAAACATAGAGCAAGTACTGGTACTGGTGCCACCACTTTCTGTTATTCAAACTTTTGATTCTGAGTATGATAGGAGATCATCACCCTACCACAAAAGATTTCTGAATAAAATACATGTACATGTAACCAGAGTGTTTCTTGTATTGGCTTCAAAACTCAGAAGTTGGGTGTGTGTAATGGAGTAACTGGGAATATTCTGCAGTGGGTCTCGTGAAGAAATTCAAGTACACAACATACTCTGCTATTGATTTAAACTTTGGAAAATTGTATAATGTACACTACCCTCCATAAGTAAGTACCCACCACAGGAATTTTCTATAAAGACAACCAAGAATAAGTCAATATTTTAGAGTGTTAGATTATAACTGATAGAATGTTGGGGCAATTTGTCTGCCAGGAGATGCAGAACACTTGTTAAAAGCATGCCTAAACGTATTCAAGCTGTGATAAGGGCAAGACGAGGGTACACAAAATATTAGACTGAAATGTGCATTATAGATTTATACTGCATTTGTATATGATTTTGTTAAACTTCACTTTTTCATTATAAACATGTTCTTTCATTGAATATAATACATGTATATAAAATACCTGAATAATTTCTATTTCTTCCATTTTTGTCAAATTAATTCCAAAAATATGAAAAATATAAAAGTGTGTACTTATTTATGGAGGGTAGTGTATAATCTGAAATCTTTCATAATTCATGTTAATATGTTTTAGATCGTATGAAAGATTTGTATTGGAAATTTGAGAGGCTACCATTGCATTGGTTTTCACCTGTCAGTCCATTATAAAGAGCCCGATCTATCTTTAATTTAGAATTCTGACAGGTGATCACTCACGTATACAAGCTCAGCACTCTGTTATTGATAATAACTGATTAATGTGATTCAGCTTATAAATTTTTACTATCATAAAGGGCCGTTGTAGGTCGTTCTGTGTGGTGCTTGGTTAGGGGGTCGAGAGGCCACAGTTTCTTGGGACCATCGACTCGCTGGTGGTCTCTCAGATGAGACAGTTGACATCAAGTCTTTAGATGTTGGCACGTAACAGAGCCCTTTTTGTTGTGGTGGGTCTATTACGTAGTTTGAAGTTCCTGTATAATATATTTGCTCTCTGTTTTTCGTCACCATATAGGTGACGTAATTTTGCTCTGACGTCATATAATATAAAACCAGTATTAGACAAATTGCGTTAAGATTCCATAAGACTATACCGTACTCTCTATAGTGATAGACAACTGAATTTAATATATTGCATCTTACACAGATTTCTTTCTCTTTTTTACAGTAAAACTGAAGCGGCATTTTATGTTCCGGAATCATTTGTGTTTAGTGTTTGAATTACTGTCATATAACTTGTACGATTTACTACGGAACACCAATTTTAGAGGAGTGTCTCTCAACTTGACTCGAAAATTTGCTCAACAATTGTGTACAGCTTTACTGTTTCTAGCCACGCCGGAATTAAACGTGATTCACTGTGATCTTAAACCGGAGAATATACTGTTATGTAACCCTAAACGTAGTGCAATTAAAATTGTGGACTTTGGAAGTTCATGTCAGTTAGGTCATAGGGTAGGTATTTCAAATTATTACATTATCTGAATTTTGTTCTCTCATGTAATAGTAATTCTGTATGTATTGAAACGTTGAAATGTATATAAACAAAACTGTGTGATTTATATGGTGACTTTACATCTGAATGTCCTTTTTTGGCATTCAGGTTCTCTTTAATAGATCTGGTATAGATTAAAGGTCAGAATTGGTATTTACTACCAATGAAATATTTATTAAATTGATATTAGGGTTTTAGTCACTATTCAAATAAGAATTATTTCTAATTGCTTATTGGAATGTGATCTTATGTGTTTCTGACGTTAGATATGATTACTTTGTGTACATATTGACTTATTTATTGTAAGTAGTTTCTAGGTACAGTGTATTTATATAACATCATTTAACCTAAATAGCATCAATTAACCAAAATAGCATCATTTAATGAAAATGTGTCTTTATTAGAAATGATTCATACCTTAGCTTATTATTTAATATACTGTACATTTATCCATGTAATTGCAACCACATTTTTGTGCAGTAAGCTAAATAAGATACTTGTTTTGGATTATGTATACAGTATTGACAGTACTGATGTGTAGAGAAAGGTCATTGCTGGTGAGGCAGCTGTTTTACATTCTTAAATCATCAGTTGTACTGATCAGTGTGAGGTATATAGATATAAAGCAGTAGAACCTGCTTGAAGTGTTCTTATTATGCCGGGGGGTCATGCCAAGGTGTTATAAATTTGGCAATGTAGTGCATTGGTTATCCTTCACACCTGCTCAGACTGGAATCAAATTGGAGATTTTGAAAAGTGCATAACATCTGCAATGCAATATAGAGTATATGACGAAACAGGGGCGAGATATAACAACTCAGAAGTTAAATGAAGGCTTACACACTGTTTTTCCAAAGTTAAAGCCAGATTTGTGAGAGACTGTGTAAGAAATCTGTGATATCCCAGTTTCCGTCTCTTCTACCTTTCTGTTTTATACCAATGAAAATCATGACACTTCTTGTCGTATTGATACAATTCTAACTATATTAATACAGTATTTGATATATTTATACAATACTTACCATGTTAATACAAAGCTGAAATTTACTTTCTTGTGTTTAGATATATGCCTTACCTTTTCAGATATACCAATATATACAAAGTCGATTTTACCGTTCACCAGAGGTATTGCTGGGTATTCCCTATGACTTGGCGATAGACATGTGGTCATTAGGCTGTATATTGGTGGAGATGCATACGGGAGAACCTCTCTTTGCAGGCTCCAATGAGGTAAGAAAGGCTGTACTGGTATGAGATTTGATTCGTCTCTCGGGCTTTAATTTGCAGTAACCTCATGGTCTAGTGTCTCATTCAATCGGCCCTGTTGTATAGGCTGAAGATTAGTGTTCTCAAGATACACTGGACTTGTTCACCATGAACAAATGCATTCCATGATTTCTCTTAAGTTTGAGTATGTATGGATTTGATCTACTAACATTTAACGTTTTGAAAACTAAAACTGGAATTTTATGATGCATGTGGAGGGTGAGAAACTAGAGATTGACCATGTTTATGAGAATCTAGAATCACCTTGAGTCCCAGATCGAAAGATATCAGTCGAGGGTGACATACTTCGACATAATCCCAACAGGGGCTATCGCCTCTGTTGGATGTCAAAGTCAATGTCGTCCGAGACTAATATCTTTCATTCTTTTTTCTCGCAATATAACCTTGAAATTAATAAATTAATACCTATATTATCTTGTTCTAAACATAAATTGTAAAAAACATGATGGAGCAGAGTGACGTCACAAGTAAGCAGTCGATCTTTGCTAGATCGATGTCCCAGATCAATTGATCTAGAACCCCACTTCTGGTGGAATCCTTCAGTCTTGTATGCGAGAAAATCCTTTCTTTCCTGTCCTTCAATATCACTCCAAGAACATGAGGAAAAAGAAGTGCTTTATATGGTTCAGTGTTGCATTTTTCAACTTTCCATTTCAAAATGTAACAATTTTTGAAAATGTCACAAGTTTTACATGCCAATTTTCAAACTAAGCACCATTGTTTTAAATATTTTCATTGCAGTCTGACTTTGTGACAGTTTTGGGTCTATTGTGAGCCCTGCTTTATTCTTAGTTTCTTTTATTAATTATATCCCCTGCAGACAAAGTTTTGGGGAATGGGGGGAATTATAGGAATCACTCTGCCCATCTATCTGTTTAAGAAGTTAACAAGGTAGGCTTCTTAAAATGTTCAAGTGGGACATCCATTACACTGTGACTTACACCAGTGATGTATTCTGGAATGAATTACTGCATGTTTCAGCCTATGATACAGCAGGGGGGGTATTTGTCCTGTTACGACAGCTCTACTGTGTTCTTCTGGCTGTTTCAGTGTACTATTATTGTTTATAATGGGTAATACTTGATATGATTTGTACTCTTGCAGTTTGACCAGATCATGAAGATTGTTGAGGTATTAGGAATGCCTCCCAAGCATATTCTAGATCAGGCTCCAAAAGCTCATAAGTACTTTGACAAGTTACCTGATGGAAACTATGTCTGTAAAAAAGCCAAAGAAGGCAAAAAGGTGAGAAATGTATCCTAAGTGTATATACATAATGCATGTATGAAGTGCATCAATAAGTGATGAGGATTGGAAGTTCATTGAATGATATGGAGTGTGCTGTACAAGGGGCAGATAACTCTCTAGTCTAAATATTGTCAGGGATTTAACAATGAAAGAATAAACACAAATGGATAAAGTAATACAAAAAACTGGATTTAAAACTGGGTTAATTTTAAAGATAAATTGTAGCATTTTAAACTATCTTTTCTTAACAAACAAGTTAAAATTCTTGGTTTTAATGATAATATTCATCTGAATTTTTCTTTTAAGTAGGAGACATAATTATTTTTTACACTGATTTTTAATCTGTAGATTATCTGTAAAGGTTTTTTTTTGAGCTGATTGAAAATCTTTCAGATGAAATTTCACTGGATGAAAATTTTTTGCATATGCTTAATTGTGGCTTTATCAAAAGACCTGATGCATTGAACTGAGCAACACGGGAAAGACATGCTGTTGTTACATAGGAAGAATTTTTTTTCACAAGTTGCAATGATTATTATATTTATAGCAACAAAAACATGTACTTTTGAATCAATAAAGATTGATTAAGTATAAAGATATATAAATGTAACTCAGAAAGTATAGCATGAAACATTGCCATTTGATGACATTTTATTTGTAAAGTAATTTCATACTATATTTTCAAACAGAAAGAATTATTTGCAACATTTGATTTTAAAAAGGAGCTTGATTGTGGCAGCTTTTTGTTGACATTTTCACTTGGGCTCTTATGTTATATAAAATGCCCATTGTATAGTATAAGTAAATATGAATAATATCTGTCACAAAACTGTGAAATTGATGTAAACTTCTAAAAATAAGTACTGAAAAGTGGTAAGAGATTTTGTAATTGGAGCGGCTATTTGATAAAGGTATTTCACTTTCAGTATAAACAGCCTGGATCGCGGAAACTGCATGATGTAATAGGGGCAGAAACTGGTGGACCAGGGGGGCGAAGGGCCGGGGAACCAGGGCATTCAGTAGCAGACTATCTCAAATTCAAAGATCTCATACTACGGATGTTAGAGTTTGACCCGAAAACACGAATCACTCCCTATTATGCCCTACAGCACAACTTCTTCAAGAAGACAACAGATGAGAGTACAAACACACCGAACTCTGCATCTAATTCTCCGGCCATCGAGCAGCAAGGTGTCTCCTCCCCAACGGGTAAGGACTAACGGTTTGTGTCTATCCTCTTTGTTTATTGTCCTCTTGCACTTAACAACATAGTGAGACTTGGATAACTCAAACTGAGGAGGGTGCTTCAAGCCAATCACATGATCAGTCCATGTTATTTGAGTGGAAAGTAAACATCTCAGGGTGTATTACCACTGGACTCTGACTTTCTGATGTCTTTTGTTTGAGTTATCAAAGTACTGCTATAAGCATATTGTCGGTATCTTTGATGTTTTGCTTTAAAAAAATCATATTTTTCATACAGGAATTGGAACTCTTGAAAATATGTTGTTGTAATTTGAATAGGAAATTTAAACTAAATTTTCACACATACACCAAAAAAAAAAAAAATAAATAAATAAATTAATAAAAATAAAAAATGAAATAAATCAAACTAGAGGAGATAACATAAATAGTGTGTTTTTCACATTTGCTTTCCCATCAATTCGTTTAAAGATTTTAAGGATTTTTTTATGTAGAAATTTTAAGTGAAATTTATTTGTTGGATAAGTGCACTAAATGCCATGTTTATTAATAAAGAAAAAAATCGAAATAAGGTTGGCTGCTATTAAGGGTGGTTATGAGGTTTATACAACTTGTGATAATGTCTCTAATGAGTGAAGTTTGTTTTGATGTTCTTATTAATGATTTGCATGAAATGCTTTTTATGATAAAGCATTTGTTAATACTGTGTTCTTCAAGTTTTTTTCTTTAATTATGTTTCCTTGAAAATTCTTTCTGTAAAGTGAACATGGTGAATTGTTAATTGCTTCAGTAAGTGGGCGGAAAGTAGGAATACAGATTGGTCTTACCATCCCATTCTATTGCACATGTTTCTTTTTCTGTATCATCTTTATAACAAACTTATCTGTCGCTATCTTTCTTTTAATGTGGTGCATTGTATCCACTTAATTCTAAGTTAATTTTACTTTTTTCATTATTTTAAATTTTTTTTTGCATTTTCTGTAATTTCTTTTCATATATTTTGTGTATTAGAAACGATAGCTAAAAACTTTGTATTACTATAATCAGGGATTGGTTTTTGATTAATATAAAACACTTTTAATTCATGAGGACTTTATTTGTGTGTTATTTCGCAATTAGACTCCTTGTGAAAATGAAGTTCTCATCACTTATAATTTTACCCTTTAATTATAATATGCATATGGCTTTTTTTGAAAAAGTATGGGTACAGCAGCCACTATGTTACATTCAGTTTGTCGTTTAATGATTAACTTTGACTAGAGATTTTTTGCAAAGAATATTATCCATTGAATTTGAAGTTGAAAAATTTTGAAAGAAGACAAATTGTTTGAATTTTATGATGGTTGTATACATGATGGTAAATGATTTTAAAAATACCCAAGGCAGTGTTCTAGGATTTTTTTCAACTTTCTTCGGGAAAGCTGTCCCTTCAATTTCACTTTTCACTCATGAAAATCGACTTCCCATATTTTTCAACATCTTATTCAGTTACAAAAACTTAATCCATAATGGATATTTCTACAACTCCCAAGGACAATTGAACACTGGACTCCTATGTCCTCTGGCTCCAGTTCGTACTCCTTCCAGGGAAGGGATAGTGCTTGGCTGATTTTGTGGCCATATATATGTTTGGATGTTTTTAGCTACTGGGCAATAGGGCAATATCTTGCCCAGACTTATACCTTGGAACCGATAGCCCATGACTCGTGTTTAAACAAAATACTGCGGTAACATATGTATCATACTTTACAAATTAAACACAATTTATTAATTATACTCTGTATCGCGATTGTATAACATTGTTACAGACAGTTAAACTTCAAACACCACAATGGTCAGCATCGAATGCGTTGCCGTTACAGTGTATACACCATAAGCTATATACTCTGTGCAGACAAATGAAACGACAGACAAGGCAAATACCTGAGAAACTATCAATAAAGTGTAAAATATATATACTGTAACCTCTATAAAAATGATAGCTGAGGTCTTGGGAATTTCACTTTCCACGGGTAAGAAGGTCATTGAAAGCTACTTTCCCGATCAGAAAATTAAGTTGTCACGGGTGACTGGACATTTAATCCTAGAACACTGTAAAGTATATACAAGTATGATAAATAGACTGTACCTAACCTGAAAGTGAAATTGTAATGAAAAATGTTCAGAGTAACATGAATTTATCAGTGAATGTGACACAATAAACTTCTGTTTTATGAAGATACCTAATATGCTTTAAATATTACATCTTTACAATAAATATGGTTTACTGAAAATTAACATTGATATAAATGTTAAATATTGATAGAATAATGATATAAGAAAGTTTGCAGGTCAGTCTAAATATTTCTGTTACTATATGTTATTTTCTCTCTTGCAGTGGGATCTTCGTCTAGTGGTCGTGCGCGATCAGACCCGACCCATCAACATCACTCTCACCTCCATGTGCATTCACACTCGGCTCACCATGGTGCTGCCCCTTATCCATCGATGGAGTGTGAGAGTCCAGCATCCCAGGCTCATGGCTCCACGCAGCGAAGTCAAGCTAACTACCAACAAAGCTGGCCTGAAGGTCAAACTGGTCATCTCGGGAACAGTGGTCACCATGGCAACAGTTCTCATTTACAATCTTCCCATAGACACCATTCGTCCCATAGACATGGGTCAACGTCAGGTCATATTGCACAGTCGCCCCCATCTCTACATGCTACAATTCCTAGCATATCCCAACAGAGTGTATTATTAGGGACTGGCTTTCCGCCTTCAGACCAACTAGTGTTTACCGAACATTCGACAGGACTTCGGTCTGGGGGTCTGGATTTGTCAACAAACATACCAGTGCCCACACACCCTGTGACCTATAATCAACATGTGCATACTGGTCATGGAAATATAGATCCAGTTGGGCTTAATATGCAAATTCCAGCGTATTCCAGTGGCTATGGTACACAGTGGCATGGACCAGGCTTCCCATTTTCTCTCGCTACTTCTACGGGACCCAGTGAGGTTCCCACACAGCATACGCGCACAGTTTCTGAACGATCAGACGATAGCCCAATGATAGGCGTGTGTGTACAACAAAGTCCTGTAGCCAGTCATTGACGACCGTTTATATGTCTAGGTTAATCATGTCTTATCCTTTCATTTGGTAAAGCAGACACGACACAAAGTGTGTGGCGACTGTAATGGTAAAATGCCATGTGTATGTGGAATATTTATTATCTCATTGTCAATGCCAAAATTGCAGAAGCTGCACTTCACCATCAACAAGTCTGTGCTACCTGCCCTTCATAATGGGGTGAAATACATTCTGTTCATCAGGATGAGAGGCTGATGATTGTAGAATTGAGCTGTATACCGCGGAAGCCGACAGTATTGCAGTCCTACCACTTAATGCAGGGAGACCACCAAATGGTTGAAGAAAATACAGGCTAGAAAAGATGTGGCCAGAACAGTCTCCAGTACCACATGGTACTAATGGGGATGGCACCACATTTCCCCAGCTCCATATTGGTTACAGGGAGGTGGTGAGAGAGGGAGTGAGAGAGTGGATTATGTAGACTGAATGTTGTACAGTGTTATCCATATTGAGCCAGATGCTTGATAGTGGTTGATAAAATGATCAAACATTATAAATGTTCCAAGTCCTAAATGATTCTAGGAGACAAGTCGGGTAGATTAATATTAAATGTGATCATCTCATGCCGAGATCAATCTCATGCCGAGATAATTATAAGTATCTTGAGGTGATTATTCGTGACTTTGAACTCTCTTAGAAGCACTCTGTGTTCCGTAAGCTTTCACATCTGATGTCAAGTGAAGATGAATAAATGAGAAACAAGTTTGATAAGTGTGTATGAATTGTATGTATATTATGGATATGAGTTTATTATGTCAGAAAGTCGTAATGGATATATAAGTACTGTATCACCCTTATGTAATAAAGATTCTCTATCAGAACACATTAGTAATCTGTTCAAATCTGCCATGATACATAAGTAATGAAGTTATGGGAAAGGCAGCCAGGTTCAAAATTTTCTATCTCTTTATCATTTACTTGTTTAATCAAGATAGAATTAATGAGGAAAAAATCTTATTATTTTTATTACATGTGATTCTTATTTTTTGCAGAATTTTCATAGTTGTTTGTGCAGGTTTAAGAATTTCACATCAGTTTACTAAGGAAAGTTAAAAAGAAGAGGTTTCAAATGTTTATAAAAGGTTTCAAATGTTTTTAAAAATAAAATAAAGTGGATTTAAAAAAAACATGAGTAATTGTGCCCCAAAGAAAAGAGAAAGATAGATTTGCTGCAGATGCCGTGCCCTGGATAATCTAATTTAATCAGATATAAGTTGGCTATACAGAATAACCATCCTTTTAATTTAATTCATCCATTAACTTTTATTATATGTCTGAAAAGTTTATATTTTTACCAAATTTTAAGGTATTTTTGTCAGGCGATAGCGTTTTACTTGGTTCATGATTTCTTATGTCTATGTGAACATATTGATAACTACTTTACTGAATAACATAAGATTGAGTGGGAGAAATGTTTGGCACTTTATACAGGAACAATTGTTATAGCATAGTCTTCAGGGAATGTTTGAAAACCATTGTAAATTGATGGACATGTACAAAAAAATGAATCGGAAACTCTCCTCTTCCATATTTAAAACTTGAAGTACAAGTAAAATTACATATTTTAAATATGAATTAAAAATAACCAGGTTTTTAAGTCCTTATGAATCTTTCAAAAGATCATTTCTGAATTCTGTCTTCTTTGTATGCGTGGACACTTTTTCTATGTCTGTTACCTCCTTTGTGATGATGAGACACGACTCTTTCCTATGCGAGATTCCTACTCTAATTATTATATGCATATTATCGTATGCGTATTACGATATACATATTATTACATGACTGTATCTGCCGAGGATTTGTGATAGCATGAACAGTTTTATCTCAGATTTTTAATTTATTCTCATTATACATATTGATATTTTACAATTATGTAATAATGGAAATTTTTAAAACGTTGTTGAAAAGATTTTGTATTTTGAAAATATGACAAAAATTGGAAATTTTGTATATGTAATGAATTCTGGGGTGAATCCAGCATTTTGGTATTGAATGATTTCTGGTTTTCTCTTAACATTGTTACATTGTGGTGTGAAACATGAGTAAGAGAAATCATTGTTAATGCAAATATATCTGTTATATACATGTTAGCTCCCCCTATAGTCAGCATCAAATGCCAAAATTGTGGGAGGTAACTCTTGACCCATGGTCATATTGTATAAAGTTTATTGTATCAAAATTTTGTCATTAAAGTATCACTGGATTATGGATAAAATGAACACTTGTTTGTTATTCATATTAAGAGTGGATTATGGATAAAATGAACACTTGTTTGTTATTCATATTAAGAGTGGATTATGGATAAAATGAACACTTGTTTGTTATTCAGAGTGGATTTAGGGGCAGGCTTGGTGTAGTGGTTAAGCTCTTGGCTTGAAGTGCAGACGATCCGGGTTCGATTCCCAGGTTTTATGAGGTTGGTAACCTCCTGCTTCCATGTCGTGATATAAGTGAAATATTGTTGAAAACGATGTAAAACACCAATCAACCAACCAATCAGAGTGGATTTAATTGCCAGATTGATGACTAGTTCAACATGCATGCATTGAGTTAATTCCATTGTCATTTTGCCAGTAATTAGATGTGTTTGCTGTATATAGCCACATCAAGTTTTGTCATTATTATGCATCAGAAAATGGGTAGGTGTTCATGGTAGTTGGCAAATAAGGTATTTAGATAGTATTATGAATTGTAGTCCCATACTTGCACATTGCCAATGAGTCAGTTTTGCAATAAGGGGTATAATATTTCATAAATTGATATTTTATGTTTCGCTGAAGAGAGGTTGTTCATTTTTGAGGGTTTTTTTTCTTCATCTAATTTATGAATTGTCAATGTACTGCATACTTCAACTCAGAATTCTGTCTGTGTTTTCCCTGATGGTTAGTCTTTAAATTCAGAAGTGATGCTTAACAAGGAAAAGAAGAACAGATGTGGCCTAATAAGGTATCATCTAAAAGAGTGTTTTTTCAAATAAACCCCAGTTTGTCAGATTGGAAACTAGTTGTAGTACTGGATCAGTTTGCTCCCTCTGGTCTTATCTGATGTACATAGGATGACTGAAATAAAGTCACATCTAGTCTAAGAGATAGGTCTGAATGATTTAAATGGTCAACAAAGGCACAAATGCTTTGCAGGTGGTCAAGAATTGGAAATAAAACTTTTGATAGAGATTAAAACTTACAAGAAAATGGAGAAAATATATGTAACTTGATGATGCAGTGGCAACAAATGTGTGTTACAAAGCCCAGAAATGTAACATACAACATGTATCATTATTTAGTGCACACAGTCATACTATTGTATAAAGCACGTGCTGTGATCATACAAAGCACAATGCTGCTGCCATCATGTAAAATAACAATGCTGCAACAATATCAAGCTCATAGCCATAGAGCTGTGGTATAGATATACTAGGTTTATCATTATATGGAGCACAATAGTGTTACCATAATACAAACTACATACAGTTGTCCTTATAAAAAGTGCAGTAGTGCTGCCATCTTGTAAAGTGCAATGTCCTGCTGCCAATTTGTAAAGCACACAATAGTGTTACCATTATATAAACCAGCAATGCTTAAGCACACAATAGTGCTGCCATATAAAGTACACATTGGTATTACCATTACATCAACCTAGTACTGTCACATTAGTATTAAAACATCGCTACCAATATATAAGCACAGTAGAGGTGCCAATTTGATGAGCAGACAGTGGTGCTACCATTATGGAAACAAGGAACTGTTGTCTTTATCTAAAGCACACGGAATTGTCATGTAAAGCACAAAGTACGCTGCCATTACGTAAAGCATATGGTAGTGCTGTCATTTTGTACAACACACAGTAATGCTGCCATTATGTCAAGTGCACAGAGATGTCATGCTGTAAAGCACACAGTAGTGCTGCGATTTAGTACAACACACAGTAATGACGCCATTATGTCAAGTGCATAGAGATGTTGTCATTCTGTAAAGCACACAGTAGTGCTGTCATTATGTAAAGCACACAGTAGTGCTGCCATTAGGTACAGCCCACAGTAATGACACCATTATGTAAAGTACACAGTAGTGCTGCCATTTAGTACAGCACACAACAGTGCAATCATTATGTAAAGCACACATCTCAAAGATGATAACCAAATGCAGTCCTTTCGCAGTATCAAGCAGATCTTTGTGGCTTCCGCTCCATCAGAGGTCATACATCGACTGTAACGTATAGCAGCATTTCTATCATCTAAGAAGCACAACTCTGACTGGACTTGGAGATGAATGAAAACATTATCGATGACCAAAGGTGTATCACTACCTTGACCTCAGACATGTATCTCTTCTTTCACTGAAGAGTTTTATGATGTAATGGATACTGAGAAAGCTTGTCCGGGATATCTTTTATACTGTTTCATGGCATTGTATACGTCAGTATTTTGTTTCTCAAAATGCAAGAGTGTTTAACGAAAAGTTCAGCGTGGAATTGTGTTAGAATGGTGTAGGGCATGAAACCTCCAATTGTTGCCTTATATAATTAATTCACATAATACAATGTACACTTCTTGACCTTGAACAATAAGCAATCGGAGTATGAGTGTGCCTTCAACTTTTCTTGTGACTGCGCGTTGGTTAGTATGACCATACAGAAAGTCGCAGTCGACGGCAGATAGAATCGAAACATTACTGTATACCCTCCATGTATCAGTACATAAAATGGTATAATTCATCCCAATGTTTGTTGGCATGATGCAGAGTCTAATACACCTTTCTCATATTATCCTAGAAACATGTAATCTATTTTAATAACGAAATGCAAATTATGTATATATGGTGAATTTTAGCCCATATCTACATTGTCATTACATGTATGACCGAATTCAGACATGAATATTATTGGTCATTTGAACGTCATTGGTCATTTGGATGTCATTGGTCATTTGGTATGGTATGGTATTGGTTTATTTTGCTTTAGCCTTTTTGCTAATCAGCCTAAGAAACATTACAACATTTTATTTCAAAACATTTATAAAATATAAATATATATAATTATGTAAACAGTGAGTGGCGTGAAAAATTGGAGGTATGGACAGTTGTAAACATGATATTGCTATGATAACAAATTCATAAATACACATACATATGATATTAATAAATCATGGGAAGTATAATGAAAATAAGTACCTTAATCATGGAATCTACGATTAGTTGCACAAATGAGAAATGTGGATAATTTGCATAAAACTTTCCTATTCTTCACAGTGAGCTGAACAAGTTTAAACATTGAAGGGTTTCTGTAATAATAACTATTAATATGTAATGAGAAATCACGAGATAAAGCGCGAACTAAAATAAAATGGTAATCATCTTCGATATCATTGATGTCACAGTATCGGCATACTCTTAGGTCTCTTCTGATATTATTATAACGACCCTTTCCTATCATTAAAGTTTGTGAAGACATTGTAAATTTTACTAAACCTTGAATAAATGAATCAGGTAGACCTTTTCTCCAATAATACTGTAAAAATGTATCTGTACAGATAACATTTTGGAGATTCTTGTAAATAACTGTGCCTTTTTTTATGAAGATGTCACTCAAACGAGATTTACACACACTTAAAAACAAATCTATATTCAAAACAATTTGAGACACCCAGATATAACCAAAACCGATTGTAGATAAGAAATGTTTAACATGACTCAACCAATTAACCTGCTTATCAACATTGCTATACATATAATCATAAATAGCATGTAGTTCACAATTATTTGTATTTAGAATTTTTACCAATATTTTAAAATGGACATTTTTCTAGCTATACTCAATGGTGTTCTTCCTAATTCAGAGTAAGCCATATGATTTGGAACATTTCTTGGTCATTTGAATGTCTTTGGTAAATGGATGTCATTGGTCATTTGATTGTCTTTGGTCATTTGAATGTCATTGTTCTGATTGACTATAATAAGAAATTATCAAGAATACAATGGCCGTTTTATAATAAAGTCCAAAGACAATTTATTCATTTTCATTAACAATTACAAATTGATGAGAAGATTTAAAAGTACGTTATTTACAAATATTAATAAACACATGCGTAAATATAAAATTTATGTAATAAATGTAACCCCTAGCGATAAATCTTTCTTTAATCACACGAATAAATTTCACAAATTTGAACATTAATTTCGTATTATGACTTTTAAATAATTTAAATATACTTAGATATACACGATAATTATAAGAAGGAATTGAATTATTTCTCTGAGTAACGATAACATGATCGTGAATCTGATTCAGAATGGAATTCATCGCCTATATCTGAACTATGAAACATAAATTACATTTTCTATTTTCTAGTGGAATATTAGATCATCGCCCCTTTTCAATAGGTATACCAACATTACAAGTTCAAATTTACATCAATACCAAGGTAAAATAGGATCAAGTCCCGCCTGGGACACATCGGTGCCCTGTGTTTCGAATGAGACAATAAAAACAGAGGCGTGGCACGTTATAGATACCTCTCTACTTCTGGTGGGTCTGTCATATGGGTCTAAATTCCTGTGCATTGCATCAAACAGATGCGGCCACCATATGCGTGTAATGATTTGATATGGTCTAAAAATAAGAAAAAAAAAATCAAATAAGTAACGAATCTAGCAACGAGTTTCATTATTACCTTTACTCTTTTTTAAAGTTTATCTTTCACACAACCTAAGAAAAGTTCTTGTATTTTCAACATGAACTTAATTAACAGTAACACAATATTTTCGTCGGAAAAAAGAATAATTTCTAACGCTAAAATGATCACATAAATCTCCGATATAAAATACACTTCTTTGATTCACTTATTACAGGTAGTCATGGTAATTATTACAGACTGGCATGATGGTTATTACAAATGGACATGTTAATTATTACAAATAGAAATGATAATTATTACAGATAGCCAAGGTAATTATAACAGATACTAATGGTAATTGTTACGGAAAGCCATGGCAATTGTTACAAATAGCCAAGGTAATTGTTATAGCTAGCCATGGTAATTGTTACATATAACCATGGTAGTTAGATAGTCGTGATATTTGCTCAAATAACCATGGTTATTATTACAGATAGTCGTGGTAATTATTACAGATAGCCATGGTAATTATTACAGATAGCCATGGTAACTATTACAGATAGCCATGGTATTTATTACAGATAGCCATGGTAACTATTACAGATAGCCATGGTAATTATTACAGATAGCCATGGTAACTATTACAGATAGCCATGGTATTTATTACAGATAGCCATGGTAACTATTACAGATAGCCATGGTAACTATTACAGATAGCCATGGTAATTGTTATAGATAGCCATGGTAATTGTTATAGATAGCCATAGTTATTGTTACAGTTGGCCGCGATTGCTCTGCATTGTCATATATTATAACCTGAATTTCCCAGATTTGCTAAACTTACTAAGAGCATTAATATTTTATACCTTAAAGTACTTTCAACAAGCCTAATCCAGCTATGTTCATATATTCATAATGTAATCGTTAAAGTAGAATTTTGTACATTTAGCATAATATATCATCTAATTTACTGTATTCATTTTTCCCCAAATCTTATAATTCTGTTTCACGGCGTAAATTAAAGACTGGATACTAGTTTCTTCATACAACATGCAATGTGGAGTGTTCTTTTTACCTTTAATACAAATTTACATCTTAAAATTCTAAGACTTTTATATTGCATCCTTCCCAGATTTTATATCGTATACTTTTAAGAACTTTTATATTGCGCCCTTCCCAGATTTGACATCGTTTTTTTTGTAATATATTATATTGCACCCTTCCCCATTTTCTAGGACTTTTATACTGCGCTCTTCCCAGAATTGACCTCGTATATTTTCTAGGGCATTTATATTGCACCCTCCATGATTTGACCTCGCATGGCCGAAGGAACTGGGGGCTAGGGGGTCTGGCTCCCCCGCCCTATTTTTTTGGCCGATCATAATTGTTTCATTTGTTGTTATCTAATCTAATAAATTGTTTCTATTAAATTATTCTTAACATGCAATTAATTTGCAATCTTATAAGTAGTATTGCAGCAGTATATACAGATTTGTTCTTTTCTTTCTGAACGTTAATACTACAAGTTATTTTCATCATACAAAGATAAAAAGTGTACGGGCTCTGGAAAACATTTACTCATACAAACATAGACACAATTTGCTGTTCCTCTTAGTACCTCTAAGTTGAAATAACAGGCCCCGGATACTGATTATTCATGTTTGAGAGGTGGAAATGAGTTTATTATTAATTATCAGCATTGGAGGAATTTATGGGGGGGGGGGATTTCAACCATCCTTTGGTCGGAAAATTTCACCAATAAAATGTTATTTTCAAGGCTGCAACATCTATCTCTTTCCATACTGAATAGTAGAAAATAGTAATCATGGCAGGCTGCAACCATTCCTTTCAAAAATTTCTAGATCCGCCTATGGTCAGCGTTACTCTATGCGATTCAAGGAAGACTCCTTGGTTAAAAAAGTGGCTTAAACAGTTGTATCATATTGCAAATTTTGTTTTGTGTCTACAAGTTTGGCCCCTCCATATTTGATTTGCTTCCTACGGGCCTGCCTAGTATATTTTCTAGGACTAATATATTGCACCCTTCTCAGATTTCACATTAGTATAGAATAACATGGACGGTCTTTTCATTAAGAGACTTGATTTAAATTTCTAGTGATAGGTTAAGGTGAATGAATATAGGGAAAGTGCAGTAGAATAGAATGCATTTCTGTTCGAAGATATTTATAAGAATGGTCACACGTTTAACAATAGGGAAATGACATGATGGGCACCAAGAGAAAGCCCTGTGCTTCACTACGATTTTAAGAAAAATCAAGATTCATTGACTGCATAAATACTATCATCGTTACTTCCAACAACATTAACCTACATTGTGAAATACGTGTAAAGCAAGCAGATCTACTTCACTACGATTTTTTTTCATTCTTAAGATTGTCAACCTTAGACTTTCTCACAAGATATTTTTTATTTCATAATGAAGGAAGGGTACATAATACATAGTTTATATGACTGTGTATAGTGATATATTTTCGCACAATATACAGTCATTATAATAATTTAAATATTATATGACGACATTTAATATAATAAACACAATTTTCACACAAAAATTTTACGTATAAAATGGGAAGAGGTTGCCTGGAGGCAGAAAACCTCTTATACTCATGAAGTTCCAAGCTACACGCTTCTTCTCTCTTACGTATTCTCTATATAAGACACATTGTGTCTGCGAATTCTTGTTACTGAAGTTCATGGACACCCCACGCATACTGAATACAATGCGACAGTACGAAACAATGCTTTTATCATCGTGGTATTCAATTCAAAACAGGAAGTGATTATGCTTATCGTCTGCTCTCCACTATGGTACCAATGTAGTCGTATATTGATGAGAGCGTCTCGGAAACACGGCATCAGTTACTTCTGTAATTTACTTAAGCACATATTACACCATATATCTCCCTTTCTATATGACTGTACCTTTTTACATGGCTTGTACATTTTTATATGACACCTGTCTTTCTATATGACTTGTACCTTTCCGTAACTTGTATCTCTTATACCTTTCTATATGGCTTATACCTCTCTATATGGCTTTTACTTCTCTATATGTCTTGTACCTTTCTATATAATTTGTGTCTTTCTATATGGTTTGTACCTTTTTATATGACTTGCCTTTCCATATGGTTAGTACCTATCAATATGACTTGTACCTTTCTATATGGCTTTACCTTTTTATATGACGTGAAACTTTCTATATGACTTGTACCTTTTTATACGGCATGTACCTTTCTATATGGCTTGTGTCTTTCTATATGACGTGTACCTTTCTATATGATGTACCTTTCTACATGACTTGTACCTTTTTGTATGATTTGTACCTTTCTATATGACATTTGCATTTCTGTATGACTTGTACCTTTCTATTTGACGTACTTTCTTCATGACTTGTACCTTTCTATATGTCTTGTACCTTTCTGTATGTCTTGTACCTTTCTATATGTCTTGTACCTTTCTATATGGCTTGTACCTTTCTGTATGACTTGTACCTCTCTATATTACTTGTGCCTTTCTATATGACATGTACCTTTACATATGACGTACTTCCTTTATGATTTGTACCTATCTATATGGCTTGCAGCTTTTTATATGGCTTGTGCCTTTCTGTATGACGTGTACCTTTCTATATGGCTTGTACCTTTCTGTATGACGTGTACCTTTCTATATGGCTGTGCCTTTCTATATGACTTGTACCTTTCTATATGGCTTGTACATCTCTACATGCCTTGATGTTTGTTCAAAGTGTCTCCTCGTCGTTCAGACATAAATTGATTCCTTGAAGTATTACCTCGTATCATTTAACATCAATTAGACGTTCAGTGTATCATATCAAATGAAACACATTAGACTTTTGTGAGCTTTATTAACAGATGTGTGGGATAATTTTGTCGTAATTTAGTATGTATCATATTATTATTACCGATTACCTGTATTTTACATAGCTCTCTATTTTTATCATTTTAATCACTTGATAAAGGGAAAGAGACAGAAAATTCGTGATATTGAGGGTTTCTGTTTGAATTCTAACCAGTACGTTTCCCTTTGGAAGTTTAAGAGTGATTTCTGTAATTTGTTATATGTATGTTCGTGTCTGATACTGATTCGAGTCTGATACTTATATCTAATCGCTTCGATGAAAGTGGAGAGAGAGAGAGAGAGGGGGGGGGGAATAAAACAAACTGAAAAAGAAAAAAAAAACCCAACGATTAAGGAAAAAAGAGAGGACACTTATAAATTGCGTAATGTATATAAAATTTCATACAATCTAGATCTATGTTATATAAACATACTTTTTTGGGTGGTTCCGAACTTTTCTATTCTTCATTCCCATCCTGCGTATATCCAATATCCATCATTTCAGTACTTTGATTTTTCATTTCAACCTCTGGTTGATCTTGTAATACTTACTGTTAGCATGTAACACACAATGCATGGAAAGGTATATTTAAGGAATGGTTGTCTTTTTGTTGAAGTTCCTGTAGGAAGTTAGCCCTACAGGAGATCTGTACTCCTCTCGTATTCATCTTAAATCAATTAAGGTTCCTACCATCTATATGTCTCAGTATGTGACTGCGCATAAAAGAAACTCTTTGCGGAGAATCTTACAAATCGATAAATAAATGAATAACTAAATAAATAAATATTTAAATAAATAAATAGAATAAATAAATAACAAAATAAATAAAATAAATAAATAAATAAATGAATGAATAAATAAAATAAATGAATGAAATAAAATAAATAAATAAAAAAGTAAAAATAAAAATAAATAATGGAAATGCTATCTTTACGGTGGCAATGACACAAATGAGGAGTGCCCTCGTTAACAATCCGAACTGAAACATCGACAGCTTATAAGGGTAGCATCATTTCTTTACATCTTGTTATTACAAGTTAGTGTTTAACAACACATTGATAATTCGTAATAACAAGTTATAAAAGGAAATGGCTTCCGTAGAAACAACATCATAGTTATGGGAATAATTGTCTATACTTGATATGATTTACATCATATGGGTGTACTTTCTGGTAACTCACTATAATAAATGTACGATAAAAAGCATTTAAACCTTTTAAAATGGTTAAGCTAAAGAAAGTACTGGATAGGTCTTTTTATAGGAAAATTATGTAAAGACATGCAAAATCATGAATATGTTGACATCCTGACGATTGAAGTGGATATTGTCGTCAACAAATTCTATCAATTTTTTATAAGACATATTTTCAAGGATTAATTTGTCCAGTTCCTAATAATATTAATTTGTCGTAACTGTTACCGGGTACTATAAAAAATCTCTGAAAAATTGTTGTCCCAGTTCAAATATGCAGAAAAAACCACATAGAAATTCTGTTTTGTGATATTGAGGGTTTCTGTTTGTATTATTACCAGGACGCTTCCCTTTAGAAGTGTACGAAATTTTCTGTGAAAATAAGATAATTTAATTTGATTGGAATTTTTATTGTAAATATATTGCGCTTTATTTGGCAGGTAACTGTGTTGAATGAGACGGGGATTTGTGACATAAAATTAGAGGAATTTTGAATCTGGTTATTTCATTCATATTACTACTGCGTACAAAACATGACAATTACTAATTCAAATATATTTTCCACATACATGCTTTGATTACATTATCAAGTTTTGGATTTATTACTGTTATATTAATTACGCTTCTGACAGACGTTCCTGCAACCCTTTTTCAAATCGCTTTGAGTCGTTCCATATGACGTCATAGCACGAGTAACGTTTACCACAGATAGATTTATAATAAGACAAATGCTTTATAAATTATTATCTACTTTCCCCCGTAATTGGTGCAAGTCGCTCTTTAGAAATTGGACTTAGAATTATGACATAAATAAATAAATAAAAATGTATTAACATTCCCCAAAGAATTGATTTATTGAAATATTAATAGAGTACTTTAAAGGGAGTGACTGCGACCGGACTTTAAGTTACCAAAATTAATTAGTTCCGTTTACTCTAAGCAATACACAGGCGCGGATCCAGAGATTATGTCGAGAGGGGATCCGTCCCAATGGATTTTCGGAGAGGAGGTCCAGCCATGTTTCTGTGTGTAACATTACTGATTTCACATAAAAATAACAATAATAATACATAATTTTCGCCGAATTTCAGGGTGGGTCCAGACCCTCGGTCCCCCTCTCTGGATCCGTGCATGATACGAGGGACACGAAATCAAGAGGTATTTCACAGCTTGAACCACAAGTTATCAGAGAGCATACGAAGGCTACATATTCGTAGCGCACTCGGCTTGAGAGTGGAAATGTTTAGGGTATGCCAAAAATAATAACTACACCTCTTGGGAATGGAAGATCTATATTAATTTGCATTGAAAGAAATGATTTTTTAATTATTATTTATTCACGCATTACCTTTGTAATGACTCCACTGTTCTCACGAAGCATCGTTTGATATATGAGACGTCAGTTCGGATTAAATCCTCAGGAATATTTCGGTCCCAAGTTTCCTTACCTTGATCCTCTAAATTTACAAAAATAAGTAATCTTTGTGATTGCTAATTGTAGGCGTTGTACATTTAATTGTGTTGTTAAGCATGAAGGTAACTAATACTACACTAACTTACTAAAAGCGCTAAAAATAAAAGAGAAATTTAAATAAAAACAAACAGATTCTTCCCTCATTTTGTTTAATTCAACATTTGATTACTTCTGTATCACGTGGATCGTGGATGGGAACATCCTCTAAGAGGTTTCTCCTTGGAAGGCAATTCATTTGCAAACCAATAATCTGATTTATTCCCCTTTAACTCCAATTCATTGTAGCGATCACGGATAGGTATTAGCAGGTATTGGTTCATAAGATTACAATCATCGCTTGTCACATTGAATTCAGAATTAAATCTCGATGATGGAATTGTGACGTGTTTTCCTTTGTTAAAATAGTTGCCCTCCACAAAGCAAAATCGTTCAGCTAAAAGCTGAACTAATTGGAATTGTTTAACTTCGTCGAAAAATGAAGATCCTTCTTTTTCTATTTTTCTCCACAAGGTTTTATTAAAGTGATCAAAAAGCATAAAATCTACTCGACTAAAGTTCTTGAAAATATTGTAATATTCCCCTTTTGGAGACATCGCCTGGTATTTGTTTGTATTGACGTTACTTTTGTGAAATAGAATATCTTTGAAAGACCAACATAGAGTTCGTTTTAATAGAATTAGCGACTCTAAAAAGTAGTCAGCAATCATGACGAGCGAGAATTGATTGTCGAGAAGATCTATGTAAGCTGTAATGGCCGCATCATCAGACGAGACGTCGGATCTGTGAACGGGGAATCCCAGAGGCATCCCCAAACAATGAGACATGAGGTTCTTAATTATGGAAAATCCATTTGGAAAACACTCACGGAAATGTCTCTTTTCCGGGCTTTTGTAAATGGATTCGTATTTTTCTATATGCTGTACGTACTGAGTAATATTAATTTCAGGTTGAGCCACAATGAATCTTAAGCCGAAGTATGAAAAAGAACTTTGGAAATGTTTCCACGGTTCCCGAATTATCGTGATGAAAGTGGTATTCTTTGGCATGAATTCTGACATCACTGAATGGTTGTATATTGAATGTTCCATTAGTATGTTATAGGGGCGTTTAGAAGGCCGAAAGTCAGACTTCTCAATCGGAAATGGCCAACCTAGGTAAATATTATTGCGGACGGGTACTACAAAATTAAGATTCCGTGTATACCCAAATCTTCTTATTATAGTTCCCATACTTTCCGTTGCACATTTCATGCATTTTATAAACACGACGTTGATTTGCTCTGTACATAGTTTTTCTGTCCGTGTAACGATTTCGCGGTCCATTAGTTTGTTATTTAAGTGTGTTATTGGCTGTTCACACATGTCAACTTTCTGTTTTAAGTATATATATAGTATACATAAACACGTAGCAATTACCACAACTTTCTGCCGTCTTCTACAAAAAATACCACATAAAATAACCATGTTTCTGATTATTCAGTTTTCCAAAGACTTCAAGTTCTCAATATTTATGATAATTTGTGTTTTCTGCACTAGACTGTGAAGTTCCTAGGCAGCTTTTGGCGGCTATAGATACATATTTGGCTGTTGGCGGCTACATTCTCGGATGTAATCTCATTTTTCTCATCCATGGAACTAGAATCTATTTTATATTGGTTGTCGCAACATTTCCTCATTCTCTCGATTATAAAAGCACTCTCTGTTACAAAAACATTCCCTTTTAGATTATATTTCAAAATGTTTAAATGCATGGACTTGTAGCTTAACGACTTAGAAAATTCTAGTATACCTTCACATTTAACACTTGTTTTCTATGTATCTCACCGAATCCCCACGTTTACCTGCACGATGATCAAGGACAGTGTGACGTAATTTCCTGTGGGTATATAACTTTGACAGATTTTCTTGATTTACGTTCCATTTCCTATTCAGTAAAACAGTGATATCCGCTATTTCAGAAACATTCCTCTATACTAACTACTTTTTGTGGTCTTACCCTCAGTTTCAGTTTTTCAGTTATAGTATTTTCACGAAAATACTACTATAAATAATTTAGTGATTAATATGAAACACGATCCTTGTCGATTTCTCCAGCATTGTAGATTACTTTGCTATACCAGTATACATATATCTACCAGATGTAGAGTTCTAGAACAAATAATATTCAAATTCGTCTCACAGGTGTATGCGCACTTAAAGTCTATCCAACGATTTTTACAGTTTTGTATGCTGACCTTTCAAGTTTGTTTTCGTCCAACGTTGTACGTTATATAGCATAAGACGTAATAAGATACAGTATAATAAGAGTTATGGCATTATACATTCTCTCTGGACACAGATACTCACCTGTTACCATACAATTTCTAACTTTGAATGTGGTTGATGTGCATTTACCATCAAATCATTCATCCAGTAGAGTCGATTTTATTCAGCTGTTTATGAGTTAATTTAAACATATGATACCTTAAATCCCAGACATTTCCTGTTCCATCACGATCCGACGTCCACAGATCCCTTATCTCCGCATTTCATTCGGCATTTGAGAAGTATCCAGTTTATAAATAACAATATCATCAAATATTCATTCGACTCGTTTTTATCCCTGTCATTTCCCAAGTCTTTTAACACCATATGATTTCAGTCCGACGTCAGCCAATGATTTTTACGGAATTGGGATCCCATGCATGTTATGAAATATTAATACGGACGGTTTCATAGTGAAAACTGAATCTCCGATAAGAAGACGACCTCTCTGCACTCTGCTATTTTTTTTTCTGGGATCCCATTCCCCCTTATCATCTCATGTCGCTGACTGCCACAAATGCTTGTATCACTGTAATTTTTCCAATTTCCCCCTCCTTTTTCTTCTCGATGTAACCAATCAATTTCTCTACTCACCAGATTCCCCGAAAGCGATTGTTTTATAGGCCGATCGGAAACTTTTCATCAGATTTTTCTAATTAGAAAATAGCATTTACATATCAAGAAAGTTGAACATGTTGAATAATGACTGGATTTCGCACTTTTCCGTCTAGTTGTGATGGTAATGAAGTTTATCAATATATACAATGCTCATATTGACACTAACTTGTTTTATGTCGTCTCCATTGTTATCCACACCTCCGGAAGCCAGCGGTAGACGTTTGTTCTCACTGTCACTGTGCTTGTATCGACTGAATGTATTTCCAGGTAACAGCTTGTGTAAGCAAAACGCAGATATTTTTTTACAAGAAGCTTATGTAGTGCATAAAACCCGACAAAGTATGATCTAATAACCTCGTTTACCTGAGGAATATTACTCAAGTATCGTACATATGAGCAAATTGTTCACATAAGTACACGTGAAAGCATATACATAAACATATAAGTAAACATATACGTAAACATATACGTTGATGCTTAAGACTACATTTCCTCAAATGATTAAATTTATTCATGAGTAAAACTTACTTAAGTGAGAAGATCTTGCCATATAAGTAAGGTATATTTCGCCATCACTACGCTTTGTAATCCCGCGTTCTTGCAAAGCGGGATCATGTTTAAGTTGTTGAAGATAAGAAATAGCTAGCTAAGAATTTCTTTGATATGTTTAGTTCAATATCCGACTTGAAACAGAATGCACAAGAGATTCAGTAAATAAGTACCTTAATGGTATATACAGGGAATTTGGTGTATTCACTACTAACGTGTACAATATATACAGTTTTAAACTTGCTGTCAAGTTTCAGTTTTATTCTGAAAAAGGAAGTAACTAAAATTACAGTTTACAATATTTCCTGTAAAATCCTTAGTTTGTTTACATTGGAGACGTATATGTACTTCAAATAATTTTAAAGAATAATGGGAGCCGGGGTGGCTCAAGCGTTAAGATGCTAAACACGCGACCAAACGGTCCCGGGCTCGAGACCCACCGCTGACTCGCCGGAGCCCTTACTTTCATAGTAATACTGAGGTGACGTGCCTTGGTAGACGCGGCATGTAAAAGGATAACTCACTGCGTCGGGCCAATCTGTTGTATAGGTTTAGATTCCTATGTATTACATGGGTAAATGACGTCATATGAGTGAGATAATTTTGGTGGCCTTAAATAAGAGTTAAGACAAACAGACAGACAATGAAAAACTAATATGGCTCTATCGATCTTCACGGTGGGTATGGCTAGCAAAACAGGAAATACTTGCTTCTCCATGGCACCTGCTCTTACCTCTGACAGGAGATGCTTACTCCTCCAGGGCCCCTGCTCTCACCTCTAATAGAAAATGCTTACTCCTCCCGGGCACCTGCTCCCACCTCTGACTGGAGATGCTTAGATGCTTACTCCTCCCAGTCACCTGCTATCACCTCTGACAGGAGATGTTTAGATGCTTACTCCTCCCGTGCACCTGCTCTCACCTCTGACAGGAGATGCTTATTCCTCCCGGGCACCTGCTCTCACCCCTAACAGATGTTTAGATGCTTATTCTGCCCGGGCACCTGCTCTCACCTATAACAGGAGATGCTTACTCCTCCTGAGCACCTACTCTCACCTCTGACAGGAGATGCTTACTCCTCCCGAACACCTGCTCTCACCCCTGACAGGAGATGCTTACTCTTCCTGAGCACCTACTCTCACCTCTGACAGGAGATTGAATAAATGCTTACTCCTCTCGGGCACCTGCTATCACTTTTAATAGGAGATGGTTACTCTTCCTGAGCACCTACTCTCACCTCTGACAAGAGATGCTTACTCCACCCGAACACCTGCTCTCACCCCTGACAGGAGATGCTTACTCTTCCCGAGCACCTGCTCTCACCTCTGAAAGGAGATGCTATGATGCTTACTCCTCTCGGACACCTGTTCTCACCTCGGACACCTGTTCACACCTCTGACAGGAGATGCTTATTCCTCCCGGGCATCTGCTCTCACCCCTAACAGATGTTTAGATGCTTACTTCGCCAGGGCACCTGCTCTCGCCTTTAACAGGAGATGCTTACTCCTCCTGAGCACCTAATCTCACCTCTGACAGGAGATGCTTACTCCTCCCGTACACCTGCTCTCATCTCCTACAGGAGATGCTTACTCCTCCCGAGCACCTGCTCTCACCTCTGAAAGGAGATGCTTAGATGCTTACTCCTCTCGGACACCTGTTCTCACCTCTGACAGGAAGATGCTTACTCCTCCCGGGCACCTCCTCTCACCAGTTGTCTGGGGTTCTCTGTGATACGCTGTTATGTTTCACAGTGATATCAAACCTGTTACCGCGTATTCGACATTATATTCTACATATGATAATATCATAAATATCACCTGGGCGAAACACATGATCTCATCAACTCGTTTTCTGTTCAACTTCGACCACTTCATGAAACGCAATACTCATAGTGAGGCCGAAATGCCAGTTTATTGGGTTCATCATTTACAGTTGAGGATTCAGTACTGTCTGATGCGTCGCTATGTTCATAGCATACCTTGAAGGAACATATCTCTGTACGACACGTGACTAGTATAGTTTTAATTGGTCTACAAACCTTATGTCATTCACTATTTCCAATTTTTTATGCAATGCATACAGCAGTCCAAACTGGTATACAGACCTGTCTAAATCAAACAGTCCTCTTTGTTACTTTCTACTTTCCGCTCACCTTTACTCAATCTGTATTGGGAGGTTACCTGTCATGTGTTAAAGTGACCACCTTTCCCACTTCCCTCTGGTGACCACATTTAAGTAATCACCTTTCCCACTTCCCTCTGGTGACCACATAAAAGTGACCACCTTTCCAACTTCCCCTCGGTGGCCACGTAAAAAAGTGACCATCTTTCCCACTTCCCTTTGGTGACCACATAAAAGTGATCACCTTTCCCACTTCCCTTTGGTGGCCACATAAAACAGGCTCTACTGCACATGCCTAGATAGATAGATATTTATGCAATTAAAATTATTCAAAACAAATAGTCGGTTCGTTGATCTGTGTTTCCTTACACTTACTGGTATTGCATACACGTCATCATTTACATAATAACAATCACTCCACGGCTGTTTTCCCATCGATGATGCAGCGTGTATTATTGTGAAGGTAATTTCTTTCCATCAAAGGAACGGATGGCTTTTACCCATAAACATAAATTGTAATGTTCTTATCGAATCATATCTTATTTTTGAATTTGCGTCCTATAATACAGCCGTATAGTATTCGTACCGTATTGTGTAGAAATATTGCATTCAGGGCGTAATATATTATTATTTATTCTTCGAGCATAATTAGATTATTATATGCTTTTCCTGACATATTGTATGATTATATGTTACTTTAGGTGTACTGTTTTACTGTATGTTATTTGAGGCGTATTATATTATTATGATATTCGGGACGAACTGTTTTATTATATATCATCTGGGACATATTATAGTATTTTGTTATTCAGGGAGTATTAAAATAATGTTATTGGGGTGTGTTATATTATAATATGTTATTTGGGACATATTGTATTATTATATGTTATATGGGGTGTATTGTGCTATTCTGACAATGAAAGGGACCTCGGTTTTTACTGTCTCATCCGAAAGACAACTCGGAGTCAAATCCGGAACCTCTCGATCACGAGCTGAGCACCTTATCCACTAGGCCACACCGGCTTAGGGTTTAACTGAAAGCTCTGAAGAGTCTATATGTGAAGTATTAAAGCCCAAATTAAAGTGTAGTAAAAGTAGGTGAAAGTCCAAGGTCAAGGTCACAAGGTCAAACATAATGGCAGAATTTCAAAGCTGTGGTTATAAGGAACCTATTATGTTTATATTTATTTTATGAGATTCTGTTTTAATCAGAAACTAAATAAAAATGTTGATGGATGAAAAGACGGCCGTTTTGACATTGCAAACTTATAGACTAGAATTTCTTTGTAGTCCGGCCAATAAAATTGGTGTTATGTAAAGTCAGAGTCAAACAAACAACCAATACTGGCCATGGCCCTGGATCCAGAGATATAACCTTACTTTGTAAGGATATTCCAAGCACAAAATACACCATAGAGGGTAACTGTAGAAGTCATTTAGTAGTTTGATAGGGAATTAATTAACAAGATATCAAAAGAGTTGAATTGATTCAATAATTTTATTTCACTCACAAATTTTTTAATGAAAAGAATAATGCCATTATTCATAAATTTCCATAAGGTTCAAAGATTCAATAATATATTAAATATATTCTACAAGTGTTTGTGATTATGATGTAATCACATACTGCCCATATCATCGGAGCATATCACATGGCATTCCCATATCATCAGAACATATCACATGACATTCCCCATATCATCAGAATATATCACATGATATTCCCCATATCATCAGAACATATCACATGACATTCCCATATCATCAGATCATATCACATGATATACCTCATATCATCAGAACATATCACATGACATTCCCCATATCATCAGAACATATCACATGATATCCCCCATATCGCCAAAACATATCACATGACATTCCCTATATCATCAGAACATATCACATGATATCCCCCATATCATCAAAACATATCACATGACATTCCCCATATCATCAGAACATATCAGATGACATTCCCCATATCATCAGAACATATCACATGATATTTCCCAATATCATCAGAACATATCACATGATATCCCCCGTATCATCAAAACATATCACATGACATTCCCCATATCATCAAAACATATCACATGACATTCCCATATCATCAGAACATATCACATGATATCCCCCATATCATCAGAACATATCATATAACATTCCTCATATTATCAGAACATATCACATGACATCCCCCATATCATCAGAACATATCACATGATATCCCCCATATCATCAGAACATATCACATAACATTCCTCATATTATCAGAACATATCATATGACATCCCCCATATCATCAGAACATATCACATGATATTTCCCAATATCATCAGAACATATCACATGATACCCCCTGTATCATCAAAACATATCACATGACATTCCCCATATCATCAAAACATATCACATGACATTCCCATATCATCAGAACATATCACATGATATATCCCATATCATCAGAAGATATCACATGACATTCCCATATCATCATAACATATCACATGATATCCCCCATATCATCAGAACATATCATTTAATAACATAATATCATTATGAAATATTATATGACATCGTCATACATATTGTTTTTACATAAAAAATTCTAGTATCTTGATTTAGTTTAAATTCAATAGACCTCTATCATATTAATTTCACCGGTCATTTAATGCGTGAGATGGTTTGCCACTCAGTTACATTCTTCTATTTTGACGTAACAATTCAAGCATTCAAGTCATAACAAACATTAAAGAAAAACAAGTTTGTCAGGCATTATATGCCCCTAATATCATGTAGAATATGCTACTCCGTGTATTCAGATAAGTAACAGAAACACTCAATGTCCTCCCGTTCCTCAATTCGATTTCGTACTTCCCTTTGGAGGACTTATTATCATTTTGCGTATTTTGAGATTTAAAACATCAGATGAATGTCTCATTATTGTTATCTTCATTTTCAATTATTATACTGACATTTACCTTTAAATTAAGTTTACAAATGATAATTAAAACAACATTTTAATTAGAAGTATTTGTTTGTTTTTCATAAAGATGACGGACATACATATAATGGCACACTCAGAACCTTGTAAAATCTTGTAGAACAATATATAATACAATAAATCAACATTCAATGTCATATTGTGATATCATATTGTTATATGAAATAAAACAAAACAATAATAACACGTGCATCATTACATAAACTGACAGTAATATTACACAGTAAGACAGTCATAAGTCTGTAAGTATCATGTATAGTAAGACAATAGGGAGACAAAGAACTTGGATCAGTTTGGAAAAATGTACTTGGCTTAATTGGTTGGAAAGGTATCAAAGCAACATATAACTACGTAATCATAAAAAACCGCTCTATTTCCATGAATTTTCGGTCACCTGGTCTTTTTCTAGTTGTTTACAAATAAGGAATATTTATAATCAATACCTGTAATAGTAATAGGTATGGAATATACACAAACATTGGTATTTTTCTGTGCACTACTAGATAAAGGGCAGTGGAAAATCTGCCTGGAAAAGTCTTTTATTTTTGTGTTTATATAATTATTATCTTCCCTGATGGAGTATCGTGAGGGAAAGCATATAAGTATGGTAAAATTATTTGAATCAAACACTGCATATTTATACACATTCTAATTCATACTTTACACAAACATCCTTTCACCGTTTTAAAATGCCTCCTAATTATTTTTGTAATGAAGAATGATAGCGTGTAATATTTGAATGTTTCTATGATAAACAAAGTATTCCATATAAAAGAGGGTTTTCGAGTAATAAATGGAAATTTATTATAGTCACATTTTTATATTGTGATTTAACAAGACTGACTACCTATATCCAAAACTAATGAAAATTGACAAACAAAGGGTGCAGTTAAAATCAAAATATTGTAAAACACTATTTTGTCTTACAGAAGCAAGTCATATTAATATACAATATGAAATATCCAAAAACAATTTATACCATAAAAATATTCCACTAACAGTCCAGTATTTCAACAAAATTACATATAGAACATCTTTTGTAAAAACTGGAAGTTTCATTTAAATGTTTTTGTGGTAAAACATTTATGATTTCTGCTCGGGTAGGAAAATAAATTTTTCTCATGTTAGTTCAGCTAAGCATTCCACAAGTGTTGAATGAAAATGGAATGAATGCACATAAATGCACTTATTATGCTATTGAAAATAAATCATAATTCACAAGGTGAAATTGCACAGTAAGTGAAACACAACAGAGTACATTTATTGCTGACAAAAACAGCCTAAAGAATTACAAAAAGCTAACACTCATATGAGAATAAATGATGGTCAGTGTTGAAAGTCTCATTAAAATAGTGGTGAGTGCCTTAAGTCTAAAACAATATAGCAGTCAGTGTTGAAAGTCTAACAAAAATAGGGGAAGTCTCATAAAACAGATTGTCTCAGTTTTACATTTAAAATAATAGAAAAATAGAAAAATATAAGAATTAAAGAAACTCTATCAAAAGAATTCCTATATTACGTAAATTTCCATATATGAATGTCATTATTACATAAAAATTCCCCCTGAAGACATATGCATGTAAAGGAATAAATTGCTCTGCTTAACAAATAAATCTGATTACCAAATATTGCTTTCGTACAAGTATAATGCAAAATCAAATTTTATTCGGATATAGATCTATATCTAGATTTACAGGACCCATACTGCTCACTGCATGCAACATATGTTGTGACATAATTTTCAGATATGTAGCACATAGTAAGCACCTGTACTGAATACTGAAAATTATGCTATTGTTTACATCCGTTTAACAAATCTGCAAAAATTTGTGACACAATATTTGAATTTATCAGAAAATTCACAGCCAAGAACTTTCATAGTGATACAAAAACTGGTAACTTATAAAATTTTCATCGGTATCCAGATTATTTCGATCACATTCTGGCTGTCGTTTGTCATTCCCATTAATCTCAAACCAGGATATGTTGGTTTTATAGTATATCTATTAACAATACACAGAGAAGTTTATGGTCATGCTTGTTGTAGTTCTATAGATTCATAAAAACTCAAAACATTGGGCATTGCAAAAACATATCACTAAATACGTGCAGATCCATTCATTTGTAGATTGGTACTGATATTATCAATACTAGTACAGTTATACATCAATACACCATTTCAAAAAGGTGAGTTGTCTGCCCTTGCTCACTTAGTAGTCTGCGGTGTGGTAAACGATTGGTATAAAAGCTGTGCAATGACTGTTCATTAAATTCATTTACCTCATTTGTATGGTTAGTTGAGCATGGCAGGTTTCGAATGTAAAGATGAAGGATAAATCCAAACCACAAGTCCAAAAATCATGAAACCAGGGGACATACAAAATCAATGAAAATGAAAAACAAATGGAAAATAACAAAATATGTCTACTTGAAGAGCATATGTGAACCCCTGTGATGGAGTGAGATCAGGTGCCCGGGGAGAGTGAGCATCTCCTGCTTGCTAGCAACACCCGTCACATATACCCAGTAGAAAGAGTCAAATCGTGTAAATTCCATATATATTTATATATGGAGAAGTCAAAGTAGGTAACCTTCTAGTATAGAAGGCGTCAAATCTGTATAAAATGATCGGAATCGGTCTCAGTCCAGAATAGTATTTAAAAGTCTGGATAACGAGATATCATATGGAGTAATAAGAGTCTCGTAACGACCGTAGAACTTCCTCAGTGACGTTGCTAGTCTAGCACATATATAACCCTGGTTGAGCAGCTTAACTGAAAGTCGCCTAGCCCTCAGAACAAAGTCATTGTAATTTGAACATGCTCTGGAATAACGTATTAACTGAGATATGAATACGCCGTATGCGGGCGATGATGGAATGTTGCTACTTATGAAAGGAAAGTTTGTGATAGTGAAATTGAAATCGTAAACTTTGTCATAGAGTGAGGTGTTCAATTGACCATTAATGTCGAAAGACAACATAATATCTAAATACGAAGTAGAATTACTATTTTCTGTGGTTTCTTTGACCTCCAGTTCACTTGGATAGATGATGCTGCGAATGAAGGATTATTTATTGAAAGCAAGTCATCTATATATCTGTAAGTGAAATAGAAGCCAAGAGCCAATTGTTTTTCCTTGCGAAAGCAAAGACTGAATGAATTCAGCTTCGTATGAGTAAAGGATTATGTCAGCCAGAAGCGGAGCACAGTTAGTGCTCATTGCAATTTGTTGAAATTAGTAGTTGTCCAGTTGTCGAAAACAACCTAAAATCTTTTTGGGCAGCCTAAAATTTCTATAAATATAATGGAGGTCGTCCAATGTTTTTTAAACTTGCTAATTTGACGACCAAACTTTTTTGCCAATTTCGAGTCCTGCTATGTTAAGATATGGTTAATCAAATAGCAGTCACCTTTATACCTCACCGGTATGCAAGGGGTTAGAGAGTTCTCATCAAGGGCAGATAAATCACCTAATTAAAATGGTATGAGTGATGATACCAAGTTTAACCAGGATTCATTTTTGAGCAAGTTTAGTAATTCACCTGGAGTATTTATTCAAAACTACCTCTATATGAATATAGTTAAATATACATTGTATGTAAAGGAAAGATACAAGTATGACGAATCCTGTACTAAGATTGAATGTCATTTTAAAAAATGTAACAGCATGACACCACACTCATGTTTTCAACAGATTCAATATTTTTATCGATACAATATTTTAATAATAAATGTTTTTAAAACCAAAGTATTTAGTAAAACATTCCAAGACTTTTTCATGTTTCCCTCATTTTTTGGGTTTCACTTTGCGTTTTACTTGGTGTATATGATATAAAGTGGGTTTGATATAGAGTGGGATGTCGACCATTTCCAACACAGAGCATGAAAGTTTCAGATTTAATGTAAGAAAATGTTTCAGAGTATTATAAGGTATAAATTTAGCACAGAATCACACCGCTAATTTCTAAAACGATATTTCATACAGAATATATACTATGTACCACTGTTTAATCCTGTTTATGACTAATACATACTACATTTTTAACTCTACTTGGAGTTTTCTGCAATGAATTTTAGTGACAAATAAATATACATACCATAATAAACATAACAATAATACCGAAATGGACAAAGCTTTTCCCCTGAGTGGAACATAAAAGTAGAAATATTTTCACTTACAATTCAAAGAGTAAACTCTTTGAACTTATAACGGAGTATTTTTCGATCTTACCCCATATTCCATATATTTCACTGGAGGATTTCCCATACATAATTGTGTTGCTTTTTCATAGATGTATTGCTCATTTAATTTTGGTCAAGTCATGACAAATTGTATGTTTTTGCTATAATTTTGACTCTAACCAAAAATCCTTCATGCAAAAAATCTAATTTTTGGGGTTTTTTTTAAATTCCCTCTTTTTTTGGTAATCCTACACAAGAGATTCTTACAATACGGTCATGTAATTTTATCTACTTTTCAAAGGAACATCTAAAAAGGGATATATCCTTTGTCATCAGTCAGCAACAGAGTGCTAGCTAGAGAACAATTTAAAATGTGGACTTGATTCCTCCCCTACGAAATCATTACACACATGTAATTCCAAGATAAATAGAGAGATAATGAATTATAAGAAGGTTGTCAAAGAACCCACCTATTCTGCCTGTCCTGGAGCTATCCCTTGATGAGTATATTCAAAAGACACCGATACATGTAGGGAACCATGAGTGCTTTATTTATGCCAAGAAATCCCCTCTGTTAATTTAAGAAATATGTTAGAACTTAAACATAACATACAAAAGTGTGTCACCTTCTTTTCTTCAATTTCAAAAAAAATTGAAAAAAATTCCTTAATGTACTTTTTGCTTTAAAATTGTTTCAATAACATTTTATGTTAAAGACAGGACCTCATTTTTGCTACTATCTCACTTTGAAAGTAATTGAAAAACATAAATATTGTAGGAGAACAAGGATGTTGAAATAGACATACCGAGTATTCACAAATTTTGAAGAAATGTTGTTGCAAATAAAAACAGCTTTACGGTTTTTACATAAAATCTGATCAAGTATAGAGAAAATTAATGCATTATAAGAAGTTTACAAGAAAATAAAAAAAAATAATAATCTGAAAATGTGCAGAAATGACAGAGTCTGGAAAATGTCAAAATTCTGAATGTAACCAAAACCAACAACCTTCTTTAGAGGCTCTCTGATGAATTTGGTCTATGTGAAGAATAAGTCAATAGAAGATACCTCCAGGACCTATGACCCAGATCATCCCTTGAAGAGAAAAAAATTTGGTGGGGACCTTGAGTACATCATGCCTATAATGTTTCATAAAAATCCCTTAAATGGCTTAAATTGTGAGGTAAACAGATGGACAGACCAAGACATATAATTGACTGTAGCTCACTAGAGTCTTAGGCTAAGGTGAGTGTTAACAACATGTAAGTACCATTACAACTCTTTCAACTACTTACAACCATTGCAATCTTGAGGCTAAGTATTCTTTCAAATGTACACCCGGAGAATAAAATATATCATACAGTAGCCCTCAAATTTGAAATCAACAAACACTGAATGAAAGATCATAAGTTCTGGTCTATATTTACATGACTGAATATGTAAACAAACCAAGGAAGATATTACGAGAAAAACTCATGATAATTTGTATCCTGTTATACATAATACTTTGATCAATAGAAAAATACTTAATAAAAATAAATTTCTGTTCAACCATCAGAATATTACTCCTCTTTTAAAATCTTTCCATTTCGTAGAACCATTCTATCTGCAGCTTTCCCTTTAGTTTTCAGGATATCTTCTGCAGGACCTTTCCCTTCAAAAGAACTAGGATTCCTTAATGACCCTCCAATCCTATCCCACAGAGTAAAAAACTGTCCATAATTATAGCTATAGAACAGATGATGATCTGTATGGTGGGCTGATCCATTTACAAAAGGTTTGAGCAGGTTAGGCACCCTGTAATTCCCGTCATGAATTGAGACAGTCCAAATGTTGACAAAAACAAAAAGACCGAGGTAAGTCCATTTATGTAAAGGGAAGAGGACGGGGTAGATATGGTATGGACAACTGTAGAGGAGTCCATATATGGTGTGAGAAACATGTGAGGCAAATGGATATGGGATCTTCCACTTATGGTGGTCTTTGTGGATGTATTTGTAGATATGTTTAAGGTGGAGAAAACGGTGGGTCCAATAAATACAGCAATCTGTAAACAGAATGAAGGTCACGATACTTCCCAGGATTCCAATGTAACCTGGAAAACAGAAGAAAAATTCTATTGATACCTCTCTAGATTCAAACAAACTAGCGTAAAATAAATTGATTACAATACTTCTTCCGATGCTAAAATAACGGTTACATAAAACCTTGGATTTTACTGTCTACTGTGACATAGAACCTTGGATTTTACTGTCTGCTGTGACACAGAACCTTGGATTTTACTGTCTAATTTGAGAGGGGACCTTGGGTTTCGCTGTCTTCTGCGACAGAGGACCTTGGATTTTACTGTCTACTGTGACATAGAAACTTGGATTTTATTGTCTTTGACAGAGAACCTTGGATTTTATTGTCTACCTTGACAGAGAACCTTAGATTTTACTGTCTACTATGACAGAGTACCTTGAATTTTACTGTCTAATGTGACAGAGGACCTTGTATTTTACTGTCTACTGTGACAGAGATCCTTGGATTTTACTGTCTGCTGTGACACAGAACCTTGGATTTCACTGTCTGCTGTGACACAGAACCTAGGATTTCACTGTCTACTGTGATAGAGAACCTTGGATTAGTAGGACCTTTACACATAGCTATAACTGCTACAGTCTGAGCAGACTTACTAGCTGATCGGCAGATAAGGGATCCCAAGATCTCACTTTAACCATACCCTGTATGTAGTTTCATGAAAATGTCTGGGTTATATTCAAGTTTGAACGGTCATTTATTTATAATGCCGTAATGAAAGAGTGTGCAAAAAGGTGCATTGTCGGGAATTTGCCAATCAGTCATTTTGTAATACAGACTTGATCTTGAATTGCATAGGTAGCTGAGGTAAAAAAAACCATTGTGATGTCATACATCTCTAATAGAAAAATCATTTTTGTGCCCTCATTTCCCGTAATTTTACACTGAACAAGTTAACATGACAGTTGTTAAACATCAGATACCTTAATAGTAGAAAGATAACTCTTTATCAGGAAAAGATTCATTTCAAGAGTTTAAATCCATAAACTCCCAGCATCTTAAAATGTACATGTAAAAATCATGAAATTAATTTCAAATATTTTATGTGTATACGATACTGTTTCCTAAAACCTTCCGGATACCTATTTGTTAATCAAGCTCTGGGTCACACCACAATCAAATATAGAGGTGTAAACTGAATGACTTTTCCTCATATCATGAAAAAAACCCAGATAGTTAGTATTTAGTAAGACATACAGTGTATATCTGAGAAATACTGACCAATATGCACCATCCACGCCGTGTTTAATTTAGGCCTCCCTAAAGTCTTAAAGAATCATGTCGGCTTCAATGGACTGACTGCTTTCAGACCAATTTTTTGTAATACCTGTGACTTTTTGGCTCAATTTTACTACCTTCTGCAGTATTGTAGGATAAATGAATCCGTCTAGTGCTGCAAATGTTGAATATCGATGCACTGTGCATAGTGAGGAAACATGTTTTCGTGTGTTATGTACAGCCATGTTAACCGTCCGTGTAGGCAGCCGCCAGTTGTATCTCACGGTCTGTTGATTTAACATTTGTTTTATAAAGCGAGCAATAACATTTGGGTCAGATGTTCATTTAGTATTCATAAAATATACGGGAGCGAGGTTGACCTAGGTTAACCTCGCTCCCGTAAAATTTTTCGAAACATCTCCGTTTTTTATGGTGAGAGGCCCGCTTTAAGAAACTTTTTGACTGTGAAGAACATTCGTATGAACCAATTGTGATACTATATTATGCTTAAAATTAAAAACAAAACATTGTATGAAACGGATTGGATTAATAAAGAGATAATTTTATCAGCGATTTAATGGATGAACGTGGGAATTTGCTGTCTTATTAATTGTTCTGTGCTAGATACAGCTTCTACCCACCATTCACAATATATTATGGCATAAAATCATGAATTGAAAAAAAGAAGTTAAATTTAGATATGTTCCTTTTGGTTTATTATCAAGTAAGCTACCCTTATTATATACAAATCCTTAATAGAAATACAAAGGGTTCCAAAGATTTTTATGACATCTTTGTTAGAAATAATTATATTAGACCAAAAAGTGAGAGAAAATGGGAAATTGAACTTCAGTTACATTTTGGCTTATCCTGTTGGGAAAATATCTACCTATCAGTACATACCAGCACTAATGATTGTGATTTAAAATGGCTTCAAATACTGTATTAAGTAATTTATCTTCCAAAGGGAAGTCGCTTCCGATAAATAAATACAGTACCCACAAATGCCACAAATTTACGGATACTTTTATTAATTTATCTAAAATGGTTTCAATATCTTGTCATCCGCAGAATCTTAGGAACAACTGTCATTTTACACACACACACACACACACACAAAAATAGGTATCAAGGATAGAAATATGTGTTCCTTTTGTCATAATTTTTCAAAAACAATTTGCCATCTTCTACTTTATTGTGACTTTTCTCTTGAATTATGAAAAGAATTTGAGAAATGGGTTCTTCTAGATACTTTGGAAACTGATACATGTATTTGTTTAAAAATATTATAAAATACAAAATATTATATTTGGATTAACAGACAAAAAGATCAATAGACTAAATATTATTATCTGCACAATAAAACATTATATTTTCAAACAGAAGTTGACAATGGCATTCCATACTTTTTAGGTGCTACAGGCAATATTATTGACTATTTAAAACCAGAATAATACAAATTTAAAAAGAATATTCAAAATGGAAAGTGTTATAGGAAATCGGGTAGTTATCAAAATTTATTACTGTAGATAAATTTCTGAATTTTACTTCTGACAGTGTCAATTTGGCAGTTCTTCTT